>JACSVZ010000015.1:71911440-73111440 GCA_014706295.1 Lycocorax pyrrhopterus obiensis | reverse complement strand
TTGTCCTTTTTAGAGAAGAGGAGTAGAGAAAGGGCAGGAGGCCGAGTCAGCGCCAGCGGGACAGCACATCTGCAGGGAGAGCAGCACATCTGCAGGGAGAGCCGAGCTGAGCTCTGCAGCCCACGCTGGCTCTGCTGCTTGGTGAGTTGCAGGGCCGTGTCCCCGCAGGCTGACTCATGTTTTGGATGGCCCATAACAATAACACTGTTCGTGCTGAAAAGAGAAGATGCCAAATGCCTTTTGTGCCTTATCAGGTTACATTTTATGCATTGTGCAGGAAAACACGAGGCATCTGAACAGAATTGTCTGTGTTGACTGCAGCTACTGTGACACTGAACAGGCAAGGCAGCAGTGGAAACAGCAAATGGTCGGCCCTGGGATCAAGCACACACAGATTTGAAACATTCTCCTTTGCAGATAGGTTCACAGGGGTGTGCACAGCCCCTGTGTTGCCCAGGCTCCTGATTAAACATGGGCCTTCTGCAGTGCTCTAGCCAGGATGACTTGGGAAAACCTGCTTTTCTAAATCACACCAGTCAGGGAAACTGCTGAAACCACATCTGGAATCCATTGGGAGAAGCTACGTATTTAGGATCTCCTATTTCTGACAGGATCTGCTGCACTTGTGCTGCAGATGCTTTCTGCTTATGTGGATTGAGGCTGTAGGGGTGCATCAGCCAGCCCAAAGATTACCCCAAAACAGTAATTAAAGCCAATTGCCTGTGCCAATGATCTGTGTATGACTAGTGACCTTTAGACAAGGATTTTGGGGTATCAAGTAGCTCTTCTCACTGGGCTTCAGGATGTTTAGAAATCTTGGGCAAATAGCCAAAGTCCTCTTTCTTTAATGTCTTTAAAAACCCCCAAACTTAAGTAGGGCGTATGACCTGGGGAACTAAATGTTTTCTAGGTGGATATATAATAAAATTAGGTGCAAACAACTTTTTTTGCATATCAAGCAAACAGAGCCACACACCTTGTGTTGGTAGACCTTATTTCGGAATATCCTGGTGATGTGTTATAAAACCTAAGTGGAACAGCTGGGACCAGCTTGGGTGTAGCTGTGGGGTTACAGCAAGTGATTCTCTGGGTGTGGGCTTTAAGTCCATCTGGTTTTAAGTACATGAGCAGTAGCTTTTCCCAGAGTTTGCAACTGCAAGCATTAAAACTGTTCTAGAAGATTGACTAAGAAGTTAAATATTTAGGCCCAGGTACTGCAGCCCATTTGTGTGAAGTTGTCGCTTACTTCAGTGGGAATTCAGCTCCAAGAATGTCTGTGGACGCAAATCTTGTGACAAGGCAAGTTAGAAAAACATTTGGCTTCTTTATGTATTGCTAAAAAGGATGGGTGGCTGCTGTAGCTCAAAACCCATCCTAGAAGGATTTTTGTTGGGCTTGAGTAAACCCTTCATTTTCTGTAAGGGCACACCATTTTGGGGAACCACAAGTCTTGGAATGTATATGAACGCTCTTAACCTTTCTTATACAATGCACAGAAGCTGGTTTTAGCTCTGAGCACTGTATCATCTTGTGGCCCAGCGTACTGGAGTGCACGTACGCATACATGTGTCTGTGCCCAACTGTGTGAGCAGATCTGTATATACAGAGCTGCCCACTGGAAACCATGCTTCAGGAATACCCGAGTTGCAATGGCAAAGGTCTGGAAATGACAAAATCTACATGACTTCATGCCTAATATGTCCATGATGCAGTTTTCAGTGAGGTATTTATGTAACTGTTTTTTTGCCAGATGCTTCCTTCATCAACTGTGCAGGATGAATTGATTTCTTCAGATTGGTAATTGCACAAACCCTACCACTGCTGCCATCGACCACCAGCTACATGTCACAGGCCTCTCATTACTTTGGTTCTTTAAATTGTCCCTCATGCTAGGGGTAGCTTAGACATCAGAAGGGCTCTTCCTGTTTGTGCTGTTGCTCCCTGGGCATTCCAGCACTTCCCATGCCCACATCTCTGACCTGGAATTGCCCCTAGTTATTTCTGGTGGGTTTGATAATCCAACTCTTCACCTAGCAAAGAGGAGTTCTGTTTCTTCAGCCACAGAGCTGAACATTAACTGTGATCAGACACTGTAGACTGCCTGAGGCTTGTCAGGAATTCAAAGATTTGGAGACACTTGGAGTTTGACATTAAAATGGAGGTAGCAATGTTCTTCCTCTGTTCTTCCTTATTGTCTGCAAAGCACATTGACTTTCCCAGCCTGGTCATTCCTGGCAGCAACACAAGCCGTTCACAAAGTCCCATATGAAATATTTGGGACTACCTGACAGCTGAACTGACTGACACATCACAGAAGGGGCACATGTTTGCTGACACTTGTAGGCTGCAGTTGCAAAGAGCTCCAAAATGCAGTGTCAGACACTCAGTGACTGGAGGATGTGCAATACATGCACGGGGGATGTAAAGACTGAGTGCAAAGTGCAGAAGGAAGTAAGTTTGATTTCAGCATCTCATTTTTTTAGTCCCCACATGACTTCAATCAGCAGTTCATGCCATTCATCTATGATTTAATTAATTTAGCATTAATAGTTGCTATGAGTATGGTGGTGGTGGTAGTCATTGAAGTTTGAGGAAGCACCTTCTAGGGATATTTTGAACTGTTGCCACTTTTGCCAATATCCTTCATTATAAAGTAGCATATTTTGGATTCAGGTATGTTTTCCCAGTCCAAGTGGTGACTGCGAAGGTGGTTTTCAGAGAGAGCTGGGGCTCAGCAGCAGGAGCAGCCAGGGAAGTTCCACAGGCTCATGGCACCCACCAAAGGCAGGGAGGTGCAGCTGTAGCACAGCAGCACCAGTGAGTGTCTGCAGTGCTGCTCTCTCAGCCGATCTGGTGCCTGAGTGACGCCTTCTCTACAATTTTGACTCAACGAAGGAGTTTATTTGGGGAGCAGCTCTCGTGTGTATAAATCCACCAGAATGATGCTTGTACAGGATGTCCTCTTTTCCCTTTTTCTTTTCATGTTTTGTTTAGGCATTTTTAGCGGAATGCAGCTGAAGTAGTAACCAAGCTCTTAACAGGTTCGTGCAGAGCTTGGCTCTGCTCCCAAGATGCCTCTTCGCTGCACTGGGCACAACCAGTGAATACTCGTCTCTCTACAGACTCTTGGGGCTCCAGAGATGTGAAGTGAACCAGGATGAGTGGGAATTCATGTTGGTATCTCAATTGTCTGCATAAGAGGAGGGTTTTGTATGGAAATCCCCAGTGAGGATGATGTATGACCGTGGCAAGGTCTTTCTGCTGCTCAGCAAGGCCGGAGAGGACAATGGTAGCTGGCAGCTGCGGCGTCAGCTGCCATCCTTGACTTAGATTTGTGTGGGGCCAGGAGCACGCTTCCTGCCCGCCGCCGGGGCTCGGCTCACTTGCAGCAATCTGTTCAGCAGCAGTCACTCCGTGGCTCTCATTGTCTCCTCAGATGACAAAGTAACAAAATGCTTTGAGGCAGTAGCACCCAATTTTTCAGAACTGCCAACTCTCTGTGTGTCTCAGAAAGCAGCACCCACTTCTGCTATCTTTGTTTTTGAATCCAAAGCGGTTGCACACGAGGGATTTGCTGGTTACTTTGGACAGCCTTCTGATATCTGGCAGGCGTGGCAAACACAAGCACTGCCACCCCAGAGCACATGGGGCTGCTGCTCCTTCAGGAGGAGATGGTGGGAACTAAGATGCTGTCTCCTGCAAACTCCTTTGTGACCATTTCTAGTACAATACTGTAAGATGCCTCTTTTTCCTGCCCCAGTGATATGAGAAATGTGAAGCACTGTCTTGAGGACAGATAAAAGAAAGATGATAAAAGAAGCTTTTTCCCCTTGTGCATTCAGAATCCTCCGTCCCTGCAGTGATATTGCACACCACAGATTGTGCTTCCCACCAGTGCCCTCTGAAGGGTCCTCTCCTGTTAGTTTGGCAGCAACATGACACCTTGCATCCAAAACAGATCCCTCACGAGACCCTGGAGGAACCCAGAGGAAATGACAAAACTGGGATTTGTCAGCAAAGCATAATGCAAGTTCACATCTTCCATCAGGAATCCATGTCCACAGCCATCCCTGTGTGGCAGGGAGGGATTGATATTTGTAACCCATGGTTCCTCATGGACCTGAGGAGGGTTTGGCCACTCACCCAGCCCATGAGCCTGGTGTGCCAGGGATGGGCAGCAGCTGCTGGCTTCACACTGAACTGCGGGAACAAGTGCTTTGCCAGGTGGTGGAAGTTGGAGATGTGGTGCACCCAATGCAATGGCAGTCCTTGCAGTCTCCCCCCAGTAGCCCAAGCCAGGCACAAGGACTTCAAGGTGCCAGTGAAAGGCTGCTCCTCACCCTTACAGTGAAGGCTCCAATTTCCCCCATTTGTTAACGAAGTGATGACTCCTGACAACAGGAGCAGTAACACAATTGTTTATGCTCATCTGTCAGGAGAGCAGATCAAAGCTACCTTGGAGCGGCAGACAAATACCACCACGGATGACCCAGAGGCTTCCTCTGAGTGAGTGACAGACTGGAGCATGACTTCATTGGGAAACCAGTCCTGGGTCCGTGCAGCAAAGTGACCCAGCCTAACGCTGAGCCAGAGCTTTCCTCTGCGTCTGCTTACAGCTCAGCAGCGACAGGGCTCGAGAGGATGACGCCAGCTTTGCCTGGGTTTGTTTTTCTGCTGAGAGGCCTTGTTCAGCACAGCACTGTCGCTTATGCTCATCTGGAGGTGTGCAATCTCCAGATGGTATCTCGGCAAGCTCAGGCACGACGGAGGCCTGGGGTTGTGTTGCTGTGGGGTGAGTTGCAGCCTGGCGCTGTGCAGCGAGGGTGTCAGGATCATTTGGGAGCCCCTGTGGACGTGTGAAGAGTCAGTGACAGCCACCACCTCATGCCCAGCTTGGAGCCAAACCTGACCTGGTCCGGGCTGGCCGGGTGTCCTGAAGCACACCCTCACTGCAGCACCAACTCCATTAGCTACAAACGCCTTCTCAACAAGGAAGAGCTGAGGAAATATCAGAAAATACATCAGAAAATACACAGAAAACTACATCGGAAAATATACATCAGAAAATACACAAAGGCCAGCTCCCCCTGCTCTGTCAGCACGTACTAGCTGCAGTTCAGGCCTCTAAATGGAGCACTGATGCCTGGGGGTTTAGGTGCCGTGTGCTTGGGAAGGCTCCTGTAACTCACGGACAATGAATGATGTGGTCACCCCTAAAACCCAATTTTATATCCTCATTAAGGTCCACAAGAGGCAGATCTGGGCCCGCTGAACCTCGCAAAAGCTTGTTTGCTCTCCACAGATCTCTGTGCCTGACGTTATTCATGCTGCTATAAAAGGGATTATACACAAGCCGTATCTTGAAGGGTGTCAGAACACAAGGTTACGATCTTCCATGACATTTGGTTCTTCCAAATGCAGCCCCTGAAGCCCTGTGATGGAAAGGGGGTCCTCATCTGCATTTACAAAAAAAAAAAAAAAAACAAACCAAAAAAACACCAAACCAGAAAAAGAACTCCAGCTCTCATTGCTGGAGGGAAATAAAGAAAAATGTAGCTTCAGTGAACAGTAAAAGCTCAGAAAGAAGAATCAAATCCACAAAAAAACTCCTCCCAGAGTGAAAAACAAGATCTTAAGTGCATGAGCAAATGTGTTTTGGGGCATGAATCATGGTGTCTTCCGTTTTTGTGGGCTTTTTTTGGGTTTGGGGTTTTTTGCTTTGGGTTTTTTGGGGAGTTTTTCTTCGGTTTTTTGCAGGTGTGTATAATTCCAGTCCCAGGATGTGATGAAGCATTTAGTGATTCAGTGTAATTTCAGATGCCACAAGTGGTGTTAGCAGGTAGGTGCTCTGCACACCCCAGAAAATCCGTGTCTCAAGCTGAAAATTCAGAGTCATCACTTAAGGATGTCAACCACAGAAAATATAGAATGCATACACAATTGCACTTAAATTACATGGGGGAACTCTGATGTCTTTAATTTTACCTTTGCAAGAGGACATGACAGGATTCTGAGCTAGAACTCATTGGTTTCTACCTCTTTAGTTTCTTGCATGGGTAAATACATGCAGACACACACACACTTTTTCCATGAACAAGCCCTTGAATTGTGCCAAGGGCTGCTTGTGCCATGGGAGCATCAGGACCCAGGCACAGCCCTCTGTCTCGTGGCTGAGCCCCAGGGCCATATTCGGCACAACATCTGAGTGCCTTAGAAGAAAACCATCTATTGCCGTGTGGTTTCTTCCTTCTCTGTATCTCGTGACTGTCCTGGTGCTTTGGTTGTTACAGTTTCCATCTCTGCCTACTTGGTGTGTTTTAGTGCTGCTCTTTGTGTAAGCCCATATATTACCCATGCTATATATATATATATATATATATATATATATATTTGTTTGGAAGCTTACAGTGTCCAGGGATTGTATTTGTGTTCTCTTCAGCTCTCACTGTCTCACTGTGAAGGTGAGACTATTAAGCAAAGGCATTTGTCATCAAAGGGCACTTTGGAGCCTACGACACACGGTGGTTTTCATACAAAGGCTTTATTGTCACTGGGTTAGTTTGCAGAAGGACGTGAGAGCAGCACAGCCAGGAGCTGCAGAGCCTCGCTGACACTCTCCAGTTTGTCCCTGGGATTTGTGGGACCCAGAAATAAAAACAGGAAATGTGCTGTGGCTTCACTGGCTGTAAATAGTGCCTGTCCCCAGGCTGTGTGACATCCCTCCCGGGGCAGCGTGTGCTCCCAGGCAGCACCAGCAATCACACGCCCGGCAGACATACATTACATCATATACATCATCTCCCTGCCTGCTGCCCCGACCCTCCCTCTGCAGCCCTGCAGTCCTAACACCTCTGTCCCACTGTCCTGTTCTGCACAGGGATGTTCCCAACCCCATCCAGCCCCTGCCCACAGCCTCAGCTCCCTGGTGGCACTGGTGGCAGGGTGGCACTGGTCGCACCCTCCTGGCTTGGTGTCTCAGCACATTTAATTTCCTTCCCTTCCACCTGCCAGGCCACAGAGAATGTGCCACCCTCCCCAGCAGCCAGCTGCGTCACCTGGGTGTCCCCAGGGCCATCAGGGCGTCAGGCTGGCCCCGCAGCCGGGAGTGCCCAAGCCAGCAGTGACGCAAAGAGGCACCAAGCAAGCCCAGGGAGTGGCTCTCACCTCAGGTTTGGGGTTTATGGGGTTCTGCCCTCCATGCCCACCTGCAGCGGTGCCCGTGGGGCCCAGCAGGGGAGAGGAAGCTGGGCGTTCTTGGCCCATCCTCTGCCTCTCTCCCCTGGCATGACCCAAAGCATCTCCCTGCTCCATGGGAAAGCTGGAGGTAACGTCTGAATTGTGTTTGTTTCCTCCTTCAGCTGAAGTTGCTGTGGGGTATAAATCCCAGTGATTATCAGGAGAATAATCCCCTTTCACCTCATCTGTGCTAGATCCAGCCAGAGGCCTGTCTACCCTTCAAAGGAAGAAATTATGGAGGAATGTTTGAGCAAGTGAAGAAAGAAATTACAAAGGGAGAAGATTGGGGAAGGAAGGAAGGAAGGAAGGAAGGAAGGAAGGAAGGAAGGAAGGAAGGAAGGAAGGAAGGAAGGAAGGAAGGAAGGACGATGAGAGATTACATGAATAAATTAGGACACATATAATGGAATGAGGTAAATCCTCCCTGGGAAGGGGCTCTGCTGCAGTGATAAGCAGCACAGCACGGAGGGACACATCCCCTCCCACCCCCACACCCCTGAGCAGCCACAGGCCACTGGAGAAGGGGATGCTGGGGCTCATCTGTCCCCGGCAGATCCCAGCTAGAGCCTTGTGTGCACTTTCCCCAAAACCACCTGTGGATGCTCAGCTGTTGGGAGACATCTTCTTGCCAGATTTGTGGGACTTCAGCATCACTCCACTAACCTGGAGGGAGAGAGCTGGCAGGGCAACCATCTCCTTCTGACTGGGCAGAGGGGTTTGGGTTTTGTCATTCCCTGGCAGTCAGGCATTGAGGGGAGCCCTTGGTGACAGCCCAGCACTGGCTGTGCCCTGGGAGTGGCAGGAGTGCAGTGTCACCTCTCTGCACACCCACGGGCTGTGGCCCCTGCTGAAGCCCATCACTCGGTGCCAGCACAGCCCGTGTTTAAATTACCCTGCGGAGCTCATTACCACAGGAAGCAGGAGAGGCCAGGAACCGAGACTTTAGAACGGGGTCTGCCACTGGAACGGACAATAAGAATATCCAGAGTTGTCATAATTCATGCCGATAACAATTTTGGAAAGGATGTACAACTCTTCACCTCGGGGTTTAAGCCAAGTGGAAGAGACCGAGGGACTCGGTCGGAGAGGAGGGGAGTGGAGGGGCAGATGACCTCACTGTCTGGCTATGGCCGTGGCCCTGCGCCTCCCCACACCACGCAGCTGTGGTCAGTGTGTGGCGAGGCGCAGGGCTCGGGACCCTGGGCTGGCCCCAGGGCCATCTCCTGTCCCCCTTGCCCGGCGGTGCCATGGGGCAGGTGATGCTTATCTGTCCATAGGAGGGAGGGACGGGGGAGCTCTCCCAGCTCCACGGAACAGAGCCTAACAGGGTCCTAGTCCATCCCCACGCCACTGGGGTGCAGAGCAGCTCTCCCGCAGCAGCTGCGGTCGGGCTGTCCGTGCCGGCCAGCGGGGAGGGCTGCTGGCGCTCGGAGGGAGGCTGGTGCTGCCCCGGTCCCTGGAGCCAGGGCTCCCGGCGGGGCCGCCGAGGGGGCAGTTACAGTTTAACCCACCCAGCCCACAGAACCCGCTGCTGGGAGTGCCTGTCTAATGATTAAAGGGCTAACTGAGCAGGCCTGAACTCCCCGTGCTCTCCCCAGCCTTGCTACCAACTTAGTGGAGCCAGGCGAGCCAGGGCTTCACCCCGCCGCAGCCGCCGGGTCGGCCCGGTTCCTGCTGCGTCCTTTAAACCCCGGCGTCTTCACAGGGGCTTCTGGTTATTTAATCTCTCGGTTTTCTAAACCCAGTAGATGGCTTGGCTCACCCCTTTGCACCAGGACTGTGGAGGAAGAGCACGGAGGGGCAAGGAGGAGAGCTGCAGCCGTGGGAGATCGGCCGCGGGAGAGCCATTCCCTGGCGTGCCCTCCACCCTGTGGACCTCGGCATCCAGGAACGCAGCTCCAGACACTGAATCCCTTGTGGGCCCTTGATGGGCTTCCCAGATCTGCGTGTTGGAGGACCAGTAGGGCAGGAACAAACCGGACAGAGGGTTATGTGTAGCCACTGAACGTGAAGAGGTAGCCCGGCTCTGGCAGGGCTGCACATGTCAGCCAGCACTGCAGGCTGTCTCCATCTGACCTCTGGAGCAGCCCTCCAGCCAGCAGGACCATCCAGATGGGGAGATCCGTCCCAGGGACCCTACTGGTGCATCACTGAGGTGAGGAAAGGTGTTTGCACGGCATACAGTTGCTGCATTCCCTTTGTGTCCTGTGCTGGCAGAAGTGAAGGGAATACTTGGAGATGTCCACCTCTAAAGGCAGCAGCTTCTGCCTGTCCCCCAGGATGACCAGTGACCAGCCCCTGTCTGGCTCCTGTCTTTTCTCAGTGGGGTGTCCCCGAGTCCAGGATGGATTTTTCTTGGTGATGTCAAGCCAGATGAATCCTGGTTTAATTGACCGTGAGTGAAATCGTGCTTTGATGGTTAATGTTATACTTGGGGCTGGGAAAACTACTGCAAAATCATAGCAATTAGAGCTGGAAATGATTCAAGTCATCTAATTTATTTCCTCTCCCCCCTTGCCGTCTCTCCCTGGTACAGGGGCAGCGAGGTTCCCAACAATACGTCTCCCTCTGCAATGTCCCGTCCTGCCTCTCTGACTCAAGGAGTGGAGCATCCACGTGTCCCTGGGGAGACAATTCCATCATTTGAAAGACGTCAACATTAGAAAATGTTTCAGAAGTTTAGCCTATATTTCCCTTTGTGGAGTGCCACAGATTCTCAGGTCATGAGCTTTATGCCTCAAGGGAACTGGCTGCTTCCCACGAGGGCAGCGGCTGGGAATAAGGCGGTGCTTTCCTTCGGTGTTTGCAGGGGCAGGTAGGGAATGTGGGGGTGGGTCAATGAAGGTTTTCACACCTGTGAGGCAGGTCAGATCAGGTAGCTTGTCTGGAACGAGCCCTCCTTTGGCAGGAGCTCAAGATTATTTTTTTTTTCCATTTCCAGATTTTTATTCCGCGAATTCCACCTTGACTCATAACAATCTCACTGCTGGAAACGTGTCCAGTTCCTCACAAATTCACTTCCTTTCACTTGCTTCTACTACTGGTAGTAATCCCACCGCAGGAGTGTGAGGCAAGTGGTGAAGCACAAAAAAAGGTCCATGTCAGTGAAAGAAGCACAGTGAGTATTCCTCCTCCTTGAACGCTGTCCCAGGCCAGGCATCACCTCTGCCTCAGCTCCCCCCTGGATGCAGAGAGCACACAGGATCTGCTGACCAGGGGGAAGATTATTGTGCAGGTGCAACAGGGGTGGAAGAAACCTCCCAAGAGATCAGAGCTTATGAGCACCACAGAACTGCCAGACTGGGCTACACCTACATTGAGAGAAGTCAGAGCCATGTGACTGAGTTTCTAGTGATAAGGTCTCCTGCTTCTGAATACGTTCTGCAGGGTCCTGCCCTAACTGAGAGGGATTTATATTCCTTAATACATTTTAAATTGCTCTTCTCCTCTGCCGAGTGATCTTAGTATTTCCACATCTCAAATAGTGTGAGCACTTCCCCAGCCTCTTCCTGCTCACTAGTAGCAGAGACCAGTATGGGGAGAGACACAAGATGCACTGCTGTAGTAGAAGAGAAGGAGGAGCATGAGGACAATTGGAGCCATAGGAATGTTCCAGTGAGATGAAGAGAAATAAACCAGCTTGTTCTGTCTGGGGAGCTGCATGGGTTAAGCTGCTTTTTGCAACTGAGCAGATGGAACATCTTCCCTGGGTGTGCTGTACAGTTGTCTCCCACCAATATTAGTCACATCCCAGACTCTGGTCATGGACTGGAGTCCACATCCTGCCCAGACCCAGTTGTGGACACTGCCCATCATTAAATCAGTGAGGCTTAATCATATTGGGACATGTAAAGAACATATGGACAACACCTTTGGCAGCTGGGACTAGGCAGTAATGCCCTCCTTACTGGCAGCTGTGCCCCCCTTCCCAACACCTACAGTAAGGATCACCCCTGACCAGATACAAGTGCCCTTCTCTTATCTGCCCTGCTTTGTAGATGGAGGAACAGCTTCAGTGGACAAAAACTGTGGAATGACATTCACAGGGTGATGTGTTGGTGGAGGATAAAGCGATCTTGTGGGAGAGACTAGAAGAAAAGAAGGCAACCAACTTTTTTCCTTCCAGGAAGAAAACAAATTCATTTCAGCAGAGAGGACACAGTAAGGCAAAGCAATTGGTGTTCTCCTGTCATCACCCACCCACACCAACACCATGACCAGCTCATTCTGTGGGGTTTTTTGTCCTCAGCAGTGGCAGCACTGCCAAGGCATCCGCCTTGTGAGACACAGACCTCAGAGATGGGCCATGCACCTTGTTCCTGCTGGCTGAGGACACTTCACCTCTTCTCAGGCCCTCCAAGTGGAATCACTCCCACCCAGTTTTGGAGATAAACACCCCCAGCTGTCCCTCCTGCCCTTCCTGGCACCCAGCATCCCCTGGCACACACGTATGTACCTCCCAATGGCCCTTCTCATCCCACCAAAGCAGAAGTGGAGACATCAAGGATGGATTAAAGCTGCAGGAATTCCCATCTTCCTCATGGGCTACGCTGAGGCCAGCATGGTATTTCAATAATCTGGCCTCTTTTTTGAATAATCCACACAGCCCATAGCTGAAGGTGTTAAGGAACAGGTATATCCAGTGCTGCCCATCCGTCTCTGCTGGTGGCTCTGCCTTCCCCGTCTGCTCCCTCTAACCCTGATGTTAGACACCATCCTGGGGTGTGAAGCAGTGCCAGCCCCAAGAGGATTCCCATGAGGACAGATGAGGATCTCTGGCCTGCTCACCTGTTGTGCCCAGCTGTCCCTTGTAGGACCAAAAGTGGAAAAGCACATTACTCTACAGACCAAGCAATTTGTTACCAAGCCTCAGTTCTGTGACACTCCCCTTCACACCTCCAGGTCCCCAGGAGGGGTCCCTGCTGTTTGCTGGGTCCCCAAAGGAGCACCCTGCCCCTCCCTTCCGCAGCCTTAATATGCAAGTTAGAAGTGTGACAGGCAAGCAGGGAACAACAGCCCAGATGGTGAACAGGCTTTACCTCGGAGCGAAAAAGCTGGCACCTAAAATTTCCTGCAGCCAGCTGCAATTTCAAGACTTCCTTTACCCTCTAATTAGTTGGCATTTGCTGTACCAACTATTATCTTTCTAGTGACACAGTGCTGAGGACAATGGCTCCTTATTTCCTGCCACAAACACTGGGTTACTATTTACCTCTAGCTGTACCTCCTCTATCTCCTACTCCCATTAAAAGAAAGTCTCATTAATGACTGCAGTGATGGGAAACACTGGCGCAGTTGGTCATAAATTAAGACAGTTGGAGCCTTCAATTACTTGTAGTGTGTAGCCTGTATTCAAACACTTACCTGCTCCTCTGCAAATGCTCACGTATTTCCACTCTGAACCCAAACAGATGCTCAGAGATGTTTAAAACAAGATGCTTGTGTCAGGATGCGTGTCTCAAGCTGCACTTTGTCCCAAGCCAGTACAAATTCGAGGAATTCCAGGGGGCCAAATGCCTCCCTGATGTAATTCCGTTTGGATCCTTGTGTGTGTGAGTCTGTGTACGTGTAGGAGCAGCAAGGTGCTCTTTGCACTGCGTGTGAGGCTCTGCAACTCCTGCTGCGTGGGGACTTTGGATGCCTGATGATGTGGGGCCCAGAGGTGGGGACCTGGACAAAACAAGTGTAACTCCTGGCTGCTGCAGAGCTGCCACCAAGCCCAGAGACCAGGCACGTAAATCCTGTCTCCATGCACCGGGATGCCCAGCAGTCCCGGGAGCTAGGCACCGCTTTCAGTTACAGCAGCATAAATTTGCAGTGATCCTGCTAATGCCTGTGCAGCTACTCCCTGCTTCTGCCAGGAAAAGTGAGAACGGGATCTGGCTGTGAATCTGTAAAGTTTTATGGGAAGAAGGGTGGGGGACAGCCCCCGGTGTGATTCCTGGTGTTGCAGGCAAGGGATGGATGTGCTTGTTGAGTGCCAGCCGCATCAAGAGCTTCATGCACTGCCTCCTGTGCCAAACTTTGCCAGTCTATTTTAACAGCATCCCCGAACCAGGCTCTGCCTCATTCGCACCTTCACTGCAACCCAGCCGCCCACCCTCTCTGGGAGACAGATGCCAAAAATCCCTGCTGAGATGAAGCAGTAGGTCACCAGGTCAACAGCCCTCCTGGCGGGAGCCAGGAACCCTGCTGCCCGTACCGGAGGGGTTTTGACTCCCAGCACGTTGTCTGCCGGGCCAGGAGCCGCATGAGCAGGGTGCTCGTGAGCCCCCGCAGCGAGAGCTGGAGGGCACGGAGCTCTCCGCAGCTCAGGGCGGCGGAGCGGGCCGGACACTTAGAGCCGGCGAGGAGGGAGCACCGCAGGGATGCGCTGGGAGCGACCGACGAGTGACCGAGTGTCCCTGCGGGGGCTGCGCTGCCGGGCACGGCGGGGCTGCGGGGGCCGCAGGGAGGGAGCCAGCCCGGTGGCCTCCAGCGCACGGGACCGCGGCGTTCCTTTCCCGTCGCCCCCTCATTCGCCAGCACGGCCGCCACCGACGGCAGCGGGCCCGCAGCTCACCCCCGGGCCGGGCTCCCGCCCGCCCCATCCCCGGGCCACCCCGGCGGCAGAGGCCGCCCGGCCCCCTCCCCGAGCCCCATCCCGGCGGCGGCGGCGGTGCCCGCGGCGGGGCGGGCGCAGGGCGCGGGGGGCGGGCGCGGGGCGGGGGGAGGCGGGGCGGAGGCGGCCGGAGCCCCCGGGATCCGCCGGCACCTCCCGGGCCCGGCACTCGCCGCCGCCGCCAACTTCGGCCGGGAGTCGTCCTCGGTGCCGCCGCTCCCGCAGCCCAGCGGCGACGGGGAGGGCAGCGCCGGCAGCATCCCCCCGCTCCCCTCTCGCAGCCGGCGGGGGGCTCGGCCCGGCGCGGCGACGGGGCGGCGGCCCCCGGGGCAGGTGCGTCCCCTCGCGGTCTCCGGCCGCCGCGACGCCGCCGAGAGGGACGCGGAGCCCCGTGCCCGCCGCGGGCGCCCGCTCACCTGCCGCTGCCGCCGCCCGGGGACGCGGCGCCCGGGAGATGCAGGTAGGAGGCGGCCCCGGCCCGCGGCGGGAGGAGGAGGCCGGGGGGCGGGAGGGGTTCGGCCGCGCCGGGCGGTGCGGACCCCCGGGCTCGTCTCGTCCCGGGGCCGGCCGCCTCCCTGCGCGGCCCCCGAAGGGACGGGAGGCGACGCGGGCGGTACCGGGGTCTGCCGGTTCTCCCCGCCCGGGAGCCGCGGCCGCGCTTTGCCGCCGACCCCGGCAGGCGCCCCCGGCCCGGGGCGGCCGCCGGGCGGGGCGGGGCGGGGGCTGCGGGGGTCGGGCGGCCCGGGCTGCGCGGAGCCCCCGCGGTAGCCGGCCCCGGTCGCGGGCAGGGGCCGTCGGGGGCCGAGCCGCCGCCGCCGCGGGGCAGCAGCCCCCGGGCGAGCCCGCCAGCGACTCGGGGCAGCGGAGGGGCCACCGGAGCGCGGGGCTGGGGCCGACTGCGGGGGGGCCCCGGGGGGACCTTGGAGGTGTTACTGCGGTGGGAGAGACCCGCGGTGTCAGGAGAGACGCTGCCGAGGTGCGAGGGGCCACTGTCTGCTACGAGGGATGTTGCTGGGGTGCGAGGGATGCTCCTCCGGGGTGGCGGACGCTGTGCTGGTGAAACAGATGTTCCTCAGGCATGACAGACATGAGTTCAGCAAAACAGATGTTACTGCAGTGAGGTGGACCTTACTGTGAGCACAGGGATTTTACTGTCGGATGAGGATCCTTTCCCTGAGCGTGAGCACAGTGGCTTTCCTGAGAGCACCCAGTGTCCTTCTCACCCATGCCTGTGGTGTGGCTGCATGTGCCAGCACAAGCCATGGCATGTGGCGTGGGAAAGGGTCCTTGTGCTCATGGAAGCACAGATGAGTAGTGAAAGCATGCCCGGTTTCACAGTACCAGGGCACGAGCATCCCAGTTATGTCTGTAACAGACACACTCTTTTATGAAACTTGGTTTTTCTTCTGGGAATTGTGGTGCAATACTTCCCTTAGTGGTACGGGTAAAACAACTTCCCCAAACATATTTCTGTGTGCTCTGATACACTTTGTTGCCCCATGTTTTTGACAGTTTTCCTCTGCCATCAGATGAGTGTCCCTGCAAGTCTCTCTATCCAACTTTCACCTACCTCTTAATGCATTCCTGGCTGCCCTATCATCACTCTTGCCCTGCTGCCTGCACCCACATACTCACTTGTTCATCTTTGGGGTTGGGGTTTTTCTATGTTCTCTGTTTCTTACATGTGCACTGGCACTTGTGTTCTTACTTCAATTTCTTCGTAGCTGAAAACTTAGGTACATTGCGTTCCTGGTGTGCACCTGCACATTTCCAGTGTTATCTGCTCTACTCCACATCTCCTGCACATGAGGACTGTGTGCATCAATGCTTCCTTATCTGCCTGGGTGTTGTGGGCTCTTTCTTGGTGCCCTTTATGAGGGCTTTTGTGTCCATAAAACACAAAATGTTTGTGTGGCATCGGGCACACACAAGGTATCTCTCTCCTTTACACTCATCTTTGTCCGTCTGTCCCTTCAGAGCCTGCCTGGTGCATGCATATCTCTAATGCCTCCCCCACCTTCCCCACATCACACCAACACTCAGGTGTGAGCCTGTCATGGCCCTTCCTTCCCACATCTGCTGCTGGGCATCGACACGCAAGTTGAAGGGACCACTTTTTTTGATGGTGGCAGTTTCACCTGCAGGTGCCTGTCCTGTGTCACACAGGTGCAGTTGTAAATGGAGAACCAAGCTGGGCTCTTCCTCCCAAAAGAGAAAGAAGTGGGCTTTCTCAGAGCTGGCAGGAGAGAGACAGACTCCTCTTAAACCAGTGTCCTGTGCGTGGACACCTGGGTTTGGCCAAGGTGAAGGTTGGGCTCTGCAAGAATTCAGGTGGAATGTTTTTCACCCCAAACATCCAAGGTATGGGATGAGTCGCCATGTGTGCAGAGGAGCTGGCCCAAGTACTCGGGTTTTTATCTCCTTCTTGAGAGAAATGAGCTGAGTCTCTGAGGAGAGGAGCATGAGGGTGAACTGCTGGTGTGGGTTTTGAGGCAGAGCTGGGGAAGTCAGCTGGCCCCATTCCAGCCATGGGTTTCCTCTGCCCACAGGCTCCGTTGCTCACTCACGTTTCTGTGCCCAGGAGGGTCTGCAACAGATTCCTTCCTTTTGGAAAGGAGTCCCTCCCCGGCTCCTTCAGTATTTGCACACCTCTCCTCTCAGCAGCCGTAAGCAGCCCCTGGGTCCTTTCCCTTGTCTCTAGGGCATGGACATTGAAAATGTCCTTCCACACATGACTGGTCTCTGTTTAGGAAGGCTGAAGCTGAAGTTGTGGCTGCAGGCTCCCAGCCCTGAGAAGTCTTCTTTCTCGGCCTTTTCCCTCCCAGTCTGCCAGAATTCATTGCATCAGTTGAGAAAAAGTAGAAATTTGGAAAGAGCTGGGTGTAGAAAGTTGAGGGTCCTATGTAATATATGTTTTAAAGAAAAATGAACATTCTTGTATAGCAAAGTCTCCAGGAGCTTGTTCTTTTAGGAAGAGACCAGATGCTGTGAAATTTAAAGTTACCTTTAAGCTATTTGTCCCTTTCTCCAGCCCAGTAGGCCCCTCTGTTTCTGGACTGCTTCACATCTTGAGTCTTTTGTCCTGAAGTTGTTGGGTTTGGGTTTCAAGGCGCACGGGGAAACCAGCTCTTTTCTGAAAACTGCATGATTGCTCATTTAAATGAATATAAATTGTTTCTATTCATAAGATCTTTTTTTCCTAGCAGCTGATCAAAGTTCGAGTGAAAACCATTTCGTCATTTCCAAATAAATTGGACACACGCACGCACACACACACTAAGCATTTCAGAGAGATTTTTTGACACAGGACTTTTAAAATCAGGATGTGGACAGCCAAGGCATGTTATGTAAGACAGGGCAGTCTGTGATTCGATTCCACTTTTGCATAGAAAGGGAGCTTTGCTTCCTGGGAGAAGGCATACAGACTTTGTTAAAACTGAAGGCAGCGCGGAGGGGGCTCAGGGGAATTTCTCCTGGACTAAAAAAATCCTTTTCTAATGGGAGATTTAAGCAATGAGGACCTGGGTAGCATTTCAGAAAGAACATGAAGATGTAGCATGGTGTGATACCTGACTGTTTTCAGCAGCTCTGAAAGTAGCTGGTGCTTGGAGAGCATTCTAATTCAAGAGGAGAACTCAAGGCGTGTGGCTGGGCATTGAAGCTCTGTTAGAAACAGGCAGTGTTTTGAACAGCAGGGTGATTAACCTTCAGAACAAACGACCAAAGGCAGCGTTTGCTTCTCCAGCTCTTAAAATCTTCCAATAAAGACGAGCTGTCTCTTTGGAAGGGATGCTTTACTGAAGTGCAGGTTCTTGGGCTCACTGCAGAGACAACTGGCTGGGGCCATATGGACGGAACTACAGACGAGACCAGGCCCTGTGATCCACCACCCCCTTCCAGGCTGTGGCTTAGGACTTGATAAAGCTCCCACAAGCCTTGCCTAGCTCTGTGAGAGGTGGAGCTGCGGGGTCAGAGGGGCAGATGGTCACTCTTGGGCAGGACTCAGCAGTTCCCCAAAGTGGGGATGCTCTCACATGCCTTCTGACTGCACAGCTGCTGGCAGCCCACTGTAGATGGCTGTAGTCTGTCTGCCCGTGGGGATCCTTGCCTTGTCCTTGGAGCTGTAAAACAGGCCCTGAGCTTTGATGGCTTGCCCCTGCAGGCAGGGCAGGGCAGGGAGTGCTGTGTGTCCCCTCCAGTTCATGGGGTCTGGATGACTCAAGCTCTAGAGGTTGGCTGAGTTTGCAAGACTAACTCCTTGCTTCTTTTACTCTTTTTTTCCCTCAGAAAGGGAGCTCAAAAGGGCTCTGACACCCAAGTGGCTACCCTGGTGCTGTGGCCCCGTGTTGCTGGTTGGGTTTACCCTGGCACATTTCCTTTGCAAGGTCCCCTGGTACCCTGTGTACCCCGGACCTGCACCTTTCCTTCGGCTGCAGTGTCCTCCATGCTGCTCTCAACAGCTTTCCTGCTTGCTGGGGATGCTGCCAGGCAGGAAGATGCTTGGAGCAAATGCTGGGGTAAAAATGCCCACACAGTTGCGTGCTCCCAACCCACCGGCCCCGACAGCCCTATTCCGCGGTGCCTCAGCCCCCCGGCAGTTCTTTGAAGGGTTGTCCCCAGGGCTGGCAGTGGCAGACGTGAGGGCTGTGTGAACCCCATCTCTTCCCCTCGGAATGTTTACCTGTCTAAATTTAACTCCCCAGCCGGCTGCATCCCTCCTAAGCCGACCTGTTCTCTTGTGGCTGAGCTGTGGGTCTGGCTCCTGCTGCCGCGTTTCCTGGCTGCCTGGGGCTGGTGGTTTGCTGCTCGCTCCCTCTTCTCGGCGGATGCTGCCTCTTTCAAGGTCCCGGGCAAGCCAGTTCTCCCTCTCGAAGGTTTTATTTTTAAGTCTGGTTGCACAGCCCTCAGGACTGGAGGGTGCCTTGTGCTCTCATCTCTGGGTATTTATCCTGCAGTGGGCTTCAGGAAGTCTCCCCTTGTCCCGCTATAGCCCACAGTCATTTTCCTTCAGGCTGTGGTTGCTCCCAGAGGCCAGGCATGCTGAGCTGCTCCCTGGCCAGCTCTGAAGGGACAGTGCCTCTTTCTGCTCCCATCGGGCTCCCAGCAGTGGGGAAGCAGGGGGTGCTTCCCCGCAAAGGCTTCTTCCTTATTCACTTTGTTCCCAGCTGGGCTTCCCCAAGCTGGCTTTTGTGTGTTTGTTTGAGAAGTGAGTGATGTGCCCCTCAGCTTCAGAGGAGGTGGAGAGAGGGACAAGCAGAGGAAAGGGGGTGCTCCTGTTTCTGTCAGGCTGGACAGAATTCGCTTTCTTTAGAATTTCCGAGTTTGGGACAGTAAATAGGGCCCAACCTGGCAGCCTTGTCCATCTAAATAAAACCGTCGGGATCAAACCGTTCGTGTCCTGCATAACCCTGCAGGAGACCCCTGACTGATCTCTCTTTCCAGGCATGCCTGCAGCTAATGCTGTGGTCTGCCACATGAGAGAGATGGTTTGAGTCCTGGCCTCCTCTGCCCCTCTTTGAGCTAACCCGGTGGCCTTGGGTTTAATACTCTCATATTCAGAGCAAAGGTAACACAGGCCAGGGTTTTCATGACTGGTGATTTGGGGTATCCAACTCTAAATGCTGTCAAAGGTCTCCTTTTTTTCCCAAGGTTCAGCTATTTCAGATACTTGGGCATTCTTGAGTAGTCTGGACTTGATTACTCAAAGTGACTAGTCCATTTTGCAAAGCTTCATCTTGGCATCTGGAGCAAAACAGAACGAGATGAATTAATGCACAGCGTAGCAGGGATACTCAAATGGAGTGAGTCTTCCTGCAGTGGGAATGGGTTTGTGGCCAGAGAGCTCATGGCACTGTTGTGTGCAGGGATTGCTAAAGAGCTCTTGGTTTAGATTAATTTGTGGTTTTAAGTAGCTCATGGGAAAAGCTCAAAGGGTTTGATAGTTTTTGTCATAGGGAAAGAAAAGCAGAGCAACATTCTGTCTTTATATAGAGAGATTTGTGAACGCATATGAAGTTTAATTCTTGGTTTATTTGAAGGATGTGAGGGAAAATATGTTTTCTGTAAGCTCTCCATCTCAGTTGGAGGTGAGGGAGACTGAAGTGATTGGGTGGAACATGTGTTTCGGGTTTGTTTTTGTCCATCATTAAGGGCAGAGGGCTAACAAAAGTCACAGGAATACTAATATTTCAGTGGGCTCTCTAAGTTTATCTTCCTTTTCCAGTTATTCTGCATTTAGCTTTTTGGCTGGTTTGGTATCACTGTTTAACTGAGTCCTGAAGTGTTGTAGCACCTCTATTATGGAGCAGTTGGAGCTGTAAAGCAAATTAAATGAGAATCTCCTTTGCTTAGCTGGAAGACCTTTCTGAGCTTTGTTATGTATCACAGAGTGTCGAGAGAGACATATGAGCCCAAGCATGTCTTCATTAATGGAACATTTTTCAGAAAAAATAATTTTGTGACTGTTGGGTTCATTACTCCCCGAGGTGTTCCTGAGTACTTCAAAATTGTCTCTAATCATAAAAAATTGATACTGTACAAAGGAAAATTAAGTTCCTTTTTTTTTCCCCTCTGTTTTTACAGCTCAAACAATTCTACAGGTTTCTTTATTACATTCTGTGGCCCAGATTTGTCAATAATTACTGTAAATACTGGTCCTGGCAGCATGTCAGGGTTTTGTTTAGTAAATATTTTGCCATTATCGTTTTTGTGTCACAGCTGGGAAGGTTTGTAGTATCCTGTGGCTGTCATCACTGTCAATTTTGCCCAGTTTTGCATCTCTGGAAACTGACTGGAGCTTTACAGTCTGACACTGAGATGATGCAGATACTCATGGGGTAGCCCCATTATTCTTCATGCTGCAGTGGAAGCTTCTGGTTTTAGACCAAAATGCCAGCTCTTGCTCCCGTGTGTGCTGTGCACAAACCAGGTTTCTCAGCAACATCTGCAGCCTTGTGGGTGGCTGAGGCTGTTACTCCACCTGTGGAGATTTCACAGCCTGGGGTACAGGTAGAGTGGAGTGAGTGCTCCTGTGAATTATGACCAATTACCTGTCCCAATTTCTTCTCTGTTTTTATATTTTATATTTTATTCCCCATTTCCACCTATTCTCAACTAGCTGTTTGGGAGTTTTGCCAATGTTCAAAATGAACTTCTAATAATTTTTTATGAATGGCAAGGAGGTTTTCAGCTGGATAAGCTTGGTAAGTGCAGCGCTGGCTTTGTTCAGTTTTTACTGAAGCTGCACAGGCTCTTTCAGCATCTCTGCTGTTTCCCAAGGAGCCTGCTGAAAGGCTCAAAAGCTCCTCCACAGCATGCTGAGAAGATCTAAGGGTCTGTATTTCTGCACGACAACAGTTGCACCCCAGTGGTATAAAACCCCACTGCAGGTAACAACCCAAACTTTTATCTACAAGACACGTAAAACTTCTTTATCTTCCAAGAAAATGGTGCCAGTTAGGTCAGACTCACACACCAGGAACGATTTACTGTCTGAGTTTGGCTGCTCGTGTTAGGCTGTGTCTGTGCCATATAGCCCGTGGAAGAAGGGGAGCCACAGCATTTTCTGTGGGCACAGCTGTGACCATGGAGGCATCTTTGTCAGCACAGCTGTGTTCACTGGGGTGTTGGGAGGCATGTGTATTTATTTTATTCTTCTTCCTTTTTTTTTTTTTTTCATTTCTTGAACTAAAAAAAGTTTTATGGGGTAACCTTGATAGTCTGGACCAGGCCTTACTTATAGAGGCCAGGTAATGCTTTCAAGTCAAGCATAAAACCAAGTTAGAAGCAACAGGAAAAGCAGTTAAGTTTAGACAGTTTGTGTTACCTAAGCCTTACTTTAGCTTAAGGACAAGGCTGAACTAGGAAACGTGCTTTAAATACATCAGAGAGAAGGTTCTGTCAGTTTGTTGCTGCTTTTGGTAAACCTGGGTGAGATCTGAGTTGGCAAAGCTCGTGCTTCATGCAGTCCATCCCCAGCTGAGCAGATGGAAGTTGGCCACCACAGGATGCCTCGGAGCAGGCATGGAAGGCTTTGCCTGTTACCTCTAACAACTCCTGCACCTCCCTGAGGCAACAAGGAGTATTAATGATCCTCTTAGTTCCCAGCTGGTCCAGTAGCTCATTCTTCCTCCTGGTAAAAGAGGTGGTGAGGGCTTCACAAAGTCCAGAACCTTTGTCCACAGCCAGGGAAGGATTATCCAGCAGACCTGAGTGCAAGAGGATGTCTGTGCTGGGAGCTAGAGCAGGGATAGGGTCCAGTCCTGTGGAAATTGTGGCTCATTGACACCTTGGGACAGGCGTCAGAGGCTGCCATGGGGTGGTCATAGCTTTCTAAACTCAGCCTGGGATTGAAAGAGCTCCAAAGCAAGACCCATTCCCAAGTTGTAGATTGACATCCATAAAGTCCATCAACTAGCAGGTGCTAGTCTGATGTTAAAAGCTCCAGAGCTGCTTGAACATAATCTGTTCTCCATTTGGTTTGAGGCAAACATTGCTGGTCTGCTCAGTGAAGAGTTGTGGCTCCACCTAAATACATTTTACTTTTCCCTTCAGCTCCTCTGTCCACACGTACAGACACCTTTGGCTTTTGGTATCAGCATCACCACGTCAAATTCTTCGCCTGGTCCTGTCACTCTTGTCTTGGCAAGGCTTTCTTTTGGCCTTCCTCAGCATTGTGCTGGGTGGATCTTCCAGGCTGTCTTGATGAGTGGCACTCTGAGGCCTTGCATCTGTGGCTGTCCCTGTAAATTGACGTGCTTGCCCTTGTCCCGTGGGTTTGAAGCAGAAGGTGTTCGGGATGTGTTGCCTCTTTGGTCAAAGTGCACAGCCGTGTGTTTGGGAAATACTGCTTCCTGTCATTGTCCCTGCTTCCACAGAAAGCTTTGGCTGGTTGTGTCTGTGCAGGGCAGAGGTTGCTGGTAGCTGTACATTGGCCTAAATGTGTCTATACAGAAATTTTGTGGATTACTGAGATTGGAGTTAGGCTTTTGTTTGTAGGGCTGGTTCTGCAAAGAAATAATATTAAATAAGTAACAAGTTTTTAGAGGTAGTTTAGTGTTTCCAGAGGCCCACTGGCCTTTTCCTTTCCAAGGTTTTGCAAAGCCAGCCTTTGGAGAGAGCTGTGTAATCTTGTATGCTGATGAGGAGATGCTGCTTTGGAGGGCATCCAGGAGTATCTGCAGACCCCACTCCTCCTCTGTGTGCAAAGTGAGTTTCTGTTTGCTACTCATCTCACACCATGGACCACTTCCCTAAATTAAAGTAGCTAAATACTCTGCAATAGTTCAGGTTCCTAAGAAAGTCTGGGTGCAGGTGTATTCCTGGACTTGTATAAGGAATCCCCAGTGTGGATAACCCCACTGCAGACATCCGTATGCTTGGAGCAAATGTCCAATCCTCAAGCAGCACAACAAACACACACAGAGCTGGTAAAATAAAAAAAAAAGCTCTCAGAAGAAAACATGGTTTGATCTAAATTGAAATTTTCAGAAGAAAAACATGCTTTTCTGTAGCAATGTTTCAAAACATAATGATTTCTGTTTCCAGTTGACATTTTGACTTAAATGTTGTTTTATGTTGAAATCCAGAACAAGAGTTTAAATTTCAGGTCAACACCCCAAAATCTCTCATTCTGGATCAGCATTTCATGTTCACAGAATCACAGAGTAACAGGTTGGAAGAGACATCAAGGATCATCTGATCCATCCTTCCTTGGCAAAAGCACAGTCTAAACAAGATGGCCCAGCACCGTGTGCAGCGAATCTTAAAGGTGTCCAGTGTTGGGGAATCCACCTCTCCCCTGGGGACATGATTCCAATGGCTGGTTGTTTCCATTGTGAGAAACTTTCCTCTTCTGTCCAGCTGGAACCTGCCCAGGAGTAACTTGTACCCATTTCCCCGTCTCTTTTCCATGTGGCTCCTTGTAAGAGGGGAGCCTCCGTTTCCTTTGTAGCCACCATTTACATACGGGAGCAGGGTGGCAAGATCTCCCCTAAGCCTTCTTTTCTCAAGGCCCAGTTCTCTCAGCCTCCCCTCGCTGGCAGGCTTCCCACTCCTTTGGGCATCTTTGTGGCCCTTCTCTGGACCCTCTCCAGCCTGTCTGTATCTTATTTTGCACAGCAGGGACCAAAGTGGAAGACGGGATTCCAGTACGGCCTCAGTCGAGTGGGATTTTGTCAAAGATTATGGAGAGCGGCCCTGCAGTGCCATCAGCCAGCTCTCCTCTCACCTTGGTGGGTAATACCAGGGCCCATAGATCTGTACAGTGCTGGTAAGCAGAGAAAATTCTGCTAAAACATTTTGAATGTTTTGTTTCCATCAATCATATCTTCCCTCCTGCCCCGCATTTTCAAGTCAAGAGCATTTGGAATTGTTCGTACTATGAAATAGTGTAATATTTTGACCTTTCATCTTTATTTGGGATGCAGGCAAATGCTGAAATCCCAGCCCTTCTTGGGGAACTGAGATTCCATTCTGTGACCAGATCCACAAAAGTGTATTTCCACTGGTTTTGCTGGCTGGCTACTTCAGTACTTTGTCAGTGATGACTTGTAATTCAGTGCAGATTGAGTCTGTGGTGTGTCCACATGGCTGGTCTGGAGAGGCTGAGGGCAGTTAATCTTTCTGGCTCTGTGTTGTGCTTTCAAATTAATATCCAGATTTCTTTCCGAAGATAAATTTTCCTACCAGCAATTGGTAGTGCACTGCACAGCTGCCTGATACACGTTCCATGCACAAATGAGGATTCTGGTGCTCTCTCAGTCTAGCTACAAGCTGTTATACGAAGTCAGGATGTTTTAAAATTTAAGACAGTTGCTTGGTCGTCTATTGTTTGCAATCTTACAGCCTGCCATATATCTTTCTCCTCAGAAGTTACTTTTCCCCCTTCCCACCATTGTGGGGAGGATTTTCCTGCCGGGCTCTGTGCAGTGTGTCTCTGAAGCAGTTTTATGGTGTTCCCCAGAAGCATGCTTTTGTCAGGCTGCCTCAAAGCACAATCCAGAGAAAAGTCCCTGAAGTAAGAAATGTCCTTTTCTGTCTGGCTTTGAGGTGTTATCTCCCCTCTTCCCAAATGCAGTTGGCTCCATCTACATCCCTAAGCTGTTTTGTTTGGAGCGAAGAGAGCTCAGAAAATCAAGGGAGGCCACACACATAAACAACTGTGTGTGAAATCAATTAATCTAAATGAGCGGGAGACTTGTTCTTGAAGGAGAAAAGCCTGGTTCTCACAGAAACCTCCCCTGTTTATGGTGGGACTGTTACAAACATTACATCACTGGAACAGTGATGAGCTAGGTGAGTATTTTAACCTTTTTGGCCAATATTCAGAGCAAGAGTGGTGTTTGATTGTGTTTGAAGAGCTTACCATGCTCTTTGTATTTTAACAAGTGATTTTCAGAGGTAGTGTGCTAAAGCAGGCACTACTGAAGGGACCTGAATTTTGACATCTTAACCTCAAATATTTGCATCATAAATCTGGTTCCAAGCATTGCACTCACCTAATAAGTCAGGGATAAGAAGCTATGCCTGTCATTCTTTTGTTTGTGTAGTAGGTATTGTCAGTGATATGTACACAACTTACAGGACAGGAATTACTTGCAGGATTTTTTTAAAAACATTTTTTTTTTACCTCAAATTAGAGAAAAATCTTGTATTGCTTTTTAAACATTCTGATAAGAAAAAGAGGTTTCCTCAGCTCTCCCACAGGAGGAAGGTTATTCACGTCTCAGCACACCGTGGTCCTCTGCTGTAGGGTGCCCAGGGGTCAGTAATTACAATCATATCCCAGTCTCACTCTGCACCTCTTTAAATAATAGTCTCCTCTCCTGGCTGTCTGGGGCAGCAGTAACACAAGCAAAAAGCTGTGCTTGGCCTCTTTGGCTGAGGGAAGGACGTGGAAATAAGGCCTGAAGAAAGCACACTTTAGGGGAAAGGAGTGAAAGTCTAGGAGACAGCCTCTCCACTCAGCCTCGTAAATCGTCACAGCAGAGGATGAAGTAGTGCAAGTCCAAGAAATCAAAAGTCTCTGTGCTTGTAGTGTTACTCAGACATTAAAGTTTTATCATGGCCATGAATCTGTGACTCCACCTTACCTCCCTTTTGGGGATGAGGAAAATGGTAAGAGAAATGGTTTTGTGTTTTGCACTGAGGGCTC
The DNA here is from genome assembly GCA_014706295.1 of Lycocorax pyrrhopterus obiensis. Classification (NCBI taxonomy): domain Eukaryota; kingdom Metazoa; phylum Chordata; class Aves; order Passeriformes; family Paradisaeidae; genus Lycocorax; species Lycocorax pyrrhopterus. Next base: position 73,085,449 of record JACSVZ010000015.1, on the reverse strand, counting down.
CTTAAGGAATCGCGCTCTGCTTGTGCCAGCTCCGAACTGAAAGCTCATCCTTTGGAGTGAGAGCTTCCCAAATCCTGAACTGAGGCCAGCTGTGTTAGGCAAAGCTGCAGGCCAGGGGTCTTGGTGGGATACTCCTGTTCGTGCAACTTTGTTATGTTTTGGTGTGATTTCTTGATTCATTTCTAGTATGCAATGGATCGTTTTCCTCATTTGAGAAATCTTTTATGACGAAGACTTCAGTGTGTAATTTCTTCAGCTGAGGCCAGGAGATGGCCCAGCATGGAAGCCAGGACGGTGCCCTGTGTTCCTGCGTGGCAGAGAGCCCTTCTGGAGAAGGCAGCCAGCCCTCCCCGTAGCTTTCTGGCTGGAAGAGGTTCATCCCCTCATGCAACCAGGTGTCAAAACCCTGCTTGGTGGATGCTTCTGAGCAGCCACTGCCTTCTGTCGTTCTGATCACAATAATTTGGCTAGTTTGTTATCTGATTTGACGGAGGCTGAGGAGGAGATCACTTCCCAGGGCCCTGAGGGCAAAACCTCAGCTTCCTAGAGCTCCATTTATTTTCTAACCCTCCCACAGCCCTGGGGTGATCCCCCCGGAAACATCTTTCAGGGGAGGTGTCTTCTGAAATACACCAAGTGATTTGCAGGGTAGCTGTCTATACACCCTGAAATTCTTCTCCCTCAGGCTCTTTTCTGTTCTAGATCCCAAAAGCAACCAGTGTGCTCCTTCAGGCACTCAAGTATCACTGTTCAAGTGGCTTATTTTCCTCGTTTCATGTCCATGAAAGGAGATTCCATGTTCACATGTACTGATGCTTGTGTGATGTTTACACCATTTTCTCTCACGAGCCTTTGGAGAAAGGGAAGATGCTGGTTTTGTCTGACGCTGGGGTGGAAATACAAAGAACACCCAACAACACAAATAAATTCAACTGCTAATTTCCAGGACCTAATTACAACTCTTGGGTTTGCTGCCTGACCTGAAAATAAAACTCCTCTTGCGAGGTTTCCTTGTTTTGGGGTTTTGCTTGTTTGTTTATGTTAAACAAAGCAAGTGAACAAGAGCCACACTACTGAGTAGGAGAGGATGGTTTGCCTGGTTTGTTTTCCTGAGTTCCTGCCTGGCTTCTGCTCAGCCAGTTGTGCCCCACACTGGGCTTTGGGAGGGGCATACTGGGCTAAATATATCTGTACTGCCTGTGAAATGCAGTATGGGGTGCTGCGTCATTTGGTGGAGTTTACTTGGAAACTAAGGTGGGAAGCCAGCTTTTATTTTCAGCCTTGGGTCAGATGCATTGGTCAGTTGTCTCACTCGGATTTTTAGTCTTGATCAGGAGTTTGTCCTTGCAAGACAGACATAAAACCTGCTCTCTGAATAAAAAGCCAAGCTCATTGCAGCGACAAAATCATATTGGGGCAACCATATTTTTCTTGCTCAGCAACCAGATTTACCGTCTGAGAGCTTCTTCACATAGGTTACCTTGAAAGCAGAAATGAAAGTCATAGCTCAAATATCATGGCTTAATGAGTAGAGGAGCTGGTGTGATGCTGCGAGCTCTAAATATATCAGAAAGAAGCCCAGCGCTGGCAGCACGCTGACAACTGGAGACCTTGGGCTTTCACTGGAGTTGGAACAGAAATGTATCCCTCCACGAAAAGTGTGAGGAACAGATGCAACGTGGTGACTAAAGCGGACTTAGGGTTTGCAGTTTCTAGTGCTGGTTTTTGGCTTGCCTTCCTCTGCTGTTTGTGCTGGTGCAGTGGGAGTGATTTCCTGAGAAGGGAAGGCGTCCCTGCGGTGTGCGAGCGCCAAGGGGTGGGCACAGCCCACCTGAGCTCGCTGGCCTCTGCCACACCCAGATGGCAGCAGCAGGGCAAGTGGAGCTGCACCGGTGGCATAAATCTGCTGGGGCTCTCAGGGACGTATTCAGGCAAAGGAGTGGGTGGAAACTGCTGCTCTTTCTCCATGAGCTCTCCCGGGATCACCTGCCTGCACGTCTGACATGCTGCAGTCACATCTCTGGCAGCTGAATATGTTTTCCAGTCTTCTCCCTTATGCCACTGTAAGTGAGGGGAATGCCAGTGTTGCTATATGATTGTCCTACTGAAAAAGTAGATGAGAAAACTCTTCAGTGTAAGATTTTACATTTATCTGAGACGATAATAATTATGTGAGTTAATTTCTGTCTCGTGCTTTGTAGTGCCTAGCACTCTGGGGCCCCTGAATACTCCTGCAGCACAAGCCACACACTGCAGACCAAAGCCACACAGCTTTGCTGGCAGAGAGCTCGTGGCACACTGGGGTCCTGGTCTAAAGTGAGATCCAAAGGCTCTGGGATATACACTTCATCCTAATGGCAATAAAGTCCTCCAGATTTCACTTGGAGGATTCAGCTGTGAGGGTGAGGGCTGGGAACTGAGATTTATGGGGTTAACCCAGCCTCTGTGACTTCTGTTAAGCCTGAGTGGCTGCTTTCCTTAGTGGGCTTTACCTGGCACTGACAGCTGTGAGCAGCAGAGTGCAAAGGGTTACAATTGCCATTTGAACGAGCCCAGGTGTAGTTTATCCTCTCTGTTACTCAGGAGTGAGAGAGCAGAGGAGAAGTACTTTTCTTCAGCTTCGTTTGTGGGCTCTGTGTCTGGTCCTGCTTTTTTGACTGTCCATGGTTCCTAGGAAGGTGGTAGGTAATTGAACAGTACTGGCAGATATTGTAGAAGTTTGGTAGCTTTCTATCTCCTTGACTTTCTTGTCCTTTATTGCTTGGTGCTTTACAGCATGTTCCAGCTGCTGTATCAAATGCTGTGGTGGAGACTTAATATTCATGGCTTTTAATATTCATGGCTTTTAATATTCATGGCTTTTCGTATTCATGGCTTTTATTCACCTGTTATGTGATAATGGCTGTCTGCACGATGTGTCAAAAAGATGAGGTGAGCGGGTGCTGCATGGCAGTGTGTGTCTCACTTCGGATTATTAACTAAACCAGAGTAACATGTAATTAACCATTCAAAAGTCAGTGTTGCTCCTGGGTGAAGTTTGCTCCCTTCCTTCTTTCCCCCTTCAGCCCCTCTCCCCGTGGCTGGCGTTGCTGTGGATCTCCTCCTGGCCAGCAATTTTGGCTGTCTCAGATCAGGGGGCAGGCTGCAGCCTGAAGGGGTTTTGGAGAGCGTCTGTGGCCTTGCCTTAAATCTGGGGAAGGTGAAATTTGCTGGATTGGTCACTGTCCCTGCACAGAGGGCAGGTTGTGTGACACCCAGTGATAATGCTGTGCTCATGAGGACAGCACGTGGTTTTCGCCCTTCGGTAGTGCTGCTGATGCTCGAGCTGGAGTTCCTGAGTTCCTCTGGGAATACTGAAGGGATGTGGTGTGTGTTTCAGTATGTTAATGTCCCTGGTCCCCAGAGCCTGCCTGCAAAGGGCAGCTGATGTTGGGACGCTGGGTTCCTGAGCTGCGGGTTCCCAGCCCTGTCTGCGGGGCAGGGTGCGGCAGTGCCTGCGGCTGTGACGGGCAGGAAGACGTGCACCCCTCCCCTGGCTCTGCCCCTCGTTCCAAGTGGGAGCATCAGGCCACATCCTGGCAACCCCTGCTCCCCGTTTGGCCTCCACATGGACCTCTCATTTTGGTGTCTTTAAGAGAACATCTGATGGGTTCAGGGCTGCAGTTTTGGGGAGCAGCCCAGCCTTACAGGAGCAATTCATTCAGCCATCCCAGCCGAAGCAGCCGTGGTCTTCCCTGACCTTGGTGGGCATTGACTCAAGGGGGTGGGGCAAGAACAGAAAAGCAGCTTAGGGACTGGAAAAAGCAGGGACAGAAAAGAAAATGAACAGAGATGTGGTAACCCAGATGGGATATGGCTCGTGAGAAGGAGGGTGGGGGTTTGATCATCCACCCCAGTATTGGCACTGCTGTGCTGGTGAGCCTGGCACAAAATCTCATGTAACCAATGGGCAGCGGTGTGTGTGGAAAGAGATGGGGAAGGAGGGGATGTGGTGACACAGAAAATTAACTCCGCTCCCATGAATTTTTCTCTCTTGGCATCTATCTCCCATTCTGTGTTTTCTCACCCTGCAGAAAACAAAGTAGGAGGTAACTTTCTTTTATTCTTCAGTCATTAATGAGCCACTGTTCCAGGAAAAAAAAAAGAAAAAAAAATAGGGTGTCATATCATGGGAGAAATGATCTTTCTCATGGGATATAAAGCTTTGTGTGTGAATGGTGAAGGTCTCCTGGCACTGATGCTAATCCTGCCCAGGTCTGACTGTACAGGACTTAACGTAAAACACGTGATAATTCCTTCTGTAGTTTCAGTAGAATCTCTCATTTCCTAAACAAGCGTGCTGTGTTCCTGTGTCCTGCTAAGCCGTGTGCCACCCCAGCAGCCCTGCCTGAACAGCCTGCCGGGGTTGCTGGGTGGTTTGGAGCCCTTTGATGGCAGGCGCTGTTTAATTATCAGCGGTGTTATGTTCCCAGAGCTCGCTACATGAAAGCAAAATACCGGCAGCCTGTAATTAATGTAAGCTAATGTGCCACTGTTTACACTCCATCTCGGAAACCAGACAGATGTAAGAAGACACCCAGCCTTCATCTGGGATCCTCCCAGGTTATTTCTGAGCTATCTTTGGAGAACTGCGCTGTATCTCCCCACCCCGCAAGTCCCTCAGACATGAGTACCTTTAACTTTTCTCGGGAATGAGTGGGAGACTTTGTTTCTGAGCAGGGAGCGGGGTTAATGCCTTTTCGTTTGCCTCACCACAGCCGAGGCTGGCATGGGACGGGAGCACAGAACTCCTCCAGTAGTGGTGAATTTTGCAGTGTGAAAGGGTGAAATAACCCCCTCCTTCCTTCATCTCTCCCCTCGCTTTGGCTGAGGAGGAGGCTGCTGGCACTGGGGATGTGTGGGATCTCTGTGGGGGAAAGACAAGGGATTCTCTGGGACTCCGGTCTTAAAAATAAAATATCAGGTGTTCATTTCTGATCACCCTGCTACAAATATTTAACAGAACAAGGTGATGAAAATGCCCGGAGGTGTGGAAAGACTGAAAAAGATTATGCATCCTTCATTAGAGTGAAGAGTAATAAAAAGCAACATGACAGAAGTATATAAACTTAGAAGCACAGAGAAGTAAACCAGGCATTCCTGTGTATACTTTTATGTAATACAAGGTTTCCAATGAAATTGAAATAAAACATCTGACACACGTGAAACTTATTTTTTTGTTACAGCACATAAATAATTGAGACTGAGAGCATAGTACAATGAAGAAAGGATTAGATATGTGGATAAAAATCGTACACACAGTTTATTAATTTTATTCTAGCTTGTTTAGAAGGTATGGGGCTTCCTTCTCCTGGACAGTCTTCCAGGTTAAAAGCTGTGGCTGGTTAAAAGCTCTTCCTGGCCCTATAAACCTCCAATACCTTCCTTTGAGGCATCTGACAGTGGACACTAGCTTAGAGGAGTCACTTCCTAAGCCTTGCGTTCCAAAACGTCTCTGCATTGAGTGGTTACTGGGATCAGAGGTGGCCACAACTTTCTGATCACCTGAAGGCTGAAATGTAGGATCTGAGGCTGCTGTTGTTTTCCTCGTGGGCTGTAGATTCAAGGTGACAACTGCCCATCTTGTCAAACCACCATCTCGCCTGTCTGGGTTACCTCCTTGCCAGTCACCTGCTCCAGCGTTGTGGTGGATAGGTGACCTCTGCAAGTTGGAGCTGCAGGAGGAAATGTTACATCACCAGAGCCCATGCAGCTCCATCCTCTTGGGGAACAGTGCATTTTAGGTGTTCCCATCGGCATCTTTTCTCAGCAGTGTGTTTCATGCAGACTCAGGGAGTTGTAGGCAGCTCAGTCATGTGGGGAAGACGTTTGCTGGGTTTGACTTTTCTCTGTGGTGTGTATGTCTTTGGGCTGTGGTTGTTCTCAGTGGACACTGATTTATGCTCTGGAGTGCCCTCACACAGCACGCTGGCACACTGTGTGCCAGGGCATCCCGGGGCTTGCCTGGGACAGGCTCCCTGCTTCCACGCCCCAGCATTTTGCTGGGTGATCAGAGACAGCCTGCCAGCATCGCTGGCCTGGAGGGGATTAAGAATTGTAATATCCAGCAGAGGGTGCTCAAAAGCAGGTATCCCAAGAAATCGGGTACTGCTGTACCTCTGCGCTCCCGTTCTCGGGCAGCAGAGCCCCAGTTCTTGGTGGCTGTGGCAGAGGGGGCAGGAGGAGCAGACCTGGAGGGGGCACGGGTGGTGCTGAAGAGCTGGCACCCACGCAACAGCACTGCGGGGTGGGGGAGTGTTACTTCGGACTAGTTTTTATGTGATCCCATGGACATAGAGAATGCACACAGAGCATCCTCCTCGAGCACGGTCTGCTGTGCAGTTTCATCCAGAGAGAATCCCATTTGCAAGCTCTGAGGCTGCTCAGAGTTGGAAACCACTTGCATGGGTGGGGGATTTGCTTCGGAAGTGGCTCCGTGTTTGACCTACAGTGCTGGTGTTCCCATGGCTGTCTCTGTACTGGCAGGGGTCAGGTCTGCTGTGAGTCCCCGTCACCCGTGTCAGGCTGAGCCTTTGGCCATGCAGGTGAGTGCAGATCCTTTGGCTGCTCTCTGTTCTGGCCTGTGAGTTTGGAACTGAGCTTGTGCCTAAACTGAACTGAAACACTCTCCAAGTGCATCTTGGTCAAAGCTTCCAAAGAGTTTGGTCAGATTTTTTACTTGCCCGAGCTGCAAGATACAGTTCCAAAGTGTAACTTGCTCCCAGTTGTGCTGAGAAGGGTCACAGACGTTTCGGTGAACCTTCAGGGAGTTTGTGCCAAATCCCAGATCCAGGTGTGTTGTTCATGTGTGTTTCAGGCTGTGTGTTGTAAATGTCACATGGCTCCAAAGTGGAGTCCCCAGAGCAAATGTAGAGTGTGATCAGAGCCCTGGGATTAGGGAAGGAGAGGATGAATTTTTCTTCAGGTAGTTAGAGGCAGCTGAGTTGCCTGTGGAAAAACCTTCTGCTAATGCTCAGCACCTTTTGAGAATTTCCTGTAGAGTGGGCATCACTGAACTGCCTCATGTCAAAGGGGGAAATACCTGTCTGGTCCTTGTTCCAAGGCTCTCTTGGATTAAAGAAAGATCATAGGTCTTTATTGTATCTTCACTTCTTTCTTTACAAATCTCCCTTATTTTCCCTAATGCCTTTTCTACTGCAAAAAGTCCCAGGATGTTTAATCAGCGTACCTAATTAATAGCACCATCTCACATAATTCACCTTTATGGTGCTCTCTTACGTGGGGTTTTCCACCAGTGTCTTTCAGTGCATTTTACAGAAGAGATTCTTCTCCTGATCTCCCTTTTGCATGTGGGGAAAGCAAGGGAGAGGAGAAGGTAGGAGAGACATGCTTAGGTCATGCAGACAGCCAGAGGTGGGGTCAGCAATAAAATTCCAGGTTCTTAGTTTTGGGCTGTGCTGGAGCTGTTCCTCCAGCCCTCAGGTTGCATTTAGGGCTGGGTGAAACACAGCAGCCATTGAAACAGTCTGGGACAGAGCGTGGAGGAGGCAGAAATGTCATTACGCACACGGGGAGCGGTCACGTAGCCAAATGCCAGGGTTTGTGCAAAGCTCCATGTTGTCTCTGACAGCCACCAGCGTGGTCAGGGACCCACTGATTTCCTCTGAAAGACAACAGGTCAGTGGCCTCGGCGTGGTGCTGGAACACTGGGGCAGTGCTGGCTCAGGGGAAGGAGCTCCACTGCCTGAGTCACCCACGTGGCTTCTTGAGGGACCCTGGTTGTCCTGGAGCAGCGCGAGAGCCAGGGCTGCCATCCTGCTGAGGTCAGGTGAAAGCATGACCTGAAGTGGGCTGGCTGCAGCTAAACAGAAAAGAGATACTGAAGAAACCACTTCTCACTCTAAGGGCTAGAAGGGTGGTGGGGTTTTTGTTTTTTTTTTTTTTTATTTGGTTGGTTTTTTGTGGGCTTTTTTATGATTTTATCTTGAAGTCTAGATGTTCCCCTTCCCCAACCCCCCCCCGCAAAAAAAAAAAAAAGAAACCTTCTTTAACTAATTTGGTAATAATAGTATGGTTTCAAAAGTACTTGTTTAGCCAATGCTGACTTTATGCTTACACAGCTACCTCTGGCCTGGGAAAGATTGAAACCACAATGGCTAAGTATAGAGGCCTCTAAAATATCTTCTTATATACAGTGCCTGAGTACACAAACAGAACTGGTCTCTCTTCTGTCTACAGGAGCAATATTTTCCATAGGATTTATATTGACAGAGGTTTTCCCCCTGCATATTTATTAGAATAAAGATCCTCCAGAACTGCATCCATGTGCTGAATCCCGTTCCATGGCCACCTTCAGCCTGATATAAGAAATATACTCTGTTCCTGAAGAAGAGTAAGCACTTTTTTGTTCTGTGCTGTAGCAGACTCTTGACTCAGGGTGGTTTTTTGATTGTTTTTCTTGGTTGTTTTGGGTAGTTTTTTTTCTTTTGCTTTAAAGAAAGCGGGGAATTATTGCCAGGATTTCAGCCTTAGCTTTTGAGAACAGCTCATGCATAAAGGAGAGATGCTCCCATCCTTGAAGTGTGTAGGATCTGTGGACTGAGTGACCAGAGCTGTGTTAGGTGCATTCACCTCTGCAGAGAAGCACATCTGTGTGCAGTGTGACACTTGCTGCTGGGATGAACTCCTCTCTGCAGCCTGTTTTCTGGAGTCTGAATCTGTGTCTCTCTTGGAGCCTGACCCCCAAATTCTCTGTGTGCCTCCTTTTAAGTCTTTGACTTAAGCTGCCTGCAGTTTCTGGGTAGTTGTGGGCAAAGCAGTTTTTCTGTTCCTGCTGTGTGAGTGCGATACCTCAAGCATGTCCTGCCAATTCCCAGCTGTGGGCTAGGTTTGCACTGACACAACATATTCTTGGTAAATGACAGATTTCTCTGAGCTGGGGCTGGCGCTCCTCGCTCTGCACGTAGCTGCAGGCAGTGCATGACATTGTTCTGCTGGGAGCCAGGGGGTGGTAGGAGTGGCACACTGAGTGCATGCCCAAATTATGTGCTCCGGGGAGCAACACCTGGTGCATGAGACGTGCAGATGTTGCGTAGGTAGTCCTCAGGCGCTTGGAGATTCTCCTGTCGTGATTATCTATCCTGGCTCTGGATCCTTTGCTGGCACACCAGCAACCCTGGAAAACCCCCAGCTTTCATAATAATAAGGACTTGTCCTTCCTTTTTCGAAGCAGCAGCTTCTCTGAGTGTTTGTAGCCATCTGCAGCTGAACGTATAGACAGTTCTTTCAACACCGAGCCTCTTCTGACACAACACAGCTCCAGTGCAGTTTCTGCAGACAGATTTTGAAACCCTTCTGTCTGCAGGGCCCGTGCTTCAGGGAAATGGCATGGAGGGGACAGAAATGAACATGTGCAACTACGTGTGACAAGCTGTATCTTTATTATAATATATACCTTAGCAAAATTAAAATATTGAAACATATAAAATCTTTGTAACATCCTGGTGAGGTAAATCTCTTTACGTTGTTGGGATCCTGGTTTCAGCTCTTGCGGGTGACAAATGTTTGTGAGGATAGTAAAAGTTTCCAGACATGCTTATCACAGGTCTGGAAATCCACCTGTACAACACAACATGATAACTGGGCTCTTCACGAGGCAGATGCTGCGCAGAGGTGGAGTTGAAGCATCTGAGGTGCATCTGCAGGGAGCTGAGTGGGAGGACTCAGGGAAAGGAGTGTTCATCCCGGACAGAAGAGGCTGTCTGAAACAGAAAACTCCTCAACTTTTTTTCTGTTGCCAGTTGTGGAGAGCATTAAAAACACACCTTAATTTGGGGAAAAAAATAGACTGTTTGAGGTGGATAGGGAGAAAAATGATTAGAAGTAAACTGGAAGTGGTTGAGTAAGGGGGCTGCAGGCTATATACAGGTAAGATAAACCCTTTTCAGAAATGATCCAAGTGTATTTGATCCTACCTCTGCGCAGAATTTGGATGCTGATCTCTGGAAGTCCGTGGTGTTTCAGTGGCACTGCAAGCAGGGCTTTTCAAGGTTATCCGTGGTCAGCAGACTTTGTATAAGCAGAAAGACTTATGACTCCAACAGCCAGGCTCCCCAGTGGTACTCGGGACAGCAGGCTGGGGGAAGATCTGCTTCCTTGGAGGTAGTAAAGGACGGCTCCTCTGTGGCACTGTGCACGGTGCTCCATTTATTTGGGTGAGAAGTTGGGGCTGGAGCTGACTCTTCACCTGGTCTTACACTTGTGGTGCCACTAGTGAATAACACCCATCACATCCTATGCTACTACTTACTGGTGGCTGTGCACTCCTGACCTTGGGATGCTGAAGTTCACAAGCTGTGTTGGAGAGCAGGCTCAGAGAGTATCTCAAAGCACATCAGCCTTAATGAGCAATTTTGAGCAGGCTAGGCCATTTGTCTTTTCATCTTACTGTCTTAAAATTCTGCAAAAACAGTGTCCATGTGGATGGAGAGAATGAGGTAGAAAGGGGGCAAAAAGCTGATCCAAGAAAAAACCAAAACAAAGCCAAATGACATTTAGGCAGCATTCAAAATTGCAAAATGAAAATCCCCAGCTTAGGCACCACCTAGCTCCTGGAGGCATCGTAATTCCAGAAATGCCTCATTTTATTTTTTTCTCTGTGCTTGTCTGGGGTTTTTTAATTATTTCTGTTTTAACACCCCTTGGGTGCTGAGTTTTTTACTTAAATGCCTACCCCAAAGTGCTTGAGTCTGATCACCATCCAGAAGGCAAGCCTCCTGGCCCCTCAGCCTGCCCAGGTGCTTTCAGAGCACACCCAGCACATGCAGGCACGATAAGATCAAAAAAAACCCCCAGTGGCAGCTGCCACTTTGTTTTGAAACATCTTGCCCAGCAGCGGAATGGTTGGGAAGCTCAGGGATCACAACCTGCTCCTCCCTTTTAACCAACAGCTGCTTTATGCCACATGCTGAGAGGTCTTGGGCCGTTGCTTCCTTCACGTATTTCGTTTCCTGCTCCAAGTCTGGAATAACCATCCACACCGTAGCGTGGCTGACATGGGAATAGTGAAGAGTAGCCCTTTTTCCAATGGTTAGTCAGTGCCTTCTCCAGAAGGGATAGGTTGGAAGTGGAGGGAGGCAGGGGTTAAAGCAGGTCTTCCGCTTCCTCAGGCTACAGCTGGAAAGCAGGAGCACCGCTGCTTCCTCTGGCTGTGCTCACCTGCTGGTGGGCAAGTGGCAACGGGGCAGTTGGATGGAAGAGGAGCAGCCCCTGGTTTGGGCCCCGTGTGAGCGTAGGCAGCTCCCGGGAGCTGTGGGCAAGGCACGGAGCCCCTTGGGCAGGAGGGCCAGCGCGCCTCTCCTCCGGCCTGCCCGTGCTCAGCGTGCTGACAGGGAGTGGCTCCGTGCCCGGCAAGGAGTTGTTTTGGATCCTTAGTGGCGTCTGGCTGTTCTCAGAGGCCGCAGAGGCACCGAGGACCCTAACGCCAGGATCCACCCTTGGAGCAAAGCCCCTAAAAGCTGGGTGTTACAGTGCGCGCATCTTCCGTGCCAAGGCTTTTTTGGAGCTTGCTGCAAGTGACTTGTGTAAGACCTCCTACATAATGGCTTTGCAGAGCCAAAGCCCAGCCTGTCCAATGGACCTCATCCCTCCTGGCTCCTTGGCTTTTTCACTTCACTGAGGCTCATGGGGCTGGAACCGTTTGCTTTTTCTCAAGCTTTTCTTTAAAAAAATCTGAGAGTGTTGCTTCTGTGGAAAAGCACTTCTGTTCGTTGCATGCTGCTGGAGTGGGACTCGTCTAACCTGGAGTCTGGGATCTGTCCTGTAAGACAGAGAGGAGGCAGGCTGCCCAGCCGAGCCCTGGTTTCGCTGGATCCAGCTGCGGTGGTTTAGGTTTCTGGCTGAGTCCATCTGAAAGCGGCACAGAGAAAAGCACAAAGAGAGGGAGGGTCGTAAGTACCCCCATTCTCTCCTGATAATCCCTTAAAAAATAATTGCAGGCCTAAACCTCTGGCCTCCAGCAAATTTTCCACTCGATTAGAGGCTTTTGTGAAGCTGGGGAAAGGGACACGCAGACTTGCACATTGTGCCGCTGCCCAAAACTTCCAGCTGGGATTTTTTCCATCAAAAGGGGATTTTAGTAAAACCATTATAAGGGGCTTAGTCACAGAAAAGCAGTTGAGCTGAGACAGGGGTAGATTAGCTTTAACATGCTTGTTTCTGGCACTAGGGACAGGGTGGAAGTTACACCCAGCCGCTCACATGCAGCCTCCCCCGTCCCGCTGACTCGCTGGCAGGTGTGGGTGGGAGATGATATTTCCCCATGTTCCCCCTGAAGTCCCCCTGTCACGGTGCATTTGAACCCGGGGGAGGTGAGGGAAGGGAGTGGGCAGCCCAGGCACAAGCCCCTGTGCCGCGTGGGCTGGGTGAGGAGAGCACAAGTCGCTTCTGCTTGGTTGGCCTTTGGTGTGGTCCGGGCAAGTCTGTGCTAATGGGCAGGTGCCTCTGGGGCAGGGAAACCATGAGGGGAGACAGCATCTGCGGCCTGAGGGACCGTGTGGCGCCTTTGATCCGCGTGGGTGGTCCCCAGGCCGCCGCGGGGACAGTCCTGGCGGAGATGGCCGGAGGGCTGCGGGCAGAGCCGTGCCTGTTGCTGTGACGGGATTCTGCCCTGCAGGGCTGTCCGGGCAGCGCTTTCTGTCAGCCCCGCGTTTGCCGGGTCAGGCTTGCCATTGCCTGAAATAAAAGCTGGGACAGCTGAAGGGTTTGCACAGAGAGGGAGAGAGAGAGAGAGAGAGATGGCTGCTTGGAGGGGCTGCTGCTGCTGGGAGCTCTTCCACTGCCCACACTCGTACACCAGCATTTCCAGGGTGCTGGGTGAGACTCCTGTGTTGGAAGACTAGGAGGATGTCCTCTGCACTTAGTGTTTCTCTGTCCTGCCCCTCCCTCTCCAGGACTACCTTAGGCTGGAAAACTCATTTCCATTTTTGCCGCTCCAAGAGGCAGAAACCAGCAGGACTGGAGATGGGAGGGGTGGACGCCAGGCACTGTTTGGACATCACCTTAGTCAAGTTGCTGCCACCTCTCTTCCCCCATTAGTGCTGATTTTCCCTTTTTGATGTCTGTGTATGTAATGAGCCTGCAGAAGCTAATTATTAAAATTCTGTAAATTATAAGGTGTAGTTGCTTCTGAAAAAGACACCATCGCTGTACCTGTAGCAGCAGTGTGAGAACTGGATAAAAAAGACTATTTAAGTTTATGTGCTAAAAAGGACACACGCATACAGCTCCAGATACCTTAATCACTACAGAGCTGTCCAGTGGAGTAACTGTGCCAACAACATAGCAAAACCCTGCACAACAAAACTGAAATAAAGTAATCTAAGCATTACTTTAGGTTTGGTCCTGCTCCGTTACCATTCTCACACTTGCACGCTTTAAAAAAAACAAAATAATTTTCCTGGTGTCAAGCTATAGATTTCAAGAGGTGGAGTCTTAGGGCAGAATTGCTAAGTCTAGGATGGATGGTTTCCAGGAGGCAGCCCTTTGGGCTGGAGTGTGAAGTTCTTGCATGATGGGGTGCATTGATGCACATCCCAGCACAGGAAGGACATGAACCTGATGGAGCAAGTCCAGAGGAGGGCCATGGTAGTGATCGGAGGGCTGGAGCATTTCTGTGAACACAGGCTGAGAGAGTTGGGGTTGTTCAGCCAGGAGACGGGCAGGCTCTGGGGAGGCCTTGGAGCATTTTCCAGTACCTAGGTGGGCCACAAGAGAGCTGGAAGGGGACTTTCTGCTAGGACATGTAGTGATAGAACAAGGGAGGCTGGCTTTAACCTGAAAGAGGCTGGGTTTAGATTACTTTTCAGGAGTATTGTGAGGGTGCTGAGGCCCTGGAACGGGTTGCCTGGAGAAGCTGTGGATGCTCTGTTCCTGGAAGTGTTCAAGGCCAGGCTGGATAGGGCTTTAAGCAACCACTTTATAGCAGAAGGTGTTCCCGCCCATGGCAGGTGGATTGATGATCTTTAAGGTCACTTCCAACCCAAACCATTCAGTGGTTCTGTGATTGACTCCCAGTCCAGCTGTGCCGAGTGTGGCTTTCCAGTTGGTTTATGGTGCAAACCCTCGGGACCCTTCACCACCACCGAATGCTGACGGGGGTGATGATGGTGAGCAGCCGGGAGTTCCCCATCCCTTCGCACCTCCCGCCTCGGCCGCGCAGCTCCGTTCGTGTCCAGGGCTGGACAGGCGGGCCCTTTAGCCCACCCGATGTCTCACCGCTCCCACTGGGCGCCGCGGGTGCCCCCTCAGACACGCGTGTCGGCGGGGAGCGGGCTCCCGGCAGCCCCCCAGCCCGTGCGGAGCCGTTAATTGCCGTTAATTGCCGTTAATTACGCGCGGTGCCGGCGCGGCGCCGCACTCGGCGGGCAATGCTGCCGCCTGGCGGGCTCAGCGCGCACTGCAGCCGCGCCGCGCCGGGGAACGGGCACGGGAAGGGGAACGGGCACGGGAACGGGAACGGGGATGGACACGGGAACGGGGATGGGGGTGGGCATGGGGATGGACACGGGAACAGGGATGGGGGTGGGCGTGGGAACGGGGATAGGCACGGGGATGGGCACGGGCATGGGGATGGGAACGGGGATGGACACGGGAACGGGGATGGGAATGGGAACGGGGATGGACACGAGAACGGGGATGGGGACGGGAACGGGGATGGACACGGGAACGGGGATGGGGACGGGAACGGGGATGGGGGTGGGCGTGGGAACGGGGGTAGGCACGGGGATGGGCACGGGCATGGACACAGGAACGGGGATGGGGGTGGGCATGGGAACGGGGATAGGCACGGGGATGGGCACGGGCATGGACACAGGAACGGGGATGGGGGTGGGCATGGGAACGGGAATAGGCACGGGGTTGGGCACGGGCATGGACACGGGAACGGGGATGGGGGTGGGCATGGGAACGGGGATAGGCACGGGGATGGGCACGGGCATGGGCATGGGCATGGGAACGGGGATGGACACAGGAACGGGGATGGGGATGGGGATGGGGATGGGAACGGGGATGGGGATGGGAACAGGGATGGGGGTGGACATGGGAACGGGGATAGGCACGGGGATGGGCACGGGCATGGGCATGGGAACGGGGATGGGGGTGGGCATGGGAACGGAGATGGGGACAGGAACGGGGATGGGGACGGGAACGGGGATGGACATGGGAACGGGGATGGGGACGGGAACGGGGATGGGGATGGGCATGGACACGGGGATGGACATGGGGATGGGAACAGGGATGGAGATGGGCACAGGGATGGTGATGGGCACGGGGATGAGCATGAGCATGGGCATGGGAACGGGGATGGATGTGGGAATGGGGATGGGGATGAGCCACCCAGCCTGTGCCACTGCAGAGACCGCACCACTGTCACAGGCAGCAGTGTGGTCTCCATCTGCTTTTCTGGTTCTCCTGGGTGTTTGGTAGACGAGCAGCCCAAGGGATCTCGTTATCCCCGTCACCTCTGGTCAATTTGCATAGGGTGCCTTGGCCGAGTGGATGGAGATTTGCCAGAGCCAAGCCAGGCACTGCATCCCTGGCAGCCCCAGGAGCCCGGGGGAGCAGAGGGAACCAGCTCACCTGTGGTACGACTGCCTTACAAGGCTTCTACCCAGTGTGTGGCAGGAGGAGTTTATGACACTGAAGGATGCACCTGGTTCACGCTGGAGCTGGGGAGCCAGGAGTGCCACTGCAGCTGTCACAAAGGGAGATAATGGCAGGGATTTATTGGCATTTCAGCTCACTGAACAAGGAGAGAGGCTGCTGGCTGTAGGGCTGTGATCTGTGTGCCCCTGCGATGCTGTCTGTGTGTGCCAGCTGCCAAACCCCTGAAGATATCCAAGGGTTGTAAAGCTGGAACATTGGGGGGAAGAAAGAGGCGAAGGAGAGGGAGGAACAGGACCAAGCTCAGATAAAATTTGTTTGGGATTTTTTTTTTTTCCCAAAGCTGGGAGGGGAAATTGCTTCATCATGAAATCACTAGACTGTGCCCAGAGAAACAAGACTCAGAGGAAGGAAAATAACTAGGAGGAGGTTCCCATTTCTAGATCTGAGTTAGTTTCTGTAGCAGAATATGAGTTTGGTTTATGCCTTGGTAACCCTCTCATGTGGAAACACTTGCTCAGGGCATGTGTTCAGGCCCTGGTATTAAACTTTTGACACCTTTTCTAAGATACACCACAGGTTTTAGGAAATTTTTGAGAAAAATCCCATTTCCATTCATCTTGCAGGGGCAGATCACATTCGGATCATTCAAAATCTCCATCATGCTATTTCAGTTTGGGCTGTCATTGAGCTAGTGCATATGGTAAATTTAATTAAAGAAGGGGGAGAAGCACTAGCATCCCTGCCAAATGTGGCTGGAGGCTGAAGTTCTGGCACAGGAGCCTGATGAACCCTCTCCAGCTCGCTCTTTCGTGCAGCTTGGGGCTGGGGAATTGAGCAGGACGGCCTCTCTGGCTGGCCACGGTGGGGAGTGTCAGTGCAGCCCAGCCAGCAGCTCTGGCGCGGGGCCTCGCTGATGTCCTGAGGGATCCAGCCCGCACCACCCAGTTGAGTTTATCCATTTATCTTTTTCCTCCACAGAAGGCACTGTTAAAGAGCTGCTGCCTGAAAGAGTGGCATTTAAGGTAGAGGAGGGAGAGAGAGAAAACAAAAAAAAGGGTTCACTTTGCTAGGAGCATCCCACATGTGTACGTAGCGAGGCTGCCAGATCCAGGGACATCTACCCTTGAGCTGCTAATGGTAGCCTGTGCTAACTTCTAGCTTTGGTTCCAAAATCTGTGGGTGTCTTGGCCACCCAGGTCTCATTTTAACCCTTCCCTGACCCCCAAAGGGCAGGTTCAGTGGTAAGCTCTGTACTGTCTAGCACGGAGATCACCTCTGGCCGTAGCACAGGCCCCAGGTGGTTTGCCTGACAGCTGCCCCGTGACCCCGTTATTTATTACCGCGAAACAAAGGACCCCAGAGCCACCATGACAAACTGATTCAGCCGAACCCGCAGTGTGCAGCGGGAAGGTATAAAATGTATAAATCTGTCATGCATGGACCTCCCATGTGCTAGTCCAAGGGCAGTAGGACCCAGGTGGAGCCTGCTTTTCCTCCCATCTCCCAGGGAGAGGAGCCAGCCCTGGATCTGGCCAGGGGAGCAGCTGCTGCAGCCAACCAGGAACCCCACGCACACGCAGGACTTCGCTGCAGCTTGCGAGCTGGCGTCCCCAGCTGCTGCCCCTCGGTCCCTGGGCACCTCCTCTCCTGCTCAGTCGCTTCATCCCTCTTCCACATCGTTCCTGCTCTGCTCTGCTTTCTGCCACCACCTCTTGAGCGTGGCCGCTCTGCTCCTCAGAGCCGCCGGTCCATAAAGTGGGTCCCTGGGTCACCCGCCGTGCCCTGGCCTGTGCAGCTGTAGGCAAGGGCCCTGCTGCCGCACCACTTCTGCTGGGCACAGCGGTGAAGGCTGGCACCAAAGCCACCGCTGGGGCACTGTGGGCTCGCAGACAGGAGACTTCCAGCTCATTTCCAAGTAGAGGAGTGTTTTTTATGGTTTTCTACCCCAGTTGCCAACTGAGTCATGTTCAAAAATTCAAGAGTGGTCGGTTATGCTGAGAAGTTATGTGGTAATCGGTCTATGGTTGTTGGCCTGCATCTGTGTCCGAGGAGGTGCTGTCACAATGGAGCATGAGAGGAAGGTATGAGGAGCACTTGCTCCATCTACGGGAACAGTTCAGGGTGTCTAAGAACTGGGCTTCAGGGAGGCTTTGGTTTTGGCAACTTCCTTTGGCTTGGGTTCCCCTTAAAAGAGGATGTTGGGCCATGTGGGCAATGCTTTTGGTTTGGGTTTTTTTCGTAAGTTGGGAGAAGAAGTTCAGGGGATTTTTTAGGGAAAAAAAATCCTGTCGTAGTTCTGATTACGGAGCTTATGAGCACACACATTATATTGAAACACAGATGTCCCACCATGATCCACATGAACGTGGGGCTTAATAAGGAGATGCCATTTCCACTCAAACCCAGCATAAAAAAACCTACTTTATGAGAGGTTTATCTTTCCCCATCCTTGGCTGGGACTGCTGCTGACCCCAGGAGCAATTACGTTTTCAGCTGTTAGGGGAACCTGATCTGGAATTCCTGTTGTTTATAACATTCATACATACATGCTCTTTTTCCATCAAGAAGTTACTGTAAACTCTTTTCTTAATGCAGGAAAGACAGACCCCAACACCTCCCTCCAAGTAGAGGAAGATGGATATAGTGTCAGGCTCAATTACATCCAATTGTGGTGGCTTTCCCTAAAGCGAACAATGCAGCTTTTGTGAATGGACTCCCAGCAGAAAGCTTGGAAGTCTTGGAAAGGAGGGAATAGAACAACACACGCCCCAAAGTCCAGACCCTGAGATAGTCCAGGTCCTTAGGATGCAGAGGAGATGGTGTTTCTTTTTAAGAGGGCCAGAGTCAGGCACTACTTTGCCCTTTGAAATGCAGCACTGACATCAAAGAGGTGAGGTGGGTAGAGCTGTCTCGTTAGAGTATGCCCAGGCCCTCCTCAGCCAAAATACGCGTGGAGGCAGAGGCTGAGCACCCGGGGCAGGCAGGCGCCGAGGGACCTCCTTTGGGATGGCATCCCACCTGGAGCAGCACCCAGCCAGGGCTGCTGGAGCGGGGAACAAAGTGGCCTGCTCAGCGCTGGAAGTGCTTAAAATGCAAATGTACAGGAACTTCAGACCATCCCCCTCCCTCCTCCTCGGCGCGGAGGAAAGCAGCTTAAATACAGCCAGGCCTGGAGAGGAATGTTAAAAAGAGGGGAAGAATCGCCCTCCTCCTTTCCATAGGGACCCGGGCCCGGCCAGATTGAGTATGCATGACTGAGCAAGCAGGCAAGGACAGCTCCTCTTTTAACTTTCCTGAACAATGGCTCTGGCTTCTTCCACCATTTCGCATTCCCCCTCCTTCAGGCAGGAAGGGGGCAGCGGGCGAGAGCCCCGCCGCCGGGCTGGGGGAGACGGGCTTTGTGCCTGCCCTATAAACACCGCTTAAGCTCCATCTCCAACAACAATAAAACACCCCACGCCGGGGAGGCTAAAAAGGGACCGCAGCGGGTTAAAAGTCATAACGTTGAGGAGAAAGATTATGGTGGAGGACAAAGGACACCTTGGATTATTCCAACTTTTTTTTTTTTTTTTTTTTTTTAACACGGTCCCACTTTACTTTCTCTTTAATCTTCGCTTGGGCAGTGGAAATCAACCAAGACGTTTCAGATTTCCCAGGTCTGCAAGGGCGAAGGTTTTTGGTGATTGTCACTGCTGGGAAATGTTTTTATTTGACAGGTCTTCCATCCAGAGAGGGCCACAGTTTAAATCACTAAAAAATCCTCCACCGTGCAATCTATCTGGAGCTTAAAAAAAATTCAGAAACACAGGCCTCCTTCTTTCCCCCCTCCCCCCCCCCCCCCCACAAATGTCTTCCTCTATCACTAAGTACTCGATTCAGCTGCTAGCAAGTTTCAGCACTTTTGGTTTGTCTGACCTCAGACTCAGCTGACGCTGAACTGGGCAGCTGAACTGGGTCTGTCCCCAGGGATGCCGCCAGCACCCTCGCGGCCGCGAGGTTCGGCCAAACCCCTTCCTTACAAACCCCTCGCGGTGATGCTCCTCAGCATCCTGCAGCAGGAGGCACTTCCCTCCCTCCCTCCCTCCCTCTCCTCCTCCGTCGCTCAGCAGAGCCAGCCCGAATCCCACCGTCAGCCACAAGGCCGTTCCTACCAAACCCAACAGATACAGATACACGTCTTCAATAAGCACAGACAACACAGATACGGCTTTTTTTTTTTCAAAAACATACTTCATATTTCCTCTTTTATTATATAAATATGTTTAACCTTTTACTGTAAGAATATAAAATGTTTTAAGAGGATCTTTGTTATTTTTTTTATACAAATTCACAAACAGTACAATTAATCCATAGGGGGTCTCTGGGTTTGCGTTAACTCCGTGGTCTGGCCTGTTACTGTGGAGGATTTGAGATTTTGAACAGATAAGCAAAAAAAAAGCCAAGATATTTAAAAACAAAAAAATCAAAACAAAAACAAAACCCAAGCTTACTCTTCCTCTTTAAAATAATAATTAAAAAATAATCTAAAGACCCAGCTCCATTTTATCGACAGAAGAAAGATAAGATGAACTTCAGTCTCCTCCCCTTCACATTGCAGCCCTGGGGCCTGTAGGCCAGCTCTGCTCCTCTCCACCTACCAACAGGAAGCCTGGCATAGTGACCTTTTGTAGGTGGCTTACCAGGGGAGGGGAAAGCATTTGCATATATCCATATATATAATTTTTTTTTAAACAAACTTGCATTTTACACATTTCTGTTAACAGTAGCCCAATCCTCAGCGTGGATTCTCACGTTACATATTTGTGCTAGAAGAGTAAAAATGCAGAAGCACAGTTTGGGTCCCCAGTCCCCAGTGAAGAGGGAGGGAGAGGCACAACCAGAATGTGAAGGTGGGACACAGGTAGGGTAAGCCTAAAAAACAAAAATTAAAAATTAAAAAAAAAAATAAGGGGCGTGGGGGCAGAGGAGGGGCAAAAAGAAGAACAAACCCAAGGGGCATTATTCCAGTCTAGGCACAAAAATGTTTCAGTCTCAAAATCTCTTTCCTGTAAGAATTCCAGGGCTTTTGAGGAGGGGAAAAAAAAAAAGTAACAAATTAAAACGAGGTAGCCAGACATCATATATATATTTATATATATAGAATATATTCAGCAGAAAAAAAATGTACTTAAAAATCCACAAGAACAGCAACTTCATATGTCTTTAAAAATAAAACCATGTAAGAAAATGAATACTGTAAAGGGGAGAATGAGTGAGGAAAACTGGGATCAGTTACAGGATGTAAGCAAGGGATGCATGGGAGAGTAAGAGGCTGTTTTTGTAGCAGTAATTTTTTTTATGCATTTCAAAATAAAAACAGGTCACAGTATCTCAAATGAAGCAGAAATGAAGCTGGAGATTCTTCCTCATGTCCCCCAGGTAGAGAGGAGTTAGAACTCCCTTCTACCTGCTCACCCCCGACCCAAAGAGGAATGGATATGTGGCTGGATATGTCTATCCCTGTTGCCAAGGAGGAGGAGGGGAGAAAAAGAGAGAATGATGAAAGGGAAGACAAGTCTCGGTAACTCTCAGTGTCCCCCAGCGCACGGGAAGGCTTAAGAGGCTGGGGTCTGTGTCCAGTCCCCACAGAGACAGGAGGAGGAAATGGTATGTTCATCTCCAGTGGAGAGATGGGGAGAGAGAATGGAGTGCCTGGACTTTTCCATTACCCATAGTGCAGGACGACATGGAAACATACTGACAAAAGGAGAGGCT
Source organism: Lycocorax pyrrhopterus obiensis (assembly GCA_014706295.1). Taxonomy (NCBI): domain Eukaryota; kingdom Metazoa; phylum Chordata; class Aves; order Passeriformes; family Paradisaeidae; genus Lycocorax; species Lycocorax pyrrhopterus. The sequence continues at coordinate 73,064,032 of JACSVZ010000015.1, read as the reverse complement.
GTAGCTATCGCTAGTCTCAGTGCAGTGGAGAACTGGAATAGTGGGAGGTTGTATCCACCCACAGCAGAGAATAACATGAAACTGGAGACTGAAGAGAGATTTAAAAGGGGGGGAAAAAAAAATCAATGTACCTAGGGAGCAGTATTTCTGTCACAAATGTGTTGACAGGGGAGGGGCAAGCACAGAGGTGGAATGGTTGTTTTATCAAAAGCTGTGTCTGTGCCCAGCGCAGGGTGGCTGGGTACACAAGTGTAGCTAGGAAGCCTTTTCTGTTGTTATTATTTTTTGTTCCCATCTCCATTCCCACTCTCCTTTATATAAACCAAAAAATAATCTATTCTGAATACATGGCAGAACAAGGGCCTTTCTTTATCCATCCTTAGTGCTCGAGGGGATGGAATCTGGGAGTGGGGATAAAGAGGGGTGTCTCTAGCCCCAGTGCATAAGAGTGTGGGCTTCTACCTCTTCTGCAGGGAAGGATGCTGTGAGAAGGGAGAGCTCTGTGGCCCCAGCATGGAGCTTGAGGCATGATGTGGAAAATGGATAGGTGCTTTCTCTCTGTCCTCCTGCTCCCCCTTCCTCCTCCACAGCAAGGATAGGTAGGCAGCAGAGAAGGGTCGAGGATATACTCTCTTTCTCTGTGTTCCTCCCTGCGGTGCCAGAGTGCGTGGGTAGCATGTCTCTGTGCATGCCCCTCTCTCTTTCTCTCCTCCTCTGCAGCAGTCAGTCAGTCAGTCAGTCAGTGAGTCCCTCCAGAGGAGATGGAGGTCTCGGGGCACCCTCCTCCTCTCACCTGACCTTCTCACTCTCAGTCATTTCCCAAAGTCCCAGGTTGAGCACCTTGAGGCAGGGCAGCTGGGTGATGCGCTCCAGGCCCCGCTTGGTAATGCGGGTGCAGCCGTAGAGGTCGATGCCTGTGAGCTGGCTGAGGTGTTCGGCGATGAGCTCCAGGCCCTTGTCGGTGATGCGGACGCACTGGCCGATGTTGAGGGTGCGCAGCCCGTGCATCTGCCGCACCATGCGGTTGATGCCCTCGTCACTGATGTGGCAGGAGCAGAGGGACAGGGAGCGCAGCCCGTCGAGGCCCTGCGCGATGTAGGCTAGGCTCTGGTCCCCCACCTTGTCGCAGAAGGAGACGTCGAGGCCGGACAGCCGCAGGCTGCCCATGGCCAGGTGCATGATGCCCGTGTCGCTGATGTTGTCGCAGGAGCGCAGGTTGAGGCTCCGCAGGCTGCTCATGTGCGACAGGTGCAGCAGCCCCGCGTCCGAGATGCCCCCGCAGAAGCTGAGGTTGAGCTGGCGGAGGCGGCCCAGCCCGCGGGCCAGGTGCTTGAGTGAGAGGTCGCTGAGCTTCTGGCAGTCCTGCAGCGTGAGCTGCTCCAGGCCCAGGCAGCCCTCGGCCGCGCTGCGGGTCATGCCCGCCAGGTGCCCGATGCCCACGTCGGAGAGGTGCCGGCAGGAGCGCAGGTTGAGGCTCTTGAGGCGCTGCAGGCCCCAGGCGATGAGCAGGAGGCCGGTGTTGGTGATGTTGCTGCAGCCTCCGAGCTCGAGCACCTCCAGGCCCTTAAGGTACTGGGCGATGCGGCCCAGGCTGCTGTCCGTGATCTGCTTGCAGAGGCTCAGGTTGAGCGAGCGCAGGGAGCTGATCTCCGCCACGAAGGCGTGGCTCAGCCCGTTGTCGGTGAGGTTGTAGCAGCCGCTGAGGTTGAGGCTCTCGATGTCCGCCATGCCCTGGACCACGTAGCTCAGGCTGCGCCGCAGCGACAGGATCTGCACCCGCCGGATGCCCCGCGCCGCCAGGCTGGGGAAGAGCGAGGGGTTGGCGCGGCGCAGGTGCAGCTTGGCCTCCACGCCCCGCCACACCGAGCGGTGGTAGGCGGCGTCCCGCCAGGCCGTGCACACCTGCGCCGCGCGGCCCTTGTCGCGCACCTCCAGGTACCCGAAGATCATGGCGAGCAGCTCGGGGAACAGGCACGAGATGTGCGTTTCCATCGCACGCCCGCCCGCGCCCGGCCGCCCCCGCCGGCGCCGCGCTGCTGCCCCTCGCCGCCGGGCCCGGCCCGCTTCCGCCCGGGGCCCGCCCGCCTTCCGCTCCGCGCCGCGCTCCTCCTGCCGCCGCCGCCGCCCTCACATCGCCGGCGCGGGCGGCGCGGGAGACGCTACTGCGCGACCGCCGGCCCGGCCCCGCCGCCTCTACCGCCGCGCCGGGCGGGCCGCGCCGCTGCCGCCGCCGCGCTGCTGCCGCGGCCGCGCCGCCCCGCGCCGCATCCCGGCGGGCGCGCCCCGGCGGCGGCCCCCGCGCCCCGTGCCCAGCGCCGGCCGCCGAGCCCCGCCGCCGCCGCCGCCGCCTCCCTTTGTCTCCGCGCTGCCGCCGCTCACAGCCCGCGGCCCCGCGCCGCCCGCATCCCGCGCCGGCGGTGAGGCAGCGAGGGCAGGGGGTGGCGCGGCCCGGCCCGGCCCGGCCCGGCCCGCCCGCCGCCGGTACCGACTCCGCCGCTCCGGGCCCGCCCGCTCCGCTCCGCGCCGCGCGCTGCTGGGCCCGGCGCCGCTCCGGCCCGCGGGAGGGGGGGGGAGGTGCGGCCAGGCGCGGGGGGAGGAGGCAGCCGGCGAGGAGGCGGCGCTGGGCCGGGCCTGTTTCCCCCGCCCGCCGCCACCCGCGCCGCTTGCGCAATGGTACGGTCCGGAACACTGCGAGCCGTCGCCCTGGCAACAGCGCGGGCCGCGGCGGCGCCCCCCCGCTCCCCGCTGAGGGGCCGCGCTGCCCCGCGCCGCCGCCGGGGGCGCGTCCGCGGAGCCAGGCCGGGCCCGGCCCCCGGGACCGCCGCGGGCACCTGCGCCCACCCCGGCTCCGGCACATGGCACGGGGGGCATCCAGACGGTCCTTGGGTGTCCAGAGAGCGAGTCTGGTGCAGTGCATGGGCACCCACACAGGGAAGAAGTTCTTCCTCGTATTCAGGAGGAACTTTCTGTGCATCGGTTTCCGCCCATTGCCTCTTGTCCTGTTGCTTGGTGTCACCGAGAAGAGCCTGGCTCCATCCTCTCGACACTCATCCTTCAGATACTTAGAGACACTGATGAGGTCCCTTCTTAGTCATCTCTTCTTGAGGCTGAACAGGCCCAATTCTCTCAGCCTTTTCTCATAAGAGAGATGCTCCAGTCCCCTCATCATCTTTGTCACTCTTCACTGGACCCTCTCCAGGAGCTCCATGTCTCTCTTGTCCTGGGGAGCCCAGAACTGGATGTGGTACACCAGGGCTGAGTAGAGGGGCAGGATCACCTCCCTCGACCTGCTGGCAGTGCTTTTCCTAATGCATTACTAATCCTAATTCTTGCCCCACTTCCTGCCCTGTCAGTGCAGAGAAGCCGTGGTGGGTGCTGTGTTGTCACCCGTGGATGACAGGTCCCCAGCAGGGCAGGAGTGGCGGGGCCGCAGACAGCAGCGCTGCTTCACGGAATCACAGAGTCAATTAGGCTGGAAAAGACCTGAGATCATCGAGTCCAACCTATGACCATGTCAACCAGACCATGGCACTGAGTGCCATGTCCGGTCTTTCCTTAAACACCTCCAGGGACAGTGACTCCAGCACCTCCCTGGGCAGTCCCTTCCCATGTCTAATCACCCTTTGCTGTGAAGAAGTTCCTCCTGATGTCCAACCTGAATCTCCCCTGGCACAGCTGGACGCTCCAGCTCAGCGCTGTGCCACGCTCCAGCCAGCCCCCTCGCTTCACCCCGGTATCTGCCACTGGGCCACCTCTGCATTGAGGTTTGCCAGGGCCGTGCTGGGCTGGCTGGTAACTCCTCGAGCTCTCTGGGAGCCCCGGGCCCCATGAGGAGGGACAGGGGTTCGTGCAGCTGCGGAAGGTGGCAAAGGGACAGTGGATGACTGCCTCACCTTTGCCTGCTGGAGCGCCAGCTGCTGCAGTCTGCAGCGTGGCCCTGAGGCAGCGTCATAGCCTTGAGGACCAAAGTTTGGGAACCCTGTGTCCAGGCATGCCTGCAGGAGCGATAAGACAGGGCTGTAAACAGCTCAGCCATCTGGGCACCTGTCAAGGTTGCCGTACATCTCTGCATGTACCATTTTAGGGCCTCTGTAATGGGAAGTGGAAAATCTTCTGAAAATGGCTTTCGGCTAATGGCCTCCTTGAACTAGCTCTGAAAATTGCTGAAGTACTCACATAAACCGAGCAATTTCCAGTGATTTCCAGCAATTTCAAGAAAGAATGTTTGAAAACCATGTTTTCTATGTGTCTGTAGCCTCATGTAATGGTAACTGTGCACATCTCAACACTGGACAGTACTGTGGCAGTGTTAAAAATGGCTTAAGTTCTACCGGAGATCAGGTAAGGCTTTTCAAAACAGTTTCAGAAAAGCAGCACTGCCCTTTCTTTGTAAAGAAAAAAATATAGTTTGCATTTGTTCAACGTGACAGGGTGTGTTTTTAATTCTGTCTGCATTGCTAAAATACTGCACAAAGCAGCCTAGTTCTGATGTGTTTGCTGTAGTGATGCTTTCACTAACCTGAAGGAATAGGCTCTACTTCAATCACTGTTTAAATTTATCTGCTACAGAAGCAGTCATGGCTCTGGCCTTCACGTACAGATTCCATGAGAGTAGATTTTGTTGCCTACTTAGAGGTTAAACGTTTAGATTTCACTCTGCTTTTTTCTTTCCTTTTTGCTTTAAGTTGGAGGCAAGGCGAGCTGAAGGACTCTGAGGCCCTGATCCTGCAATGAGTTCCCCATGCATATAAACATCGCTATCGACATTAGGCTGTGGTTTGGCAGCCCACAAAAGCCAGCAGTACAGCTCCTATTATTGGCTCCAAAATGGGGTGGCCACATGATGTGAAGCGCTGACCTGGTATTCATTCACCCTGCCTGCTCAAGTTAATTCAAGAAGTTTTTGACAGGTTAACTTTTTACTAGCAGACTTTATGCCGGCTCAGGTGTCACTGTACTCAGCTCCAGCCAGATCAGGTATCGTCTGCACCCCTGTGCCTGGCACGTGGCCAGAGCAGGATTGGCGTTGGCCCCGCATCCTGCGCTCTGGCTCATTCAGCAGCAGCCTGATCACATGCCTTGGCCTGATCCCGATGAAATTTGTACTCCTGGGTGATCCAGCAATGCACAGACCTGGTTTTAGTGATTGTGGAGCCGCAGTCACACACAGGAACTGTACTGGGCTGTCACCCAGTATGAATTACCTTTGTAGCATTATTTATGCAGTTTGTGCTGCCAGGAGGTTGGTTAACCATCGGGTTAATAAGCAAAAGAATAGGGGCAATAGATTTTTTCTCTGCAGATCGGCTGTGCTCAGATCAGTTGTAGAGCATCGCAGCTGAAATGGAGAATTTCTGTGGAGCGAGGAGCAGGTGAAAGGTGTGGCGTCTCACGGGCCTGTCGTGGCAGGGATTCCGTGTCTGGAGGCAGTGGGATTGCTCACAAGAAAGGAGTCCAGTAGACATCAGGCAACGTGTGAAGGAAACATGGTACAGAAGTGTTGGTGTATCTTAGCGATTGTGGCATTACTCATAACTGGCAAAGCTACAAGCAAGTTACACAAGTCACTCTGAAAGAGTGCTAATGAAGGCTTTCACCGTATTATCCCAAACTCAACTGTGGAATCTTACCATGGAAATAATGTGGTATTTCCTCTCTGTAAGCCTTTCAAGCCACATTTGAACACGAGTAGGAAAAGGTGTGCTCTTCAAGGCAGAAAAGCTTACCTGAAATACTTTTTTCTTTATGTCTTGGCACCTTGTGTCTGTAGTGCCTCATGTGTGTAGCCAGCAGAAGTTAGAAATAGATGATGCATTTTCTGGAGACTCTGAAGTTCTCTTTCTCACATGTTATATGCTTAGAGCATCTGTCCTTCCTTGTGAACAATTAAGGTTTACATGTTGAGTGGAACAGCCTGGAACTCGGATTTATAATCCTAATCTACTGTAGCATTGATTTGGGGGAGAGGAGGGCACAGAAATTACTATTCTATCAGATTTTTATTTCTCAGTCTAAGTGACATGTTTGGAAGTAGAAATCTAGAAAGACAAAGTACAAAGTGCATGAAAAGGGCCAATTTGTCACATGGTTGTTCAGTTGACTTTGTGTTTCCAGGAGTAAAGGAATATGTGCCATGTTTTTCGTGATCTCATGTGGTATAAATAGGAGGTGGTAATCGCTGTGTGATAAACTGCTTTTTATTAAAAATCCCTGCCTGCCTCTCATGCACTCTGATGGCTGATCCATCCTCCTGGAACCATCTCTAGCATTCCAGCCCCTCGAGCGGCTCCCGACAGCCACGCTCTCTTTTAGAAAGCACTTGCCAGATAAATGCTTCATTTTTTTTCCCCTCCAATTACCCCGGTGTTCAGCGGAGGCCGTACAGTTTTGCTTGGCAGGGGTTCAGGAGGATCCACATAACTCACTCGTGGCTTCTATGATTGGAAGCAGCTCGTGCTGATAAAGCTGCACTGTTGTCTATCCTGCATCTTTTATTGCATGGTTGGGCATAACATCCACCAGGTCTCTCTGCAGCTCCCATCTCAGCCTGGCCTTGTTTGTTACTTGTTCCTGTCAGTTTGCAGGGTAACTTTTGGCTCAGATTAGTCATTTAAGAGATAACAGAGTCCTTCCCTATCCTTCCTTTTCTTCTGCCACCCTACTCCATGTGCTTTCCGCATTTTCATAGCTTCAGCTGTGGAATGAAAAACCCGTGAATTTACCCACAGGAATCTTTTTAGCCTTTGGCTTATTTTGCCTATGGGCAGTGGCCACTGGGACTGCGGGACAGAAGCAATGCAAAAACTCTTGGACAAAAAAGCCCATGCCCAGCTAACCCTTCTCTCTCTTTTGATCCATTTAAACTTAGATGCAGCCACACTCCAGTTGTCCTTCACAAACTGGCTTCCAGACCTTCTTCATCAGATTTGAAATGTGACCACAAAAATCAACTAAGTCTGATACAGCCCATGGTCTTAAACTGGGTTTAAAGTTGGTTGAGTGGAACTTCTTCAAATTCAGTTTGGGGAAAGTTTTTTTGTGTATGAATGAGACCAAAAAGGTCCTTTTGGGGCTGTTGTAATAGGACAATACTTAATGGTTTTAAACTAAAGGAGAGTCAGTTGAGATTGGATATAAGTTTTTTACACTGAGGATGATGAAACACTGACATAGGTTGCCTAGAGAGGTGGTGGATGCTGCATTCCTGGAAACATTAAAGTTCAGGTTGGACAGGACTTTGAGCAACCTGGTCTGGTTGAAGATGTCCCTGCTCATTGCAGGGGGTTGGACTAGGAGGCCTTTCAAGGTCCCTTCCAAACCAAACTGTTTAATGATTTTATGATTCTGTGTTGCTGACAGCCAAGCCAATGTCTTCTGACATGGCTCAGCAAAATGAGGGTGCCAGCTTGTGGAGGGAATGTGTTGCTCATCGCTGGTTCATGCTGACTGGACTCCTGACTACTGCTGAAGAGCTTTTCTGCACTTAGCAAGGTGTCAGGGAAGCTGGGCTGCGGTGTTTTAGAGCTTCCTTTTCTTTGTGAATGTAAAGCAGAGATGATCCTCGTGAACCCTTCTTTGAATGGAACGAGTAATTACATGACAGAGATCTCTACTAAGAGTTACACATGTGAGTGTAGGCAGAAGGGATGGGTAATGTGCATAATTTAGACACATAAGCATGTGTGCATGTCTGTGTGCATGCATACACACATATAAATCAGCATAGGGTGTTAAGTGAATGGATTCCCTTGGGAATTCATGCTGGTTGTGATCTTTCATTTTTTGGTCAGAGATTATAAAGAAAATTTAGCTGGTCAGAGGGTTATTTGGAAATTGTAGTATTGGGATCCTTTTGCCTATTGAGCTTTGTTGTGAAGACTAGGTCACTAGGAAGCTTTCCTTTAAAATAAAGTGAGTTTTTGTACTTTGCAGGCTTCGTGTCTCTAATAGGTGCTACGTAAGGCTGTATTTTAGGATTATGTGCTTTGTCCTGCAAAAAGTAATTCTCATCTGCCATGCATTTCCCGGCATCGGGTGGTTTATTCGAAATACAATGTACTGTGGATATGTGGTTGGATGCTGGGGCATAATGCAGAGCTGATGTCTCAGTGCAGACTCCAGCTATAGATTTGAGCCTTTGGGATTCGGGTATTTTCTTCAGGTCTTCCTTTTACCTGTCAGTCAATATCTGACAAGAACATAACTCTGCTGGTATGAGGAGGAATGGTCAGAGGGTGTGAAGTGTGGGAGGTCTGGATTCTATTCCCAGCTTTGCTGTTAAATTGGCCAGCAATTGTTGCTGCTGTAACAGATTGAAGCAAACATAAATGAAAGGATTTCTTGAAGAATCAAAACAATTTATTATTGTCCAGACAACTCCCTTGAATGCCATGTGCCTCTCATGTCTGGCTGTCTGTCTGCTCCTGTGGGACAGCACTGTCTGGTGTCAGAGCAAGGGATCTGGGCCCCTGCCCGCAGGCAATTCCCTGGCTCGGCCATGCATGTCACACCCTTCAGGGCTTATGTGGAGCTTGGTACTCAATGGTTAAAATCATCAAAGGGAAAGTGCTTTGGGAGGGCAGATGCAAAACCTCAAACCTGAGTGCTTGCAGTTCATTGCATTGGGTACTATTTTAAGTGTTGGGCTTTGCCATTTCTTCATTAGTAGTACCAAAGAAGATTGAGATGGCAGAAAATATCTGATGCAATCGTTATTATTAAAAGCAGTGGCACAAAAACAAAGAGACCTTTCAGGTGGTAATTGCTTTCATAAGCCATTCCTGGGGATTGAACTCTGAGACCTCTACAACTTGATCTAAAAGGGGCAGCCCCTGCAGTCACGGCAGAAACATGTGTGTCTGACATGCTGTGTGGTACCTGTTAGAGCAGCAGGTCTGTGAAATCTTCCATTGTAACAGCTGTTTAGTCCAAAACCCAGCAGAGGTGGATGGATGCTCTGTGTATGTAGCTCCACTGACAGCCAACATGTTCAGCCTGGGATGGGGGAGATGTTGTGGCCTTTGGCTGAGGCTGGAGCAGAGTGGGCGCAGCCTCCTCCCTGCCAAAGGCTTCCATGCAGTCAGGGCAGATTGCTGGCCAGCTTGTGCGTAAGGGTTATTTGGCTGTCAGGGAAGCTTCTCCCTGTGCTCTCTGTCAGAAGCTGCAAGGAAGAAAAGACATCAGTCCGTGCGCTTTCCAGTCAAGCCTTGCATGGGGCCCCCGGAGTGAGGTCCAGGGACAAGTAATTCTTATATTCTTGCCACAGTGAGAGTGAAAGGCAACCTCACAAGAGGACAAGCTCAGCTTGGGGAGGGTACTGATGTAGCTGTGTGGTTCTTGAAACACAAGATTTTTGTGCCCATGGATTACTGCAGCATTACTTTTAACTATTGTCTCCTCCCTCTCTGGACTGTGGCCACCAGCACATTTTCAGGTAGTAAATGGCATTCTAAAATTGGCAATTCACTTGAATTGGACCAAGTTATGTCACCTGCCTTATGAGCACCGGCTCCGAAGTAAGTTCTTGGAGGAAAACTGAAAAATAGGGCAATACTGTTTTAGAAACATGCTGTGAAAATGAGATTCACCATTAGAGCTTGGCACAAAGGTGAGAGTTAGAAAATACAGTTTTATAAGGAAGGCAGGCTAAAGACACAAAATACAGTGTTATACTCAATGGAGGATTTGGATTGCTTCTGGCCAGAGGAAGGTTACTGTAACATTTTATTCCTAGAAGTAACAGCACAGAAACTGTTTGTGCTAAATTCCCTTGATTTTCTGAGAGTTCTGGTGCAACTCTAATGGATGCACAGAAAAATGGTCACAAAGGGAGGTGCCTTTCAGAAACTTCTTTTGTTCTTGCTTCTCTTCTTGGGTTCACATGGAAACTCTAAAACCCCATTAAGGCAGCTGAATTCACCAACACGTGTTATCTATCTGTGCACGACAAAAATTTTGGAAATCCTCTCTGGAAATGCGAGGGTAAAATTAAGGGCAGACACAAACAGGGCAGGGAGAAAGTATAGAGTTCACTGTGCTGGAGGTGGAAATATAAATGAGTAGAACAAGATCTGTGTTTTACACTCGTTCTTTCAACTTGCGTCTACACTGTTCATAAAAAAACCCCCATAATAAACCTTTGCCTACAGTATAATGTAAATTAATCTGTGTGACCAGACCCTGTCATGTACAGTGAGAATACAACTTTCTCTAACTCTTGATGGTTCCAAATTTTTTTAAAATGTATGCATACAGAAAAGTATAAGCTAGAAATATGGCTTTTACTTCTGAGGTTTTTTCCCCCAGCATACATGCTGACTAAATTATGTGGAAAAGCCTCTTTCTTTCCACTATTTCACCCTTGAGATCTAGGATTTTCCTAGTCTTGTCAGCGTTGTTGTTCCACACTTTTTGCCAGCAATCCTGATCTGTATTCTTTAGGTTCCTTTTGGAACAGTGAATCCTTTTGTGAGAAGATTATTCCTTGATGCCCTGAAGCAGGAAACATAGACAAAAGTCTTCAGATGTATTGAAATCTGTGAAAATATTTCTAGAATGGCAGTGGTTGCCACAGGACATGGGAAGCAACAGGTAACTCAATAATAATAGTTTGCATATCCATAGCACCTCTTCTGTGGCAAAAGATGTCTATGTAATCATATAATACCTGGAGCTTTGTAGCATTTCAGGTTCCTTTGCAGGTTTTAGCCCTGTTTCATCTGTGATGAAACTAAGTCCCAAAATGTATGTTCTTCACGGATGGGAAGTGAGTACCTGCGGCTTAACTTTGTTTGAAATCCGGGATGTTTGGGCTCACGCTGGGTGCCCAGAAGTATAGGCATGAAATCAGGTTTTGGAAACTGAGAGCTGAATGACTTCCCAGCGTCACATGCTGGGTTTGTTGCAGGGCCAGGAATACAGCCCAGATCTCCTGGCTCCCTACCCGCTCCCTGAGCGGCAAGGCCAGTCCTCAGCTCTGTTTCAAGGGATCCTAGAGAGCACTGGCATGTTAGCAAGTCAGCTGGCAACTTCACTGTGTTTTGTTTAGAATGGTTCACATTCTTCCATCTAATTCCCACACTGAAAATTTCCAGCTTCCTATTTTCCCCAAGCTGTCCCAGCAAGACATATTGAATATGCAGATGTGGTGGCACACACTAACACACGTGCTTTTCCTGAAGCAACCCCTCAAAGTTTCTTCTGGATGTTTGTTTTACTCCAGTTCCTGTAATCCCCAAAGTGACATTAAACAGATTTTTTTGTTTAACCTTTGTATGAAACTCTCTGTCTCTTTCTGTCCCTTTATTTGTAAGGATATGTGGTTTTAATTACATTTTGTTACAGTCCCTCGTGCGTGGAGGAGACACTGTGTAAATGAAAACATATTATAATTATTACACACCATGCACAAATGTCTTCTCAGCCATCTCCCATACATGCCTTCTCTAGAACGTGTTTTTGAATGTGCACATCACTGTATTTTCAAACCCATTCATGTAGTAAATAACTTCTTTCTCTCTGCAAGTGTTCAGAAACAGGAGGGCTGTTCACTCGAAGTCTTGGAAATGCATCTCAGAGGCAAATGAAATTGTGACTGAGAGCAGGAGTGGGAGCCTTGCTAGCCCATTTCCTGATGCTGAATCTCTCAGTACAAAGCTGGCACTGGGCTTGACCGAAGAACTGCACGCTGTCAGCACGAGTGAAGTCAAGACAGTGAAAAAGCTGGCTTCTGCTTCAAGTGAGGAAGTTATTTTGCTGCAACAGCATAAATCCTTAATAGGATTTCTTGCTTTCCCTGCAGTGTAGAGACTCAGGCAATTCCCTCTTTCCTCCTACACCTTGCCTGCTGCAAGGATGGTGCACATATCCTCATACAGCAGCTTTCTGAGGTCCACACCTGCAACCAAGCCTATAACCCCTCCATGCAGTGCAGCATGCTTTCCTCTCCTGCAGGACAAGCAATTCCTATCTTCTCTGCAGATACACCAGGGGGTTTTTTTGCAGGACAAACACATTTTTCTCTGCAAGAACTTTGTAGTTGTCCAAAAAAGCAAAGGTTGCATTCCAGATGTACAGCTGTTCCACCTACAGAAATTCTCTAGTCCTGTCTAGTCAACTTACTCAATAGCATATTGCCAGAGAGAATAAATATGTTCAAGAGATGGGGGGAAGAATCTCTAGGACTGTAGACATCCTTTGGGATTGTAGCGTAAAATAGATCCGTTTATTTTTCTCTATTTGCGTAGCAGTTGGAAGAACTTAACCCTCTGGATTTCTCCCATTGAGTATGTGTTTTCCCTTTAGTTTCAAGGGAAGAATAAACACGTTCCTTTCTTTTAGAAAAAGCCGTCTCCTATAGACTGTTCTCTTGTGTGTGGTAAGTTCTGCACAAGGTTTAGTGTGAACATGGACTAAATAATGGCAATATTTACATGTTTTCACTGGAGGATATTTAAATGCTTTAGATCCTGTAACACACAGCGTCCACAGGCAAAATCACAATGCTGTCCCTGAGTTAAATTCATCTCCCCAGCAGATGAAAGAACTGAATTTCAGTCTCAGTCAGCTGTAACCAAAACGAGAAGCTAAGCAGGTCAGCAGTGGTGCTGGGAAGACAATGCCCGAGCTGAGCCCGCAGTGCAGTCACCAGCCCGAGGGCCAGATGCCACCTTGCCCGAGGGTCAGATGCCCACCCTGCCCGAGGGTCAGATGCCCACCTTGCCCGAGGGTCAGATGCCCACCTTGCTGCCCGAGGATCAGATGCCTGCCTGCCCGAGGGTCAGATGCCCACCTTGCTGCCCGAGGGTCGGATGCCACCTTGCTGCCCGAGGGTCAGATGCCCACCTTGCTGCCCGAGGGTCAGATGTCCACCCTGCCTCTGAGGGTCAGATGCCACCTTGCTGCCCGAGGGTCAGATGCCCACCCTGCCTCTGAGGGTCAGATGCCACCTTGCTGCCCGAGGGTCAGATGCCCACCCTGCCCGGCTCAGCAGCGCTGCACACGCAGGCACTTCAGGGAGGCTCTGGTGCCAAGCGCCAGCTCTGTGCGTGCTCCCCACTGCAAATGCCAGCGCCACTGGTTCTGTGTTCAGTGTTCTGTGGCCAGAGAGTGCTATTAGCATAAAGGTGTGATGGTGGGAGGGGAGGGGAGGCAGCTCTGTCCCTGCAGGGCACCTGGCCTGATGTCCACCCTGTGCCCAGGGTACAGTTTGGCCACAGGAGAGGGCAAAGCCTCAGGCTTCCAAGCGCTGCTTGCTTCTGAGGAAAACACCCTTCCCTCTGATAAATTAGCACATTGTCATATATGTACCTGAATTTTCCCCAGGAATGAGAATCACTGAGTACCTGCTCGTTTCCTTCTTCAGGTGAGATTCTGAGACCTGGTGCCAGTCTCACACCATCTGACGCTGTAGGTGTATGATCGTTCAAAGATGACATCAACCCACACTGTGGCAAAAGAAGCAGTCCTGCCCTCCCTCAGCTCTCGATAGCAAATGGGATTGAAAACTGGTTGGCATTAGAAGTCAGAATCTCCAAGTGCCTTTCTGAAGTTTGCAGGACCGTAGTGATCTGGATTGGGTAGCTTTATCCAGCCCAGCTGCACCTGCTGTGGGAACGATGACTTTTAAATCCGTATTTGAAGGGCTGCAAAATGTGGGTGTTACCATCTGGACTCTCGGAACAACTCAGGGCCAAATTCTCTGGTGCCAGTCATTCATGGGCTTGTGCATTGCTTTCTGAGTAGATGAGGTGTTAGATAAGCACCTACATTTTCCAGATAATTTAACCCCTTGGAGTTATGTTTCTGGTGGCTACAACATTTTTCATGTCCAAAGCAGGAAAGGAAAAACAGAGTTTTCCACAGGCACCTCTGAAATCTGATTCCTTGTTTTGAAGCCGAGGTGTGGGCTGAGCTCTTTGGAGGATGAAATTGCCACTGCTGGAGTGCAGGATGTGCTCAGAAAGCCTCACCATGGGTGGAAAGTCGGGCTGGTGACAACTTGCACTGGCTGTGTTGATGTAAAGCAAGTTTTGATTTTTGTTAGCCCTGCTGGGCAGGCAGAGCTGTGGGAGGAGGAGATGGATGCTATTCTAGTGTCTGTACCACCAGCAAAATGTCACATTAGAGTTCGTGTTGAGGAGAGAAGCAGGAAAAAAGCACAGCTTTTTTTGGAAAGCTTTTGGATAGCTTTGGCAGTTGAAATATCTATATAATATGCTTTGAAAACTGAGGCAAAGTCAGTGAAAATGAACAAATTTGAGTAAAGTGCGCTAGCAGCTTCAGTTACTTTTCCAATTGTTTTTTCTTTTTCCTTTTTTCGGAAGGATTTACAAAGCAGCAAATGCTGGCACAAATACTGGGAACCTCATCTGTTACAAATCAGGTAATTTTACACAGAGCTATCTTTCAAACTAATGCTTTGTTATCTATTTTTTTAACACAGAGTTTTTTTTTTCCTTTTTTTTGCAGTTGTGTTCTTGCACTTCAGGCCTTGCTCTGATAACACAGGGGCTTTGGCAGCATCATAGCTTTGTGTATTTCCTGTCCAGGAGGCTGATGTTCACTCTCTGTGCAGTTGTGCCCCTGGTCTGTGGCAGTGAACTTACAAATAAGATCTGTAATAGGATACTTTTATTTTCTGCAGTTCAAATTGCACTTAAGTGATTGGTGCTAGAATGAAGTTGAGATATAAAAGTACCTCCTTTTTGGTACAAATGTATATGCAGTCTATTTCCCAGACAGTTTGAATAGGTTTAGCTTAAATCTGTTGCACCCAGAATTAAGAGGAAATTCCTTCACTGAAGTGTGACAGTATAGAAGATAAGTTCTGAAATTGGTTGAATTGGTGTAATCTCCTGATACAGACAGGGCTTTATTTATAGTGCTTCAACCTTTACTATAGTTGGTTTTTTTTAATATGAAACACAGTAAGCATGCTTGGAAAAAAATGGGTTTTTCTTTGGTTTGGAAACTGTTTGTGAAAACTATGAAGATGATAGAATTATACACTTGGGCATTATTCCCAAAATGTTCAGTATTTTAATCCACTGTATTTGAGCAGGAACAACATTTAATTGATGGCAGAAGTATTTGATGGTTGAAAGAATGGAAAAAGCAAGCAGATTTTAATTTTGATCCCAATTCAACAAAAATGAGTAGGGATATGCTTACTTTCAGGCACCTGGTTTAATGCTTTACTGAAAGGAGGTAAATCTGCACCACAGATTTACTGTTTTCAACCTGTCACTCAGCCCCTCCTGCACCTCTCTTTCCCTTTCTGTAAGGTAAGGGAAAAATAGTGGCTGTCAGGGTTGTGGGGTCTAAGGGATGGTTGTATGTGCTTGCTTTGCAAGTCTAGAGTGGAGGAAAAGCTGGCCATTATTATTTTTGTTAGACTAGACTTTATAAGAACCTCTTTGAAGAGTCTATTAGGAAGGAGAAAAATTATAATGAATTTGGATTTATTCCAATGGTTTACTGTTTCCTTTGGGAATGTACATGCCAAGCTTTGCTGGCAATGGTTTAACTGACAGGAGAGTCTTGATCTGACCCAGTCTGATGCCGGTCTCTGTGACCTGCACTGAGGTGCTCAGTGTCCAAGACACAGCAGTGAACAGTGCATCTCCATTTCCCCTGGTCATTCACTCCTGGAGAATTAAGAGCCACTGCAGCAGCAGTTTAACTGTGCTTTGAATATTTGATTTCCTTTGGCAGTTGATGTAATTATTGCAGAGTATGGAACAAACTAAAAGGAATACATATCCAGGGCAAAAATGAGGTCCAGGCCTGTGAGATGCAGAGACATAAATCTTCTCGGTTTGGTATGAGTCCACTGGGACTGGGGGAGCTGGACACCCCTTTAGGGAGGATGAAGGTGCTCTGTGCTGTCCAAGATCGGAGTGAGGAAGAGAACACTTAAAGTCATCCAACTGTTTCCATTCCCTGGCCTGTTCTAAAGTCTCTGCGGGGAGGTTGCTTTGATTGCCGTGCGCTGCCTCCTTGCTCGTGTTGTCAGAGAACTTTGTGTTCTTATGCTTCCCAACCTTCAAGGAGGGCTGACATGTGTGCTCATAACCACCACAATCTGAGTGCAGAGTTCTCATACAAACCCTGCAGCCAGCATCAGCTCCCCAGCAGGACAAGGGCTGCCCTCCTGTCACTGCTTGAGGGGTCTGTGCCGTGGTCAGAGACAGCAGGTAGCAAACCAGCTCCCAGGGCTGGCCTCTGGAAAACAAAGGAGAGGTGGATGTTCTTCTTTTCACTTTTCTCATATCTTATTCCCCTCTAGGATGGTTAATCCTTCGTGTAAATTTAACATTTGGGAAAGCTAGATGTTAGCTAGATAGCCTTAAGGGATGGAGTCTTTCATTCTTGGAAAGCTGATGTTGGGGAGCAGCAGTGTGGGCTTCCTAATCCTGCCTGGGCTTGCGTTTCAACCTGACCCACCATGGCTCCTTTGAGGGGGTGTGGGGAACGTTTTCTGAAGATGGAATTGTTAGTGCAGTTTAAGGAGATTTAAAGGATGCTTGTCTGGCATGGAAGCTGTGACACAATGGGCATCTTAAATAAGCTGCTGCATGGTCAGCAGAGGATAATGCTTGGTACTTCTTTCAGATATATGTATCTAGTGATTTGTTAGATTTATAACTATACATAGTAGAACCGGTCTAATTTCTTATGGGACTTTCCCATATAAACAGAGGATGCTAAGAAGGTTTCAGTTTGTGATTATGGATGACTGCTGCAGCCCCAGAAACCCTGGTATTAGAGTAGTTGTGGGAACAAGAAGTGCAAAATTTGGGCTAGACTTGTCCTGGTTCAGGACTCTGGCTCTCAGCTGAGGCTGCCAACATGCAAATAGAGTTCTCATGTAAAATGGAACCGGATGGCTTGGATCTGTCCGTGAGAATATCATAAATGTGAAGAGTTTCCAGACAGCTATGTACCTGCAGGGATGGGTCTATGTTGCTTCTTTCTTGATTTCAAAAAATCTAAATCAGTTTTGTTTCAGCACATGCAGCTTCTGCCAAGTCTCCTGCACTTTTCTTTGGGACATCTTGTACTGGTCTCAGTGGACCAGGTTGGCTCAACACTAGGATTTAATCTGCTGTAAGTGAGTACGAGTACCACTGAGTCCCCTTGAGAGGAAGGAGGATCGTGTCCTGATTAATCTTTGGAGTTTGCTTCTTTTCTTGTAGTGGGTGAGATGGTCTTGCTCCAAGTGAGCTCATTGCCTGTCATGAAACACTGCGTTGAAAATGACAATGTTCATTAGGCTGTACATATATTCTGTATCTTTCACTAATGAGAAATGGTTTTATTCATAGGATCATTATCCTTTATACATATTCTGGTTTTAAATGGCGAAAATGTTTAGTATCTGGCCTCTTTTGTTGTCTAGTACTTCTGCCTTATTTGCAAGCCTCCTCCATTCTTGCTCTCCTTGGTGAGGCACTTCAGGGACAGCTGTCACTGAGTCTGCTGAGACTGGCAGGTATATCTTGGCATTTGTTGCACTACATGCCCTGGTGACAGTGAGGCTGGATGTCATTGGCCAGGGGAGTCATGGAAAAATGAAAGGGCAAGGTAGTGGTGAAAGGAAATCTGGATCTGTCAGCAGGGGTGACAGGTGATGAGATGCAGAAAAAGGTAGTGCATGAGCACATCAGGAGATAAAACCGAGTCTGTAAGTACCAAAAGAAACAAGCAGGATATAAGCAGGAATAATCTGCCTTTCCAGCAGAGACAGACCGTGCGTGACAATTCAGTGAGGCAAGGCAATGTCAAGACAAAAGGGCAGACATGAAGGACTGATGTGCTGGGATACTTTAAGAAGGTTTTATTACACCTTCTCTAACATCCGAGCTGTGTCTGGACCTATGGAGGTGGCTCCAGTTGCTGGTTAAGTAATAATTGCAGTACAAATAAATAAACACATTTAGATCTGGGAAGGTTGACGCCAGTACAGCAATGTGGTGGTACAGTGCTGAGGGAGGACAGGCTGGCAGCAGGGGAGCAGCACAGAACCAGACAAGTCAGGGAGTGGTGAGATAAAAGATGATTTAGGTTTCTGTGTGAAGACTGCAATTTAGCTTCCAGTGATTTTTTTTTATTTTCTTCTTCTTCTTTTTTTTTTTTTAATCTACACTCCCTCTAAAACTGGTTCAGCTGAATGGGCAAGTATGTGACTTTAATGAGATTCCTGAAGTCTTAGTAAGAACTGTGGTTAAAGCCTGTCTGCCAGAAGCAGATGGATAGCAGGACGTTATGATACATCTCTTGATGCTGTCAGCAGCAGGTCCATGGCACAGAACCAGAGGGCAGGGATTCCCCTTGGAGCAGCACATGTAAAGCCTCCTTCCTGGGTGTGCTGGTTTTGGCTGGAGTGGAGTTAATTTTCGTCATAGTAGCTGGTATGGGGCTGTGTTTTGGATTTGTGCTGAAAACAGTGTTGATAACTCAGGGATATTTTGGTTATTGCTGAGCAGGGCTTGCACAGAGTCAAGGCCTCCTCTGCCTCTCACCCCACCCTGCCAGCGAGTGGGCTGGGGGTGCACAAGGATTTGGGAAAGGGCACAGCTGATCCCAACTGGCCAAAGGGGTACCCCAGACCATATGGTGTTATGCTCAGCAATACAAGCTGGGGCAGGGAGGAGGAACAGGGGTTAAACCATGACACTGGGCAGTGCATCTCTACTGGCTCCTTAAGCAGAGGAGACTGCTTCAGTGAATATCCTTCACATCTTGAGTAAGTGTCTCATGTCAGAGAGCGCAGTAAGCGCTTCTGGATGCACTGGACATTGCGAGGCATTAAAAGCAAGTGTTGAACTACAGTCAAGCTGCAGGAGTAAACAGGAACTCGAAGGAACCTCCTGATCATTACAGGAAGAATGTATGTCCAGTTCTCCCCAGACCAGAAGAAATCAGACAAGTTGCAGAAATGAGGAACATTGGAGTTATGTGGAAGAGATGTTTTCTTTCAACACTCCTTATAGCACTTGATAAAGATCTGTATCACATTTGGGGACATCCCAAATTTTTAAAAAACAATAAGGGTAGGACAAGGAATTTGCATGAGTAACCCTCCCTTTCTCATTTATCAGGGCTGTCTTCCAGCAAGGGTTCAGCTCTTTTCACGGTCTGCCAAATCTTTGCAAATGATCTCATGGACATGACCTCCCTTTCTTGGAGTCTTGCAGCTTCCCTCCAGCAAACATGGCAGGGACAGCGTTGGGAAAGCAGTGATAGCTCTCCAACTGCTTCGCTCTGACTTTGGAAACTGGATGTGTAAATTTATGCTTCGTGCACAGTTGTCACCTCTGAAAAGTGAACAAAGGCAAACACAGGTACAAATTTCAGGCAGCCAGCCAACACAGTAGACAGTTGCCTAGGGCAGCAGGCTGTTGAATGCAACAGAATGCCAAGGCTTTACTTAGATGAAGGCTTGGTGCCGCTGCTCTGCCCTCTAAGAAGCATTGGCTCTTTAATCTAAGGGTTGAGATTCATGTCCTGTTTTCAGGTGACAGCTCCTTACTTGGCCCAGGTGATCCTTAGTGGTCTGGGTGCAAGCATCAGACCTGCAGTGCTCCAGCAGGGTCACTTCTGCTGTTTGAGTGATCCATGCCCACTGGAAGGGGTGGGATGGGGCCTTTTTCCACAGAAGTAAGAGCAACCTGTGGTTTTGGAGTTCTTCCTCCTGCTCCTTCATCCCCTAGTGTAGCAGGAGTGGTCTGAGTTGGTGTGAGTGAGCTGCTGCAGGGGAAGGATGGTTTGGGATGAAAGTGGGAGTCCCTTGGATGGTGAAGGATGGACAGGGATGATGGCCAGGAGGGGTGGTCTGCCTGCAGTGAGGTTGGGCCATCCTACCTAATGCTTCACTGACTCTGTTCATCCCAGCCCACCGGCAGCCCTGCTTCACCCCACCTGTCATCCTCACAAAATTTCACTGATGTCTCCCACCCAGCCCTGCTTGGGCAAATAACCTCACAAAGCTGTTTGAACCAGCCCCACAGTTGGGCTTAAAAAATATCCCAGGCTTTTTATTTACAAAATCAAAACCTCGCATTCAGGATTTTGGTGGCGAGTAGAAACAGGCGCAGGAGGGGCAGACCATATTCTTCAGACCACCAGCCAAGTGCTTTTCAGCTTTCGGTCTGGAAGTTGCTGGCTGAGGCTAAATCCCTGCAGCAATGCCTCACCTGCTATTATCACTTTATCTGAAGTCATAAACACAGCCAGTGCAGAAATTATTTCCAGCACCTTGAAAAGGACTTGCTTCCATAATTCACATACTGGCTCAATGGCAGTTGCTTTCACCAGCAGCAGATTTTAGGTAGAATTCAGAGTTTGAGACCTCTCCTGCTGAAGGAACTCCTTTAGTTGCCACCTTTGACAGAATATTAGGCTGGCTGGATAAGCAATCTTATCCCATACAGCAGTACTTCTGTCTCGTGTTTCAGAATAAGATCATTGCCTTGCTTGTGCTTGTTGGCAGTCAGGCTGCTACCAGCAGTATTCATAACACTTTACTGTTGTCAATCATCGTCTGCCTGTGCATATTAATACTTAAAATGAGATATTTAATTAATGCCATGTGTTCTGGACCAAGCCTCGCATGAGCATCTCCCAGGCTTTCCCGGCTGGAAAGGTTTTTGTTTCCACCACGCCTGGGTGCTGTCAGGGGACCACCAGTGCAGGGCTGCCTGGTGGCGTGTCCCGGTTGCCCCGCGGAGTGCTGCGACTGCGCACATGTGCTCGGAGAAGCTCACACCAACACGGACATTGACATCACCTGTATTTGTGGAACTGCCTCATCAGCTGCTGCCGTCTCACATTCCTGGCTGGGAGAGGCACCCGGGCGGCTCGCCATGGTTTACTCCTTTCTCAGAATCCGCAGGGTGAGGGCAAAGCTTGGAGATACACTTCTCCCATCATGTCATCTATTTACATGGCACATGCCTTGCGTGTGTGTGTGTGAGACAGCGAGGGCTTTTATTTTTTTCCCCCTGCCCTAGTTCTTCTTTCTGGCTGTGGTGAGATGGAGAGGTGGGACGCTCTCATCTCTGCCAGCGAAAAGGTTTTCTGTATCTGAGGCTGGCTTGGAAATTCTTTAGGTGACATCACACCATGTCTGTGCAGACTCATTGTTTGTCATGGAAAAGCCATTCATCCATGCACAACTTCCTTCCTCCCCAGACTCACGGAGATAAACTTTCCATTCTGTCTATTCCCTATAGAAACAGACCCCAAACATGTATGCGTGGCTACCCACACATACACCTCACCATCCCTCCATCACGCTCGGGGCTGTGGGAGGAGGAAAAGGGAGGATATAGAAGATGTGAATAAAGTCACCCTGTTTTCTTCAGACATGGATCCTGCTGTGCCCAAGCAGTAAAACTCCCCTCCCACTGAGGTGTTGGGTCGCACAAGGCTTTTTTGTCCTGAGGCTAATTCTGGCACTTGCAGCCCCACATCTGCCTGCCAGGTGAGATGGGCCACCAGCTGCAGGTACAGCACATCTGGATGGGGGAGGAAGCGAAGCGTGCTGCAAACAAACACAGCAAGTCCACCGTGGCGGGTGCAAGGAATTCGATAAAAAATATACTTCAGCAGTCTGAGCTGCCGAGGCTGGTGATTCATGTCTCGGGTGCTGCTCGCGAGGCAGACGGCAAGGCTGGGTACTCGTGTACCCCGCAGCCACAGCCTGGCGGGACCCGCACGTTCAGCCTGCCATTGGGGACCCGCTGCTGCAGGGGCTGGGCTGGGGGGACACCAGGCCTGGTGAGGAGGCTGGGGCGGGCGGGCATTTTTCCGTGGAAGAGAGGTGGGAAGAGAGGTGTGGTGCAGGGTAGGACAGGACAGTGGGAAGCCTTGTAGAGATGGAGGCAGCAGCGGCAGTGTCGATGGTGTGATAAGGTGGCTGTTTCCCCACGGCATGAAGGAGGCAGGGTGCGAGGAGCACGTTAGAAGTACCTGCACAGTGCAGGATGCCTGCATTTGCTTTCTGCCGGTGTCTGGGAGAGACAGGGCTGAGGAGCTGCCGGATTGCCCTGCCTTCGAGGTTCGCGGTGACTCCAGTGGGGAAGGGAGAGGGTGTTTGGGCAAGAGGAGCCTTTGAAGCTTTTCTCCTGTCCACCTCCCCTGCCCATAACGCCACTAGGCTCCGGTGCCAGCCCTATCTGCACTCGTCGCTGGCGGCCCGGCCGAGCCTCGCGGACCCCCCGCCCGGGCACGGGGCTGGGGCCGTGCCGTGGGGCCCCTCTGGAGGCCGTTCTGGGGAGGGGGCAGCTCATTTCCGAGCCGACTCTGCAGTACAAAGGCAGCGGGGCCAGCGCGGCGCTTTGATGTGCCCCGCCGGCTGCCCGCACACCTGCGGCCGCGGGGCTCCGGCACCGCCGGCCCGGGGGCGCATCAAAGGCGGCCGGGCCGGGGGCGGCCCCGAGGCTCCGGGAAGCCCTCCCGACGCCCGCAAGGGCGAGAACAGCCCCGCGCGTCTCCGCGCGCCCCCCGGGCCGGGCGGGGAGGCTCCGGCGGCGGCGGCGGAGCCCCGGCAGCGCGGCCCCTGCCCCGGGGCCGGGGGCGGGCGGGAGGCAGGGCCGCCGCCGGAGCCCCCGGGAGGCGGCGGCCGGGGGAGGGTCCTGCGGGGTGGGAGGGGGCGGCAGCCGGGCTGAGCTCGCCGCGCCCCCGCCGCACGCAGGCCCCGCTCCAGGGCTTCTCCTCGGCACTTCTCCGCAGGGCGCCCCGTCCCGGCGGCCGGCTCCGCGGGGGCTGCCCCCGCAGCCCACCATGACCGGGCCGAGGCTGGCCCTCGCCGCCGCGCTCCTCTGCAGCTGCACCTCGCCGGTGGCCGACGCCAACTCCTGGTGGTAAGTGAGGGGAGCCGGCGGTGCCTTTGTCCGCCGCGGGCCGGGGACCGGGACCGTCCGGGGCCGTGCGGCAGCTCCCTGCCCTGCGCCCTCCGCGGGAGCTGCCCTGCCTCCCGGGCTTCTTTCGCAGCAGCTCGCTTCTCTCCAGGTTTCCCTCCCTCCCGCTGTCCCTGCCCAGTTTCGGGAGACGTGGGACGCAGCCCCTCTCCTCCAGGCATTTCTGGGCTCCTTTTGTACGGGCTCGCTGAAATGCCGTCCGGGCTTTAGGATGTGGGGAATGCGTAGGGAGTGGATGGGTAAGGTTTCCTACCCGCTGCCAAAAGCCCTGGGAGCAGCCGCGGAGCCCCCTTCCCCCGAAGAGCGGAAAATAGCCTGGCTCAAAGGCAGGCATCGCTCGCTGGCGCTGTGTAAAATAGCTGCTCGCTTTCTTCTGCAGAGAAAGTGCTGAGCTTTCTCTCTGCCCCCTCCCCATCCCGGGTGTCCTCTGTGTTTAAACTCGGGTTACAGACGAACAGTGTTGCTCCCGCTAGAGCCCTGGAAAAGCCTCGCATCTGGCAGAGCCGTGGAGGGAGGCAGCTGACATGAGAAATGCGCCCGGGCTCCCGGAGCGGGGCTGGGCTGGGCTGGGCTGCTGGAGAGAGGTGTCGGGCGCTTCGCGGAGGGGGCCTCTCCCTCCAGACTCCCTGGGATGTTTTTCTCATCGCAGGTCTTTGGCCATGAACCCCATCCAGAGACCTGAGATGTACATCATCGGCGCCCAGCCGGTGTGCAGCCAGCTGCCGGGGCTGTCCCCCGGGCAGCGCAAGCTCTGCCAGCTCTACCAGGAGCACATGGTGTTCATCGGGGAAGGGGCCCGCAGCGCCATCAAGGAGTGCCAGTACCAGTTTCGGCAGCGGCGGTGGAACTGCAGCACGGTGGACAACACTTCCGTCTTTGGGAGGGTCATGAAAATAGGTAGGAGCACCAGGTAGTGCAGAAGTACACCCAGCGGTACGGGGAAGTGCTGGGCGCAGGCCGGCTGTCCCTCTGCACCTCTCTCCCGTCCTTCAAATACACGTGCAGGAGTGATGAGCCTCATTAGCACGGCTCCTAGAGCTGCCTTTAGCGAGCTCTCCCATTCCCTGGTGTGCAGGCGCTGCCCGAGTGCTGTCTATGCCTGGATGGTGGCACCAGTACCCCTCGGCCACAGCAGGAGCCAGCGGGGGGCGAGGGGGACACAGTTTCTTTTGGGGGGAGCACGGGAAGGTCAGGAAGAGGGGGGGGCTGCCTCTGTTTTGTGTGCTTCTTTAAAGGTAATGAGGGAAGGCCCTGGAGCCAGGAACAATGGCCCCGTGTTATCGTTCCCAGCATCTCGGACAGGGAATGCAGCCCTGAGATGTGGGAAATACGGGCATGGAAATTCCCCCCCTTCCCTGTACTGCCACTTTCTGTGTAAACCGAAGAGATTTTTATAATTCCTGCCCTGCTGGCCGTAAGAGGCACATTGACAAGCCATTGCTGCACTTGAATTGAGGTGTGACCTAGCTACATTGTCCCAGCTCCTTTTGAAATGCAATCATCTGATGGCAAGAAACTGAGAAATGGTTTGATATGTCCGACAGCCAGGCCAATAAAGAAAAGGTGTTAAAACAGCCACACACACACACACTCACTCGCTCACACTCTCTCACAACCCCTGTCTGAAGGTTTTGTTTCCCACCCACAAAGCCAATCATTTACACTGAAGAATCAGAACTATTTCTCGGTTGTGAACTCGAGGGATGGAAAAAGACCTTCAGCTCCTGTACCCCCAGTATTGCTCTCACTTTTTTTGGCTTCACTCTCAAAAAAACTGCACAGGCAGCAGGACACCGAGAGATGCATCTTTAATACCTCAGGGGCATTTAGGCGATAGGGCACAAAGCCCTGTGATCTCTTCAGTTTGATCCTGAAATTCACGTGTCATCCTAGAGAATTCTAGGGGTATTTCTACATGTGTTACTCAGTCTTGCAGAATTCCTAATTCAGCCCACCAGAGCTATTCTAATTCCTCCCTTTCTGCCCAGCTCATACCCCAACAATTCTTTTCTGGGGTACTCCCCTGGGAAATGCTGTTTCCTGACACATTCTTCCAGTTCCTGTCACACATCCAAGGCATCTGTGCATCCTTGATCTCTCACTTTCTGATAGCAAGGGTGGTGGCCAGATGGGGCTGCGTGCAATTCCAGATTGTTAAAACTTGTGCTATGGGGGATGAAAACTGAAATTTCATCCACCAAAGGAAAAGGACAGAAGATACACCTCCATCTCTGCTTTCTGATGTCACTCCCTCACGTCTTACTTCTCCTAAAGAACGGTGTAAGTTTCAAATCCCCAGAGAAATACTTGTGACTCCACAAGGACGCAAGAAAGTAGGAATCTCCTTCTGGAGCAATCCTCATTCTCCAGTAGCTTCCTGCAGCTCTAGGTTGGTGCAGTGAGAGGGTCCACACTTGGAGAAGAGAAGTAAGGGTGAACTAAGAGAGCAGAGATCAGAGCTGAAGGATGAAAAGCTGTCAGGAAGAATCCAAATGTGTACAGGAAGAAGGAACTAGAGTGGATAGCAGAAGTGGGAGGATTTCTCCTCTCTAAAATGAATTTGATCCTATTAGTTAAGATTGGGAGTAGATTTCTTTGTGTTTTGGTGAAGGCAGAGGTGGTGTAGGGGTGTGATGGGCATGACCATTGGTCCTGCTCCTGCTGTTCGGTTTGTGTGTGTGCATTTGTTTGTTGAGCCCTGCTGTATCTGTAGTGGGAATCTGCTGATGGCAGTGTCTGTGAGGTGACTGCCTGCAGTTGCCCACTCTTTAAAAACCTATCCCAACAGAGCTTTGAAACCATTCTCTGGTCAGTTAGAGCACGTTCAGATGCTTATACTCCAGCACAAGACTGCTCAAAAGAAAAAAGTCACCAAAGGTGTCCTGGGGTGTTCCAGGATCTTTGGTGATTCATGGCTGCTATCTGTGTCAGTGATAAGCTGCTGTGGAGGGAGATGCTGCTTCTCCTCTTTTTTATAGCTTCACCTTCCGCTTTTACATTTTCCTACTTCGTAATGAGTCATTGCTTATCATTTCAGCAAATATATTTTCCACACTGGGGAAGAAGACAAAGCCTTTCAATCTCTTAGGTTATGCCAGATATAGAGTCATTCTTCCCTGGGTTCATACTGTGTGTCTGTCTCCTGTTTTCAACCTCTGAGCCCCAAATCTGGACCACAGCCCTTTTTCTGTACTCTGTGCCAATGGCACGAGAAAGGTCTGGAGACCAGAATATCTGCAAGAGTGCACAGGCATGCCAGATTGTTGTGGAGAGGGAGGGGAAAGGAGATAAGAAGGACCCAGAAGGTGTATAGTGTGCCAACAACCCTCGGCTGCCCACCCACCGATGCGAGCATGGCATACATTACATGATGTCTTGAGCTGCACTAGATTGTGAGAGGGGAGGAGAACCTGACTGGGCCACAGCCTGGGAGATCTTTGTGAGAGCGTTCACTCAGAAACCTGGAAGATCAGTTTCCTTTCTCTGTCACAGAACTTGACTCAGCTCAGAAGCAGGAGAGCTGGTCGGTCTGTGTTTAATCATTACACCTTCATTTTGTGCTTTTCATGGGAGTGAGGCAGTCCAGTGATACAAAGCTTTTGGAGGGGCACCCATAGCACTGAAATAGGCTGCTTTGGAGCATTGTTTTCCCCTAGTGTTTGTGTTGTCATGAGACTTGCTCTTAGCTTTTAACTGTGGTTTATTCAATAACAGTATCTAATGATGTAAAAAATTATCCTTCCGAAGTTGCTTCCTGTTGTGTCAATACAGATTTTAGAACTGCACGTGTGTGTGTGTGTATATATAGCTCTATGCATTATATACAGACACATTCCTTACTGCTACATTTATGAGGGGGAGAGGACAGAGCACCCCAAAAGGTCATGTTAGAATTTCCTCAGGGGGAGGAGAGAACATATCTCCTTCAGTGGAATCCCAAATGCAAGGCTGGGGTTTCCAGGTTAGTCCAGTCATTTCTGGAGCCAAAGATCTTATCTCTTCTGCCTTTTCAAATGCTAAAAGGGGAAAAAAAAAGATAGTCATAAAAGCAGAGAACAAAGGAACAAAGAGATATATTTTTTCCTTGTTTTTCTTTGAGATCGGCAAACTTTAGGGTAATGCTTTTAAAAACAACGAGTTGAAACTAAAACTTTTTCATTAAAGAAGTTAAAGCGGCACACTTTTGTGTCAGTCTCCCCACCGGGGTCCGTTCTTCTCCCGTTTCCTTCTCGAGCAGCTGCCCGGCGGCGTGCCGCGGGAGCCGAGCCTTGCCTGGGTGCTGCCCCAGCCGCATCCCCGGCGGTGCCCCCGCCGGCGGCAGCGGGCACAGGAGGGCAGCAGAGCTCCGTGCAGCTCCGGCCGGCGGGCACAGCCTCCCGGGCCCCGGCAGCGCCGGGAGACAGCTCGGCGGAGAGGTGGGAGAGGGCGGAACAAATTCGGGGAATAACACCCCAGTCCTTTGAGGCGACAGCACAGAGGTGCAGAACTGGAGTGAACTTTGAGAGGACGAGCAAAAACCCAAGTACTTTTCCAAGTATTTGCTTTGTGGGCAGCAAGGTGAAGAAAAAAAAAAACCACCCTGCTGTGACTTGTTCCAGCTTTTCCCACCGCCATCCTCAGCAGCCTGAGCAACTCGTGCAGATGCGGGGGCTGCACACTGAGTTGTGCTGCTACATCTGACAGGTGGAGATGGTTAAAATATGGACAGTAAAAGTGCAAATCCCAGTGTCTTTTCAGGGGTCTCAGTCAGGCTGTAAGGATGCTAAGCACCTGGAGTCATGCAGGCTCTGTTTCACGAGCTGTCACAGTGTGAGGTCCTTTCCTTGCACGTATTTTAATCCCTATAGACAGGGGAGTGCTCTACTTAAAAGGATGATTGGTGTGTCCTCAGGGCTTTCTCCATACAGGTAGGGGCAAAACTGCACATTGGACTGTTATCTTAAAATACCCATAACATGCAAAACAAACCAGGTGAGTAAAAGCTTGATTTTTGGGTCCTTTATGGGCCAGTTTCAGCTGAGTTGCCTTAACTAGGAGTCACTCCTCTGTATCTCTTGGAGCAGGGAGGTTTGGTGAGCATAGTTCTTTTCTAATGACCTGCGAGTAAGGACCTCCTTTCTGTATTATGTGTCCTGTAGCATTTTATCAGCTGTGTTCCAGAGCAGAAGCCCTTGGTGTTCATCTCTCATTTAGGCGGGGGGATAAAAAATCAAAAGTTGTTCTGCAAGGTGGATGCCATTGACAGCCTCGCCTTTGTCTTGGGTCATTACCACTAAGCTGGTGATAAGCTGCTATTAATTAGAGATTGTCAGCACGTGCAAATTGGAACAAGAGCACACCAAATGCATCAGCTCGGCCCTGCTGAGGGAGCTGGCACTGAGAGCCTCCTGAGCGGGTGATAAACTATGCTTTGAGGATCTGCCCTTTGAAGTCATTAAAATTTGCTTGAGAGCATCTTGCTGGCGTTTGGTGTAAGTAGCCCTTCACAATTAGATTGCTTATTGTAATGAAGCTTTGGCGGTTGTTCTGTTTATCAGCTGGAAGCTTGGTGATGAACACAGTGGCTCTGAAGGTGTTGGTTTAGCTATTTATTGGACATGTGGTGAGAGTGCAGGTGTGGATTGCCTCCTTGTCCCTCTGCTCTCTGCAGACACTCAGCACTCCCGGTGCTTGGCCTCATGCAGTGCTCTGGCTGTGCTGGTGCTCCGGTCACACTGAGGCTGAATGCCTGCCAGGAATACAGAGCTGGAGACCTGATCCAGCTGCTTGGCTCAGCTGCTGAGCTGGGTAGGGCATACACGCCAAGCAGGGCAGTCTCTAGTAAACCTGCTAATGGAAAGTCTTTTCATTTATTATGGTCTACATGGGAGTTTTACTTCTCCAGCACTGTGGTTCTGGAGGCAGTGGAAGAGCCTCTGCCTTAGTGCTGTAGTGTAAAAATGAGTTTCCTTCACTTTGTCTACAAATAATTTTCAGCTGACCTTATGTAAACCAAAATAAGTTCAATGAAGAGGAGCCCATAAAGACTGCATGTCCCAATTAAATGAAAATCATTCCAGAGTAATAATTGGCTTAACCAGAGTGCTCCTTTTGCACAGACCCAACCTCATTACTTTTTCTTAATGATTATTGGCAAATGCAGTGGCTAAGTCAGCAGCTGTATTTTCAGCAAGTGAACAACCCTCTTGCTGGTTGAGAGTTTCCTCCGGGTTAGAATGAAAGGATAAGTGATGGGGAAAGAGGCTGAGCAGTCCCTGCCTCTGGAGCCGCTCTCCAGAGCGGGATGGAGCCCTTGCACTTGGCCATCGCATTCCTTTGTTCCAGCAGATCCCGTGCAGCTCCTCAGAGCACACCGTGGCCCGCTGTCTGGAGCCTGCTGGCGAGCTCCTGGCTGCGCGTTGCGCACGAGGTGAGCTCTGCGCGGGGTTAACTTGCCGTCACCCCTCTCTCCCAGGTAGCCGAGAGACCGCTTTCACCTACGCGGTCAGCGCCGCCGGGGTGGTGAACGCCATCAGCCGCGCGTGCCGGGAGGGAGAGCTGTCCAGCTGCGGCTGCAGCCGCACCGCCCGGCCCAAGGACTTGCCCCGAGACTGGCTGTGGGGCGGCTGCGGGGACAACGTGGAGTACGGGTACCGCTTCGCCAAGGAGTTCGTGGATGCCAAGGAGAGGGAGAAGAACTACGTGAGAGGTTCGGAGGAGCAGGCTCGCATGCTGATGAACCTGCAGAACAACGAGGCTGGTCGCAGGGTAAGAGGAGTGCTGACCCTTTCCTTTTTCTCACAGGGAGAGTCAGAAGGCTGGGGGTAGCTGGATGTCAAATTACTTGGAGGTTTGGTGGGGGATAATCCAGTGATGCCCCAGTAAAAGTGTACAGTCACATTTTCTGCATTTTTGTGAATATTACGGACAATACTGACAGCATTCCAGTTTTACTGGCAGGTTTCCACTGCCAGCTAAAGCCAGTGAATTTTGGGGTCTGTTGAGATACTGTATGGCAGACATATGCAGACATTTAAGCCCTTTCCAAATAAACTAGGTGCTGTTATGGCCCATTTTTAAGGTTTTATGTCTAAGAAATCAGCTTCCTAGAGCTCTGAAAGTGACAGGCTGGTGGTGAAAAGAAGAACCTTTTGGCGTGTAGAGTTCTCTTCTACTGTCATTTAGATTTTTGGGAATATAAGGCCAGGAGTCTGGCTGTCTCTGAAACCGAGGCCTTGCTCAGTTACCTTGGTCCTGGGCACAATAAATAGTTTGCATTTAGGTGACAAACATTTTCTGAGAAGGTTCACAGTTTTGATCCGAGGACCCCTAGGGATGGAGAATCCATCACTTCCCTTTATAGTGTACTACCAGCATTAATCACTGTTTCAACTCTGAACCTAATGATCATTTGAATTTATCTGGCACTAGCTTTCAATCAGTTCTTTTTCTGACTTTTACAGCTAAATCCAAAACCCTCTTAGTAATCAGAATTTCCTTGGCATACAAGTATTTATCTACTGTAATTTATTCACCATTCTTTCTTGACAAACTAAATTGAGCACTGAAGACTCGCTCACTTTCAGAGGTTCTCATCAGCCATCAAATCATTTTCCTGTCCCTTTCCAATTTTCCCATACCCCTTTTGTATGCATTCAGTGTATGCAGTTTTGCTTTTCACACAATTCCTCTGCCTGTGATTAATAGCCTGGAAGGTGTAGCATCATTCACATGCAGTGCAGCTGTGTAATCCTGCCTCTTTCCAAAAGCAGAACAGGAATACTAGCTTGAACATTTGTGCATTTTCCCCAGGGTGTTTTAAATTTTTATCATTCTTCCCTAGAAGTAAGCTTTTCAAAGGTTAATTTTATTTCTAATACATGTTAAAAAATCCCATTAAATGTACTTAGTCTTGCTCTTCTGCACATACTTAACTAATATCCTTAGTTTCCTTATCAATTTTCTGCCCTTTTTTACTTCTAATTGTTACTGAATTATCTTTCCCTTTCCCTTGGATGTCTGTCTTTTCTGCATGTAATTCCAGCTTCATTTTGCCACCAAAGATGATTTGTTCTATTTTTTGGTTGTGAAATCAATGTGTCAGGTGGAAGCATTGCAAGTACTTCATGGTTCTTTTGCAAAACCAAATCGGGGTAAATTTGCAGTAGGTGAAAAACTGGACTTGAAAGCTGTGTAACTCAGTGAGTTTTGGTTTGGGATTGGGGTTTTTTTTTGGCTTGGATGGACAGAGGCTCTGCATTTGCTTAGAAATGGGGTGCGTGTGGTGGAGTAGTAGCCTGAATGTGACATTCTTTTCTGCATTACTTGCTCTGAACATGCTACATATCTGGAGCATGGATTACTACAAATAAATACCCTGCCTAAAGCAAGGAGTGCCCATGAGACTCCAGCAGCCAGTGTTACTGCCTTGGGAGGTCCAGAGACAGAGTACAGCCCCTGGGCTGAGGTGCCAGGTGAGCTGCAGTAACACAGATTAGATGAACACAAGTCATTTTAGATTAGATTAAATTAAATGGAAGTATAAACCAGTGTGTAATTAAGCTTGTGGATTAAAAAAAACCAAACCACAAACTCTGATAAACGAAGGGAGCTGGTTAATAAGCTCAGCCGAGGAACTGGATGTGGAGGAGGTCTGGAACTTTTTCAAGTCAAAGATGCTAAAGCCATTACAACTCTGCATGCCAACAAGAGAAAAAAGGTTGAAGGAAGAATATCCAGACATCACTGAATGAATAACTGCCACAGAATAGACCAAGAGCCTACTAAGAATGGAGGAGAAAAAAAATGATAGCAAATAATGAAAAGCTCTGTCTTACAGCTCAAGAAGCATAAAGAGGAGGTGAGAACAGTAAAAATCATGCTGAGTCAGACCTTGCAAAGGCTAATAAAATAAACAGCAAAAGTTCTTTAAACTTTGCAAATTGGAGGAGATTGGAAGAAAGGAGGCAGCCAATGAGGATGGGGCTGAGTCTCAAGCAGAGAAGTTTTGGTACCTGCAGTGAGTGAGTGCTTTGCCTGGGGCTTCGAGTTGGAGTGGGGGGCACTGGGTATCTCAGAGGAAAATAGGAAATAGTTTGAGAATACTTTTCCAAAGGTTGATCACACAATCATTTCTCAAAGCAGCCTAGATCTGATAGGTCTCATTTATGTGAACTTCAGTGAAACATTTGAGGTATTTCCCACACGGGAAGTTCTTGGTTAAACTGGGAAATAGAATGAAAACTGCAGTAGCTGTGAGATGGACAAGAAACTGGTTCAAGGAAAGACGTCAGTAAGTTGTGTGAAAGAATGCAGCTTGATTTTAATGGAGCTTGATTAGCAGAGCTCATCAAGGACTTGCCCTTAGTATTTTTGTTTCTCAGCCTCAACACAAGCATTAGGAACAGGCTGATGAACTCTGCTGTTGATGCAAAGGTGGCAGGTATTATGACTACAGAGGAGAATCTGAATTTTGTACAGCAGCTAATGACACTCAGTAAAACAACATTAGGCCCATCATCTGAGGCCTTGTATGAAATACCTCTGTAGTCAGTAGGAAAGGAGTAGGAAAGAATTGGTCGCCGCAGTCGGCTGCAAATGACTGCAGATGTAATGTGGCTTGGAAGGTGGTAAATATCCTGTAACATACTAGACATAAGTCTTTTTATACAATATGGGGAATACTAATGCCATTGTATTAAGCTCTCGTGAGGCCCCCAAGTATTGTGTGTTCTCATATTCCCAAGTAAAATGACCTCAGACTAGAAAAGGCTTGTTAGGGCTGACCCAAGGGATAGGAATCCTTTCTAAAGAAAGTGGGCTGGAACAGCTTGCCATATTTAACCTAGTAAAGTGAAAGTGGAGAGAGGATATGACTGATGTCTGTGTTCGTGGGAGAAATAATAGGGAAGGAAAAGTACTTTTTAAGCAAAAGGCCAATTTGGCACAATAGCAAATGGGCATAAAGTAAATACACATAGGCTGGGAATCAGAAAAAGATACTTTATTGTTGGAATAGCAATCAGAATAATGGTGGCTGAAAACGTAATTGCTTTTAAAAGGGCATCCTATGCGTTTAGGGAAAATGTTACTTGATGCAGTGCCCACAATAGCAAGAGATCATAGTTAATAACCCAGGAGGTCCTGTCCAGTCCTGCATTCCTAAACCTCTGAGATACTGCTTTTGTAAGTAGGAAGGTGCATATGTAACTCCCCATTCCCAGAAGTTTATGCTGGAAGAAAGGACTGCTGGAGACCCAGCAGTGAGCACTGCAGTGACCACCAGCTGCCATCCCACTACAGCCCTGCCCTGCTGTCACGGCCAGCGTTTCAGCTGATACCTCCTGATTTATAGGCAGGTTTTTGGCATGTCCCCTCACTCAGTTTCCAATGGGTGAGAAAGTTCTCCTTGAATCCTGAGGAGCTCTGGTGGCAGGAGAGAGATTGTCCCTTCTCTCCGTGGTTCTCAGAAGGAGCTGGGGGGGACAGGAGGGGATCAGATGTCTTTTATCTTTCAGGCGGTGCTGACCCCATCACCCCTTCACTCCACATCGGAGTCCTTGTGGTGGTGGCTTCTGGCTTTATTGCTCTTGTTTGTTTGTCTTTGGCTGTTATCTCAATACGTCCTTTCCTTCCATCTGTCTTTTTCTCCCAACTGGTCTCCATTACCCTCTCTTGCTTCCCCCCAGTCCTTATCTGTCGCTCTGTCTGGCAGACTGTGGCAGTCAGTCCTTCCACGCTGTTTACCCAGTCAGCATATGGCAGCCCTCAGTCATCAGTCACTCCAGCCACTGCCAGAGGAGCCTGCAAGGGGGTCTGGCTAATTGACCACGTAGGAATTACCCATTAATTCTCTTCCTGTTCCCACTCTTGCACAAAAAGAATTGGAAGAGAACTTGGGCTTATGGGAAGGGGCTTTAAGCCTTTCCATTAGAGGCATTTTCAACCTGTTTAAGTGGCGTGGCCATCGATCAGATCCTGCCCTCAGAACTGCATGTGGGGTCTGTGATTCTTTACCTTGACCCGAGCCTGGTCGGAGAGGAATTCTCCAATTTCCTCTGCTTTCTCCTCATCTGGGCAGCAAAGGGGGACAGTGGGAGAGTCATTTATCAGCAGAAGCTGTGGTTGCCTCCACAGGACATGGGTGGTGGGAGCTGTGGGGGCTGAGTGGCACCGAGCTCACCTGCGATAACCGGTAGCACTGGCCTTCCCCAGAACAGCTACTGCCCACATGGGCGAAACAACAGATGTTTTGAGCATCAGTTGCCTAAAGCCAAGTCAGAGTGAACTCATTCCCATGACATTAACTGAGGGGGATTGAGTTGCAGTGTTTTTCTAAAGGAACAAAGCCCAGGATTAGGAA
Source organism: Lycocorax pyrrhopterus obiensis (assembly GCA_014706295.1). NCBI lineage: Eukaryota > Metazoa > Chordata > Aves > Passeriformes > Paradisaeidae > Lycocorax > Lycocorax pyrrhopterus. The sequence goes on along the minus strand of JACSVZ010000015.1, from coordinate 73,029,766 downwards.
GAATCATAATACTTTATAAAAACACGTGCAAGGGCAAGGGAGGCATGAGTGGCCTGGGATTTGACAGAACCATAACCAAAAAGTGCTAACACAGGCTTATAACAAGCAGGCTGGCAGTGCAGTGAGGATATAGTAAGTGTCTGGGGCTCAGGAAATTCAGCTGTAGCCTGTCTGGTCATAGTACAGCAGGAATCCTTAAGTAACGGTGTGGTTGGTCCTCTGCAGTTGTAGTTTGATCCAAGACAAGTGCTTAACTCCCAGCTTGTAGCTGTTACATTGCGCCATGAGGGATTGCCTCAGTAAATTGAGCTCTGAGGAGCAGAACTAAAGCTTTTCTGTTTCAAGGACTCACTCCATTGACTCTCAGGAGCTGGACTGGCCTCCATGTGATTTAGCCATTAAGCCAAATTGAATCTTCACTAGCTGTCAAAAGCACTAGACATTAGTTAGGCAAGGAGCAACCAGTTGCTGTAGGAGAACTCTGACCTCTCCCTGCTGGTCCAGAACGTTGTTGTAGGCAGAAGGTTTTGCTTGTAGTATGCTCAATTGCCTTAATCACCTTGGCACGTGAAAGCAGAGAGCCGGGAAGCTTTCTTCTGTGTCAGTGAGTGAGGCAGAAAAGAAACCTCTGTGTTTGGCTGCTTTTTTTCCAGCAGAAAAGCTGCCTGGAAGACACATCACCATCTCTTTCAGAGCACCCTGTTTTGTTCTCATGTTCCTTGCTCTCCCCCACCAGATAACAGCTGGTGGTAATTTTGCAGCTGATGCCAAACATCTCTGCTTGGCATGCGGGATCTGGCAAAAGCACTGCAGGATGCAGGATGGTCTTGAGAGGGCAGATGTGAGCCTGATGGGGAGAGGATGAGGAGCCAAGGGCTGGGGGATCAAGCTGCTGTAACATGGAGCAGCTCTGATGGTGAGGGGATGCCCAGCTCTTGCTTTGCAAGCTCTGTCAGTGCCTGAGAGCTGACAGGATCCCACACGGCATTGTGCTTTTGTACCCATCTCTGAAATGAATGGGAAGAACAAATCCGACCTGCATTTCAGTTGATTTTCCTTGTTTTTTATTTCTCAGTATTTCTCTCACCTCCCAGCTAGTGTGGGGAGGAGGAGAGTAAACACGATTCCCCTTTACATCCTGTGCTCACTCTGATGAGGGTTTTACGCTCACTGCCCTGAATTTTCAAGACTCTTTGCTAACTTTGATGCCGGATTTCCAGGGGTATGATGCATCTGCAGCCCCAACAGGCTCCTGAAAACGTAGCTGAAAGTGTCTGGGAACAGACAGCACGGAAAGCTCGCGTGTGCTGCCGAAATCCTGGCTCTTCTGCCTGGCGACAGCCCTGCTAGTGGAGGGAGCCGGGCACGAGATGGCGCAGGAACGCAGTGAGGGTTCCCGGCTCAGCCCTGCGCTGCCGGGAGATGCCTGGCGAGCACCTCGAGCTCCTTTCCAGGGAGATGTGTCCGTGCTGTGCACCACCACCCCTGCCTGCCTCTCTCTGGACGCTGCCCCTGGATGAGCTCCTCTCGGGAGAGAGGAAGGGAAAGGGTGTGGGTCCGTGGATTTATTTCCAAAGGATGCAGATGTGTCCCTGTAATGATAGTGTCGGCTCCTGGTGCGGGTGGTAGGAAATGGGCTGGTTCCCAGGTGTTCCCTTTCTGCAGCACTGAATGGAAAAACATGCCACACCGTGGTGGTCCGTGAGGTGGGGAATTTCCAGAGTCCACGCAAAGAGGACTTCTCTTTTTCTCCTGCTCTTGACCCTGCTGTCAAGCCAGAAATCTGCCAGAGGGAAAGAAGGTGGGGTGAGGAAGTCTTGTTTGCAGGCAGTGTGACCAGAAATAGAAATATTTAGGGAACAGGAACACAGCAGTCGCAACAGGGGGAGGAGAAGACCTTTGTCTCTTCTGAAGGGCGAAACAACAGAAATTGCGGGATAATCAAAGCGGTTCTGAAAGCGCGATGAATTCGTTGTAATTAAGCCAGCTGCCAGTGCAGCAGGAATAAACACAGCTCTGCCTGATTGCATTTCTTTCCCCACAGGCCGTGTACAAGCTGGCAGACGTGGCCTGCAAGTGCCACGGCGTGTCGGGCTCGTGCAGCCTCAAGACCTGCTGGCTGCAGCTGGCTGACTTCCGCAAGGTGGGCGACCTGCTGAAGGAGAAGTACGACAGCGCCGCGGCCATGAGGATCAGCCGCAAGGGCAAGCTGGAGCTGGTGAACAACCGCTTCAACATGCCCACCCAGGAGGACCTGGTCTACGTGGACCCCAGCCCGGACTATTGCCTCCGCAATGAGACCACCGGCTCCCTGGGCACCCAGGGCCGGCTGTGCAACAAGACCTCGGAGGGCATGGATGGCTGCGAGCTGATGTGCTGCGGGCGGGGCTACGACCAGTTCAAGAGCGTGCAGGTGGAGCGCTGCCACTGCAAGTTCCACTGGTGCTGTTATGTCAAGTGTAAAAAGTGCACAGAGATCGTTGACCAGTATGTCTGTAAATGAAAGGAGCCACCAAAGCAACAAATCTATATTATATAAATCTATATAAATATATTTTATATTTGTATAAATAAACAGATGATGATAATAATTAAAGAAGCTTATTTAAGAGACGTTTTGGTTTTGAAATTTCCCCCATCAGGCCAGCTAATTTGACATTCCTTCAGTTCTGCTGGGGAATCTGTTTTTGGGTGCATCTGCCCTTGGATGTTTCAGTCAGGGTGAAGAAGCTGAGGAGGTGCTGGCAAAGCACACCAGCACATGCTATTTCATTACAGAAAGAAAGCCAGTGAGAAGAGGAGGAGTGGGTTCCTTCTTCTCTCTGATCAGTAAATCTCAGCATTTTGCAATAGTTACTGCACATTACAAATTACAGCCAGACATGGGTGAGTTCTAGTTATTCAAATTTCATATTGTGCAATGGGGAATTCAGAACTGATTCTTGGTCCCTCTAAAGGGCTTTGTCTCATTAGAGGGAAGGTTAGCTAAGGCTACGAGGGTATGGCTTAAAATCCACAGTCTTGTAAACCATTCCTGGATGCTCCCCAGACCACAGTGGGGTAGAGGAAAGTTCGCAGCCTGCTGTTATGAGGAAGGAAGGTTCAACCTGTGGCTGACCCATGCACAGGCTGGGAGTGCCCCTGAAGCCAGCACCCAGCTCTTCCATACAGCCTGGGCCGAGGGAAATCTGCCCAGCTCAAACCCCACGCCTCTGTGTGTGAGGGGGTTTTTTTCCTTTTCCTTTTAATCCCACGCTGAAACTTAATTTTTCACTACAGAGGAGAAGCTGCCGGTGCCAGGTATGTTTGCAGAGCATATTTTGTCAGTGGAAAGAAGCACTGCACACACACACATGCACATGACTGCGTAAGCACTCCTCATCCTGCTGCCGGTTCTCCTCTCTGAAGTGGATGCAGGTGGTCACCTTGTTCAGCTCTACTAAATCCTCCTCAGCACCAGCCCAGTTGTATAGTTTCTCTTTGACATTAAACACCCCTCAATGACATTTCTTTCCCTCTGTTGCTTGTGTATATGTGTTTTTGTTTCATTCTTTTGGCGAGGTCCTTTCATTTTGCCGCTCTGTGTTTCAGAGGGCAGGGGCCGTGCTCTTCCCCAGCGTAAGTTAACCACAGGAACGTGTGCTCCCAGAGCATGGGTGTGTGTTCACCAGTGGAAGTCTTCTCTCTGTTTCTCCTTGGTAATAAAAGACTATAATAAAACTGTACCAGGGCAGAAGGCATTACCAAAGTCTGCTAATCAGTCTTACCACATTGGGATTTTAGTACAATCCAGTTCCTAAAGCAGGGAGCAAATGCTGTTTCTAGGACAAGACATTTCCTGTACCTCTCAGCATCTGCAGAGTTCATTTGCAGTCAGAACAATCAAGAGAAGCCAATTCCCAAAATATAAAGGTTTGCTAATATACATCCCCTTTGTTACTGACATTGCAAGGGTGTTGGGGTTTTTTTCCCTGTAAATTTTAAAATACTCAGAATATGCCAGTAAGCAATGAGCCAGTCATGAAGATTATTATTTTTATATTAAACCTCTGTTTCTTATAAAACATTGCAGTTTTACAGATTCCACCATTTCAACCACCAGAGAAGAATTTATATGTACCTTTCATACTTCAAATATTTGAGGACTCCAGAAAAGCACAAGGAAGAGAAATTATGCTTAATAATTAGGAGCTGTTGTTTTTTTAAACCAATGTGTCCAGTTTTTATTTTATTTTTTTTAATCCAACAGGCAATATATTTGCTGGCATCCCAGAATGCAGTTTTTTGGAATATAAACAGTGGCCTAGATTTACTTTATTATATAAAATCCAAAGCCAGTGGTATTGTAATTCAAAGTAACGGAAATAGTTTTCCATGCATGGAAAAAATGTGAGTGCAGTGGCCTGATCCAACTCCCATTAAACTTCAGTGGGAGCTGGACTGAGCCCAAGATGGGATCAAATGTGTGAGCTGTTCACTCCTGGGATACTCTGTTTCTAGCCCAGTAATAAAATTCGCTGTACCTTGGATACATCTGAAAAAGACCTTTCCTCCCACCACCCTCACCTCATGTTCTTGTCCATCCTTACTGCGTCAGTGCTTGAAGGTGTCAGCTATTTGTATATGACACCCTCAGGCATTGTTAATGTGTCTAATAGTTCAAAATTACTTCATCTGGCCTTTCTGATAAAGACCACACATTTCAGGGAGTCACAGCTCTCCTTGCGGTTTGGCACCACAATTAATTTTGTGGGTGTAAACAACTTTGGGAGCGGAACAGTTGGCATTGTCAGGGCTGCTATTCATCTGGGTGTCCCTGGATATGTCCTTCTTTTTCCACCTAAAATGTCTGGATGGAAAAAAGATGTTTTTTGGCCTTTTGTCCCAGCATTCCGGACCTCTGGCAGCCTGGTTGGAGCCAGCAGTTCCTATTGGACTGGGACCTTATAGCCGTAGGAGAGGAGTGACCATTAGATTTCTTTCCTCCCCCTCTTTTTTTCACAAGACCCAGATTTCAGTAGTTTAGATTTTCTGGGAATTTTGTATGCAAAAATTTGATCCCACTGAACTCTAGCTTCAAACTTAATTTCAATGGCACTCACACATAAAAGAACCTCCGTAGGGTGGTAGGAAGTATGAAATGAGAACGCAGTCAGTGACTGATTGGTTTGATGCAAATCCAGAGGAAGTCAAACAGAAAGCTGCAGCAGAACTGCTTCTTTCCTACGGAAGTTAAAAAGTGGTGGATTTTAAGTTGTGCCTTGTTTGATGCACAAAGTGATAGAGAGGGGTATGGGGCTGGGAGCTAAGCTTAATGCTGAGCTCTGCCGATAATCTGCTTTGCAATTTCCAAATAGTTACCTAATTTCTTTGCATTTTAGCCTCCATCCTCCTTCTGTGTAAAATAAGGATCAGGATGCCTCCTTTTTCTGTAAGGCTTTTTGAGAAATATGGCTGAAAATAGCTTAATTGAAGGCCTAGGTTCTCTCTCATTAAGTCTGGCAGGCAGACAGCTGTATCCACATGGTGTGGGGACACTGGACTGGGCACAAAGAGGCTCAGCAGCACCTTGCAGGGTCGGAGGTGGTTGCTGGGGGGCTCAGCAGGAGCCTTGGAGGGTCTGTAGCAGCAAAGCATTACTCTGGCACAATGCCGGAGCAAGGACTGTGCTACAGAAGAGAGGTCAGCTCAGGGCTTGTTTATTTATGGGTACTGAAGATCTTGTAGCTGAAGTAAGGCTTAGGGAGCTCAGCCTGGCTTCTGCCTGCTCTTTCATATGGGTAAGAAACTCACACAATCCAGTGTTACACGCCGTGGGCTGCCACATTCCAACCCTGAAGTCACTGCACTTCAAGGCTGATCGAAATGGCCACCCTTAAGTCAAGGAAAACTAAAATACTTTGGGCTTAGAGGCACTGTGCAAATATACTGTTACTGCAAGGCAGTGAACATGGGCTCCTAAACGGAGCAGAACAGGATGCAAATCTGTCATCATTTTCCAACTGGCAAGTAGTGCCTAAGTCAGAGTGGGAATGAATGAGGCCTTAGTATGCTCTGCTGCAAGGTAAGCTAAGCAGTAGCTGATCCCAGAACAGAAACTTTCAGTTGATTTTAATCACGCTAAAAAGAAGGTGGCAGGGTTGTGAGAAAATTTTAATGAACCTTTAAACACTGCTGAACTTCAGGCCATTCAACTCAACTGGAAGCTCCCATTCTTTGTCCCCAAAAAGTCTGTGCCTGCTTAGAGCTCAGTGTAACAGAGCAGCTGCTGCCTTTTGCAATTCAGGAAACAGCCACACCGAATCCAGACATGCAGCACTGGTGTAATTTATTCCTTCTGTATGGACCAAAGTTTTGTAGCCCTAACAAAGCACAAATGAAGCAGATCTTGTTCAGTCATATGAAATCAAACATGCAGGAGTCTCTCTCTGCTCACTTGACCCCATCCAGGGAGAAGCCTACTAGGTTTAAATTACACTGTGGGAGCAATTCCTAATCACCTGTGGCTACAGAAATATAGACAGTATTTTCATCTGCTGACACAGCCACAGAACATCCCAAGGAGACCTTGGGAAATACCTTCCAGTGGCTACAGGGCATTTCTCAAGTGTCTGTCACAAGGCTTTTCCAGAATCAGCTGCTTATATGGTCATTAACTTTCATTTAGCTTTTGTTTAACTGCCTTTCAGGTTAAATAGTTTCTAGCAGATCCTCTATGAAGTCAAGTTCACTGAAGGGCAGGCTCTGGAGGAGCTGTCACAGGACAAACAGAATGTGTGAACATAATATCAGATCCCCTTCTTCTCACAGGCAGCCTGTGGCTATGTCTAATCCCTGGGACCCAGAGATGCATCCCATCTCCTTGGTGCAGATGTGTGTCCTGGCCATGTTCTGACTCCCTGGCACCAATACCCTGCGTGCAAGGGCTTATGGATGCAGAGACTGTCAAGTGGGTAACCTGTCCCAGCTCCAGGCTTTGGGACTGGGCCACATCCTGAGCATACCAGCTCTGAAGTCTAAATATAACCAGCTCGAAGATAAGCAAAGATTAGACTTCCATGCCCAACAGAACATGTGCCAGAAAGGACAAAAAGAATCATGATCAGCAGTTACAAATCCCCAAATAATAAAAAACCCCCCAGTATGATACAATGATCACAGCATGCTCATGCGTTCCATCCATCAGTCTTCTGCAGGACCTGAAGATGGTACTATACTCTCTTGTTTCTTAGTTCTGTTTAAATGACAGTTGAAATCTATTTTTTTTTTGCATTAGAATTCAAAAAGGTATGACCTACATGACAGCATTTCCTTGAAGATAGAAAGAGAGAAAGGGGGAGCAAACAGGGTCAGGAGTTCTCCCTGTGAGCAGTGATAACATGCAGCAGCCATGAAAAGAACTACTAAATACCGCCCTGTGACACTCAGCTGGACACCTGCCCTAAGTGTCCCAGCTACCTCTCCATGTTACCCACCCAATGCAAGCTGGCTCTGATGTTCCCCCCAACCCCCAGTACTGGCACCAGTCTTCAGCAGCATGACTGGGAGTGTGGTGAGGGTCGGGCCCGTGGTGATTTGGGAGGAGAGGAAGACTCTGATCTTCGCTGGGAGGCAGGGAGACTGCAGTACCTCCCCCATCTCCTTCCCCCTTGGTGCTGTCACATGTGGCAGCTGTCCTGGGGAATTCAGAAGGGAGCTGCTCAGGTATGCTTGCCAACAGAGGTGAAGCAGTTTAAAGGCTTGCAGCAATAACACACATCCTGAAAAAAAAAAGGTCCAGGCTCTTCCTTACCCTAAGGCAGTTTTATTCTGAATCATCATTTGTCTTATGGCTCTTCCTAGAGTGCCATATCGCTGTGTCAGCCCTTCACAAGACTCCCAGAGCATGGAGATCACGCGGGATGGGCAGGATGAGGTGTTGCCATGCAAGGACAACGCTGCCTTTCAGGGGAAAAAAATTAAAAGATGTGAGGCAGACCCAGTGCTGGAGCAAATTGTAACCCTGTCTTGTCCACAGCCTCAAGGAACTGTGGAAGTGCTCAGCATCTTCTTGGGCTGAGGAAACATCTAGAGCAGCTTTTAGAGTGGCAGCTCTCTGCAATTCACTGTGATGATTCTGGCCAGTCTCAGTTTCATGTGCAACAGGCAAATTTGTTTTCTCTTGCTTGGGAACAACAGAGTTAACGTGTAATGACCTGCCAACTTCCACAAATCACAGGGCTGTGTATATAGGACAAACACATTCTGAGGGAATTAAGGCAATGAACATTTTATTACTGCTACATTTTCTAGGAATCATCTACAAATGCCCAGGCTGTACATAACTCTGTTTTTGAAAATGTGTTTTGCTGTATTGCAGAGCACAGCTTTGCTTTTTGATTTCCAGGCTCCTGAACCAGAATAAACTACCCAAATTCCTTTCATTTAATATTCATTGAATCAGTATTCCTACCTCATTTTCCCTCTTAATTGGCTGCGCACACATTAAGTTATGGTGACAGGAAATGACAGATGAAAATGACATGCAGTTTTTACATGTATTTTTCGTCAATGAGGCTCAAAATATTTGAAAATCATTAGCGCCATTTTACAGAAGAAATCCTGGAAGACAGGGCAGGAAATACTTCATCCGACAGGCACGGGGTGGAGCTGGAGCAGCCACTGCAGCTGCTGCTCCCCGTGCTGCTGCCCAATGGCTGTCAAAACACATTTTGATTGATGAGAGCAACCATAAGTACATGTAAGAGTGCAACTGTAATGTTCAGTCACTACCTTGCTCCCTTCACAACAACAAAAACTTTAACGAATGTGTGAGATGGGACATATTTTAAAGGAGACAATAGGGAATCACACTTTTATAAACAGAGTTTTAAGGAAAGGGCAGGATGTATTTATTGTCTGTGGGTATTAGGGATCAAAACAACTCAAATGTTAATTTATAGGGATAGTTTTGCTTCCATTAATTATCTCATTCACACTCACTGGTTTGAGCTACAATTTCTGGGTGTGGGGACAAGTGTGTTGATTGGAGCGTGGCTCAGCAAAGCACTAAAGTACATAGAGCCACACAAATTACAGACAGGCTCTCCAAATCATCCAGTTATTCTCCCTGGCAATTGCTAAGATTGTCCTCTAACAGAGTAGTGTTCCCTTCACGTTTTGACTGGTCCCACTGTAAAACATGCAGGTGTAATGTTTCCACCATTTTCCCCAAGGACACTATTTTGGGAGGCGAAATCTCCACGTCACATAGGTTTTCCTGCTGCCCTGCCAACACTTCCCGTTCCTTAACAGGGCAAGTTCTTGTTCTCTTTGGTGCTCCCCCTCTGTGCCTCTACACCAGATACAGGCGTTTGGGCCCTGTCCCCTGAGCCGGGCTTCCCAGATGCCTCCTGCGACATCAGCCCTGGGAGCACTGTCTGGTTTTCACCATCCTTCTGGTCTTGTACCAGCTGTGGCCTCCCCACCCAGTGCCATGCCCAGAGCAGCCAGGTCAGTCCCGAGCACGGAACTCCATCCAGCGGGGCCTCTTCCCCCTCCTGCAGCTGCCCTGGACACGGGGGATGTGCACACCACAGAATCACAGAATCACAGGCTGGGTCAGGCTGGAAAGGAGCACAGTGGGTCATCTGCTCCCACCTCCCTGCTAGAGCAGGAACATCCCAGAGCACATGGCACAGGATTGCATCCAGAGGGTTCTGGAATATCTCCATAAAGGGAGATTCCACAACCTCTCTGGACATTCTGTTCCAGTGCACAGTCACTTGAAAAGTAAAGAAGTTCTTCCTCATATTCAGGTGAAATTTCCTGTGCATCAGTGTCTGCCCATTGCCTCTTGTCCTATTGCTTGGCACCACCGAGAGGAGTCTGGCTCCATCATCTTGGCACCCCCTTTTAGATACCTATAGATATGGATGAGGGCCCCTCCCAATCATCTCTTCTAATGCAAAAAAATATTTAGATTTCAAATGTCATTTAAACAGAGCTAAGAAACAAGACATTATAGTAACAACTTCAGGTCCTGCAGGAGAAGACTGACGGATGGAGGGCACGAGGATGACATGATCATTGTATTGTAATGGGGGTTTTATTATTGTTATTTGGGGATTTACAACTGCCAATCATGAGTCTTCTTGTCCTTTCTGGTACGTGTTCTGTTGGGCACCTTCCCTGCAGTGAGCTGTGCTGTGCCTGGGTGGCCCCTCTGTCATGGAAGTGCTGGGTGGCGTGGGGTTTCCCGTGACACCGACTCTGACAGGACAGGGTGACACTGCCGCCTGCTCAGGGCACCCAGGAAGCGGTGCAAAGGGGAACCCCCCTCCAGCCCGGAGGCCGTCACTGGGGGCTGGAAACTCCATTCTTTGCCAACTCCCTCCGTTCTTTGGCCACAACAACCCCATGTAGTGCTACAGGCTGGGGACAGAGTGGTTGGAAAGCTGTTGGAAAAGGACCTGGGAGTGCTGGTCAACAGCTGGCGGACCATGAGCCAGAGTGCCCAGGTGGGCAAGAAGGCCAATGGCACCCTGGCTTGTACCAGGAACGAGAGCAGTCTTAAACTGCGCCAGCTGAAGGCTTAGTTTCGACATTAGGAAGAAGTTCTTCACTGAAAGGGTGATTAGACATAGGAATGGGCTGCCCAGGGAGCCGGCGGAGTCACCGTCCCTGGGGTGTTCAGGGAAGAGTGGACACGGCCCTGCCATGTCTAGCTAGCATGGTGGTGTCTGCTCACGGGTTGGACCCGAGGATCCCGGAGTCCTTTCCCCACCGCCTCCATGAACCTGTTCCCGGCAGGGAGGGGATGACGGCGGCTCCGGCCCCGCTCCGCTCCCGGTGCGGCTGCGCGGCCGCGGCGCCGCCTCCCTCCCTCCCTGCGCGGGCCGGGCCGGGCCGGGCCCGCTCCGCGTCCTTCCGGCCCCGGGCGCGCAGCCGCGGCGGCGCGTCCCGCATTGGCGGCGGCGGCCTCGTGCGATGGTGACGCCGTAGGGCCGGAGGAGGCGGCGGCCGGGCCGGGCGGGCGGCGGCGGCAGCGGCGGCCGCGGGACGGGGGCGGCGGCAGCACCTCCGCCGGCCGTTGCCAGGTGAGCGAGCGCCGGGGAGCCGCGGCCCCGCTCCGCTCCCCGGGGGCTGCGCGGCCCGGCCGCCGCCCGCGGGGCCGGGGGTGCCCGCCCGGGCGTGCGGCCGCTCGGCGGGGCGGCGGGAGGGACCCCGCGGCGGGCGGGGCGCGGCCTGGGCTGGCGGCGGTCCCGGCGGGGCGGGGGGGCCGGGGCGGGCGGGCGGCGGCGCTGCCCGCGCCGGGCCGGGCTTAGGCCCTGCGGGAGGGTGTCCGGGGCGGCGGCGAGCGGAGCCTGCGGTCCGGGAGTTCGCTCTGGGGCACGGCGCGGCGCTGGGGAATCGCCGGCTGCTGGAGGAGGCTTTAGGCCAGTGGAGCGCTCTAAGTGGGTCAAGAGCACCGTAAGTGGGTCTTGTTTATAACCTTCCGTGCACTTGTTGCTTGTCAGGGCAGGGAAATCTGCTGCTGCGCCTGAAATCTTCTTACAGAGACAATATAAATGATAATTCCTTCGCTTGCACAGTATGGGAACCTTTTTTTGCAGGCAGAGTGTTTTTAAGTGCATGTATCTATAAACACTGGAATTACCAGCAGCAGATAACATAATATAAATATTTGATATTAGAGTAACCACAATTTGGATATTCTCAAGTGGCATCTGAAGAAACTTTTTTAGAAGTTGGTTTGATTTTTTTTCCCTGAGAGAATCAGGTATTCATCTCTTGTTTGCTTGGGATGAACAACAAAGACGTTTAAACATATGGTAATCGCCTGGAAGACAAAGAAGAGGTGACAGCTGTTGTTCTTTGCTGGAGTTTTCAAGCAGTGTTAGTTTGTTTTTGTGTTTGTTGTAGCCTTACAAGTCAGTTGATTTTGTGGCTTCGGTAGGTGTGTGGGCATTTGTTTTGAGAAAACCGTAGATATTAAATGATAAATTTTTTTTATACGGGCTTTGTCACCCTGTGTATGTAAACCATCATGCACTTGTCACATAGCAGAAAAGCTTTTAGATCTTACCCTTTGTTTAAAGAAACTTTGTGTTCTTCATGCAGCATTGAAGTTTTTCAGGCAGTTGAATTGTCTTGTGTATCACAACCATGTTGTGTGTTTTTAAAAATGGACTGAGTTTTACGAAACTGGCCAGGCCCTGTGGGCAAACCCTTCTCGGCATAATCTGGTTTCAGGAGTTGATGTCTTAGAGTGTAATTTAAACTCTTGTTTTCACTCCCTTGCTGTAGCCTGTGTTGCGGAGTATTGAATTTCTGGCTCCTTCCTGACTCTGCTCTTCACAGATCTGTTCTGGAAGTCACTACCTTGCTCCCTTCACAACAACAAAAACTTTAATGAATATTAACTTCACTGAAGTCAGTGAAGAGCTGTATGCTGTACATCACTCTCAGCATTATTGTGAAAATCCTCAGCTTTCTGAGGCCTTTTTGTAGTATTTCAGTGTGGAGGTGCTTGTTTGCTGCACAGCCCAAGCGAGACTATTTCAAATTGGTGGTAGCTGCTGTAACAGAGAAAAATATGTTTGTGATCGACAGAAGTAGGTGTTGTGTCATGGAATTATGGGTGCAGCACAATCATAAAACATGGCCAGTTTTCCTTGTTGTCTTTGGCTATGACCTAGTCTTGTTTATAGGAGAGAGGAAGTTTGTGCTTTGAGTTTGTTTTTTTTCTTTTCCTGTAGGGTTGCAAGCCAGTTGCAGTTAAGATGATTTCGTGCTGTGGTTCTTGCATTATAGGGATAACTTATAAATAACGTGTAAACTTCATCTGTTCTGTGACACTTAGGCCTATATGAAGACTATAAGTGTTAGTAGGCAACTTTAAAAGAAGGTCATTGTTGTGTTGGAAGTGTAAGATTAGTTGATAAAATACAGAAATGATTCCCTTGTCTGAGCTGACAACTAAATATGGTTGTGAATAAGGTTGTTGGCAGCTTTGCTGTGAAAGCCATGGAGGATAGTTGCTAATGTGGAAAACTGCATCAGAATAAGTGATGGAGGAGCTAAAAGCTGCATCCCAACTCAGCCCAGGTTTTCAAAATGGTGCTTTCCGAGTGTAAATCAGATATGAAAACATAACGTGGTGTGAAGGACAAGAGTGTATTTTTGGCTTCTTCAAGCAAAACCTTTCATGGTGAAAATTTCTTCAACAGATTCTTATATATTATATGTATATTCTCAAATATAGATTTAAAATGCGATGGGTATAGGAGCTTAAATTGTCTTAAAGAGACAAGAGAGCCAGACCCGTGGGGCTTTCTATCACCCCCTTACCCCAGTCTTTGCCCTGGTGGAGTTGGATCAGTGCTGTTGAACTGGTGATGCTGCTACGAGTTTGTCCAAGTGGCTAGTGACCAGTGGTTTTGGCAATGTGGGTGAGATTCAGACTGGAAGGCTGACTCCTGGACACACAGGATTAAAAGGCTGGGCTTTGGAAAGCCTGTGCTTGCTCTAGGCAAGTGTTTCTTTAGATCTGTGGTGAAGGAAAATTAATGGGAATTGGCAGGGCATGTAATGCCAGTGATTTTAATGCTTGGGTCTCTGCTCTTATCTCATGTCTTCAGTTGCATGTTCAAGGAGCTGTGTCAAGCATTCATGTACGAAAGATACTCAATATTAGGCACTAAAATTTTTGCAAGTTTTACAGGTTTTGGATTGCATAACCATATTGTCCAAGACACTGTGCGAAGCAACAAGGCTTGCTTTCGTCAGTGGAGATGCTGCTTGTGCATGAGGAAAATCTTGATAAGGAAACTTCAGGAGGTCGTTGGATTATTATGCCATCAGCAATTCAAATCCTTGAACAGAAGTAGTTCTGAAATGGAAATAGCAGTTTTGAGTATTTATGATTTGAAAGTGTCTGTCTGAGTCATTCAGTGAATTTTCTGACAGACGGTGTTGGTGGATTTGAAAAGACGTTACACAAGATAATGGTGGTGATTATGAAAAAGTATTTGGGACAGTGTTTAAGGGGAGGACTGTTATTTTAGACTGTATTGTTTTCTGATAGAACTTGTTTTAAATGCCTTGTCTTTTTACAAGACATTCTATTTCAGCTGGTTGTGCTTAACGTGGTGACTGTCTGCCTCTGCTTTTTTGTCAAGACAAGTTTAACAAAGAAACCGGTTTTCAAAAATTAGGAATATGGAAACAAATAAGGTACTAGTTCTGATTCTTCAGGAAACTGATTTCCGAAAACATTTTTAACTTTCATTTGTTTATTTGAATATGCTCCTACTACTGGAACATTTGACTTTTGAAGTAGGGTGCTGCAGATCAGTGTGTAAACTAACAAGAAGCAGGAGGTGAGTTGTTTTCACATAGTTCCTGTTACGGAGCTTTGAAGAGAACAACCCCCTGCTTTTTGTGCTGTGGAGTGAGAGGTTCAGGCTTTTACCATCACGTAACTGTAAAACTCAACTTGCCCAGTGATTGCATGTGTTTTCTGGAATGTTTGTCTCAGTGATTTGACATAAAAATATAATCTTAGTCCAGTTTGAAGATGAACCTCAAGGTTTCCTTTCAGGACAGGGTGACAGACTTTCCAGAGGCTGTTCACCACATTGGGATGTGGCATCTGGTGTGGTGATAAGCAGGCAGCCTCTCTCAGGAAAGGAGGTGCCACACAGCTTATGCTATTGCTACTTGATTTGAGAAATAGCAAAGAAATTGAAATTAAGGTGCTTAGAAACATGAAAAGCAAATATTATATGTCTAAATAGTATTTTGCTTTCTGATTTAACATCATTACTCATGTATTCTGGAGTTGCAGGTCTCTGCTGCTCTTTTGGGGGAGGAGAGGGTCTCTTTCTGACTGGGAAATGTAGGGACATCTCAGGGCTGTCTTTTGGTTAAATTGACTGCAGAAAGATGTCTTCAAATGTATAGGTGGTTATAAATTTCACAGGACACATAATTGTCAGTGTAGAAAAATTTGCTGCATGGTTCAGATGGATTTCAATAACTGTGAAAATGCAGTGGAGTCTGCTGGGATGTGCCAGCTGCTGTAGCACTCTGTGAACAGGACTAATTAAGCCCTTGTGAGAACAGAAAATAGTCAGGCACTATTTACAGGAGGAAAGTGTTGGAACAGGCAGAGCTATAATCATTGGCTCTGAGGTACCTTTAGACAGCAGTAGGCAAGAGAGTAGACAATTTACTTGCAGAATGGGCTGGAAGTCGTATCTGAATACTCAAAGTGGGTATTTCAGTGTTCTGCCAGCACATCTAAGTGCATGGCAAACTTCTGTTGAGACCTGCTGCGGGAAAGGCTACTTCCTTTTTTTGCCCTATTTTATTCTCTTCCTTCTGCTAGTATTTTATCTCAAAATCCTAAACGTTCGTGTTTGTCATCTAATGGGGAAAACCAGACTCACACCAGATATAGATGTCATGATGTTACAGTGTTGCCTGCATTTGACTAGGTCCTGTAAGAGTTCAGCTGTCTGCCAGAGTGAATGGTTGTTTTTCTAAGGGTGTCTGTGATCATCTGCATATATGTAAAGATAAAGTGTCACCACGCTGCTTTATCACAGGCACACCAAAGCCATTTCTGATATCTCTTCATCCAGTTTTCCTCCTTCTCTTCTTAACCAAATTAAATGCTCTTTTTCCCTAACGTGTTTGGTTCCATCTGCTTAGAGGATTGCAGAGACTGCCATTCCTTGTTTGAAGCCAAGGTCAGTTGTGCTGCTCTGTTTAGGTCTAGAGGATGACAATTTATGTGCTGTGGAATTTTTTAGATCACTGGATGTGTTAAGCAGTCCTACAGCTTCTAGATGAGGGTCATTTTGCTGGTAAGAGCCTTTAGTGGGCTTTTCTCTGTTTTAATGACAGCATTCTGGCGAGGTTCCTGTTTTAGCTCCTTATTGATGGATGTTTTTTACTTGTCAAGTTTGATTTTTCTCAAAATGTTGTCGTAAGTGTGTGTTAGTAAATTGGGTGTTTATGGGTATTTGAATAGCAGGATGTTCCTGGACGGAACGAGCCATGGGCCTTACTGCTGTATGAAATACTTTCTTCATGTAATTCTGCAGACTTCATTAAAGGCACTTATTTTTGCTCCTTTGGTTTCTTGTGCAAACTACTTGGTAGGTGATACTAGATTTTGGGAGGTGTAACCATGATAAGGACTTCAAGATCACATATGTCTGTACATTGTTTCTGTTTTTTGTAAAATGCAGAACTTGTGATGGGAGCGAGATAGTTGAATAGAAGCAGTAAAAGCTGTCTTTTGAGAGCAAATACCAACTCTGGCTTCTTAGATTAAATCTGAATGGTAAAATTCCTTTAGCTGGTGGAAAAACTCCATAAGTTAACCTTTAACTCTTGCTTGTGCTGGAAACATATCCGTGTCTCCTGGACAGCAGTGGGAGCAGTTTGAAAAAGCCATGCAGTGCAAAGATAAGTATAGCTGAGACTGACTGTGTCTCAGTCCTGAGAGTCCTGGCAGGCTTTTAGCTGCAGGGACAGAGATTTTAGCACTTGGAACAAGGAAGTGGCTGGCTAGTAGTACTTGGGATGAGGAGTCACATGTGTTTCAGCATCTCTCAGCTGACAGCTTAGGTATGCTTTTGTCATGAAGAACTCTGCACTGCATTTCCCGGTGGGCTGCTCCTGAGACTGAGCAGTTGCCATTCCCTGATGTAAACTGAAGAATTTACCTTTTCTGTTTTCTTTCCTAATGCTTTAATTTGTGTGTTGGTCTCCATGGCTGGTGGAATTTGTGGGCATGTATTACTTAAACAAATACAAAAGCTGTGGAGGTAAGTTAGTGGTGGTGGAATCTGGTGCTTTCAGACATTATGAGATGATACAGCCAATTTGCTCATGAAGAGCAATGTGCTTTGCAAACTGTGTTAGTTTAAGAATTGCGTGTCTGTGTATTCCCTAGAATGGCATATGGCATTGCAAGGCTGGTCACAGCAATGTTCTGCTGTTCTCAGTATTAATCTTTTAGGCAAATAGTTTTTTGTTTTAATGGAACATGACTGTAGAAATAGAAGTAAGAGCCTATTCATAATTTTTATTAAAGTAGCTATGTGACAAAGCGCCAGCTATTGGCTTTCTGCCTGCTGTACCTTCAGTGGGGAACAAAATGGATTCTTTTCTGAGGTGAGTGTTCTGAGAGTTGAGAAAAGCATAACAAAGTCAACAAAAGCTTTACTTAGTGGTTTTCTGACCTTTACATATTCCAGCCTAGAAGAAGGATGCTGAAAAAGGCCTCTGTCATGATTATCCTGATGTCCATGGTTAAGTGCAACTGCTCTTTGACTTCCTGCTCTGTGACGTTTTAATAATTGGCAACCATGTGAAATCTGCAGTATTACAGAAATAGTTCAATAATAGATGTCTTATAAAAATCCTTTCTTTTTACGAGCTTCACTAATGCAGGGAAGGAAGTTGCTAGGTAGCTTAGACTTGATTTGTAAGGTATTTCTCAAGGGGCAATTTTCAAATACATTTTTGGTATAGAAGGGGAATGCTAAATTTAAATATAAATACTATATTATTTAAATATATACCAATTATTTGTTCTCTTTTTAGATCATCCCCCAGAAACACAGAGTATAATTTGCTAAAGTCTCCTTTCTCTCTATTAGGATTTTTCATAGGCGTTTGTTCTGGCGTTCTTATATCAACCAGGACTGTAAAGAAAGAAGGTCAGTAATAAAATGTTAAAACTTTCTGGGTTACAAAAGAAATCTTTGATTCAGTAAGAAGTGACTTGTTGCTAAACTAACTGAGGAGGTGTGTATTGGTTTTAGTTACTTTGTCTGTAAAACTCTTCTAATTTGGCCTTGAACCTATGCTCTAGAGTTTAAGGGTAGGATATATTGTGCCTTGAAGGCAAAGTCAATTTCAAGTTAAGCTTGTCCTTGATGGACAGCAAGAGAAGCTGACCAAGTTTCAGAGCCCTGGCGTAAGTGTTTGTGTCCCAAACATCCGAGCAGCGCGTGATGCTGTTGAAAATGCCAGTTGTGACAACGGATTTGGAAGGACTCCAGGATACGGGTCCGTGTGGGGAAAGGGAGATGATGCACAAGACTGTCGGAGATGATACTCCACAATCTCAAATACTCAGAGAAGGTCAGGGTTGATGTAGCAGTGCAGCTCTGCAGGACTGTGGGTAACCAGGGCATGTGTTGGGTTTGGAGCAGCAGTCTTAAAATGCTGTTGGAAAGGTGGTACAAGATGCTCTCAGAAGCACATTAGTTTTTCATTGCTTCGTGTGAGCCCTTTCCAGCTGACTTTTTCTGTATCGGCTAACTGGATCAAACAGCCCCTTGTTAACACATCACAGTAAAGGCATTGTGAGAAACAAAGCATGATCGAAGAACCCATGACTGTTTTCCTCTGAAAACTCATGTCTTGGCTCTGCTTCAATAGTTCATTATTATCCAAGTGCCTGAGGGCTTATCTGCCTGCAAGACTCACATGAGTGTTTTCTGTAGGCTAAGGCCATCCTTGAAAAGGCACAATTGCACATTCCTGTTCCTTTAGCAGTAAGTGTGATGTGTCCAGTAGTTCTTGTGCTACCACCCGAAATCGCGTTACATTTTGAGAGATTATCACATGTAGACATTAAAACTTCCTTAAAGCCCAGTGCTTCCTTCTTGAAGATCCTGTTTTGAGGTAACACTTTCTCATTTCAAGCTGAAGGGACTCATGAATTGGACAGTAATGGAAGTAATGTCTTTGTAATAAATAAACAGTTCATAAGCATGTTATTTGTTACAACAATCAGAGTCACAGGTAACACTGGCGGTATTTGGGGTTGACCAAAGCATAGTTGCATAATTCCTGTCGTAGAATGATGTTTAGTCATGCTAATGATGGAGCAATTGAGAATTACTGGCATTTAAAATTAATTACTAGGCAAACATAAAAAGGAAAGGTGGGGAATATACTCATTACTGCTGCTTGCATCCGAGACTGCTTCTTCAGGGGATGTGACAGGTAATAGACCAGTACCAATATATTGTGCTGGTTGTGGTGATCCACTTGCTAAGCAAACATGCAGGATGTGTGTGTTAAAACTGCTTCTCTTCAGGGATTGCCCAACAGTCTTTATTCATCTTTGAACTTTTGGTTTGTTTGTACTGAAATCTTGGATCGTCTGGTAAGTTGTCTAGAGAATTGATTATATTAGGAAGCAAGTGGTCTGCTAGTGAAAACCAGTTCTGCTTTCTATTGGAAATGTTGAATAAAGAAGCCATGCAGCTGGGGAGGTTTTAAACTGTTGGATGTAAGACTTTGTATAGAAATATTACCAGCACTTACTGTACATAATGTAGTATGTGTAATGTTGGAGCCAGATTTTCTGTCTTGTGTACTACTTGCAGTATGGATGAAGTAGGTTGTATAAATTACAAGCCTTCCCTCCTCCACTGGAGTGCAATGAATGTCAGATTGAAGCTGTCATGCTGGTGCTTTACAACTCCAGCGACACAGGATCCTAAGATAAACTCAGCCTTCATTTAGGGAAATTTTTAGGCTTTAACAACATGCCATGAAGTGAAGCAGAGAAAATGGAAATGGATTACAGGAAAAGTCTTCTGTGTTCCTTGGTGTTTTCATGCTGTAATATTTATGTCATAGAGGATCTCTCCCAAGCTCTGATTTCAAACTCCCGTGTGGACCAAAAGCAACATTTTATATGGCTTGACAAAGGTCCCTTTTCACTAACTTCAAGTGACCTGAGGCAGATTAACATGCAGATTAATGTATTTGACAGTAATAAATCAGCTTTAACAAGTACCGAGGCAGAGATTTGTTTGGCAGAGAGTTTGGATAAGATACGGTATCTGGAGTTAAGCTGAACGTTTTGTAGAGAATGATATAGTGGAGATGGTTGAAAATTTCCTGCTTTCCTTGGTTTTGTGCTGATGCATCTTTATGCAATTTAACTGTAACTGTGTGGAGTTTTAAAGTCGAAGTTATCTGGGTGAGTGAGCCTACAAAAATGGGAGGATGTTAATTTAGATGAATGCATGCATTTTGTCATCCAGTGTGATGTAAATGTTTACAAGCTGCCGCGTAGGACACGGGCTCTTTGGACTTTTTTCCCCACTCTATGTAAATTTATTATATAGTTTTTGGTTTTCCTGGAGAAACAGCCTTCATGTTGATTACACATCTTTCTTGTAGAAATCTTGGACTGTAACCTTTCCAAGCTTGAATACAAACATCAAGAAGCAGTGAGGAATTTGAGGTGAGAGCAATTGATCTGTGCTTCCTCATATGTAGCACAGCTGTTTGTCAGAGAGCAGTAACAAATTAGAGCTTGGAGTACTTGGTGTGTTGGCGAAAATCATCACAGTAGTTAAGATAACTGCTGTGTGTTACTCCACGTGGAAGGTACAAGATCTGTTTGTTTCATTGTTCTGTGCTGTATTTCTCAGAAATGAGGCTTAGAAGAAATTTGAATGTTTCTGCAACAAGGTGACAGCGTGACAAATGGGGCTTCCAAATTGGAGTTGAGTGTTGAGGTGAAGTGCAGGAGAATATAAACCAGTCAGAGACAGGACTGGAAGATGTCAATCTTTTCCCCTTCAGGAGGAAAACTGTAGCAATGAATCAAGTAATTAATAGGATTGGGGTTTTTTTGAAGAGTTTGTTTTGTTTATTTTTCAGTTTTGTGAGTTTGGGGGGGGTTTATGCATGGGGTTGGGTATTTTTGCTTCGTTTTTTCTTTTCCATTTGCTCTTACCGTTCTGACTTTTGTCAGTGGAAATCAGTGACATCAAATTGCTGTGTGACAGTTTAAACACTATCCCTGAAAGAAGTTAAAAGTCTTAGTTAACAGATTTTATCTAATCTGTATATAAGAACAAAAACTGGGGCACACCGAGTGCTTTGATTTCTTTAAGTCTCTGGAAAAAACCAAGTTAATTCCACTGAAACTTGTAATTCCAGGATAGCTATAACATAAACTAGTAAAACTTCCTCTGGCTCAGGATTCTGCCTTCGTTGTGGAGTTGCTGCTTAGGCTTCTGCCCCCTGAGATTCTCTGAGCACCCTGTTGTATGTAATCCAAGCAGACTGTGTGATATCCAGCTGTGTGCCTCCAAGCCCTGCTGCTGAAACATCTTTGTGTTCTTGTGCTTCACTTGCTCAGTTTTCTTGCCCCCCTGTGTGTCACCCATGCACAAAGTGACAAGACCTCCCTGAAGGAGAGAGACCAAGAAGCTTTGGGCCGGTTGTGCTCAGCGGGTTCTGTGTGTCACTGGAGCTGAGGTGGTGGGGAGCGTGAGCATTGTGCCCCGGCTGTGTTCGTGGCACGGTTCACTCCATGTGTCCCTGGCTGCAGGATGAAATCCTGACGTGCGTGTGCCAAATGTGCCGGCTTGCAGCACCTCTAACTGAGCCTTTGACTGTGCTCTGTCCCTGACCTTTCTAGTTATACCCTCTGAGTCTGCAGCCTGGCCAAGTTGCAGGACCACCTACCAGTCCCAGCCAAGCTGACCATTCAGGGGAGAAGGAGGAAACTTGGCAGCCGTAGGGTTTTTCTGTCCCCTTGTCCTCTTGTGTAAGTTGCTGGCCAGAGCCTCTCAGGGTAGTGCCTACTGGCTTCTTGGATGCCTTTGGGGAGCTGGTGGTATTCTTAGGGTGCTTTGCCTGGTGTCCCTAGGAAATTTTCTGTTTCAACCCTCATCCTTTCTTCTATGGAGTTTTTTTGTTTTCTGTCTCATAATAATTTTACTTCCTTCCTGTTTTATTTCGTTTCTATGCATTAGGCCCTTTGCTGTCCTTCCTCAGAGAGAACTCTTAGTGAGTTTTTAGTGAGGATGTCCATCCCCTAAGGAAGAAAATAGCTTCAAACCATGAATGTGCAAGCTACATAACATAAATGTGCACTGGTATTCAGGGGTTTCTTGAGCTAAAGGTGGTTTCATGTGCTAAATACCCTTTGATGGATTTACCCTGTACGTTTGTCCATTTTCCCTGTGAATCCTCATCCTGTAGCAAGAAGTTCCAAGGTTTTCCTATTGCTGTGTCAAAAATGACTTTTGTGTTTGAGGTCGCCTAACGTGATCTGCTGACTCTGTGTGACCTTACCTTGGTTGATGGGCAGTGGTTGGTATCTTCACTTTTTCTTCTTGTTGTTTGGGGTCGTGTTGTTGTAGACACAAAGATTAGGAACCCTTGTGCTGTGTTGAAATCTTAACTGCAATTTTGAGTGGTCACCTCTGGTTTTACATAAAGATTTCTTTCCTATCACAAAGGAAACCTTCTCTCAAATAATTTAGTAAATGTGTAAAACATGATGTAAAACTTACGAACTATTACAGATTAACTAGCACATATTAAAAGTAGATACCGGATTTTGTATTTCATAAATTCAAGGCTTGTTTCACTTGTTACTTGTTTACTTAACTGCAGCTGCTTGCTTATCTACATAAGTCAGGACTTGCCTGGTTATCTGGGCAGGTCGATGGTCCTCCAAGGTTTTCCTTCTGCTTTTTCTAATGTATTAAATTCACAGCACTGGTTATTGACTTTCCTCAGGACTTACAGCCTGTCAGTGTCTACTTTTTTTCCAAAATCATGTCTGCCACCACTGTGCTGTCAATACAGGAAGAACCTTTCATGCTTTCCATAATAGTGTACCTGGGGATACAAATGGGTAAGGCAGTGGTTTTGCTCTGTTCAGATCTGACCCCCTGTACGGAGTTCTCAGCTGGAGAACTCAGCTGAGTACATCTTTGGCATACGAATCAGTGGCTGGCTTCTATATGTAGCACTCTGAGTCTCTGCTGAGAAGCTTGGCCTGTGTCTTCTGTCTGTCTGTGCACATCAGGTGAATCTAAAGAGCTGTGTTACATCTTGGTCACAACCACGGATACCGTAGTTTGTCTTCACATCAAAATTATATTTGACAGCTTATTTTTCTTACAGAGAGAGAACAAACATCCTAGAATGAGATCCTTTATTTGCTAACTCCATTGACAGTAGGTGTTGTCAGCCTAAGATATTTTTTTCTTCTTTCCAGAACAGTTTATCTGTGTAGTTTTACATGTATTAGTACCCCTTACAGATGCAGTTGGGCTAGGGCAAGAGTACCTTCAGTAAGTATTTGAACACTAGGACAAATAACTATTCAGTAGTTTGCTGACCCAGTTCTTGCTTTCTGCTCGTGTTCCTCCTGTCTGGGCCCTTGTCCAGGAAATCAACTGAAATTCCTGCCCTTCCTACTCTTAAGATCGTGAAGGCTTATTGACTTGGCCATGTTTCCTTCCTGTTCTTAGGGTTTCTTAAAGAAATGGAATGTCTTCTATGATGTGTGCAGATTCTTTCTGCAAACAGAAAGCACAGACAGTGTGCCTGGCTCACTGTTTTGTGTTTAGGTGCTGTTGTAGGAGTGTGTGTATGTGTATGAAAGGCCCTTAAGGTACTGAACTACACTGGCAGGTCACCCCAGCAGAGTTCCCTCTCTGGGCAGAGAATGTTACCAGTTCAGGTAGCCCATTTGGTTGCTTTTCCTGGGGCTGTTTCAGACCTTGTTATTCTATTGTAATTTTCCGGTAACACTTTAAAGACAACAATGGATGGAGTCTTGCATTCCTTCTCCTTTGTTGTTATGTTCTTGTTTATGGAAAGAGGACATGCTCCTTGTGCATGTGTCTGTTTATAAAAGTGACATGCGTGCAAGTAAGGCCAAGAGTTTATTGTTGGTACAATGGAAATCTTACAGTGTGACTCAGTTTTTCTTTACGAACATCTCACTAATGATTCTAAGAAGAACGTGGCAGTTACGTACATGAAAATGTTGCCAAATGCAGCTAAAATTGTAACGTGGACTTTTTGGTTTCTGTCCCTTCTCTGTGACTTGTTTTCACCCTTCCATTGCTGCTCTGGGTCTTAAGGTCAGCAGCTTTGGACTGCTGGAGAGGGTAACGGAGGTTGTCAGCCCTAGGAGTCATTTGTTGAGAGAGGTTTGATGTTGATGTTGCCTGTTTCTTCTTCCTCCCTCCAGGATCCACTTGAGTTTCCTTGGTATCTTTGCTAATATGCTTTTATTCCTCTTTTCTTTCTTCTTTGGTCTAAAGCTCCAGGTTATGTCTGAGTTTACTATATACGGTGCCCTTCATGTATGTTAGTTACAATTTCTTTGTTACCCCTAAAGCCAGGTTTGTCCAGCTACAGGTCTGCTTTTTTTAACTGTCCATTAATGAGTTCTTTAGCTGAGGGGTCTCCATGTGGCAAGGCTGTGTCCTGTCTCGTATCCCATGCCTGTTCTCCTGTGTGCTGCATCCTGCCTCTCCGCTGTTGTCATGTGAGGCCAGTATTTCTCAACATCACTGTAAATTCCTCTTTCTGTGGAGTATAACTAGAGGTTGTATCACACCAAGGTAAGCAAAAGTAAATGGCATCTGGGCAGTTGGAAAAGCTGCTGTCACAGCTAAACTGCATGAAAGCTGAAGTTCTGACAGAGGAAGCCTGGTAAACCTCAGTGCTGGCCTTGTGGCTCGATACGGAGCACGTGGGCTCCTGCTGGCACTGGCAGTGCTGCGTGTACAGGGTTGCATGGTTGTGGTTTTCCCCTCGTTCAACGTCCCCAGGTCCCTGCATGTCACTTGCAAGTCTAGGAAGGGTGTTGCAGACCCTCTTATGACTCCAGGCTCTGGAGCAGGAGTAAATGATCCTGGACAAATCCTATCTTTTGTATCTTACCTTGCCTTGTGGGGACCTGCGTAGGTGTGAGGGTAGCCAGTAGTGCTTAACTGTGATACACATCCACCATTGCTTACTGTAAATGCTTCACATAATGCTGTGTTTCCTTTTGTGAATTTCATAATTAGAGTAAATGCTGTATTTTACCCATGATAAAGGCAACCTGGATGTCTAACTTCAACTTTTTCTGTTTATGTGAAATTTAGCCTTTATTCCTGTTTTGTAATAAGAGCTTTTCGTAAGTGTAAACATTGTGTCTGTTTCCCTCGAGGAATGTTTTGCTTAATCTGCTGTTGTTGGTATTTTATGTTGTATATTATCTTCTGTAAATAGTTTGACAGAAAAAATAATCTTTATGTTCCTGTAATGGTGCTGATTGTCATTAATCCAATGTTACAGCCAGTCCTCGTTGTACTTAGCAAGCAGTGTAGCTCTGTTACCAAAGGGTGGATGGCAATTACATGCTTCAAAGTAGGGACACGATATTTTTTTTTTTTTTTTTGCACTGGAAGTATCTAGAAGGTAGGTTTCAAACTTAGAATTTACACTGGTGTAGCTGTACTGGTTAGACCACAGACTGCAG
Organism: Lycocorax pyrrhopterus obiensis; assembly: GCA_014706295.1. Lineage (NCBI taxonomy): Eukaryota > Metazoa > Chordata > Aves > Passeriformes > Paradisaeidae > Lycocorax > Lycocorax pyrrhopterus. The sequence goes on along the minus strand of JACSVZ010000015.1, from coordinate 73,004,448 downwards.
CAGAAACCTCTGTGGGGAACACAGTGGTACTAGCAAAAAGTATTTTGGTTAAACAAACCACAGCAGGATGATGTTTTGTGTGAGTGTCTTGGTCTAGGACCTGCAGATGTGTTTTGAGTTCAGGCTACATCCCCACTTCATTTTAACAGTATTCTCATAAGTAGACTGTGGGTGTTTTGAAATCTCTCCTTAGTCATAGGACAGTAGAAAGTAAAAGATTAACTTAACATTTCTGCTTTTAAATTACATCAGTGATGTCTTATGATATCAGTGTCCTCGGCCTTGTTTCAGAAGTCAAGATGATTTTGAACTATGTTACCACAAAAGATATTTGTGTCTGAAGGAGTGGCACTGAATGTAGAGGAGACTAATGTTCACATCAGCTTTTCTTAACTCTCAATAATATTTGTCTTTTAAAACCGAAATTATTCTCTGGCTATTGCATTAAGGAAGTTAAAATAAGTAATTAATAAGTAGCTTTACCTGGTCTTACGTGAAACTTCAGCCACTTGACTAAATCTGCTTCTAATTGACATAAATTAGATGCAGTCTAGTTATGGTGGATCTGCTTCTTTTCCTTGAATTTTGGTGGTTAAGAAGGAATCTGAAAGATGATGCACCACTTTTTTGATCCTAGACTGATACAATTCTGAGGATGTTATTTCCAGAATGTTCTTGTAGAATTTTTGCGACAGAAAAGTAGCAACTTTTTAGTTGTCTGACTTGTGGCAAAACAACATTATGGCTTTTGAGGAGAGCGGTATGTGCTGCTTTCAGCTGAAGAAATGCCATTGCTGAGGGCAGCTGAAGCAGTAACTTCACTTTGTTCTTATTTTTTTACTAATGTGGGAATGCAGATATTCCGTAGACCGAACCTGTCAGACACAAAAGAAAACACTGATGAGCAAGCTCACAACCTTATGTGTAAAGCTTATCAAGATTATCAGTAAAACTAGCGAGCAGGTGCTTCCAAAAACTGGGAAGAGTGTCAGCTTTTTACAACCTGGCCTCTGAATCCTGTGAGCTCTATTAAAATTAGTGACCTTGGTAAGGTGTCTGGTTTGCTGTGCCAGGTGCACTCTGCCCCTGGTCAACAGGTCATAGTAAAGGCCATGGTGTGTACATATATAACAACTAAAGGTTAGGGCCAACAGATAACTGCCAGTTTTTCATAGGGTAGGAAAATCCTGCCTATAACATACGTGAAGTTAGACCTTTGGGGGTGGGGTGCTGCCTTTTGTCACGTTGTTCATGCTGCTTCCCCGATAGTGCATTGAGCCAGTGCAGTTTACACATTTGGCGTCTTGATGATCTCATGATGGTCTCATTCCCCTCCCCTTGTTAATGTTTTTCCACGCTGTCACCTGGAAGGGCTTGTGACAAATATCAGAGTGCCTCTGGGGTGGGCAGCTGTGAGAAGTGAAGCTGTGCATTGCCCAAACAGGGGAAAGTGGAGCTGCCCCCTCTGGGCACCAGCCAGGCCTTAAATCTGCACAGTGATGGCATCTAAATAAAGAGATCTCCAAGCAGGCCAGTAAGAAGCACTGAAGGCAACTGTCCTAGTGATTCGCTGTTGGGAGTTTGCAGCCTGAAACGTGCGTATTTCTCTTTGGTTTTAAAAGCAGGGCTGCAGTGTTTGTTTTTGTACAATTGTTCCAGGCCTTGGAGCGTTTTCTTCATCTGTAAAAGATCTTGGTTCAGTTTTTAGAGATTGAAACACAGACTTCCTAGGAGGAAGGGTAGGGGAATACTTGCCTCTGGATTGCTGTTATCTTAGTGCCCTTTACATTCCCATGCAAAGATTCTCTCTGTAGAGGGGTTAAAGGAATGTAACCTCAGTTTAGTGGTCTAGCTCTGGATTTTAGTGCCTGCTCCAAATGCTTTGATGTCTTCATCTTCACCCAACAGTTTTGTGAATTGGATGTCCTTGAGGCAGCAGCTAAAATTATGTATTCTGAATTTTCACTTAAGAGGAAAGTGATGTTTAATTTCAGTCTTTCACTTTTAGGCAGTCTATGATCCCAAGTGTTACTAACATAAAAGAACTGCATCTTTTTGTTATTGGCAGCCGTGAAGCAAGTTGATGTGAGTAGCATGCCACAGAAATAAAATCATAAAAGGGCAAAAGATGGAATGCTTTTCACTTGGAGAAACTGAGCCATTTAATGAAAAATGAACCAAAAGCAAGTTTTCCAGGTCTGGGCTGTGGATATTTGTGGAATGTAATGTGAAAAGAACTTGAACTTCTGTTCTTAGTTTTGTGCTGCTTTTGCGACAATTCACTTGGTTTTGGTTTATTGAAGAGTAGAACCGATTTACAGCAGTCATCCAGCCTGTAAGGACCGGACATTGTGCTCTGGGGGTGGGTCAACCTCTGACATAACTCTTAACCCAGTTAAAAAACTGGGGTCCAATTTGCAGTACAAATTGGACAAATGTAACAATGTAATGGGATCCTCTGAAATGGAAGCATTTCGATAATGCAGGCAGGCTGCTGGCTTGTTCCCTTTCTTTGCATCCCAATGCATCAGAATGTGCTTGATTGTTTGCCTCTGCAGCCTGCTGTGAAATAGCTTAGGCTGAAGCGTCCAGTGACAGTTTACAAGTTACAAAGACAGCTTTTTGGCCACTGACCCTCTGCGGGAGTCTAATCTTTGTTTTGTAGATGCCTCTTTATCTAGGGAAATTACATCAAGAAAAGAGGTGTTGGATTACTTCCTCATTGTTCCTCATTGTTAAAGATGACCTCCAAAGAATTTTTACAGCCTGATTCGTACTTTTCCTTTAGGGTACATTGAGAAAACAAAGTCTTCTGTGAGAATTTCCTTCTCCTCCTGTTCATACATACCCTTGTTTGCTTTGTTTTTGACTGTAGCTTTAGAGAATATTTGGAGTGTTAACTGTGAATGTTTAACTCCTGAATTGAAAAAGACAGCTCAATGGTTGAAAGACTGTTAAATAAAAAAAAAAAAACACACCCATATTTCAAGATGGCATTACTATACTATTTGTGAAGGCCTACTTATGACAGAACCTTCCTACCAGAAGATAGTACTAGAAATACAATGTGCCAAGAAAAGTGCATTTCAATCGGTATACCTTATTTCACTCAAGGTAGCCAGAATGAGCTGTTTCATAGGCACAAAATTCCCCATTGCCCTATGTAAGCTGTGTTCTTATCCCAGTCAGTCTGTCCATGGGTTGTAGAGGAAGTGCTCTGCCATTTGTACCTGTGCTGACAGTTCTGGGCATGGAATTGTGCCTGTTCTGTTCCTGAGGCCTTGCCTAAACAGCTGCGGATTTGGTAAATTCTCACTGCCCAGTCAGCTTTGCCGTTCCATTGGCACGGTTGTAGCTGTCATGGCACATGGACAGGCAAGGCAAAGTTTGTAGATTGATACAGCATCTCTTACAAAATTTTTTGGGCACTCAAGCCCTTCATTAGACATTAAGCATTAGTGAATATTCTGAGAAATGTGTAGCCTGAAATTTTCACGGTGGTCTTTTGTTCTTTTGATAACTTAAGTTCTGTTAGGGGGAATGAGCTAATCTTAGGAAGAATCATCCACTGTGTATACACTGTTTATGCTGCTTTAATGGATGCTTTGGAAGAGGATTAGCAAGGAAGGAGCATACAGTGGATGCCATTGCCTACCTGAACAGGAAAGTTTCTGCCAGAAGGGCGATTGAGAGGGGAGCGTAGGGAGAAGCAATTTTCATTCTCCTTCCAAATACCAGCTACAGACAGAATTAAATACCTTTTGAGGATCATTCTTGTGCTGCTTACAGGAAAGAACATACTGACGAGAGTGGAGTACTGGAGAGATTGCTTTGCTTAGGGGTAGTGGGAGGTAGTCTGACCATCAAGGACTGTGCTTTATCCTAAAAAGGGAGTGACAGATCTTCTAAATTTAATTACAAACACTACCGTTAATGTGTTTTCTTTGTTTTACTACCATGTGTCATCGTTTAGCTTAGGCAGTAAATCAGTCCTTGTGCCGGGTGAATTCTGGGAGGTTGGAAGGGCTGTAGTGCTTATCCCAGGGAGTGTCATATAGAGAATAATAGCATTATCCTGTGGTGCTTAAGTTTGTGTAACTAGTCTTTCCTTATCATCTTAAGGAGTGAAGCAGTGTCCTAAATATGCTGTAGTTGTGGGTGTTGACTCCTGTGACATTGCACAATGGCAGTGAATGCTGAAATAATCCTGCCTGCCAGTTCTGTTTGGAAAGATGGCAGGGCTGAGCCTCGGACTGGCACTGACTGTCCTCGTGTGGGGTTGGCCGCTGCTGAACCGGGCTGGAGGGAGCAGCTGAGGCTGCTCTGGGGGTGTGTGGCAAGGCAGCAGCAGCACAGAGTTGGCTAAAGGAGTGCCTCATTTCGTGTTTATAGGCTGTGTTTAGGACTCTGCTTCTATTAAACTGCTAAGTCCTTTCTAAAAGCTGACAGAGCATTTAGAAGTTTTCTGTATTAAAAAACCCAACAGACCAAACTCTGTAGATGCTTTTCTCATCTTATTTTAAGCACAGCAGGAACTCACTGATTCATCGACATGCTGATATTATGTATGCAATCATTAAGTAGATTTTAAGTCATAATGGCAACTTCCTCTTTAAATGGAAGCTAATTTTAATGAAACCTTTAATTTGCATGCTACAAAAAATGTTGAAGGACTTCATTTATGAGATTTATAATCTCAATGAAACACAAACCAATATTTTCCAAGACCTCAAGTGTTCTATAGCTTTCCTTTTTCTAGTTTTTGTTTTTGTGAACTCTGCAGTCTTAGAATGGGGCAATAAGTCTTCTCACAATGTTTCAACCATCATCTTCTGGTTAGATGCTACTGACCATACTTAGACTTCCTAATTTCTTAAGAAAAGGTTAGATGCTACTGACCATACTTAGACTTCCTAATTTCTTAAGAAAAGGTTAGATGCTACTGACCATACTTAGACTTCCTAATTTCTTAAGAAGAGGTCATCCTTCACCGAGCTGTGAGTCATAGAAACTTTGTGGTAGAACTTAAAGACCACCTATGCCTTTCCTGCTCATAGTCTTCACTGCTTTCTTTCACTCGTGAACAGATATTTCAGGCTATTAGCACTTCTCTCTTGGCACCTTCCTGTTGCATTCAGTCATGTATTTCTTGCTTTTGTAGTACATTTTTAAAAAGAACTAAAACCCAGTAGAGATGCTTTTGGATTAGCTTTTATCTTGCTTACCTTTGCATGCTCATTTAGGGCAAGCATATTTAGCACTAAGAGGATCCTGCATGAATGACGTGGAAACATCTTAGTTCACTGAACAATCCCACTGTAATTTCTAGAAACAACTTCTATTTCTGCGGAGCTCTGAAGATCAGCTCTACTGCTGAATGCAAATCTGACTCGCTGGAGGTGAAATGCATCTTTTATTTTTAACCTTAGTGAATGCTTGGCAGTGAGTGCTCGAGAAGTAAATCCTCAAGGCCTGATGTAAAAGTCTCTTGGCATTCCTGTATCTTCTTGTATTAGAAGAGCCTTTCGCAAGCATCTCGGCCAAATGTGGTTCAGCCTGTTGTGTGGTTGTACTCCGTCCCAGAGCACTGCTCCCACAATGTCACAGGGGTGATGTAAGGACAGGCCATTAGGCAATATGGTGGTAATGCAGCACACAGTGGCAATGCTATTGCTTAAACCTGGCCGAAAGAAGGACCAGTAAAACTTGCTGGTTAAACGTCTCATGAGGTTGCCCAATCTGTGGAACGAACTAGGGCTGTTTGTACTGACTACCTGTCTGAAATGTGTGGAATAGCAGGTAGGGGGGTGTGCCTGTGTGTAACTGTTGTTTATAAACAGCTGCTCTGCTTACTTGCATTTTTCTGGTTTTAGCTACGGCTTCAGATTGGTTCAGTGTACTTGTTGTGGTCTAACCCCAGCAGGCAGCTAAGCCCCACACAGCTTCTTGCTCACTCTGCCCCGGTGGGATGGGGGAGAGAATCCTAAGAGTAAAAAAGAGAACCTGTGGGTTCAGATAAAGACAGTTCAATAAGTAAAGCAAAAGTTGTGGATACAAATAAAGCAAAGTTGTGGATACAAGCAAAGCAAACCAAGGAATTCATTCACCACTTCCCACGGGCAGGCAGGTGTTCAGCCATCCCCAGGAAAGCCAGGCTCCATCACATGTAATGGTTACTTGGGAAGAAAATTAGCTCTATCCCAGCCAAAACCAGCATAGTACTGTACTGAAACGAGTCTCTTACAGGTTGCCTTTTAAATTAAGGTGCCCATTAGCTTAGTTTCAAACTGTAGTTGTTGTTGCATAGCCTTTTCTTTCTTACATCAGTTTTGCCAAATGGCAGTGTGATTATGTCTTCATGTTTCTTGCATAAAAATAGAATTGTGAATTAGCTGCTTGAAATACGACAAAACCAGTCAAGATTTCAGTTCTATGGCTTTCTAAATATTTGTTCTTGCTCTTAAAATTTACTTGCTCAACTTCTTCACTGAGCTTCCTGTGTAGTGTTGCTAAACCTCATCTTAATTCTCCTGTGGCCCTTGTGTTTACCGAGTAAACAGCTGTGGCCGTTTTAGATGTTGCTTCTCAGACGGAGGTTGCTGACCTTGTAGTGAAGGTAGCAGGAAGGTGGGGATGCCATCTGCTCTACTGTCAGACTGTCACCTTACCATCTTGGGTGATTAAAGCAGTGTGCCATACTGAAATCAGACAACTTGGTATCATTTAGTTCTGCAGAGTCTGTTACCTGCTCATTAGCAGCTCTCTCCTCTGAGGATTGCCAGGCAGCTGAGGGGATATAATATTACAAACTGCTGCAGCAAAATTAACTAAAGCCCATTTGTCAGAGCTGAGAATTATCTTGCAGTGATCATATGTAAATGAAATGAGTTCCTGTAAGGACAGAATACATTATTTACTGGCTTTTTGGAGGTGACATTTTATTACAAAACTGCCAATATCAATTCCCCATCTTATATTTTTAATTTTCCCTCCTACATTATGACAAATTTCAGCATCTTTTATTGGGCACTAAAATTCCAATTTAATTATGCATACTGGCAAGTTAAAACTTGTTAGATGGGTTGTCTTAATGTTATGTGTTAGTCACATCTGAGTACTTAGGTGCTACAGTAATAAGAATGACACCAAGTGATTAGTGCAAAACGAATAGATTGTCATTCAGCGTGATTCTGAAGCCTCAGCTGTGGCTTCATTCTCATAATACATTCTGATGCTTTCTGGCACTCAGATTGCAAAGTTCTCTGGAGATTGTGCCTCCCAAGGCTACCAGTGTCAAACAGGTATCTCTTAACTGGCTGCTGAGGTGACACCACACAGTGATGTACAAAACAAATGTGACCAGTAGTGCTCTTGGATGAGGGCTCAGATTAACAGTTGTCACCAATTGTCCATAAATTTGATCAAATCTTTAGCATTTTGAGTTAAATTTACCCTGGATCCTTTTTGCAGTGTTGTAAGTGTCAAATACAATTACTTTTCTGAGTAGAAATCACGGTTATTGTTTTCTGGGGGATTTACCTGTTTCTGATGGCTCTGATGGAATGAACAGTGTTTAAATTTGTCTGCTCTAATTCCTTGCACAAGTAAAGGTACAAACCCCTTCCTGGCAGTGATTGTGACCGTGTTAATTTAAGCAAGGGAAGCATAATCGCTCTGTGTGCTACTGCCCTCCTTGCAGTCTGTCTAAAATTAGTTTCTGCTTGAGCTCTGCTTGAGCTCTGCTTGATTGCTATTACCTGTACTTAATGTCCTAGTTTTGGTGAAACCTAGACTGGATGATTGAGCTTGGGTATGAGCTTCATACCTGCAAAAATACAATAATTGTGGAGTACCTGTGATAAGTAGTTTATTTCTAAATAGTATTAACAGCCTGGTGCTTGCAACTTTGTAGAAATAATTCATAAAAATTTGCTGTGGTTTTGTAGATTTACTGTTTAATGAAGCTCACTTTTCTATCATCCTTCAAAGTTGTGTTTAACTTGTGTTAGGGTATGAAACTGTTAGTGGTCTCAGGATGAGAATTCATTATCCAGCAGTGTAGAAATCTGTGTAATTGATCCGGTGGGAGTTTGGGCACATATAAAAGCAGTTGTCGTAGCTGTTTGGTAGCTCGTAAGCAAGCTCTTCTTCCAGCCAACTTTTGCACTCTTCTTTTCAACTTCAGCTGAGTTACACAAACTGTTTGTCTTTCAGAGCCAAGACATAATCAGCCAAACTGAACCAAGAGGAAAGAGAGTATTTGAGAAGGCTTCCAGCATCTCATGAATGAATTAACGGAACTCGATAATGCTGGTTCTCCAGAGCCAGGTCTACGGCTCAGAAAAGGACACATGTCTGACACTGCAACGACACAGGCAGCCTTTGAAGAGGACAGCTCTCAAGAGAGCCTTCTTCTAGTGGAGCCACCACTGTCTTCTGATCAGGAAAATGTAAGTCATATGATTACCTGTTAGGCTTGATAGGAGAAATGAGTTTTGACATAAGTGCTTCAGCGTTTTGAATAACTTTCAGAAATGTGGACCGTGAGCCTACAACCTTTTAATGTCTGCTAAATAACTGTAATAATACCAGGAAGATTCCAGAAGTATTCAGTTGAATGTCTGGGAACTTGGGTGACAGGACGGGGCATAACTAGTTTTACCAGCTTTTCTGTTTTAATATTGTACTCAAAGAAATGGGACTTGTACTGGTTTGTTCTCTGCTGAGAAGCTGCTCATACAAAAAGGTTTTTGTTCTGTAATTTTCAATTAATTATAAGTGAAAGGAGTAGTATTGACTCTGGCTGCATGTAATCAGAACCTTGGCTAATTGGTATCTTTTTGATGATTAGGACAGAAATGTCTGTTTGCAAGCATTCTTGCTGGAATTAGACTAAACAGTGCACGATATCCTATCTCGGACAATAGCCAGTAACAGACTCACAAGGAAGAGCAAAAGGATGGGGAAGCGCCTTGTGTTACTTGCCTCGGACACTCTCCCAGCCTTTAGCAGTTGGTGGCTCACAGATTTTCTGAGCCAGTGGCAATGTCTGGTGCATGAGCCTTTGGAAGTTTTAGCAGCCACAGCATGCAGAAAGGCGTCTGCAGCTTAATTAGGTGTTCTACAAAGACAATGTCCAAGCACTGGACAAAAGTACCTTCTGGTTAGACAGTTCCAGAACTGTAATTAATGCTTCTCCCAGGATATATTCAGATGGATATCAGCATAGTTAAGTGGAAGAGGCATTTGTCTTAGGCTCACTATCCAATTTATCATGGATTAATGAGTTTACTGTATCAGCTCAGTCACAGCAACTGTGTGGTTTCAGCCAGCAGCAAAAACATGCTGGTGCTGCTTAATGTGTGTTGGGCTGTGGTTGTAATTGCATTTGCCACAAATTCTGGGTGTGTGCGTGGCCCACTGTCACAGATCAGCTGACATGAGAGCTGGTATTTGCCTCCTCAGCTTGATGAGTTGGAGCCCTTACAGAATTTAGTTCCCTGCATTCTTGTAATGAGAAGTCAGGGTTGGTATTCATGTCTAGTAAGCCAAGCCAACGCGCTCGCAGCTGTACTGCTATAACTTCTCTAGGACATTCTCAGTATCGTGATAAGGGAAATACCCAGAGTCTTCTTCCATTTTGTGGAAGGTTGTGAAGCATGTGTTTAAGGTGGAAGGTCTTGGCCAAGACTGGTTAGAAAAAGAAAAGTTGAGTTGTGCTAGCAGATATTTTGAAATTACATGTTTATCTGTTGGTGTGTTTGGGATCATCTGTTTTGAAGGCTGTTTTCATTCTTGTCTCTGACTTTCCTGATTGAATAATGAGAGTTGCCTGTGGATGCAACACCCAAGGCAGAAGTCCATAATTGATTATGTGCTTTAATTCTTCCTGTACATTTGCTTAGCTACACAGAAATTATCTGGATGAATCAGTGTTTAATTCTAACATTTTGGAAATTAAATGATTGAAGTACTTTCATTCTCTCTTTCAGACATTCTTAGCACATGCTGTCTTTTTGGTTTTTTGCTTTCATCCATACAACAAAAGTTTGTGGGTTTTTTTTGTTTTGTCTCACTACAAATGTTTGGCTTTCTCGTATTTGATATCTCTTTCCTGGTCTTCTAAAGTGCTGTCACAGAAATTTGTTTTTGCCATTTGGTCCTTGCTGTTCTGTCTTAGTCTGTATCACTTTTTCTGCCATAGATGGTTTTTTGGATTTTTTTTCACCCTTTTATTCCTGTCCTCTGTGATTTCTTGGGTTTATTAGTATAATGTCTTTAAATTGTTTTTTGTCTTAAAAGGCTGAATAATTGATGCTTCTAATGGATCATCCCAAAACACTTTGCTGTCAAAAGTACCAATATTGGCTTGCCAAATGGCCTTTATTATGTGATATTCTGCAGTGTTCCAAATAATCTGGAAAAAACATTATGCTATACATCTTCCTCTGCCTCGTGTAAGCCTCAGCACAGCTGTTGCTCGAATGTCAGCTAGGATTCACTCTTCTGCTCTGCTGTGCGTTCTGGCTCTGTGCAACTGTCTCAGCAGAGAGACTTATTAGTTCATTAGCATGACTTATAAGTTCAAAAGCCTGATTTTCCTCTGGTCTGGAAGAGGTTCGTGTTTAGATAACAGTAATGTAAGGATATTGTTCTTGGCTAGATGGCAATAGTACTCAGGCACTCAAGCTAAACATAGCCTTATAAAAGGTCTCAAGTAGTGCTCACTGCATCAGTGTTTAGTGCTAAATGCAACCACGATGGAGCTGATGGTAACAATTCCTTGTTGGAGGAGGGAAGTGGATGAGGGCTGTGTAGTGTCTTGATGGTAGAACCACCATCATCATTTAATATGCTATTAAATGCTTTTACTTAGGAAAAGCTTTTATCATAATAAATATGTATTCTAAAATGTACTGCTCGTAAGACTTGAGGTATTAGTGTAAAGATGTGTGTATTTTTATCCTGTGATAATATTGCATTGTTTATTTTCCCTCCTATTACCCTGCTTATATCATTGCAGCTCTTACAGAAAATCTTCTCCAAACTCTCCTGTACAAGATTCCTTTCCCTTTCCCTACTTGTATATCCGCTTCCTGCTCCACTTGTAGAAGTAAGCAGTTTGAGCTCTCAAGAGGTAGTAGTTGATTTTGATGAATTGTTTTAATAGTCTTTTCTAAGAAGGAAAGCATGGAAGCATTTCATCATGTTGTTCAGAATTATTTTCCATCTTCCTCACAGCTTGCATTGTATACTATGTACTTCTCATTTTGATGGGCCAAAATATTGGTCCTCATAACTAATAAAGCATTTTCTTGGGAAAGAAAATGGAGATGATATTAAGAAATAAGATTTACTCCTAAAAGTTTTTTTTCTGAGGCTTTTGACCCTGGCACCAGTAACCTACATGGGAGGTTGCATAGCTGTGAGCTAAAAATTAAAGATCCTACTTTCTGTAAATTGTGGCATTCAGTAGATACATGTAGCAAAGAATTACTAGCCACATTGAACATGCTTATTCAGAATAATAATAACACAGCTGCATCCTTCTGCCAGTGCTGTTGATCTGCCAATTGTATAATGATTCCTATGAGAAGATGCAAATCATGTAACATCAATATCCTTTTTATACCCAAACCTCTCAGTCTGTGTTTTATTCCATAACTTTCTGTTCTCTCCTAGAGTGCAAAATATGTCCACAGATTATCCCCTCTTCCAAGTACCAGTTTCAAGGACTAGATACACATCTTACTATCTTTAAACATGAAATTAGTGTAGTGGCAGGTGAGTGGTGAGCCTTCTGTGATTTGGAGAAATAGTAACCATTTGTCTGCATGTTAAGCATTTGATGATGAGAAAGGGATCAAGCAAGCTGCATAATTCTTCTCATTCCTTCAGCAGTTTAAACCTTTTTTCCTTTTTCTGGTTTACACTATGTGCTGATAAGGCATTTTTCAGCAGGTGCTTCCCCCCTGTAGCATCCTGGATTGCCTTGCCTTTGGGACAGCATCCTTTCTCCTGTCCCAGAGTTTCTGTGTCTTAACTGCCTTTGTAATTCCAGCAGTGATAGTTCCTAAAGAAATCTCTCCTACTGTGGCTTTGTTAAGCTGACACAATCAAATGCATGTGACTTCTTACAATGTGGTGAATGGGCTCTTTATGCAGCCCCGAAACCCTGTGCTTGACTCTTTCCTTTTGTACTTAAACCTGTCAGTGGCAGGAGGTAAACAAAAGAACCATGTTCTTTCCCTTTGTTTCAGTCATTGGTTTTCCGTGCTTGGATGCTGATTCCTTTCATCTTCCATGCAGATGAGCTGTGTTGTGCTGTTGTCCTGTGTGGCACCAAAATGTGCCCATAAAGTGGAGACCTATTGCTTTGAAGTGTTTGGTAACCTACAGTAAGGTTCTGGGAGGAGGTTTGTGTAGCCCTCAAGTCATCTGAATGAGCAGGAGAAATTTGGGTAAATACTCTGGATTGCTTCTCAAGGGAGTATGGTCTTTGAAAGGAGAACTTAATTGACTTCTGACAAATTCCATGCTATCTCCATGTACCTACAGGAGTCTTTCTAGAGCATAAATACCAAAGTGACTTGAAAGAGGAAGGCAGAAGGATGTAGCAGAATTTCAGGTACAGAAGAGAATTTCTAGAGTAATTGGGGGTGAGCAAATGACTCAAGGCTTTTAACTTGAATCATAGAACTTCCTCGAAGCCTTCTCTGTTACAGAAGTGTTTACGTGTTACAAAAGCAGACTACAGATATCCTTTTTGGTATTGCAGAAGGGTGCACGTAAATAAATGGAATTGTCAGCTTGACTTTCTGGTGCATGCCAGCTGAGTGAAAAAGACTGAGGTGAAGTCTTGAAGGTCAAAGGGAGACATTTAAGTCTTAAGAATAGTCTTTTTAATATTGATACTGGTTAGTTCTGATTGTGTGAAATTTCATCCTTTGTAGATCTACTTGCAAGTTTCAAGCCATTTAGCTTTCTTTTCAGTCTGGCATTTTTCTATTGGTTCTTTGGGGTTATGGTTGAAAACTTGGCATTTGCTTCTGTATTTGCCTTCTTTCTCCATTGCATTGCAGGTTTTATTGGTAGAGTGTGAATGGAAAGAGGCCTGACAAAATCAAGTTTGAGGTCCCACCAAAGCACATTTCCTTCTATTTTAAAGCTGATTGTGTTCAAATGTTGTTGTTCTGTAGATTTCTTTATTACCTCTTCCTTTCCTCCATTTTTGCAACTCTTGGGAAGAAATGTTATTTCTTTGAAAGCATGTGAGTTGACATTTTGCTTCAGATCAAAAGATCTTAACATCTGCATTTCTCCTTCACTTGCTGTTCTAAGAACTGGAAGTAATGTGAATTTTACTCAGACTGCTAGTCACTGAAGTAAGTGCTTGAATAGAGTAGATTTTTTTTGTACAGCAAAGCATTTTTGGATACACAGAGCAGAATATCTCCAAGTATTCCCACTTAGACAGTATGAAGACAGTGTGACACGTTTATGGAGATGGTTTCCAGGCTCCACAGACCTGCATTGGTCAGATGCTGGTGCCTCCCTTGCTGGCAGCTGATGTGCCTGGGTTATGAACAGACTGTCAGAGCTTGAAAGTCTGCAGAAAAGGCAAACTGGTGACCCAGTCAGCCATGCTTAGGCAGTGCCCCGAGGGCTGGTAACATGTAGGAAATGTCCATGTCTCTGTGTTTGCTCTGTCTCCCAGAACACTCTCACTGAATTACCGAGGCATTTGTCCTAGGCGATGGCTGTTGAGTTGCAGCCGGATTCAACTGTGTCCTGTTGCAGTGGAGTGTTTCCGTGCTGTGGGAGGGGAAGTGGTGGTGCTCGGAGTTTGCTCCCTGCCAGCAGGTTTTGTAACCATTGCTTGCTGTGCTGTGTGTTGAAACTAGGAGAGGGAGGGAGTAGTTCTGTTTATAATTCACTGGCACAACAGTTTCTCTGGGCAAGGGTTGGATTCCACGGGTTTTGCCTTTGTTCTCCTCGAGATCATATCTGCCTGATTTGGGCAGCAGCGGGGGGCGTGCGTCGGCCTTTCACAGTGATATAAGAGAAAAAAATAGTGTTGTGCTGGTGGGTTAACTTGCATCTTCCTCCAACTGTTTCAGATTGATTGACTCTGCTGTTATGTTAAGTTCAGGAGTACACTTTCAATCTCTCTTTGTTTATTTTTATAACAGAGCATTTCTTTTTCCGTAAGCCCAGCATGCTTGTTTTCTTTTTCTGCTGTCAGGATTGACAATGGCAGAGGAGCAGAAGAAGGCACATGAGACTCTCCTGCAGCAGAAACAATTTCTACAGGCTCTCTCCCAAACTGTACTGATGAGCACATGTGGGCATCGAGGCCTTGGGCCCTCGTCAAATACTGGGCATTGACAGAAAATCAGTAGCTGCTGCTGCTCAGAGATTCAACAGACCCTTTCCATCTGAAGATATTTAAGAAGGGAGCTAGTTCTAATCAGAGTGTTCTAGCAAGGCTGCTGAAACCAAATTGTGACTTTGTCCTAGGACTATTTGCTAAATGAGTTTTGAATGTTAGTGCTTGTTTTTAATGAGTGCCAGCAAGCAGTCACCCATGACCAGTTGTGTAAAGCTGTTTTCAAGTGCTATATTAAATGGACTGTATCTCTTATAAGAAGGTGACCTACAAAGGAAAAACATTGAACTCCAGGAACCTCCAAGTACTTGACATTTTGACCAACAGGCCTAAAGGGTTTTTGGCACTGTGCTAATGAAAGACTTTTTTTGGTCCAGTGACAGCAAACACAGCTTTGCACACCCTCCTTAGAGGATGGATGTAGTCAGCCTTTTGGAAACTGTGGTGTGGCTGTGTTTACAAGCTTGTCAGGGAGAATGTGAATTCTAAAGGACAAAGCTGTTATTTTAAAATAACTTGGTATGTGCAGAAGTTAGGGGAAGTCAAGGAAAGTTTTATGGTGCTGTTCGTTTCCAGTTAATTTCTTACAACCCAGAGAATATAAGTTGATGAAATTCTGAAAAATGTGCAACAGGCTTTTAGAAGAAATGGCATGGCAGCACTTATTGCTGCTTCCCCCTTACAGAAGGCTGGTTGATAAAAGGTCAGCTGACAGAATGGGCACAGAGGAGTTGCTGCTGAAAAAAAGCAATTTGGTCAGCTGAAAAGGATGTTACAGAGCTGCGATTAGAAAAATAACATTTTTATATTATAGCCTTGAACGTATCTTGGCCATTATGCTGAATGCTCTCGAATTACCGAATCTGGCACGCTGCCCCAAGGAACATAAAATGGCTTGAATGTCATGTTAAGCACTATTAATCATTCATCTGATGAGATCAAGATAAACAAGAGTAAAAACTCAGAGTCATGTCTAGACTTTGTGACTTCAGTTTAATGTGGGGGATAACAGTGGTATTGTAAATGCAGCAACATATGTTTTGTAACTTGAGTTTTAGGACGAAAATAGTGTATAAGTACCCTGTCATATAATATGCCGTGACTCAGTGTTAATCAAGACATTTGGTTTTTCTGGGCTATCTTGCCTGTGTTCCTACCAAGGCACAGAATTCTGTCAAGGCACAGATCAAGAAGAGACCAGGGGAGTGTCTGTCAGCAGCTGAGGGAAGCAAGAACATCAGAACAGATACAGACTGCATCATGCTTTGAAAATTCCTGCAGTGGTGGTTTAGGGCACTGGTGGCATCGTGGTGGTGACTTGGCATGACAAACAGTTGAACTTTGAGACATGGGAGTTCATTAACTGCAGAGCTTAGTACTACATAGGTATGTGCACAGTCAGTTAGGCTCCTGGGTAACTGAGTAATGGCTCTGTCTTAAAAGAAACCCTGATACAGAAGACTTGTGCCCTTTCTGGAATTTAGGAGAGTTTTATTGCAGTTACTAGTTGTCCTGGTTTCGACTGGGATAGCTGATTCTGTCCCTAGTAGCTGGTACAGTTCTGTGGTTTGGATTTAGGATGAGAGTAGCATTGATAACACACTGATGTTTTTGTTGTTGCTCAGTGGTGCTTACCCTGAGTCAAGGACTTTTCAGCATCCCAGCTCTGCCAGTGAGGAGAGGCAGCAGAAGCTGGGAGGGAGCGTGGCCAGGGCAGCTGACCCTGAACTGGCCAAGGGGATATTCCATAGCATGGACCATCGAGCCCAGTGTATGAACTGGGGAGAGCCAGCTGGGAGCTGCTGATCTCTGCTGGGGGGACAGGATGGGCATTGGTCAGATGGGGGTGAGGGAGGAGATGGCCACTTTTTACAGAGTAAAAGGTGGCTCCATTCAGATTTAATTTATGTTTTAGTTTGCACACTCGAATCAGCAATACTGATGACACTTTCTGAAGTGATG
This sequence comes from Lycocorax pyrrhopterus obiensis, assembly GCA_014706295.1. Classification (NCBI taxonomy): domain Eukaryota; kingdom Metazoa; phylum Chordata; class Aves; order Passeriformes; family Paradisaeidae; genus Lycocorax; species Lycocorax pyrrhopterus. Next base: position 72,988,097 of record JACSVZ010000015.1, on the reverse strand, counting down.
AACCAGAACTTGCTTGTCACCTGTGCAAGCAGCAGTCATGTGCAAACTCTGAAACTTTCTAGAAATCTTTAAACTGACACCAAGAAACTACAGGCCTCAAGAAAATACACTTTGACTGCTTGAAGTCCATTGAACATAGTCAAAAGTGGGAAAAATGTTTCTGGAATCTTTTTCTGCAATTATGAATTGACTTCTGACAAGCTTTTCCATAGTAAGGACATTATTAAACAGCGTGTCTATTAACAGATTTGAGAGTGATAGTATAGAAACTGTAAGTCTATGTGAGAAGGATAAGCTGTTGTAGTAGACAAGAGAAGTATGTTGCATTTACTAGAGCAGGTTTTACTGCACTTTTCTCTGTAACAGGATCTTTGGCTATGTGATCTGACATTTTTGGACTGCATTCAGATGAGAAATTCTTGTACTAAATGTAAACTTTTTTTTACCTTTTGTGCCATTGCTATAAAAGAGTGAGATTTTACTGTTAAACTTATTTAATGATCAGCACTGTGTGATTGAGCTCTAGGGTTTCTTGCTCTTTGTTTGCTCTGGTGCGCTAAGTCTTGGGTTTGGTATTAAACCTCTTTGATCCCTACCAAAACATGCTCTGAAATTCTTGTTTAGATGATGATCTGTCCCTGGAAGTGTGTTGCCTGGTTCTCTTACAAAGTGATATAATTAAATCTGATTTCTACCTTTTTCTTTTACATTCTTGTCTGTCACTGTTATCACAAAAGAAACTGTAACACTTAACAAAATAAAGTGAATATGGATAAACCAGTAAAGCTGGTTCCTCTGGATATTTTCACTTGTCCTTCAGATTAGTTTTATTCTCTGGTACTGTTACTCAACTCAGATTGTGCTTATACATCTGTTGGATAATTTCCATCTCATTAGGTACCTGTGCTGGTTTTTGGTAGCTTTAACACTTTGGGAATTTGCAAAGGCAGTAGGGTTAAAATTGGAACAATTGCTTGGCATTTCCATAGAATTAAGTGTCCAGGCCTTTTAGAGTGTAAGTACCCAGAAGCCATGATTTCTGATTAATGTGAAGGACTAATTGTACACATTGCTGCATGTGTGCAGCAGAAGAGTGACAGCTGATGATTGTAACAAGTTTGCTTGTTACAAATGAGGGGGTTTATTTAAAGGTACTCTAAAATGCTCTGAAGACTTCACAGGATTATTTAGTCAAACCTGAGATGCTTTAAAAGAAGTTAAGTAAGTTAGATGATGTAAAAGAACATCTGAAACATCCCTGTGGCCTATGGTCTAGAAACTACAAAGGCAAAAGTTACTCTTGAAGCACTTAATTCAGGATATACCATAGCTCATTAAAAGTGGGAGTATCAGAATTTTCTTCTGGGCTCTCACTTCCTTCAAGGTCTTAGACAAGTGATACTATTTACCCAATATGTTTCTGATTTTAAAATGTGATTCTGTGTGCCGGACTTAGAAATAGTTGAAAACGGGTTCTAAAAGAATGTGCTTGCTTATGTTTTTATGGTCTAGAATTAGTCTTGAATTTCTGATACAATCAGCCAAAGAGGAGAAAATATGTGAGTCCTAAGATACGAAGGAACTTGTCACAGTGGAAGTGTTACAATATGCCTCCTGAGCAGAAGAGTGGTATTTTTTCCTTTCAGTCATTGCCTTAAGAACTGAAGGTCAGTAGACTCCTTCAGTTTTCAAGTGAAAACTGGTGTTGGTGTTGCTCTCCACTATAGATTTGTGGCTTCCAACAGACACAGTTTATTGTTCTTCCCAATGAGACGGTACAGGAGGGAGTCAAGGGAGGATGGATGTTCCAGAACAGGCCTCATTTTGCCTCCTTAGCAAGAAAAGGACTAAGAAGCTGAGCTTTAGGTTTTTTTTCCCTTGAATGCTAATTTTGCAGTTTAATGGCAGGAAGGAGATAGTAAAATCAATTCCATTTTTTGGCAGTAATCTGGACTGTGTATATGATATGAATTCCTTTTATCACCAAAAGAAGCTCAGTAATGATTTGTTTGTAGGCACATGGCCAAAATGCAAAGATTTTGGACTAGTTCAGAAATAGCTGTGCTCTTCAAGCTTTACAGTCTGTTCAAATTTAAGCCTTCCCATCATTCTAGAAATGGGAGTATGTGCAGAGGGGGAAATGAACATTTTTTGGCTTTGAGTCACTGGGCAGACCGCAATGAATACAGGCTTTGATTCCGTAAGGGACCTTTTCCCTTCAGTCCACCCAGTAGTGTAAGTTGTGATTACTAACTTGTTCACCCCATTTGTGCTGGCTATTGTGTGCTGCTGGGAGAGGGAATTCTAGAGTAGCTGAAAGGCATAGCAGTGCTTCTTCTGTCAAATGCACTGGAACTTAAATGCCAGCCTTGCTTCTCCATAAAGCGTGCTCTTGGAAACTGAAGGTTTCTTTGGTTTCTAAATTGTGCAGACTGTCATGAGCATCTTATCCAGACCTCCATGGCAGGGCGCTTAGACTAGTTGATCTTTAAAGCTGCCTTCTAACCCAAACCATTCTGTGTTTCTGTGACCTTGAGTTAATTATTTATGATATTGAAAACTGAGAATCCTGGAGAGCTCCATTAGTAGAAAAACCCAGTAAAATTGATAGTGTGGGAAATAATGTCAGTGAATGTTGTCGAGTCAGAATGAAACCAAATTTTTTAAAAATTCCTATGCCTAACAGGAATTGTGCCTGTTTTAGAAGGATGTTAAACCTATTTGCATCTTGCTGTTGCCTGGTGCCTTTCTGAATAGAACTAGTGGGATAACCTAGGCAGAGTGAGTGTAATACTGTCTTACTCTGCTGGAGAATCTGCTTAGAGCTGGTCAATATATCAACCATTGCTGTAAAATACGAGATACTGTTCAGAGGGGTTGTTCACTGGAATGATAAATGAAGGTGAGTAGCAAGTACAAGGGACATGGGTTATCCACAAAGGTTTGTTTATGCAATCAAGTTTTCCTAGTGTGGACAAATGTGAGGTCATATGTAAAACTTGAAGGATGTGTACTGTGTATTACATACCAGAAATTGCATTCTGGGTAAGCAAAATTGGGTCAAGAACTGATTGATGGGACCTCTGTGAAAGATGAAGCTTCAGTGACTACTGCAAGCCTTGGGTACAAAAGCAGGCATTAGCATGTCATTTCTCTATCAAAACCCCCAAAAATATTGAAGACTCTGGATAGCTCACTGTAGGCTGGAAGAAGTCTCGTTTTTTATTCAAAAATTAAAATTTTAAGCAGCTTATTGAGTTAACTTGACAGAAATAGTTAATAAGGCTTTACACTAAGGAGAGAGCTGTAATGTGGGACAAATGCACAGCCAGCTCCCATCCCTGGCTTGAAGGTCCAGGGCATTAATCTGAACATTACTGATAATAATTTGTAGAGAAAGTAAGTGAGGTTATATACTATATTCTCAGTTGCTTTGGGTGGTATTACTGATACATCATCTTGATTTTAAAGTTGTTAACCTTGATACGGGAATAGGAGGGGAAAAAGTGTTCTGGGAAATCTGGAGGAGGCCAGTCTCCCACTGTGCTGACTGTGGAGCTTTCTTGGCTCTTCTTCACGGGGTGCATGGCAGCTCTCTGCGTTAAGTCTGAAGGGTGCAAAAAGCTCCTTCTCTCTTTCCTAGCTTCCTCCAATTTGTTTTCCTTGGAAGCTGAAGTGTTGAATGGAGTCTCTGATGGGCCATGAGCATTGCAGGAAGCAAACAGGAATGTAGAACGTCCATGGCCCCCATGTCTCTCCTACATGGGAAGCTAGAGTGTATCATAATGTGCAGATGATGTGATAAGTCATGATAGAGCAGAAAACTACCAAACTGTGTTCCTGTGAAGTTACTAATGATGTGTACCAGCCTGATATCCCAGCTCAGCAGATTATTTTAGTTTTCCTTTTCATAATTCTCTTGTTACACCCTGAGGAGATGGATGTTTCTCTTTATTTGAACTTTGCTTAAAACTCTGATCCGTGTTGCTGCTTTTCTTTGATAACTTGCCTTTGTCTAACTGGCAGAAGTTTCATAGTAGTTTCTGAAATACCTTGAAAGATCAAACACATGAGTAAATTCCAGTGCTGGATTACAAGCTGAACAGAAGTGTCAGTTAAACAGAATAGATTTTCGGATTTGGACTGAAAATTGAGGTGAAACATTTCTAACAAGGTAAATGGATTCCTCTCCTTGACTTACCTTTTATTACCCTAAAATGCCAGATACATTATAGAGGCATTAACACCGGCACAGTGACATTGAAACATAAAGCAGGGAGTAATCCTTCCCTAGAGGTGGGTAGGCTGCAAGCCTCAGACTCCATATCTGGGATTTAATGAAGCATGACTTAGAGGAGCACTGCTTGCTTCCAAACCTGCTGGAAACATATGCAGAATGGATTAGACATGTGAGTTGTTCTCAGATACCTAAGAATGTAATCATTTTTTTGCTTGTTCTTCTGAATTCTTTTCTCAGTGCCTTACAAGGAAAGACTTCTTTATTTGCTAAGACCTCAAATCATAGTTTTGTATGGAAAACAACATCACCTTTCTCTGTTTGTCTTTCTACAAAGCATTTTCTCTGTTTTTTTCCCTCCAGTGTTCTGAGGATAATAAACACAATGATGAGCCACCTCAAGAAGATGAAGGTTTTATGGGTATGTCACCTCTTCTGCAAGCCCACCATGCTATGGAGAGAATGGAAGAGTTTGTGTGTAAGGTAAGGGCATGTGGCAACTGTTGAAGTAATTTCCTTTTTTTAGGAAGCTCCAGTGGGCAGCAGCTCCCTCCATCGGAGCAACTGCACTATTAATGTGAGGGAGAGGAGGTTCTCACTGTCCCCAAATGGGCATCTCGTGTTCTAGCTAGCAACAGTACACTTCCTCAGCATCTGTCTGTCATGTAGGATTAAATTGTAGAGCATGGAACAATAGGGGTTTACAACTGAGACTCCAGAGCTGATCATGCAACTCAGGTGTGTCCCTTGAGAAACACCTGTGAGTGCAAAGCAGAATAAAAGCCTTCTGGTTCAAGGCACTTGAATTTGCAAGGTCATTTGTCCAGATTTCTTCAGATTTGCAAATATTTTGCTTTTCCAGCACCATTTGCATCTATTGTAGAATAAGCTTTGTCCCTGACTTGAAAACAATGCTGTATTGAAACCATACGTAAGTAAATCCATTGTAGATTTTGTAATTGTTGACCTTGGCTCAATTTTTGCTACTTTTTAGAGCCACTGGGCTGTGTCAGTCTCTGGCCCTCCTTTCTTGCTGAAAGGAATGCTGCCCCTTTATACACTGGTTCCTGCTGGGTTTATGAACTATTTTTGATGTTTTACAGAGGGACCCTCGTTACTTGGTGGTCTTTTGTGTACGGGTCGTTTTGGGGTTTTTTTGCTTTTGTTGGTTATTTTTTTTTTTTTTTTACTATGCATCTTTGCCTCTTTTAAAATGTTTTGTGGGGTGGATTGTGTAAAATGAATTCCCTCCTTCTGTTTCTACCTCAATTCACATTTTTTGTTCGTGAACTAAACCAGTTATTTCCTTGTTTAATGTATTTAAGAACCCAGTCTTTAACTGGGCTGGTTATTCTGAATGGCTTTGTTTTGCTTCCATGCACGAGTGTGGAGAATTGATTTAAAAACTCTGGGCTCTTGTTGTTGAAACTGAAATAAGAATGTAGCTTTTTAAACTTAGTGTTTCAGGAACCTTCAGCCTTGCTCCTGTAACTCTAGCCAGCCGGCAGATCCAAGGAACCCTGCAGAAACACCCCCGGTACATAAAGCAGTTCCCTGCCACCCCTGTCCTTGGCAGTGCTGCCAGACTGAAGCCTCCATGTGTCTCATGTTACTGAAGCAGTGCTGGGAACATCTGTGCACACTTATTTCCTGTGGAGCCAGCTGCAAGAATAGCTCTGTGCACAAACCCCTCTCTCCCTTTCAGGAAGAAATCCTGTGGAATTGAGAGTCACGAGTCTGTTGCCTTAACTGCTCTGTCACCATTTGTTTTGTGAGCCTGGGAGCATTTTTTAGCCAACCTGAATAAGGGGTTGGACTCTTCTTGCTGGGCTCTCGCCCTTTCCCATTTTTCTGGCCCCAATAAGTGCTGATGGGTAGCTGCTTTTGCTAGCCTGCCCCAAATGCTAGCAGACAGTCAGGTTGGCTTGTGGTGGAGGAACAGGCTTACTTATGTATTGGAGAGAACTAGGTGTAGGCTTCTTCAGTTAAATGGAAAGGTACACCTGTAAAATAACAGAACATGGAAGTGAAATAAATGTTTCCCTTCATTAGCAGTAAAAAAGCTCAGTAGCCTTCCTGTCCAATCAAGTGCTGAAGTATTTCTTTCTCTGCTGGTGTGCAGTTCATAATGGTCCAGTTTTGAACAGGGAACAGTGACTTTAGCATGATATTTCAAGCGTAAGGCCTTTTCCCCAGAGATGTCCCATCAACTCTGTTCTGTTTACTGTACTCATAGGTTAACTCCAGCACTTTTACTAATATGGGTTTTCTGTCTATTTCCATCCACTGATGGAACTCCACTGCCTGCATTTCACTAAAATCTTTTAACCCCTAGGTGTGGGAGGGCCGATGGAGAGTCATTCCCCACGATGTTCTGCCTGACTGGCTAAAGGACAATGACTACCTGCTGCATGGACACAGACCACCCATGCCTTCCTTCCGGGCTTGTTTCAAGAGCATCTTCAGAATACACACAGAGACTGGCAACATCTGGACACATCTCCTAGGTATTCTCAGCTTGCCTTAAACTAATGCTAAATCTAATCCAGTGGTTTCATTGCTCTCAAAGAAAAGGGAGCAAGACAGAAAGGTCTGTGGGATGGTCAGCATTATCATTCCATTAGTAACCTGTTAAATTAGCAGCTTGGTATCCCTCTCCTAATTTTATCCCACCGGAGTTGGATGGGACTTCCTTAATTATGGCATACTGTACAAACAAATGCATTAAACATTTCCTAATCGTTAATAAAGGTAGATCCTTCTTTTCCCAAGTGTGTAGATGTTAATTGGGATCCCATTTCTTGCCACAGGAACACGCTGAAGTTGCAGCTTCTCTGAGTGGTTTCAACTTGTGAGAGCCTGGAAGGGAAGTGGTGATGCTTTTAGAAAGAAAAGCTTTCAGTATGTGTGAACTTGACACCTCTCTGCCTTGCTGTTTTTCAGGCTGTGTGTTCTTCCTTTGTCTGGGAATCTTCTACATGTTCCGGCCAAACATGTCCTTCGTAGCACCTGTGCAGGAGAAAGTGGTCGTTGGATTGTTCTTCTTGGGAGCCATACTCTGCCTCTCCTTCTCATGGCTCTTCCACACAGTTTATTGCCACTCAGAAGGTGTTTCCCGGCTCTTCTCCAAGTGAGTGCCTAGAGAACAGGGTAGGCCAAATAGGAAACAGGTGGGAAAACAGGGCTGGGATTTGTGCCTGGAGCCCCAGTGTGGGAGTTGTTCATTTCATGACTGCATGTACTTTGGAACAGAGTTGAGCAGAGATTTAATGCAGCTTCTTCTAATTATAGTTTGTTTCAGCATGAGTTTTTGTGCTGTCATTTGAGTCTTAAAACTCCATCATTTTCTGCTGTTTGGCAGGCATGTGCTTGCATCTTGCTGCTGTAAGTAAGATGCCTTGAGCTTAGTTGCAGGACTTTGAATTTTTAGTGCAACCGTTACTTCTTGTCGTTTCAGCTGTTCTAACTTTGAACCTTAAACTTATGCAAGACAGTTTCACAGTGTATTAAGATGTCTTGGTCTTTTGGTTTTACTGCATGTTCTTTTTTGGCTGGCTGCTGAATATCTCATATTTCCTAAGACTACGCAACCTAGGATTCTGTAATCTGCAAGACCACCTCTAAAGTAGCCCAGCAGTTAAAATCCCCTACTGAAAAATTAACTCCATCAACTTTTGCAGGAGTATTTTGTCAGGGTGTGGTAAAAAGCAGTGGCTGTGGATTTCCTTTTTTACACTTGTATACAAAAAACCAGCATGGTTGAAAAATTGCAACATTATTCCACTGTGATCACTGAAGCTGATGCCCAACTAACTCACACTTGTCAGATATCGAAGTGCTTGCCTTGGCTGTGTTCTCAGAACATACTGTGTGCCCTGTCTTTAGAGCGCTCTTCTGCTGCTTTTTTCCTCATCTGAAACTCAAATGTGAGTTTTCCTCAGAAAGCTTTGGTCTAATGCTGAAGGTATTGCTGATGACTGTCTCAAAAATGGCCTTTCTGGCTGTGTGTCAAGGTAATCCATTACTGTAGGTGGAAGAGTTGCCATCAGGACCTAGGCTGCAATAGTGAGAGTAATTTAGTTGCAGTGAGAAGCAGACAGTTGGTCCACTAAAGAAGAGTGTGTGGATGTGAGGACTTCCAAAGGTTCCTATTTCTTATGACACTGATTTTTGTTTTCTTCTAGGCTGGATTATTCTGGCATTGCACTCCTCATAATGGGCAGCTTTGTACCATGGCTGTACTACTCCTTCTATTGCAACCCTCAGCCTTGCTTCATCTACTTGATTGTGATTTGTGTCCTGGGCATTGCAGCCATAATTGTCTCACAATGGGACATGTTTGCCACCCCTGAATACCGGGGTGTAAGGGCAGGTAAGACCTGAAGTTAACTGTTTTGCTTCTTGACTGCCTTTCCTGCTCCTTGCTTGTCACTTGGAAAAACCACCTTGGGAAGACTTAAGAGAGCCTAATTTTATACAGACCTGATATTCTTGGATTGGGAGCTTGATGGGTTTTCTTTCAGTATTTATTGTACCCAACTGGATGCACAGATAACGGCTGGTGCAAGTCCTGGAAGTGCATTCCTGAAATGGACAGTAACACATGCAGTAGGAAAGGTGGTGCAAAGAATTTCTAGCTGCATCTAGCAACTTTGCTCTCTCAAAAAATGACTGACTGCTTGGTGTGTGTATGTGTACTTGCAGTGCTTGTCCTTTTTTTGTAACGCTAGACTCAGACACTAGCAAATCATTGAATGATTGAATTCATCTGAATGATTTGCCTGGATAAAACACAGAGCTAAGATAAAGACTGTTTTTCTCTTCACATCATCAAAAGAGCAAAACCAGATTTGGTTTCACATTTTGAGGTAGGAAGAAATAGAGCTTTAGGGGGCAGCTGTGGAATGTGCACACAGCTGGGTTGAATAGTAATATTTCTCATTTCTTAACCTGCACATGCTGTCTACAGTAAATCTAGATTTCCTGGACAAGTTATGGGTACCTTCAGAGCATTCAGCTTTCCAAACTTAAAATCTCTCTATGGGACATGAATATTCCCCCCACGCTCACTGTTTTTACAAGTTTTCTGTCCTTGCTGCTAAAGTCTAAACAAATAAACAGTGTCCTCTTATGTGGCAGATCAGATGAGCACAGATGCTGCTTTTCTGTTTCCTGGGACCGCTTGTGCAGAATATGATAAACAATCTCTTTGTTGTGTCTCCTTGTCTTGCTCTTGAGCGGTTGTGGTGAAGTGAGGCACGGTCTGTGTGGTCTCAGTTCCCTCTACAGGCCAAGAGCAGGAACTGGCCTCACGTACACTGGAGCTGGCAGGCACAATCGGTAAATGAAATATTCCAGCTATCTGCTGGAACATATAACTGAGTAGCTTCTGGTGTATGAAGGAAGTTTGTGCATTCTTTAGCTTCCTTTCCAATAAATCTCTTCTGGGGACCTCCAGCTTCAAGAGCTGTCACCTCTCTGCTGCTTTGGCAAATGCTGAGTTTTCCTTCCGTAGCTTTTGTGTTTTCATTGTCTCCCTTTACCACCACTGTGTTCAAACCTGACTCTCCCGCATTTTCTTTACCTCCCAGGAGTATTTCTAGGTCTGGGTCTTAGTGGGGTAATTCCCACTCTGCACTTTGTCATCTCTGAGGGGCTCCTGAAAGCAGCCACAATGGGGCAGATAGGCTGGCTGGCACTCATGGCATGCCTGTACATCACTGGTGCTGCACTATATGCTGCCCGCATCCCGGAGAGATTCTTCCCTGGCAAGTGTGACATCTGGGTGAGTCTACTGAGTGGCTGGATGAGGAGACCAATTTGAAAGCTGGTTCCCCTTGAGCCTGAGGGATGTTGAGTCAATGTTTTCTTACTGCAAGTACCAAGCTGCTGCACCAGAAGCAATAGGTCTTCAGGGGCCAAACAACTCTAGGCTGAGCCTGGCTTAGCTGGTGCCTCTCTTCCCAAGTTGTCACAGCCTGGCTGGTCTGAGGTAACTGCTGGTGTGCAGATTCACCTCAGCACATTTCTGGATAGCTTTAACAGATGGGCAAGGAACTCTGCAAACATTTTTGTGTGTGTGTGTGTGTTGAGGATCCTACAAAGACACATCTTTACCTTGCTTCTGTGCAGAGCAGTACCTGGTTATTTCAGTGATGTTCAGTGTGTTCTCTGGGATCTTCCCCATGTCCGGCTCCTCATTTTGTATAGCCGGTGAAAATGCTGGACAGAGATGGTAGGCTTTGAGGGTATCCCTGGCCCAGAAGAAGGGAAAGTGGGGTGAGCAAGTGGGTGGGTGGGGGAAACTTGGTATGAGGGAAAGAATCAATGAAGACTTGAAGAGAGATACCTGAGGAAATGTAAGGAAAGGAGTTGGGTGGAGCAAGAGTAGAGGTGAGAGGAAGTGGACCTTTGGGAGGCCACTGTACTTGCTCTTAGGATAGTTTAAGACCCCTAAAGAAGACTAGAAGTGAGAATGAGGCCTGGTTGTTTGGCTTTTGCACAGCACCAATTTGCTTGGTTTGTTTAAGTGGCCAAAGCGTTGTAACTACAATGAGCTAAGCTCCAAAAGCACTGGTGTACCCCAACTCTTTTCCAAGCTTCCCATGAACCCTGCAAATATACATTTGTAGGAATATTTCAGGAGCATTATCCACACTGGTATGGCTTCCCTCAGACAAGGGCATGCTTTGTTGTGTAGCTCCCTCACGGTTTTCATTCTGCTCTGCTCCAGTCAGTGGCATCCTGGGCATTCATTCAGAACATCCAGTTGTTTCTAGGTTTTAGTATAACACCACGTTTTTCTGTTCTGTTTCTTGGTGGTAGAGAAACAAAATACCAGCATGCAGAATCCACTTGGTACAACTTATGCTTGTGACCAGAGTTTGTACCTGTTACCTGCAGGAGAGGACCCTTTTTATCCATAAACCACCAGTGTGTCTTGTGGAGGAACTAATTTTAAGTGTCCTGCTTAAGCCTTTTGCCTAGGGTTCTGCAAGGATCCTTGTCCCTTTGCAAAGATGAGTTACAGCACTTCTGTTGCACAATTTTGGGTTGACCAGCTGGTTCAGATGACTCTGAAGGGAAGGGGGGATGTGTGTGTGCGGAGAGTTTGATTGTTTTGCTAAAGATAGTAGAGGGGTGGGCTTTAACACGCAGCTTGGAGAGCTCTGCAGCTCGTGGTGTGAGGCACTGCTCTGTGTTACTGTGTACTTCAGCCGAATGTGGGGCTCTTGGGGGGCAGGGCGGCCCCGGGGCGCGTGTGCCCGGCTGAACAGAGGCGTTTCCTCCCCGCAGTTCCACTCCCATCAGCTGTTCCACGTGTTTGTCGTGGCTGGCGCTTTCGTGCACTTCCACGGAGTCTCCAACCTGCAGGAGTTCCGCTTCACGGTCGGAGGGGGCTGCACAGAGGAGGATGGGATGCAGTAGGAGCAGCCTTCAGCCCAAGATCACAACCAAAAGAGAGCCGCCGGCGCGGGCGAAGCATCCAGGCTTAGCAAAAGGAATACCTAAGAAGAATCCAAGTTTCAGCTGATGAGGCATGGAGCTTCATGGGGATTCTGACTAACCAAGATAAATTCTATACCTCAAGCAATGGAATAAATCAATTTGAAGACCAGGAAATTCTGAAAACCTAATTTATTCTTGGGATCTACAGATTGAGCTACAGAGGACCCTTTCCAAATCGGCTTCTGTTCAATGCCATATTTATTTGTAGAATTGGGGAGGGATAGCTTAGCAGTTTCCTTTTTTTAAAAAAAAAGAAAAAAAAGTCAAGGTTAAATTTATATCCTCTTGGAGGGTTTGGGCGTTGATTTTAGATGCTCTTTTGGGAGAAAAACAAATTGTAAATAAGATTTCTAACTTTCTGTTTAAATAAAATTTATATAAATGTTTTAAACAATGGGTGGGGGGAAAAGGGTTTTTGTAAAGAATGCAACATGCAAGTACCACACACTGTTTCAATTTTGCACAAAATAAACGATCGCAGGAGGACCAGGTAAAATTCCCAAGAGTGAAGCACGTTGGCCCTGTAGATTTTCCTGGTGGCCAGCATGCCCTGGGCAATGTGGGGTCCTGGCCAGCACCTGGAGTAGGTTCAGGACGTACACGAGGGTTGTGAAGGCTGGATTAATCATGGTGTCATCCGGATCACAGTGTGAGCAAAGGGATTTGCTCCAGTAACTGGGAAGGTGCATCTGCTCCCTGCCCGAGTGTGTGGGGCAGCTGCCTTCCCAGCCCGTGTGAAGGGGCAGTTTGGGATCATGGATCCCACAGTTGGTTGGTTTGGGTCTCATCCCAGGAACTGGAGCGTGGTGGGATAACTGCACGTGAAATGGCAAACAGTCCAACTCCATCAGTGCCTCCCTACACCCAAAGGCCCCCAGGGAGAGGATGGCTGCCATTTGCAAGCCTGCTTTGTTTGGTCTGAGGGATGATGGTTATAGAGTTGTCGGAAGATAGTTGAGCATGTGAGGGGTTTGGAACAGAGGTGGGGTTAAGATGGACTGGAAAGAGGAAGCTGTGTGCTCCAGTTAACAGGCACTCGCATCACCATCCTGTGTGTCAGGCTCCATATGCCAAGGCAGTTTGAGGGGGTTTTTTAGGAGGAATAGATCCTTAACCAGCCCAGTGCAGTTCCTTTTTTTTTTTTTTTTGTCCTTAGGTCTGCTTTCCATCTGTGCTTTAGCAATGGGACTGCTGGTATTTCTTAAGCCTAAACCTGGGAGTTCAGCTGGATTGCTGTGGAGCAGACACACCTCCTATATAAGGGGAGGCAAATACCCTTCTCCTGTGTAATTGATGTAGCTTGAGCTTTGGAGCCCAGTCAGAAGCCAGACTGAAGGAGAATCTTTGGAGTCGTAAGGTGAAACTTGAACATTTTGTTTGTTATGGCACAGGTACTGCTTGGAGGCTTTAGCTGGAAATTCAGAGCAATTACCTCTCTCACAGATGAGTTAAACAGCTCACACCATGCAGTATTTCACAGGGAAGGAAGGCAAAGGGTGGTTGGTTGTTGTGTGGGGTGGTTTTTTTTGTTGTTGGGTTTTGGTTTTTTTTTTTAGATTCCCTCAAGTTTCAGTTTTCATCCTTCAAGATAAAGAGGTGGATTGCAAAGATCTTCCCATCCCCTGGATGTCACAGTGTGTTTGGGGAGTTACTTTGTCTGATGGCGTCAGGTAGAAGCAGAATGCCCTCCTAAAGCTGAGTGGGTGTTAAGGCTTCACCCCTAGAGTGGAGTAAAGCCTGTGAGAGCAAGGTCCGTGCAGAAGGAGGTGCTGCAGCAGTCTGCAGGTTAGAGGGCTGTGTTCTCAGTAGGATCCCATCACTGGATGCCTGCAGGGCTGGAAGTAGTCGATCCCAGGTCTGTGGTATTTAAATGAAGGAAAGAGCAGTATTACCGTGGATGTAAGGGCCAATAGCGCTGGCATCCCAGACAAGGCTGTGCAGTTGCCCGGAGGAAGTGGCTGGTGTGTGAGCAAAGCGTGGTACATATCACAATCAGAGCTGGCTGGAAGGTGCTTTGGGATGCCTCTGAACAGTACCAGCAGAAGCAGCAGTCTCCATCCTGGATCATCCCACGTTCACTCCTCGAAGGGTGATTGTAACCTGGTCCTACACAGCACAGAACTATTACAAAAACACAGTACTCCACCTGCTATTCTTAACCCAGTCAGTCTCTCTGTTCAAGAAGTTTGTGTGTTCCAATAAAAACAACCTAGCTGTGCACTTTTCTGTAGCTTTTGCTGAGAACTCTTCCCAGGTTGGCACCTGAATGCCTTACTCTCAGCAGTCAGAGGCTTGCTTGCTCTGTGTGCAGGTTATTGCCATAGAATAGTTAGGACCTACGGCTTCTTTCCTTCCCCATTAAATAGTGGCCTTGTTCAGTATATTTCTTTTTAACAATTGCTTACTGTTGGAAGCAATGAAGCACATTCTGGGGTTTTGATGGCTGGGGACTCTGGTGATGGTTCCATATAAGATGGGATCTTATTACTTGCTGTATTCTTAACTTCTGCTAATAAAAGAACCAAATGGATTATTGTCTAGTTTGGGTCTTTCTGCACTGTGTGGGTAAGAGGGGACAAGGGTGCAAAGAACAAGAGCTGGGGGGAAAAGAGGGGCATTGCTGGAGACTTTGGTGGTTGTGGGCAAAATTTTAGGTGAAGCTCAAGAAGTTCAGGAGGCCTGGACTTGAATTCCTGGTGTAGAGAAAATGCCTCGCATCCTGTACCATGTAAAGGATTGATCATCTCCTCCTGGTGTGCAGGCTTAGGGGCTGGCACGAGTGGGGTTTGACTGGGGCGGGAGAGGGGCTCGTGGTGGCCAGAACAGCCTGTGCCCAGTGGGGCCTTCTGCTGTTCCTTGGCTGTCAGCAAACATCTGGGAAAGCCTGGGAAAGATACCCCTCATCCTGCTCTTGTGTTGGCTCACAGCAGGTCTGGGTATCCACAGCTGAGCTGTGCTTTTTACCAGTTCCTTCAGTCAAGATGAGTGTTCTGCAGTGACTTGTAAGAGAGACAGCTCCTGTTAATGACCTTGACAGCTTGATTGATGTCTTGAGATGGATTATTATTACTATTATTATTGTTGTTGTTGTTATTTTAATGAAAAGCAAATTCAAGGAACGTGGAGAATGTTGGTATCAGATTTCACACAAATTGCATTAAAATTAGCTGCCACATTTGAATATGAATTGGGTTTATTCTGTTTCCAGAAAGCAGAGTGATACTTAAAAGTTGTCTGAGCAGGATAAAATTGTATGTCCTGCCTCTTCTGTGTGTAGCTGTGTCCCTGCTCTGCCCTCCCCCAAGAATCACTTGCTTCATTCATTGCCGAGTATGGATTAAAGTGCAATCAAGGTGAGTGTCTGAGGCCACTGCCTAACTTTCTGAGGAGCTGGAAGTAAATGAAGCACGTGATTAGGATGGAAGAGCTGACTGGTTTAGTTGAAGCTATTAAAGGCTTCCCAGCAAAACTGAGCTCTTTTTCCCTTTCTCTTTTTTTTACCCCTGCCTCCTGTGTGGCATCAAAGCATCTTGTTTGAACCAAACCCTCCTGCTGCACAGTGCTGCTGTATCTGCCTGGAATGCCAAAGCTGAAATTCTCCAGGCTGATTTCCAGGAGTGCAGAGCACTAATGTGGTTTGAATGAAGTTGCTTAAGAAGATCAATTCCTTGGAGAGGATGTGTGGTAATTCCTAGGTACATCTTGCTCTTGAAGGACGAATACTGGTCTTGGGTGCACGGCAACATGAAGAATGTCACACCTGGTCATCTCCAGCTGTTTTAACAATGAGCAGCGAAGGAAAAGTGCAGGGGGAAACTGCCCAACATCACCCAGGCAGCTGCTGTGAGAGCCTTGCAGTGTGAGCAGTCCCGTGTTCACCACTGGAAGGTTGGTTCCTTGGGCAGGGATGACAGGGTGAGAGCCCAGCACTCCTGGATGAGTGCACGAAGCTGGTTTGCCAGCTTGATCTTATCATAGAGTCATAGAATGGTTTGGGTTGGGAGGGACCTTAAAGATCACATAGTTCCAACCCCCCTGCCATGGACAGGGACACCTTTCTAACACTTCCATGGGTGGGGCAGCCACAGCTTCTCTGGGCACCCTGTGCCAATGTCTCACCACCCACATAGTGATGAAATTTCCTGGCACTTCCAGAAGCTTCACCTTTGCCTTTCTCTAGTAAAATTTGTGTTTAAACTACAGAGGTATTGCTGTTCCTGAGCTGGGAGATGCTTGCGCTGGAGATTCACCATGATCTCCTTTAGTAGCAGCTTCATCTCTGTAGTGGCACCGCTGAGCACAGAGGCTCTTTACAGCACAAAACCTGAACTGGTCTAGTTGTAAATGAGATGGGAAAATCATTGGCCTGGCTGGGTTCCCAGAGCAATGGTGTGTTTCCCTTAGAGAGGCAAATGTCACCCCGGCCAGTTCCAGTGGCTGGCTTTGCTTTCACCTCCAGCCGTGCCCAACCTGTGCCTGTGGTTTGGGGATTGTCTTGGCGCCGGCTGGAGCTGAGCTCCCCCCGACCCAAGTGTTTTGTCTGTGGCTGTGGCCAGGCTGCGGGGCTGGCACTGGCAGGCCGGGGCTGTGGGGTGGCATCTGCTGCTGGCACGGGCAGCCAGCCCTCCCGGGAGGGAGCAGCCGCTGCCACCACCTCCCTGCCGGCTCCTGGCCACGGCGGCCAGCCCGGGGCTCTGCCCTGGCTCCGGCCCAGCTCCCCCATCCCGCTGCCCGCGGGGGCAGCTGGGCTGGGATTGCTGCCTTTGCCAGGGAGCGTCCTGCCAGCTTTGGAAGCGATATTGTGTCCCTCAGGGCGGGCAGGAGGAGGTGACAGCAGGCTCCAGCCCCCGCTGCCAGGGGCTAAAGAAAGGCACTGCTGGCCGAGGCAGCCGAGCAGGAGCAGCCGGGGCCTTGGCCGGTGCCGCCGGTGCGGGGGCTTCCCCGGCAGCTCCCTGTCCCTCTGCCTGCTGCCTGAGAGAGGCCAGGCCTTGGTGCGACCGTGGCCTCCAGTGAGGCTGGCGGCTCCTGCCGCTGTCCCCGCAGCCTCTCCTCGAGGGGAGCACCCGTGCACGTCCCTGTGCGATGCAGGCTCTGCTCCCTGTGATGCTGGTGGGAGGACAGGGGCAGCTGCCTGGCCCCGGAGGAGCCAAAGAGGTCTAAAGACAGGGCTCAGAGCCCAGCCCTCCTCTGCTGCCAGCAGGGGCCTGCCTGGGGAAAGGCGGGGTGCCAGGGCTCCCAAAATCTGAGGCAGCAGCAGCAGCAAGCAAAGCAGGAAGGGCTGATGAAGTTTCCTGCGGGTATTTACAGCAGAAACGTGTTTGGTGGCGTCCGAGTGGGGCCACTCCGGAGTGCAGCGTGCACTGCTGAGGAGCTGTGTGGCTGTAGCTGATGTCCCGGGGCAGTGACAGAGGGACAGTGACCGCCGGCCGAGGGACAGGAGGTCTAAAGGCTCCTGTCAAGGGCAGGCAGAGGTGGCGTGGGGGAACAGCCTGTGCCGAGGGATGGGGGAAGCTCCCCGGTGCCTGGGGGGACAGGAGCAGCAATCCCCCCTCAGCGATTGCCCAGCTGGTCATGGAGTGTTTGGCACCCGGCGTTTGATGCTCCTTCTCTGCTTGCTCTTGAGACTTAGCTTAGCACAAAAGAATGTGCTGCATTAGGCTGCCCTCAGCCCGTCCCCTGCAAGCAGAGGCTTCTGAGGGCCCAGGGCTTCTGTGCTGACAGTGCCACTGGGCTTTCTCAGCAGAAAAAACATCCTGGTAAATACTCTGAGGAGCCTGAGTTTGAGGTGTGCATGAAACCAAGCAGAACTGTGGTACTGGTCCTTGGCTGTGGCAGAGATGGGCCACACACCCCACTCACCTCTGAACACGCTTGGAGCCTGTGGCTCCTGGCTGTGGCCACTGCTATGCCCAGCCAGGGATTTGCCAGTCTCTTGCTAAGTGTAAGCCAGCTCAGGCCAGCCTCCTTTTATGCCTGATCCCAACTGCAAACAGCTGCTGTAAATCTAGGGCTGATTTTCCTACTCTTTTGTAGGATGAAGTCATCCCTGTCTGGCCACACTCGAAGGAGTAGCCACAGCCTGCTCTGTCCCAGCCATGAGTCAGGGGAGGGCATGTGTGTGTGATGCTGTGCAAGGTGTGTGTCCCTGCCCACCACAGCGTTTGGGGGAGATCCAGGGTTACCTCAGCCTGCACTGGGGTGTTTCTGAAGCCTCTAAGGAGTGTCATGGAGAGAATTCAGGCCCCTTCCCAGCTCCTGTCCCCCTGCCTGCGAGGAAATTGGCTGCAGATTTGGAACTTGTGAAGCCCCTGATTTGTGCAGCGGTGGGATGTGGGTCTGATGGACACCCCTGTCTGCAGAGCACCACCTGGGAATTTTTTCCCACTGCATCTTCCCCTAAGAGAACAAACCCTGGTGCCTCCAGTTTGTGCTCACAGGGGCGGACGGGATCGGGCAGGAGGGACAGCTGGGATCTACGGAGCTGTATCAGGATGGCAGTACGGTGCTGCTCAGCTGGAAGTGAGAGATGGCTCCTCTCACAGCTGCTCCACTGCTGGTTGGATCCACTGGCCTCAGCTTGCTGTTTGCTTTTGCTGACCTATTTTCATCTGCTGTGCCCAGCACATGGCTGAAGAAGTTGGAAGCTAAGGCAGCTGCTCTTCCTGGGGATTTTTCTCTTGCTGAAGGGCCATGAGTCACTATCTCTGTCAGAGCATGAAATGGAATTTGCTTAACCCTGTGCTGGAGCCCAGAAACAGGTAGGTTTGCTTAGGGTCTGCTTTGCTGCAGAAAACAAAAAAAGGGAGCTGTTCCTGGTGTGTGTTTTGAGTCAGGCAAACCTTTGCTCGTATTTCTCAGTTTAAGGAGTAATCCAGTTCTCCCCCCTGTCCCATTCCCTCCAGTTACCACCTGTGCACAAACTCAGTGAGCCAACTAAGCCAAGTGTAACTCATGTCCTGCTCTCTCAGTGCAGGTATCTCCACGGGACCGTGTTTATTGTGGATTAATGCACCTGAAACCAAGCACAGCTCATCCACAGCAGAGCAATGTGTATTTATATGTCCCGTTTCAGCTCAGTGGACATGGGGCTGCTAATCCTTTCTGACAGGGAGGTCATCCTTGAGAGTGGTGCCCCGGGAGGGCAGGCACCATGGGCAGGCACGTGGAGCTGGGGAGCTGTGCCAGCCCGGGGGGTGCCCTGAGCCAGTGGCTCCTCCATCTGTGAGCGGCTGCCGGCTCCTCAGCCTTGACAGCAGCCCCTTTTCCCTCCGTCCTGCCTTCATCTTCCTTGGCTGCTGCTGGCTCTGATAAGGTCACTGCCTCTGAAGCCTGGAACCTTCTCCTTCTCCAGTTTTACTTCCAGGACTGCAGTGGTTCCTCTCCTCTTTGCTTTAACACCGCCTCCAGCAAGGCAAAACCCCACAGCAGGAGCTCTAAGGTCCTGAAAGGTCCCCACCAGGACCTGGCTGGGACTGATACTGTCCCCTCAGTGTCAGGTGACATGGGTGGCAAGAAGGACAGCATCCCTAGCACGCCTGCATTTGTGGGTGCCTGCTGTGCAGAGAAGGAACAGACCTGGTGTGAGGATAAAGCCCTTCCCCATCCAACTGCTCTTTGCAGCAGCTTCCCAGGAGTCCAGCCCCGCAGTGGTGGCTGTGGGAGTGGGTGGCGTGGTGGCCCTGGAGAGGAGCCCCAGCTCCCCGTGGCAGGCACGCGGCAGGGCACGTGTGGGCACTGCTGCTTGTCAGGCAGCGAGCGAGGAGGGCCCTTGTCCTGAAAGAGGTGACATCTTGGTGTGATGAGCCACTCTGGGGGCCTGGAGGGGTGCAGGAGGCTCCCAAAGTGACCAGGGAAAGGTTCTGCCTTGCTGCTGTACTACCCTGCTGCCTTGGGACCTCCACAGCTGTGTCTGCAGTCCCTCCACCCACACCCTGTCCCCACGGGTTTCTGGGATTTGTGTAGGGCTGTGATGACCACCAAACGTGCTGAAGCTGTGGTGTCTATGTAGAATATGCCATACATCTGTTTTTAATGAGATGGTATGGAACAGTTCATACAAAAAAAAAAAAAAAAGAAAAATGGGTGCTCCCCACCCGTTGTCTGTAAAGCTCTGTGAGAAATGGTCCGTGCCCACCAGCTGGGAATGCCAGGCTCAGGGCAGGGAACAACCATGGGCATCTGCAATGAGCAGGGCAGTGCTGCTCCCAGGGGAAAAGTGCCTGTTTCTTAGCTGCTTCTGCAATGGAGAAAGCAGGTAAGTCTCTTTTGGTGGGTCATGCAAAACCCCTTTCCAGAGGTAAGTCCACACGTAGACAAGAACCTGGATGCTGCTCTGGCAGCGTTAGCAGAGGTCTCCTTGGCAGAGCTGGCGTGGCTGTAGCTCTCCAGCCAGGCTGTGCTGCTTCCCACTGTCCAGCTGCAGGTTAGGCTGCTGCAGTTCAGCTTTGGTGCCATGTCCCACCCCGGCGGTCCCAGCTGAGGACCACCCCCACGACCAGGAGATGCTGCTTCCAGAGCCGGGTGCTCAAAATCCCGGTGGCTCCCCCTGAGGCACAGGCAGATGGTGTTCCCTGGCCCTCCTGCTCTCCTAAAGCCAGCTCTGCCGCCTGTAGCCCGAGTGGCCCCGCGCGGGGCAGGCCGATGGTGGGATGCGGGCCGTGCCGATGATCGCGGCACTCCCGGCTGCGAGCCGGTGCCCGGGGGAGCCGCCCGGCAGGAGCTGCGCCAGGAGCTGGCCCTGCTGCTTCCCGCATCTCCTTCTGCCCCAGCAGCTCCCACCGCCGGCACCGTGTGGTGAAGGACGCCCCGGGCAGTCGCAGAGGGTGTCCCAGAAGGGTCGGTACCCACATCTCCGCCGGTGCCGCCGCTCCGTCCCGCCGGTCCCCGCCGCGCAGGGCGCGCCGCAGGCAGCGTCACCGCAGCAGCAGCACCAGGGGCAGGAGCAGCAGCGTCGGACACACCGAGATCCCAGCAGTGCCACCGCAGTCCTGGGCGTTTTCCTGGGAGATGGGAGACAAGGTGTCAGCCTGCCTGCTGCCAAGCCCGCCTGCCACCCTTGGAAGAGGGAGCAGTGCCTGCGGCCGAAAGGAAAGACCACCAGGGGCGAAGGAAGGGACTGGTTTGATTCCTGTTGGCCATAGCAGCCCCCCGTGAGCCAGGAGGCCACTTGCCTCCTGGGCTCCTCGCAGGGGGTGTGTGCGTGTGTGCTTGCTCCCGACCCCGTGATATCCCAGCTCAAGCCCTTCCCAGGTGGGACTAACGTGACAGTCCTCCTGCTGGGAGCCCCCTCGGGATTCACAGGCCGTGTCTGGGTCCAGCCGGCAGGATGGGCACCTGAGACAGCCCACGCGAGGGGGCAAGAGGAGACATTAGTGCATTTCGGGTACAGGCATGCCCGTGGTGCTGCCCAGCCGTGGGCTCTCCCTCCGTGCCTCCCCGCTGCCCAGGGTACCTCAGGGTGGAATGCGTGGCACGTGTCCGGCCGCCGCCGCAGCTTCTGGGACCGCATCCGCTCACACTTCACCGAGGCGTTGTGTGCCAGGCTGTCAAGGACACCTCAGGACAGTGCGGGCAGGGAAACGGGGTGAATGCCACACAGACCCACGGGGGCCCACGCAAGTTTGTCTGGGTGTAACTGCACGGCCCGGGAGACACAGCGGGGAGGACAAGGGAAGGGCAGGTCACCCTGCTCGGGCTGGAGACCTCTGCGAGCTGTCCCACAAGCTGGGTCGTGCTCTCCACCCCCATGGCAATGGCAGCAGAAGCACATTTTCCACCCTGGCAAACACGGAGATGACAGGGCCTGTGGAGCCCTGCATCCCTGCTGTGCATGCAAGGATATATTTGACCTCTTTTGCATCCATTGGGACGGGTGGGAAGACACTGCAGTCGCAGACAGCGTCCGTGACGAGGAGCAGGAGGTTACTGCTGATGATCTGCTGTGCCACAAACATCCTGCAAGGGAAGAGCAGGTGAGGCAAAGCACAACTCTCCAGCTACAGTGCCAGAGCAGCAGCCCTGGCATTGCCTGAACCACAGCAAAGAAATTGACAGAAAACAGAGATCATTGGAAACAGGGTGTCAGCAGGAAGCAGGAGAGACCAGTGAGCAAGCCATACACAGGGAGAAGTGCCACTGGCACTCCTTTTTGGCCTCAGAAAGCTCTCAACTGGCTCAAATCTGCAACTCCATGCTTTTAGGCACAAAAGTCAAAATCAACCCGAAAACACAACCAACCAACCAAACCCAACACAAGCCCTCCCCAGACGGGGCAGCACGTCACAGCGGATGGCACCTGAGAAAGCCTGGTTTCACCCAGAGGTATGTCAATGCCTGTTCAATGTGTATTTATGTGTGCTTGTACAATGCAAGGGTGTCTGTATTCTGTGGTCCTGCGAGGAGCAGAGCTGTGCTAAATTTCCTGTTACTCGAGAGAGAAATAGAGGATTCCAGTAACGTTGTGTGCTGCACTGGTGTGATGGGACTGAACAACTGGTGTTTGGCAGGGAGCCAGCAAGCTGTCCTGGAGCCACTGGGCACAGGGAAGGCTGGGGACATGGGGCTCAGCATGCCTGCACTGGTGGCAGGGCTGCGAGGCTGCAGCAGGTGAACGGCTTGGTGACTCCCAGTCCTGCCAACCACGGCCCAGCCAAGGGAGAGGGCTTCTGGAACAGAAATACAGGCTTGTGGGAAGGGCCCACTGCACTGGCCAAGCTGACTGTGCTGGAGGAGTGCCCAGGCTCCCTGGTTATTCACCACCTGGCCTTGCTCCCTGCCAGCCTTCGGGGATTTCCGTGTTCCCTTTTAAAGGTGTTGAGTGCCACACACACAGCTGACCATTTCATTAGTGCTCCCTGACTAATGACTGCCTTGGGAGCTTTGACGAGCAGCCTTCAACCCATGCACAAGCCCAGTCACCAGGACAGAAGTGCCCCGTGCATCCAGCAATCCACGAGCCAACGTTTTTGCCCAGGATGGAGCAGCCAGCCCGGACCTTGTGGAATGTGATCAGGAACGCCTGCATGCCAGGCCCCTGGCTAATGCTCCACAGAGCCTGTGGCAGGGGGTGTGTCTCTGCCAAATATCTGGGTAAAAGATGCACAAGAGATGCACCTGGGAGCCAGAGGCTGTAACTACAAAGGAGCTGAGTGGGACACAGCACCTGCTGCTCCAGCACTGGCGAGGTGCTGCCTCCAGCAGGGAAGGGTCAGTCCCAGGCCGTGTTTGTGGCAGAGATCTGTGACCCAAATAGGTCACTCAGTTCCTCTGGAGCTTAATACAATACCTCGTTGTCATCACATCTGCAGTCTCTTCTGAAACAATGTTTGGCAAGGCCTGGTTTTCCTAAAGCCATGCTGACTAGTGGAGGCTGTTTTTCTAACCTTTAAGTCTTTCCTGCAGTTGATCCAACACTGCAGACTGGGTAGGATTGTTTTGGGTTTTTTTTTAAGAGGCATACCAGTCAGATCTGTTTGGCCTCCTCACATTAGGAAAAGCTGGATCAGTGGAAATTCATCTTTTTGTCACCTTTCCACATGTGATTGCTGATGGCACTGTACAACCCCTGAAAACAGCCTCTTTTCACAATGACTCTCCTGTTACTTTTGACTGTCCATTCTCTTACAATGACAATAGGAAATATAAAAGTGGACCCTTGTCTTCAGCTCTTTCAGTCTAACACTTCCTTTTTTGGTTTTATCCCATCCCTGTATTTTTTTTCCTGTAGAAATACTGAAAAGGGGGAAAACAAAAAAACCAAAAAAAACCAAAAAAAAAAAAAAAAGGAAAGCCAAAAGCATTGCAAAAAGGAAAACTTGCTAAGAAGAAAACTTTTGCCAGAAACATGAAAAAACAGAAAAAGTTCCTTTCTGCAATCTGTGGAATGGAAGGATATATATATTTTAATGCTGTTTTCTTCGTTCTCCAGCCACCTCTGCTTATTAACAGACGGTTTTAATTTTTTTTTTGTCAAGGATCAGTACCGTGGACTCTTCACCTCTCTGTGCCCGGCATGGCTGTTCAGCTCTGCGGATGCCGTGGTGGCCGTGCCACGGGCACAGTGGCAGGTGACCCTTCTCAGGTCGCTGTCACCGCCAGCAGCCCTTGGACAAGGCCCCCAGGTGAAAGGGAAGCTGCAGCCCTTACTTTTGGCAGTCTCCACACTCGATGAGCCCGTTGGTCTCCCTGATGGCCGGCTCGTACACGAACACGGGGTACTCGGTGTCGCAGGGCTGCAGCGTGTCGTGCTTCTTGTGCTTGTGAGCTGCGGGGGCGAGACAAGGGCACAGGTGAGGGGCGCGGGAGCACACGGGAGCTGCCTGCACTGAGGTGGAAACGCCCCAGACCGGCGGTGGACCTTGGAGGAGCAGCCCTGCGTGCCCGCTGGCCCCCAGCAGTGGCCGGGAGCAGGTGCCTGGCAGAGAAGAAGGGGAAGGAGATGCTCGGAAGCAGCCAGGCAGTGATGCCTGCTCCCACTAGGTGGTGTGGGAAAACCAGCCTATGTGAGAAATGCCTCCAAC
This sequence comes from Lycocorax pyrrhopterus obiensis, assembly GCA_014706295.1. Classification (NCBI taxonomy): domain Eukaryota; kingdom Metazoa; phylum Chordata; class Aves; order Passeriformes; family Paradisaeidae; genus Lycocorax; species Lycocorax pyrrhopterus. The sequence continues at coordinate 72,963,833 of JACSVZ010000015.1, read as the reverse complement.
GCTGCCACTCGCCTTCCCCCAGCGAGCCCGGACCCCGCCGCAGTGGCCACAGCAGCCCAGGGACCCCCCAGCCAGGCGGGCAGCGACATTTGGGCACAGGTACCCCTGTGTTCAAAGGAGCGGGGGGTCCTACTGAACCAGCAGCGTTAATGAAGCCCTCCGGCCTAAGCCAGCCCTGGTCCACGCGCTTTTTAAAACACTGAAACCTGTGCCCGGGCTGGTCCTCCGTGCCCGTGCCAAGGCTCAGCCCCTGCGGGAACCCTGCGTGTCTGTGCCGAGGCTCTCCATCAGCTGCTGATCCCTCCTGAGCCCGCTGACATTTCAGAGCGAGCCCACAGCAGGACACCTGAGGGGTTCAATACGTGTCATGTTAAGAAGAATCCACCACCAGCAAACAGATCTGGCCTGAGAGCACAGGGAAACAGATGACAGCTCTCGAGGACCAGCAGAGACCCAGCTAATGAACAGCACTGGCTCCTGGAGGGAGCAGCTGCTCCATCACTCATCAGTCACACTCTGTGGGACTCCCAAACTAATTTGGGGATGAGGGGGAGCTGAACCGGCTTACTAAGCCTCCCTCAAGAAGCAAGAGCATTCTTTCTAGGAGTTCAGCAAAATCTGTCTTGCCTGAAACTACTGCCTTGGGCCCTTCTGGCAATTATTTTCTGCAGTTGGAGGCAGCAAAGCCAGCTCCTGCCTCTGTAGGATACAGGGGACTGTTGCTGATGGAAATGTGAAGCTTTGTTGCTAGGGCAGAGGTGGTTGCGGCTCAGCCAGCAGCAAGTACGAGAAATGGTTTCTACATCAGCTTTGGGCCTGAGCACAAAAGCCTCACTTTGCAGCCCCCCACCCACACAGCAGCCGTGGGCAGAACTCCTGGGGGGACCAGCAGGGAAGAGGGTCCTCCTGACCAGCAGGGAAGAGGGTCCTCCTGACGTGGAGGACGCCCAATTTATCCCTTGCAGCAGAAGTGCTGAAGATTTATAAAAAAATGCAGCAACCTGGGTTTTAATCAGCAAATGTATGGTGAGAAGGCATCAAGAGGGCATCCGTGATTGGATGGGTGATTTGCATCACTGTAAAACCCTCACTGCTGAGAGCAATGGTCTCCTCTCCCTCGGCACTGCCAGAGCAGGCAGAAAGCAGCAGGCACCTCCCCGCAGAGCTTGCCGTCCAAACAATGTGGATTACATGAGAGAGAGAAAAACTGCATGATTTTCTCTGATTTTTCTCTCCACCGTGGCAATCCAGCAACACAAGACATCCATTAAGAGCCAGGAACTGCAGCCCAATCTTCCCTCTAATGCCTTGCCCAGGTGAATATGATGGGCGCTCAAACCCCTCCCTGCAGTGCAGAGCCTCTGGTAATTGTGCTTTGTGCTTTTCCTCAGAAGTCTCAAAAGCCAGCGCTCAGGAGGCAGCCCCCTGCTTAAATCCTCCCAGAGCGTGGGACCCACCTTTCGGTGTCACGGTTAGGTTCATTTTGCACAGATTCAAAAGCACGCAGAGCCTGACTGCAGCACAATGCCTTGTTCTGTATTCACCCCGGATTCACACCGAATTAATCAACTGAACTTGTCATTCCAGGGGCCGGCAGCACCTCTGCCACCAGCCAGGAGCTGTCTGGCTGTGCTCTGCCACCGTTCGCTGTCCCTCTGTGCAAACCCCACGCTGCAGAAGCAGGAGCAGCCTCTCCCATTTCTGCTGACGGAGATGCCTCTGACTAGGACCCGCCACAGGGACTGACGGTCCTGAGGAGATCTGGGATGAGCACAAGAAGACTTTGTTTCTGAGGTGAATTTCAAAGGCTTAGACACTTCTGGTGGGGCGTGCAGAATATCCCCGCTTGTGCTGTAAGGAGAGAAGCTGCAAACACTTTCTAGCTCTGACAGCTGCACGGCTGGTAGCTGTATTCTGGCCAGGAAAGTCCCCAAACTAAGACTAAAGGAGTGTGAGAAACAGAGCAGGAGCCCTTTCTTTCAGCCTTAATTCACTGTACTTGGGGCTGGGAAAGCAGCTCCAAACCCTGAGACAGGTGGCCAGGCTATCACAGTCTGGACCAGGGACAGCCCTTCTCAGGGACATGCTTGTGGCCAAGACCACACACTGGTCCCTCAGCCACAAACCGTCAGAGCCCTGTTGAGCTGCCCCTGGATTTACAGCAGTGCCACTGCAGCACAGCTGTTGGCAATGGACTGTACAGTTCTTGCTCCGAAGAATCGCTGTGAGGACCACAAAGGTGACCTCACAAAGCTGGGGCAAACCGCTTGCAAGAATTTAACATATGGCTCATGTCATGAGTGGCAAAGAGCCCTGACACACCAGGACCTCGTTTTCCCCCTGTCCCTGGTAAAGAATGACATCCTTTACTAGCTCCTGTTATAGTATCTTATCCTTTACCAGCTTCCTGTCATAACATCATCAAAGCAGACGGAGTTAAAGCAATATAAAATACTGTGGTGTGAAGGATGGGGTGCAGGGAGGGGTGAATGAGACCATCAGCTTGGAAAATGCAGAATGGAAGTTGATGTGAGGCCTCTCAGCCTCAGCCAGTGTTGAATGAGGGCTGTCATGGTGGGCTTGGAGAACCAAGCCCCTCAAGGGGACAGTCAATTAAAGAGACTGCATGAACCACACCCAGGACAAATGTGGCCAGCACCAAGGTGTATTTTTAAACTGGCACAAGTGCCCTGCACAGACCTTAACTTTTTTTTTTTTTTTTTTTTGGCACAAGCTGAATGAAAAGAAGCTGCTTTAAAATCTCCCAACTCCTGCACAGAGACAAGACCTATGACAGAGATTATGCTTAAGCCTCCTGCCACTTAATTTGCTGGGAAGCAAAGCAGCTGCAGCAGTATTGAGACATTCAGAGAAGCCCAGTACATCATCGGCAGAAGGCTGGGGCTGAGCCTCTGCATGCACATGCTGGACATCAGAATGTTATCAGCGCCCTCAGAGTCTGCTGGGCAGGGATTAGTAAACAGCCAGAGGAGCTGATAACAAATTGCAAACTTTATAGCAAAGAGTGAGTTAATTCCAGGCTGTCGTTGCTACCATCTGCACTGCCAGAAAGACTTTGTCAGACATTTGGCAACCAATCCTTCTGAGCAGCAAAGGCAGTGGCTGTGCCTCATTATGAACCATAGAGCCCAGATTGTGAACTCTTTCCCACCAGCACAAATCACGCACCCGACTCAGTGGATTTTCTCTGGGACACGTGACAAAATCTGCCACTTAGTTACCAATATAAAACATAGAATTTAACCAATTATCTTGTAAAATGTCTTCTGTGTACATTATCACAGAGTAAAAAAAATAAACTTTTATGATCTACAGAATTCTAGAAATAGTTCTTTCTAGGCTGCATGCCTTGGCTGGAAGTATTTTTGGCTTAATTAAAAGCTTTCAAACCTGTGGTGATGTCCATAAAAGCAGAAGCCCTTACAAACACAGAGAGAAATTGAGACGCTGAGAGCAGAGAAAAATCTGTGGCAGCAAACACGTCTTCTCACCACCTCTGAAAAGCAGATTTGTATGATGAGTGCAGTCTGAATACATCACGCCCATATTCCAACAGCAACTCTCACCTTCCCAGAAAACAAGAGAACTTGGGAAGCAGAAATAGGCTCAGTGCTGCAGAGCCAGAGGTACACAGTCAGGCAAGGGAGAGCATTAGATCCCTGATCGTTAATTCCTCTGCACATAACCCGGAAAAAATGTGTGTGCTCAATTTCTCTCTCACAAAATGTCTCCTTCGCTTCATATTTTTCGCATACACCAGCCTTGGCGCGCAGTCAAGAAAATGTTAACGTCTCTGGCAAAAATCTACAGCCCCTTCTTAACAACATGTGCAATCCATTTCTTCCAGCCCCAATAGTATTCTTCCACCCTGCTACTCCCCCGCACACATGGACACTCATTTTTTTCATCTGCAGACACCCTCTCTTGCTCTTCCTCTTCTCCATCCAGTAAGACACATTCCAACTGTCTCTATTTCTCCATCTCTGTCTCACACATACGTCTTGCTGGGCAGAGAGCAAACTGGCAAATACAAGCTAGATATGGAGGCAGGGAGATACAAACACAGCCACAGCCTGGACTCTCTCTTGGAGGAATTTCTAACTTGCCTGTAGGAGAGGATTTATGAGCTACAGCATATACTTATCAGTTGAACCGCTTGAAAGTCCTTCTGCATTATCCCAGAGCTGGGCTGGGATTTATCAGAAGGAGCTAAGCCATGGGGTGTGGAAAAGAAGACTTAAGTTACTTCTTAATAACTGAAGTCTACAAGACCCGTATAGTTTTTCCTGCAAGAAGGCACGGGTTGGTCTTCGGTTTGGGAACAACAGCCGAAAAGAATGGGCCAGCTGGGAAGCACGGTGAAGGACACGCCATGGAACACGGGCCACAGGCCCAGCCAGGCCACAGGAATGAGTGATGACGCTGTCTGTGACTGCAGCTCCTCAGGAGGCTGGTGTGTTCCTTCTTTTATCAGCTTCTCAGTGACAGACCGTCAATCACCAGCTCAGCCAGCTAAATGAGCAACAGCATCTCTTCTTTGCAGACCAGGGAAATGGAGCCAGGCACTGCCTGGGCCCTGTCACGCCTTTCTGCAAGTCCCCCACGGTACAAAAGGTGGAAAAAAGTCTTTCCTAGCCTAGGAATTTCTAGTTAATTCTCTTTTTTTTTCACTATTCAGGGGTTCTACTTACAGTGATGGAAGACAGCCTTGGCTGGAGAAGTCCCATGACACACAGACACACAGGCACGATGGAGCCACGTGACAGTTTCACAAGATGGCAGTGACACGAAGACATGAATTTGCACACAGCAGTCATGGAAGTGATGTGGGAAAGAGATGAAGGAAGCACAACAGGAAATGGTCATGAGCAGGACAGCAGTGACAACCCCCCTCCCTTTTTGCTCACATCTCCCCAAGCAAAGACTAAATCAGACTGCATCCACAGCAGGAACGCCACGCTGGCCTGTTCTCCAGAATGAGCAGTCCCTCCTGCCCTGCCATGAGTACTGCACCTGCTCACCTGACTCTTCCTCACCCATTTCTGTCCTGGGACACTCCTGTTATCCTGATGTGTGTTACACAGCAGCCAGGGCTGCTTAGGGGACACCTGCAGCTCCTACTGCCGTCTCTTTGGAGGAGGAGAGTGGGACCTAAACAGCACCCACAGATCTCCTTCTCTAGAGGGGAATTTCACTTTCAAAAAATGACTGTTTCCCCATTGTGCCAGGAGAGTTCAGCGCAGAACACCCAGCCCCACAGCTGGCATGGAAGGTACCACTGTCTCCACTAAAGGCACCACTAGTGATCAATAATTAGCAAGACTAATTACAGCCCCTACATGGCTGCACAGAGCACACCTCCCCTTCCCCTCTGAGCCTCCTCAGGGCCATTAACATCCCCCCTGCTTGCAGGGGCTGGGATGGGACTGCAGAGATTCCTGGGGTGCTTTCAGCAGGCAGCAGTTCAGCTGCAGGACAGGTCACTGGATTTCAAACCAGACACACCCCTCTGCTGAAGGCAGCTGCTGTGCAATACCATGTGCCATGATCTTCCAGAGCAGGTCTGGTGGGTAAGTGAAGAGCCTCCGCATGTTATTGAATTCGAAAGTTTCTGTCTGGCTTCCTGGGACCTCTGCTAGGCTCTGGAGAGCCTGCTGTTCCACCCCTGCTCTGTCCTGTCCTGTAGCAGACTGGAAGGGACGCTTTCCAACAGTTCTTTGCAGCTGATGGCCTCTCATCCCACTGCACACAGGGCAGGGGTCCTCAGGAAGAAGTGTCCCCCTCTCCTCAGCAAATTGCCCTGAGGGAAGCAAGCAGTGTGCTCCGAGCAGCACACACCTCACCCTGACCACCCTGGTGCTGTGTCATCTCATGAAGCCTGAAATGGGGGTGGAAATGGGGGGAGATGGTGGCATCTGGCAGCTGGATTCCAGTGTCCGTGGAGGACGGGGCGTGGGGCAGATGGCAGGCTCCTCGCCAAGGCCAGGCTTCCCCGTACAGTTTCTTCTGTCACCAGTGGCTGCAACACTCACGTGCTATGGGGCGGCTGGACTCTTGTGTACTCACCATCTGCCAAGTTGTCTGAGTGCCAGAAGCTACTCATGTTAAACTCCAAAAGGAAGCTGTCAAAAGAGCAAGAACAGAGGATGCTTTTTCAGCAGCCTGGAAGGATGCAGGTGTCAGGGAGATGGCCCTGTCGCCCAGTGAGTATCAGTTCTAAAATGTTTACTACAAATTTCTGGCAGTGCAAGTCTGATCTTTTAAAATTTTAAATTTTTTTTTCCCCTCTCCACATGCTAGAATGTAGCTCTGTATCATGGAATCTGTACTGTGGAAGATCTGAATGGGCTTTTTCCTGAAGTACATCCTGTACAAGGGGCTCACCAGTGAAGGAAGAAATGAGTACGGCAGCCCCTGAGGCTGGGAGGGGATTCAGCCACAGTAGGACCCAGCATGACGGCCATCAGGAGCCCACTCTCTGGCTACTTGGAGGTAACTACACTGAATTATTCTGTACCAATAGGCTAAAGTCCTCAGAGCTGGACCTTTACCACATCTCCCCTTTTGCACACCCAGCAAGCTGAGCAGTGGCACTTTCGTCCTAATTTGGGCTTGAACTCTGATTCACCCCAGAAGTCTGAGGTGAACGCCAAGGCAGAGGAGAGCCTCCCCTCTCTCCCCCCTTGCCTGGCACTCACACCTGAGCTGCTTGGCTTGCTTCCTTCAGCCTCCTCCCCCCTGAGAGGAAGATGTGCATTCGCTCATCACAGGCAAAGGAGACAAGCAAGAGGACTCGGCACCAAGGATCTGCGCAGAGCCCCAGGAGACCCAAGCCCTATTTCTGACTCAGGCACTTTGTACTGAGTGACTTCAGGTAAATCCCAGACCCACTCTGGGCCTCTGCCTCTCGAAATGGCACTAGTAATAGCTTTCTGTCTCCCAGGAGCACGGAGCAGAGCTGAATGTCAGGAGAAGGCTGACAGCGGTGCCCTGCGCGGGGGCTTCCGCTCGCAGCTTTCCCAGCTCTTGCCCCTCTTGGTCTGAGCCTCCCAAACACCCCCACCTTTTTGGTACTCACATGAGGAAATCACTTATCAGCCACTTCACTGCAGCTAGAAAGGCATAAATTGGCTGGAGAACAGAAGAAGAAATGAGAAATGCCATAAGGACCTGGTTAGAGAATTTGTAATTGTTATGCAGGACCCCACATTTTAGACCAAGTCCCTCCACTGATCAGAGCTCTTGAAGACAGGCTGGGAATTCAAGGTCTGGGCATTACTGGAAAATGTTCAAAATACATCAAAAGCCAGCAGAGCTGCCTTGCTACTAATAATATCTCTTCACCCCCTCCCCATCAGGGTCAGGGAGTTTATCAGGAATGTATGAAGGACTTTGAAGATGTAATTGCTTGATGATTTCTCTCCAGCATGGATGACCTTCAGAGCTCAGAGCAGGAGAGGAACACAGCTAAATGGGACACCACCAGTTCAGGATGCTTTTGTGTTCTGAGAGCAAGTGGTGTTTCTGGGACAGCACTGCCCAGGATTTAGTATTATCTGCCATTGATTGATTATGCTTAACCGTGCTTTCATCCAGCTTTTCCTCAAGATGGCATGACTTCTATCATCCTCTTGCTTTTCAGCTCCAAATTGGAAATCCAGCATTATCCCAGGGACAATTCATCTGCAGAGGATACTGCTGCTTCTTTTCTTCATGGTAACCACGTCTGATTTTCATCTCCCCCTCTCAAAATCATGCCCATGTCCTCAAACCCAAAACAGATGCAGCAGTCACGGGACACAGGATAATGTTCCATTACTGCTGACTTATCTTCAGCCAAAATAAGTCAGCAAATAGTAAAATGTAGAGGTGGTTGGGAATTTGACTGATTTTTATGTCTGTATATGAAAAACTGACTTTTCTTGATTTCTTCCTTTCCAAGGGTTTTGCTAAGAGGAGAAGACGAGAGATGGAGGCTGAATGCTCACCTTTTTATTCTCTTCCCAATTCACCTAATTTTTGGCAGCTCACAGTTTGTGACATTTCTTTCACTGATCAGAATTAAAGGATATAATCAAGCAAATATTTTCACTACAATCACCACATGTTATCTAGCCAGCTTGTATAGCCTTTGCAAAACAGACACTGTTAGAAGTGGTATTGTTACAAATGTTGTTAAAAGGTAATATGTTGTTGAAAATTCTTTTACTGGAAAAAAATTACAATGTCATGCTGTAAGGAGTACTTCCAGCACTCCTTCCAGTATCAAAGGATCATAACAATAATGAACACATCCCTGTTTAGGGTTGTGTCAAGTAGTTTGAAGTGGCCTAAGTGGTGAGTAGTTCCTTTGTGCTGCCTGTTTGAGGCAAGGTTAGGAAGGTGGAGTGGGATTAGATTATGAGTTTGTATCAGCCTAAAGAGAGGCTGCATTTGGGTACTGGTAAAACCCTTCACTCTTAGTTTGTTCCCTGGGCTACCAGCATTCTCACTCTCTCTCTTGCTCCAGGCTCACTCATCCTTCCCCAGGGACTGCCAGTTTTCCCCAGGTGCTCTGCTCCCTGACAGTGCAACTCTCCTTCCTGAGCTGCTGAATAAATCCAAGCCCTGTAAAAGCATTCCTGTTCATTCCAGCTGCTGGCTGATTCCTTGGCTTTTAGGAGAACCTGCCTGCCTAGTTCCTGTCCTTTCCCTGGTCCTTCCAATTTTCAGTGAGATCCTACATGGCAATAGAGAGCCACGCTGGAAACCACCGTCAGTGGCCACCACTGCTTCAGGAATCTGCCTGAAGTGAGTTTGGACATTCCCATCACTCGAAAGCAAACATGTCCTGAAGCCTTTTGGGGCGTGCTGGAGATGCCCAGCCCAGGGAGGGCTGCAGGGTGACAGATACGTACGCTGAGCAGGGGCCGGGCGCCGCTGTGGTGGTGGTAGGGCACCTTGCACATTGCCTGGTAATCATACATGGTCACTCTGCAAGCAAAACAGAACAAGCAAGCAGTCAAAAGCAAGCAGTGCAGCCGCCCACGGGGCAGACACGTCAGCTTTTTCTCAAAAAATGTCATGTATGAACTGTTTCCTGTACTCACTAAAGCAGTGACCTGCTTACACGTGTCTTTGCTGTTTGGCCAGTGCTGGATCTTGCAGAGCAAGAAATACAGGCTCTGGATTAATGTAACTGGGTCAGTACAGGAGGAAATATGTCCCTAATTTCAGACAGTGAATAAAGCAGGCTGTGAAGCAGAGGAATTATAATTGTAACTACCTCAGGTCCCCCTAGTTCCTGTTTTCAAGCCACTGAAACTCTGAACTCTCTTTTGACATTGGATGGGGGAATGGAGTGAGACGAACAGAGGTATTTTTAAGGGAGAGAGAGAAATGTGGTCAGCCAGCTGCAATGCTGCATCTGTGGGGCTCTCAGACAACCACTCCACAGAAAGGCCTTCCGAGTGGCAGGAGGAACTGAAGCACTTCTGCACCCAAAATGCCAAGAAATGCTGCCCATAACATCTCGCCCTGGGAAAGACAGAGAAGCAGCTGCTCTCTGGCCACATGGAGATTGGAAGTTTCTGTCTCTCTGTGTTTTGCAGCAGGTGGAAGAGCAAGAGACGAGGAGAAACAGTGTGTGTGGTGACGATGGCTGAGCGAGGCAGCAGAGGGGGCAGGTAGCTAAAGGAGCTCTTGTGTCTAAGTGAGAGTCACATGCATCATCAGCATGTGCATTTTCCCCTGCTCAAGTGCTTCTGAGAGGGACCAATATGCTCTGACCCACACACCAGCGGAGAACAAGAAGTACGGCGTGGAGATCCCCCACTTACCGCCTGAACATGCCCATGTTTAGCAGCTGGGTCATCACTGAGCCATCCACTGCACCAAAAAATTTTCCAGTCTGCAAGCACAAAAAGGGAGAAACAGAATAAACTAAATTTTCCAAGTGCTCGATGGCTCCAGCCGATCGAGTTTGTCTGGAGGCCTGCTGTACACAACGAGGGTTTTCGCAAGGAGGCAACGCCAGGCTTTGTCCTTTGGCTGGCTGGAAAGCTTGAGGGAGGACTTCCCCCATCACCAGCTGGGCATCCTGCACCGTTCCTACCACGCTTGGAGATGATTTAGCCCACGTAAGTCTCTGCAGCTTGTGACAGAAAAAGGCAGACTCTCAAGCTGCAGAGACCCAGGCATGTTGAATCACTGGAAGCCTGGACTCTCCTGTGGGCTGTTGGGAATCCATGTTCCCTGGATCTGAATGCCTGAGTCTTCCATTTGAGCCTCTCTGCTACCCGTGGCCGCAGTGGATTTGGAAACCTCTGCTCTCCTGCTGCCCTAGGTGAACTGGCCCACCATGCATGACTGTGATACACAGATTTATTTAGGTAGCAAACACAATTTTACAACTCACTGCTGTGCAAGCTCTGAGCAGGCAACACAACACAACACGAACCCACCCACCCCTGTAGCTTTCATACTAGGCACTGGCATAGCTAGAACTAAATTGCATTTGGGGGGCAACAACCCCCCAGTCCCCTTGCCTGCCTCAAATAAAGGTGGAGCTTGTGGCCCTCTGGTCCCATGAACGCCTCATAGTCAATAACCTCAAATATGGACCTGATCTCAAATCTGGTGACTGCTGCTTTAAAGATTTCCTCAAACAAACAATTCCAGCCTTCCTGATTACTAAACCATGACAAATGTATTGCAAAAATGCTTCAAACCTGTCAAGTCCACCGCTTTGTTCACAGGCAAGTAAATGAAATGTTTGTAAATAATAAAAGTGCAGATATGAGCTGTCCTCTGTCTGTTTCCTGGCTCATGGGTCCTGACAGAGTAAATAGCTCCCCTGTGTTGTGGAAGCATTCACACAGTCTGGGATGTTTTGCTTTTCCACTGACAGGCTAGCAGTCATTTAGCATGTATTAGCACATGACAGATGACTTCATTTATTTGAGTGGGACATTTTCCCAAGCAAAGCCTGAACCTTAGGCAGATTTACCTAAGATCACATGGTAATCATCTAACAGGAGTGTTACACGGTTATGAGCCTCTTCCCAAAAGGCTTTAGAATTCATTTCACTGTATTTCACATACACTGTTGTGTATCAATCACACAAATTGATATATAACATCAACTCCCCTTTGAGCATTTAGGCTGTAATCATTTCAGACAATCCAATGTGCCTGAGCAAGCACTAACTTTTTTCACCTCCCTGCTTTTTCAATCTTATTAGGGTGGTGAAGAGGCCAGCTGCTTCTAGCTAATACCAGTCTGCAAACCCAGCAGGAGCCAGAGCAGTGGGATTTAACACAGTGCAAGCTGCAGACAGCGAGGCAAGGAGAGGGGGCTTGTAAGTGAGGCCCATCCTGTCAAGAGATGCTGATGTCTGACCAAATTTCTCCATGTATGACATCATTTGTATAGGTGTAAGAATGAGGAGCTATTAGTGCGAGTATGGCCTAGGGAGTGTGTTCAGAAAGGCATCAGCAAACTGGTCTCTAGCACCAAACCAGACATTCAAAGCCTGCTGCTGTTTCAGGTGCCCTGTGCAGGCAGTAACACAGAAAAGCATCACTCGGCCGAAACCAACGCGGTCCTGCACTGGAGCAACGCTTTGTAAAGCAGCTCTGGTTACACCCCGCTCCCTCCAGTGACTGCTGCTCTCCCAGGCAGCCCTCTGCTGTGTTTCTCCTGACTCCCATCTCCGGGCAAGTCTCCACAGGCCCTTGCCATTTCAGAGGTTGCCGGCACGCAGCACGGCTCTGACAGCCCCGTGACACACGCCGTGTCACAGCCCCGGCAGCTGAGCGTACAAGCACACGCGCAGGCTGTGCACAGCCAAGAGATGCGACCCAGGGCACACGTATGACTCAAAAGCTGCATCACTGCTCACATGCATCCATGCTTTGCTGGCTTTTTGAGCAATCTACACTCTTTGTACGCTCAGAAGCTGTGGACAGACAGGATCTGCCAAATTGCCCAGGTTTTGTGGGCGGGCAGGCAGCCTCCTTGTTGCGTGGCTCAAACAGAGCCAGCCCTTGCTCCTCCACAAGCTCTGAGCTCTGGTGGCAACTTGGCCTTTTAGCTGCCTCCCTGCACCCTGCCCCGCAGTCCCACCTGGGCAGAGCTTGCAGACATGCTCTGCAAAATGCCTCAGGCAGAAGGCAGCAATCCTAGAAAAAATAGGTTTAGTGGGTGAGGGAACATCTGGATGCAGCAGGCGGAGGGAGCTCAAGACCTGCGATCCACAGCTGTGCCTATGACTGGCAGAGAGAGGCAGCTAAAAACTCAGGGGTGGTTGTGGGGCCACAGCAAACACGGCAGAAAAAGCAGAGCAGCCCTCCCAGCAGCACAGCCTGACTCTGCCTCTTATTCCCCCTTCCTCCCCAGCCAAGAGCACCTGGTCCCCACTCACTCCCTTCTCCAGCGTTTTAACTCTTTGCTCCCTCTGGGATGAGACTGGATGGGGAGATTAGCTCGAATTAACAGATTACCCGTTCTTCCCCAAGTAATCCTGCAGGGAGCTTCCAACTTGTCACTCATTAAAATCCCGAGTCCCTTTTCCATAGTGGTTTCTGACTGTCAGTAAGCTTCCTGCTGCCTTCATACAGAGGTTATTAGAGCCAATCCCCCATCCTGATCCCCCATCCCAAGGGCAGAGGAGAGCAGAGCTGGAGCCACGCTGTCCTCATCCCATTCCTGCAGGAAGCTGCTCTGATTTCCAATGTGGTCACCCAGGGAAGGAGGTGCAGGCAGCAGGCAGCTCTGGCAGGCAGAAAAGCCAAAATACCCACAAAAATCCAGGTATGGGGGTTTTTTTGGCATTATGTTAAAGGATGCCTTGAGGGAAGAGGATGGGGCAGGGAAGGCCACATAGCAGCAAGTGATCCCATGCAGCAACACCCAGGTGGCAAAGCTATGGAACCCAGGATATTGATTTAATGCTGCTGTCTTGAATTCCCTGAAGGGTTTAACGGTGTGGACACTCATGGTGCCACCAGGAAATAAAAACAGTAACTGGGACAGGATAAAGAAACCAGAAAAAAAGCAGTGGTGAACTCTCCGAGGTCAGGGAAGGTAAAAGCTGGAGGAGGACAGCTCTGGTGCTTGCCAAAATGCCTCATCTTGGAGGCATGTGGATAATGTTCATAATTTACCCAAATCCACTATAATGCCATGTTTCTGTTAGTCACATCTTTCAGACATGAGCTTTGGAAAAACCTGTTTTCCATAAGATGCAGGAAAAAATACAGAGGCAGAACCCAGGAGGGCAGAACACAGGAGACAGGGTAGCTAAAGGGTGTAGTTGTCTCCACTGATGGACACATGTCATAGGACTCAGTAAAGCATCTTTGAAAATGCCATGGGGGTCAGAGGAGAAAACACCCCAAACACCTGGCCTCCCAGAGCAGGGAGCCAATACAGCTTTTACAGCATTTCTCCCCCTTACTTCTCAAGTTCTATTTGTTTTTTTGTTTTTTGGCACACCACGTCACTGAAGGGACACTTCTACTGGGCTATTCAGTGTGCTGGGTAGGGCGCTTTTACCTTTCCTACACAAAAGAGGTTGGTTATTCCTTGCAATAAGCCCCCCTTGGTATCTGTCTGTACCCCCCCGGTGCCTCTGTGTTGCTGACTGGTTTTGCTCTGTGACTCTCAAGAGTTCTCATCTCGGCCTCTCTGAACTCACTGTGCAGTGCCTGCAGAATGCACAGTCTCACCTTTTTCTTTTGCCAGCCCATTCTGAATTTGCTAACCAACCCAAGTCCAGGTGGGAAACCATGGGACTCATAGAGCTGATGTTTTCCATAGAAACAACCATCCAAAAATTCTTCTTTCTTTTCTGTCCCAGCTACTTTGAGATCAATGTCACTACTTCATGCTTCACTTTTTCACCAGCTTCTTGTAAGGGACTCTGTTCAAGGCTGAGGAGAACTGAAATTCAGTAGGTTATCTAGTCTCCCTTATCTCCTGATTTTGCCACACTTTCAAAGAACTATAGCTGATAAGTGTTCTTCCTTCTGGAAGCTGTGCTGCTTGTGCCAATCACATCCACCAGGAGTTCTGTTACCTTAAGTTCCATTTCAATCTGTTTGTCACATTTTGAAGAAAGTAATTTCTGGGATTGGATCTACTGCCTTTTGGAAATACCCAAACTGCATTTGTTAACTCCAGTACAATGGCAATTTTAATGAAACTCCACAATTCTGTCAGTAACAAAACCCCTTTGTTTTCCATTTCTTCTCTAAGCCCACTCTTACTATTGACTTATTGCTCTGTAGTTTATGAGACTGTTCCCATACATCACTTTCTGACATCCAGAACTGTGGGGTTTAATTATTTTGAAAGAAGTAGCCCTGTGGCGAATTTATCAGAGAACAGAGAAGTGTAGCTCAACCGTGCAGTGGCTGGTAGTGTTGACTCTGCCCAGCTGCACAGGATGTCACATCAAACTTGCACCCCTTCAGCTCCCTAGAAATGGCTGTGGAACCACACACCTTGTTTTTATTTCTATTCTGAGCCTTTTCCCTTGCTCCTTTCACCTCTCCAAGTCCAGTAAATCCTCCAGTTCTTTAGGCGTGTTCTTGTTTCCAATTTGCTTAAATTCTTTTGTCTTTGTTTCTTGCCTTTAGCATTTTGCTCTTACCATCCCCTCAGTTTCCTTTCCTGAAGAACACCTGCTTTGGCTTCAGAAACACTCAAAAGTGCTGCTCCCTTCCCTTCCCTTCCCTTCCCTTCCCTTCCCTTCCCTTCCCTTCCCTTCCCTTCCCTTCCCTTCCCTTCCCTTCCCTTCCCTTCCCTTCCCTTCCCTTCCCTTCCCTTCCCTTCCCTTCCCTTCCCTTCCCTTCCCTTCCCTTCCCTTCCCTTCCCTTCCCTTCCCTTCCCTTCCCTTCCCTTCCCTTCCCTTCCCTTCCCTTCCCTTCCCATCTCAGATCATCTTTCAACAGCATCTGTGCCAAGGGAAAGGAGTCTAATTTCCTTTCTTCTGATCAAAAGATATTTTGACTAGTGCCTTCCTTATCACTGCAAACTCCTTCCTCACCTAGGATGTGCTGTCACTCTGCTGGGAGCCTGCCCCCTCACTGCACAGTTGAATTTAATTACACCACAGCCACCCTCATTACACAATTGAACTTCATTTGTTTTAACCAGCTCTGGTGGGTTATTCAGGAACAAGCAAACCCCACTCTCCTCCTCCTCTTAGGCTCTCTTACCTCCTCAGGTATTTTGGAAACAAGTATAAAGCCGTTGTTGTCAATGAGGAAGCAGTTCAGAATCTGCAGAGATGAAAGAGAAGCGATGTTAAAGATGGCTTTTCCCCTGTTCGTGTTCAGGATGAAGCAGTGTGGGTTTGTGATGATGGCAACAGCCTCAGCGTTTCCATGCCAAGCCCCACAGCTCGGCTACCACAAGTTTTACACAATTCTTTTCCCTCTATGCCTCCACTTTGAGGTATTGAGTTCATGAGCTGTGACAGAGATTGTCTCTTGGCAGGGCTCTGTGCAGGCCTAGCAGGCTGTGAGCCACACTTCAGGCAAGGCATCCTTCAGGAAGAGACAGGATATCTGGAGTGCTCTTCTCTTTAATAATATGGTATCTAATGCTTTCCATCTTCAGATTTCAGAGTTTTATAACTACTCATGAAATAACCCTCTCCCCACCACTGAGTATCAGTGCTGATCTTATTTTTATTTTGCAAAGCAGGAAATGGAGGCACAGAGTTTAGATGAAAACCCTCAGGTCTTGCAGGGAAAAACTGGGAAGCAGAGAAAATCCTACATGAACATACAACAAAAAATCTCTGGTGATCTCACTTTTCAAGGCAGAGGAGTTCCTATCCCAAATATTCTTGAGAGCAAGGCTGAAGCCGTGGCATAAACACAAAGAGAGGTGCCCAGCACGCACGTCATGCTGACAGCCACTTTTTTTGGGAAGAGCTGGGATGCCAGGGAGACAGACTTAAAGGAGATGGACTTTCCTCAGAGTCACTGGCTGGAACCCCAATGTCTCTGCCCTGGCCCAGCCGGGGGGAAGACCTAAACTGCAGATTTGTCCCATTAGTCTGAGGTCCTGCCCCAGCTGTGCAATCTCTTGTGAGGAGACAACAGGCAATACCTTTTTGGGGAGATCGAGATCTCCACAGAGCAGGTGGGCAGTCACACCCATCACAGGTACAGACAAGAAACTGAGGCAACTTACATCATCCTGACAGCTGAGTGGACAGGCACCATCCAAGGCACTGCACTGGGAAGGAAAAGCAAAGATTTAACCATGGTGTTGAGGAAACTTCCCAGTCTGACCATGCAGGAGCCACTCTGGCAGTCACACTCCCACCACCAGAGGCTTTCACTGCTGGGACTGAGGCAGCAGCAGCTCCAGTGACCCCACGGGTCCCCTCCTGACTCCCCATACACCCCACACTCACACCCAGACAAGTTTTCCTTGCTGGTTCAACTCCAGCTTTCCCATAGCAGAGTCTCAGACATCCAAAACCTTAAACCAATTTATTCGTGGTGCAGCAGCACAGACAGAGCTCAAGCTGGTGCCTCTGAGGAGGGGCCCTGAACAAAGGAAACTGGGCTTTTATCCCCTCACAGTCCATGGGTGTGGTGGTCTGGGGTCGTCCTGGTGAGCCATCTGCTCCTGCTGTGTCTCCAGGTGGCCGGACACCCGCTGTCCCACATGTCCCCGTGGTGCCCTTTGTTGTGCAGAGGGTCAGTGCCAGTCCATGGCCTCTTGCCTGGGGCTCCCAGAGCTCAACCTGCGGCTGCACCTGGAGCTACCTGCACTGAGTGCATCCCTCAACACACGGCACGAGCTCATCTTACTGCCTCCCCCTTGGCACTGCTGGGCTTCCAGAGCAGTATCCCAGACAGCTCTGCAATTCAGCTGGCATTTCCACCAGGACAAGCTTGACAGCACGCACAGGTGCCACCCCCAAGCCAGCCACTCGAACTCCTGCCTCCACATCCCCTTTCCTGAGGGCTCAGATCCCGCACCTGCCTCCCCGACATGCTCCCAGCAGGACCTGTGCTCTCCAGGCAGAGGTGGCACTTGTAGGGAAAGGGCGAAAGCAAAGGTTGCTGTGCACCAGGGAGAAACCAGCATGTGCTTCAGCATCTGTTAGCATCCGGACTCAGAACACAGCATGGTATTTCAGATCAGGGTTCTTCTCAGGCAGGGATTTTTTTGTTGTTGTTGCTGTTGGTTTCTTTATTCTCCAGACAGCTAATGATAAAATAGGATGTGAATGGTGCACATGTAGCCCAAGGCACCATCCATTTCTTTCATTTAGAATTTCTGCGTACTGGACTTGACATGTGTTTCACAACACTGAACGGGGTGGGGACACGAGGGGTTAAGTGGTGAGTAACAAAGCCCTTCAGGTGCTTATTGATTTCAAAATTGTTCAGAGTTTGCCGTGGCTGCATGTGTCTGTCTCTTTGTGTTATTTTTTAATTCTATTTTCTCCAGCAGCAGAGGGAAGAAAGCTGACATGGTGTTGCCATTTCTGTGCATGGAGTCCCCTTCCTGCCAGAGGTTTTCTGGGGTCAGGAAGGACACTGGCATAGCACATAGCCTGTCTGCTCTCAGCCAGCTACCCATTATTTTCTCAAAACCCTTAGACATAAAACCCAACCCCCTTTCTGGGTGATTCTCAGTAACAAGAGGTAAATTGGCCATTCCAGACCACAACAAGACCGCAACTTTCAGTTAGAATTTGTTTCTACTCTTGAGTTTTGCAGAACAAAACCAGTTTTCTGTCCCTCTGTTTAACTTCAGAGGAGGTTTGGAGATGCCTGAGTTTGTTTTAAGTCCCACAGCTTTGCAATATCACATGTTCACACTCTGAATCCAGCTGGCTTTCTGAGACTCTAGGGATGATGGCTTTAAAAAATTCCTTTATCCAGAGTTGCAAGCACCGTCTCACCCCTGCCTCACCACAAAACAGCATGTGGTTGTTTTGTTTCCCTGGATGTATTCCTAGAGGTGGCCTGGCACTTCACACTGGCAGGTTCCTTCCTTTGGTCAGCAGAGGAACACGGTCACAACAAACCACAGTTACGGCCTTGGGGGATAACAAACACAGAGCCCAGGGCTCAGATATCAGAACAGAAACCCAGGAGAACCACAGTGGCTCTCCACAAGAAGGGCCCGTGTCTCACCCATCTTCCTCAGCAGTGTGAGGGCTGAGTCTCGCTGCCACTGCACGCCCAGACCTGGGGAAGTTCCAGCAGTGCTTGGTGCTGGACTGGCCACACAGCAGCAGCACCACAGCAAGGACCCTGGTCTGAGAGCACAGGCAGCTTGCAGGGAGCCCCTGAGATGGGGGCAGAACTGATCCTGTGCTCCCTGGTTGCCCTGAGACCACATCTGCTGCTTCACAGGCACAGCTCCCTCCTCAGAGACCAGCCTACCTCACAGCATCCCCCTGCTGCTGGTCAGGTCTCTGTGACCCAGAGCACTTTGAGCTTTGCCAAAGACACTTAATTACTGTGAAGACAAACACAGCCTGTGACAGGTTTGGACCCTCTCCAGTGACTACAGACAAGGGACAGTGCCTATATGCTGGCACACAAATGACACAATTAGGAAGCCAAGCTGCAGCGAGGCATGCCAGGATGCCTCCCTGTCCCCAGCTTTTGTCTACTTACATCACTGTCATTGGGCTGGGAGGCACAGCATGGACATCCAGAGCAGCACAGCATCAGTGGAGCAGGAGAGAGAGAAAACAAAATCTGTTAGTCATTCCTCTGTCGAACGGCAGTCACATCCTGGGACACCACATGGAGCCTTTTTTCACACCAGCACCTACCAGAGCCACGGCTTGCAGCCACTTGGCACACAGGCCTCCTTCACCTGCTTTAATAAGGCTTCCCAGCTCCACTTAACACCCATGAGGGCTTGTTTGTGTGAGAACTCTCTGGCTATGGCCCTCGTATGGTTTTTAAAAACGAATCTCTCTGTTGCTGTTTCAGGATGCGCTCATGTGCTTTGCAGAAATCCCTTTAGCTCAGGTTAGGTTTATGTGATCTCCCACCCGTGAGGATGCTCCTGCCTCCACAGAGCAGCTTCCTGCCCTCCTATCTTCTCTGTCACCCCCGTCTGATGAGAGTTTCCTCTCCTGACAGCAGAGAGCCACTTCTGCTGTGTGCTGCTACAGCCCTGTCACTCTCACCCCCCCACAAGACCTCCCTGAAAGCAAAGCCTGGGGAGAAAGCCCCTAGGTGGTAAGGGAAAAGTGTTTCATTTTTCTTGCTCCTGAGACCAGGGGAGTTGTTTTAATTATTCCACTTCTCTCAGTCCTGAAGAGTATCTAATATTAGGACAACACCAAAAGTTTATCCCTGGAGCAAATAATTTTTATTTTGGCAAGCTGGTAGTGTTTTATTATCATTATCAAGATGATAAGAGAAGGCAGTAGAGTTTTTTCTGTGTGCCCAAAGTTGCAGATTTCCATGAGGTTTCTGAAAGGCTGAATGAGCACAAGCATATTTCCACAATTAAATGTGTCACATGCAGCAGAGCTAATGCCAGGCCAGGATGCTGACACTGTCACCACGGCATTTGCAGAACAGACTCATGGCTCACACGGCATTAGTGCCGTCAAAGGATTACAGAAATGTGTGACTTCAAACTAATCTACTTCATAAATCTTTTAATATGAATTTCACAAGAGCCCTCATTTAAATGCCATTGTGTGTGATGTAACATAGTATCGACCTTGCTGATGAAGAGCATTAAATTGTCTCCCTGCAAGCTTGCTGATGCTCCTACCTGTTGCATGGCCATCCAAAACTTGCGTTGGAGCAAATCCAGCTTAATTTGCACACCCACCGCTGCGGGAAACAAAAAGAGGGGAGGATCAAAAGAGGAGCATGAAAGACAAATACAAGTCAGGAAAACAGGAGTAAATATTTGCCCAAGATGATGGGATGGAAATCACAATTGCAACCTGCTTCCAAGTGTGAATGAGGAGCACTGAGTCAGATTGCTAAGAGAGAGCCAGAGGGTTAACAAGGGAGAGGAGAAGGGGACATTGACTGTGCTGAGGTACTGAGATTTCCCTCACACTAAACACTATGAAGCTACAAACAACTTAACAAAAAACAACAACAACAACAACAACAAAATCCCCCGAAAGCCCCCCAGTGTGGCATGGGCTTTTGCCTTTGTCTTTTTCAGATTTTGCCTGGCCACAATGGATGTTTGTGATCGCCCCAGCCTCAACTCCTATACCACGCAGCATCAATCAGAAATAAAGTAGGCCAGTGAGGAAGGGATTAATTCGAAAACCCACCTGTCTCAAGGGGGAACTACAGAGATTTAGATTTTTCCTAAGCCACTACAAAAGCACAGAATTATGAATGCCACTTGACAGAAAGTGTTGATTACGCATAGTGATTTGTTACCTGGTCCCAGCCTAGTGCACGGTGGGCTAAGCAGAACTCTGTGTGTGTGTGTTTCTTAATGAAATGTGTCCTAATTTCCTGGCTTAATTTCTCTTCTATTCCCAGCATCATGCTCCTGAATTAAGGCACAGTTCCAGAGGAGAAGGAACGGTGCAGGGTCTCCCTGACAGGATAACCTGGCTGTCCCTGGGCAGGCTGCCTACGAGCACACACAATAACCCGTGCAGTCGTGCATAGCCTGGCACGGTGATGGGGAACAACTGGGCTGTGTGTCAACTAGTTAAATCCAAGAGCTCTGGAGGAATTACACCCTCAAGCAGGACCTTGAAATAGAATATAAAGTGCAAGTGAGGGAGAAAAAGAAATACAGGGAGGGAGATCTGCAGCCTTTTTTCACAACCACCAATATCAGGCGGATGAAATGTTGCTGTTTCTACAGATTTCCTCTGAATTAGAAGGAGCTTCAAAGGGGGGAACAGATCCTTTAAATCTGAATCATGCCGTGTGGGTGCTCTTAAGCTAACGGTATGATCTGATGCTCTAATTCAGATGGGCATGAATTAAAACTGGAGTGTGCCATGGTGCATTTTCTTGCTGTATGTACAGAGACCCTGGCACCTGGCATCAGCTCTGCCTTTTACACCAGGGTCCTTGTCGCATTCCTACTGCTGGTACATCTTACAAATCCCATGTATCAGAGGCACGTTTCTTATCCAGCTCTCCCTGCTGTAAACTGACTCTGACTGCCTGTCTGAGGGGGAAAGGAATGAGTCTGTGGAGCTGCATTGCCCTGAGCCTCGCAGAGCACAAACCAGACAAGACAAAGAACGCAAACAAAGGAGGAAGGACAGGGCTGAGTCTGGCCTGGGCGAAGATTCCTCAGCTTCAGCAGGGCTACGGCAGGCACGGTTTGGCTTGGTGCCCCTGCTGACAAACCAGCACTCCATGACAGAAGGCAAGTGGTGCTGTTGCTGCTGAGTCCCATGAGGCCCACGCACCCGCTTTGGTACGGAGCTTTAAATAAATTCATCCTTCCAAACCATCTCAAGAAAGAGCCATTCCCTTTATCACAGCAGATCACACCAATGGGACTGAGCATTACCCAGGACATATAGTTTTCATGAGACTTGAAGAGGAGTCAATACCTACATAACTAACCTTGCAACGCACTTACTCAGTGGCTCATGTTTCTGCCAGTGGGAACACTTGGCCTCAAATTGTTCTTCAGAGAGATCTTAGCCCCTGGTTGTAAATCCTTGCTTCTGCCCAGGAGGCATAAGTAGCACATACCCAGCCTGGACAGAGCTGCCTGCAACATGACGAAGAAGAAAACCTGGGGGCTTGCACTGGTGGCCAGTGGCAGGGACAGAGGGTGGCAGCTACTGGCAAGAACTGTAAGAAACTTTCAGACATTCAGGTGACCTGACTAAGACACGGGAGCCGAAGAGAAGCAGGCCACAATCAACCCCCCCAGTGCTAGTAACAGGCACCTGGGCATCTTCACACTGTTGGTGAGGTCAAGGAGAAAGGAGGAAAGCAGTGATTCAGTCTGAGATAAGGATGATGCTATAGCTCAAGTGAGAGGGGAAAATCTGGAATAAACTCCTCTGTGCTTGTTCCAAAGAATAACTGATTGTTAATGAGCCTTTTTGCTCTGGTGGCAAAGGGTATGCTGCATCAGCGGGAAGATCTGAGGTCCATGCAATGGTGAGAGGCCGCTGCGGAGTCCCCAGACAGACCATGGCTATAGTTCTATTCCTACCCATATGCAAGCGACCTGTGCCACTGCAGCATCCTGGCAATGCGACAGAGCAGGAGGACAGGCGGTGCTGAACACCACTTTGTGTTGGTACGGTACCCCACGCTGTGCACGGCTTCCCAGCGGCCAGCAAAGCAGCTCCCCACCCTGCCTGCAGAGCCATGGCTGCACTGGGCCTTCTCTGGAGCTGTGCACTGCCGCTCACCGTGGAGATCAGAGCCTTCCCCTCCACCTGTTCATCCCTCTGTTGAGCATGCCTGCTTCATTAGCTCATCCTCTGCTTGCCTCTCTTTCTGCCTGCAGTCTCTGGCTTCTCTCTTTGATTATCCATATGTTGTTCTCGTAAGGAGCTTTCCCCAAGATTTAATTCTTGGGCCTGCTGCACAACAAAAGGGCATTACGAGTCCTAAGACTGCATCCTGCACAGTGCTTATCAAGATTTACCTTGCCATTCACAACCTGTTTTCATGGCAGCCGAAATGGTTAAATAAAACCTGTGATTCAAATGGAAGGTACCAGAACAGCAGAGTAGCCATGCCCGTACCATCCATCTGCATTCTCCATTCCCTATTTCTGAAATATTCTTATTTTCCGTCTCAAGTCAGTAACTTGAAATTTTACTTTGAGTCCTCTAAAAATTTTACTTAAAGAGATAATTTCCAGACAAATCAAAATGAACAAAAAGCCCAAATCAGCCTGTTTATGATACTGGACCTGACAGAAGGGGCAGTTTAAGTAGATCAGCAAAGGAGTAATTCTTGCAAATGTGAGCTACTGAGGTCCTCATCAAGATGGAGGAAGGCAAGATAGGGGTCTGATTTTGGGGGGGAAGGCTACAGGAGCCCATGGGAGAGCACAGAGGGAATCCTAACAGAGGCAGTGGGCTGGATTTGGCTGCTTACTGCACGCCTGTACTAGCAGGCTATGCCAGGGAGGGCAGAGAATGCCAGTCACTGATGGATGCCACCACACCTGGCATGTGCACCGGACCTACGGCTGAGCACACTCTCTGCTGCACACAAAGTCCAGGGGAACAAACTGTGGATCTTTCACCCATTCCCCTTGTCCCAGCCACCCCCCAATAGCACCCCTCAAGTTTTCCCTGAATCCCTGAGGAAACAGACACAGGGTTGCGCTGCCCGCCGTGGGCGCCTCTCAGTTAGGTCTCCCTGTTGGACGCACTGCCTCCCCACCGCCGTGTCTGGAGCTCCGGTGGGAAGGGGGAGCCTCTCTCCCAAGCCCCCCGGGTTCTCCCCCGCTGCCTCCCCATCGCTGCAGCCGCTCGCCTCGCTCCTATACAAAAGCCGGGGCTCGTCCCTTCTCATCCTGACGCCTTTCTCCCTGAGTTTATTGTCATCAGCCGTAGCGGGGGAGAGATGGAGGGAGGGGAGGAACTGTTCCGTTCGGTGCCTTCTCTTGTAACCTGTGCCTGACCAATCTACCTCCTGAGGGGCTGTGGGGAGCTCCTCCCGCCTGGCATCTCCTCACCCCTCCTCGAGCCCCTCGGCTCCTGGCACCCGGAGAGGGATGGCAGCAAGGGCGGGATGAGGGAGAGAGACGGACTGACAGCAACTGCCCTTTCTCCAGGATGCGTTGAAAGGGATGAAAACCTCCCGAGCTCCTTCCTCTGGGTGTCTGGGAGCAGATCCTGCCTGCCTGGCGGGGTGACTCCCCTGCACTGTCTGTGCGCGTTCCCGTGCGTGTGCTGCTGCCATCGCAGATGTACCCCCAGCTGTCACTTCACCGCGCACAGTCGCTCCCTCTCCCGCCTCTCTCTCTCTTTCTCTCTCCCCCTATTTATTATTTACGGAGGATTACAGTCCCTTTCCCACGCTGTCATCTCGCTGCGCGGCTCCTCTGCCCTCCACGCGAGGCAAGCGGCTGGCTAGGGAGGGCTCCTGCCAGCTAGGGTCCAGCTGCGAGCAGGGGCACTTTCTGCTGGATTTGCTTTGGGATTGTACCGGGTCAAGAGAGCTGGAAGAGCTGCCATTCTCACAGGAGGGTCCCTTCCAGCCTGACAGAGGTAAGTAAAGACGTCTCCCTTTGGCGTTTTTCCCCATCCCCAGCTAAGCGAGGTGAGCGGAGCTGCCCCCAGGAAGCGGCTTCCCCGGGGAGGAGAGTGCCAGGCAGGGGCAGCGCTGTGTGCCAGACAGCTCAGTGCAGAAGGCTGCCTTGTGCGAGACTGCCGGGCAGCGATTTCCCCACACAGCAGAACGGCAAACATGCTGCAGATGCTGCTGGTTCCAGCCCGGCTTCAGTGCAGGCAGCCGGGAGCAACTTCTCCCAGCTGAGAATGGCACCGGCACCTTTCCTTGCGCCTCAGGTGCGGCTTTGAGGCTGAGAACTCGGTGCTGGGGTCACCCCGTACCGGGCAGCTCCTGCTGAGTCCTGCCTTTTGTCCCCTCCTCGGGGCTCTGAGAGGGGTCAGCGTGAGAGGTGCCACTCGCCTGACCTGTGATGGCTTTGCTGGCTATCATTTTGGACTCGGCTGTCTTAGTAAGAACAACCTAAAATGGAGAAGTACGGACCAAAATTAAACAGGTTCAGCACTCAGTACACAGCTTTAGGATCGGGGCGGGGGGTGGGGTGTATGTGTGTAAGTGTGTGGGTGTGTGTGCTCACGGACATGACCACAGGACATGAAGTGAAGGATGCCAAATCACAAGTAGAGCCAAAAATAAGTCCCAAGTTGCTTTCAGCATCTCCGCAGGCTGAGCCTGTCATTTCTGAACTTTTGGGTGGAAGGCACAGCACTGAGGGGGGAGGGTGAAACACGGCACAGAGAAGCTTCACAGCCTTTTCCAGCCCTGACTGGGAGGAAGGGGTGAGAATGAGGTCCCAAATGAGGCGAGGTGAAGCGCACTGTGGATAGGGGTGTATCTGTAAGCGTTGGCCTCTGTGTGTGTGTGTGTGTGCATACATACGCATGCACGGACACGTGCACACATACATCCCACACAGGGCATTCTGCCCCCTCCTCCTCTCTCTCTGCCTGACCAGTTTATTACTGTCCCTGCATCTCCTGCTAATTAAGAGAGACCCGTTAAACTGGAGCTCTCCCGATTTGGGGAGAGAGGATATTTGAAGCTGTTGCTCCAACCAGGTCATGACCAAGCTGGGCCCCAGGCCCACCACGTGGACTGTCAGGTAACCTGAATGTGCCACATCCAGCACAGCCCTGATGCGAATGGCAGCGAGCAGGGTACAGCACTGCTCTGCTGCTGGGGTCTGACCTGCCACTCAAGGATGGAGAAAGAAATTAAGATCTCATTTGGGGAAGGACTGGAGCAGCTGCTATTGCAGGGTTTAGGGAAGGAAACCCTTAAAAGACAGGGGAACCCTTAAAGGCACTCAGCGACTTGTCCCAAAGCTGGGGACATTTGTAGCAGTGAGGAGAAGGGAGCCTTTCCAGAACTGCAGACAATTTTTCTTCCGAGCTTTGTCACTCAGGTCTGTTGGGGGGCGGGGGGGTTGGATCTTCCTCTAACTGCTGTGGGCAAACAGCATTTGCAAGGGAATTATTCCACATGAGCGAAAGGCTTGCGGGAGTTGTCTCCCTGTCAGACATCAGTGCTGCCTCTGTTAGTGCATCCTGTCCACTTGGAGGAATTATGGTAAATCCTGAGCAAAGGGGCTGTTTGCAAAGAGAAAGGGGGGAAGCCTTCTTACGTAATTTTTATACCAGATCATAGCTTTACCCTTTCCTCCAGCAAACTGAATGTCACATGCTAGCAAGGTGCACTCTCAGCTCAGATATCTTTAAGAGTTACTCCAGCATCCTGCCCTTCCTCTGGCTTTTTTTTAAAGCCTGATGCAGAAATGATTTTCTAGGCTCTTCTGCAGCACAGAAGCCTGATGAAGGCAGACCTGTGTCTCAGTAGGGCTGGGAGGGCCAGCAGCAGCACAGGGCCATAAGAATACCTCGACAGGAGCATTCAGGGAGCAACAGAGGCTGGAACAGGATGGGGAGAGGCTCAAGCCCGTGGGAGGGCATTTCTGGGTAGTTCTTCGGTGACTCTTCAGCACTTGCCTGCTGCTGACTCAAAAGACAGAGCAGGCAGTTTCCTTCACTTGCCATGTTTGGTTACAAGCAGCTGCTTACACCGCTTGACAACTGTCCCAGTCCTGGGTGGCTCAAACCATAACTCAAACGACCATACTAGGACGCTCCTGCCAGCTGGCTAATGCTTCAGCGTGCTACACCATGACACACGCTCAGTTCTCAGTGGAAAGAAGCAGGAGTGGGAGTTCTGGGATGTTCCTCCTGCTGCAGGGAAATACCTTCTCACACACACCTTATTACTGCTGTGGCTTTACCAAAATGCTGCCTCACAAAAAAGCTTTCTGTGACTGAGGGTATGATAACACCAAGATGATGTGCATTTTTTTTCTATAAACCAGTTCAATTCCAGACTCAAGAGATGGAAGGAAAAGTCGCTTCACCTGTGAGGGGTTGGATTATGTGGAATACATTATTCACATTGCAAAAACAAGCAGCTGAAAGTTAGGAAATATTGCTACTGGAGGCAGCGTGCCACTTGCAAGGGGTTGCAGTCCTGACTGGTGGGATCACGTGCTGTATTTCCGTGAGCTGCTTCATTCAGGGTACTGGCTACATGGTGCTCAAGGAGTGAAGCAGGGGGCTGTTCTTTTTTTTTGGGTACTGCAAAATGCGTGCTTGTTTTATTTGTTTACTGCCTGCCAAGCAAGCCCTGCAGGCAATACATCACTATTCATTGTCTTGTGGTGTTCTGAAGATGTTAGCTGCTACAGTTGCCTTGTAGCTGATGATAGAGGATTTATGCTCCTGATGAGGCAAGAGAGAGTGGTTGTTTTCCTGGCTTTTGAAGGGAAAAGAGACTTTAGCCACACAGGGAAGGAGCAGCAGGTGCAGGGCCAGAGCTTGGGACCTCTTGGCTCTCAGTGCTATTGAGTCCTCAAGGCTGTACCAGTTTGCTGGCTAAGCTGCCAGCATTTTGGAAAACAGCTGTGAGTGTTCAGCAGTTCTGCAAAATGGCCCCTAGGGTCTCGTGTTGGGCACCCGCAAAATCAGGAATGTACAGACTGTGGCCTCCTGCCAAAACTGTGGTTTAATATTTAATTCTGACCAGACAAAAATAGCCTTATTTATTACAGCATCCTCATTGTTAGCTCAAGTATCGTGTGTCCTTTGCACTGAGTATGGGATGGGGTCCTGTGAAAAAAAGAAGCAGTACTTGGTCGGGTAGGCAAAGGCAGCGCTGTGCTGCATCCATGCAAGTGGCTGAATGAAGGCTGGGCAAGTATTAGCTCACATTTAAGTCCTTGGCTTTGCAAGCCTATTTTATCATATGGCAAATCTTTTCTTCTTTTAATGAAGAAGAAATCAGTAACTTTCTTGGTTATTTTTTTATGAATGGGAGAACAAGAGATTGTCTGTTATTTATGCCCTGCAATGCCCCATGCCCATCACAGGAAGGATTGAGACAAATTTACAGCAAAGCCACACAAGTCAGAACTTCTCGACTGACTGCAAGCAAAGGCTGTTACTTGGAAGACATGCCCTGCTGCCACACTCCTCCTCACTTCAGGGAGGCTGGGAAGATTTCTTCCCCATGAACCATGCTCTCACACGAGGGAGAGAAAAGGAAGACCTCGCCCTGAGTCTGGAGATGAGCTGTTAGAGGCAACTTGCCTTGGCACTCATCTCCTGGGCTCCCTTTCCACTGCTGGTGAGACCCTCTAGTGCCAGTGCTGCCCAAAGCAGGGTGTGGTGCTGCTGTGACTGTGCTGTGAGATACCTGCCAGCTGCAGGGGCAGAGGGGTTGAAGGTGTGCCCTGCTCTCCACACCACTCCCAGCTAGTGATTTCGATGGGATGTGAACTTTGCCATAAAGGTGTCTCTTCTGTGCCTGCAAACCCTGTAGTGAACTAAAGTCACATCAAATTTGCAGCCCTTCCTCAGCCTCGGCGAGCTCTGCAGCATGAGGCTGTGAGCTGTGTGCTAACCCAGATGCATCCCAAGATCCTGGCTGGAGCTCTGGTTTGTGAGAGCTGTCACCACATCTTGTTGAGCTATGGGCAATGTTCCCAGCTTGTAAAAAGCGTAATTGTGTCCCAGAGACCCGCAGGCACCCCTGGAGCTGAAGGCAGCAGCCCAGATCCCATGCAGTTTGTGTGGACTTTGCAGGGTTGCTCTGGGAAGGTGACGGGGGCCGATGGGGCAGCAGAACAGCTCCAGGCTCCTACAGGCAGCACCAACACCCTTGTGCCACGGTGGCAACCAAGTGAGACAGATCCCTGCAACTCACTAAGGCAGAAAAAGGACTCCTTCAGAGTCCAGTACAAACGCATGGTGTGGGAATGATGAGAGCCAGCCTTTCCTCGGGAGGTTTGCCAGGAGCTGCGTGCATGCTGGGTCACCAATCCCCTTATGATAAGAGCTGAGAGGATTTTTACTGCCAGCATCTTTTGCTCTGCCCCACCACTGTGCAGGCATGGATGGTCCCTGCCCCTCTGGACATGCCCAGGGCACAGCCTCGTGAGACCTTAGTGAAGTTCTTCCCTTGTTCCAGTGTTTTCTACATCCTCTCTCTCCTCCTGCTCCCGCTGCCAGAGCGACAAGCCACTACCCTGGCACCTGGTGGTCTCATTTTGGGAGCCTGGCACCCAGGGAAGCACAGACAATGTGGAGAGTGAGCAAAAGGAGGAGGGATTCTCTCGCTCAGCAGCCTGGGTGGCAGCAGTTCACCACCATGCTCTCTTCTTCACCATAAGAAAGAAAAGAGTAACAAGAGTCAAGCACAAGGAAGGACAGTGAGCTCAAGGGCCCAGTGTGCTTCAAAATGCAGGCTTTGAAAAAAGCAAAGCCAGTTTTTGGGCTAATGCAGAAATGAATGATGGGAAACAAGCGGCTGTGGAGCATTTTGTGTGCAAGGAATCACTCAGGCTTGCAAAAGCTTGCCTCATTTTTGGAATGAGAAACCACAAGGAGAAAGGATTATGGCTGAAGCGCCTTGACCCCCATAAGATGTAACAGGGGTCTCTTCGTATTGATCTGGAAGCCCCTTGATTTGGCAGTCTGGTCATGCTGTTCAGCACATCTGGCCTAGTGCTCCAGGGACAGAACTTATATTGATTAAAAACTTACATTTTCCTATCTTGCAGCCAAACTGATGCACCCCCATCTACTATTCTGTGCATGTAAATGTATCTCTTATCTCAGACAGGCTGGCACCTTCCCTCTTAAAGATCTGCTGCATCCTTTGACTCTAAATAAGGGACCCAGGGAAGGTACTGGGCCATGTCAAAATTCCTGAGCCCTCAGAGAATCCTTCACAAATGTGGGCCCATACATACCTTCCTTCTCGAACACCACCTGAACAAAAACAAGAAAGAGAATCCTTTGGGATTCAGAGCACTGTCCAACCAAGAAGTGCAGGAAATACCTGTGTGCACAGCAGTGATGGGAATGAGGACCAGAGAACCAGGATTCTCCCCCCAAGCTGTCTTCTCTGCCTGCAACCTTTTCCTGGTTGTACCACCCACCCACACCCCCGGGGTAGGCTTGGCAGGAAGGGGGGAGCAGCATTTTAAATGCCAGTGAGCTGCAGGATGCTCGTGGGGTGTAGAGGAGGAACTGGGAGCAGAAGGTGCCTCCCTCAGACCTGCCAGGTCAGGAGCGGCTGCAGTCCTTCTGCCAAGGGACTGAGCGAAAGGATTAAGGGCCTGAGCTACCACTGACCATGGGATTAACCCCTGCAGGAAATTAAAGTTGTAGAGAAGGCTCTTCACTCCACGGCTGAGAGAAAGAGAAAAACTGGGATCTGGATTAGAACTGGCAGGGCTGGTGACAAGCCACCACCCACAGCCAACTGTTCCCAGCTGGATCAGAAAATGTTATCTCAACCTCCATGTAGAACCCCCCTCCACATCTCACTTGGTTACC
Organism: Lycocorax pyrrhopterus obiensis; assembly: GCA_014706295.1. NCBI lineage: Eukaryota > Metazoa > Chordata > Aves > Passeriformes > Paradisaeidae > Lycocorax > Lycocorax pyrrhopterus. Next base: position 72,933,723 of record JACSVZ010000015.1, on the reverse strand, counting down.
AATTTTTGCCAACAGTGTGAGAAGAACAAAAACATCACCCTGTGGCAAGAAAAAGAGGAGGAAACTGGGTAGTCAGCTCACGTGTCCCTCCTCTGAGCCCCTCTCCCACTCCCTCACCCGCTTCCCTTCTCAGCTGCCTCCGTTTTGCAGGGAGGAAACATGCACGTGGTCTGTCGCGTTCAGTAAGACTTGGAGAAGATGCTGGCACACACATGGCTGGATTTCTTCCTGTCAGCTGCCCCCTCAGCTCTCCTCCTGCTGCTGCTCTGGGCCTCCTCCATATGCCGCACTCTCACTGTGCTGGGACTTTCCTGTCACTCCTGGTTGGATATCCCGGTCTCTCCACCTGCTTCCACAGCTTCCCAAGGAATTCCACATCTCCACAGCAATCTGGGTCTTTCCCAGCAGTGCTACCCTCCCTGTCTCCCCTTCTGATGCTCTGTATTTCTCAGAGGATTTGCTGAGGCTTTATGCCCTTGGTGTTTCTGGCTCCTCCAGAATTTCCCAGTCTCATTATTGTGCATTGGTCGGGGAGGCTTGGGAAGCAAATAGTGTTTTCTGCTTAAGGTATGGAATGAGGAATCAAGAAAACTGGCTTCTCTCCTGTTTTTGCCACAGGCCTCTGGGAAAACCTGGTCAAAAATCCTTTATTCTGTGTAACTTTGATAAGGCCTACAAACACTCTTTGCAGGACAGGAGAGCATTTACAAGCCCAAGTGCAAACGCTGCACTTGACAGCTTTGAAAATCCTGAGTGAGTGGGGAACTGATGTGGACTAATGATGAAGTATCAAAAGCAAGGCAGCTGAAATTTCAGCCAGCCAAAATCAGCAGCCAGTTTTACCTGCATCGTAGTTTACCCCTCCACTAAATGGGGATAAAGTTGATCTTTCTTGGAGGGTCCTGGGGAGGAAACATTTTTTACCATCAACATATTTGCATCTCAGAGGTGCCTACATTGCCAATCCAAAAATCAGAAGCTTTTTGACCTTTTCACATCACAGAGAAAAGGGTGAGGTTTTTATTCACAACAGGCCAGGAATGTGGCAGAGTCCCTTACAAGACCAAGTGGGTTTTACACTTTTTCTACTTACTTTACAGCTTTCTGTATGAGGTGTTTTGCTTAGCTGTGATTGATCACTGCAAGTCAGAGGGCACTATCTCTTCTGCAGCTGCGTTTCTTGTATGAATTTAAAATATGCTTTCCATTGATTGTGACAGCACAACACTAATGAATCTCAAACACGTGTTAATAAATCAGCAAGTGCTGCAAATGAAGCCCCCAGCTCTTTAGCTTGGAAGCTCGCTGGGGCAGTGACACGCACTGGATGTTTCCACAGCACTGCTGAGCTTCTCTGCCACCTGAGTGCTTTGGCATTCCAGAGAGACGACAAATGAGGGGCTGCCACTGAGACAATGTGACCTCTTGTGATGGGTAATTTGCACAACTAACAGGTCTGCTGGGGGACCGAGAATGGGTGAGGTCTCCATGCCACCTGAAGCCACTCGTGGTGTAGTAGTCAGGCCACACAGGTGATGAGTCTCTGCTGTCACTTGTCCCCGCAAGGGCAGATAAAGGAACATGCATAGAACAACATGCTTTAGTCACTAAATGCTGGGGTACCACTGTCCCCCTCCGTCATGGGGTGATAGCAATAAAACATGAATCCTAAAAGCAACAAGGAAAGGGGAAGGAAAGAAGATAATCGCCTTAAAGCGTCCTCCATGCCCTCCCTCATGCTGCTGCTTTTCTGATAAAGGCTAAAGCAATTCAGCACTGGAAAGGGGAAAGGGACTTTGCCATCAAGGAGAGTGTGGGGGAGGGATGAAAGTCTGTGCACACTTTCTGATAATTTATTGCTGGCATCTGTTGCAGTCTCTGCTACCTACCCTTCTGTAATATAGGTCACCCACATGCCCTGCCAATGCTCATAAGCCAGGCTGTTAACGGAGTCTGATCCCTCAGCCATGATCCAAGGGTTACTGCAAGGGACTTGGAGAGATAATCAGAGGTTGCTGGGCTCTGTTTGGGACAGTGTCTCATCCTAGTGACAGAGTCACCTGTGCCTCCAGCCTCAGTGCTGTTGTCTGGAGAATGGGATAGATTTATCCACCTACCTAGAGCAGAGGCACTACCGGCTCTTACCTCAGCCTTACTTGTGGGGGTCATTAAACACAAAATAACACCACCTACAGCTACGGTAAGAGCCGTTCATAGAGCACATAGCAGGCTTTGGATAGAAGGTGACACAGAATTGGGAAGAGTTACTAAGCCAGTGTGTGGATACAGCAAACTGAAACCCTCCCCGCCCTCCTAGCACGGTCCTTGGGACCCTCCCCACAAAAGCTACGGCTTTGGAGTGATACTGCAAACATTACTGGTGTCTGGGCACAGAGAGGCAAGCACAAGGCAGGAATAGTGCCTGCTGGAGATTTTAGGCCCTGGCAAGTGCTGCAGAGTCATTACAATCCCCCTTTTTCCCTCCCCCTGCCCCCAGCAGTAAGGTTTGCTGTTCAATCTAATTAGGGGAATCCTCATTAGAGAGTCCTCTAGAGTCTGACAGCAGGCCAAATGTCCAAGTGGCACTTCAGCTCGGTGTATTTTTGGCCACTGGAGCCCATGGGCCAGAAACGGATGATTTCATTTTGTTGCTTTGAGCTGAAACTAAAAAAGTTGTCTTTTACTGTCCTATTTGAAACAGTAATAAGAAAAGGCCATCACCAGCCCCACAGGCTACCCTGTTTTCGCCAGAATCTGGAAAGACATTCAGCTCCAAGCACATGGAAGAAAGCTCTGGACACTGTGCCCCATGGATCACAGGGCATTCAGTTGACATGTTGCTCTAGGGAGAAGGAACCATCCAGAAAGCCCATGAGAAAGACTAATGCCTGGTTTGTGGAGCCCTTGGGTGGCTTCAGAGCGTTCAGAGCTCCAGCAGTGCTGACCAGCCTTGAGCCCCCAAACCCAAGCAATGCCAGGCAAGTTCAGAACAGATGGCACGGTGCCTCTCTTGTTGAGTTGGGGGCATACAGGGAGCACTCCTAGGTCTGGCAGAGTGCTCGCTGCTGGAAAAATCCCTGGCTGTCAGGCTGAAAGCAGCCAGACAGATCTGGTGCTGCTCTGCAGAGGCTCGAGGTGTGGGCAGGTGCTACTTGCCCCAAGATGACACGTTCCCAGTGCTGCACTTGCAGTGAGCGCAGTTGGCCTGGTGCTCTGCAGAGCAGAAGGCATCTCTTGGGCCACAAGAAAACTGCTAATTAAGTCAGAATTCAAGACAAGTCAGAGGAAACCTTTAAATAAGAAACTCTTAAAAATCCTCTCTGCCTCCTTGCTCTCTCCTGACTGTGGAATATTAATCACTGAGGGTATAATGTTCTTATGGGCAGTAGATGCGTAGGAGAAACTGGTTTTTTTCTGGATCCTTGGAATTCAAATTTCTCCATGAACACACTTCTTCAAGGTACAAATGCAGAAGCCCATTGACCCTCACCCTTCAGCAGCCAAGAACCTCTACGTATTCCAAATCTACTGCTCTGCCACCTGGGCATATGGTGTGCTTGGAGAAGCAGGCAGCCTTGTGGAAGACATGGAGGTTAATAAATATGGGTTACAGAAGAGTCCCCGGCACATGTGAAACCCAGCTCTGTGCACGCACTTGTAAATGTAAGCTAGATTGGTGACTCTGTGCATTTGTACATGGAGGTGGCTGCTTTTAACTCTTGGAAACACGTGTATGAGTGCACACAGGGTGGCTGCTATCTATGGAGTGGGGAGTGTGGCATATATGTGACATGCTTTAAAATAATCTCGGGTTTATCAAGGCCCCTCCATCCTTGTGCATGTTGCAGCGCAGGAGACAGCATTAAAGCCTGAACAGGTGTTAATCACTATGCACTGTAATAAATTCTAAACATAGGGAAAAGGCTTATTTATACATGGCTGCTCCTCCCACCCTGCACTCTCTGCTTGAGCCTTGGTGCTGCCTGAGGGAAAGAGGCGCCCGTGAGGTACCAGAAATGAGTGCAAGAGCTGGACCTGCCAGAGCAGAAGGAGCCGGGGGTGGAAACCCTGACCCTGTCCCCATCCTCGCGCCTGGGTGTGCCAGCCTTGCCCTCGGCCCCCCGCTGTCACCTGGGGACGGCGTGGATGAACTGCCCAGAGCACGGTGGGAGAGACACCAGTGCACGGCCTGAGCGGGGGCCCGGGCTGAGGGGACACTGCAGAGGGAAACCGTGACACAAAGCACCCAAGGAAGCTGGTTTTGGGTTTGTTTTTTTTTTTTTTTTTAAATTGCTTAGCCCCCCTAATTGGAACCAAGCCAGCTGATACAGATGGGCTGTTACAAAACAGAGCCAAAAGGCAAGAGCACAAGGAACAGAGCTATCTATAACCCTGACAAAGTTAGATGGAGTGAAGGTGGGGAAGAGGGAAAGGCAGAGCATGGCAGGCGGCTGCCCCTGATGCTGAGAGCAAGGACGTGATCATTTGGCAACAGGATTTGGAGCTGATCGACTGGCGCTATCCAGCAGGCAGATAAGGCTCTGTGGCTGTCAGCTTAACTCTGCCGTTTATTCCAGTGCTGTAGGGAGTTAAATAGAGCACACGGAAAGCCTGCTGCTGGGGAGTGAAAGTCAAGGAGGGAGAGGGAAGGAAGAGGCTGTAATTGGGCAGTGTCCGGGGAGCTGGGTGGAAGTGGCTGCAGGCAGAACCCCTCCAGGTAAGTGCTTGTGGCTTTTCATCCTCCTTTTCGATATGGACAGGCGGGGACAGGAGACTTCAGGGGTGGCATTTAGGATGGAGACGTTTCTATGGGGGAGGCTGAAAGTCTCCTCAGTCAGGTCGAGCGCAAGCACCGAATGGGGACAGCTATTTGTTGCAGCTTCTCCTTCAGGGGGGACTGCAGGGAAAGGGCTCCAGCTCAGTTTGGGGAGTGGGGGGCTGCAGCAGATGAAGGTTGAATTGGTTTCTGTACCATGAGAGGTATTTGGTGCATTGGCATTTAGGTAAATGATCTAAATAGCCTTGCAAATGTGCTAGTCTAGGTACTGAACCTGCTCATAATTTTCATCAAGATGCTAATTTTAATATCTCCTGGTGGTTTACATTCCCATATAAAATAAATCAGTCCTGGGAGCCTGGGGGAGGGTAGGCACCTGGCACGTGTGTGGGGAGAGTGTCCTGGTGGCAGTGCAGCACCCAGCTAAAATAGCCGCTGTGGATGTTGTCAGAGCCCCTCAGAGGGGATGGAGAATGGCTTATTTCTGCACTCTGGTTGAAATGTGTCCATCTAACTGCTGCTGCGACTGTGGGTGGCACGTCAGAGAGTACGCAGGGGGACAGAAGGGTTCGTGGTGTTTTCATTTTTCCTGCCTCCTTGTATCCAAAAGGGAAGCGGGAGGGAAGTTGAAACCTGTTGTCAGTCACTTATTGTCAGGGGAGAGTTTATGGTCTTTGGGTTTCTAATTAAACTGAGGATTTTTCCTTCTACTAATTAAGATGCAATTCCTCTCTTTTCAACACTCCCACTCAGTCTCCCCCGCCTCAGGTCCTTCCTTCTCCTTCTCCTCCGAGGCTCGCTCGCTCTTCAGCTCCTGCAGTTGCTGCAGTGGGAAATCCCCAAGCTGAAGCTGTGCTGCTCTAGCCACCACATCCATTTTACCTTAAAACAGACAGGAAGTGCCGATAGGGAATACGGCATGGGGGGGGTGTGGTGGAGTGAAGGGAGGAGGAGGGGGGAGAGGAGCAGCTTGGCAGCCGCTGGTGCCCAGCTCTCAGCGAGCCTGAGCCGTGCGTCAGGCAGGGGATGCACAGGTGGCACCAGCCTGCGTGGAGGCGACAGGAATGAGCCGGAGCCTGCTGCCCTGGCAGGGTCACCTTAGCAATCCGTCAGGTTAACCTTGAGCATGAGGCTAATGTAGCTACCACGGCAGGCTATTCAAGCACAAACTTCTCTCTGGCACTTAGGTGAATCAGGTTTTATTTCTGCACCGCGAGGTTCAAAACGAATTAATGTTGCGCCTTCAACACGCTGCGCCTCCTGGAATATCCCCCGTTTCTCCTCCAAAACAGAACTGATGCCTCAAAGGCAAAACCCTAACTGGGGAGGGGAAAGGACAACACTGAGCTCAGCCCCGCGTGCCGCACCCCGGGAAGTGAATCTCATCCGCTCTGCTCTGCTTTCCCACTCCAGGACCTGGCAGGCAGGCTACAAGGTCATTCCTCCTCCCTTTGGGGCCGCGTGCCAGGCTGGCTGTTGGATGTGACGGCACGCTGGAGAAGACAACGATGCTGCCTGCAAGTGCTGGCCACCGGTGGAGGAGCAGGTTCCTCATGAGGTGGCAGGAGGCTTGTCGTAAGTAATGCCTGCTCAGGTACCAAGTACAGTATTCCTGTTTGTCGAGGGAGCGGGAAGAAAATAGGTCACATCAGGGTTAAGAACAGGGGAGAGGGACAGCTAAGAATGGAGATGTTTGAACTAATTCCTGATTCCTTTAGAGGCCAGGCTAGCTGGGAGGGAGAGTGATATTCTAAAGCTGAAGATGGGCTTAAAGTGGGACAGCGAGTGATGATTGCTTCTGAATTCCAGTGGGCCTGGCAGGTGAGAAACAGCACGACAGACAGCATCGCACAAATATCCACCCCGAACAGTTCTCAAATCAGTATCCTATGAGCTGCAGACTCCTCTCTGTGGCTGGGGTTTATACACAGGCTGCTGAGCAAGGCTCCCAGCTCTTCACAGCAAAAGTCATAACAGATTTTAGAAGGAAATGCAGGATGTGAAGGCAGAATTCTCCTACTGGGCACTGCCACGTGTAGTGAAAATCAAGGAGTAAATAAAGAAGCTCTCTTTCAAATTAAATTGTAAACGTTCAGCCTGTGCATATTCCCAGTGGACTGGGGCAGCTGCTACAGTGCCCCTGAGTGCAGAGCACACACTGCTGGGGTGATGTGGGGCTTCTGGGAATGTATCTGCATCTCAGAGAAGCATCTGGGGACCACAGCAGAGTAAAGGGGACACTTGGAGCGTGTCCCTCACTACTGCATGCCCAGGCACCAAGTAGGTCTGTGGTTTCCCTTGTTCCAGTCCTCCTGATCCCATTTGGAGCTGCAGCTGTAAGAAGCTGGGGGAATTATTTCCTTCTCCAGAAAACAGGCAACTTTGTAATCCATCCTCACAGACTAGACTGTATAAATAATTTATAATGAATGCTACTGAGTCTTGACTTAATCTGATACACCTGGATCAGCTTTCTGCCACCTACCAGAGTCACCAAACACCCCACGAAGTAACTTCATCTTCCCCAAACACAAAACCACTTATCACTCATCCTTCTGTAGGGCTGGAAGTCAGCTTCAAGTTCTGTCTGTTGCTTCCCTGGCTCTCTTTCCTGTAGAGCTGCATCCTAACCAACGCAATGAATTCCCTGGCCTCAGCTCACATCCTCGTGGATGCACTTCTTGCAGGGAAATGAAAACGAAATCGCTTTCTCTTCTCTGTATGATTTTAGTAAAATATTTCCAAAAGCATACAGCAATATATGGGTAACAACAAGACATTTTTGGCATATCCTACATGGCTGCAGAAGCTTGGCATAAATCCATTTCCTCAACATAACCACAGCCAGCTGCCTGAGACTTTGTTCCTGCCAGCCACTGCCAGCATACACACTGGTGGAACCCCACAGCCACCCAGTCGGCGCTGGAGGCGGCCAGGCATTCTGAGAGATAAGCCCTGAACAGAATGCCACCTGTATAGCATTACACACGGGCTGCTCTTGCCTTTCTTGGTGTACAAAGCAGCTAAGTGTTATCTCATCATCACAGCTGCCAATCTATTATTAATACTGGGCTTTTGTTAAGCATCCAGGAAAAGACGGGGTCACTTGAGTGACTCATGGCTCTTCCCCTTCCCCACTCTAGCTCCCATTCTTTTAATTCTCTCCCTACAACAACAGTGTGATGCAGTCTGAACAGAATTAAGTATCAGCCAGCCAGCCAGTACCTGTACTGCAGTAGTCCATGGGCTATGATCTACTTTCATGGCACTTTCTGCTGTGGGCCCCAGCCTTTGCGTGACAAGAAAGCACAGAGGTGCTCAGGGTAAAGCTCTGTCTTGCATTTCACCATAAAGATCTATAATTCTCCTTAAAAGGGCACATTTATTGGCATGGCCTGGGCTGATGTACACCTGAGATCTCAGCTGTAGGATAGTAAAAAATTATTGAAGAATTGTAAAAGATGGATGAAATAAGAGAGAACTGACATATTATCCCTGAACATTCATCCCTTGGTCTTTAATAAAGTCATATAGCTCAGGATTCAAACTGGATAGTTCTCCTTAGACCACCAGTCCACAAATCTGCCAATTCTCACAAGGATTGCTGGGAACACAAAACCTGCCCTATGCAGGATGACAGGGCTGGAGTATGAAGGCACAACGCTGACAGAAGTGAAGTCGCTATAAAAAAATGCATTGTGGGTCAGATTAAACTCTAGAGTGGCACAAGGGAAGAGAGGAAGAGCACAGCTGACTGCAAAGCTGCTCCAGGCAGAGCTTCTCCAGAGCATGGGTCTCCTTTGGCTCCCTCTCTTGTGGCAGTCCTTTCTCAATGCCTTTAGGATTAAGAAGTCAAACACCTGCTTGTTGGCTCTTTGAAGAAAAGCAGGACAGAAGAACCTGATTTCCAGTTCAGGAAGGAATGGTGAGACAATAAATGCATCCACTTTAGCTACCGTTCACCCCTAAAAAGACTCTACCAACCCAAGTGACTGCCTTCTCTGAAGAAAAGTGAGAAAAGGAGAGGACAGGCATGATGTACAGACAAACCTGTCACCTTAAAAACTGCGAGGGAGCTGAATTTGCTTCCCACATTGAAGAATAGTGGAATTCATTGTGCAATCTCGATTCCACAAAAGGCATTAAGATGAAGGATGCAAATGTTGTACACAGTCTGCTTAAACATAACTCCCACTCCTCTAATGACAGGAGGCACAAAGCTTGCTTTCTTGTTGGTAATGCTTCTTTGTCACAAAAATGAGAGTTTGAGAAGCCACTGGCTCCCACGGAAGGTTGGTAACCAGTGCCCTGGTGACATTGGCAGGATCTGGACCCACGTCTGGAATCCAGAGCAGCTCTAAAAAAATGCTGATTTGTGGATTGTCCGACCTTAACTTTGAGACAGTGCAGGAGAAAGGGGGTGTGTGTGTTAGCCCTTTTCCTGACACTCCTTTTGTCAATTACCAACTTACACTTCTTTTCCTCGTTCCATCGTTGTGGGCAATTTTGGTCAGAGGAGACACTTTTGGGGCTACTGCTACAGGATTCAGGAACTGTTTTGAGAGCAATGGCAAGTACCAGGTGTCCAGCAATTTAGGGACTCCTTGTTACTTTTTAGCAGTTTTCTTGGTCATCCCTTTGTACTGTAATGTAATTCATTAAAAAGTGGACACAAGGCCCATATGACACACTGTGAATATGGTAAGCAAACGATACCCTGATTCAGAGTCTTAGATCTGAGTCTTATCTATCACAAATATTAGGATTCAAACTGCAGGAGCACACCTGAAATGTAGGTTGTTTTATTTTCATTTTTCTTAAAAGCTTTTTAATAACATATCTATTTCTGAAAAATTGGAACTTCTTAAATATACCTGGTCCCTCCTCTCTGTACTCTGACTGTTTAGAAAGAGTTGTCCTTTATCAGAGGTGACACCTCCCACCACTCTCTGCTCCACTCTCCTCTGACAGGTACCAGTGCTCCAGTATCTCTCGGCAGAGTCCTCTGGGATGCACTGTTCTGACTCCCTTGTGAAACTGGAAGGATATTTACTTGCTTGTTCATAAAAAAAAAGGCTAAGAGGAAAGGCATGCTGTCAGGATGCAGGCCAGCAGTAAAGGGATGTAGCTGTGAGGGAAGTCATTACACTGCAGGGCACTGCGGTGAAGAGCCCTGCTGTGAGGGTTGTGCTGTAGTCGGTGGTGGGTGAGGATGGGAAAGCACTGGTCTAATCCATGCCCTCTTTCTTCCCTGCTTTTCACCTACCAGTGCTTGGCTGCTGGCTCTCACTGTGTGCTGCTGAGTCCTTCTTTGCTTGTCCTTCCTCCTGCAAGTGTAACAGTGGCAACCTGGAAGTGGACTGTAGTGGCTTGGGCCTCTCTTCCATTCCCTCAGACATCCCCACAAACACCAGGACCTTCCTCTTTCTCAACAACAAACTCAGCATCCTGCCAGGAGCAGTGTTTTCCAACCTCTCTGCTCTACAGAGGCTGGACCTATCCAACAACTTCTTGGACCAGCTCCCTCAGAACATCTTCAGCGACCTGGGGAACCTCACAGAGCTCCAGCTGAGGAACAACAGCATCCGGGCCTTGGACAAGGACCTGCTACAGCACACGGCCCTGCTGCGCCAGCTGGACCTCTCCATCAACGGCCTGGCCCAGATTCCTTCGGGCATCTTTGACGACCTGCCTGCTCTCCGCTCCCTCTCCCTCAGGTCCAACCGCCTGCAGAGCCTGGACAGGGTGACCTTCGAGCCTCTAACCAGCCTGCAGCAGCTCCAGGTTGGGGATAACCCCTGGGAATGCGACTGCAACCTCCGAGACTTCAAGCACTGGATGGAGTGGTTCTCCTACCGAGGTAGGTGCTCGCGCTGCGGGAGGCGAGTGCAGGAGTGCTGCTCTGCCACGGAAAGGCAAACAAAGGCAGGCAGGGGAGGAACAGGAGCAGATACAGCTGGCAGGTCAGGCTGACCTCAGTGACAGGTCTCAGCCAAAGAGCATGAGGACCCTGTTACAATTTAGTGCCACTGCACCTTCATGTAGCAACACTGCCAGTCTGTGAAGTCCTCAGCAGCCCTAGATCTCCTATTCCCTTGTTTTGTTTCTAATCTGAACTATTACCTGTTTTTTTAATCTTGAGAGAAGAAAGAACTTTCCTCAAGTATCATTAAAATTTTAGGATTATGAATTCACCTCACTCTTTCTGCCTAAAGAGAAGAAATGCTTTTCACACTTGGAAATAACCATCCCATCCTCTTTCTTAAACTGAGAGAATTAGAAGTCAGATTTGGCTGTAAAGTATCAGGTTTGCTGCCAAGAAAAGAACCCTAGGAAACAGTGACACTTAGGAAAAACACTGCAACTAATATTGGAGAACCCAACCTACAGCTCAAATTAACAAGCCAGGCCCCAAGTCAGGCTGGCTATAAAATCATCATTTCAAACCGAGCAGTCTTTGACAAGTTTGTATTTCCAGATTTTCCTTGAAACACAGAAGACTAGAAAGGTACATGTCACTTATCAGGAATGCTGATGGGATGACATGCTTTCAGGAGCTGCACCTCAAAGAAAGATGGCACATTTTACAGGAATGACGATTGAGGGCTTGACCTTCTGTTTCTGGAACCAATGAGTAGGAAAGGGTCTCAAATCATGCGGATAGCAACAGTCAGCTGTCACATCCCTGCTGATCACAGCCATGCTGCAAGGAGATTATCTCTGCCTATGGCTACACTGCAGTCTGAAATATGCATTTGTATGAGCAGAATCAAACAAGCATATGAGTGCCACTTTCCACTTTTTTTTTTTTTGTTTTTTTTTTCTTGGCTGCCATATCACAAAGTCAGTGGAAAGCACACAGACACAACTTTGCTTTTTTTCTCCCCTTCCAAAGAAATTGCCCAAACTCACTCAAGCATTTGTTTCAACATCTGTCATTATTTTCACAGAGATGGATTAGTTGTCAGAAGATGGGATGTGTATCTGCTGGTTTTTTTGAGAAGATACAGCCTGGTCCTATCTTTTTGCTTTAATGTCTCCTTTTCTAAAGTGGTTCTACTGACACTTACATAACTCACTAAACAGTATGAGGCTGACTTAAATGGTTTCAGAGGGCTTTCATGTCTTGGCCTGAAAGATGCCTATGCAGATACCACGCACCAGGAGCTCTAGTGTCAAACCCAGCCTAGGCAGAGGCACACTGGCCAGCTGACATGGTTGAAGCTTCTGCAGGGAAAATACTTTAGCAGGTGTGAATGGAGGCCCATGAACTCACCCCGCCTGAGGATCTCACCCTGCTGCCTCTGTACAGGGATGGAGCTGTGATTCACTCCTGTTATCTCTGTTGGAACAGGTGGGAAAATCGACCAGCTGGCCTGCACCTTGCCCAAGGAGCTGAAAGGAAAGGACATGCGGATGGTGCCCATGGAGATGTTTAACTACTGCTCCCAGCTGGATGATGAGAACAGCTCTACAGTGCTGGACAATACTGGCCCACCTTGCACTAAAGGAAGCCCAACTCCTTCCAAATCTAAATCAGGCCCAGAAACAGAAGTGGAGCCCAGTGTGGGATGCCCTCAGAAACAGCGGTACAGGCCTGTGAGCGTGCGCCGGGCAATTGGCACTGTGATCATTGCAGGGGTGGTTTGTGGCATTGTTTGCATCATGATGGTGGTGGCAGCTGCCTATGGTTGCATCTATGCCTCCCTCATGGCCAAGTACCACCGGGAGCTGAAGAAGAGGCAGCCACTCATGGGTGACACAGAAGGTGAACACGAAGAACAAAAACAAATCTCTTCTGTGGCATGAAACTGTTGTAGGAAGGAAGGGACAGCGATGAAAAAAGGTACCTGAGAGCAGTCAAGCATGGGGTCCTCCCACAATACATCTTCCCAGACAGACTGTGCTATTGCTCCACTCACCCAACTAGTACAACATGCTTCTGGGGGGTCAGGGCACCTGGCTCAATTTCTTTTCCTCTGCCCCAGGCCCATTTTGTGCCCTTTCACCCTTGGGCCCTCCCAGACAAATAAAGTAGAGTCAGACCTCGAGTGCTTGCTGTGCCTCATGCCCTTGCACAGAGCTTCCCTCACATGCCTGCTGCAAAGGCAGCTGGCACCTTCTGGGAACCTGTGTCATCCTCTCAGCTTCGGTCCTGAGTCGTCCTGTATCCTGTCAAGAGTTCTCTGCAAACAGAGAGCAGCTGTGTGAAACCTTATGTGGGGAGCAGGGCACCAGAAGTGTCCGTGCCTCGCTGTCAGGTCACTGCTGTTGTGTGACAGTGAGTTGCTGCCTACCCTACAAACCAGTGCTGCCAAGATTACACCAGAAGGGAGGCAAGGTCCCTAGGGTAGGGCAACAGTCAGTGGGAGATTTCCCTTCTCACTTTTAGAGGAGGAAAGACACCTGTATCACTCCAACACACTGCCAGGGAGCACGGCGTCCCTCTCTTTGCTCCTGGCCAAGTCCAAACCTTCGAGCTGACACGCACGTCACCTGCTGTAGGTGCACAGGCACAGAGTCATCCTCCTGTACACACACACACTGACTCATTCTGATCCCAACACGCACACACAGTCCCGGTCCCAGGCATCCAGGCACCCCACCTGCCCATGCAGAGCTCTCACACATGCCCATGCTGACCTGCCCTCTGCGTGCAGCCATGGATACATTCAGCCACTTTACCTTACCCTGATCATGGTAGTGCGTATCGCCGCCTGCTCCAGACAAAAAACATACACACACCACTGAGGAGTAACAAAAACATCTCAGCCATAGTGCAGAGCCAGTGGAAACCGGCAGGAGAGGATGGGGAGAGGCAAACTTACTGAGATTACAGCACCAGTCTGTGGAAATAAGTACACAGCATGAAAAAAAAAAGAAGGTGTGTTCTTATCTATTTTATGTCTTCTCTGATAAATGGAGAGGGTAAGGATATGAAGCCTCCATTTAGAAATGTTTGATTGGCAGATCAGAAGTGGGTCATCAGGAAAGACTAGAGGAGGAGGAGGTGGCTCACCAGTCGCGTAAGCCGTGCTGAGTAGTGTGAGCCTAGGGGAAGGTGTCAGGGGAAGAAGTCGCACAACACAACCCAGGAGCTGCCATGGCTGGCACAGGGGCCAGCACGGTTTGTGGAACAGGGTGATGCAGCCGGGGTGACCAAAAAGAGTGGGCAAAATTCTGGAGGGTGTTGAGGTGAAGGCTGGAACCTGGAGCACAGTGTGGCACTTGTGGGAGAGCCCAGGAAGGGTCTGGCACGGAAGGCAGCAGAGCCCACACGCACTCCCTTCACCATCACTGGGGTGTTCAGTGCCACCCACAGCTGCACTCGAGTGTGCCCACACACAGAGCCGTGCACACTGCCACTGCCACGTAGGGTGACCTCCCCCAACCAGATTTTAAAGCCCTCAGACTGCAGTGCCTCCTATTAGTCTTAGCTCATTCTGACCTGACAGGGAAAAAAAAAGTGAGAGGGGAAAAAAAAAATGAAAGGAACTCAACATAAGGACTCATTTTGTATCACTGGAAGTGGGATAAAATGCTGTCTCCAGGGGAGAGCGCACATTGCCATGGTAACCTGCTCTAACCCGTCACAGTGGGTATTCCTGGGCGCGGAAGATGACACTGGAGGTCGTGCATCCACAGTGCCTGTGGATGGTGTGATCCCTGCCATCAGGAAACAAGCTGGCAGCCAGCCCAGCTTTGCAGGGTGTTTCGCTAGCAACCTGTGTTCAGAGCCCTGCATGCTCTGCGGGTGGACCCTGCCAGGGCACATCACCTCCTCCACCTGCTCCATCTGAATCCCAGTGCCGTCGGACACCTCACAGCCCTCCTGCTCGCTGTGACTGGATCCCTGTGGAAGCAATGCACGCTGGCTCCTCACTCCTTCTGGTCCCAGACAGGCGTTTGTACAGACCCACGGGCACACGACATCATTAATCAAAACCTGGAGTGGCAAAATCCCTCCTGGTCTACCCAGGGTCACCAGAGTCAAGGAGACAGGATGCTCTGGACTGTTTTAGCATGACTTCCCTTCAACACAGGGATGCATGGGACAGGGGAGGATGTTCTTCAGGGAAGCAGAAGACCAGGCTGCCACGGAGGAAGAACTGGGAGAAGCAGTCAGTCCACCCACCAGTGTGCGCACACACTTTCCCCCCGCTTCCAGCACACTGTTTGTGGGGAAGAGGAAGAGAAGGAGGGGGGCTGGTGAGATGTGAGGAAGAAGGACTCTTCCCCCATGCACTGTACAGCCACTCCAACCATCCCATCTGCTCTGAGTGTAGCCCGCTCTGAAGGGCAGAACTGGTGCACTGCAGACTCCGTATGCGTGTTACTGCTGCTCCACATTCCCAGCAAGCCAGGACTAGGCTCTGCCTGCTGGATCCAAACCTCTCCCCAACCTCCCTCTCAGGGGAACTTCTCCCTTTACCATACTGGACTCCGCAATCATACTTGAAATGGGACTTGAGTCAGAGCGGTATATTTATAGATCTATATTTTACTTGCATCAAATAATGGTGACATATTGCACAAAACAAATGGGATCTATATATGTGTGTGTGTGTGTGTATGTGTGTGTGTGTGAGATAAGAGAGAGACTGTTTTTAAGGGAATAGACTAGAGGTGAAATGAATGGGAAGAAGGTAAGGGACAATGCAGGGGTTGAGGGTGTGAAATCCTCCTTTCCCTGCACCTTCCCTGTGACTTCCTCCTGCCCTGACCAATTTTTCTTTGTTGCTAATAATATTTTCTATATCCTGTGTTGTGGGGCTGGTGATGACCTTGCCCATCCTTTCCTTTTTTTGTTTTAATTTATACGGCAGAAAGTCTGGATTTATCTCAACCCTAGACAAGGGACTGCTATGTTTAGAAACCCACCCAAGAAAGGAGAAGACAGGAAAGGGGAGAACTGAGTGTTGCTGGGAAACACGAAGGCAGGCTCTGAGGAGTCCACTGGAAAGCAAACACTCTGTTTGGCAGGATGAGGACCTGTCCTTTCGCATGCAGAGCAGAGTAACGGGGCTCACTGGGAAGTGCCCTGTTCCTGGCACTGTTTGCACACGGGCTCTGTCTCCGCTCCCCAGCAGCCCCGGCAGCCGGGCTGCCCCGGTGTGACTGCGCTGCCGCGCTGCCCACAGGCCCCGCAGGGAACTCGGCATCCCGGGCGGGCAGCAATGAGCCTCTCCTACGGGATGCTGGATACAGAGCGGGACCCAGCGCTCCTTGTGTGCCCAGCCACCGGCTTCCCCTGGTGTGTGGGGACAGCGGCTCCTGTTGTCCCTGCAGGCACGGCTGGCCACGGGGGAAATCCCCCGGGTGCACCCTTTGCTGAGGCAGCTGCTCCAGTGCCACAGGCACTCAGGAAAGGGTCTGCTGGGGCTGGCAGGTCCCACGCATGCCAGGGCGATGGAGGGCTGGCAGGGCCACCAGGAGCTCCCCTGCTGCTCCCCTTCCCCACACATCCACCTGGGGGACAGGCAGGCACATTCCTTGCAGGGAACAGATGGCACTTGTAATTCCTTTTTCTTTTTTGTTACCGTTTGAGGGAGAGCGACAAGATTTTCTAAAATGATTGAATGGAGGTTTCTTTGGCATGAGACAGAAAATTTTTAAAGGTATATTATATTTCTGGCTTGTTGTTACAGAATAATAATAAAGAATGTATTTTCCTATGCTCCTTCTTGTTTAAATGAGATCTCTGATGGTAACATTCACTCTTCCCCTACCCACTGCAAAAGCAAACACCACAGGGATACAGCCAGGAGAAGGAGAAAGCCCCCCAGTTCCCACAGGTGGATCCTTGTCTGTTCACACTGAAGTCAGAGTGACTGTGCACACACACACACACACAGAGTATCAGTGTAAGTCAGGGTGAGACTCCAGGACTCGACACACAGTCAGTCAAGGTGAGACCCTAGATCTAGAAACACACACACACAATGCTCCAGGGACACAGCCAGACAAGGGTGATTGTGTAACAAGGATAAGATACTGTGGCAATAGCTCATTACATAAAAGTAGAAAGGGCCAAATTAATCCCTAGTGTAAGAACGCAGGAGCCAACGGAGTTATATTCAGGTCAAATTTGATTCCAAAAGCTTTTTTTTTTTTTTTTAATTAGAACATAACGTAACAAATAGGGAGCTGTGGGTTCCTACATCTCCAGATTCCTGACCCTCTTGAGCAAGGTTATTTCAAAATGGATGGAAAATGCTATCTAATCCTATTGCACCCCCAAGTAGACAAGCTGTTACCCCTAGAGCTAAAAGAGTCTCTCCACCAGCTGTTCCCTGGCTAGGTCTATCACACACAGCTAAGAAGTTTAAATTCCCCACTTTGCCACTTTCAGTGCTAAGCACACACAATTCATCACATTCCCTTGCTGTAAGAATAAGCTCATCCTGACGCATGTGGAAACGCAAAAGATGTTAAACCCCACCACAAGCAAACCCTTGTGCCACCCTATTTACACTGTTAGCCACCCTGCTGTGCTCAGCCTGATCTTCAGAGAGAAACCGGGAGCAGAACCCAGCTACTCTTAATCCGCTCACAGCTGAGGCATCTGTTCTGCTAAAAAGGTATGTGCTGCAGGAGAATCACCATTATTGTTTAATAGCATGGTGTCTATGACACATAGTTTAATCTAATTTTGCCAGGTAGGTAGAGGAGTGCACACAGATACTACTCAGCAGTTCATATAATACCAGAAACACAGAGCAGAAAAAAGCAAAGCCAACACACTCATCTGATGACTCTAGGCTTTTTCAGTTCATGAACCATCTGGGAGCAGGCTGCGATTTTCTGCAATTTGATTTATTGTCATTTGGTTACTATTTGATATTGACAAACACGTTTGTCCTGCTGACATACCTACTCACGCACACATGTAACACCCTATATAACCATGTAATTCTGTATATATAACATGTAAAATATATAAAATAGGATTCCTCTTCAGTATCTTGTCCATCAGCAGCCCACCGTGCTGGCTTGAAGAGCATTTGCTAGCCCTGATTGGAAGCACAGGTCAGAGGGTCAGCTTCTATCCCCTGACCAGACAAATGCAAGTCCTAGCACGGGATTTCTGAGGACCAAAAAGACTTCCCTCCAAGAATAATGGGAAGTACAACAAGCATTCACCAATGAATACAGTTACAGAATGAAATGTGAGTAAATAAAGATTTCCTGAGTCATTTTGAGGTGCTCTCCACATCTGTCGCAGCCCTGGAAACCCGGGGACAAGGCAGCATCCTCACAGCTTTGCTCCCTTTAGAGAATGGGGGAAAAGCACCCAACAAGGGCCAGATCTGTCTTTCCCACAGTCATGCCGTGCTGCATCCAGGCAGAGGCCATGTGCAGGGCACCTGGAGCAAGGAGAAAGCAAAGCGTGATGCTAATAACAACTCTGCCTCGCTGGAGCTTCTGGGCCAGGACAACAACGTGCCGCTCTTTGCTTGGGGCTCCAGGCGCAGATCTGCCCCTTCCCATTTGCTTTTTCTGAGTCCTAACTTGGGAATAAACTTGTTTGTTAGCACAGCTGCAGGAAATCAGCTTGGAAAGGGCACTGCAGGAGCGAGGAATGCAGGTATTTCATTTGAGGGAATATGCACAGACGATACCCCGCGATATTCAACCAGCTCCGCGGAAAGCTCAAGGGAAATATGCAGAGTAACAACAATGCTTTGCATTTCTATAGTGCTTGCCTTTGGCAGCTCTCTGGGAGCTTGCAAACATTAATGAATTCACAGAGGCAGAGATTCAGAGAATATAAAGGCCAGAAGGGACTTTAGATCATCCAGTCTGACCTTCTGTGTATCGCACGCTACTTGGAAATTGTGTGGAAAAGAACCACAAACATTATTTGAGGGTGGCAGAAAATGCCTTCCTGTGAAAGGCTTAAAGAGCTCAATCTGTTTAGCTTATGAAACAGAAATTAGAGAAGCTATGCTGTAGAAAGACCAGCAGTGAGTATTTACACGCAGCTAAGTCGAATATTCCAGAAAGGCATCTACCTTTGATTAGAAAAACACTCAAGAAAGGGAAAAATATTGTTTCCCTTGGTATCTTATGACAATACCTATTCATGCTCATTGTTAGCATTCAGGCTTACTAACTCATTTGAATCTGTTTGGTTTTTCTGTCACAGTTTCTGTTATTCTCTCCCCTAGATTAAAAAAATAAACCTTCAGTAACCAGCAGCTCTCTCTGTGGAGGCACTTTATACTCTAAATCAAATAATCTCTGTCTTCTTTTAGGTACAATAGGCAGATTGAGTTCATTAAGCCTTTCACTGAAAGCATTCCCTCACCTCTGGAACAACACTGTAGCCTATTGTCACACTGCTTCCAGTTTTTTCTCCTCCTTTTAGAAGTATTTTCCACATCCACCAGTGTCTGTGCTCTGTATTGTAGTCACTACATGACTTTTGCCACTTTTCTCTACTCCTTCCCACCAAAGAATATCTCACAGCACACTCACTAGGCTGTGTGAATATTGTTCCTGCTTTAAAGATGGAGGCAAATGGAAATGCTAGGACAAAACCCTGACAAGTAATTTTGAGGGAGGCAGACTATGGGTAAGTGGTTCTGATCCTACTCATAACCACCTCTACAGTAGTACAAAATCAGTGCATTTTAATCATGAACCTCCAGATTTATGCAATTCTTGGCAAGAGAAAATCTAGCCCTTTATTTAAAAGGATGGTCCCCTTCCAGCATTTTCCACTTTTTCATCCACTCACAGCCTCATATGGTTATTTTTCACATATTTTTCACTGGACCGAAATGTCTTGGATTCCCCAGTTATTCCTTCTCTCTCCCCTTATTTTCATTTTCTTGGGACTGATCATCCCCTTTTCAGTGAGTGCCTCTGACCAGCTGCTTCTCAGATTCTCCCTTCTCTGGTCTGCTCAACTGCTCAGCTGCCACAAAACACACCAGCCCCCACATCCCCATCTGCTTTTCAAGGCCTTGGTACCGTAAGCAGGGGTTTTTCTACTCACTGCTCTTTACTTTGCAAAACCCAATGCAATCAGGAGAAACCACCACAACGTCAAAGGCTGAGAGAGGGGATTAGGTCAGCCCTAGCTCCTTCTGGCCTCCCAGGTGCTGTGCTGGGGCTCTCACCTGCATTAACAAACACCTTTTTATTCAGTCATGACTAAAACCATGGAGTGTGTGAACTACAGGGTAAGAATGCCCAGCCCTGTACCCAAGGGGAACCTTCAGTGAGTGGGAAGTTCCCTGAGTGCTCACCTTGCTTGCTGCTGGTTTTCGTACTGTGACATGGTGACACCAGGGACTTCGGCTGTTCCCTGGTGAAGGGATGACAGGCTAACAGAGTCTCAGCTCTTTCTGTTCAAGGCACCACCTCTTTCTTACACACTTTTCAAGCTCCAGCTTAGACCCCTTGTCTTTATATCTCAGATTCTGGGTAAAGCTGCGTTACCTAACAGACAGAATCCCACTTCTAGTTTTGCACCCTAAGTATTTTGCTGGCCTGTCTATGCTACACTATCTCCCCACAACCGTGTGCTTTAGTTTAAGTGTGTCCCCCAAGATGCATTTATTGCAGCAATCCTATCTGCTTTGGCCTCGGCTGCACGTGGTTAAAGAAGCTGGGTGCTCCCAGGTTCCTCTCACAGAGTCAGACTTCCTTTTCCTCTCATCATCTGTCCGTCCTGTCTCAGCCTGTATTCCTTTGACCAAATCGGTAACACAGACTAGAGGAGAGGTCTCACAGGGCTTTGGGTAGGAGCATCAAAGTATTTTCCCACTGGGAACACCTCCCTAAGTACTAGCACAGCATTTGCTTTGTCCACAACTGCATCACACTGCGACTCACCATCATCCTACCACCACCTAATACAGAAGATCCCAGCATTTTTTCCCTGAGCTTTCTCAGGATATGTTTACCACTAAGTCCATCCAGCTGCCTTCCAGCAGGGTTCTCAGGACCGATCTTGGCAGATGACAATGGTTCCCTGAATTTTATGTGGGCATCAGGGAGCAAGACAGCTTACACTGATGATCCACACTGAAGATCCTCACCGAGACTTGGCAAAATTGGCTCAACAGTTCCCAGAAGACAAAGACTGCCTCTAGTCCTGCTTGCTGTGCTCTCTGCCAGATCTTTCAGAGTTCCCAGCTTACAGAAGTTTTCTATTATTAGTTGTCAAGCATATGACCTTGTCTGTCGTACTACTGAAATTCATTCTGTTTCTGGTACTCCTGCCAAGGTCAAATAAGGCTTTCTGTACAATATCCTGGTCCTTCCCTGTACCAGCAATGCCTTCTAGTGTTGAATCGTTAGGATACTCCCTCACTCTCTACAGCTATCTGAGTCAGGGTCTCAGGTTAGTACTAGCTAATCCCATGGGCGACCATGGGGAGTGTAACAAGTAACCTTTTGCTAGACTTTGACAGGTGATCTTGCTGCTGCTTTCTTCCCAGATTGTCTTCTCCCTCCCTCCCTCCCCTTTACAACTCCTCTGCCTCGCTTGATCTTCTCCAGTCTAACTAATTGTTTCTTATGTGGCATGTATCAACGCTTCACTGAAATACAGACATGAGACCTTTGAAATTTCTTTTGCCTTCCAGGAAAACAATCATCTGAAAGAAAGCTGTTGGCTTGGCCTGGTGTTATCCAACCCTGATAAACTCATACAGCCTGACATCCTTTTCCCCTAACTGCTTGGTAGTAATTATACTTTCCTTGAAGATCTCCTTTAAAGTGCTACAAACATTGCAGAGGTCACACTTAAAAGTCTGAGACTGACAAACTTATTTCTCATCCTTCTTTAATCCTAACTGCTGAATTTTCACTTTTCCAGACTGCAGGGAGTCACCACTGTGTGCAGAGCTGAAAAAAGCCCTTTGCTGTAAGTGTGTGTTTCCACGTGCCAGTTCTCCCAGGGCCAGAGAGCACCCAGGCCCAGCACTGTGAGTGCACTAATCAGCTTGAGCTGCTTATTCACAGTAGTTAGCTTGTTTCTTTCCCCAAGGGTGATATTTCTGTCCTTATCAATAACTTGTGCGCAGAGTCTTCTTTGGTTTTGGCTCAGACTATAGACTCCTTGATCCCAACTTCACTCTTATTGACCAGAAGTGGCCCTACTTCTTCTTCTTCTTTCTTCTTTTTTTTTTTTTTTCCCAAATAGCTGAAGAATATTATGCTGTTTTAACCTCCTTTGAAAGGTCTAACTCAGCTTGATATGTAAGCAATCCTCACTTTATCCCTACAATTCTGACCTCTAAGGGAGGGCAGGGCAGGGCAGGGCAGGGCAGGGCAGGGCAGGGCAGGGCAGGGCTAGGCAAGGCAGCCTTCTTTGCTGTCAGTCTTTTTTCCATTCCACGTAGTCTCTCTGCAGAGCCAGCTTAAGCTTGTCGTGGCAGACAGATGGAGGGGAAGAGAATCAGGATCCTCACAGAAACGGGGGCTCCACGCTGTCCCCAAAAGCTCAACTGCTCCCTCCCCACACTCCAGACTTTGCACAGCTGCCTGTGAAAGCAGTGCCAGGAGCCAGCAGCAGAACACCCTCCACACACTCTGGGCAGCAGTACAGAGGTGCCATCTAACCAGAATTATCTGTGATCCTATGAGTGGGGTTTCTGTACCCCAGTGAGAGAAAGGAAGAGAAGAAAAAGGTCTTGTGAAGGGAAAGGGAGGGCAGTCAGAGTCCCATTACAATGCCTTATGATGGGGAGATTTGTGCCTTAGGTGACAGGTAGGGCAGGGGAAAAAGAATTCGGGCTGAGTTTGGTGGTTAAAAGAATGTATCTTAGGAGGAGGCTGGAGCTGTACTCAGACCTGCTAAGTTTCTGTGGTTCTCACCCTGCAAAACTTGTCTGCTTCTGCCTTGGCTGAATTTAAGCTAAACCATCTTATAAGACATTTCCTATTACTTCCTCTGCTGTGACATTTACCACCTTCATCCTTACATCCACAGACAGTTCATGTGATCCTTTCCAGCATCTTCTCACGTGGCTTTGCTCCTCTGCTGAGCTGCAGGTGCTCAGGACATCAGCTATCCCTGTGCTAAGGCTACAGACAAAGCACTTCACTCCATGCACTTTGGATAAAAGACATGGGGCACTGTGGGGATAGGTGTGAGCAGGGTAATGAACTGGCCTTGCATTCACACAGAGATTTAGGTGGTGTCAGGGGTGCCAGTGCCGCTTGCTTGGCAGCCTGTGGATCTTCACACAGCTCCAAGTGGAAGGTCCTGCACCATTCCTGACCCTCGCACTTTGTCAGCCCCCCTGAATACCCAGCACTTACTGACAGCCCCTGCACACTGGGTAAAACTGCATGGCCACAGGGATCAGTCCTGTGCCTACCAGGAAAACACCACAGACAGGAACACGTGCAAATTGCTCTGTGGTTCTGAGTGTCTGTGCACGTCCCCAGCGAGATGTGCAGACAGGGATCCCAGGGATGTCACAGCACACCGCGCAGGAGCTGTTTGTGTATGCAGATACACACACGTATGCACAGATCACCTCACACATCGCTCATCTACACATCCAACGCGCTCCCACGAGCACCCCTGCGCAGGGATACAGGGCCCTGCTGATGCTGGGTAGGCAGGAGTTAATGGAAGAGAGGCCGGGAAGGAAATTAAAAGCAAAAAAAAAAGTTGAAAGCCCAGCACATGATTCTTCTCCTATCACATCTGTGAATCCTGGAGCGCAAGAGTAATTGTCTGCAATGAGTCAGACCAAAAGGCACAAGGAAATGGTTGCCATGGCAACCCGTGCACTGCTCTAATTCGGCTCAGAATTAAAATGATATCAAATAATTTGCAAGCAAAGGGAACATGGCAAAGGCGCCGGGTGCCAATCTAAAAAATTCAGCTATATGCAAGTCTCTCCTGAGTCAGTGTCAAGGGCTCTTTTCGCTTGGAGAGTGACAGCCATGGCAATCAGAGGAGCTGTAGAGGCATCGGTGATGGATAACCTTAGGTGAGCAGATTTCTGCTGTGCACAGGCAAGAACGGGGTCCTGGGCTGGAGCTCCAGCCTGGAACAGGCTCCAGGGATGAGGATGCCCTGGAGAGATGCCTCATCAGACCCCAAACGGGAAAACTCATTGCTCACAATTTTTTGTTGGGGTCCCATTGAGAAAATTCCCTGACAGGGCTGGTGAGGTTCCTCCTGGGCACAGGAACCTACCCACAGGATCCGTGCTGGGTGAAGCACTGCCTGCATGGGCTGAGGAAGGCAGGGCTCACCCCCTTATGCTTTTTCCCTGCTAAGTGGTGCAGTGTACAAAGTCAGGCACTCAGCAGAGCCTACAAAGGAATATTTACTCTACAGAATTGGCTGTAGTCTTCGATTTTTTTCCCCAGACAAAGACTGATCCCAAGGCAACAGACAATGTCTGCACACACAGGGAGGAGGCATGGTCCCTGTGCTGAAGATCTTACAGCCTGTGCAGACAGCACATACACCATGGAAGAAAAGGAAATTGCTAAGGTCCAGCCAGGGTGAGCAGAATGCTATGAAAGATGCCTCACATGACTATTTTTAGCAGTCTTTTGAGGTCAAAATAGACTTATTTGTCCCTCTTGTCCCCAGTTACTGTCTATGCATGGAGACATCTACATGGAGTTCTGCAGGCAGATGTGGCTCTCTCTGCCTGTTCACTGACCTGGCTGGAGGATAATCAGCTCTGAAAAGGGAACCATGTGGCCCCAGCACTGACGCCAAACCTTGATGAAAGGCAAAGTTTGTAAGACCAGAGCCAGTGCAAAATAATGCAACCACCTCACTTCTGTCTGGCTCATAGAACAGCTTGTGTGGGCCCCAGGAACACCCCAAAAAGCAGCCTGTGTGCTTACAGGTGTCCCCAGGGCTCAGTGTGTAAGGAGAATGCAGTGGGAGGCAGGCAGGCAGGCAGATGGGTGGATGAAGGGTGCAAGTGACACTGGTTTTGGCACACCAACAGCCCCATGCCATGGGGATACTGTGACATCGGAGTACTGGCGCAACCCTCAGGCCAGCCAAGCGTGTACCCACTGGTAACAGCCCCCAGACAGATGTCCTGAGAGGTGGAGACAGCACAGCTGCTGCCAGCACTAAAATCAGCAGCATTTCTGTCTTACAAGTGCCCCCAACACTTTCTGTGACTCAGTTCCAGGGCACGGCCCGTTCAGATGTCTCTGATTTTGTCGGATCAAATGGATGCGTGAGAAACTGCTCAGGCTTTGGGGACTGCCAGAAGGGGCTGGCACCAGGCAGAGGCCAGACACAGCAGGTGATGCGCTGAAAACGAGCTGTCTTCCTTCTTTTTATCCATCCTACCACTGCATGCCGGGGGGACCATGATTTCCACAAAGGCACCTGGTGTTGCCTCAGGAACTCACAGAAGTCTCTGCACTGAGATGACTTTGGCACAACCTTCGGCATGAAAAGAGGGACAGCATTCCTTCTGAATGCTGCAGCACACATTCAAGAGATCAGCTACCCTCATATTTTGTATGGGTGTCTTAATGCTGCTTTCTGAACCAGCCCAGTGAAAGAATTTTAATTCTCCAGTTTATATGCAGCTATTTCCATGGAAAAGGTGCTTATGCTATTAGAGCTTATTTCCCTGCATTTTAACAGCTTCTGCTGATGCTACTGTCACTTTCCAGAGAGAAGGTTGAAATGTTTTATCCATCCAAGCAACAAAACTGTGGGAATACAGAATTGTGTGCAAATTAGCTTGAAAAGATGCCACAGCAACAGTCCTGCTGAAAAAGCCACCTGTACCTCCTGTTCCTGCTTGCTGGTAGCAGACAGCAGGTAGCCAAAACTGGAGACCAAGGAAGAGAAGGAGAGACATCAAGCTGGCCAGGAATTGCTTTTCAAATGAAGAGCTTCCATCAGACTGATAGAGGCTGGATTTTAACCAGAGGTAAAATGGCAAAATTACTCCTCATTACCTCCTTTTCAGACTGATTGATTTCAAATTCTTTTGGGAAAAAAAAAAATCAAAATACATTTTTAAAATCTGCTCCTGCTGTGAGTACAGAGCTCTTCTGAAAATACTGATATTGATAGCTCAGTGCCCCAAAACTCCCTCTTCAAAACAGAGACAACATTTCTCTTCTCTGCCCTGGGTTTGAGCCTGCCTAGGGCTCTCCCCAAATCCATCTGCATGAACTGCTGGTGTCATGGGATAACGATTTCACTGTGGTCCAATAGCTGCTGGTAAGAACAGCAACTTCCAATATAAACAGAGGAGAGAAGCGTTGTATAAAATAAACCCGCATCTCCCAAGCGCCCATTTGGATTATTTTTATCGGGCACCATGTGCATGCCCCACTGTCTGCTTCCCATCCCTGACACATGGCAGGGAACCTCACCCCACCCATCCCTGTTGGGACTGGCAGCCAGCTGACAGCCACAGAAGTTGAACAGCAAGAAGGTCGGGCAATGAAAGAGACGTCATCCACAGCCCAAAGTGACAGCTGAACTCCTGCACAGATTCCAGCGGTTTCACTGGGGCTTTAAATCACTAAAAGCTTCTGTCAGCAACTCCATGTGATTTCTGCCTCGAAGCCTGAGGATCAGAAAGCCCCAGGCTACTGACTCACGGGAGGGAGCAGATGACTGTGCTATCTGGGGCAGGACATGGCTTGGGGAGAATGCCATCACCATTCCTTATTTCTCATTCCCAATGCAGTTAGTGTGCGTGAAAGGTACTGGACTGACATCCCAGGAGAATAGCTGCCTTCTAATTAATTATAATTAATCATCCAGGCATTACTTAATGTTTGCATAGTGCTTTGAAGTGCCAAAGCACAATAAAGCAGGTAGATAGCATTCATTCCAAGAAACAGGTATCGTCAAACCAGGGTTGCCTGTGTGGCTTCCCAGCAAAGAGACCACACCAACTCAGCTCACACAAGTGGACCCTGCCTTGGCTCCACCACGTCCTCCAAGAAATCTGTGTGCCCACTGAACCCCTTGTGCACCCCTTCCAGGCCCGTGGGGGAAGGAGAGGGATGGATGGAAGGGGGGAGGGTAGGGCAGGGCAAAGGACACTGCTTTTCTCTCCTGAATTTGGCCACCTCTCCACCTGGGGCATGGAGGAGCATCTCTAATGGCAAGAAGAGCAGCTTGGACTCCCCCTCAAACTCATTCTGGGATTTCCCACTGAGCTAAGACAGACTGCACCGGGAGGAAGGAGGCCCTTGTGCTTCCCCCTCCATCCCTTCTCTCAGCCCTCCAGACTGCAACTCTCTAATCCCATCTGACTGCTCTCTCGCTCCCTGACAGCAGCCAGGCCTGTGTCATCTTCCTGGACATCTGATTTCACCAGTTTGCCTTGCTCTGCCCTGGCTGGGGACTGCCACTCATCTGCCAGAAGCAAAGGGGCCCAATGTCCCTGTCACTGACATTCTCCCCACGGGGATACTGGGGGTGCTCCCTCCCCAGGAGCATGGCTGTAAATCCTGGAGCTTAATTTTTCACCGCATGCATAGTGAACATTTCAAAGTGCTCACAAATCCCCTCAAGCACCATCAAGTCAGACAAGTGACAGTGTTTGTAATGATCAGTGGCAGAATGACAGGCCAGTTCATACTGCTTGTTCTTTTAGAGGGGCATTTAAAAAGTCTCTGTTGCTCCCCTTTTACAGAACTGTGGCTGCATTTGTTCAGAAACTACAAGTCTACCCAGATATTTGGCTTTCTGGGAACCAGAGCTGGGTACCAAACTTCTGGTAGTATCATAACTCTAAATTACCATGGCATCATCCCACTGAGAGCTGATGCCATCAGAACAACAATAACACCAATCTGCGTCCCATTCTGCTCTGATTGCCTCTTCTGTGCCTCCACACTCCCTCCCCTTCCTTCACCTCTCTCCTGTACCCAGCATGGTGTTGCAGCACTGCCCAGCATCATTTCTGCTGCAGCCTCTGCTGTGGGATGAAGTTCCCTAGAATCAGGATCTAGCCAGTCAGAAGGATGATATTCCTGTGTGGGGAGATGAAGTGAGATCTACATCCTTACTCTCAAAGCTGACATCCTCAAGAAAAAAACAGTATTTCAATTGGCAGTGTGACCACTAGTTATTGCCCTTTTTTTTAATGACTACTGGTATGAAAGATTCAGATGATGAACCTTTCACTACTGGAAACAAAGCAAATGGTAGTACAGTACCTTTTTGCTCCCTGAACACCCCCAAGCATGGTGCAAACTGACACCCAAGCCAGCACATGGGACATATCTCAGCAAACCCTTGCACTCCTGCTGAAGTCCTTGGAGGCTACAGCTGGGGACACGAGGGAATTGGACCCTTTAGGAGATGGTATTTGTCCTGATGCTGTTATTTTGCCCACCCATACCATGGATCAAAGATGGGTTGTTTCCATCAAAGCAAAGGAAACCAGGAATGAAGAACACCCACCATGTGTGGAAGTAGCAGAAGATGTTTGTGGTCAGGCCACCTGATGCACCTGCTAGTGACAGGGACCATGGCACCTTTAAGGAACAAAAGCAACTGAAAATTCATTTCTCTGTCTCAGCTTCGTGGTTGCCAGTGAGAAAACTGGTTCTGCATCATTTCCTCAAACGACAGGTTTTTTTCCTTATTGTTACTGTTTTAACATGATTTGTTTCCCTATCCTCTGCTGTTTCCTCCACCCTCTGCAGAGGATCCTGCCCCTTCACAGCATGTCCACAGACAGTATTCAGCATAACTGAGTGGGTGGAAATCTCCACAGGGGTTGTGAAAAGTGCTGCTGACAGAAGAGAAATGGCTCTGTCAGGGCCAGATCCTCCTGCCACTTGTTCTTGCTCCAGTGCTTCCACCGAGAAGTTTCCTTCCCTGTATTTATGCTGAGTGCCAGATTGTCCTGGCTTCAGCTAGGCTAGAGTTAATTTCTTCTCAGTAGCTGTTAGAGTGCTGTGTTTTGAATTCATAATGAGAATGGTGTTGATAACACTCTGATGTTTTGGTTTTTTGCTAAGTTGTGTTTATCCTAAGTCGAGGGCTTTTTTCCTTGTCTCGCGCTCTGCCACTGAGGAGGAGAACAAAGGAAATTGGGAGGGAGCATAGCTGGGACAGGTGACCTGAACTGACCAAAGGGACATTCTACACCACAGAACATCATGCCCAGTATATAAACTGGGGGGAGTTACCCAGAATGGGGACCAGTCTGGGCTTGGGAAGAGGGGTCTGGCATGGGGCAGTGGGTGGTGAGCAACTGCACGGTGCATCGCTTGTTTTTCCCTTTTCATTATTATCATCATTATCATTTACCATTGTTGTTGTTGTTGTATTTTACTTTATTTTCAATTATTAAACTGTTCTTATCTCAAACTGCAAGTTTTACTTTGATTCTCCTCCCTGTTCCACTGGGGTGGAGGGGTGAGAGGGAGGCTGTGTGGTGCTTAATTTCCAGCTGGGCTTAAACCACAACACAGATGAACTGCTTGTGTGCCTCTGCTCTAATCCACAGGTCAGGATAGATCATGAAAAACAAACTCCTTTTAAAAAAAAAATGTTCTTTTCTCCTCTCAAATTAATGCTTAGAAAAATGCTTCAGTGCTGTACTGAGACCCTGGGTGCAGTTTCAATGCTCTTTCATTTTCTGCTGGGTATAACAGTGTCAGCTGCTATCAGTTTTGGGAGCAGTTTCTATCATCCAAGCACCTATTAATGTGAACTTTGGTGAAACTATCTCTGTTCACAGGTGTCTCTGGACAGACTTCATAATAATTTTCTCACTTTGGGTATAACACAGTGAAATGTTCTACTTCGTAACACCTGTCCTTCAGCTTGTAAGTACTTTCTCAATGCCCATGTGATAATTAAAGAGTATCACCATCAGCTAGAACTTACTGAAATCCTGAAAATTAAGGAATGCTTCATGAGATGAAGTTAAATTGCTACAGTTTTACTGGCTAGTAGTATTGAAGAGCATTAATTGTATCCAACCCAACCTAGGCAAATGCAGTGGCAGACTCTGTGATCTGAAGGTATCTGCTGTATGGCCTTCTCTCTTCCCTATCCTATCTATAGGATACTCCTATAACAAAGTTGTTTGGTGTCCCTTTTATCACTCATTCCCTCCACCATACAAGGCTCCATTAACACTGACCATTCTTCCACAAGAAGCTTTGCATCACAGCACATTTCTGGTGATAATTACTCCATCACCTGTTCCACCAACCTCTTCTTTTAGTCACTGTTTCCAGGACTAAAACAATTTCCATGGAGCTGCATCTTCTCTTACCCCAATACTCTCATGCTGAGGGGTTAAGCTGGACATGGTGCCAGGGTTACTGATAGTGTTGATTTGTTTTGTTAAATGTCTGCTCTGTTTTGCTTCTGAGTTCAGTGTACTTCCGTAAAGGCTGAAGCAATTAATACAGAAAATGGCAAATCTTCAAAAGCTTTGGGGTTCTTTTGGAAATAATGTGCTGTATGAATTTTCCAAAAGAAGGTGCAGTCTAGTGAAGGTCTGCCAAAAGGAGTTTGAAGCTCAGATACAACAATAAGTTTGGCAATCCGTAGGTCTGAGTTGGAGATCTAGCAACATGCCCATTCCACCAGCAGAAGTTATTTTTCATTTGAGATAACAATGGAGACGCATAAACATGATGCTGTTCCAAAGCCAAAAGCCTTTCCTGCAAAGTTTTAAACCCGCACAGACTTCCCAACCTACTCATGCTCCAGAGAAAGAGTCTCAATCCACAATTCTCCAGCACTGGAGATGGGAAGCTTCCACTCAAACAGCCTGTTTCCCTTTCAGAAGCCTGTCAGCCATTCAGTACCTGTTCCATTATTCTCTGTTTAGCCTAGTTTTCAATACCACAAGCTATTGTGGCTCCCGTCACTTCCTTTGAATGACAAGCTAACAGCTCTCAGCTCCCACACTCGACGCAAGATGCAGCCATTTCATTGAAGATAAAAAGAGAAACCAGTGTCCTACCTGCAGCAATTCCCATCTTCCCGTCCACAGACACAGACACAGCCGTGCTCACTGTCACCACTTTTGGCAGGCCACCTCCCTCTGTCAAGACACAAATACAGCAGGCTTGGTTAGCTTACCCCCAAAAAGGAGCAAAACACAGCAGGAGCAGCTTGCCCACACATTTTCCCATCCAGGACAGTGTGTACATATGCCTCAACTCTGAAACATCCCAGGATTTAGAGGGCTGCATCTTTCAAGACACATAAGCAGCCTAATGGGCTATGAGTAGATGTCATTTTTCCCTTCTCTCTGGCTCATTATACAAGTGGCATCCTCAGCATAAAGGAAGCACCCAAGGCTGGATGGGGCTTCGAGCAACCTGGTCTCATGGAAGACATCCTTGCCCATGGCAAGGGGTGTGGAACTAAGTGACCTTTAAGGTCCCTTTCAGTCCCAAATGTTCCATGATTCTGGGATAAAATGTAAAGGATTGGCCTCCTCGATTTTGGGCATGTGGAGCTTCTCTTAGGCCAGAGAGCTGTTCTGCTCAAGGCACCATCTGAACTCCGGAGACAGAGGAGAAGCAGGACAGGTAATTCTGACACCACTTGCACAGCAAAGGCCAGGCTTATGTCTAACTCTTACCCAAGCCAGGCCAGCACTACAAACTGCACACACAGCACTTCCAGGTGCTTCCAGAGGGCACTCCATTTCAGGAACAAAGTCCTCTGGGACTTTGTTGCCTAAACTCTCTGACTCCCCAGGGTCTCCCAGCTCTCCTTGAGCTGCTGCTTTAAGCATCCTGTAGGTCCTGTGACACATCTGCCAGCCCTGTGCAGACCTCGGAGCTCCCACGGGGCATTTAAAACCACATGGCTGGATAGGCTCAAGCAACTGAACCCCACCTCCCTTTGTCGGTGCAGTTGTTTCAGCCTGCCGTTGTCCATGTGGCAGATTCCATTTCTGTATTTTTTTTAAAGTGATTAGATTAGCTTCAGCTGGGGAACCTCTTTGGGAGCTGCCAGGGGACAGTTTGAAGGCCAGTCTGATCAATGCAGTCTGCACCTGGCTCCCTCCTTGCATGCTCTGTGGAAGGCTCTTGCTTAGACAGATGGGTCAGGGATTCTTCCCTTCCCCACAACTCCAGCATTTGTTTCTGCTTCCCATTTCTGCCTTCCTCACTCTAGGTGTGTCCAGAGCACAATTCAGCGCCTACCACAGTTTAGCCTGCGAGCTCTGACTATTTTGGTCTTGCTTTTTGATCAAAGCCAGACTAACCTGCTCAAGTGTGTCAAAAGTGGTAAAACCCTTGCAAAACAAATACTCAGCTCACATGCCTTGGGCATGATCCTGCCTTTATGGTGAACCCCCAATGTCTTGTTCTAGAATGGGACAAAAAAGCAAACTACGCTCAAGGGTCTCTAGAAAAAAATACCTACCCAACACATGAAAAATCTGGGTTGTAAGAACAGTACTACTTGACATGCAGAGGCTTCCCTGCTGTGCTTTTACTTCTGGGACTTCTGGACACTGGAAGGAGGGGCTGTGCATAAATGATTCTGATGACCTGCAGTCATTTCCTGCTGGTTTCCTCCTCAACAGAGAGCTCTTGGGGGTTTTCCTTCTTACATGATTACAAGTCCATCTGCCATGAAAACCTCCTGAAACAGCAGGGGACTTGTGGAAAACATGAAAAGGGGACTTCAGCATCTGACAGAATTTAATAAGAAACTGGATGGCCTATTTTGGCTAAGATGTAGGGCAACCCTGCTTCATCAGATGTCAAGGAAGGCCCTGGACTCTGCTTTACAGTGAACCACTGTCTCAGAAGCACTGGGTAGTATTTCCTGACCCTTTCCAGGCATATTGTGTGATCCCATGGATCACAGCCTCCCTAAGCCCAGCTGCTCATCCCTAAAGAGACCAATAATCGCCCTTACAGTTTAGGGCACGAGGTCTTCAGGGCCAAGTGCTGCTTCTGACAATGTGCCTGCAGGGCTTCCAGGTGAATGGGGCTCTGGACTTGATTGAAGCTTCTGACCCATGGCCTTTGTGTAAAACAAAGAACAGTGCCAGCTACTTGTCTTCTGGCTTTATCCCAAACTAGCTGTGACTTCTAAGAAGGGCACAGCAAGCCACAATCTCAATGTTTAGCCAGCAACATTGGGTAATGGCTGCCCTAGGAAGTCCCACAGGGTGTCACTGCCTGGTTTTCTGACCCATGCTCTACTCCAAAGAGCAGATGCCACGGCTTGCAGAGGAGTAAAAGGTCCCTCCTGCCATCTCTCCCCCTCTCTCCACACTTGCCTTTTAAGTGAGATGTAAGGGTGTTGGGCAGAGAGAGGCTTTTGTAGGTTTCAAGTATTTTCTCTTTCCATTCCGGTTCATCTCTTGCCTCCCAGGCTGGTTTTCTTCTCTTTGCTACTTGCTTTCCCACCCACCAGACTCCCACCACTGTGCCACAAAAAGCTTTAACAGCTACAGTGCTGAGCTCTGTGACAGAAATGGAGAGCAAGGGGCCAGGGAGGAGCACAGAGGGGATTTCTGCCTTCTGTGGAGGAGTCTCACATGAGTATTTTGTTTTGCTTGTTTCTTTTTAGGCTCTTCTGCTCTCTTCCAGCCTTTGAGCCTGGCTGACCCTGCACACTCACAGGAACCAACAACCCAAGCAAGAGATATTGAAAAGCCACTCCTTGCTTTCCTCTAGTGTTTGAACTTCTTTGCAGAGCAATAGATGCCATATTCTAGTGCTGCGATTGGAAGGATGCAGGGCACCAATGCTATGGAAAAGCCTTCCCCTCCACCCTTTTCCTCCATCATCTTCCATAACAAACCCAGCCTTTCCTGTCGTGGAAAGTGGTGATGGAAAAAATGATACCCCCTAAACTTAGACTTCCTGACTGTTTGCTGGTCCCTCACCAGTGCCAGCTGTTACTGTCATCCAGCAGGGCTGATGTTGTTGCCTCCCAAGCCTGGCCACGCCTATGTGTCTCATTCCTTCTGCAATACCTTTCCTGTTCCCTTCTCATGTTTCGTGTGTTTTCCAGCCCCACAAGTACCTTGTGTTCCCCCAGCTCCCGCCTCCCTGAACCTTGCCATCTACCCGAGCCCTGCATTTCCATTTCCATCCTTCCCCTCCTCTGTAGCCCTGCATTTCTCATTCCCGACTGCCTTCCCCACACCTTGTAGCTTCGTCTTTCCGCTGTGATCAGTATCTTGGCCATGACCTCTCTGTCCCTACGCTGGTGCGAAGGTAACGCCAAGAGGGCAGGTCTCAGCACTTCCCACTACGCGGGAGGCAGCGATAAAGGGATGGGGATGGGCGTGCTGTGGGATGCAAGGTGTGAAAAGCTTTCTTCTCTTTCCCTCTGCTCTGTGCTCAGGCTGGCGTTACCTGAATCATCTTCTGAGACAATGCTGTAGATGAAGCTCCCGGGGGGATGCTCGGCCGCCCTGCGGTACCACAGAGGGAAGTGGTCCATGGTGAAGATACTTTCCTTGTCCTTCTGTGTCAGGAATTTCCTGCCGGGAGAAAACACGGTGTGGAGGAGCGGCAGCCCTCCTCGGGGCAGCGCAGTGGGACACCTGCGGCCGGGTGCACGGCCGGCATCGCATCAGCTGGGGCTTTCCCGTGGGCGAGCGCAGACGGTGTTCCCCGGTGTCCCCGCGGGGCAGGGCCGAGCCCTCCCCGGCTCCTGCGGGGCTCCCGCTCCCGCTCCGGCCGCGCCTCCCCCCGCCGCCGCCAGGTGCCGCTGTTGGCCCGGCCAGGCCCGCGCCGGCGGCCCCGGGGAGGGCGGTGCGGCCGGGCCGCCCGCGGGCTCTGAGGGCCGGGCAGGGCGGGAGGGGAGCCGGGCAGGATGGAAGGGTCACCGGGCAGGATGGAAGGGTTACCGGGCAGCACGCCCCGCGAGGAGCGGGGGCAGCGCCGGGGCGCGGATGAGGCGCGGCAGGTGTGAGCAGGTGGGCGAGGGAGGCACAGGTGCGGCTGGCTTGGGGCCATCGGTTACTGCAGGGGCTGGGCAGCAGGTGAGGCCAGGGGATTAGGCAGTCTCCTACAAAAACAAACAACCCACCCCAAACATAAGGTTATGCAGCTGTGGGTAAATGCTCATCTCCTCAGGAGACTCTCTCTTGGAGCAGAGACCTTGTAGCAACCTTCCAGTATCTGAAGGGGGCCTCCTGGGAGGGTGGAGAGGGACTCTGTTAGGAACTGTAGCGGCAGGGCAAGGAGGAATGGGTACAGATTGAAAGGGGGGAAATTTAGGTAAGATTCTGGGAAGAAATTTTTTACTGTGAGGGTGGTGAGGAGCTGGGACAGGTTGCTGAAGGAGTTGTGGATGCCCCAGCCCTGGCAGTGTTCAAGGCTGGGTAAGTCCTTGAGCAACCCAGGCTAGTGGGAGGTGTCCCTCCCCAAGGCAGAGTGGGTTGGGAATAGGTGATCTTTAAAGTCCATTCCAATCCCTTAATAAATTCTATGATTCTGTGATTCCTAGAGATGCAGGGACTAAAGTGTTTGAGAAAAGGGGTGCTTCCAAAGGTAAGAGGATGTATCCTGGGAGCATGGCAAGACAGGCAGTGGGTGCTCAGGAGAGACCTCGTGAAAATCAGGTCATTTGCTTCCCTGGAGGTTCATACAGCTTGCCTGGCAAATCCCTTTGTTTTCAGGCTCTTGTTTTGCTGTATATTTTGACATAATGATAATTCCTCATTTATGATTCCTTCCTTTCAGGGGATTCCAGAAGCTCCTCCTGTGGGATGTGTGGGGGTCTGTCTCTGCAGTGTGCTGACTGCGAGTGTTTAAAGCGTTGAACGCTGTTCCTGATGAGCCGTGGGGAATCAGGAATCATATTAGCCTCCTGCAGCACACGGCATTTCTCCCTTGTTGCCAGAGACTGCTACTCTGAATTGTTCAGACTGCTTCAAACACATGAAGAATGTCACCTTTCAGGCGCAGCAGAGCTTGAATGCAGGACTCGTGTTTGGGGAACCTGGGGACAGTGAAACAGCTGCCAAGAAGCTAATGACCACCACCCGCATGGTCCCTTTCTGTTCCATCTGCTGGTGTGACTCTGTGACCTGTCCTTTCTTACAGCAGCACGCACCAGCCTGCGTATTCAAAATGCAGCAGAATGCAAGCTACCCTTTCCATGTCAAAACCCTTCACTGCACACACGCTTCTGCCTTGAGGGAGAGGACAAGAGGAGGAATCGGATGTGGCAGATGTCAGTCACAACGCTTAACGCCTCACTGCAGGGCACTGGGGTGCTGCTGCGATGAGGGCAATGTAAGAGGCAGAACAGAATAAATCTGGAAGAGGAATTGAGACAGAAAGATCAAACACAGCCAAGCTGGAATGTTGCTGGGGCACTGGAGTGCAGAGCCTTTGCACTGCAAAATGGTCCTGGGGGTACGTAGTAACTGCGGGCATTTTCTGTGTTAGATGACTGAAGTCAGGGAATGGTCGAAGGTTTTCATTCAAATGAATGCACTTGGGGAGAGTATTTTAAGAAGAACTCAAAAAGACGAGAGGAAGACAAAAGCCCCCTACCCTGACTCTGTGAATCAGCATCAATGCCATTAAGGTGTTGCTTCTTTCCATTCTGTTTCTGTCTCCCCAAAAACATTCCTAAGGCTGGTGGTGATTTCATGCTGCCCCTTCAGAGACACTGACAGAAACCCCTTAATGCAGTTTAGGGACTTACTTGTTGGAAATTTTCTCTGAGCCCACATACAGGGCACTCCTCATGAGTCCAGCCCGAGTGCCCAGAAACGCCATCTCAACACCTGCCTCAGTGTCCCTGTGGAACAGAAACACACAGGCAGAAGCAAACAGTTCTCAGAAGAACAGCCATGATCCCTGCCCCGGGGTGAGGGCCTTTCAAACTTGAAGCCACATCTGGAGACCTGGTCCCAAGTTAATTTGCAATATAACCCACCTAACACCAGGAGTGATACTGGCTCCTCCCTGCTAATGGCAACAGCTTGTTACTGGCTGACAACTGGCAGGTTTAAGACTTGTCCTCAGATTTAAACCGTTGAAGTCTGCTTATTTCATTCTTTTTTAAGTAGACCATAAGCTCCTCTGCCCCTGCTAGCTCTGCTCCAGGCTACTCTCATGAGGCTGAAGGGCAGGCGAGGAACTGCAGAAGGAGAATGGCTGGATCAGGGATGCAGAGAATGGCAGGGTAGCAGAATGTGACTGAAGAGGGTGTGTTGGTGTAGCTGTTTAAAGCTGTGCTGATAATTGGGTGTCCTAGCAGGATTGTCACTGGCCCAGCTTCTGTCAGTGCAGGGATACAAGGAACTGAAACGGGGACAGGAGTCTGGGGCCATGTGTTTCTGCAAGTAACAGGCTGTCTGCTGGAAGAAGATCTGTGTGACATGATACAAGATACGACAAGCAACAGGTGCCTCACTGGAAGTAATAAAATAGAAAGTTGTTTACTGAAGCCAGCCTGTGCACTACCTGCCTGAGGTTCAATCTGAAGGCACCACCAATAGAGACAAGACTAAATTCCCTTTTCTCCACTAGAAAAACCCTCACCAAACTAAAGGCTCTCCCAGGGAGGCCCAGCCTACTGGAGTTCACTCCTGAGAGACACTTTTCAAGTTATTTCTAAGCTATTGAGCTACTTCTATCAGCTTTTTGAGCTATTTCTGCAGTTTCTTGTACGCTGTGCAGAAGTTTGTGACTGTTTCAGGCAGTGCATAAGCCCATAGCATCTGGAGATGCATCTTCAGTGGTGTTCTATCCGTATTTATTTCTCCTAAACTTACAAGGACATGTTGAGGGCTAGTGTTGTCCAGTAGGCCTCCATGGGGGCAGTGACCACTGCATCAAACAGCACTTCCTGGACCAACTCCTCATCACCTAAGGAGAGAAAGGAAGAACAAACATCAGGAGAGAAAGACATGTTTCTCCCTAGATGTTTTAGAGAGTCCCTTGGTAAGGAGCATCTGCCTGTCCAGGACAGTGGATCAGTGTGCACAAAGAAGAGGCGTCCCATTACAGGGCAGAGAAGAGGTCCTAACACCCTGGGTGGTGGAAAGCACAGGAGCTGATGTTACAGCCAAGATCACAGAATTACAGAATCAGTGAGGTTGGGAAAGACCTCTGAGATCATCAAGTCCAACCTGTGACCCAACACCACCATGTCAACCAGACCACACTGAGTGCCATGTCCAGTGTTTCCTTAAACACCTCCAGGGAGAGTGACTCCACCACCTCCATAGGGCAGCTGTTCCAATAACTAATCACCCTTTCCGTTGAGAATTTCTTCTAATGTCCAAAATCATCACACCAGTTCCCCCCCAAACTCTGTGGAAGGGTGGTGCCCAAACAAGTGTGGGCAAGTGAGAGGCTTTCAAATGAAGTTATTCATTAGACCTTCACTTGACTCTTTAATTGAACAGGCTGTCCACAGCCATTGCCTCAAACCCCTGCCTTGACCTTTCTTCTGGGTATCCTGTAGAGAGGATACCAGCCACCACCTTCCACTCAAGTAGCTTCCTTCAAAACCACTAGTGACTTTCTTGTGGCCTCTACTCTGTCCCTTTGCTCACTGGCTTCTCTGTTAGCCCTCTGTCCTTACTGTGAGTCACAAAACATTGTCCTGCCCTGGTTTTCACCAGATGCTCCAGCCAGTCCAGGCTATGACTCTAATCCACTTTGGACTGGAGCTAAGAAGCGATTAGGAAACTTCAAGGCATCATCATGCTCTAAATGACATGCCCCAGAACCCCACTTCTTTGACCTGCTTCATTTCTGTATTGCCCTGCTTGCACTGATCTGTGAGAACATGATGGCCATCATGCTGCAGAAATGCCCCTTGCAGTGCTGTTCTAGATGGAGCCACCCCACCACTTCAGTGTTTCTGGCACTGAAACTTTCTGGGTTGATGTTCCAGGTGTCCCTTAATGTTTTATCTCAAGTTCTCCCAAATTTCTTTGTCACAGATCTCAGGATCCTTCTCTCCATAGTTGTTATTCAAGCCTCAAAATCAGAGCCCACCATGAGATCTTTCCCTCTTCAGGCCCCCCCCGTCTAGGATGTGTTCAAATCATATTTGTTTTTCCTCCACAGCACTTCCAAGTCTGTGTATTTCTCACAGTCAGCTCTCCTGAAACTTTCCTCCTCCCTGGCCTCTTCAACTCATACATCTCCTCTTTCCAGCCTACTCCAAGGACAGCCAGGAGGGGTCTGCTCACATTGTGCAAGAGAGGAAGAATTTACTGGATTACAGTTGATTTTAAGAGATTCCCATCCCTGTGCCAAAGCTTTGTGCCTCTCAGGTGCAGCATTACAGGCAAAAGCTTGTACTTGGCACAGCTAAGGGGGCTGAAGGACATCCTAAAACCAAATTGCTGTAAGGAATTCCTGTGCACAGCTGCCCATCTCTGCCCCCTGATAGAGATCCCACTCCTTAGTGGTGCTGTATCAGCTGCAGGAGAATGGGACCTGGTGCAAGGGATGAGCAGCAGGGGGAGCAGGAAAGATGATAATCCTGTGACCGTTTTTGTCTCCTGGATCAGTTACCTGTTGTGTTTGGAAAACAAAATTAATAATCCTTGTTCTGAAAGAACCCATCTCTCTCTAGAGGGCACCGTGAGTCCTTGGAGGATGATGCCTGGGGTCCCTGGGAAACTGAGGCATCTCAGCACTTTTCCTGGCTTCTCCTGCCATTACCCTCTCTAGCCCAGTCAGCCATTTTGTCTTAAACCTGGTGTGCAGCCCCTGCCAAGCTCCATTCAAGCCTTCCACTTTCCAGTATTTCCTATGTTGAGACCTCCAATAAGGTTACGTGTCAGCTTTGAAATGGAAAAAAAATCCTCTGATGGAGACAAGGAGGTGGATCCTCAGCTCATTTCCACTTGTGAATTAATGTGGGCTTGAGTTCAGTCCTGCCTGTGTGAGCAAATGCCACAGGAGTTCAGTCTGACACCAATCAGTTTGTCACAGTCCCCTCTCCCTTGTGATGGGTACAGGAAGAGCCCAGCAGGGCCCTCTCAGTGCCTGGGACTCACATTCCAGGTCAGGCTCCTCTCCAGTGAGGAAACGGATCACAGCCTCCAGCTGGCTGAGCTTTCGGTGGTCAGGATCAATGTCGGTGATGCAGTAAATCCTGGTGGGAAGGGAAGAAGAAGCCCAAAAGGGCAAAGAGAAACAACAGTCAAACAAATGCTCCTGGAAGATAATAACTGCAAAAAGAAAGTCAGCAAGAAACCTTGGTCTGCAAAGCCTTTGCCACTGCTGCATGTTGTGCCCACTCTAAATCTAATAATGTGACTGTAAGTCAAACCCTACCACCAAACCAAACACCAATTAACCTGACTGCTGTGCTTAGTGGGGCTGCTGTGTCCTCCAGCATAAGCTCACCATGCAACAGAGCTGTTCCCAGTCCTGCCAGCAGCTTCCTGTGTTATGCTGTGTAAGATGTGTACGTGTGCCTGTACAGACAGTAACACTGTGATGGAGAGACTGAAAAAGCAGAGTCATGTGCAATGTGAGACCAGACCAGGAGCAGAAAAAAATAAGAGACAGAGGAACAAAATGTGAGATGAGGAATGATCTTGCAGTGTGATAGAGTGACAACAAAAGCTGTCCCACGGGGACACAACTGCAGGAGCCTCAGGACACAGTTTGGGGAGAAGTGGAAGAATGTATTAGAAATGCTCTGTGCTATAAAAGAAACCGTTCTTTTAATCCTGCTTCCAGTTTTGACCGCTCCCTTGTCAGGACAAGGGAGAGGAAGGGGTTAGAAAAGAGAATTAAAACTCATAAAGAGGCTGAAAGGAGTGATTTATGACAAAAGTTGAAGAGAAATGAATATGTAAAGTGTGGTAAGCTGACACCTGAAGTCAGGAGTA
The DNA here is from genome assembly GCA_014706295.1 of Lycocorax pyrrhopterus obiensis. Taxonomy (NCBI): domain Eukaryota; kingdom Metazoa; phylum Chordata; class Aves; order Passeriformes; family Paradisaeidae; genus Lycocorax; species Lycocorax pyrrhopterus. Next base: position 72,893,166 of record JACSVZ010000015.1, on the reverse strand, counting down.
GAAGAAGGAGAAGTCGCTGTTTGTGTCTCAAATGTGCTGCTTGTGAAACTTGACAGTGTAATGAGAGGTGAGAAGGGGTGCAGGGCTTCTTGACTATAGTTATTTTGGCTTTGATACAGCCTGGGTTCATGTGACTGAGTGGGACTGAACGTTGGGTTCATGAAAACCCCAAACCTCACAGCAATAAATGGAAAGTGCCGTGCTTCACCCTGTTTCATATCCAAACCAAGCAAAGCCGTAAGTTCTGCTTGCTATTGAAACAGGGGTCATAAATCACCTCCATGTTCACCAGAAGTTAGGTCTAGGCTCAGTTCAGGAGGATGCCAACCAAAAATAAACTAGGATTTAAAAAAGTATTTCAATCTCTCACCAAGCTTGCAACAAAATTCCCTAACAGGTCTGACATACTGTAGGTTTTGTAAGACAATTCTGAGCAACGCGAGGGGGAACAAAGTAAGTCCGAGCACAGAACACTGAGGATAAATCTCAGCTGTTTCTTAGGAGAGGAATGTGCCAGGTCTTGGTGGGATGTCCCAAAGGAAGAGGTGAAACTCAATTGCATGGAGATAACCAGGTCTTTGCAGATACAGCACCTGAACAGCACTGCTTTTTCTCTAGGCCACAGAGGGTGGTGAACTCGAGCCAGATTGCTGGGAACTTTGCCCAAATATCATGACAAAGCCCTGTGTCACTGACAGGATTTCCTCCACTTACCATTCATTTGCTAAAGACAAGTCTGGCTGGAGCAGGTCGTGCAAACCTGAAACCAGAGAGCACATGGAGTATTCAGTGAGGAAGCAGACAGACACATAGAGGCTCTAAAGGAGAAGTGAAGTGGTGACATTCAGAGCAGCTCCCTTGCCCCTTTCAGATTAACCTACCTTCTTCCACTGAAGTGTTCCCCAGCAGAATGTACTCCCCGTGCCCCCTGGACAGCACAACACCCAGGCTGTGGGCAAGAAGGGAAACAGAGGGCTTGTCAGCAAGGAGAGGTGGCATTCCCAAACATGACACTGCATTCCCTGCAGTCACAACCCTTAAAGACATTAACTCCTTCCACAGCTATTACACACAAGAACATCATTGGAACAGGATTAAGTGAGATCCGATTTCAGCACAGGGGGCTAAGGAACCTGTATGGAGAGCTCTGAGGCATTGCTGGTGACAATTATTTTGGCCAATGATAACATTTCTTAAATCTGTGCCAGCTTCAAGCCATCTCAGCTGGGGGAAAAAAAAATAACACCCTCTCCCTCCCTTCCCCGCCCCCCCCCCCCCCCCCCAATTTGCTTCATTTATTACTTGTTGTTTTATAATTTTCAGTGTATAACAATGTTGAGGTTTTTTTAAAGCCATACACCATATTCAGTGGAAATAAAAATTTAAGAAGTCTCATTTCTCTGAAATGAAACAACGTGCTTTACCTAAGGTATAGATTTTGGACTCTGAATTTCAGGTAAATCATAATATTCCTTTTAAATTGACCCCAAATAATATTCTAATGGCTATAGGAACAAAGAAGTCAGTCATTCCTACTGCTCTACTCATGACTTGTAGCAAGATTTATGAAGAGAAGGGACCTATCTGCTGTCCCTGATCAGACTTCTGATACACTGTATTGCTGCCTTGCTCACCTGAAGGGTGTGCCACTGATGTCCGTGAAGAAATAATCATTGGTGAGGAAGAGAACTCGTTTCTGAAATAAGAGGATGAATAAGAGACACCATCTGACAGACCAAGGCCATAATGGTGATGGGGACCTGGGATACGTGTCCCCAAGGCGAAGCAAAACCAACACCTCACACCCTGCTAGGGCTGGAGGCAGGGTTGAATGTGCAGTATTCAGCACACCCAGCACCTTGGGACTTTGAGGATCCAGGCAGCCACTCTATCTTTCCAATAAGGGCTTCAGATAAACCTTTCTTTGTTCTAGGGCTCCTGAACCGGCTGCAGGAAGGGGTGGGGGGAAGCTGCCCTCCCTATCGCCCCCTCCAACCACAAGTGCTGGGGCCCTGCTGCTCTTCTGCTAGACACAGCAACCTTGACACCTTTGCACATCATCATCATCATCATCATCATCATCATCTCCAGCAGGAGGGGGGCTCAGGGGCAGATAGGAAGGAGAGGTGGAGTTCAAGGAGAGGCAGAATGGCAAATCTACCATCTGTGTGGGTGGGCAGCCGGGGCCAAGTCTCCCCACTCCTGTGGGAAATGCTGATATTCCTGACATTTGCTTTCATGCCAAAGTGGGACAAAACATTAGCATATTCCAATTTTGTTTAAAAAATCAGTAAAAAAAATTTTACATTTTCAATTTGGAAAAAAAGTGCCGTTTCAAATCCAAGCCATTTTGATTCGCGTGCAAATATTTTTTTCAGACTGACATTTCAACTGAAGACATTTCAGATTATTGAAAGCTGCTTCAGAACTTCATCTGTTTGCCAGACTGGCCTTTTCCTGTAGGAAAGTGTTGATTTCAGTGGAACTCTTTTGCAAAGGAGAAAAGTTTCTGGAAAGTTTCTATCCAAGCCTTATGCCAGTATATGAACCCTAATATGTTTAAAATCCTAGACCCAGTCTGAGAACGAGGTGAGAGGATGTGTGTGGGAGACAGGGGAGTGAACACAGAAAACTCAGTGTTCCCCAGGGAAAGTCATGCCTGGTCTAACCCGCTCGAGCTGTGCAGCCCTGGAAGTGGAGCGGGGCACAAAGGGCTCCAGCTCCACAGCGTGCACTGAGATGGTGCTCACTGGGCTGCTGGGGGTGGGGGATATCCTTAGGTGTGATGGGGATTCAGGATATTGTTAGGTGAGGAGGTGGCAGGTGGCTTAACCCCTTTCCTCCTCTCTCTGTCTCCATGCACGGCAACTGTACTGCTGAACAACAGGGTTTTCTGCTGTGCCAAGACCACACAGAATCACCGAGGCTGGAAAAGACCTCTGACATCACTGAGCCCATCCTTTGACCTATCACCACCTTGCCACGTAGACCATAGCACTGAGTGCCACGTCCAGTGGTTTCTTGAACAGCTCCAGGGATGGCGACTCCACCACCTCCCTGGGCAGTCCATTCCAACTTTTAAATAACCCTTGCCATGAAGTTATTTCTCTCAATGTGCAAGATCTTCCAAAGGGCTGTGATACCCCCAAAGAATATCACTTGGTGGTGTTTTGGTGGCTGTGTGTGGTACAAAAGGTATTAACCCTTCCTTTTCTTGCCTGTCTGATCTGATGATGGAGGCAGGGAGGCATGGAAAAAACCTGGCCACTACTCTGAGACCCTTTCTTTTAGCAGGGCTTGTTCTGCTCATCCTGTTTCCCCCTAACCTGCCCCTCTTCTGGTGTGTGCCCAGCCAGCCCCAAGACAGCTGGAGGCACCCCCACTTATCCATGGAATGGAAGAGAAGCAGAGGCACCCCTGAGCCAAGCGGGGCTGAGGGATCAGGCAGGACTTTGCTACATAGCGAGGATCAAGGCAGAAGAGCGTGGGCATGCTGGCAGTGACAGGATGGCTGACTGCCATCCCCTGCAGCCCGGGAACATGTGGATTTCCAGACTGGATGTGCTTCCATGCTGTGCTAGGCATCCAGGCCTGGCTATTGCCATTTCCAGAGGTTTGCCACAACTTCTACCCGTGTCCTCTCTCTTTTGCTTTCACAGTCACAGCCCTTCTGTACTCAAGCTGCAAGCAAAGGCAGTTCTGCCACTAGATCTCCCTAACAACTGCCTCTTGTATTCATTGCTTATTTTTTCCTCTCTATCTCACTCTGTTCTCGATGCCTTCCTGAAATCAATGTGGGGTATTGACATTTACATGGCTGACAGAGTAATTCCTATCCCCTTCACTCAGGTCTTCTCTGCACAGTCTGGCCGCCTCATTCTCTTTGTTTCAAGGCTCTGTCAGCACTTTCTTTGTTTCGATGCTGCTCTGCTTCATCAGCTAGCAGAGCACAAGTGGGAATTACTGAGCTTCATTTCTGGTTTCCACTCCATGTGTATTCTGATAATAGTAAAACTGTCACATACTCAGCCTCAGTCCCCTATTGTGCTTCATAAGGCTTCCAGAGCTGCAGAATGAAACAAATATCTCTTTACCAAGGCTACTTTTTGCTATCTTCTTTTTCCCATGGGTAGGGGAGCAGAAGGATGTCTCTAAAATATTGAACTACAAAGATATCATTGGATGACTCAGAGGAAGTGTTATTGAGGGTGCACAAAGAGGTTAAACCAGCAAAATAAGCAATCTAGACCTACAAAGAATAGATCTTGCTTTAAAACCTTGATTACTTTTCTGACAGAATAACTAAGGTAATGGATGAAGGAAATAAAGGACATGCAATATATCTGGGTTTATATAAAGTACTTGAAACAGCTTCTCATGAACTTTTATTCCAAAGAATCGGTTAAAGTGGGCTTAAATAAGATATGGAGGGAGAACCAGCTGCAGCACTGTAAAAAAAAGAAACAGCAAACAACAGGCCATCAAGGGAAAAAAATCTAATGGGAGGAACAGACTCTGCCTTAGCAGCCCTTCTGCACAGGGATCTATCTGTAAGACAAAATAGAACAACATTTCTCTGCATACTGAAAAAAGTGTCTCAACAGCCCTTAAAATTAGAAAGGCTGGATGAAAAGGAGAAGTGGGTTTCATGTGGAAAAATGGCAACTGGAAAAAATAGCTAAGAAACACAGAAGTGAGGGCGGCAGTTCCAGCGCAGCTGTGGGAGGGAGAAAAAATTGAAGGGACAGCAGAAAGGAGATTGGGGGCTCCCTGTTCAGAAATACCCTATTGCAGAGAATAGCTGCTTTGTACAGAGCAACAGGGAAACAGGCACATGATTCAGTGAAGCCCTGGTTCTTGTGCACCAGAAATATTAGAAGAGTCAACAGGAACAATCGTAATAGCTGAGAAGTGTGCAAATATTTCTAATGCAGATGTTGGCAAAGCCCAGGAGAAGAAAGGCAAAGCCACTGACAGGTACCTGAGCGTTGCAAACACCAAGAAAAGAGAGAAAAAATTTAGTGACAAGATCTAGCAGGACAACTACTCAGAGGAGCCAGAGGGGTGTCTTCATTAGGAAATGGCACCATTTCAGCAGTGGCTGTGAGCATTTGGTTTGTTAGAATTGGTGCTGACTGTGGCTTAGCATGGGAGCAGTTCAGCCAGCCGCTGAAAAAAATGCTCCCTATAAAGGATGGAAAATTTTCCTGAAATATGGAAGACTTCTGGGCAGTGTAACTTGCAGGACTCTGGAATACTTCCTAACAGGAAATGATGAAAGCCAAAATCTTTGAGAGAGTTAAATAAACGTGAATGAAAAAGTACCAGTGAACATAAATGTACAAGATAATTTTGCACTGATTCCAAAGGAAGATGTATAAACCTGCCCTAGAGCTGGTAGGGAGTGTTCAAAAGTCTCCATTTCACTAAGGCTTTTCATAAAATGTCTGCAAATATTTGCATAGAAATTTAATCCTGGACCTGGATAAAGGGAATCACATTCTGACGAAGTGAGGGACAAAGTTTTCATGAGTGGTTTTGGGTAGGAAAAGAGGGTGGCAAAATAGTCTCCAAATCTCGTTCTAAGTCTGTTCAGCATTCTAACTCTTGAAGATCTCTGATTCATTTCACAGCCCTATAAACAATGAACAACATGCTTTTTGGCTTTGCCTGGACAAAGCAGGGAGCTGAGAGACATTTCCAATGCCTTTCCAGGAGCAGAATATTGGTAGGTGTAACAAGGACTTCTAACGATGCTCTCTTGTATGTCTTTAGCACATGCGTTATATATGTGGTGAAACAATAAAATCCTCATGCTCAGGAATGCTGAACATTAAAAACCACGTCCTTTGTGGTTTTTCAGCATCCACTTCCCATCCACTCCCCTGTGTGACCTGAACAGAAGGATAATTTCTTACCCCTTTGTCCACGGGGACCTTCACATCCATAGAGAGGTAGCCTGTTTCCCCATTGATCATAGCAGTTCTCAGCTGCAGAAGTGAACAAGTTTGGTATTAGTGTCTCCAGGCAGGGCAGAGCAGGAATTAACAGAACCACTTGTCATTAACACACAGGGGCTGACAGAAAGAATCACTGTTGGTTCCCTCTCCTCCCCAGCTCTGTCTTGCTTCTTTTAAACAGAAAACCTGTTTGCAGTGATCAGAATCCTTGTACAGTCAAGCTGATAAGTGATACAGAATAGTAATAGTTTATCCTGAAAGCTTGTTGATGTGTCTTTTTAGCAAAAAGAAAGGATCTGGAATCCATGAAATTGCCAGTCCTAGTTACAAGCTTCACTGTTTGGCAGCCAGAAATTCATTAGCACAGTGCTTTGAGAGCCTGGAAGAGGAGAAAACTGAGAAACCCACTAACTCCCTCAGACTGAATCCAAAGCTCTTTGACATTTAAAAAACTGATTTATAAATTATAGGCTGTATTCAGGACCACTTCTGAGGTGCCGCAAAGCAGCTGTTTAGCACAGCAAAGCAAGACTGTGTGAGAGCAGGGTAGGCAGTGAGAAGACCACTTTATTCAGTCCAGGTTCCAAAGGTAAAATGTACTTTTCACAGTGACTCCCAGCCTCTTGCAAGAAAGATCCAGGAAATTTTTCCACAAATACAGAGGCTTTGACTTCAGGTCCAGCCTGCCAGAGCATATCAAGTCTATTGCTTCAGGCTGGATAGAAAAAAATAGGTGGGAAGTAACTTACTCATTCACAAATTGTTTCCTTACTTCCAGAGACAGGCCCCCATTCAGGTGCTAGCCAGTCTCAGCTGCACTGGCTTTACAAGACCACGGTTTTGTTTATTATGGCTGTTTGATGTGGGTTATTTACAGACCTAGAATATGAAGCTCACGTTTCCCAAGGCCCACATCTTGGAAATGAAAACACTGACTGGTACTATTACTCCTTTTTGGCTAAGAGTGTTTGACCTCCTTCCAGAGCCTCGGCATACTCTGTTCTGGTCTGACAGCCTGCAGGATTTGCTGTGGGTTCTGGGTTTAGAATCATAGAATTCCTGAACTGGAAACAAGGATCATCCAGTCCAGCTCCTGGCCCTGCCCAGCATCGTCCCCGAGAGTCACACCATGTGCCTGAGGGCATTGTCCAAACACTTCCCGAGCTCTGTCCAGCTGGTGCTGTGCCCACTGCCCTGGGGAGCCTGTTCCAGTGCCCGGCCACCCTCTGCTCTGGGGAAAAACCTTTTCCTGATACCCAACCTAAACCTCCCCTGGCACAGCTTCGGGCCATTCCCTCGGCTCCTGTCGCGGGTCACCGCAGAGAGGAGATCAGTGCCTGCCCCTCCTCTTCCCCTCTCAGGGAAGCTGTAACTGCACTGAGGTCTCCCCTCAGTCTCCTCCAGGCTGAACGGACCAAGTGCCCTCAGCCACTCCTTGTACAGCTTCCCCATCGGACTGTGGCCCTTTTTACCCTCACACTGAATATCCCTGTGTTGCTTTACAGGCAAGCCCAAACCTTGCTGCTGCCTGGCTGCAGGTAGCACCACTGTGCATCAGTTGGCATTTTCCAGGCAATGCCAACTTCCCTCCCCTGGATTCCTTTTTAGCAGCTGGCTGTATTACACATCATTAGCACTTGGGCATATTTTTGCAGTCTGAATGTGCTGCTTATCAGTGTTGCTGAGATTATACTGCAACTGATGTTGAGTCTGTCATTGATCTAATACCATAGCTACAAATCTGAGTGTTGAAATGTTGGCAGCTTTCTGCTGCAGTGGGTGTATCTTGAGAGCCTCTAGACTTGCTGAAGTCACACTGCAGATATCACTCACGTCACTGAATGTCTCTGCACCCTCAGTGACTGCAACCTTTCTTTCTTCTGGAAGATGCAGTACAGGAACACAAAGTGGCTTTTGTTTTTCATGCTGGTTTCATGACTTTTTTTTCTCCCCTGGATAGTTTTACTCTGGTTGCCTATAGAACCTTACACTTGGTATCGTGTTTGCATTCAGGTATCAGTGTTAGCTGGTCACATAGGAACCCGCCAGCCAAATAAATATGAGAGCAAAGCAAATTTCTTTCATTTCCTGGATTTTCTTTTTTTTTTTTTTTTAATAGCAAACTAGGCAAAGAGGAACAGCTCTAAAAGTGGCTCCAGTGAGAGAGAAAACTACAGTGGGAGCAAAGTCCTATAAGAGATCAGTGAACCTACACAAAGCTGCTGGCAACTTGCATCTTGATGGTTCCACTGCATGTAAAACCTCTTCATTCTTGTTTTGCTTTCCACGTTACACAGCCAGTTCTGCTGTGTTCCCTTTCTCAATTTGCCACTCTTCCATCTCCCAAGTTCCTTTGATGTTGCCTTTGTTCTTGGCCTGCACTAGTGGCAGTAGCTACTTTGATCCTCTTGCTGCTCTGTTTGTCCTACCTGTGTAAGTAGATATCTATAGCATCAGATCCATTTATCTCAGCAGTCTCCCCTGTAATCCAGAAGCATGTGTCTCACGGCTAATTCTATCTTACTCTAAATTCAGTTCTTATCTTAGTAATTTAAGTATCTATTTCCTCCCAGTTCAGAGTAAAATAAAACCAGCCACAGAGGAACCTCCCTGTATTCTCATTTTATCTGGGTTCCTAGATGTGCAAAGCAGCAATGTGCAGCTGTTAAACGTGCATGCTGCTGCTTCTTTATCACTTTTAAATAATTTTGCTCAAAAGACAGTAGAGAAGGGGTTTTTTTATCTTTTTCCTCTGGTCAGTTATTGTTTTCAGTGCCTCCACACCAGTGCAATAAGGTGGTTTCTGGATTTTTTTTTCCCCCAAGTGTCCTTTATCCTCTGTATCTATTATTAATAGTGACTGCAAGCTTTAGTCTCTTGATGAATGTGCTTTCTTCCTTGTTGCAGATCTCATTAGCTGAGTGGCTTCAGCTGCATCTCACATACTGCATGGATGGGTGACATCACAGGACACTGCCACACTCCTCAGCTACTCTGGCTCTGCATTAAGGCAGCATCAGGGCCTCGTACACACACACTGCCTCCCTGGAGCATCCTCCAAAGCGCTTCCTTCCTCCTCCCTGCACTTCTCCTTCTTTGTTCCACGAGAAGGAAAACTCATTCTGGGCAGGAAGACAAGCACTTGGTAGGGGAGCTTCATGCTTTGTCCTCTTGTAGACCACCCGTCTCTTAGCCAGAGCCAGTCAGGCACAGAGAAACACCAGGAGTGCCCACTGCTCCCCCACACCTTCCACACGGGCACACAAAGTAGCAGAAAGAAGGTGCTACAAAAAAGGCTGAATTCACTTTCTGATACTCACTATTTCATCCTGGTCTTCCCACTCCACTTCTGAGAGATCTACACTGTTGTAGTTTGGCTTAGGCTTCAGTTTCTTTCCTTCTTTATACTGGCATTTAAAAAAAAAAAAAGAAAAAGAAAGAAAAATACTCAAGTAAGCAGCTAGATAACCTCCTAAACTAACCCTTTAAGAACTGGTGTGTAATTTGAAAAATAGAGGTGTCTCATTTATTCTCTGACTAGGAAGGCAGCGTTTGTGCAAGTGTCTTCTTGGTCCCATGTCACGTATTTCTGTAGGCAGGCAGCGAGTGGCTGGAGGAGTTCGAGTGGGACAGGCTGCTCCAGGAGCAGGGGACCGACAGGAACACAGCTGAACTTGCAGGTGAAGGCTGTGGCCTCCTTCTTCTAAACAGATCAGTACAACACATTTGCCTGCAGGAAATCAGTTTTTTTCCCTGCAGCTAAGAGTATAATCCCATTAACATTATAATACCAGCGGGAGATCTTTTCTGATGGGCGTCAGGCTTTGACTCCGCTGGCGGGAGACTTTTCACCTAGAGCTAATTGATGCAAGAGGGCTATTCCACTAATCTCGGGGGCAGAGGGAAAAGGCGTGAATGGGACGAGGAGAGGCCAATTTACGGTGGAAGGATAAAGCAGCGCCCTCGCCTAGCTTTGCCTTGCCCTGCCCGGGATACACGGCGTGTCCCTTCTCTTCCCACACTGAAGTAAAGCCCTGTGCCTGGGCAAAGCTGCCTTTTTGAAAGCCCAGTGGTGGCCCTTTCTCTTGGGGTGCCCACACTGACGCTTATAGCTGCGTGCAAGTGGGTTTGTGCTGACCAGCACGCGTCTGAGATGTAAAATCATCGCGTGCCCGGGCATCTCAGCAGCGAGGCCAGCTGGCCCTCGGGCTCCTGGGTGCCTGTATGTCAGCAGCCGGTGGCCTTCACAGCTCAAAAACCCCAAAGAAATCAGAAGCAGTGCCGAAAGTCAGCGTTTTCAAGCCAGCAAAGGTTGTCAGATCCACAGCTCTACGTACCAAGGGACGGAGGTCTGGGTGTGAAAGGATGTAACCGTTGTTGGTGTTCAGGAAGGCGTATCCATGGACACCCAGCTGGAGAAAGAGGCAACAGAATAATCAGTGCTTTAGCTACAAACACTGTTGTTTAATGGGTGCTGCTGATACCCTGGCACCACCAATATGGAGAAGTATTTCCCTTTTAAAGGTATTGACCAGCAGAAAATAGAATCCATCCCAACGCAGGTATCTGTCTGCTCTGTCTGTGCTTGGATGCACACAAGGATGTACAGGTAGTAGGTTTGTGTACACATTCAGAAAAATATGTGCTCCTAGAGCCTGATTGTCATTGTGGACTATTACCACCCAGAGGCAGACTGAGCTGCCCAGAGCAGGCACAGCAGAGCTGCACAGGGAATGGGCAATGATGGGGAATGTTGCAAACAGCACAGGAACAGTGGTGACAGGTCTGTGTGCCCCTCACTGCACCGCAGAGCGCTGAATGAACAAGTGAGGATGAATCTCCCAGATGACTTCCCTGGAAACCTGGTCAGCCTTCAGAGGAGCTCTGCGTTATGTTTCAGTGTTGGCAAGACCAGACCTAACCCAGGCCAATTGTACAAGCCTCTAGTCTTAAAATGCTTTTTAAGGAATAGCATAATCTAACCAGAGCAGACGCTGGCTGACCTGATCTGCGAGCGATTTCCGAGACAGCAATTACTCAGCTCGAGCCCATATATAATGCAAGTTCCAGCTACACCCTGAGTTGCTAAAAACCTGCAGAGAGAGCCTGTGCTTGCCAAAACAAGAGGTGTCTCAAGGAAAACAACAATGGATAAGGTTTCTCTCTTCAAAAAAAAAAGGTGCACCTTTATTTTCCTATAGAGACAATCCTGGAGGGATTATAGTAGGGAAATGAGGAGGTAAGTCATTTACAATCTGTCTGTGCATTCAGGGAATCAATTCTGTATTTCACACATCCCAGACCACAACTTTGGACCGTCTCTATGTGAAGCAGTTTTTTGAAAACACAGTTGGCTTAACTCAGTGTGGCAAGAATGAAACCAAGACACTGGATCAGCAAATTTTTTTTTTGGCTTGTTAAAGTTGAAATTTCTCAGCCCAGTAAAAGCACGATCATTAATATAGAAGCTCCAGAGGGCTGGAACTCTGGAACTGGTCCTTTTGGAACCCATATGCCAGGGAATTCAAGTTGAGGATCCTGCATTTCCAAACTGGTCTGGAGTTGGAAGAGTTTCTGAGAAGATGTGTCCTGCCTCTGATATAAGGAAATCCAAATTTTTTTCCCCTCCTTTCCTGGCACTGCTTGGAGGAAAGGACAGTGACCCTCCTCAGCCCAGAAGAAAAATTGTTGTATATCTGTCCTTCGAGTGACATGGAGAAAGGAAGATGAAAAGGCACTATTCTTATACAGACCATAATAATATAAAAATTGGCCCAGAGCAGCCAGCTTTGCACGCTGAGCGCCGGCACCCTGACACACACAGTCCCAGGGCTGTCCGAAGGATCATTCCCTGCAGCTCTGCCCTGCATCCATGTCTGGAAGCGCCACAGAAATTCACAGCTTCTGACAGCACTTCCAGCCCTGGGAGTCTTCAGCAATCAGATTCTGGACAACTGCCTCACTGGTAGTAGTTGTCTGATGGTTATTTAAGAGAAAACTTGAAATGTTGGCTCAAATGGCCAGATTTCATGGTGGTCCTTGGATGTGCTCGTTGTCTCCTGGTGTGCAGCCTGACTGAGCAAAGGGTCACTGCATGGAATTTACAGCAGAAACCAAACCAAACTGTGCATCTCTGGGGGAATTTCCTATGGATGAACATTTTTTTAAAACACACTGAACGTAGAGCTAATGGAAAGTTTTTGACTAACAAGTCTGGAGAGCAAATACTCTATCCAGGTACAGCACAAAGTGAGTGAGAGCCAACTTTCTGTACGCTGTCCTGCCAAGAAACCATCATGCTGATCTGGAGAAAGGAACCTCTAGGCATGACAGGAGAGTTGGCTCTCCACAATCCATTCAGCCCCCAGTTTTTCTGCTAAGAATATTGACAGTGAAACGAGTACATTTTTTGCCAGCTGGCATGGCAACTCTTGTCCACTGGGAACTGGATATAAAACTTTAATTCTTCTAAGGCTGTCATCTCTGAGGGATTTAGGTTGGTGACCATCAGCATGCAAAGATTCTATGACCTTTTGCCAACCTGCTGGATCACCCAGTCCTTGTTTCCCTGAAGCAGCCTAAAACCCTGTAATAGTGAATGATTTCATATGTGCTATACAGAAACCACACACCACTACACCGAACAACTCTTCCTTTATGCTCATAGTTTTTCCTACAGAGCAGAGAAATGATTTTTCAGTCACAACCATGGAAGTATGAGTAGTGACTCTGCTGTGCAAAGGAACAAATTGCATTATCTCAGTCTTACCTTATACCGTGGAGCAAGTTTTAACAACTCCCTCAGTGGTACATCAGAGCCCACCACACCCAGAAGAATGCCATGGGATCGCTTTAAAACAAAGGAGAATCCATTTTCAGGAGCAAGACCTGGGTAACTTTCTACCTGAAAGCACATTATTGTCTCCCTAGTAGTCTCTCACCTGTCCCCTCTAGGCTTGTGAGAATGTGTTTATTCAAAACCAATTAACATACTTCAAAAAGTCCAAAGAGGTTATTCCAGTGTTTATGCAGAGGAATATTTCTACACACCACTAGTCAGTATTGGTTACCGTGATTCAGAAATAACATAAAATCACTGGAAACAAGTTTTGAGGGCAAACCCCTGCATTCAGTGTGTGTAAATACCAATAAGATCAAGACAATAATGCAAACCAACATGAACGGGTTGATAAATTGGGTCAACTAAATCAAATGCCAAATACAAAACTGTTAACCTGGAAAAAAGGAAATCCCCCCTCCACGACACGGGGATCTGGTTGTTTAATAAGCGTCTGGAGAGCACGATGGAAGAATTACACACAGGCTCCCCCTGCAGTGCTGTGCTAATGCAGGCTAAGGCCAGCCCCAGGTGGAGAAGGCAGACAGTTGTTTGTAGGACCTGGATGAAGAGTTTATCCTCGAACAGCAAAGGTAAGGTGCCATTCTCCATTTTAAAAGGATGCTGAGAAGTTAGAAATGGCACAGAAAAGAGTGTCTAAAGGATTTCAAACCCCAGAGGAAATGCCCTTACCAAATCATCTAAATAATTCAACCTTTTAATCTTATCAACATAGACAGGTTTGACTTTATGACAGTGTAGAGGATGCTTCCCATGAGAACTTACTAAAGGGTACAGGCTTTTTAATCTAACCGAGGAAGCCATTATGACAGGAAGGTGAGGGCAGACAAATTAAAAGCAGAATTTAGACACCAGTTTTTCATGAAGAATTAGAAACCACAATGGAGAGAGCTTGGGGCTGGATGCCTTTCTTCAATGACGCTTTTGCCAAAACCAGGGTATTTGGCTCATCTATGTGAGATGTACAGGTCTGCAATAAAATGCAGACTAGACAAGGTAATGATCTCTTCCAGCCTGAAATTTTAGGGTCTGTGAACTAGGCTCTGTTTGAAAATGGAAGGGATAAAACAAGGAGAAGCGTTGTATTTAAGGGGTATTTTGAAGAAATAGCATCCAGAGGAAATGAGAGACTATCATTCTGACAGATAAATTATCAGCCATCCACCCTGCCAGAGGTCTGCTGCCTTCCCTAATGGCTGGATGTTCGTTCAGAGGCCCTTTAAAACCCCACGAAGTTCCGCTGCATCCTGTCCCCGCTGCCGGCAGAGGAGAGCGAGCCCACGGCGACTCACTCACCGTCTCGTTCTTCTTGCTGAAGACGGGCATGGCCACCGTCGTCATGAGCAACAGGCTCTGAGCCTGCGATGCAAAGAGCTGCCACAGAACAACAGGATGGGAGTTAGCGAGTGCAGGACCCCAGAGAGCCCCAGGCAAAGGCGCTGCAGTTCCCAAGGACCCCAGACGCTGACTGCAACTGGGCGCCTCCTTGCCTCCCACACCTCTCGAAAAACAGATGGCAGCACTTCTAAACACTCGGCGTCCAAGAGGATTGTGGGATGGACGCTCGCTCGTGTGGGGTGATGAGGATGGGATGAGAGCCAGGGAAATGCGTTGGAGAGTTGTTTTAATGAAGAGACAGGCACCTGTAGAAGCGGTGGCACAGTTCATACCCACCATTCTTTAGGAGCGTACACATGAGCACTTACACGATGAGTGCAAAAACCACCAACACAAGGAGCACAGCACAGAGAAAAGCAACACAAACATGAGCGAAACCACAAACAAGGTATCACCTACACTGCAAATGTATGAACACCGCAAATGAGAAACACCACAGACAAATATTTAAATGACACAAACACACACAAAGCCTACTTATATGTACTTGTCACTCAACCATCTAAGCTTAGGGAAAAGAGACAAAATCATGATCCAACAGATACACCACAGCGAGCCATCTCTATGAGGGATACATGCATGTGTAATGGGATAACAGATGCTCCCAATTCAACAGAAGACAGATGCTCCAAAAGCACACATGAGAGGAGGTAAAACAGGCAAGCCATATGCAAGGGAGTCTCCCAAACACGCCTAGCTATCAAAAGATTCTAATCCTTCGCTGCCAGTAGCACCCCTCATTCCATCTCTCATTTGGTCAAGTAAGGAAGGCGAGGAAGGACCTCCTGTCCCCATTACAGAGCATGCTGGGAGCCATAAAGGAGCCAGCCAATAATCTATAGGGTCACTTGATGGAGATTTGAACTTGGTATCTTGAGTTACTACTCTGGATGATTTTTTGTGGAAAGTTCCCATTCACAGCAGCACTCACACCAACACACAGCAAGTGAACTTCTCCTGCACTTACTGGACACACAGAACATGAGATCAGGTGAATTAAACTACTGCACAACACAGCCCTATCTACTCTGAACCAACAGCACAGCACAGCTCTCCAGTACATCCAGCACTTCCTCTCCTCCTCTTGCCACTGTGAGAGGACTCTGAGTGCTGCAGCCCCCACCCCCTCCAGATGTAGAGGCCAGCTGTGGCTGTGGAGGCCAGCACTCACACACCGACTGGCACAAGGGGAACAGCACACTCACAAAACACAGGGTGCAGTTACCTCCTCAGACTGTGGCAGCTGGTGAGAGACATGGATGAACACATAAATGAATACATGAATGGAGGAATGAATCAAAGACAGGAGAGCTTGGGACAGAGGAAGAGAATGGCAAGCCAAGACAAGAGGCAAGAAAAGAGATGCAGAAAAAAACGTGCCGCAAACAAATCCCTGTGGCTGCCTTGGGAAGTGTGACTCTATATACCAGTGCCAGGGGTGGCAAGTCTGCTGATAAAATAAACTTCCTGGGTAATCAGTAGCATTTCTGGAGGTTTTGATTAGTACCCTCAAGTACCATGTCCCAGCCCTCACTTGGCACAGCTCAGGCAGCAGAAGATACCCCACGTCACCCTCACAGAGCCAAACGTCTTCCCACAGGGCAGGCCTGAGACCAAGCAGGGGGCATTGGGAGTGCTGACTGTCTGCTCCTTTGCAATGTGTCCTTTGCCTACAGGGCTGGGCTCAGGACCACTGTGGTGAGTCAGGTCGTGCTAGTTTAAGGAAAGAAAGAGTGAGCCTGCTGCCCCAGCTGAAATCTGTATCTTTGAGTAGCAAATGATTTACAGTCAGCGACTGGGCTGGAGGAAATCAGTCTCTGTGACCCTACCCTGAGCCATGAATACTCTATTCTGTGAATAATCCTTTAGAAGGTAACCTGCTTGCACAGAAGCACTACTTAAGTGATGTTGTGCCAGCGTGATTAGTCCTGGGCACGTGGGTCACTGCAGATTCAGATCTGAGTCTGCATACACATCTTAGCTCCAGGAGCGAGCAGAAAAGAAATAATCTGTGTCAGTAGAGCCAGAGACCAGTAATTTCTATCAATCAACCGACTCCTGCCTTGTTTTACCTAAATTTCAGGGCTTTATTTAGGTTTTGACTTGTGCTCGAGGCCCTTACCGCGCTGTCCATGTAGGCTTCGGTCCAGATGATGTCGTGGTCGTGGTTGATGACCATGGGCCGGCTGAGCACGTGCAGGTACTCCATGACATTCTCCTGGACATCTGCCAGCGTGGAGATCTGAGTGTAGTAGCCTTTGTGGAGAAACAGAGGTGCGAGTCACTCTGCTGACACGTCTCCCCTGTTTCTAAATGAGTTAAAAGCTAAAAAACTGGATGTCAAAGGCTGTATCTACCCAGGTGGGTAATCTGCTCTTTGTAAAATGGGCCTTGACATGCCTTGTATCCACAAGCTTCTGTGGAAATCTAGAGTTTCACAGCAGTGGCTCTGCTCTTCTAAAAATGCTGAAGCAATGTGCAAGACGAGAGTCTTGATATAACCAGATTTGTGCAAAGCAGATGCAAAACGTTGCTTTGGGTCTCAGGAAAACCTTCCACTAATCAGGCTGCCTTTAGGCTGGAAGGCCAAACACATGCAAGCAACGTGTTTCACCAGGCTACCCACTTGCCCTGCCCTATTTCATATTAAAGACCAAATTCCCACCTCCTCTTCCAGATTTTTTCCAGCACTTTTCAGTCTGCCTAGCCTTACATCCAAGGATGGCAACTACTTCCATCTGCACATTAGGAAGCAGAATAAAAAGTGCAAGTTACCTATTTCCAAAGCTTTGTCCCTGCAGCTGCACCCATAACAGTCTAAAACTACCACAAGGAGTACAGGGGAAGAATGTTTTCAAGTGACGAAAAGGTCCTTAAAACCAGCTGCTGGTTAGAAGTGCTAACACAGAGTAATGGCACGGGGATTCTTGTGTCCTGCTTCTCACCACAGGCATTGGCTGTACTTGGTATAGAACACATCAGATAGATGGAAAACTTTCCTACCACTAGGAGTAAACTGCCATGTGGAAGGGCTCGTGTTCTGATAAGCTTTGTGATGTGGAAACAGATTTAGTGTGCTCGAAAACAAGGACCACAAGACTTATACAATGCATTGAAACAGAAGAACCAAAATCAGGGAGCCTTGTGCACAGCTCGGATCTGGTAAGTGAGGACCCAAGTGCAAAGAGCACATTTTTGTTCTCTGGTTATTCAGAAGAACACATGTTCACAGTGAACCAACAGTACCACGAATTTTCTGTCACTGATTTCCTGGCTGAATAATATGTAATCTGAAACCCAGGGGTTTGTTTCATTTAACAAAACCTCAAAACATTAAGTGTAATTCATAGCGCTAATTAGATGAATGCTTGAGCCTTGAGCATCCCAAGCTCACAGACATTCTGCAGGCCAGCAACTCTCCTGTCAATTTTTTCAGCAGCAAATGTTCCCATGCATTTCATGGTCTGCTGGAACCACTGCTCAGGCCAGAAAACAGTTTGTACCCGACACCCAGCTTCAGTTTTCCCTTCCTTTCCCTGTTTAAACAGGACATGGATGTAACAAGCATCACTGTCTCCAGAGGCCAGGTCATGCCCAAACACGGATGGCTTTTTTTTCCCCTCCCTTTCTTCCTTTACTCCAGCAGACCCTGACAGGGCTAACTTGACTTTTTAACTGGCCCCAAATGCATAGAGGTGACTCACCTACTGTGGATGGATTTTCTTATTCACGTAATTTCATGCTAGTTAGACAGAACAGTGGGTTTGGGGTGGGATTAACAAGCTATTTTGGTACCTCAGTGAAAACCACTTACACACAAAGAATTTGGCCAGGATACAGGGGTTAACCTGCAGACCTTGTGAAAATTGCTGTAAAATCTTTAAAGCAGCAATGCTTGTTTTATATCCTGGCCAAAAGATGTCAGGCTCTCTGACAGAGCTTTAGACAGATTGTCAAAAGCCAGCAACTGGGACACAATAAGCACAGGGGCTTAGGTGGACTAGAGCCAGCATGAATCTCGGTCATGGTGTCCCTTGGCACGGTGACAGGAAAATGCGGTGGCTCAGCACGGAGGACTTGTGTTAGTTGGACACAGGCACACTTCACGTGGGCCAGCTGGGCCTGCTTTTTCCTTAGGTATCTTCCAAGCAAGGGCTCGTGGGCCCCAGCAGTGGTGGGTGAGCCCCAGAGGGGTGCAGGACTGGCTGCAGCCCACGTGTGACGTGTGAGATGGGGATGGGGAACCACTCCCACACAGCACCTTTGTTGTTGCAGGCGATCCATTTCACGTTCGGGGCAAAAGTGACCTCCCGTCCGATGAGGTACGTGAACACCCGGACCTGGGAACGAGGATGCAAGGACAGGAGAATTAGGCTGTAATGTGCTACCAAATCCAAGTGGCCGAAGTTTGGCAGCCCCTTGTCCACTGGTGTGAATGTGGTGAGAACAGCAGCTCCGCCTTCACAGAGACAGGAGCCTCTCCTGCCATTTGTTTCCTGTTTTGTGGCCTGGAACCTAATTTCCCATTACAATAAGGCCAGAAAGCCAAGTAGCACCTGGGATCATCTGAATAACAAAGCAAAAGTGCAAATTCTGTTTGATTTTATGATAGCAGCTCTGCCAGGCAGTCAGCAACCACATGCAGAGAGGTTTATAGCTCCCAGGAATCCCTTACCCAGGAGAACAGCTGCCCACATGAATCATTTAGAGAGAGCTTTACCATTTCTCTTGAGTTTGACCACCAACAAAAGAGCCAATCCTGAAATAAACTGTTTCAACAGCCCCCTGCTCTGGTCTCTCAGCTTCTCTCCCTTCGTGCATTGCTGCTAGCTGGGATAAGGTAAACAGATAAATCAGGAGGGTTTAGGATGAGCAGTGGTCTATTCCACTTGCACAGTCGGCTCTGCTAGTGCAAGCCTGTAATCACAGACATCAGAGTAAACAGGGCTGGAAGGCACCTAGAGAGGGTGTTTGGATCATTCCCCTGGCCACCATAAGAACTGCTAATAACCAAACCTTCCCCAAATAGGACCAGTTATAAACAGTCCTGCATGGGATTAAAACGCTCTGCAAAAGTTGGTTTTTAATTTTGAAACACTCAACTCAGTCTTTATAATCTCACCAGGAGAACGTTTTGATTGCCCACACCTTTAGAAAACAAAGTGTATGGAAGAGAAAAGCTTCCCTGCCCTGGAGATATGCATTTGTAATCCTCTCACCTCGAAAATCACCGCAGCAGGATCCTGCCCGGCTGCTTTGTTTGCATTTACAGTCAGAAGCCCACGGGTATTCAGGTACTGGAATATGTGAACTCTCAGCTCTGCCTGATATCCTGGCTCAGGCTCTTCTACTCCCACCACAGCAGGACAGCACCTTTCCCCTCCCTTTCTATTCTTCACTTCCCAGACAAACCTTCCGATCGGGCCAGTTGTATTTTTCAAACACGGCTTCATAATCCTCCACGGCTCCGTCGGTGATCAGCATGATGGCTTGGTTACACAGACCTCCTTGGCCAGCATCTCTGAACTGCAAACAGAGAGGGAGGGCACTGCTTATCCCAGCACAGGCTGTCTCTGAGTAACTGCACTCTGTTTATTCACGGTGGGCCACACCCTGACTTCCACTCGCAAACCTCACACTGCTCAGGAAGAGGATTGTGTTTTGCATGCTGCATATAAATTTTTTATTTATACAGCCCTGCCCGGCACATGCAGACACAGGAGGCTTTGCAGAAGTAAAATAATGAGGAGAAAATAAGTGTTGTGGAGGAAGGGTGCGATTCCCTGCTGCTTCACATCTTGCACAGTCGCATCAGTTTATGCAAAACAACTATAGATTGACCATAAACGTGGCAATTCTGATTTGACAGCAATAACTGTCACTTTTTATGGCAGAAAATGTGAGAGGAGTGAGAAATCAGACTCATTATTTCAGGGTGAATCCATCAATCTGCCAAAGAATAGCAAAGAAAGGGAGGAGCACATGAAAAAAGAAGGCTACTGCCATCGGAGCTGGGAAAGGTTACGGATGTGCCAGACAGAGAGGCCATACACTGACGTGACAGATGACCTGTTACCTATGCAAAAGTGATATTTAAGGCAGAGCAGAAGTGCACCAGGCTCTGGTACAAACACTGACGTGCTCCCAAGGGCACCTGCAGAGGTGTTGGGCAGACGTGCTCCTACAGGCAAGCCAGACCCTGCCTGTCCAGCCAGGGAGAAGCAGCCTTGGAACGCTGCCTGTGCCCTGCTCCTGCAGAGCTGTGTGCCTCCCATGCCCTCAGGTACCTGCTCTAGAGAGCTGAGGGCCTTATGCAGCACCAACAGAGCATTAAAGCCAGCAGCAGGGGCAGCTGAGGACATCCCAGGGACAAAACCGAGCAGCCGCTTCACTGCAGCTCCCAGCTCAGTGGCACTCTGAGCTTCTCCTTGTCCTGCCTCTCACTGCTTCTATGCCCTGAGCAAGGAAAAGCCTGGTCAACAGAGGAGGGTACAGAAACTGATGCAGAGCTAAAACATTATGGGAAGAAGGAGACGTGGCAGCTCTCCTGATAACAAAGATTAATGAGAGGCAACAGCACAAGATGAAGAGTATACAGGAGACCAACTGAAGGGTGTCGCTGTTCTCCCCACGGATGAGCAGAGAAACGACACCAAGTCCAGGCTCAGGGATCAATGGAAGGGATTTAATGAATTCTCAGAAGACTTTTATATGTTAGTTCGCAAAGTGTATTAAGTGGCATAAGGTAATTGGTTTTTGCCATCCACCCCCTAAGGGGATTGGTCAAGTTCTAAGACACCCATCTCTGAGTGTTTTTCTAGTTAGAACCGTAACAATTCTACCAAAACAATCCGCAGCTGCAAGAAGTTTACAAAACGGTAACATTGTTTTGTCTTGCTTGCATGGGAAAGAGAACTCTCACAAAATGCTGCAGAAAGCTGGAAAATCTCTCTGCTAAAGCTTTTCAGTGTCCACAGAAGGGTGACTAAGGTTACATCAAGGAGCAGCAATTTTAAACTGGAGAGAATAGTTGTATCTTACAAATGAGAAAACAGGTATCCAAGTGGCAAGATTAATTGCATAAAATGAAATCCCTGCACAGGGAAACAAGAGCACAGACCGTGAACTGGGAGTTTTTAGATGTTTTAGGGGTCAATTCACAACTCCTTTCGGGTTTGCTAACGCTATGTTACGACAGACAAATGCCTTTACCAGCGTGGCTGGTCCTGTGGTTGCACTGCAGATTAACATCACAACCATGAATACCTCGAAGCCAGTTCCAAGCCCAGATCTCCCCAGTAATTTCAGCACTCCTACAATTACATCTGTGATTGTCCCTTATTATGAAATTACCAGTTCAGTGAATATCACCATAATGTCACCTTCTGCCACCATCTACGTTATCAGCCGTGCCTCATTCAGCTTTACTCTACACTGTAACTATACTGCAGGAAGCGTGGATTCAACAGCTTCTGAATGAGCACAGGGATAAACCCCTCTCTGGCTGTGCCAGGGCTTGTATCACTGTCCAGGACCAGGACATGAGTGAGAAGGGTGCTGGAACAGGGTCAGTTCCAGCTAGTTGTTCTCAGGTGAAACATCTGTGGGAAATACCGAGTCAGGATGAGGTGTCTGGACATGCTCCCCACCTCTCGTGTCCCCACATTCAGAGGGGAGACAGGCAGTAAAGGCTGAGGGTGTACAACAGGAACAAGCACAGGATGCTGTTGGGAGCAAACCAAAGGAGAAAAGCAGGTGAGAGCCACATGGAATTCTGCTAAAGACCAGCAGGCAGGAAAAAACCAGAGCTTCAAGTGAGCTATTTCTAGGACAGAGATCAACTGGGTACAGATTAGCAGAGAGGACAGACAGAGTGAGTGTCCACCAGGGAGGCACAGGGTGCAGGAGATGCTGTCAGAATGAGGCTCAGATCACAGATATATGAACCTTGTTACGAAAGCAGCTTATTCCAAACTGTTGCAATCTACAATGTGTTTGTTTAGATTATTATTAAATTAACACTTAATTAAGGTCACCCACCATTTCATCAAACTACTTAAGATCTCTTCATGAAGCTTACTTCAGAACTCATAATACTGAGATACTGAGAAATTAGATGTTGTATCAGAACCAGCAATCTCCTAATTACAGGAGTAGATGATATTTTCAACAGGGAAAATGAGATCATCAGTGTCATAGAAATGGAGATTAAAAAGACAGATTTAGAAAACAAACGAACAAGAGGTAATCCCTGGTTTTTAGGTCCTTTGTGACTGGCTGCAGCTGTAGCAAACAAACTGACAGCATTCACATCAAGCTCTGAGCATAATTCCCTGCTCTGACTGCAGTCTCAGGAGCGTGAATGAAGGGGAGGTGAGGAGTAACATGTCCACAGAAGAGATGGCCAGAGGAATGCAGGCTAGAGCCGGGTCTGTGAAGGAGGCACAGGGCTGTGTGTTCTCCTATGTAACTTCAGTCACGTTGCCAGGACTAACAGGCATGATCTGATTAATTCAGGGGTCACAGTCTCTCGTACTCCCTTGTTTGCTCATTGCCTCTCACTCTGCAGTTGCAGGCTGGCACAGAGCTCCTAGTGAAGCAATAGGAACCATCAGCATCGCTCAGGGATGTGCAGGCACGCGTGCTGATTATGTGCACATCTGACCAGGGCACGGAGCGGCCCCTCTCCATCTCCTCCTGCCCCATTATTATGCAGACCTGCCTCTGGAATGGCCTCCAGGACTACTGAAAATTCAAGCTTGGTGGAAAGCATCTCATGGGGAGAAAATCAGCAGTAGACAAGAAAACAAAGCCAGTGAAGAAGAAACGGCATTAAGCAAAATAGTAGGAACTGGTAAACAGGAAATTCTGAGCTTTGCATATCCTGAAAAATATGCTGTGGAATCCAGGTCCATAAAAATGTGACTGGAATCAAGAAACAATTTATAAGTGTTCAGAGAAGAAGCAATAAAGGGAGTAAAAATAATATGATGCCAGATGATAAAAAACAGAGGGAAATGGTCAGGCAGAGATACTTTAGAGCCTCCATACTTTATCATCAAAAGGACAATATTGTAGTGCCTGAGTACCCACTGAAGGGATAAGAAACAAAGAAAAGAATGAATGAATTAGAGGCATGGTCACAAAGTGGTAGGGTTAAAGAAAAAACTAATTGAAAGCATTTGAATAATCTGTGCTCAGCATGAACAGAAGGAATTGCAGAAGGTGTAGCTGAACTACTTGCCTCACGGGCTGAGACCTGACTGGGACTATACAAGATCCCAAAGGATGAAGAGGGAATCAACAAAAACCACAGAAAATAGATGGATAGGTTGTCCTTAAACATCTACCATGCTACTGGAAAAATTAGTAACACATGCACCTTGTGAGTGTGTAAATGAAGTGCTTCCCCACACAAGCGGGACATAAGAGGCCACAAACCATTGTTTACTTAAATCAGCACACGGGTTCATCCTTTTTATGGCACCAGTTTGCTCGAGTTACTCAGAATTTTATGTCTCACTGAAATCCAGTCTGTTACCAGTTTCATCATCCTTTTTTCACCTACAGTTATTTTGGAATGACCCACTCAATTAACCTCAACGCTTATGTGATTTCTGAGATCAGCAGAGAGTCCAGGCACAATTAAACCTTGGTGATAAGAGGAAACATCATTCCAAGGTGGCCTTGGAAAGCAGAACTTGGCTTTTCTTTTCCTCCACAGCATGGGAAAAGCAACAGCTTTCAAAATACTGGTTCTGAGCATATCCTGAGAAAGGAGGACACATGCACATGGGAAAGGAGAGGCAGTGGCTCAAACGCACGAGAGGAGGGTGGATACTGCCTGGGGAGGGATGCTGCAGAGACACATCAGCTGGAGAGGAATTAACAATGTGACAGTGCCTGGAAAAAACGTCGCTGTTGTCTTACGTCGTGTTAAGAGGACTACAGTGTGTAAAACAGGGAAGGCAATTATTCTGCCCTGCTTAGCACTTGATAGCTCTCAGCTGCAGCACTCACACGCTGCTGGGAGGATGGTGTTTCAGGGGAGGCAGCCTGGAAGCAGAGCAGCGGCCAGAACAAAGGGGTGTAAATCCTGCAGGAAAAAGGGGAGAGAACGAGATGGGCCAAGCTCATTGAAACAAGGAAGAGAAGACAGCAGTGAGATAGATTAAAGCTTAATAAATAAGAAAAGGCCTCAAAAGATAGCACTTGACACCTGAGAGTTTTGAAGCACTTCATAAATGTGTGCTTAAGAACATGGTTTCCCTGGGATGCATATTTTATTGAAACCACTTGGTTTGTGGCTAAATTGAGAGTTCAAGTGGTTTATTGAGCATGGCAGAGAGGGGCAGGGGGGGCTCTGGCTAACTGTTCTCCTGAAACTGGCCTGCAAATTGTGTCACGGATTAAAATACGCCCTGTCTCCCCCAGAGCATAATGGAGGAAAACAAAGACAGTGAGGGATGTGTGCTCCTCTCCAACCCCTCTTTGCTACTCATACCTCATTGAGTAGGTCTCTGCTGGGCTATTAATTCTGTGAGCAATTGGACTGAGGAAAATTACCAGGGAAATTTTGCAGCCACTTTCATTACAGATATTATTACTGGCTGTCTGTTGTAATCAGCAAAGCCTGTTTCATCAGCATGATGTTGCAATTTTCATTCTCTTGCGTGTGCTCCTGTGAACAATAACAGGAGAGCCTGCGAGGAACAGCTGAGAATGGGAATTTTGTCTGATGAGAAGGGGGTGGTCAGTTCCCCCGAAGCTCCCCTTTCTCCTGCCTGCATGACTGCAGCAGCACAGATTTGTTTCAGGGCACGCTGAGGAAAACCCTTTTCCTTTGCTATTGCCGATACAGGTCTAAGAACCTTGAGGAGAAGATCTCAGAGAGCCCTTAACCCACAGGAGCACTTGGCAGGTGGCACCCTTGTGCCTTCAGCTGTGGTGCTTGCAGAGCCTGAGGTGCTCCAGCTGCCGATATTAAGGCACTCCGTAGATAAGCCTTATCAGGGAAGCCACGGTCTGGGGAAGGCTGCAGCAGGACAACAGGAGTGCGCCCACACTTCCATGCCTGCGGACGTGCGGCCTCTGGAGCTGCCGCGTGTGCACAGAGAATGTCTGTCTCTTCTGAACGCCACCAGAAATCCTGGCATGAAGATGCAAAGCGACTTGCAAGAGGTCCTGCAGGTCTCCTGCTGCACGCGCAGCTGTCCCACAGCTGGCTGGCAACACGGCTCCCAGCTGATGGCGTCAGTGGCCTTGGACTGCGGCCCCGCTGCGCTGCAGGGCACCCGGTCACAGCCCGCGCTGCAGCGAGTGGCACGCTGCAGGACAGCTGCAGTCTGGGGAGGGAAAGCTGGCTGGAAGAGATATGGAGCCCTGTTCCACACATTTCCTTGATAAAGATACTGTTTGTGAACCACTGTTTCATGGTGTAAGCCATTTTCAAGGCACAGGAAAGCACAACACCTTTCCTCATCTGCAGGTGCTCAGATGCCTGAGCCAGACAGACCCAAGGTGACAGCAAAAGGCACGAGGGAAGCTGTACTTCACCTTGTGAGTGAATAACAGCAGAAGGTTTTGTCACCACTGGGTGCTGCACTGTCCAAGAGCAATCTCAGAGCTGTTTTGAGCTCATTAAGCAAGAGAGAATCAACAAGAATCAAGATAAGCGATAACTACCAGAACTGTTGGCTGCATTTTTTAATGCTAAATAGAGAGAAGAAATAAATTCTTTACCCACCAAGGAGTTTCTTCTCTATTACTGCAGTAGAGTCACATTAGTCCACTGGGGTGCATGAGCAACACTCTCTCCCTGGAGGTATTTTTGGTTCAGAGGACGTATTTTGTCTCAGCTTTTAAGGCCCCTTCCAACCCAAGCCTTTCTATGATTCCATGATCCACTGGCATCTTTAGGCCAGCCCCACTATGGACAGTGCCATGAGGGGATGGGGGTGTTCAGCTGGTTCTCGGTCCTTTTTCTTGTTACCATTCCTTAAGGAACAGAATTCAATTGGATGTTTACCTCCAGGCTACTGAATTTCCCATTCGCATGAGGCAATGAATCATTTATGGTTCTTATCAGAGGGCATGATCAGAGTGATTAATTCTCCTGATTTCTTCCCCAAGCACTGATACTCAGCAAAGTGACATTGAAATAAATCTGAAGAGTAACCTTTCATGTCTTCCCCATCATCTACTGCTCACTAATAACATCACTTACAGCCAGAATTGTGGCCCTCAGCGAACCAGTTATATTTTATTGCCACCATCTGTAAAGGTGCCTGGGCAATGCCCAACTGTGGGGCTCATTGAGAAAACTCAGGAGGCCCCAGCCTTGCTGGCTCCTGATCCTCCCTGGGCAGGGACTGGTGGCTGTGGACACCATGCACAAACCACCAACAGTTCCCCTAAGACGGGTGAGCCCTGCACACTGCTTGTCACAAATTTGGGATCCGTGAGTTCAGCTCATGCCCGCTCCCCACTGCAGCCCCCCGAGGAATGTGCTGTCCCTGGCTGCAGGGGTGGGCAGGGACACTCGTGCCCCACACAAGCATCAGCACCAACTCTTACCTCTCTCAGGATTTTGAAGGACTCTGTCAAGGCCTTGCTCACAGTCCCCACTCCTTTCGCCTGCAGTTCCTCCACCAGCTGTTTGAAGTGCTGGCAAGAAGAGAGGAAAAAAAAAAACCAGGGATGAGTTGCAGGCAGGGTGTTCCCTTTGACCAGGGGAGGAGAGGGTAGCCTGGAAAAGGCTGTGCCCATGCAGCTACAGCAGGACTGCATTTCTCAGTCTCTGGACCAACAATCCATGTAAGATCATGGAAGGGGCAGAACAACTGGAAATCTGACCTTTCCTTATCTGCTCCTTCAGGAAAAAAACATCCTGTGCACCCAAAAGCAACAGGATGGGAAAAAAGAAAAAAAATCTGAATGCCTGTCTATGACTTAAGAGGCATTGATCTGCTTAAATTAAACCCTCTCTGCAAGATAGGGTCTCAAAGGTTTGGGAATCCTTTGGGAAACACTGCAGAAGACTTCATCCCCTGGAGTCATACTCTGTGACCCAGGGCTAAGCTGGGAAAGAAATCTGGTTGCTGAAGGCATGGAAGGATGTATTAATACAAACTAAAAAAATTGAAAGAGGAAGGAAAAAAAAAAAAACAGGGAGAGAAGCTAAAAATACCAGTCAGCCCAGAGGGTGGTGGAGCAGCTGGACACAGGCTGGCCACCTCAGGGCTGCTGAACCCTCCTGCATCAGAGCACCAAAAGCCCTCCTCAGTGGGGACACAGGGAAGCCTTTGCTGCTGCTCAGCCCACCAGCTGACCCCGTGCTGCAGCAGCCTGGTGTAAGCCAAGGTGAGCCACGGAGCCAGCACACACCACCGAACTGGGGCTGGCTTCTGAAACCCAAACCCTGCTGGGAGAGGGTTGTTCTTGTCCCCAGAGCTTCATCTCACAGCATCTTAACCCCATGCTCTGCTTACATGAAGAGAGCCACCTGAGTTCCACTGAGAGGGGCCCGGTACTCACCTCTCTGTTATCTCTGTCTGCTTGGACCAGGATACCCTTAAAACAGGGTTCAATAAAATGAACATAATCATTGTACTGCAAAGAGAAAGCGAAAAGAAATGGGTTGTCATGGGAGAAAATTCACAAAGTGGGTTCATGGCCTAGGTGGATGCTCAGAAAACAGTATGGAGAATTATGCCATTGGATACCTATTTCGCTCAAAAAATTGTTTATAGTGATCATGGCAAATTAGGAGTTTGATGAATCTTCTGTTTGTTTGAATAACACATTAATTCTGTTGTTTTGCTGAGTTCTGGCATACCTACACATACAAAGTTACTTTTTTTTTTCCCCCCACTCACACCATAAAGTTTTTATCCACACTCTATGGACTTGTATCCCTGGCCTTGCTTCTAGCACTTTTTGCACGTAGTTTTGACTTCTGGAGACTTTGTGAGTCCCCAGCCACCAGATGAACCTTGCAACCTGAAGTCTGAAGCCTCTGGTGCACGGCTGAACAATAACAAACCAGGTCAGCACACATCCACTGAACTGGGATAATGAGGGGAGTGGATGATTCTAGGCTGTTACACGTGAGGTAAAGCTTGGTAATGCCCCTGTGAACCTTTTCCTGCAAGGTTCAGCAGAGTGTAGTTCCTAAGAGGCCACTGATGCTCAGCTGATCAATAGGAGCTTAGGTCAGGCTATAATGTCTCAGAGCCAGTAGGTTCTTGATGTGAGTGCAGTAAAGGAATATATATATAAAAAACATGGTGTTTCTGGGACTGTTTTTGAAGAACAGATGATATTTCAAACTCCTTAATGACTCCCCCCTCCATTTTTCTGCCAACACTATTCACTCTTCCATCTGTCCAGTCATATAAAGACAGAATTGTTGCCACTGGAGTTTCTAATTAGCTAACATAAGAAGCTGTCAACAGAAAGTAGAATTTATATCTCAGTGGCTGTGCCCTGGCAAGCTATCATAGAAAGAAGCCTGGGGAAAGAGATGGTGTTTGAATTAGCTTTGAAAATTAGAAGGCGAGGAGCCTTTAACATGGCACCAGTCTTGGCATGAATCATGGAAAGAAGTTTTCCTTTCTGTGGTCAGTGGAGCTGGTTCTCTGCAGGTAACCAGCCCATCCTCACCCTGTCAGGGCTTAAAAAGGAACAGAGTAACCCTGAGCCTTCCTGACCAAGCTCCACGCAGGCCCAGCTGATGGACTCAGAACCATAAGGGCAGCCTGGCAGGATGCTGGTGCACAGGAAGGCATAGAGTGGTAGTTTTCTAGCTTGGAAGTGTTCTCCTGAGGATCATACCTCTGCTGCTGGACCCACACACAGTGTTATGGCAAGCTGGGTGAGTTTATTAGCTCAGGTGTCTCTCTACAGCCCTTTGTTATCTGTTGCAGTCACATCCTAAGCAAGCAAAAAGATGCGGCCAACATCCTCTGAGGAGGAGGGATGAAGTGACCCGGCAGCTACCCTGCTGACCACACAAAGCTGGCTTCCCAAGGGTAATTTGGGTTAATCCCCTACCCAGCACAGTGCTGCTGTAGGCAGGTCACTGTGATTTGCTGAGGGGAAGGAGGAGAGGGGATGAGGCACAAGGGAGACAGCTCAGCACCGCAGTGGAGACAGACATACTGCGATGATGTTGACAAAGTCGTTTTCTCCCAGAGTGTCCAAAATGGTGACGATGGTGTGCTTGGCAATGGTCATCCTCAGGCCCTTCATGCTGCCACTGACATCCACAATGATGACAATGTCCTTGGGAGAGGTGGCCGCCTGGATGTACCTGCACAAAAAAGAACTCAGGGAAGCAGGGTGAGCAGCCGGGGAGGAGGAATGCTGGACATGCCACTGTCACACCGTGCCAGCCACAGCACAACAGGCACCGTGACCACAGCTACCCAGCAGCATTGGCCTGGCCCCAGCACCTCACTTCCCACAGACTGAGTAAACACACCACAGTTCTGAAGCCTGAATATCCCCTTCTCCCAGTCACAGAAGTGTAATTTCCATGTGGCACAGGAGATGCCACAGGGAAAGCTGTTGCTGGCAGGGCTTCCTAACCTGCTGTTACCTTTATGTACCCCCCCGCCTCTGGCAGGAGCACCACAGGACATCGATTATTGATCAGCAACTCACCAAGGCATCCCCTTGGAGAAGGGGGAGAGAGGGAGGATGAAAGGTGCTTTGGCCAAGGCTCGCCAAAACTTACCAGCCACGGTTCCTGCAGTCAAAGGAGATGACTCCGTTCTCATCTGGTAGCCACTTTATTCCTGAAGAGAGCAGCAAGAGGAGCAATCAACACACACAGGCAGGCATCTGCTCCTGCTCCCTGCTCTGCTGCTGTTCCCTGGCTACCCCGAGGAGCACACGAGTCTGGCCAGCAATAGCAGTGGCCATTCTGCAGAAATACAAGCAGAGCTGCTCGGTCTTTGGCAGTTCTGAGTAAACTGTTAAGTTTCTATTTAAAAAAGTGTACCCAGGCATAGTCTGTTTGAATCTGGGAAGCGACTGCATGTACTTTGAACTTTTTGTCACTTTGATGTAGTTCTCAACAACAGATTTTTTTTCTCCCAGAGGGTGGTTGGGAGGATAAAAAAGCAGCAGCAGTGACAGGGATGCATCCCAGACTCTCTGCTACAGGCTCTGCTCACAGTGCTCTCTGCTTTCCCCTTCCCCACCACATGCCAGCTCACAGAACACGGGCATGCAGCCATCTGACCAAGTGGCCACCAGGCCAAGCTGCAGCTGCAGAACCTCACGGGTTCCTCCAAGCACTGGACCTCCCTCCTGTGCCATGACCTAACGTGCCACTCACAGCTGGCAAGTGGATAACCAGGCAGGCTGGCCACTGCACCCGCCACCTGTGTCCTCGGAGAGGCTTTGGCCACCACTCAAACCCACAGGGCAGCCTGAGGCAGGGAGCCCTGCTATGGTGTTTGGGAGCTTTTTGGGGGACCCCTGCCAGCAGACTCCCTCTGGGGTTGCGTGGGCAACGTGCCTGAGGGGCTGGTTCTAATGGGAGAAAGTGGTTTGTGCCTGCTGGATCCCACTCCTTCAGCCTCATCAGCCCATGCAGGAGAATTTTGCTCACTGCATCCTGCCCTTCTTGGGGCTGTGATGCCCCCAGACTTCCCAGATTGGACTCTTCCTGTCCTGCAAAGCTGTTGTGTTGCACTGAAAGAGCAAAGCCAATCTCTGCTCTTTTACCTGGGTAGAGCCTGAAGAATCCAGTGGAGCTGCCAAAGTACTGCCAGGTCAGTGTGGGATCCCTTTCAAAGTTGTCCACAAAAATAGGATTCAGGGCTTCTGACATGTAAACTCCGTTAAGGATGGCAGGGTCTGTGGGGAAGAAAGGGTGTAAAAGAAGAGAGGACATCCACCACCCCGATGGAGGAGAGGGATGGGAGCAAAGGCAGCTCCAGGAGGAATGTAACCCTATCCAAAGCTTTTACATTGATGCATCCTGTTCCCTGCCCATTCAAGGGAATCCTGGAGGCCAGGCCAGGCCACCACTGGCCACTGCAGGTGATCTCAGCTTGGTCAGACACTATTAACCCCAGTTCCAGCCTTGGCTGCCCTTGAGCACTGCATCTGGTTGGAATAACGCTCTCAGAGAGCCAGGGAGACCATCCCAGCGCTGAGCACAGCTGGCACACCCCACAGGCAGGGCTCAGCTGCTGCCTGACAGGGGACATGTGGCTCTTGAGAAGCAGCTGCCTGGTGCATCACTGACAGCCTTTCCACAAAGACTGTCTAAATTTATGCCAGCTGTAATCACCTAGGACAGAGGGGCCCTAGGATTTACACAGCTGCACTCTCTCTCCTCTTTTCCTCACCAAGTCTGTCTTTTCTTCTTTGCCTGCCATTTCTTTGACAAAGCCTGGGCTGTCCTACCATGCCCCCATCTCCCCAGAATCAACAGGAAGTCGCAGATTCCAAGAACTCCTGGGAGGCAGTGTATATTTGGTGTTTGTGTTGACTCACTGCCTCAGGAGACCAAAGAGAGCAGCAGCAGTGGAAACAGGGAATCACGAGAAACTGCTCATTGTCGGATTAACTGTATTAGTGTCAAAAAGGCTGGGGCTTTGACCTACCACTTCCTCTTTAGTCACTTTGCTAAAGGCAGTTTTGGCCAAAATGAGGGAAAAACTGGAATGTGACTCCCCAGGGATGAGGCCAAAGTAAGTCCTGCAGGAAGGGAGAGCCAGGGTTGCTGCTGTTTGCAAGAGGGGGAGCGAGCACTGCGGGACACGGCTCCCTGGAGGATCCGTGGGCACGGAAGCAGCCCTCCTCCTCCACCTCCTGCTCACCCTGCAGCCACAGCCAGAGGAGCTGGATGGTTCCTGGCAGGGTGTGGAGGCAGGAAATCAGCTGGCTGGGCAGTGCCTCTCTGCTGGCTGAGATTTGACCACCTCTCTCCATGCTCTGCTGAGGGCGGCAGCCTGTTTTGTACAGCTCTGCTGCACCTACCCACAGCCAGCTCTGCTGGGGGCTCTGTTGTGAGCAAGAGTGTAGGGTCTGGGGCTGTCAGACCAGATGGAACTGATTTAAAATCATGGGGGAAATAGAACTCCCTCTATTGTGTCTCTAAATAACAGCAGTTGTGAGCACAGTCACCAATGAGATTCTTGACAACTAAAGGCCTTGACAGAGCCAACCCTCCATCCAGAGTGACAATTGCCAATAAAGCCTCATCACAGTTTGTCTCACAGCATCTCTGGTTGGGTAGAGGACCTGTAGGAGAATACTCTGCCCACCATAAGAGGTTTTCCAAGGGCAGATTGTACCTAAGCCCTGTCACAGTGACAGCACAGCACACACATGGCTGTCCCTTGGTCAGCACCTTTCCAACCCTGCTTTTTTCGTTTTCTGTCAGTTGTTCTTCTTCTGTTCCCATCCTTGCTTCCAGTATTACTGCTGATAATTTCCACACCAACCTCCCAGCAGTGAGAAAGAGGCCATTACCTTTGTTGTAGACATTGGTGGGGAGCTGGATGTCGCTGTAGGTTGTGTTCACCAGCAGGTTATTGAAATGCTCGTTTGGCTCCAGAATGAATTCATCCCCAAGCTCCACGTAATTGTCATTTTCATCCTTATCGTTAATCAGGAGAGAGTTGTAGTAATCAAACTGTTGATGAAGACAATGGAAAAGAGAAAGACAGAGAGAACAGGACAGACTATTACCAACACTGCCGGGAAAATCACTCTTTAAAACAAAGAGGGGACATACAGAGAATCAGGGCTTCAGAGAGGATCAAAACGAGCAACAAACAAGCTGTTACCAACTGGAAGTGTCAAGCTGCCCAAATGATGGTTTCTGACCCGTTTCTTCTGTCGTGTGCCCGTATGGCCCAAAGCACTGTCAATGCCAGGAGCAGAAGAGCCACTTAGGAGCAGAGGGGCAGGGTGGCAGACTGCTGTGGCCCCTCAGAGGTATTCAAGGGATTAGCTGGAAAGGTGAAGTGTCCCACAGGGTCTGGCTCCCAGGTTTACCACAGGACACGGCAATGCCGACCTCACCCGCCCCGTCCCTGCAGCTGTCATTTTCCGAGTTAACTCCTGATGTACATCCAGCCAGGATTATCCCCTCATCCTGTCACTCCAAGTAGCAGGCACTCATCAAGAGCAAAGGATCAAGCAGAAGGTGCTCAAAGACAATGCAGTGTCCCCTCCGTGAAGGTCACTGGGGATTTACCATCTACAGCCACTTCACTACATTCAGGGCATTCTTTGTCCTTGGGTAACCTGCGTTTTTAAGATGCTTTTGCTGACTTTATCTGAGCCAGAGGTTACGTAAGGATTTATGTTCAGGCACTAGCAGCACTCAGAGGGTGCAAATGGAGTGTGCAAATACAGAGTTCATGTACCTCAACTCGCCCATGACCCTCACTGCGAATGCAGCTGACCCAACTAGCATGACTAATGGGATTCTTTTACAAAAAGGAAAAAAAAAGGCAAGATGAAATTAGTAACTCGCTCGATTTCAAGGAGTGTTTTCATTCCCAGCCTTTCCCAGCACTGAGACATGTACTTGCAGGGGTAGCCTGTCCATCTGCTAAGCTGTCTGTGCTCGTGCTGTGGACAGAGGACATCCCTCCACAGCCTTTTCACTCCAGCTCCCCTCACCAGCAATAATCCCATAGCTTGGCCACAACAAACAGTTATTAACAGAAAGCCAATTATCCAAATTGCTTGGGCAGCACCAAGCTTTCACCTTAAGGGAAGTCCTGACGAGTGGGTGTCTGTCTGGTACAGAAAAGATGATGGGAGCTGTTAAGAAAGATGGTGAGAAACTCAGTTCATTTGGATTAACGGCTTGCTGTGGGTATTTGTAACAGCATCCTCCTCATTGTTCATTCACACTCAATTTTTAGCTCATTTTCCAGTCAAGTAACCCACAAAGTGCCAGCTAATTTGCTCTAAAACGTCACCTAACGACAGTGTTGGCTGTGCAGTGAAAGTAATGCCAATAATATCAATGGCATTACAATGTCTTCCCAAATCCTTCCCCTCCCAGAGCCAAAGGGACTAATCTTGGCAGTGTTATGGTGTTTGGGATCTGCCAAGGATGTCTCTTACTCGCAGCACTCTCCAGACAAGCTGAGTGTCCCGAGGAGAAGGAGGTTCCTGACCTGCCCAGGAGCCTGAGGGGGTGGGCTCCTGGCTCTGCCTGTTCCCTGTGTGCC
Source organism: Lycocorax pyrrhopterus obiensis (assembly GCA_014706295.1). Taxonomy (NCBI): domain Eukaryota; kingdom Metazoa; phylum Chordata; class Aves; order Passeriformes; family Paradisaeidae; genus Lycocorax; species Lycocorax pyrrhopterus. Next base: position 72,858,733 of record JACSVZ010000015.1, on the reverse strand, counting down.
ACGTTTTGTCACTGACCAGGACAAACTCACCTCCAGCGAGGAGTTGTACTCGTGGTTCAGATCTGCATCTTCTGCTGCTTCCACCAACCTCTAAAGCAAGCACACAGAAAGGAAGGTGAGTGGGTGCTGGGGCAAAGCCCTCCCGAAGTTCTTCCAGCTGCATCAGCGACTGCCTCCTTCACCACGACCATGTCTGGGGTTATAAACTTCCCTCTTTCCCTCCCTTCCTGCTGACCTGTCGTTCTGTGCTGCAGTTTTACAGCTTGGAAGGTATGTTATTTGCAGCTATTTACTGCCAAGTGTATTCACACCTACTTACTCCAGAGTCCCTACTAAACCCCTGAGCAATTTTAGGTATCACAGGACATATACAAACAGAAACAGGTCCACTTACAGAAACAACAGACAGATTTAATTTCATTTTCCATGAACCCTTCCAAAAAACCATGGGAAAGGCATTTCAGCCCCAGCTTGATGTCAGTATCTCATCAAAGGAAAAGGCCTTGTGGGAGTCTCAGTCTGGTATTGTTACTGAGACAAAGACCATGACTGGATTTCGTAAAGGGCTCAGCGATGCTGTGGCCATTTATAAGCTCTTGCCATTTATGGAAGGCAATAAAATCAGCCAGTTTTCTCCAGTATGATGCTTCAGGGCACTAATTCTCAATTGGTACAGACTGGGAAGGGATCCAACTGAACACATACATGTTCTCAGGGTTGCACAATCAGCAACAGTCTCAGCAAAACTACGTTTTGCTCCTTCACAGAGGATAAGGCAATCCAAACGCTGGAAAAGTCTGGCTAAGAATTTCATGCTATGGGCCAAAGCTCTGGGACTAAATATGCTCACATTGCACTTGGAGATTCAAATGATGTGTTTCTGGATGACTTTTCCACATTAGAAACCCTAAACAGTCAAGGCTCTGTGACTACAGAAATATGCTTTTCACAGTAGGTAAATACACGGGAATATGATAAATCCTTAGATGCAGGAAGTAAGAGGGGCCAGGAGGATTGCCTGCTCTGATCTCCCACACAGCAACAGCTACAGACCTCTTGCCACCTCCTCCACACTTCCCCATGTACACAGCTGGAAATCCAAGCACCTTCCTTGCAGCTTGTGCTCGGGAGGTGCAGAAATTCCCCTTGAGCCACACACACAGCTGAAACAAGCCCCTAGTCTTCAGTGGCCAGAGTGCATTATGGAAGGATAAACTCCATTTTTCACTTCTGAGAGGTTTTTCTTCCCCCCCTCTTCAAACAGCTTGTCTCCTAAAAGAGTGTTCATTCCCTCATATTTATTCCTAGACTTTGTTTTCATCTTATTTTCTAATTTGAGCGCAGGGAGAAGCCAGCATCCCCTTGTCTGAACGCCCACATCCTCCCACCAGTGTCTGCTTAAAGCTCAGAGCGAGCAGCCAGCTGCACCAGCAGGCTCTTGCTTGGGCAGGGAAGTCCTCACGCAACCCCTGCGCCCACACGCTCCTGGTGCGGGCAGGAGGCCTGTGCCTGCTGCTCAGGGGCTGACAGGACACAAATTCCTTCCCAAAGCCCCAGACCCCAGCAGTCATACCTCCACAGCTTCGACCTTCCTGCGGAGCATGCTCTCCATCTGCTCCGAGAACTTCTTCACCAGCTCCAAGCCATCCACCTCCTTGATTTTCAGAGTTGGCTCCACATCTTTGTACTTCTACCCAAGGGAGAGAAGAAAATCCTGCTGAGCAGGAGGTTCTTAAGGAGAGGGATGAATCTGTTATGGCTAGTTGGGTATTGTCTTTGGTGAGGGAGGGTGTGTTGAAACAACTGCTCTGATTTTATCACCTTCTTCCATCTTTGCCTTTCCCCCCCTTTTCCACCCCGTAATTCGGGGTGTGCAGATTAGTGGCCATAACTCAAAGCACTTTGACCAAGTAAAAACAGCTGACCCACTCGAGAGCTTGTGGCTGTTGAAAGCAGCAATGCACCTGGAGCGATTAGTGACTACAAATTAGAGAGAGAAGCACAAGGCCAAGTTTTAAAAACCCAAACCATGCACTGTGATGACATCCATAGCAGCACTACACACATCACACACCTCCAGTCTGCTCAAGGCAGAGGGAGGAGCAAGGGAATGGAGCTACGTGCTGCCATTGCACCTCTTCCTGTGCCACACGTGCTCTGGGGCTCTGGTGGAGAGGTGTCCTGGCAGCGCCCACGCTGTCCTGCCCCAGTGCCACCACCTCTGTGAGGGAACTTGCCAGGCCTTCAGCAAGAAGGGTCTGCTTACGTGGGAGACTGCCAAGGCAAGCTGAGACAGACAGTTATGGTGCCACTTATTGGGCACCCAGGAGCATAAGCTAGGCCAAGCAATTCCCAGAAACCAGGAATTGCGAGCATGGCTATGTGGTGCTGCCTCCATGGGGAGAGATGCTGTAGTAAGGAGGATCTAGATCTCACAGCTTTAGAGATAACCAGTTTATTCTCACCATGTTTCACATAACCTAGGAATTAAAAAAAAACCCCAAGAGTACATCCAAACTGTGTAACCATAATCTGCCTCCTTAAATCTGCCCTTTTAAGACTGGATACAATGGCCTTTATTTCTCCTTTCCAAAAAAAAACATCCCACAGCTAACAGAGATAGCCAGGAAGAAAGAGTAACAAAACCTGCAAAAGGACACAGGATGATTAACTTATTTCAGAAAAGACAGAGCCTTATCTCCCGAGCTGTATGGAAACACAAGGGCAACCAATTACAATTCCCTGGTCCCTCATCATCAGTTTTGTCTGCAGTGTGTACAGCCCCCCTCCATCTTCACACTGTGTTAGTGTCACAGCAGCAACCTCAGCCAGGGCTGGGCTTCTCGTGCTGGGAAAAAAACGAGGTGGTGAAAAGGGCAAGGAGATGGCAGGGGCTCTGGTGACACTTTTGAATTAGAGGGGAGCAGCGGGGGAAGGACCTTGAATGTCCCTAGGGTGACAAAAGTGGAGCCCCTTTTGTTCGTGGAGCTCCTTGACCATCCGGGAGGGCGGCTGGGCACGGGCAGAGGAAGAAATGCCTTGAGGATGGGGCAGGCTGAGGAGGTCAGACAGAAATAGCAGCAGCATCCAGCCTGCAGCAGGCATGGCAGGGAGGCTGCTCGCCCTGTCTGGCACGATTAACAGCGAGGGTTTTACTGGATTAAAAACGCCAGGCCTCGCATCCCCTCCGCTGGGGCTGGGGAGCCGGGACGGGCAGGCAGGGAAGCAGCAGGAGGAGGAGGAGGAGGGGTCGAGCAGGAAGGTTGGGGTAACCCCGCTGCCCAAAGAGGAATGTGCAGCCACAACCCCGGCCGAGGTGCCTGGCTGGCGAGGAGACCACAGCACGCCCCAGCTGTGTCTGTCCCACTTAGCTCCGTGCCACGGCTCCGCCGGGAGAGCAGTGATCGCTGCCAGGCTGGGCTTTAATCAGGCGCTGCTCGGGGGAGGAGGGTAATCTCTCCCGGGAACACCAGCAAAGGGGGGCACACACCAGCACAGGCAAGCGTGCACCTCAAAGTGACCTGCCCCCAGTTACCTGGGGTCACAGCTGCAATTAAAAGCAACAGGGCTTCCCCCCCCCCCCTTCTCAATTAATTTTTTTTTAATGTGCTTTTGACATACTCACAAGTAGATGTTACTGGGGTAAGAGTAATCATGAGAAATCACAAGCAGTCTGACACATCTCAACCCTGAGCTCTAGCCAGAGCTGGAAAAAACCCCAAAACCAAACCCCAACACAAAACACCATAAAAAAACACCTTTCTGCAGTTTCAGTTCGCTAAGGAATACACCAGGTTTGAGCTGAAATCCTCTGTGAGCTTTTTTCCTACACATGAGCCAGCAAACCACTACAGGCCTGTATTCCTGCCACTGAAACCTCTGGCTATTGATGACTATTCATCCAAGATTTCCTAATGGTGGGCAACAGGGTTGTGATTCCCATACTGTCACCAGACACCATGGCTGAAAGTCAGCTCAGGTGCTTGTAGCTGGCCAAGATGATCCTGTACAACCTGTGCTTAGGGCTCAGGCTATCAGACCATTGTAAGTTACTGAGCAGGAACCAGGCTTGGGAGAACTGTCTGAAAGGATCTGATGTTGAAAAGAGGCCAAAAAGTTAGCTCAGCGCTAACAGAAAATCTTTTCTTATACATCTAGCACTTAGCATTCCCTTAAAACAGCAGGAGCAATTCATTAAGATTCCCCTTCTGCAGTGGCGGGGGTGGTGATTTAAAAGTAGAATATCCAGAATTCAGTATCCTAAGTTTTATCTGTGAACAGAGATATGTCACCAAATATATATTCTTGCTCCCACCTCCATAAAATTCAGCCTATTGAAGTACACAGTGCTGCATTACTCACTGCTAGTGGAACTAAATTAAGAGTGTGAAAGACATTCCTTTCATCTTCACCCAGGAAAATGTCTTGACTGAACTTCTCAAGTTTGCCTGGTCTTTGCCACATTTTTTTTGGGCTTTCTAATAACTGCAGGGCAAAGCTCTCTGACGCTGGGTAAAAGTCTGCCCCTGGGGATTCAAGGGATGTCTGTTAGTTCACCAGGTCTCTGGGAATGATAAAGCCTGGTGGAAAGTCCACTGCCTGGGTTTGCAACATGATATTAGGGTTCTTCTGGAGGAAACAAAGAAAAAGTCCAAAGAAAAGCAAGCAAACTCGAAACCACAAAAGAAAGCTTATGTAAGTATTAAAGACAAGGTTTGCATGCAAAGCATTCAGTAACTGAAAAATTATGACTCTCAAAGCAACAATAAGCTGGTTACTTCAAGACTATTAGGCACAAGGGAGACATGAAATAAGATCCAAGCTGAGATAACAGCACCTTCTGTACTTCCTCAAAGACAAAATGCCTGTTGACTTAGAGAAGCACTGAGAAAAGAATCACCTGGACCTCTGCACTGTGCTCCCACCCTTCTGCTGGTCTGGGCACACCCATGCATGCAGAGAAATATTTGATGTGAAAAACTGGTAACAGCCTAAAAAAGAGAAACGTGCCTGGGGCGCAGGCAAATCCTCATGTTTGATTTCCACACTTTGGTGAGTTTGGCTGCCCAACACACCCACAATCTGTGCCAATGAGGTGATCTACACAAAGATGTTTGGGGTCTGCCAGGGTGCATGAAAATGTTGCCTAATAGTCAAAGATCTGCCTGCATCCACTTGCAGTGCTGGAGGTGCCAGGGATGCAGTGGGAGCCCCCTGGGATGGTCCCTGCTTCAGGATGATGAATTGTGAGAAGGAGCCCAACCTACCTAAAGAAAAGGAGGCTGAGAGAAGGACTGAAGTGAGGGCTGGCTGATTCTCCCCCATTTCCTTATTTCCCAGGGAAATAAGAGGAGATGAAGAGGCTCAAGAAGTGGGGTTGAAGGGTAAGCTTGAGCTGCTTAAACTGCTCAAGTTAAGTTAGGGCAGGGCACAACACAACATGAATTTAAGAGATGGTTCTTTGCTGGAGTGGTGACAGAGCAAGGCTGGATGAAGCACATCTTTACCCCCTGCTCAAAGTGACATTTTCCTTCTGAGTCACAGGTGACACTGTGTCCAGCTCAGGGATCTCCAGAGACTGTGCCCAGGCCTTGACACACACAAGAGCAAATCAGACACCTTCCCCCCTCCAAGAACAAAACTGTGTAAGAGGACTGGGCAGGCAAGTGGTATTATTTTATAAGGCTGTCAGATCATCAGGAAAATACATCTCTGCCTTAGTTCCTCTTGACATGAACACTAGATTGGATTTAGTTACATTCAGGCTTCTTTTTCATCAGAAATTGAGCTTTCTTTACTTCCAATGAATCATACCAATGGCTGATAAGAGTTGTGAATTTTTGCTCAAGAACTAGTTGCTGCAACTCTAATTCATAGTGGCACTGTGAGCACCTGCAGGTCTCATTTAACCCCTATCCCAAAGGGATCAAGATCCTAAGAGACAAAACACAAGATCTGGTACAACACATCCAGAGGGGCAGCTCAGCACAGCTGTCTTGGCACTCACCTCAGTGCCACACATGCAATTCCTGGCCGGCATTGACAACTTCCACAGCACTGGTACTTTCAGGCTAACCCCAGCTCCCCTTCCCCAGTCAGTCTCACTGATTCTTGGGCCTCAAGGAACATGAGCTCCCTGGATCTGCCAGCAGAAGCAGTGCAAGCTGGCTGTGCTGGCCCACACCTACACAGCATCAGAAGGATGCCTGACTATCAAATAACCCAAATCTGCATCTTCCCCCCCCCCCCCCACCCAGAGCTCCAGCTCTCACCAGAGATGCTCACATGTCACCTTTTGCCTGCATCTACATCCTGCTGCAGCTGCCTCATGGTTAGTGCATGAAGTACCTTTATCAGTGCTGGCAGCTTTTTATTGCACGGTGACTCTTTCCTCCCAAGAGGAGCTGATGACCAGCACAGACCTTGGTGATGGGGGCTGAAAGCCTGTCTTGGCCAAACCTAGCAAAGTCAGTGCTGCAGGATGTGATCCCTTACTCCAGGCAAAAAGCAGCACTCTGGGGACAGGGAAACAGGGCTTAGCAGCAAGGCAAGGAAAATGATACCCAACTCCTTTGTGCTGCACTGGGATGTGGGTGTCATTGCTAACAGGAGGACAGAAGGCAGACACCTTGAAGGTCTAAGGGACAACCCATGGCTTGTGTTGAAGGATCAGAGAAAGAGTAAAGAAGAAAGAACTGGATGGCCACAGAGCGGAGTCTGCACTCGTTTGGATGCAACCAGCAGCCACCAGCCCCCCAGAGCAGCACTTGGGAGGTGCAGGACAGAGATCCCCAAGGCTGAGAGAGGAGCAGCCATTCACCACTGACTTAAGGAAGCTTCTCTAGGGCTGCAAAAGGGACGATTTGTTTAAAGCCCCTTGAATGCTGGTAAAAAGTTTACTGCAGCAGTGCCTGTTTGGTGATCAAGCCAAGCAGAGCTCTGCACCTCTGGCTTCCAGGGCACCTGCCTGAAGCAGAGTCTTAAGGGGAAAATTCAAAGAATTGATAAACAACTGGCTGAATACAGATGAGGAAGCAAAAAGAAATTAGTGTCAGGTGGAGAGCTGCAGGAGGGGACAACGGGGTGACAACGAGCAGGTGAATGATGAGTAGCAGAGGGACTTAGGAGGAGTGAAGGGTCAGTACAGAAGAGCAGGAAGCGATCCTGAGAACAGAAACATGAGGAGCGCTGTTAAAGAGTAGTTTTAACAAAAAATGGTACAATTCAGGTGGTGTGCAGCAATGGCTGATGAAAGCAGGGAAGGCATTGAATATCTCTCCCTCTCCAGCTCACGGAGAGCAGCCACAGGGCATCTCTCTGTGCTTATGGACATGGAGCTCCGTGATTTCAGAAGACAGCTGCACACCAGTGCCTCATTCTTTCCTCCACCCTGGGGGAACCTTGGAAGGCCACGTGGGGAGGTGAGATGAAGCAAAGGGAACCCTCACAGATTTTGCCTACCTTCTGCAACAGGAGGGAGCCTGAATACTTAGTCACAATGGAGTACAGCTCCCCACCAAAGGCATCTGCCCAGGACTTCACCCTAAAGAAAGGCCAAAAAAAGAAAAAGCAATGTTAGTAGTGCAAAGTCTGCAGAACTGGTTGCTTCTTCAGACAGGCAAAGCTCCATCTTTCTGAGCATGAATCGCCTTATATTTCTCTAAGCCACTCTTCCAACAGTGGCACTATTTTGTCCCCAGACTCAAGCCAGACAAGCAGCAAGGCAGGGAACAGTGCTGCTCTTGGACATTCTGCCCAGGACATTGGTCAGCAGGGAGAAACATCGAGTTCTGCTGGTCCCAGTCGCTGTGCTTTGAGTTGAGTATGTCCCACCTAACTTCAGACGTACAAATTTGGTCTTAGACAGCATCCAAGTTCCTTCTGTTGTCGGCAAAGTGAAATCAATTGCTTTCTACAGACACCTATTTGTCTTCCCTGACAGGCCCTGGGGTGAAGGGCTAGACACCTAGAGCCAAACCTGCTGAAGAGACATAAGTGTCAGAACTTAAGGAAGGTGCCATGTTTCCCCCCTTGGATTCAGCTCCTCCAGCAGAGCAGGCCAGAGACTGACGAGCCAGACGAACCCTCTGCTCCCACTGGTGCTGCTGCTGCTTGATGATGCCACAGCAGATTGTGCCTTGTCATTGTAAGCACCCCTCACAGCTGTGCCATCCTGGAAATAATGGATGGCAGCGATCCCACGTGGAGAACGTGCGGATGTCGAGGAGCAGCCTGAACACAGAGCCATCCAAACCGAAGTAGATGGGTCCCAAAATTGACAGAGCACTTCATCAGAGAGCTGCTACATGATCCACATTGGGCAGCTCCACCTGCATGGATTCACCTGAGAGAGATTTATTTAATGCAATAAATGGCCATCTCCACTCACCAGAGTACACCACTTATTTCTGGTGTGCAGAGTCTCACCTACAGCTCCCAGCAGATTTCTTCGAGTCCCAAGCAGGCTTTAACCCCAGGGCCTGATTTCCCAGTGCACTGCACCACAAATAGTACACCAACAGAGAGATGAGCTCGGGAGCAAAGCCAGCACAGCAATGGTGGAATAATCACAGCAGCTCCCTTCAACCCAGGAAAGCCTGCTCAGACTCCCCTCTTGCACAAAGGAACACACAGGCAGCTACAGGAGCACCAACAAAGCTCCAGCTCTGCACTGCACCTCTCTCCACTGCTACAGAAAAAGCATGAGAGAGTGGGTGCCTTTTTAAATCAGTCCTTAATTGGCAATGAGGCACTCATATTTAACCACTGAGTGTGAACTAGCACCAGCTGAAGTCAATTTTTCTTTTTTTTGCATTGCGCTCTGCATCTTATTTTGAGAGCCAGAGCTTTTATCTCATAATTTCATCCTCAGAGAAAAAAGCATACAGGTGTTTTCTAGGAGACCAGGATTTACTGGGCTGTATCAGAGTTACTCTAGCAAGCCTAGAATAAAAGAGGGAACGAGAAACAGGGATCCCACGGGATGCTTCCCTGTTTGTTGTAGTAGTGACTAATGCATCCCCTTAGATATGAGGATCTCTGCATCAACGTTTAACTTGATGCCCATCTGCTGCTGCTGGCTCTTTGAGTTTTATGTACGAGCTGTTTTGTGCTGATATTGACTAATATTCTCCAGTCTCCTCACCTTTTACTGTAGGAAGAGAGAACCTAAACATGAAGGGACAGCAATTTTAGCAGGGATGTTTATTTTTACCCTGTTTCCCTCCCCCCACCTCTGTTTTGTGTCATGTGTGTGGCCATGTGTGTGCCCCTACTCCTTCCAGCCCTCATCATTTTTCAACCCAGCAGGGTGGAAGAGTCTGTGGTGTCAATTTCTGACTAGTGGGTGCAGCTGAGCACCTTCTTGAAAGTTCCTGAAACTTCCAGTAACAGCAGAACTTGAATAAAAAAGGGGTTTGTGTCATTTTGGGATGTCTGCTCTGGCTCAGGGACTGGTATTTCTTCTGGTCTCAAAGCAGAGGAGGAATGAGGCACAAAGACAGGGGGACCAAAGAGAGGGCCAGAGAGTGGCAGCTTTGGAGGACTGGTTGGAAAGTTAGAGGGCACAGAGGAACGAGAGAGCACAAAGGTGCCAAATCCCTGTGTTACAAGGCTAAAAATTGTGTCATTAAAAACATCTGGTGCCATTTCACAGAAGTTGAAAAGTAGGAAAGTGAAGAGGCAGAAATACACCAGCATTTACATCTTTAAAAGACAATTATTTGCCAGGGAAATGAACAACCTTAGAGTACTGGGAAATTAAGGGCAGCCTGCTGAACTTAAATAGGTTTCCTTAACTTTTTAATAAACAAGTGAGAGAAAAGGTCAATCTAAAATTCATCAGGTTGCAGAGAAATTTCTTCTAAGGCCTCTGGCTCTGTTCAACTCAGGAGCAGATGCATAAAGGCAATAGGAACAGCCTATAGAGGCCATACCAGATTGATCTTTGCCTCTCCCACCAGCATTTCCCAGTGTTTCCATTACCCCAAGCAGAAGCCAGCCCCAACTCCTCACCATCCTCATGGCTGCCCATGCCGTGGCTGGCACACAGCCAGAGCTGTGGCCAGTGGGAAAGAAGAGGTGGTTTGGAAAGAAGAGGTGGTTTGTGTGTGCTGAACTTGCACCCCAGAAGCATCACTAGGAACTGACTGAGCAGATTTTTGCACTGCTGGAGCTAAGGCTGAGCGAGCTTTGGGACGAGCTGGCGGTGATCCAAGCGCGATGCAGCAAAGCCAGACACGGCACAGGCCGAGTGAGCCTTGTGTCCCTTCACCCTGATCGAACACAGCTGCTGCTTGGAGGACTCTGGTTTTGTGTCCCCAAAATGTCCCCGTGTGACCCGTGAAACAGATCCATTTTCTGCTGATTTACTCCCTTTGGGCCTCTGGCCAATGTGTTTCTCTACTGAAATTTCATTTCAAAAGGGCGACTTTTGTGTTTTGGTTAAATTCGTGAGTGGATTTGAAACACCAGGGATTAATTCAGCCGTTGGTCTGGTTTTAGTACCAGAGGAGAAAAGCTCTTTTTCTATTGTTTATTCTCCATTCTTGTACAGGAAAAAGTTCCAAATTGTGCAAAGTGACGTAAATCTTTTTTTTTTTCCCCAGTAGTAAAGAGCTATCACGTTATAACAAAACACATCAGAAAAGGATTTGGTCAGAGATTGCCTGCCTCTAATCCCTGCTCTTGTATTCAGTGGCAAGAACAGCAGAAAGGACAGGCTGGCTTCTAAATGCCACAGGCTTCAATGCTGAAAGGTATTCCTATGCAGTATTTACCCTGGACATGGAAAGTTGAATTACATGATTTGAAGTTAGCAGAAGTTGGATTTTATCTTGTGTAACCTCTGCGTCCTTTCTGTGAAACCCAAATCAAAGCACTTTGCTGGGGAAGGGATTGACAGCGCAAGAACAAAATTGGTATCAGTTTCCTGAGACCCTCCTGGGTAATGTCAGTGCAACTCCTGGTCAGATGGGCTGTACTGGCGGCACATCTGTAAGGGTGGGATTGGCAATTTTTGAATAAAACACATTTCCCCAAATGCAGGAAAGGGCTTAAGCTGAATTGAGTTGATTTTTCAGATGTTTCTCCTTCTGAAACCGGCTGGCAGTGCTGTTTCCTCTGCAGACCAAGCCGCTGTCCTGCACCCACAACCCTATCCCAGCGCCCCCAGAAGCTGCCCCACAACAACTTTTACCAATCGCGGTGCCGACATTTTTAATCCTTAAAGGATTTAACGTGTCTAAATCAGCTTAACAAGGTGAAGTTTTTATAAACTGGGGTTGCTGAAAGCTGTTGGGCTCCTGGGAAAGCAGGGAGCTGGAGGAGCCGCTCATCACACCGACACACGCGGGCGTGGGCGCACTGCAAACCCACATCCCAAAAGCTGCATCAAGGCTCCCTCATGTGCAGTGCATGCACAAACCATGGCTGGGTGTGCTCTGTACTGCAGCTCAGCGTCTCGTTCCTTTGCTCCAGAGCTCTGGGAAGGGCCATTACGCCTTTGCAGAGAGGTGGAGCAAGAACAAGCAAGAAGTGCTGTGGCCTCTTCCTCTCTTTAGCCTCCTCCCATTAACATCCTCTGACAGCCACACACGTGAATAACCACGTCTGTGTGTATTACCCAGGCTCTTTTCAGCCAGCAGTGATCCAGACCAATGCAAGGGACCAGAGCTTCGGAGCTGCAAACCTCGCCCTACACAATCTGGGTCTTGTGCATGGCAAAGAGATGCGTCTTCGCTCAAATACCCTGTGTGCATCCTCCACAGCCAGAACCTGGCCAGTGCTGTGCATCCCCTGGGTGTTCCTGGCACACTGAAATCCAGCAGTGTCTACTGAAACCACTCTGCTCAACTGGGAGCTGCCAAACTGGGGCCACTCGTGTCCGCCTCCGTGGTGGGATCTCTGCAAATTGCATCAGCAGCGGGGTTTTACGAGCGTGTCTTTAAACTGGTTTTGCCTTCTGCTGCCCGGTGCATTAAGCAGAGCATTAATAGATGTCAAAGTACTTAACTAAAGCAGATGAGTATCATTGCTACTCTTTACGAATGGGGAAGAAGAGGCATTGCATTCTAGCCTAGACCTGGGCACCGAATCTGTGGCTCCCACGTCTGTGTCCTCTGCCAGGAGCCAAGGTATGGAAATGCCACCCCCCGGCAGCGACGTGCCCCTCTGGAGGAGCCTGTCCCCGCCGTGCCTGCCACTGCCGGGGCGGCATTCCCACCCCACTGCCCGCTCCACGCCAGCCGCAGAGAGAAACACTTACGTCTCCAGCGGGATCTTCGTCTGGGCCCTGGCAGAGGGCGGGAGGCAGAGCAGACAGAGCATCATCCACGGGACGGCCCCGGGCCCCATCCTCCGGGCACCAGCCATCAGCAAGGGCTCCGGCCGGCGGCGTGCGGGGGCTCCCCGCCGTTCCTGCTGCACTGGGGGGGCTCCCCCGCGGCCGCTTCCATGGTGCCGGGCTGGGAGCCCTGTTCGTGCGGGGCCGGGCCCCGGGGGCACCGCAGCCGCCTCTGCCCCGGCAGCGCCGCTGCCGCCGCCGGGCGCCGTCGGGGGTGTCCGGTGCAGGGCAGCCGCAGCTGCGGCAGCTCCGGCCCGGGGTGTCCGGCGCAGGGCAGCCGCAGCCGCGGCAGCTCCGGCCGGGTGCGCACCCACAGGTGCGGAGCGGCTCCGTGCCCCGGAGCGGCCGCGCCAGGAGGGAGCTCCGCGCTGGGAGCTGCGGTGGCTGCGTAATCCCCTGCCAGCCCTTAATCCCCTCGCCAAGCAGCAGCAGCCACAGATTTAGGGAAGTGGAGTGGGATAAAATCACCCGGGATTACTCTGATTTCTGAAGACGGGTCTTGGCTTCTCCAGCCGGAGGTCAGGCCGTGCCTGCTTTAAAGGGGTCGCATCCACATCCCCCAAACCCCTCCCTGACCTTTGATCCCTGCCTAGCAGGGCCTCTCCGACCCGCAGGATGCTGGCAGGTTGTCCCAGCATTATCTCCTGCCCAACAGGGATCTGGGGCTGGCACCAGGAGCACAGGGGCAGTGGTGGAGCCCTGAAGGTACCAGCAGTGGGTTCGTGCTGGTTCACCACTGCTCCGTGCTGAGGTTTGCACAGGAATGGTGAGGCAGAGCCTTGGCAGCAGCCAGGGCAGCTCTGCCAAGGCAATCTCCCTCCAAGCCATGTCTGTGGGTCTCACGCTGGCGAGGGGAGAGGAGGGAAAAGGAGCAGCGGAAAGCAAAAGCAGCATGAAAGAAAGGACTCTGCCAGTTTCAACTGATCGCCTCCTAATGTGAATGATTATTTATTCATAGCCAGACCTTTCAGTTTGGCCAACATTCAATTGAGATTGCCATCCCCTCGTCTGTGTCTGGAGACCAATGAATCAAAGGAGCCCAATTGCTGAGCTTGATGAATGGCAGGGAGCAGCAAACTGCACGCTCTGATGAGGGGCACACTATGGAAGCTCATTATCATCATGAGAAGTATGAATTATAAATAACTGCAGATATGGCAGCAGAAAGAGCATAAGTTACTACAGCGACCTGTTGGACAGCTTGGCTCTATGGCTATGAATTAATTAGAGTTTCTAATTTCTCATTTATTAGAGTATCTTCCAGTCATCTTCTGCACGTTTACAAATGGCTTGTTCAGTACGAAATGCAAGGCCACATGAGATTGTCAGGTTTCTCTTAAGGACATGGAGGGGACACTGGCTGTCACAGCACTGAAATAAAACTAAGGCACGTACTGTAGATGTGCTAGAGTGCAGCACTGGTCCTGCCATGGTTTGACTCCAGCTGGCAACTGGGCCCCACACAGTCACTTGGTCACTCTCCCTGGAGGGATGGGGGAGAGAATCAGAAGAGTAGGAGAGAAAACTCATGGGTTGAGCTAAAGACAGTTTAATAAGCAAAGCAAGAGCTGCACACACAAGCCAAGCAGGAAAAATGGGAATTCATCCACCACTTCCCCTGGGCAGGCAGGTGTTCAGCAGCAACCAGGACAGCAGGGCTCATCTCCTCGAGAAGACAAACACCATCACTCTCAATGTCTTCCCCTTTCTCCTCCCTCCCCCCAGCTCGATATGCCAGGGAAGTTGCCACAGGGTATGGAATATCCCTTGGATATTCCATGGCTGGAGTCAGTGACCCCGGCTGCGGCCCCTCACAGCTCCTTGTGCACTCCCGGCCCCCTCGCTGGTCAGGTGGGGTGAGAGGCAGAAAAGGCCTTGGCTCTGCATAAACACTGCTCAGCAGCTACCAAAACATCCCTGCAGTACCATCAGTTTTCAGCACAAATCCAAAACACAGCCCCATACAAGCTGCTGTAAAGAAAATTACCTGTATGCCAGCCAGAACCAGCACGGATGCACTTTAAATGGGATAGTAGAAGTGACAGAGGAAACACTGAGAAGGGAATAAAACCAGGAAACATTGAATAGAGGTTAAATTGTATGATGAAGAGGCTGAAAGCCTGTGGTAAGGAATTAAGTAATTCCAGGAATAACTCACCTCAGGATAGGATGGTTTTGTAATTTATTGCAATATTTACTCCAGACTGAATGTCTCACTGAAAGTTACAGTCTTCTTCAAGCAGAAGCTGTGGGCCTGGAGGGCATAAATTTCTCTTTATGTTTTTAAGTCTGTGTAAAGGGTTACACGGGAAAGTCAAAATGGTTCTTTCTGGCCTTAAAATCTGCAAAAAAATCAATTTCTACACAGCAAACACTCAAGAGGCAGTGCCTTCAGCACATCACATGGCTGCAGAGCAGCTGCCTGAGCCAGCTTTGGGAGGCAACAGGCAGAGCAGATCTGGGTCTGTGTAATTCACCTCTCTCAAATGGCCAAAATATGCTTCCTCCTCCTGCCCCTGCAGCTGGAAAAGAGGAGAAAATCGCTCTTAGAGGAGCTAGGAAGACTGACAGTGAAGGCTTCATTTGCCTGTGCTTACCAGGATTAAACCTGAGGGCTGGCATCCAGGGTGACAGGCTACCCCATCTGCACACTTCAGAAAGAGAGGATAAAATTCACATTCTGAGAAGAAATCTGAAATGAGATCTGAAGGCAGGAGCATCAACATTTTAGATGGCATTTCCCCTCCCTTTCAAGGAGCCGTATAAATTGTTATTGTGAGTGATTTTTGCAGGGTCTCTTCACTAACCCTGTGTGCTCTTTGCAGCTGGGACCCAGTTTAATCCAGATGGGTTCTGCCAAGAGCCCTTGTCTGGGTGTGTTTGGTAACCCCTGAAACTCTGATAGAGAAGGCGGTGAGACAGCAACACGCTGAACTGGGAGATCCAAATCCCTTTATTTGGATTTATCTCATTTGCTGGCTATATCTCACTTAACCCCTTAATGATCTAAAACTGCAAGGAAGCAAGATTGGAAGATTAAGTGAAAATAGCACTGAAAACTGAAAACCCCAGGTACCTGGAGGGCCCTTAATGGGATTAGTGTGCATCCAGTTGCTTCTACAGAGCTCAGCCTCCACAGTGTGTGAGCACAGTTGGAGCAAGGGAAGGAGATAACAGCAGGGTCTGAATGGGGAAAAGGAAAATGAAACCTGTGAGAAAGAATGAAAGCAAATACATAACAAGGAGTGAGAATTTAAGGCTGCAAGAGATACGAGGTGAGCAAGTGCAGCAATTTAGAGCTACATTTGCAAAACCATGAGGCGATTAAAAAAACACCGGTGTGATTTTGTGCTGTAGACACAGGCAGGGGGGAGATTTACCTGCTCTGTTTATTTCTGGTTTGACTAAAACCAGAGTTCAGTTGGGATTATCACGTTATGAGAAGACGCTGGCAAATGTTATGACCAGCAAAAGAACAAATACCATCGGAACACTGGCTGGTTAAGAAGGGGAGTCTCACAGTGGGATACGTACGAGGAGAGTGGGGCAAAATGAAGCAGCAGGAACTGTACACCATGGAATCACAGAGCAGAACCATGGAGTCACTGAGGTGGGAAAAGACCTTTAGGGTCACATAGTCCAACCATTAACCTACACTGCCAGGTCAAGCACCGAAGCCTGTCCCTAAACCCCACATGTACACATCTCTTAAAAACCTCTGAGAGAACTGATTAGAAGGTGCCAGGCAAGGCACAACCTCTTGAGGCTCCCTCCCTCCATGCAGTGCTGCTCAGCAAGGTTCTGTAGTGATGCCTTGAGAGGCCACCTAAAAACAGACTAGACAGGAGTAAGGGAATAAAGGTAGGTATTTATTTGAAGGGCCTTCAAAGGTACCCCTGGGGAGCCAGAGGCCACTGCCAAGATGGACTCCAAGGTGGACGACAGGCCACGAGTTCTTCACACTTTTATAGGTTTGGTTCATTTGCATATCAGGGTTAATTCTCCAATTAGAGCCCCAGTTTAATGATGTAATTTCCCCAAGCTTGTTCCCCCTTTAGAAGCTTTTGGTTTATACTTTTGGGCCTAGGATGGTCTGGGTGTCCTTGGAGAGCAGGTCTGGAGAGGCTTTGTTATGTCTGCCTGGCACGAGAGAGCAGAAGTGAACAGGCTACAAGAAATTCCAGAGTTACACACCGGGCAGTGCAGGATTTGAAAAATATGAAAGTTAAAACCTAAGGCATCAGTAGCAGCCAAGTGTCTCTTTGTTAGACAGCTGGAGCAGGGCGTGTGCACCAACCTCGAACACAGCCAGGAGAAGAGGGTACAGCTTCATGGAGGTGAGGAGTAGATGGGGCAGTGTCTGAGCTTCCTCAGGCATCAAACTCAAAGTGATGCCATTTGTGTTGCCAGGAGGTTTGTTGGGTGAAGCTGGTGACCAGAGACACTTCTCCCCAGGGCACCCGTGGTACTGCTCTCCCAGCTGGCCCATGCAGTGAGGCAGGGCTGCTCCCTCCTGTTTCCTGGCTGCTCTGGATCGGTGCCTCAGGGCTCATATCAGGGTCCTTTTAGCACCACAGATATCAGGACCAGAGAAGAGGTTGCAAGACATCAGCACTGACTTGCTCTTCGTTCTTGGAGACTCTGGGATCTTGCTGTGAGCCTACCACCACCGCACACCTCAGGGCAAGTCTTTGCTCCACCATGATCCTGAGCTTAAAACATCTGGGACACAACCACTTAAAATACAAATAATTTGCTTTGATTTCAAATACTGTAAAGTAAGTCGTGATGGGAATAAACTATGCAGTCTTGTTCCCAGCAGATGCCTTTGTCTGAGATCATAACCTTGTGCCTCTCGTTACCTCCTGACAGGGCTCCTTAGATGAGTATCTGGCACAAAATCTCCTTTCCACCTGGTCAAATACTCTGCTTTTGACACTGCTCTCTCAGCAGTGTTTGAGCTTGTGTCCTGTTGAGGAGACATGAGGGTGGTGTGCCTGCCCTGTGTGAGTAGCAGTGACCATTCCTCGGGGTGGTTTGGAAGGCAGGCAGGCAGTGTTTTGCCAATACTCCACAATCCGATCTCCCTGTCCCAGCAGCTGTCAGGGGAGAGGATCCTTGCCAGAGGCAGCGGTGGAAAAGCACTTTCAGTCATGGTTTTACTGACTGGTCATGCAGGTCTCCTCTGATGAAGTTTCAGTGCTGTGGAGAGTTAGGCCTCTCTGCAAGAGGAGTTTGCAGAGGTGGGGATGTGATGGCAGCAGGAAGGAGCTGCTCCTGCATGAGTGGTGGTGCTGGACGCTGGACCAGGGGAGGTGTCCCTCAGCTGAGCACTGCCCTCCCGACCCATTTGGTCCCATCAGGACCTGTGCAATCCGAGCTGAGCTCTGGGAAGCTGCAGGGAAACAGGGAGATGCTGCCTGGTCTAGGACTCTGCTGGCTGCGTGACTGGCAGCGCCTGGGATGTGGCAAGTTTGGGATGGTGAGACCTGAAAGATCTTCAGCACGGGGTGGTGCTGGGTGAGCAGAGCCTCTGTGAGTGCCCCCTCCTCGGCACAGCCCTGCTGCAAAAACAGCTCCCTCACTTCCAGGTGTGTTTGCGTTAAACGAGCGACTTTGAACATCATCTGGGTGCAGGGGAAATACTTCATACAGCCTGCAGCTGTGCGTGGAAAGGTTCTCCTGCCCCTCCAGACCAGGCTGGTGAGTGCCAGCAGTCACAAGGAGATCCTGATATGATCCCCAGAGGAGGCACACAAAGTCTGTTCACCCCGGGAAGGCACTGATACCTGCTCGCCTGACACGCCACTGGAGTCTGCAGAGCAGCACAGAGTCACCCCTGCTGTGACACAGGGGCTGTGGGGCTCCCTGACTGGCACGGAGGCAGGCACTACACCCCTGCCTTCCCTTCAGGTGGCCTCAGAGGCAGTGAGGAATGGTGAACGTCTGGCCTGCAGAGCAGCATCAGACATCAGCAGGATGACTCGGAGCCCACGTGGCCTCCCAGAGCCCACATCACACCCGGGTGCTCCGTACATTTCTGCCTGCAGACCCCATCGTCTGCCAGCCACATGCTCTCCCTGCAGTTTGTGGAAGCAGCCACAAAGGTGTCACATTAATTAATGCCTTCGGCTGGTTACTTTGCCTTTTTTCCTTTTTGGTTTTTTTCCACAGCTCCGCTCTAAATTTAGACTTGTTTAAATACTCCAAGATGAAATGAGCACTTTTTTAAAATTTGTTTTTGCTAGCAGCATTTTAAACCCTCATCAGACACAGTGTTCTGAGCAGCAGGAAATTCAGGGCACAGAGGGAGACACCAAGGGAGAGCAGAATGCGCAGGAAACAAAGAGCACTGGAGCATCTTCCCACCACTTCTGAAGCCATGGCAAGAAAAAGAAGAATGAATTAAATAAATAGAAAATAAAAAGAAAAAGAAAAAAAGAAAAAGAAAAAGAAGAAGAAGAACAAAAAGAAAAAGAAAGAGGAAAAAGAAAAAGAAAAAGAAGAAAAAGAAAAGTAAGTGAAAGCAGATGCTCTGTTTGGGGAGAACTGTGAGCAGAATGCAGCTTTCCTGTGTGCTGCCACAAAAGCACCCAGAGTGAAAGTCAACTTTATCTTTTTCTCTCTTCTATCAAAGGGTTAAACTTAATCTTTTACATTTCAGGTCCACCTGAAGGAACTTGATGAAGAGAAAGAGACATCCCATTTTAAAAGAGATTAAAGCCTTTTGTGATAAACTGGCTGCACTAGAACAGCCTTCTCATGCGGGGAGGCTTTGCTTTGTGGGGAGCCCCAGGAGCTGTGGTGCATCAAGTGACTAAATAAATGATGCCAGTCATTCTGCTAATCTGTGCTGCAGAGACACCTGACTCAGTGCACATCCAGCAACATCATCTCTGCTGCCAAATCCTTTGTATTAAATGCATGATGCAATGACCCTGTTCGGGGCACACGCTACAGATCCCTCCTTCTCTCTGCTCCATGTGTTAGTTGGGATCCAGGATTTTGCAAGGTTATCAGGACAGAGGTATTTGGGCCAAATTAAAGTTGTTCCAGCCTGGCAGGGCTACAGAAAAGGAGGGTCCCTCCTCCATCTGTTCCACTGTCAGGGTCAGCAGGTGTGGAAAGCACGGAGATGAGTTACTTGCCTTTATGATCTGATGTTCCTGGTTCACCTATTTGCTGAAATCCTGGTAAGGATTTATTAGGTTATGGCCGTAGGGTATTTTGGGAATACAGTCATTCTCTGAGCTGTTGCAGGGGGAGACAGCAGAGCCTCCAGTGCCAAGGACCCTGTTCTGGCTTGGCAAGTGATGCACAGGGACAAAGCAGCAAAGCCCTCCGCTTCCCTGCCCTGATGTGTTTGGATCACACCGTCAGCTCACCAGGCTGGGACTGAGCCCACCGGGAGTTTCCTGTGTTCCCAGGCAGCAGGGGTGGATCGGGAGGAGCTGGGCTGCAGCGCTCTGCAGGCCTCTCTCCAGTGATGCAGGCGTCGAGCATCTGCCTGTCAGGAGCAATGGCATCAGCGCAGCTGAGCTGGCTCTCCCCAGCGCAGTGTCTGTGGGCCACGGGCTCTCCATCTGTGGGCTCGCACGGCACGCACGGAGCTCCTGCCTCATCCCTGGGGGAGCTGCTGCACGCTACCACAGCATAAATAAAGGGCAATGTCTGGGCAGAAAGACCTCTTATTTTTTCGAATCTTTCAAAGGTTGAAGATCTTTGAGTCTTTCCTGCTAATTTTGTTTTGTTGCTAATACCGGGTTTTCAGGCAAGAGCTTATTGTAGAAATGTGTATCAGAATTTCTGGAATATTCAGAACTCAATTAAAAATCCTAAAATTCTTATTAGTAGTATTATTTTTTTCCTTCCTTTCGATTTCACAGAAGGCAGCAGCTTTGCCAGAATTCTAGGTCACAAATCATAACATTTCATGCTTTTCTCCTTTGAAAACAAGACTACTTTTTTTTCCCCACAAAAATCAGAGGCGATCAGTTTCAGTGTGATTAAAGATAAAAGCTGGGCTTTGGATACATTTTACCACACATTGATGTAGGTGTAGATAAAAACAGTCCATTCTTTCATGAATATTAATGAAAACATGTTTTGTGATTTTAGACAACCATCAATTGTTATTAAAAATACCCTGACACTTTTGAAGAAGAGAAAGAGGTGAGGGAAGGCTCTGCAAAAGCCTTTCCACATCCAATTAACACCATTTCGTGTTTTGCTGTGGAATTACCCTGTACTGAGAGCGAAAGGCGCTTCCCTGACCTCCAGCTGCTCAGCGGGCTGGCAGGGACCGCGTGTGTCCACCCATCCAAGCACGGCAGCGCCGGCACCGCCCCTTTTAAACTCTTTTAACCTCTGGTTACAATTCAAGTCACTTCCCGTCACCCTAAATCGCCCCCGAGCTGGTAATTAGCTCCGTCACCTGCCAGCTTCCATGGCACACGCTCATTCTTCCTCCCTTCGGCGTCCGACAGCATCTCGCTCGGCGAGCGGCTCTCAGACAGATTTCCCCTCCGCCCCAGGGGCTGTTGTGCCGCCAGCCTGCCCTGAAAGGATGGAGACACAAACCACGTTGTGCCCAGAAGGATCCTTAAATGCCGCCTTTGATTTCCTTCAAGGAGCACAAACGAGCTGAGGAAGCGAACCAGCGCGTTCCTTGCCAGCATTTTTTTGTCGATGTTTTTCAGCCCCCCTCGGTGTGGGATGATGGAGCCAGTCCGCCCCTGGGCTGGGTGAGGTCTCTCCAGCTCACAGCCACCTCCTCCCGCCACGGGTGCTGGCTAAGGACACTGTCAGCCCCCCAGGAAAGAGTGCTTCCCAAGGATTTAGCCTGCTCTGGGCACATACGTTATGAGGGAAAAGAATCTCTCTCTTACTGCTGGAAAGTGTAGCAGTGTGCAAAGTATGTGTCTGAAAAAATCAGTTTCTAGCAGCCTGGCTCCTTCTGCCTCCCCCTGCTGTTGTCAGCATCTGGGCAGCACATGGGACAGGCAGGAGGGAGACAGGGACAGCTCAGCAAACCATTGGGTCAGGGACAGAGCAGTCTGCAGCACGCTGGAGATAAAACCAAGAGCTGTGCTCACTGTCTGCGACAAAAAGTGGAATGTAGGATTACAAGAGGTAGAGATAAATAATATTGAATGTACAGAACATTTAAATGTAAAATTTTAATAGAGTAAATACTTCGAAATTTTATGTTGCAAGAAAGAAAATTTCTATTCCAACTCGTGGTGTCTGTCTAAAATCATCTTTCATTTGCCAAGGCTGCACTCCAGCGCCTGCCCTCTCGTTAGTGCAGCACTGAGGCTGAAGTTTACATCTTTCTGAGCCAGAGGCTCCTGAAGTTTCAGACAGAAGCCAAACAGTTGTGCCCTGAGGGATTCCTTCACAGGAAATCTGATGTGCATGAAGTAGGCAGAGCGGCGCTGAAACCTCGTTAGTGCTGGTTGCTTGCTGCAGCTCCGACCTTGGCTTAATTCGTTCAAGTGATGCTGGAGTTAATTGGCGTTCTCAGTTTGGAGTGATTCCCTTTTACAAGGGCAGTTCAAGCCTAGATCTACTCTGCTTGCCAGGCCTGTGACTCCCCTAGACAGGAAGGGCATTCCCTGGCTGTTCCTGGGCTCTGATGGACGGTGTCACACTCTGACAGCCACTGAGCGACTTCGTGGCAGCCCCTGAGTGTCACCCACCCGTGTGGAGCCCAGGGCTGCAGGGAAACCACCACCAGGCACAGCAGCTGGGTTTTACAGCAGATGTTGTGCAGCCTTGAGGTTCTCCACTCTCTGTCACCAGGCACAGGGACGGCCACCCCTCCCGGGACACTCCACCCGCTCCTCTGCTCCAGCAAATTCCCCTTACTCACCCTGCACCTCCTCCTTGCCAGCTCTGGCTCATGTGGGAGGTGGATTCCTGAGCCTGGCTCTCCGTGGTTGCTGGGGAAGTACAAAGGGCCAGAGACGCAGCACTCCTCATCCTCCCCATCCCACCTGGAGGTGTGAACTAACTGTGCCCAGGATTCCACAAGTCCTTTCCTGGGCCACCTCCCAGCTGTGCTGTGCTGTTGTCACAGCCCTCAGTTGCTGGTCAGCTTTGTCCGATCCTTGAAGTGCCATAACTTTCTACTTGCCTTCTAGAGGCTTTTCCAGAGCTCTGCTGTTTTTTGGGTTTTTTTGCTAATATCTATTTTCACACCCACCACCAGCTGGTGTTTTCTCATCTACCCAGGCAGAACCAGCAACCAGAAAGGTTATTCACTTCCAAAGCCTTCCCTCCAAGGGTGCTCTGCAGCAGCAAAGCACACGCTGGTGTTCTTCCTCCTCTCACTGACACACACATCTGCTGAGGGTGACCAGGAAAGAAAGGAACTCATTGCTTTCACAGCCCTCCCAAAATGCTGCGGGGAGTCCAGCAGACCTCCAAATTCCACACCATGCTGGTCATACTCAGGCTAAAAGATTAAAAAGGAATAACCTGACACATCCAGTATGGAATAAGATGGAAGCAGAGAAGGTTGATGTGATTAGAACTCCTTAGACTTGGTTGCTCAGGAGGGCTGGGAAGTCCAACAGGTTAAAGTAGCCATGGAGCCCTTTTCCTGCTTTTTGGCAGGGAAGACATGGATTAGCTGGATTCAGTACGCTGCTGAACATGTTAACCAAGGATAAAATTGTGATTAGCTCCAGAAAATTGCCACTTGTGCCTGTGGCAGCTCAGGGCCATGAAGGTGTAGAAACAAATGCAGAGAGCACAGAGCAAGCTCAGTCTCTGGACAGGGGTTTTGTGGAGAAGATCCTGGGTCCAGGAGTCAGGAATGTTTTATCATTCACAGTGGGTTGTTTTCAGCATTGCTGAGCAGTGCTGTGCTGGGCTATGAGCTTCCCTGGTGCATGAAGATTGGGGTGGCAGAGGACAAGGGCAGAAACAGATCTCAGTAGCTCAACAGCCTACCCCATTCTGGCAAAGTCACGTTTGTGGGGAAGTAGCTAACATGGGAGGTTTTGCCTTTTCTCTCCCAGTGAAAATGGACTTTTTGCAATTCCGGTCCTTTCTGAAACGACAGTAGCAATTGCTCCCCTCAGACAATCAAAACCCCTTTAAGACTCCCATTAAGCTGCTGCAGTCATCAGGCACGGGAAAAACATTTCCAAGGAAGAAGCACAACAGCAGCTTTGACAGCAGCACGTCGCAAATCACATCAGAGACACTGAGCAAAGAGCAGGGGAAGAGCAGACGCTGATGGGACAGGAAGGATAATGGGAAACTAGCACCAACTGGCCTCCTTGGTGTCCTCTTTACCACATAGCTGGAGAGAGCATTTCTTGGAGCAAGTGTAATGTATTTTTTGATCAATACAGGAGCTGCATATGAAAATACTCTCGCTGTCCTGGTCACTCCTGCTGGCTTTGTTCATTTGCCTGGCCCACAACAGGCTCAGGGCACGCCAGGCTGCCACGTGCCAGCTGCTGGGATGCTGCAGAGGAAGGGAGAGGGGAAGGGATTCCTGCTGGGTGACAAAGTACCTGCAAAGGGAAGGGAATATAATATCAGAAATCCCACATTTGTCAGGACTAATTTTTGGTTGCTAGGCTGCTGCTGTTGCCTCTATCTGCTCCTTGCTTTTCCCAGTTTTCGCTGCCTACACAACTTTCGCTGCTGATCTCTTATGAAGTGCTGAATCTGGGAAACAGAGCAGTTTGGGCTGGACTGAGGGATTTCTCAGTTGGCTGCAAACAAAATTGGGAGAGGAGCAAAGCCCCAGTGAGGTGTGACTGAGCATCGGTCTCTGCCTCTTGGCTTCTTCTGTGACCTGCATACATCCATTGTGGGACCGCTCTCCATGTCCATTTTAAGTGGGATAATATTTCCTTCTCTCTCCTTCAGAAGGGTAATGTGTATAAAAAGCACTTCTAGAAACTTCTATCTAGCTATTTATGTAAATGCACTTGGAGAGCAATGTTGAAGACTTAAAAAATGTATGTAAGAAATAGAAATCCTTTAAAATCCTGTAAGAGTTCTCATCTGAAGATGTTTAAGGGGATTACGAAATCATCACTTCCAAAACAGGAGCAGAGCACTTTAGGTTAAATACCCAAAGAGTGTTTGTGTCCCTCTGTTCTGTATCTGAACCTGCCCGTGTTCCCCTCCCCACTGTCTGTGTGCCCAGGCCTGCCCTCTCAGCACAGTGTAATTAAGCAGGTTGTCATGGTGTGATGAGAAGAGCCCCACTTCTATCCTTCTGTCACCTCCTAAGCTGACATTTTATCTCTGAGATCTTCCCACTTCATAACCTGGGTTCTTCAAGGTGTGCACTGCAGCCCTGGCAGAGGCTCGAGGGCTCGCTGTCTTCATCTCTGGGCATGCCACTGCTCCCCTGCACTGGACACTGGCGAGCCTTTGTCTGCTGGATTTAGCAGCTCCCTGCAGTGAGGGATTAGCTTGGTGTCCTGAAATTTTATGCTCTCCAAATTTCTGCTTTTATCCAAGGAAGTGAAAGTTTTCCTGAACAAAATCATGTTTTGTTTGTGCTCTTCCATCTCCCTGCTCTCTCTTCTTATTTCCATGCCTTCGCTTCTGCCCTTAAAGGGGAGCTGAAAATTTCCACTTTTCACTTCTATTTAGAATTATTCACTAATTTCAAACTCCTTACTGGATTTCCTTGAGTACACAGTCATCATTTCTTCATATCTCTCAGACAAAGGAGTTAACTGGAGACTCCTCAACTTTATGTTTCTACTCATTCCCTCTACCCTTCCCTTGATGAAGCTCCTGTTCTGTGATCCCTGGAGGGACTTTTCTCAAAGACAACAATGCTTTTATTTGTTACAGGATTCATCATCTGCATCTGTGGTCCTGCTGACACTGCTGAGATGTTCCTGAGTTGTGGCACACTTTTGGTGGGATGTAATGGAGCTGGAAGGAGCCCGTGGTGATGGCCTGTGCTTGCTCATGGTGCAGACAAGTGTTACAACATCTCCCTGCGTCTGCTTTGGAGGAACTGCAGGTGGTGATTACAGGAATCGGGGCAGAGGTGAGGAGGAGGGCACAGATTGCTTGGAAGCACCGGGTTTTGGCCTTCAGGGGGAAAAACAGGAGAAGGGAAGGAGGGTGAGACAGCAGAGACGAGCGGCTGATCCTGCTTGCAAACACCTCCGGCAGAGACGGGAATTGCGCCTCTGTTGCCAAACTTCAAGCACTGAGTAGGTGATTCCTGAACTGTGCTACCACACTGCAACTTGGCAGCTCCCCTGGCTCGAACTCTTGGCCACAGCTCACTGCGCCCATGGCAGAAGCCAGGAGAGGCAGGACTTCCCTGATAGGAATCCCGGAGGGGAGCGCCAGGCGCACGGGAACGCTGCTTGGCTGGGTGTGAAACGCAGGCACTCGCACCGAGCGCTGGGTCTGGGGCTCCTGCTGCAAGCAGAAAGCGGGAGGCTGTCAGTGAGCCAGACTGCAAAGCAGCAGTAAAAGTGAAGGAAAACAGAGCTTTTGTTCCCAGCCTGAGTAGCCCTGCTCTGGGAGGGATGCCAAGAGCCTGCACGCTCCTCTCCTCTCTCCCTCTCAACCTCGTATTTACAGGCAGGTGCTGACGAAAAACCCACAGGTGGGTAGGGCTCTGAAGTGACATATTAATAATCTCTCTCTGCCTTCTAGGATGGTTGAGAAGCAGATTTCAGGTCTTGGTGAAGAAATCCAGGACGAGTGGCTGTACCTGCAGACACAGGGTGTAACGAGAGATGTGTGGCAGCAGCACTTGGGCAAGAAAAATGTTATTATTTATGTAAGATCTAACTGAGGGATTAGCATCCGTGTATGCACGCAGTAGCAGCTGTCGGAATGCCATCATTTTCCAGAGTTCCCTCATGGCTCTCCCTCTTGCTGATAGTAAGATGTCATCCTTCCTATTTCTTGAATCTTTTTTAGTCACCACCTGCCAGAGGGTTTTTCCTTCTGCCTTTAGTGACTGGTGGTGTTTGTGCAGACACCTTGTGCTGAACTCAGGGCTTACCTTGCTTTTTGTGGAATTTGTGTCCAAACAGAGGAAAAACGGATTTTAATTTATATGTGCTCCAAATGGCTTAAAAAATGTTGTGGTTTTTTTGATTACATGTATGACTGAAGCTGCTGCTCTCAAAAAATGTGCAGTGACTTCCTATTGTGTACACCAGGTGTTTATTCTAAATTAAGTTATTGGGTTTTTTATGTTGTTGCTCACCTGTCAAAAGGAAGAAGCATGGAGATTACTTGCAACTTGATTTCTTTTCCCCAGCAGCTATAAAGGAAAGGCATTCCTACATTAAACACATTTTCTCCAAAATCTGTTCTTTAAAATGACCTAAAAATCTCTTTTTTTTCTCTCCCCTTTACCTTTCCAGTGCTTATTTCTTGCTTGTTTCAGTAGTTTTTTCAGCTATACATAAAGCAATGTGGTTCCTGCACTTCACATTCACTTCCATGCTGGGCAGATTTATATCTGAACACTCTGTTCTGGTTTGAGGGTACAATCTCCATTGAATTAAAACCCTACAAACATGAAGGGAAGGTTCACCCCAGCCTCTGAGGAGAGGAAGGGGCTGGCACAGGTGCCAGTGCTGGTTCAGCACGGGGTGGTGCTGGTGGGGAAGGTGTCTGCACAGGCTAACTTTAGCCCAGACACTCTAATCCCCCACACTAAATTAGGTTTGCACCGAGGCTTGCCCTCACAGAGATCCCGTCTTTCCGCTGAGATTAGGCTCGGGATCAGCAGCCGCCCTTTGGGAGGGTACCTGCAAACACTCACGGATTCCCAGAGCCAGCCAAGGCAGGGGAGACAACAAAGTCACTTTTGGTATTTGTGGCGTTTTCCGAGTCTTAATGTCAGCAGAGAGGCGGAGGCCTTTGGATCCCAGTCTCCCCCACGCCTCAGATCCATCTAATGCAGAGCTGCAGCTCCGGTCTCCGGCCTCTCTCTGCTCTCCCCACATCCCACCCACCCCAGCCCACGGCTGCACACCCCATCCACGCCCTGAAACAGTGCCTGGGCTGCCACCTCTGAGCCCCACGACATCAAACCCAACCCTGGCATGCTGCATTAATCCTGCTGCAAGACATTTTACTGTGTAGCCATCTTAAATTAAAAAAAAAGGAGAAAAATGAAGGGAAAAGGCAGAAAAAACTGCTGTGGGAGCAGGGACGAGCAGCCAGGAGTGGGTGGCTGGGATGGGCTTCCTCTTCAGCAGCAGAGGCAGCTCAAAGTCTTTATAAAGCCACAACCTTTGTTTGCTCAGTGTCTCGCAGAAGCCCACTTGCCACTGGCAGCCTGGATGTGCCAAGCTCCCTGCTCCAGCGTTCCCAACTGGGCTGTGCACACATTTACGTCTACAGGCCAGAACAAGCTTGTTAGAGACACTCACAGGAGTTTGGAAAAGGCAAGGACTTGTAAGAGTCTCTTAAAAGTCCTTAAAATTAGCAGTGAAGTTTACTGTAGGTTGACTGAGGATTAGTTTTTTAGTGCATTATTCATCTCCAGGAGTGGAATTTTGCCTTTCTGTGGTTTCAGGGACCCCTCTGGGTAAAGCTGCCTTCTCATAACATTTTTTACGTTAGAGCCTCAAATGCTTACGGAAAAATGTCTTCTAATTTTGCCTTTTCCTTGGAAGCAAAGACTTCCAAGTTTGCTAAAATATGGAGCTATGATTTTAATGTCCTAAAGGGACACTGCTATCTCCAATACCCACTGCTTTTACGACTGAAGTTCAAAGCTCAACATGTTCTAAACAGGCTGTCAGAGGAGGCGAAGCATCCTGCCTGCTCAGCTGCATCCTGCTCCTGGAAAATTTTATTTTGCTGTGCCATTTTAATTATCCCCACTGCAGCTACAACAAGCAGTAAATAGAGGAGCAACAGAGAGCTAATGAATAAAAATCAAATTAAGGAGTGGAATTTTCTGTGAGGAAATATTTGGATATTCTGAATATTCACTGAGTATCACAGATTTCCATGATAAACACTGACAGAAATGATGCTTTGGTATTTCACTGACTTTCTACTCCTTGCCTTCTCACTCCAGTTTAATAGGTGTGGAATTTTCTACGGAAGTGGGCAGTGGTTAAGTGGAACTACACTGAAAACTAATATCAACTCAAGGCCGAGAATGGGATTAATGCATAAAGCACTGCAGGAACTGCTTCTGGAATTCTTGCTAGTCTCAAATGTACAAGTTATTTAATTTTACTGGAAAAAAAAAAAACCCCACCACACAACTCAAAGTGAGTGGTATCTTAAGAAATACACAGACAATAAAAAAAGTATTACACATGCATACTGTGAAATCATCTAAAGCAGAGTTAATGTGATCCTTACATACTTCCTGATTTTTTACTTGCTCTCTTTTTTTCCATATTCAAATTAAAAAAACCCAAAACAGGCCCAAAGAAAGGCAATTCTAACTGCTGCAGTCTTTTCTTCTCAAAAGGCCTCGTTAGCCTAAGAGCTCATAGCTCTAACAGCGTCTTTAAAAAAATCAAATCAAATAAAGCAACCCAAATGTTCACAACCACCATATTCAGAGGTGATCTGCCAACCCCCAAACAGCCTCTTTGGTGTCATGCACAGCCCTGGCTGTACAGAGACACTCCCAGCTGATTCAGAGCTGCCAAAAACCCCCAATGCCAAAAGGCAGAGATTAAGTTTTCGGTATTATGTGGGAATCCTGCAGGTTTCCACGATACTGGAAGCCTCCAACTATATTTGTGGATGAAGCCTTTTTCTGAGACAGGTGCTTCAGCCTGCAGTAGGAAGGGACACGGCTCAGTTTTACGCTCCAGGATGACTCCAAGCTCAGTCTCCAGTTCCCAAATACATCTGATAAAGCAGATCCTGCCCTCTAAGACAGAAACCTAGACAGGAAGTTTGGCTTCATTTCTCAGCAGATTTCTCTCACTACCTTCCTGCTCACTGTCATAAAACTCAGGGTTCCTTTCAGAGCTTGTTCTATCTTCTTACCACTGCTGTTTTTGGTAAGCAGGATAGAGGCTAAAACAGCACCTCCCTTCTTTAGCAACAACTTTTCTTCACTCCACAAAAGGCAAGTTTATGCCTTCTGAATAATCCAAGAAATCCCTTACAGTGCAGTACAGTGCGAGAAATCCAATTCTGCCAGCATTACTTGGTGTAGATGTAACCAGAGGAGAAGGCAGTGAAAAGAAACTCTGAATCAGCTCAATCCTTGTCTGCTTTCAGAGAAGCCTCAGCTTGTCAAGCACAATGCCAATACTACAGTTTTCATAAGCATCAGGAGTTAACAGATGTTGTAAAAAATATGCCTTTAATTTTTGTAAATTGCTCTGACAAGCAATAAATAAGAATGTTTTTAAAACTTCTACTTGCCTTTTTGTAAATGAACTATTTCCCCCATAACTAGAAAATCTATTACCAAGACAGCTTGAGATGCTTAAGGATTACTTTTACCTACCAATTACAGAAGTTCTGCATGTCAAATGAGGTCTTAACTATGTGTCCCCATCCTCTTTAAATTGCACTCTCAGATAATCCAACATCACGGACACCAGTCATGCATGTATTTAGTTTCAAACTCTTTTGTGTAGATTGCAATTTCTTCCACACCAGTTCATTCAGAAATAATACCAATTAACTCAGTAGAATCCCATAAATTATAAAGGCTACATAAATTATGAAGGCTACAGGATTAGAATTTGCTGTCTTTGAAGTCTGCTTTTCCTGGTGTCTGCTCAACACATCCATTTCACTGAATCTGCAAGAACCAAATGGAACTAGGGTATGACTTGCTGTCTAGTGTAGGGAAACTCCAGCAGTTTCTTGGGGTTATTTGCTTATGTGAGTAAAGGAAGCAGCTCTTGAGTTTGTTTTTTTTTCCTATTGATTTAGAGCCTTTCCCAAGAAATGCGAGCAAATTCCCCCTGCCCTCGCATGGGGCAGGAGCAACTGTTTGACTCCTTACAACTCTACCAATTGAAACCTGCAGCCAAATTTACACTGAAGAACTTTCACAGAGGAGGCTACTGAGTTGTGCCTACATCAATGCCCGCAGTAAAGAAGACTGAATAATCGTTTATGGATTGCAGTTTGGGTTCTCTGCGCCCACAGAAGAAATGCCTCCTCAGCAACAACTGTGTATTCCTAAGCTGCAGTCAACTGGCACTTCAGCAGCAGATGCTGATAAAAATATACAGGAAAATTCTTTCCACAATTTATTCTAATTGATTTAAAACCTCATGTATCTTCTGCCAAGCGTAAAAACACTTTAGAGTCATACAAACTAAATATATAGCCCATGGCACAATAAAATGAAAATCAGCACATGGTAGGGATTATCCATTTTATTTTCTTTAGAAATGGATCAATGAAATCACTGTGCTCCAGGAACACGCTTAAAAAAAAAATAATTAATACACCAGGTAGCCTTCCCCTTAACAAATTTTCACATTGCTTATGATTATGCAGATTGGAGCTGGAATAACAGAAACATGAATCCAGCGTCACCCCAGAGCTATGTGATAGCAAGTACATTCACAAACCCACCCCCCCAATTCCTCAAACACCTGCAGAATCCCATTTCTACAGCTAGCTAAAAATATTCTTGTCAAAATAGAAAAAGATTTTCCTACAAAAATTTTGGGGGAAGTCATGACACTTCTTCTACATTGCTTTGCAGGCAACTAAGAACGATGATCGGTCTTGCCGAAACTTCCCGCTCCAAGGTTCCACGCGGATTTTCGTGTTCCTAAAAATAGTCCAACATTGCCACCATGTGGTGAGGGACGGGCGCGTTCCGGGACAGCGGCGCAGGACGGCTCCGGGGAAACCGGGGCACAAAACCACGCTGCAAGTGAGAAAGGAATCTGCATCCTGAGAACTGAGTCCTTATGCCGGAAACCGACTCTAAGCATGGAGCAGGGTAAGAAAAATAATTTAAGATATTCTGTGATTAATTCTTCAGCATCGTGACGCTCCCCTCGCTAAAGGCACAATCCATTTCTGCTCACTGTTTTCTCAGTACAGCACGTACTTGCCAACAAGTAAAATCTAAGTGTATGCAAAATGCCTAAGACCATTCATTTCTTCAAACATAATCATACTTGAAAACTTCAAAATCTTCTTCCTGGAGTTCAGGAAGCCATGGAAACTGGATTAAAAGATCATCTTTCACATGGACTTTTTCATTGCCGCCTTCCTCACACTGAAGAGATATGCTTCATAAATAATGTTTAGGAAGTTGTCGTCGTTCTGAAAAACAAAACAGGTAATTGTTAGCAGCACAGGCAGTTGCAGTAAAGAGATTAGAAGGTTATTCCATTTTATGGACCAGATTCTTTTCAGCCTTACTCTTTTTTTTTTCAAAGAGAGCAATAGCAAAGCCCTTCCCTTCACCAAAGATCTGTTTTATTTCCCATGACTGTACCTCAGTAAGGAGCAATGAGTACACAGAAAGAAGATTTTCTAAACTCACACTGCATTTAAATTGAGTCCAGTATTGTTGCATAATAACTCAGTGACAATACTGAAGCTACAGGCTGTCCCTGTAATTTCCCTTCTTTGCCCTCTTTATCTAGGGACTTCCTTAGGTTGTGTCCTCCATCAGGTCAGTGATAATTCCAACCATGTCCGAAGGAATAATGAAACACTCTGGATTTTGATCCTACACTAAACTCCTACCTGGGCAAATCCTTGCATCTTGTTTAGCTCTTCTAGGCCTAATGCTCCTAATGGATGCTGCTCCTTTTGCTCTGACGCTTAACTTTTTCCTTCTGGAGAACATTTTGCAAGAATGAGTCAGCCCACATTAAGAAAGAATAAGTAGCTCACATAAATATATGAGGATAATTACAATCAAGATAATATTTAAGGAAAATTAGGCACATCCGAGATTGTAGTTTTATATAATGGAAAATGACAGCTAACAAATTGGCAGTGAATAATTTCCAGGTAACTCAGTCAATCCTAACTACCACCAAGAATAGCAGGGTTAAATATATATTTCACAAGTACAAAGTTACTGAGGGTAAACCCCAATCTTCCTTGACTAGTTTCCTCTTTAACTTCCTGTATGGTTTCAATAGTATCCACACACTCAAAGTATGTAAAGACAAGATAATGGGATTTTTTTTTTAATCCCAAAATAAAAATACAGGGAAAAATGAGAAAACCCTCGAGCTTGTCAGAGATAATACTTCTTTTCTGAATTTGACTTAAATAATGTTTTAAGTAACTTACAATAATGATTTTAATTTTATTCCAAAGCCATACAGGCACATAGTTTGGACCTACAAACTGGACGTGTTTCTCTGCTCCTTGTGTTCTGTAGCCAGGTCTTTAGTTATGTAATCTCTCCTCAACTTCTACTCTTCAGATATTACTCACATGGCAAGTTAAGGAAAAAATATTCATAATTATGCATCATGCCGGAGCAGTAAACAATTATCTCATACGTAACATTGTTAATGCTTTGTCACAATGAAACCTGAAAAACTGCAGCAAAAAGAATTTTATTCAATGCAATTCTCTAGTTCAAATGCTAAACTGAATTAACATATATATTCATGTTATCTAACCCATATTTTTAAAGTTGCTCACACTCATCCTGCAATTTTAATTTCCCATGCTTACACACATCTCTGAAATTTTTGGCAGCTAGGATAATCACCCATTATTTATCCTTAGCTAAAAATGTAATAGATGTCTCTCTGGCTCATAGGCTGACCTTACAAAGCTTTCAGTCATCTTTGTTCTTTTCCACCAAATTTATTATCTTTCCTGAACCCCAAATCAGATGCATTAATCAAAATGCAGTTCTGCCAGCAGTGTGCAAGGAGAGCCTATTGCATCCCCAGCCTGTGCCATGCTGCCCTGCTAACGTGCAGCCACAAGCAGCACAACTTCCAGCGTGTATTTAATTATTCATTTCGCCTTTAGACAGATACAACAATTACAGGGTGCTCGCACCAAAACGGGCAGCAGGATTTTAAGCAGAGTGGGAGAATTGCTGGCAGTTTACCTGGATGAGGTGCAGCAGCGTTTCCTGCAGCTGCATCTTGGTCATGGATGCGCTGCTGCCCACGGCTGGCTCGGGGGCTGGCAGGGGCAGGAGCAGACCGGCCGGGCTGGCAGCGGGCTCGGGGTTTGCGGCTGCCAAACGCCCGCTCTCGGCGGCTTTCGGCGGAGCAGGCGGGGACTGGGTGAACACCATTGGGGACATCAGCAGGGTGGGAGTCACGGTGGCAGGGATGCGCTGAGGTGAGATCACCTGTCCGTACACAAGCACAGGCATCAGTGAAAGCTGTCTGCTTCATTCCGCGGGACGCAGGCGATGAGAACGGCACAGAGACTGCTGGAGATCAATACTGTGATGGAAAACTCCAGCTCAACACCACCTCTATGACCTATTTCCAGATTAAAAGGTCTTCCATCCAATTTGAGATTGCAGCCATAGGCAAATGATCTTAGGACAAGAGGATTTTATTACAGAAATCAGACTACCATTAAATATCAGCACTTAGAGAATGCAGCTGTAAAGTCTTCTACAGTAAGTCAGAAAGTTTAATCTTTGAGAACACGAGACATGCAAATAGCACTGTTAAAGACTAACCCCTGTACCTAAAACTAGAAAGCATTTTCCAGTTGTACCCTGCAAATTACTTTATAAACATACATATATGTGTGTGTATTTTACCTTCTCATTTTACTTAAGGAGAGAGAAGACAAAAACAGAGATTCAGTGATTTAGCTAAAGGTCCATAGTGAGCTCATGGCACTGTCAGAAACAGAAGAGACTCACAACCAACACTCTGTTGACAAAATCAAAATGGCCCTCAAAGAGAACCTTGATGCTGCAGCAGTTCTGCAAGTTCCCTCAGCATCCTAGCCACACCAACCTGCATATCTGCCAAACAATTTTCACTTTCAAATTTTGCAGTGCATCTTGGAACTGTAAAACATGCAGGATTCGCAAATACTATCAGATATAATATTAGCAAATACTATCAGATGTAATATACAACATAATAGAAAGTTAATTCACTCAGCTTGCAGACATCAGATCTCTCCAGGTAATTCCAGTAATAAATCTTAATCCTAATCAGCTGTCTTCTTGCTATTCAAGTATCCAATCTTTTTAAAGAACGTACAAAGGAATTGATACAAGCTCACCAAAGTTTCTCCCTTTTAGACTGGAGCATGATTTATTGCTACCATGTTAAGGTGAAAAGCTACTGAATCACTTTACTCTGTCCTGGATTACATTTCAATTTTGAAGAAAAATTAAGGTTAAGAAGATAGAACGGAGATTGATCTCCTAGGTATGCAAAACCACACAGATTAGCATTAAAGAAGAGTCACATTTTTGTAGCTTGTCTTTCTCCTACCCAAAACATTTCTCAACAATGTTCGTGAGACCAGGATACAAAGAGAAAGAAACAAATAGGACTGAGATGTCATGCTGTTTTATGGAAAATTTAAGGAAGCAGAAAGACTAGGGCTCAGGAAAGAAAGCACGCAATATACACCTAATGCAAAAATCTCCTTTTTTTTTCCCCCCCAATATTTACCCCGTTAGGTAAATATTGTGTCTGTTTCTCAAACACAGAGTACTACAAAACTCTTGACTACAGCCTTCTTCCAACCCCACAGCATGTAATCAAACCAGCAATCACCAGGTCTGTGTTCCAAGCCTCTGACTGAGCAGAACATTACTAACTCACTGCAGGTTTGCACACCTAGGCTTAGAAAACAACATTCATTTTAGAAGAAAACCAGTGTGAGTCCAAAGTGACATCCCTCTGTGGAGTGAGACCTTCAAAATCTGCACAGACCTTCTCCTGCCTGTGGAACACCAACTACCCCCAGACACTTATCCCAACGCTTCTGCTCTACTCATCCAAGCTGCTGGAACAACTTCTCTTTAATTTACTTCCAGTGAAATTGGCAGGGTTTGCTTAAACAAGATGATTCTTCCTAATGTGATTTCAAGAATGCATATACAAACTGCTCTGCAGGGGCAGAAACCTCCTGCAAAGGGAAGGTTGGGAGCAGCTGGAGGAGATAAAGTGTCCCACTAACGCAGCTGAATCTACAGCAGACTCTGTCAGACCCAGATAACACAGCCCTCCAAATCAGAAGACATTTTTCTCATTTGCCCGAGGCAAATAAACTAAACCTGAGACAAACTGTGCTCTTAATAACACACAGCTCCTCCTGACAAACACATGTTGTGGTTTAAAAGACGTATTATGAAGAATGATTTGTCTTCTCTGGACAGAAAGGTCTGTTTGGTAGGACATGCCAAGCATATGGAAACTATATGGAATGAGCAATGTTGCCATCTACTGGTGGCACAGCCAACAGCTCCAGGGGACTGCAGAACTTCAGGTACTGTCTCAGAAGAAGAATAGAGAGGATATGTATCTTTTTTCAGGGCATAGCGTTTGTGTCTGCACTCAACATTAAAATGTATTTTTTTCCTAACAGCTCAAGCTCAAAGCTTCTGCCATTTAACAAACCTTTACATAAAAAACATGGATTGTTTGGGGTTTGTTATAAACAGAAAGGAGAATTTTCATTTGAGATTCAGCTCAGATCACCTTGAGTCACTAGGACAACTGACACCCACCAGAGAACAGGATGCTGATCTTGGCATTACCAGTGCAGTTCCTGTAAGACCATGCTTTTGCAGAAGGCACTGTAAATGCTCTGTAGGGATGCTAACAGCCTTTGGACCAATCTTCTAGCTTGGAGTAACTTCTCACAAGTCATAACAGCCCTTCCAAAATTCCGTTGATCAACTCCTTACCTACAGAACCCGAGTTGTTGTTCACCCATTACCTCCAGTTCTGTCAGGTCAACACTAAAACCTCTGAGTCACTAATAACAGAATAGGAGTCTGCCGTCAGCTGTGCGGCAATGAAGTGAGAACGATGAACAGTGTGCAAAGCAACTGGTGCAGTAGACAGCATTCTTTCCCTGAAGCCCAAATGCTCACTAAGATACCAGCTCGGTGCCCCGTGAGGCTGCTGGCAGCTGGATGACACCACAGCTGGCAACTTCACATAACACCATGGACCGAGGAATGCACTGCAATGCAAACTGGCACCTTCTGTTGCTTCCTGTGCGAACAGAATCCCAGGTGGATCAAGTGCTCCTCTGGAACATCAGCACCCAGTGGGTGCTGTGGGCCTTGAACAGTTTTCAGTGGCATTGCTTAAAAGTGAGAACATTTAATCTAAGAATGGTTCAGGAACTTAAAAGGCAGTTAATTAAAACAAGGCCGGCTACAATGCTAACATTGCTTTGTCTTTCAAGTTTAATTTAGAATATTTTAATTGCTGTTTAGCTCCAGAAGCTGAAATTACTTCTTGAAACAAGTTTAATGCACCTATTTGCATTATACAGTTGCGTGCTGAAACTGCAGTCAGGACAACAGAGAAGCACTGCTGTGATGCGCACACCACAGACACTGGGTTTCATGCACATACTCAGAAGATGTAACATTATGCACAAAATACATTCTTGATGGAAAAATGCTCCAAGAAACGTGAAAAATGAGCTGCAAGATACGTGGCCTTCTGAAGAAAAGATGAATTTGTGTCTGGGTTATTGTAAGCACTCTTAAAACCATAAGTCTGATTAACATAAACACTTAAGCATGCATGTAACTATAATCAGGATAACACATGCCTAACACTAAACATATCCCTAAAAGCCCACTGTAGATTAATGCTTTTTTATTGTATCTTAAGCACACGTTACTCACTGTCTGCATAAGGAATATTTCACAAAATAGGGTTGGCACCAGACCAGACTGAATGCTTCCAAGTATTATTCTTCAGCTTTTGCTTTTTTCCTTCTTCTTATTTTTTTTTCTATTTTTTTGGTAACTGGTCTCTTCCTTTCCATGTGGGAGATCACAGTTCTTATACCATATGGAGATGCAGCAGAAGCCAATTTAAACTTGGACTTGTAATGTGTCAGTTGTGGAAAGGACTATTGCTTACATTTTCTTAGTGCTGCTGATGGATTTAGGGTGTTCCTTTAACATGATTTTTCCAACAACAGACACTGTTCAGATATTTCTCTATTCCTGTCAGACTTTTGCTTTTTCTGTATGCTGAAGCATAGTAGAAGAGGCAATACCAAAAGACAAATAATTACAGAGAACAAACCTTTTGCTGCACTTGTTGTCAGAATCTGCTTTGATCAATTTTGCATGAGCATGTGCAGATATATTTGTGCCAATTCAATTTCACTCAAATATCTACTCTGCAGGCATGGCAGCACTTGCAGCCTTTGGTCTACTGCAAGGATAATATTATAAAAAGATGAATGTTGGTTTTAAAAGTTGTTTTTTATCTTCCAGGTTTTTTTTCAAAAGTAGGGATGTTTCGTGTGGCTAACTCATGGCTTCCAGAGGAACAGAGTCCTTCCTTCATTTTCAGCCTCCCTGCTTTTGCTTTTGTGGATCTGCTGCACGTGAAAGAGGCCATTCCTCCCAGACCGCGGAGCTTTAGGTGTCCCAAACAACAATTAGCGGCACTTTCATTATCATTTCTGGTCTATGCACTGAATCTCCAAAGCAATACTGAATGTGTGGACAGAGCTGCACCAATACCATGTCAACAGCAGCTGTGGCAGCCTGCGAGGCCACTCCTGCCAGCCTCAGTCTCCTTGCTCTGCTCACAGCCGTGCAAACGGAGACTGAGAAGCTCAGTTGCTTCTTTTTTTTTTTACGGCAAACTTGCAGCAATCACCACAGTGAATGAGCCTTGTTCCAGAGAAGACTTTTCCTTTCTCACAAGCTGGTGTTCTATCCGTAGTCAAGCAGTCAAACTGCTGCAATTGCATTGGGCCAGACCTCAGGAACTGCCTTTCCATACTGCAGCTAATGCTGGCACCACTGTCTTTTTCATATATACAACATTAAAGTCATTGGCCATTGCAGCATCTACAGGGACTTTTTATCAAAAAATATATCAGCATATTTCCTTATTTTTTTATTCATGCATACTGACTTACAATGTATAGCCCGGACTTGCCTCATTTCACTTTTACCTTCAAAGTAGGGATGCCTTCCTTGTGTCCTCATGCTACCAGTACAAGTACCAGTGAATCCCACAATTTCTTACATTTAAAGCAGGAAAGTTCCATTCCCAGTGAAAACAAATCAATTTTTTGGACTCTGGATCCTCCTTTTATTCTTTAGGTCTCCACTGGAAAGTCAACGTTACCATCTGTAAGCAACTGATCCTGAATAATTTCATTGACTAATCCCCAAAAAACTCTTTCACACAGATTCAAATCCTCCTGCATTAATTAAAACAACAAAAATAATGATGGCTATTTGCTGTATCAGATTCATATTCCTCCTACCTCTCTCATGGAATTAGAAAACTTGACCTGTCACAGACTTAGCGACAGATGTGGCTCTTATATTATTAAACTACTGATTTCACCCTCTTCATGTATAGGGTAACTATCCAGCACGTTGAAATATTCTGTAATCTTTCATTCAGGTTTTGATAGAAATAGAGAAACAGAATAAACTAGAAATAGAAAAATGGAATAGTTGCAATAGAAAAGCAGCTTCTGAAGTTTACACTGGAAAGGGGAATGCTTGGGATCAGTAACTTCTAGACTCCAGTACAAGTCAGACTCCAGCTGAAAGGAGCTTAGGCGCATCCCCAAACAGGACATGTAAAGACATTCTAGCGTAGAAAATCCTACAGAAAATGAAGTTGTTAGGCAGTAGTTGTTTTGGATGGGATATTTTGTACTTGCACGTGTTGCTTTTCCA
Source organism: Lycocorax pyrrhopterus obiensis (assembly GCA_014706295.1). Taxonomy (NCBI): domain Eukaryota; kingdom Metazoa; phylum Chordata; class Aves; order Passeriformes; family Paradisaeidae; genus Lycocorax; species Lycocorax pyrrhopterus. The sequence continues at coordinate 72,819,581 of JACSVZ010000015.1, read as the reverse complement.
AAGAATATAAAAATGTACTCAGGAGAGGGATACAGGCTCTTAAGATCTCCTGAATTTTTTAAGACACCAATCTGACTTGTAGCATCAAAACAAACAGAAGTTTTTGACGTCATTCAGGCACAAGACCTTTTTTCAGAATAATGCACAGCACATTAAAGAAAAATAGCTAATGAATATCTAGAAGTAGCAGGTGTGGTACAAGGTAACTAACTGACCAATATACAAACACTTCAAAAAGTTGCTGTTAGAAGACAAGGGACCTTTGAAGTATCTTTAGCAACTGGCATACAAAAGAATGCATATCTACACAGAGAAAGCTATGATTAATTTTGCAGAAAATAATTATTAAACCCAACATAGTACACTCAGTAGTCAGCAATTACACATAACAGCCCAAGTGTGGCAAGTGAAAACTAGGTGACTTTTCAAAGGGCCTCTGGAAAAACCCAACACTGCAGTATTTCTGGTCATCACTGATGCAAAAGAGATGTGGCCTTCAGGATTTACAATATCACACCTTGGTAAACCAGAACTTACTCGATGCTGGGAAAGCATCACCTGCAAAATGAATGATGTGCAACATGCAGCAGGACAGCGAAGCCAAGACTAACCTAACAAAACATGAGGTTTAAAAGCTTGCTAGATTTGTATTTATTTATGCTGAAGAAGTTCCCCATTTACCTGCAAGAGAGTGCTCTGTTTTTCCGTGCCTGGAGCCTTTTCTATCCAGGAATCCAGTGGTTTCAGGGTATTGGTGTTCTGGGTAACAACAGGGAACTTAGCTGCCAGCGTTGGTCTGCTGGATACATGGAGCTGCTGTTCTTGTTGCACTATCTGGAGCTTTTTCAATAATTCTTGAGGCGAAATCACCCCAGAGTTGGCTGCTTGATTGCCAGAGAGAGGAAGTGGCTGTCTGGGAAGTTTGGATTGTTCCTTACCAAGTGTCTGAGCCTCTAAAGTCTGGCCTGGTAGGGACCCATTGAAATACACCAAAGGGGGCTGGCTCATGTTATTTACTGGCGCTGCTGGTGCTCCAGCAGGAGCAGCAGTCCTGCTGAACACGGAGGCTGTCGAGTTCACGGGTCCTGTGGCACTGGGGTCCATTTTGGTCACCGACCCTGCCTGACTCTGCAATTTCTGCAGTAAGCTCTGAGTGCCAGCAGTGTCCTGCACCACGTGGGACGCTGCAATGCCGTGGGAAGTCACAGGTTGGAAGAGCCCTGTGAAAGTCTCCCCCACGGGGGGGATGTTGCCATTCTCACAGAGGCGGTTCTCAGGGAACTCGGCGAGGGGATGAAGGTCTGTGCCACGCACCATGAGCTTTTGGATGGCAGGGCAGAGCTGCTTCTCTGCACAGGGTGAGTGCCTGCTGGGCTCCTCGTAGGACAGCGAGCGAACCACACCCTGCCTGGCGGGGAGGTTCTCCTGATGCTGCTTATTAAGAGGTTCTGAGACATCCTGCTTGTCCTGCTTGCCAAACAGTGCTGTCAGAGACAAGTGCTGGGGTTCAGGATCCGCATTCTGTGAGGGGACAAAGGAAAAGAGTAAACATAGTTCCCCTCATGTATTAGTTACATTAAGTGGCGACAATATTTAGCCAGCAGTATTCAATGAAAAGCTGAGAAAACTGCTATGCTCTTTTTTCCCCAAGAGGATTTTTAATAGTTTTGTCACATAGGAAGGGCAAGGAGACTGTTGTCAAGCTGCTAATGTGGGAGAAAATCAGCGAATCTGAGATATAGCAGTGGCTTTGCTTTAAATAACATGAAAGAGCATCTTCTCATACAGCCATCAGTACAATATTAGTAAGAGACAGAAATCTGCCTGGGTATGAAACAGAGCCACTTCTTGTGCATCTGCAGGTCACAGCTGAATTCATCAGCTTTTAGGATTTTGCAGTGTGATTTGGCTTGAAGACATACCAAGAGACTTTTCTTTATTTAGATTAAATGATTTCCCCTGAAAAAAAAACCCAAACAAAAACCCACAAAAAGTGTGGTCCAGCAGTTGAACAGATCAGCTTGTGATCACAACATCATCTGAAATCTGAAGGACCAATATTTCTTTGTTGCATCAGGATAGTATGTCTGCAGTTTACGTGCTTCCACATCATACGGGGGGGTTGGGGAGCTTTTACAAAACAGATTAGTTGTGCTTTAAAATCATTCCTTACAGTGCTTCCATCTCAAATTCCTGCAGTGACCTTCCAACTCAAATCAATGCTCCTGTTACTCGGTGACAGCAGCAGCAGCCAGAACACACCCCACGTTTTACCTTGCTCTGCTGGGAGATTCGCTGATGCTGATTTTCACTCGGCTTCACTGGAATCGGTTTGATCAGGTTGGGGTTGCTGTAGATTGCAGAGGAACTGGTTATTTGTTTTGGCTCTGAGCAGGTCTTACACTGCAACAGGAAAAAAGGATTTCTTAGTACGTGTGACAGTATCTTTTCCCCCGGTTCCCAACCACAGTTTAATGCAGGCATAACTAGGTATTCAATAACCAAAACCACTAACTGCAGCACTGATGGTGAAGTGTTATGCTATTGGAAGAACTGTAGCAACTGCAACCTAATTTCCTAAAACCACATATGTGAAACTGAACACTTGATTCCAAGATTTCCCTAGTATGAGGCTTCCCTCTAATTTAAATCTCAGTACTCTTTTTGGCCTTCTGCTTTTCCTGCACTTAAAAAACATAAAATACTTTTTTAAAGCACCTTAGAAACCAAGCAACAGACATGCTTTTCCTGCATCAACAGGCAGCTAGAAGTATTTTAGATCCATGGAAGGATTAATTTAAAATGCTTTTGTCAAAAAGTAGAATTATAACTCAAACTCTTTTACATAAATCTTCATATGGTGGGAACTTGCAGGATGCATATACATGCACAGAAAAGTAATGAAAGATTTAATTGATTTGTAGAATCGGAAGGATTTCTTATTTAATAATAAATAAATAAATAAATAAAGGACTATCATTAACAATGTTTATAAAATAGATGGTCAGAGACAGAAGACTAAAACTAAAAGTGATCAGGGACAAAAAATGTCATGTGGAGAGAGAAGAGTATGATTTAATTCAGAAAAAACCCACATAAAATGCTCCACGAAAGAGAAATAGTAAATGGGAAAAGAAAATGTGAATAAGATGCTACATATAAGAATACAGTCAATGAAACTAAAAAAGCATTGGGTATACATGGAATGCTACTGCCAGTAGAAAAGAAGACAGTATATTTGAAGTCATTGTCACTTGATACAGTTGAAACCAAGAAACTGGCAAGATTTTTAAAAGAATTATCTAACAAGAACAATAATATTCATAGTTCATTATCTGAATTTGATGGGCTCAAAATTTTATGCCACAGGACAAGTGGTTGGGGAAGGATGACCAATTTTGGTTTCTCCTTCCCTCCAAAAGTCCAGTCTTGTGCTTTCCTGGGGCCAGAATTCCAGACTGCTCTGTGGGCACACGTCAGAGCCACTGCTTTGTGACTGTGAAAATATCAGTGTCCTTTCCAGAACTTCCTGAGACAAACTCCTTAGAATGCAAATGTGCCAGGAGAGAAAATAACCCCCACTCTCAAATACACAAAACTGATCACTTCACCCATTTCTGACTCCTGCTGCAACAGTAAACAGAGACATGCTGGTGCCAGGGCTGCCCAGTAAAGCAGAACTTGAGTTCTCGTGGGGACTTCAGGGGCTCTAATACATTCTGGATACCTTCAGTTGTTTTTCAGATTGGACAGATCCTACATGGACCAAAGCTGCACTTCAGTAAGATCAAATAGCTTTATTTTTTTTTTTCCTCCCAAACAGCTCTCCTTCTAATGAGGCTGCCTTTTCTTTGACATATCTTCTTCTCATTGCTATTTTTCGGCATAACGTTTTGGGCAAAAAGCATATAAGCTTTTTCTTTAACACGATGGATAACATCCTCTTGAATATTTCACAGTGAGTTCTGCAGAATTTAAATAATACTTTTATTTCCTCAGGATATTCTTCAGAAACATTAAGTACCTTAGATTCCACTGTCATACCCTGCGTGATCACAGAACTAAGAACATAAAAATGAGGTGAGAAGCAGTAGTGTTTAACAGAGTTATCTCTATATGAGCATTTTGTAGACCAAATTCCTCAGCCAAATGAGCATCAGCACACACAAAGGCCTACAGAGAATGACATTGACCTGACTTGGTATCATTGCTGTGATTTGGTAACAAGGCTAGGAGGCTGCTATCAAACACAGAAGCACATGGAAGAGAAAAGAAGCCTGTGATGATTTCAGAAGTCTCTGTAACTACTGGAGCACAGAATATAAAGCCATTTTGGCAGATGGGGAGCATGGCCTTGCTGATGAGTAAGCTGGGAGCACTAGCATGACATTTTAAGCAGCTGTCAGGTAGACAGGTAAAGAAGATATCAGATGCTATTATCAACAAACAGCATGAAAGAAATGTCACCATGCTCTTTAGTGACAGAACCAGAGTCCTCACCAGCTACAACATTTGGCAATTACTGCATCTTGCTTTCTGTCCTTAACTCAGGTGTCCTGTTCGAAGCTCTGCTGCCACAAAAGATGCCTAAGCAATCAAAAGGTTCTAAGATCTAGTCAAACAAAGGCTCAGCAACACTGGGACAAAACTAGACACACATGGTGAATGTGGATCAAGAAGAGCAAGAAAATCCCTGAGGGGGTTTTGGCAAGTTTGGTATGGTCAGAGATATTTGAGGCAAACAAGTCTCTGTGTTGTGAGATTCACAGTCTACCTGTACAATATGAAGCTGAAAAGGCTGAATGCTGGGAGAACAACTGTGCAGCACAGAGAGCTACACCCAGAGCTTGTCCTGCAGTACAAGACAAGGCACAATGGTTAAGGAGAAACCCATTGAGTCATGGTTTGTTCTGTACCCTTGCAGTGCTTCAGCTGTTTTTCTCCCTGGCTATCATTGAGGCCAGCTTTTTCTTACCAGAGATCAGGAGAAGGCAACTGTATAAGAAGTACATTAAAAAAAAAAACCTCAGTAGTTTAGCATCTTAAAGCTCCATTAATTAAAAAAAGGAAGGGGGAAGCTGTGTATTTTATTTTGCATGCGACCTCTAAATGTGTAAGACAATTTGGGAACAAGATATACCCTTCAAAATTAGTTACACTCTTAAAAATTGAGCACAATTCCTTAAAAGTTTGGAAAATTGATGTCCTTATTCTGCAGTTCCAACACTCTTCACTGAATAAACACTCTTCACTGAACAAACACAGAATTCAAAGAAGAGAACAACGTATTTCATAACTAATTTCAGCACGTCAGATTGTAAGTAATAAAACATACACTGACAAGAAAGTAGATGTCATAAACCAGTCAAAAAGCACGACTGCTCTGAAACATATTGACATTAAATAGAAAAATGGCTGTCATTGCCTTTATTTATCACAGTCTTTTGAAATTTATATTACTAGCAATACAAGAAATCACACATATCCTGTTCTTAAGAGGTCAGGCATTCCTAGCACTCACGTCCCAGATGAGGAGGAAGCTTTCATGTTGTTTTTGATTTCCTTGGCAATCCCTTAAATGCAGAAAGGTTGAAGATAAAGTAGGAAGCAAATTTGCAAAAGATTCTAAAGGGAAAAGAGTCCTAAAAGCTATTATTTAAACAACAGAATTTCCTCTCCTTTGTCTTGGTTTCTGTGTGCTAATGTAGAAATGGAAGGTAACATCTTTTAGATTTATCACCCTCTTTTCACAGAATCTGAAGACAGCCTAATATTGTTTCCAGTTTTCCATTTGCAGTATTTTTAAGGTTATCTAATGAAAACCTCTTAAACATTTCAGAACATCTCAAATCATATTCTCTGATGCCAAGATTAGATATGGATTCAGTATTAAAATACGGGAAAGATACCAGGTTTTGGAAGTGTTTGCCCACTATAATACATTCAATCTCTACTACAGAAAATACAAAGGCCCCAAGCTTCAACAGAAACTATACACAGTAAAAAGGGCTACATTTCACCCTAGCTCAAATAGTGTGCTGTCATCTTCCTGAGGATTTTATTAGTAGCTACATTTCAGAAAAAATAAACACAAGAAATGTAAGGAGAGAAGAAGTTAAGATAGATGTGTATTTCCAGACTCTTATGGAACACTTAGGAGCTCTATTATCGCATGACAGCACATAAGCAATACAGGAAACAGCAGCAGGAACCTGCAGGCTCTGTAACAATTTGCAGCTTATATATGGATAGTTAAAATTATTAGATTTTTATTCCCCAAAGTAAAACGTTTTTGATTGCTCAATAATAGAGAACATTATTAGTCCATTAGTTACTTCTTTATTTAGAAGCCTCAGAAGACCAAAGCAGCACACGGGCTGGAATCATACTACATTTCAACCTTTTCATTTCCTTCCATTAGTGTCTGAAAGTAGCTAACAACCACAATTAAAAGCAGTAACTTCACTGTCAAAAGTCTCCTGAACCAAGTCCTTTGTACAAACCACAGAAACTATTAGCAGGTAAATACTTCCCCCAGAAGGAAGGCACAGCTTCCAGGTGCTGCTCAATGGGCACAGGAGCTCTAAGGGTCAGAATGAAAGGCAATTTATTCTTGCTCTTAGCCTCTACCATTCAACAAATAATCAGTCATATACACATTCTCCTTCCAGAACTTTTTATTGACAGCACTCATTTCTTTTGAATCTTTAGCAAATTGTCAAAACTTTTTTACCAGCCACTTCCACACAAAATGAGAGAGCACACTGCCCAAAATCACTTTCACTTTGAGTAGAACTATTCAAAACCCAAAAAACCCCAAAATCAAACCTTTTATGTTTCATAATGTAAAGTGGGAGCATGTCTCACCTTGGTATACTCATCTTTGGCCTTGGTAAGCATCCGTAAGATATCCACTTCTTTGTTATTAGCAGAATTCATGATCATGGGGGACACGCCTGCTCCTGTGCCCTGCTGTGCCTTGAACTGTTCCTGCTGAGTTAGGCTGAAAGGTGGGGGACAGACGAGACAAAAAGCACAGATGAAACAGAAACATTTAACCACAATTACTATACAATACATACAATACAATTAATTGAAACTCAAATATTTGTCTTCCCCCATCTACATGAAAACATGCATTAAAAAAATCTCTATTGAAAGATCTCTGTAAAATCCCTATTTGACATGAGATTAATTTTCTCCAATCTTGAATACACTAGACCGTAGAATAAAATTTCCATAACTGAGTCACAATTTCTATACCCAGAAGGAGCAGGGAATTTATAGTGTTATTCAGTTCTGCTGGTGGTGGAGGATGGCAAACACACACAAATCGGGCATTAACTACTAGCAAATGACCAATTTCCTGCCCCAGCTGTTTTATTATTATTGTAGAATGCTGAGAATTAAAACACACAGCCAATTGGCTGAGCAACAGGGTGTTTTTTATCTATGTGAAATACTGCTATTATAAACCACTACACGTGGTTTACATTTGCGTGAATCCTCTGAAAACTAGGTTTTATTGTAGTAAATTACCAGTTTGAGAGCACCTAATCACCACCAACTGAAACTCGAGCTAGTTAACTAAAATGAGCTGTCAAAACCCTGGGTTTCCTAGGGTTCATTGTTTATTTCTGTAAATTCATCCCCATCAATTATTTCTTGGGTCACAACTGACTCATTTTAGAGCTGTAGGATATACAGCAAAACCAACAAACCCCACAGAACAAAACCCCACCGCTGTCACAGTCTGCGTTTCACACTGTTTTGTCACTTCAAAATGAAAAGCAGCAGGTATTACTTTAAAAAAAGGATCTATGGAGGAAACATGACTACCTTCCCATCCAGGATTTTATCACAAATCCTATCTGGAACATAGTGGTAGGAGAGTTAAAGCAGTTTGCTGTGAATTGGGATGTGTGAGGATGAGCCTTGTGGGGATTTTTACTGCAAGGCACAGAAATGGGCTTTGAGGCACTTGGCAACTTTGGCAATCAAACTTGATGTCACTCCTCAGCAACTTCTGGCTACAGGAGCTGTTAGACTGAGACAGATGAGCTGCAAAGGAGATTCACAGGTCTGGCAGGGCCTTTGCACTGTGCTCTGTTAGTACCCAATGCTGTGGGCTCGGCTGCATCCTGTGGGTTTCCTTGGGATGCCAAAGGCCCGGCTCGATATCGTCCCTCCCGTCCGTGCCAGGATTTGTGACACAGTGGTGTGTCTACCCCTATGTACCCCAGGCAACTGGAATATCCAATCGCTGCCTGTTCCTACCCAGCCCCTTTACTACATCCTCCACATTAGAGCTCTAAAAAACGTAGATTGCATGTGTTGATAAAATCTGTATGACTCCAGCTCCTTCCTCCTCCAAGCAAAGGTGGAAACCTGCAGAACACAGCCCTAAGAAAAGGCTCCCTGCAAACAGTGCAGAAGAATGAGCCCTGTCCATCCTGGGCACGTGAAGAAAAGAGTGATACTGAAAAAAACTACCCATATGACAGTCTCAGGTTAAAATACAGCTGAGATTTCACACAATTGTGTGTGAAATCGTCACCTCTGGCTGGACTGCAAAATTAAAGTTTGTGCAATGTGTATAAAACCACATTTTTACGTGTATGAAAGCAGTGACTTTAAAACTAATTGAAGTCTTGCTTTAAATGCCAAAAACAAAGTGGATTTTGTATATATTTCTAAGAAAGGAGGAAGCAGGAATTCAGCCATGATGTACAAACAGGACAAAACCCACAGAAATTGAATTAGTACAGTATGCCCTCATGATGTCCTGCACTTACCTTGATATAAGAAAAAAAAAAAGATAACAATATTAAAAAATAAAATCTCCCCAAATTGAAAAATATATTAAACCCCCAAAAGAATACAATTCTTCAAAATAGATTTCTGAGTCATCAGGAAATAAATCATATCAACTGTTACACTCTGATGTAGCTGGAGAGCTGCACTACAAATTAGGAAAATTACTGCAATACAGTGACTTGTTTCTGATTTTGTGAAATGCAGGCTTGACACTTGGAACAAAGTTAATAAATATAAGCTTAAAGTAGAAAGGTATGATCATCCTAAAAACACAAAATGTGCATGTATGTACAGAAATACATATACAAAAAAGCACAGAAGTACTGTTTACCCATCACTTACTTTTTCATGAGCTCTGCAATTCTTTGGCATTCTTCCTTATCATAAAACCAAATCCCATATATGGACACTGTAAATGCACATCAAACACAAACCATGAGCATCTTCTCAAACAGCAATTCTACCTGGTAGACATTTAAATGTGACCTGTAAATGAATTTTAAAATGTATTTCCATCTTATATTTTCCACATCTAGAAACACAAAATGACACCTTGGATCCTATAAAATCAAAAAAGATCAAAGGCACATCTCCAAGCATGTAAATTACAAGCTCTTAAATATTCAATTAAGGCAAAGGTATTTGATCCTTTTCTTCAGAACACTAAACCAGTGGGGTTTTTTTCTTTAAAATCTTTTTCTCTGTCCTTTATTTCAGTTGTCATACCATATCCATTAGACTCCACTACCAGCATACTGCAGGGAGCATTGCATGCCTATGGAAGTAGGAAAATCTGTTTAGTTTTCAAACAATGTTCAGGTCTATCTTATAAGCATCAAAGTTGGTGGAGTAGTATGAACATACCTCTGCCTCCCTGTAGATTTGCTATAATTCTGCCCATTATTTTCAACAGCAAATAAGTAACTATTGGTAGCCAACTCCAGTATTAGAAATCTGTATTTAAGTTCAGATCTCCACTTAAAGTGCCTGCAGCAATGAGAGATTTGAATTTTCTGGTAGCTCAAGTTTCTCAGACACACACACACACACACCACAAATGAAAACATCACGATGGCAAGAACCATAAGGGGACTGGAGTTGGTGCAGGTTCCGCGGTCATTCCAACAGGGAGCTTTTTTCCACTCATACCCATGGTACATAGCTCTGGGAGGACACAGCACTGTCTCCAAGCAATCTGTCCACATTCGGCAGGGTAACTGTCCTAGTGTTAACCCCAGGCATCTGCGATGAGCAGGGGAGACAGAGGCACTTAAAGGCTTAGTCCGGATCTTTCCCTCTCCATCACCACAGCCCGGGGCAACGTCCGTGTTCCCAGGAACAAACAGCGAGATCCTGGCTTTCCTCCTCCTTCCCTCCCTATCCTACTGCAGGCAAGAGCTGTGTCTTAGCCTAAGAATTGGCAGTTCCTAACATGTCTTCAAACATAGCAGTGGCTACACTTCATTTGAAAATGGTTTTCACTTGAAATGGGTTGAGCACCTGTTTAAAAACAATTGCAACGCTGACCCTGATGATGTAACATTTCCTAATATTAGGAGAGTCCAAAAGCAATAACTCCTTCAATTCTACAGAGCCAAACCCGTGGCATGTGAAGTGTACCTTGGCTTTGTTAATGTTTGGAAAGAAAACGAATGTACAGCTGCTTGCAAGACACAAGTATAATATTTTCTCCATTCCCCCCCAAATTTTCAGCTGTGTGTTGTCTTCTATAGAACTAAAAATGGTTCCAACTCTTTAATACAGCACATTGGCAAAAAGTCTAAAATATCTCACAAACCAGACATCCTGTAGACATACAAAAATTAACTTTTAAAATATGTACTGTCCTTTTTATGATTATTGAAAAGTGTGATGATTTCTATTATTCACCTAAAAAAGGCGAGTAACATAATATGCACCAGTGGTTCTACAAATGTGCAACCTAAGAGCTGAACTGCACAAGTAACCTCAGGTTTTTTAACATAAATATTAACATATGCATTTCAAATACACATTAATATTCTAGCATATTCCAGTGGGCATCCCATAATAAGCTGTGAACCTGCAGAAAAGTGTGTGAACAACTCATGAGGTTCCAGAACACTGAGCTGTTATGCAAAACTACACATCCTTCTGATGAAACACATTTGAAAACTTGTTGTCCAAATCACAAGTAACTCCGTATTCTTCAATGCAACAGCACAGCAAAAACTGAGAACCCCAGACAAATCAAATTTGTTTTAATCAAGATTCTTTTTTTTTTATAAAAGAATCTCCAATGGAGAAGAGTATTGATGAAATTTTGGCCATCTGCTCTATCTTCTCGAATTTTTTTATGTCTACCACAGCTGGTGGCACCATCAATATGCAACAAAGGCTGGACAGCTTCACCTTTGGCCAATGGAACAGACATGTCACAGACTATTTATGAATATCCAATAAATCTGAAAGCTGACAGTCCCTTGGAAATGCTGCACTGCTTCTGGCCATTAGAAGCTGGAAGACTCAAACCAACAGCAGAAGCAAGCCAGTTTACCTCAACTCAGAGACAAACACAAGTAAAGTGATAACCAGAATAAAAGACCATTCTGGATTTCCCAGAACTACAGTTAATACTTTGATACACAATTGCAACAAATACAAACTGATTTTGGGTCACAGAACAAGGACACTGGGTCTGTGCCACCAAACCACACCACCACCCAACAACATATCCCATCTTAACTCCAGTTTTAAGTCAGGATACTGCAGATCCAGAGACCTTTAGCCTAGACTTTAGCTGAGCTTCAAGCCCACCCACATTTACTTTCTCACCTTGGTTAAATGGTATTTTCAAGCCAAATTAGGAAGCACAGCTGAAAGCAAGCTAAGACCAAAGCCCAACATCCTCTGAGCTTAGAGGTCACCCAGTCAGTGGCGAAATCTTTCAGAAGTGGACAGTCCTACTGCTCTTCCTTCCACAGTGCTCCCATCTGTGCAGAACAGATGAACCCTTCAGAAATACACTGAGAAACAATCACTCAGCTCGTGGCAGCACAACGTACCCTGAGCTCTTTCATGCATGTGAGAATGAGGGACCAGTGAGAGCACAGTAACTTGTGGAAATCTGAGATACCTGGAGTAGCCGTGGCATAAATTCACACTGCAGTAGTATATTCTGCTATAATCTGTATTTAAGAGAAAAAAGTGTAAACAGCAGTAGTAAGAATAAGTATTAATGGCCTCCATCTTGATTAATGATGAAGACAAAATAGCAAAAAGAAATTCTTATGTGTGTGACAACACATAAAACCCCACAACCAGAAACCTAAGATGAAAACAAACTGTAATTGTCATGGAAAATGGCACACTCGCACACACAATACAATTTCACTGCAAGCTTTCTACCAGCATGAAAACACTGCAGGTCTTATCAGGATTAAACATAAACAGATTACTTTTATCTGCCTTCCCACTCCATCAGACTGTTTGACAAAATAGAATTCCAGATCTAAGTATCATTTGTAGAGTGGTAATTTCATGTTCATGTTAAAAATGAATCACGAAACATCAGAGGCACAAAGCACATTTTTCTACTGCCACACAGAAGAGGAAATGTTAAGTCACTTTTAGGCCCAGCTTCAACCACAAAGTTATGTAAGAAGAGATTATTGTAAAAAACAGAAAAAAATAAAATCAAACTGAAGTAATGAACTGATGATGACATTAAAGGAAAAAAGGTGCCAAAATTACAATGTTGTTAACAAGATTACACAAAACTATGACATAATGCAGCTATGAAATCAAGGCGATCCAATTAATATTGAATGGGAAGCTAAATAAATTACTTAAATAAACTGACTGAAATTATTAATTAGTAAGGGATATCAGTCTTTAGAATTTTCAGAATTTGAAAAAGGCAGGCTACTCATAAATCGAAACTGAAAAATTATAACAAACTCTGTGAAGCTCCTTTAATAGCTCAGTGATTGAATTTCAGGAAGGACACTATTTAAGTTTTAAATCACGACTTCAGAGCCAATTCGAAAGCTTCCGCCTTACAATTTTCATTTTTTGGCTACGGATTTCTCCTGTCCTCACAAACACTAGAACACTTGATACTATTTATAAGCAGAAGCTGACAGCTGCTGTCTCCCAGAATTATAGATAACAATTTCTAACCTCTCAGTATTTGAAACATTAGGTTAGTTATTATGATAATACGGAATTTCTTACCAACCTCAATCATTCGTGTTAAGTATTCTGTTAAAAAGAAAGGCATTCTCTGGGATTATTTTTTCCTCTTCATTATGTCAGCGATTAGATTTTTGTCTTCTGGATAGACATTTCCATTATCAAAGCTTTTGTTTCAGTGTACCTGCAACACGTGATTTTTAAGCTATTCCTCCACAGACTGCACAAAGTCTTTAAGCTTGGTAAAAATGAATACAGAAATAACTACTGACTAGAGATTCCCCTGTACCTAGGAACTGTTTTATACTTGCTGGTATTAAAAAGAAATTTAAAAATTCTTAAATTTTTGTGGTTTATTCTTGATTTCATGCTTTTTAAGGTATTTTACTCCATGTATAGTCTAGACTCCTGCTCCTGAATATGTAAATCCACACTTGGCTATGTTAAAAAGAAGTTCCTGTATCCATGTCTGGCAAGGCAGGCAGACACCTTTATGTGCTCATCTTTTCTCTCTGCTGTCTACCATCAGGGTCAGAGAGACCCTTCAGCAAACTATCAATGCTTGCATTTCTTTCTCCAGTATTTTTTAAACTACTGCAGCCTCCAATTGCAGGACCTATTGAAAAAAGAACCAAGGTGGGTTATAGCCACAACAATGCTTTTCAGTCTATGAGTCTGTTGTTTAAAAAAGGAACTAAAGTGTGCCATGCTAATTTTGTGCTCCAATATGAGCGTGTTCCTCTCATCCATGATGTTTTACAATCACAATACAAGGATATGAGGCTCCTTCTCCTTTGCTCAGGCTCACGTGGTACAGGAGACCTGCCTGTTGAAGCTCTGCATCCTGCTCTGCAGCATAATGCACGAGAAGACTGCAACAAGGGAAAGAAAATGTAAAAAACCTGCAGCTAAGACAGCTGCACACTATGCTGGAAAGCTGAATTCCCATCCCAGAGATGTTATGCAATGATACACAAGCTGTGAAATGCCATCTGAAGTGGCTGCACTGGCTGGGTGTGCTTCATTTCCCAGGGGCTGAGTCGAGATCCTAGACCTGGGTGCAAGATTTGAGTGCATGACCTGCAAAAACACCAATCATCCCAGTCCAAGTCTGTAAGAAGTGTTTTTGAACATATGAATAATAAAGACACTGCAAAAATTTGGCTTGAGTAATTAAAGTCAGACATTCCATATTTAATTGGTCTCTAATTGTAACTACTGTGCCCTAGGAGCCCAATTTGTGAAATGGGAAGAATAACATTTCTAATCTGAGCAAGGTAAAACAGTTTGGTCTGTTCATGAGTTATCAGCTATTATAGTGATGATCATTGGAGAAAACAACAAGAAAACCCAGTAATTCTGTCTCTAGTGCAGAACTTCGGTGGCACATAACAAAGCAAGTGACCCATGCATCAGTAATGAGAAAAAACCAGAATACTGAGCAGCCTCTGGAGGTGAACATCACTCCAACTATTTGATAACTGAAACAAAGTCCTTTTTGCAAAAGACGACAATCACACAATATAAAATTCCATAAACAGAGAGATTGCACAACCAACCTTAATGCTGGTATTTCTAGTTTAGGAGTCCTAAAGTTCTTTTAGCTCTAAACAGGCTTTAAGTTCTTTCAAATGCAACATTTTGCTATTTAGATACTTAAACCCAAAACACCGGAAAAAAATTTCAGTTGTATCCTATTATACCATATTGATAGAAATGTGGCTCATCAACAGGACTGGAATTTTTAGGCCTCTTGCTTCTTGACATTGTGCAAAGCTGCACAATACAAAATATGTATTAGGTAAATGTATTTGTTTCTAAATAATGGAAATTCCTCTCTGGCTATATCCTGTTATTTCTGGAAGCTTTTAAAGAGAAGTCAAATTTTTTGTGGTTTCTCAGGCATGAAAATGCCAATAAATTGAAGCAAGGTAAGAGTTTTTCAAACAACAAAAATGTGTATTTTGATATGAGCTTAACCTAAATTCCTAAAAAGCTCTGAAAAGGCCCTACCTGTTAAATTATCAGACAATTGTTCTTTCATTTAAAGGTTGATAAAGCTTCTGATCCACTTATCTGGAGAACCGTTAACAAAGACAGGGAAAAGGAAGACTTGCTATTTCCATTATCTCAAATGTTTAAAATATTATATATGAACAAGCAAGCAAGAAAAAAACCCAAAACCCAACCAAACCAGTTATTAAAGGAAAAAGAATCCTACTCAGAGACATGTTAATGCCAGGCAATGATTACACATGGCCATTTTTCAGCTTAACCAGTGAAATTCGAGTGGGGAGAGAACTGTGTAAGCAATTTTATTTAAAAAAAAGCAAACACAAAATATGCAACAACAAAAGCCCCAACAAAATGAAAAAGCCCCTCCAGACCCCTTTCCCCAAAAGCAAATGGTTTGAGAGTGGGCAATGATTGGCAACACTACTCAAGTCAAGAATAAGTTCCTCACTACCATCTGTTTGTGCTTGGAACTATGCCTTAAAAATCAAGACAAAATTTTTGTTAATAGAATGGACCCTGAAATATTCCTACCATCATCCATCAGTCCATGAAAGTTGGGGGACCAATCTGCAGACTTCCAGATAGAACCAGCAAATATTTCTGGTTTCATGAGGCAAAAAAAAAGGCACAGCACAGACATGGTGGATTGTTTAATAAGTCATGTCTGTGGCTCTACTGTGAGAGACTGACTTCAGGCAGATTTTTAATCCAAATTTATCAGAAATTTTTTATGATGAAAAATCAACTGTGTAGCAGTCAAACAAAATAGGGTCACTGGAAAGCCCCCTAAATGGCCTCAAAGCTGAAGTTCTGTTAGTACTGCAGGAAAATGTAAAGCCCATTGATCCGTTTATTTCCATAAAGCTCAGCAGATGTAAGGGTCCATCAGCAGGTTCTTTACTTTTTTTGGAAAAGAGCCCAAATGCAAACTGTATTTGCAAGATTTCCCTTAAATATGCCTTCTGTTGATGCTACAAGAAATTTTTAGTCATGACACAGGAATAGCATCTATGTTATGATCCATCTGGCTTAGAGAATTTATTTTTTTCCCCCACACCACTGGTTTTCCAGTCACCTCCTGCCATTGCATCATCAGTTCCAAATAATTTTTAAACCATGATGGTGCGTGACACTGAAATTAAGGCAGGAAGGCTGGAGATGCCAGGCTATCAATTTCTTAAATAACAAGTTGTTCTTAATAAATATTTTCTTCTTATAAATAGACTCTCTTAAATAACAAGTGGTTCTCGTTACTATTTCACAGTAGACTCCCAAAATGTCCCCATCAGACTAGATCTCCATTGCCTTTTGTAGTGGAAATGACTGAAGAGTCTCACTCAAGGAGTGTAAAAGGTAAGTGAAGAGGTACTAAGAGAAACGACTGGTGGGTGAAAGTCCTGTTCTAGTTTTGATAGAGAAAAATGATAGACACTGACTTTAGAAAGGTAAGTGAAAAAGTCTGCAGCAAAGCTAAAAAACTACATCCAACTCAGCCAACACAAGCATGGTTTGTGTGAAATACAAATCCATCAGAGAAAGGCCTACTGGAAAACAAATGCAACTCCTCAAATCTGAAACTATGCTCTTTTTTAGCTTACCTGTGCTCTATATTCTCTGCTGACTTTTTAAAGCAAACAGTAAAACATGTCTTCAACACACCGAAAAGAAGCCAGGCCCTGATCTACAGAAGTCATCTGAACACAACACAAAAATGCCTTACACAAATCTAGGCTAAATATAAATCCATACATTCCATCAGCAGAAAGGCTTACACTAACACAAGACTGTCACAAGTGGAAGAGGTTAAACTAGAACCCTTTTCTTGATTCTGTGCACTTCACTTCTACCTAGTAAAAAAAGCAAAGAGAACTCTCCTCAATTAAGAAGGGGACAACCCAGCTTTTCCAGCCTGGGGACAACAGAAAAATTGCTTTTATTGGAAAGAACAGAAAGGAGAGCTACCTTCAGTGTCTCAATTTCCAGCCCTTTTCTTTCCACCTGCCTTCCACTATGTTAAGAACAGCAGCAGCTTCCGTGTGTTCCTTGTGGAGTATCTGGGCTTCCAGTCCCATGGGGAAAAGCTGCTCTGCTGTGTGACACACACAGCTCGTAGAGGACTCACCAGGATCCTCACATCAAGGTTTTCATTTACAATTTAGTCCAATCTAAGAATATGTTCCCAATTATTTTTAAAGTGCATCTCTGAGGTACCTGCCAAAGGTACACCTCTAATTCCACAGCTATAGGTAAGTTCAAGGTCAAATTGTTTTCCAAACTCTGACAATGCCATTTTCCAGTACATTAGAAGAGAGGGGGGAAAAAAGAGAAGATTATTTTAACCTCAAATAGGTGTTCAATAGCATGTCATTTTTTCCTGAAACCTGAATTTTTACTATAATCAGTATGATGAGCTGTCACTCCAAATGGTTTAACTCCCACAAAATAATGAACAACTTCAAAAAGGGCTTCATGAGGAAAATAAGCAACCTTAACTATAGATGATGTTTCTAATTCTGACTGTTGTGATCTCATCTCTTATTTCTTCACTGCATACCTTCAGATCCTAAGTAATGGAAATACATTTGCAGATCTGGACTAAGTTCTTAGCCTGCAACAATAAAAGTCTTAAGTTACTTGTATATACTTGTAACAAGAAACACGTAAGAAATACCCTAAGATCAAGAGAATTTAAATCCCCCCACTTCTGTATTTTTCCATTTGGATACTCCGTACACACCATCATTTTGGAGGTAGGCAATTATTTCATTTTTCCTATACCATCTCTGGTTCTAAAATGGTTAGAAAAAGAATTTAAAAATTCACACAGAAATAGGCCAAAGTCAACTACTCCTCCTGAGATCTCAAACAGTTCATATTTACAGCATATCTTGTGCATTCCCTTTTATTGCTTTGCCACAGCCTGTTAACGTGTTATACTCAACACATTAAAGAGTTCTCTGCTGTTCTGTAGCCATTCCTTCTCTTGCAGTCAGCTGTGACACTGCCTTCAGTAACATCTGCTTGGCTGTAGGGCTGCAGACGGAAACTTTTCAGTACAATTTTTAGCAATATAATACAATTTCCCAGGCACAGGAAGGACTCTCACTGTTCTCACAGAGTGACAGGCAAACAGTAACAGGTTTACTCCAGTTGTGGGTAGGTTCACACCGTGTCCACAAGCTAAATTTCACCCTGAACCCTTTATTATTCACATATGGTCACTGCATTTTTACATGCCTGAAAGGTGAAGGATCATTAAAGTATTAATATAAATGTTTCACCTGCACTTTTGTTGTGAAACTGCAATTTAGTAATCTCTTTCATGAAGATACAAATACCATCCCTTTGAAGTACCTTGTTGCTTTTTTCTTTTGATTACTGTAATTCTATTTTACATTTTATTGTATATATTTTAAAATTTTATATTAACTACTGAAGTTAGTGTTCAGATTACTCAGAAGTTTACTGACTCTTCTGTATTCTTGCACACAAGACATTCTGTGTGCAAGAATACAGAATGTTCTGTGTATATGTACAAAGAGAAACAACGCACCCCTGAGATCAAATTTGTCACCAAGAAAATGTAATTTAAGTAGTAAATAGTTTCTTATTTAACCTGTAATTCAACAGAAAAGAAACCCCTCAGATTTATCAAATTCATTTTATATTAGCAGCTAGACATTTCACAATAGCAGCACTGGGAGGTAGCCTGCAACTTTGACTCCCCGATTGCAGAGATAGTCATATTTAAATAAAAATTTGGGATTTTTGCCTTGGGCTATTTTCACTGCAGCAACTGTATTATTTCCACACAAAGTACAAATGCATATTTCATTTTGCTTCAGAAGTCAGCAGTGTTTTATTAGCTTATGCATCATCCTTTAGGAGTAAAACTCAACAGTAATCATCGTCTGCTTCCTCAGTCTCTCCCCTCCTTCAGCTTTTAACTCTCAGTGCAAATTTGAACATCTACTTTTCTTTCTGTTAAAGAGCGTTAGAGAGAGAGAAATATTCACATGAGAGAAACCAGAATAAAAACAACAGGTAACAATAAACAAAAAGTAGCAAAGCCCTGCAGGAAGACATATCATACCTCACCAAAAAAATTCCAATGTTATTTCTCTCCTTTTTCTAATTATTATGAAATTTCATGAACTTGTTAATTGAGAGATGCTACACGTTCCTGTACAGAGGATTTAACACTGTATATTGCTTAGGAAAAGATATTGAAATTTTACAGAAAGGGAGTTTGTTAGACAGAGACAAAAGAATTGGTACAGCTCATCAAACAGAAAGCCCATATCCTGTCTAAGACAATGGCCAGCAGCAGATGATTCACAGAAACAATCTTCTGAGTCCCTTTATTGTTGACTTCTGACCTGAAGCATGTGTCTTACATCACTTTTTTTTTCCCCCCTGGCTACAGAATCTGGTTGGTTTTATGCATGTAAATAATACCTCTGTTATGCAAAGGGATTACTAAAACAGCCTCCAAAAGTCCTAGGCATATGTATGTCCAAAATAATGAAGCCAGCAGGAAAAACCCACCGGGGTATTTTTTCAGACTGATTTGAAGCAATGCATTATGATATGAAGACTTTGTATTTTATGAAAGGAAGCTCCTCTGCAAACCCAGCGACTGGGCTGCAGCCACGGTGATTAAAGCAGAGCAGGCAGCAGCATTCAGCCCAGTGCTGTTACTGGTTTGCATGCCAGCTAAGACAAAAAAGCAACGCTGCATTTGCAGCCCGAGTGGAATTCCACTGGAGCACTTGCACCGTGTTTCTGTATGTAACACATTCCTTGTCCTTTAAAGGGTATGCTATCTTACACTTGGGAAGGGTTTCTTTCCTTTTCCCTCCTGTAATTGAAAAGTATTCTTTTCTGCCGATTTAAGGCTTGTTTTGACAAAGAGAGCACTGATGAGGCACTCAAGAGCTCGTATTAAATCAAAGTTAGACAGAAGTGAGCAGCTTGTATATGTGCCGTGGGATACACTTGCTCACATATTTATCTTCCATGTTTTGAGAGAAGGTTACAAATATTTTTATATATATACACATACATATAAAAGAGTGTGAGTAAGCAAGCTCACATTCCAAGAGAAGTTTTCTGGCTATGTCAGGAGTGTAGTCCACCCTCTGCTAAAGCAAACCTATTTTTTTCAAGCACAAGAGGACATTATCAGAGCAGCCCGTGTGGATATACAGAAACCAGAGATCGTCATGGCTCGCTGAGGTGATGAGCTGACGGGTGGATGGCGCCCATTATCTCCACTCCTCAATCCAAGTTTTCCTGAAAAACGGACAGGGGGAGGAGAAGGCTCCAACTGAGCGTAAGGCACAGAGGACAAGCAAAGGATTAGGAGTGAACAGCAAGAAAAGGAAGGATAATGCAAAAGATACTGAAAACATTTCAAAGAGCTAGAAAATAGTTCCTAGATTAGAAGATCCAGTTGTCAGCAATTTAAAACAATATTCAGGTTTTAACTTCTGTACAAGGCTATTACATAAAATAACTCTGAAGCAAGAAAATTAACCAAAAGGAACGTGCCTTCACTGTCTCTAGAAAATACACTCAGGTTCAGCTGCTTCAACGCTCCTTGGAATTTTAAAATGTTTCAAGCCTTGGTTCGGCAAGCGTATCACCCCCTGCCCAGCCACCAGCCGGGGGAACCCGACACGAAGTACAAGGGGAAGGTGGTGCATGAAACTCAGCTGAACTGCTTCTACATC
Organism: Lycocorax pyrrhopterus obiensis; assembly: GCA_014706295.1. Lineage (NCBI taxonomy): Eukaryota > Metazoa > Chordata > Aves > Passeriformes > Paradisaeidae > Lycocorax > Lycocorax pyrrhopterus. The sequence goes on along the minus strand of JACSVZ010000015.1, from coordinate 72,798,840 downwards.
AAACCTGGAGGTAAGACAACATCACCCACTTGTGTGCACAGAAACTGTACTGCTAGCTGCCATCAGTGTTGCCTTCCTGTTTAAACAGAGCAATCTGTGTAATGTAGGAGACTACACTAATACCTCACAGCAGTATTTGGTGATAATGTACTGTGAAGCCCTGAATGTGTGATCACACCACCACAGGATCTAGATAATTCTGGTAATTCTCGTATCTGGGGAGTTAAGTAGATGGGTGGTTATATATGGTAGATGGATGGTTGTATCTTGGTTATATATTGTATTTTGAGCGCCTAAGGAACATTGCTTCCCCACTTCCACTGCAACATGATTAAAAGAAAGGAATGCAAGTATAAGAAAAAGAAACAAAAGGGGTTTTTTTGTAGACAAAGAGGCTAAGAAGTTTAAAACATACGAAAGCTGGAAATACTAAATACATGTGTGCGTATGTGAAGGGATTAAGCTGCAAAGGCTGTTACACAAGGGATTTGTGAAAAGCAACCAGCTCTGGAATATCCTTGTTTGCAGGAGAAATATGTAGGCACTCATGTGTGTATTTCCCCTGATCCTGAAACACCTACCATTTTATGCTATACAAGGAGACATGTGTGAAGTAGAGGATACACAGGTAGCCACATGAAAATAACCCCTCTGAAAAAAATCATTATCTGTTGCAAGCCAAACTCTTGAGCATTACTGCATCATATGCCTATCTTATCTTGAAAAGACGTCAGGAATGCCCAGCACTGGCACTACACTCTCCACAGTAAACCTCCAGACAAGCTAATTTGTTGCTTATATGCTGACATCCATAAATGGGAAACAAAGACTCTGTCTAGCAGATATATGCAGTATTACTCTCCTGCCATCCCATACAGAAACTCATCACAAAGGTAGGATGCTTGATACATGGTCCTAACTCTATTCCATATCCTGCTCCTACTGCTTTGTTTGCCCAGGGAGAGCTACAGCTCCACCATGCACAAAATAATTACCAGCCATCAAAAAACTACCCAGCTTTTTTACCTTAGCTCCGTAGCCTGTTTCTTCTCACATGGCATAAAGCTGCTGTGACTTCCAGATTGGGCTGAAACTGAAAACCTACATTAGGATTTCTGCACTTCTTTTCCTTACACTTTTTTTTAAGCACCTTCAACACACAACAGAAACACATCATTAGAGCAAAAAGATGGCTGCAGCCATCGTAGTTACAGCTGCAAAAAGCCACTCGACAAATGAAAACCATTCTGAACTGTTTGTTCAGTCAACGGCTTCCACAATTGGCACCAAATCCTCAGGGTAGGAAGGGTGAGGAAGAAACAACTAAAACATCCTTTTTAGAAAGTCTGAATAGAAATAGCTGTGCTGGATGGGCGGCGTGACAAGGGACGTGGTGTTACGCATCAAAAATTGAAACTTAAGGCCTTCAGAAGTGGCGTCTACAACTTCCACTGAAAAACATAAATTGTTCTTAGTTTAAAGGAAAATATGAATAATAAGGCAGCCCTGGAAAAACTAAATTTAGAAATACTTATTAGTAGAAACAATTCTGCTTTAAAAACAACAAACAAAAGGTAATTTTATAGTTCCTCCTCCTTTTTTTTTTTTAATATGTGAACCATAAAAACCTAAATCATACAACACTTATTCTCCACAATACACAGAAAAAAACCCCCAACCACCCTAAAGCTGAATTAACTAATACCTGCTAATCCTAGAATCACAATAATAATTTAGTTTGGCTGGGGCCTCTGCAGTTCTCTTAGCCCAGCCTTCTGCTCAGAACAGTGGCAGCTGCAGTATGAGAGACACTTAGGGAAAGAAGAAATCATGAACAACTACAAGGTTCCATAAAAAACTATATTCCATGGCACTTTTTCAGGTAATTTATTTTTAATTAATATTCTTGTTCACTTCCCTACGTTAGAAATCCACTCCTCCTTCCATAGATTTAAGCAGAGTTTAGTTACAGGTTTCAAAACCTGTCGTTTGTGCACTCTAGAACGGGCAAGCCAAATAACCTGCACACTGCAAAACCAGAATTCCTGATGTTAAAACCCACTTCCCTTGAGCCAGCACTGCTGCATGTCCCTCTATCCCCGAATGCAGCATTAAGTTATGCCATCAAGTTATGATAATATTTTTATATCTCAGCAGGCAGGCATTGAAGATTTTCAGGTATCCTTGAAAATTAAAATGAGACAGAAAGCAAAAAGATCTAATATATAAATGCACATATTTTATGGTTCTAGTGATAAAAATGTAAATTGGTATCAATACGATTTCCAAGGGGCAGTTTATTATTTTTCTTGACATTCTGAAGTAACTTTTACCATTTTCTAAGCAAATTAAAATCATTGGTTAGTTGAAGTATAGACCACAAAGGCAGGAACTATATGGGAAATGTAGTAGAAAATTAGTAATGCTTTTATCTATGCTTTTATAAACTGGTTTATGAACAGATAATTTCTGAGTGTAGGTACAAGGAAGTCAATAAACTGAGTGCTAGAGGCCACCTCACATGAAAAAAAATTATCAGCACTATGAATCCAATGAATAGAGGCAGAAAGAAACTGGCTTTGCTTCTCTCAAGAAAATCTGCAGATGACAAACTATAAAACAGTTAAGTTGGACAGAAACTTAAACAGGTTTCCAAAAAAATGCATGCAACATGACAAAGCTCATGGTGCATCCTTCATCTTCTGGGTTTAGAATTCTCTCTTAGGAAAACATTAATTAATTATTTTCAGCGTGTGTGTTTTCTTTGGAAATTTAAAAAAGGAAAATAATGCCTATGCTTAAGAGGGTTAGCATTCCAACACTCTCAGCAAAACTGAGGTTTCACTTTAAGGTCAGGAACATCCAGGGAAGATAATCATGACCTCTGCTGTTGTTCTGTCTTGCTGGATACACGATGAATTTTTAAAATGCTGATCAAAGGAGTGAAACTGGAATGGAAAGGAGGAAAGATTTGTTTGTATCTCTGAGACAAAAATGTCTCCAAGGACAGAACCTCAGGTAAACCACAATCATTTGTATTCTGAACAAATGGCAGTAGTCAGTCCAGGCAGACTTTTTAAAAAGAGCTTTACCCAAAACTGTTCAGCAAAAAACCAGGCTGAGAAGAATATATCCTAAAAAAGGGCAAGGCCCTCCTGCCAAAACTACTTTGCATTTCTACAGTTTGGGTTTACACTTTTGTTTCAAATTGCCAAACACTTTTCAAAGAGTTTTAAACTACAGAAATATTTTCTTCAACAAAAACATGTAGGTTGTAGCAGGATGGAATAATGATTCTGCAAACAAACTTAACCTTAAAAAAATTGGTTTTAAGTTATTCAATTGTGACAAAAACACCACATTTTGCTTAATGATGCAGCAACAGAAAGCCATTTCTGAATCAGTAGACCACTGAGTTTGGAGAAAAAATAATACAAATTGGAAAAAGTTAAAAACATTTACAGGTATTTGTTTCAAAATTCTGAAAGATGAATGAGCATTTGGGGAATAATCAACCGAATACACGTTTTAGTTTTCTGCATTCCTCCTGTCGGGGTTTTGATGCCGGACCTGATAATGTATGTTGGCAGGGAGGAGGCTAATAAATAAGGTTCTCCTTTCTAAACTGGTATTTTTACCCAAACCAAAAACATCGAACAGAAACTCTATTACATCATAAAGACAAAGGGTGGAGTATCTATTTTGCCCGTCTCTATTGAGCAAGTAGTAGTTTATTGGTCAATATACAGAAGGCCAAGTCTAAATATACACACAAGTAAATTTAACCACCAAATGCTGGTTTCATTCTCAAATTAAAAAAAAAATCAGAAGGAAGAATAGGTTTAAAATACTGTGTTACACAATAATGTAGTATAGACTATGAACACATTTCAAGGGGAAAAAGACACTATGGTAGCCAAAAGAAAATTGGTTTTCATCATATATTCTTTTTTACATGTCACTCAGATTCTCTCCTTGTTGCCTCCTACTTTCCCTTCGGAAGTAAACTTTATAAGTCTACAAGCTAAGATGTTCTTTACAAGAGAAATGCTATTTGCAGGGTCACTGCAGAGGTGGGACACTTATTATCCATTTGGATTTTTACCAGGATCTATCTCCTTAGAAGGGTGAACTAAAATGAGCCACGATCAGCCTCAAAAGAAGATGAGTTGTTCTATTTGAGAGGGCTCATGGATGCTGTAACACAGTCTAAGAATGAAAAATAATAGTTTGAGGAAAATATACACTGTTACCTTTTCCTAAACATTTTACAATCACTTGCCCCCAAGCATATATTTGGAAAAATTTTCATACACAATTATGAACTACGGGGGAAGAAAAAAAAACCCCACGAACCACAGATAAAACCCACAAAATTTCTTTAGAGAGCTGGCAAACTTCCCTCTCCCTCCTGTCCCATTTACCAGATGTCTTTGCAGTGTAGGAATCTGGGAAAATAATACCAAATCGTCAGGGTTCTGATAGACATATGGTGGCAGGTTAAACCGAAAAACTGAAACAAGTGTGAGGTTATGTACATACCACGTGTGTCTGCACAGCTTTGCCCAAACCTGGCATGCCTGCTCTGCTTTTGTACCACTTGCTGAGCCTCTGCAAAAGCCCAAATCCAGCAGACACGTCTCACTAAAAGGCTTTATTCCATTTCAAGCCTAGGAGATGACATGAGCAAAGCCCTTGCTACAATGTGGCACAGAAATGAAAAGTAACTTCTGTGTCCAAATAGGTACAGAAACTGACCGAGAGAGAATATTGGTTGACGTGTCACACAATTCTTCTCCACTCAATATAGCAGAAAAGCACCCAATTAACCTGTATCAGATCACTGTCACAATTAGCATACTATTTTAAGGTAGGATCTTGTGTTCTTGGCAGCTGAAATGCTCAAGGTGAAGCCAGCTCTGAGATAAGCAACTTAATATCCCCCAAATTCTCTGTTCCCTATAAGCATCAAAACCAGTGTTCAGCGATGAAAAGGTAAATGAGTGAAATCAAGAAATAATTCACTGACCCAGCCCACAGACACAAACACCTGGCACAGAGTGGGGAACAGCTGTAATTATTATATAGCTGCTAAAGGCAGAAAACTAAGGTAATTTAATCAATAATTTACTGCTATGTATTTCTTCTGAACTATCTCATATCAAGGCTTAAGCAGCAGGATCTAAATACTGGTTTTCCCAATAACTATCACCAAAAACTAATGAAAAAAGTAGAAATTATGTAGTTAAGATTAGTCAGATACACAACTCACGAAATTTTAAAAAAATCTTTAAAACTGTTAGATCATCTAAACAAAAGCAGAACTACTGTCTTGCTCTCAGAAAGAAAGCATCTAGAATTGCAGTTAACTACGTAAGTTTAAAGGTCACATTGCAAATTGCCTGTTTGATCCATAAACCTTCTGTTCCTTGGTGGACAAAGATTTCTGCTGGCATTAAAAACTGTAATTTGAGCTTCCCTCCTGGCTTTGAAATGCATAAGCCCAGCTCTACCCTAACAGATTCCCCAAACAAAACTTTTCTGTGAAACAGTGGATCAGTGCAAACATTAACTGGCATGGATCCCAAATCCAGCCTGAAAAGTCCTGGGATTAGACTGTAAGTGTCTCCAACATGGTGTTTAGACAATACTTCAACTTAAGATGACCAGGATCACATGAAACAATAGAAGAAATATGAAAAAATAATAAAGTAAAAAGATGAAATATACCTTTTTTATTTTAAACATTTCTAAAATGCATATTTATTGTGTATGATTTTGGAAAATTTTTTCTATTGGAATAATATATTGGATACAAAGCAAGCTTTACAAAAGGATAGCTATTACATGACAAAATGTTGTTGGACTTGTCCAGTACACAAGTACCACCTTTTCCTGCCAGGAGGATTTATTTTAGACTGTGTGATACAACCAGCCACAGATATTCAGCTGTACAAAATGAATTTTGAATACTGGAACAAACAAAACAGTGGGCAGGGCCAGCAATTAGAAACCCAGAGGAAATCGTTAGTTTTGTTAGGTCTAATAAGAAGACACGTATGAAAAACAGCATAAGAAGTCACCAAGTCAAACAACATGTTAGAAAAAGATAATTTGTTTCCAGTTACTGTTAAGTGTTACTGCCAAACTGTCCACTGTTCTGCCAAGTAAACAGCTATTACTGAGTACTCCTTGTTAGTATGTGAAGGCAGGAGATAAAAATAATATTACAACATAAGGGCCTGAACCCTCCAGCTTTGTATGAAAACTTCATTTAACAGGGAATAAGCCTCAAACCTTAGTTTTGCAAAAAGCTATAAAGAGAAGTTGTACAATAAAGCACAGCAGCAGGAAAATATTCATCTAGAAAATTCAAGAGGATATTCGGAACTGTGTTTGGGTGAGACCCTTGTGAAAACACACACTTAAGGTTGAGGAGATCCCTTTATTTTATGTTGCAAAGGCTTTGAAATACAAAGTAAGGAAGAAAGGGCAAGAGGTATCTGCAACTCAGTGAAGAAATCACCACACGAACTATTTGTGGGGACCTAAAGAAAACCTGGAAAAGTCAAATGAGTTGGTAAACAACTTGTCTTCCAATTTGCTCTGGAAACAGATGTTTTCATGAAAATCTGAGAAAACAAGAGTTTTTCCTTTGAAGTATCAAAACCTTCAGTTTTCTTGAAGAAATAATAATTAAGCTTTTGTAAGATTATTTTAGGAAGATAAACAGCTAGGGGTAACATATCCTTATACCAGAACTCACTTGATACTGACAGAATTTATAGGGATTTTTTAGTAAAATGAACATGAATCTTCTCTCAGACAACCAAATTCTCAATTCACTTAAGAGGTATAGATTTACCCATGGTTAGATCAAACAGCTGACCCTGGTAAAAATCAGATCCACAGACCCAGGCATCCTGCTCAGAAGCACAGGCTACTTCTTATATTTGAGACCCCTCAAATCTAAAATTTTGACATCTCTTAGTGAAAAGACAGCTTACATCCCCCAACCCCTGATTTTTCTGCTAGTAAAAAAATAAACAAATTATAGTTTAGTCTGATTACTGCATATAAAAACTTATTTTCTGTCCCCGCAGAATTATGGTAACTTCTAATTACTCATTATACCACTTGTCTCAACAAAAATGAAAAATTAAGTGATCAGGTTTCAAAAGGTAGATATTAGTATATACATATATAAACTCCTATGGAGTTTCAAAATGAGATTAAACAAGATTACACCTACGTAAGAAAAACCCTTCCAAGTCAGAGGGAATAAACAGGTGTCATAATACTTTAAATCCTAATGTCTGGTCCAGTCTAGGTTAGCCTGGAGATGTCTGCAATTCTTTTCCGTTTCTTTCTGAATTCCAATCCTTTGTCAACCTAGCAAATACTCTCAAAAATAGCAGCTTCATTTAGGCAATTTAGAATGCTCTTTTCTACCACATAGTGTGTGCGAACAACAGGATTCCCTCTTGAAATATTTTCCAACTCCAAATTAGTTTATGAAATAAGAAGGTCTAGCAGATTATCAAATTGGGCTGCTTGGCAAGCCACGGATTGCTTTCGCCTTTCCTTCATCCAGAGGGAACACTTGAGCATCACAGTTCACATAAACCACTTCTGCAATCTGCTTTTATGCGCAAAGGACAAAGCCCAGATCATGTACTACAGCTCTGCTTCAAGCACAGCTACAAACCGTGGATTTGCACCTGCTCCCTGCACACTGTAACAGCCTGTGTGCCGATCTGCATGCACAAGTGAGCTTCCTCACGTCTTCCATTCATTTCTGAGCTTGCCTGACACTTGCTAATTCTCGTGCAAAGATAATCATGCAATATAAACAGAAAGCCCAAAGTAATGACTTTGTCTTTCAGCGGGGTTTAAATTAGACTCAGCATTATGTTGTCAGGAGTTACGCCTAATAGCTGAGAAGCAACCTGCCTTCCAGCGTGCTCCAAGAACAGTATTTTGGAGCTGGAGCAGAACACAGGGCTTGGATTGGCTGCATTTGTCTATTTTTATGCAGAAAATCAAGACTACAAATATTACACTGAGACTTCCCAGAACTGACTGGGGTATATTCAGAACACACACACACACACTGTCTCTCTCAGCCCATCACATACACGCAACCATAAACATCCAAGTTTGTCAGTTAAATGAGGAGATTACTCCTGAGCTCATTCTAACACTTCCTTTAGCAGAGTGGCATTTTAGGGAGCACCGAGCGATTCTTCCCTTTCAGCACATCAAAAAAAGCAAAATGCATTCCTTCAGTTTCAACTCTTGGAAGCTGCAGTCCAGGCACTTGGACTATCTTAACCAAGAACAGACTGAAGAGAACCTGACTCCAGTATCTAACCCAACGTGTCACATACTTACACCTGGCATTTCTGTAGAGTAGGAAAGGGTCCTGCAGCTGGAAATCGAGGTCTTTAGTAATAGGTTCTGTTCGATTTTCCATGCTCAGTCTGTTCATAATTGTGAAACCATGCCTTGGAGAAGCCGATCTGAAAAGGGACAAGTAGAAATCCCATCAAGTTGAGGAAAAAGGAAATAATGAGAATTTCTTTGTTGTGTAGTGCACCAAATTTATTATTTATTTATTTCTAGAAGATGCTACAAAAATCTAATTTTGTTGCTGAGGAAATAAGAATTGACTCTTGCAGGTTCGTTAATCCTTTTAATTATGACAAAGCCCTACATTATACATGAGAAATAAACAGACCATCAGCATCACATGATCCAATGCCACCATCTACCCTATAGTTCCTCACTGGACTAGAAAGCAGCAATTAAAACAAGTCAGAGCAAGCAAACTTTTCAGCACCCAGGTTAACAACTGCAGATACTAACAGTCATCAAAGAGAGAATTTTCTGTACCACCTAAAACCTAAGGACAAAAGTGACCATGTGAGAAACTGAAACAGGCTGCCCCAGAGCAGCTGTGAATCCTCCCCCATCCATGAATGATCCCTGATAAATGATGAACCTAAACCACTCTATGACCCTGAATGATTATTCTCATTCATGGGGATTACACATCAAGTCTCTCAGATAAAAGTGAACTGTTAAACCTATCATGATCCTGACAGGAGATACTCCTTTCAAACCAAGTTTGGCAACAAAGGAAAATAAGATGGCTAAACATTTGGGAAAAGTGCCATCTCTGCTTAATTGCTGGTGTGTGGATTTCTCTACGAAACCAAAACACAGGAACCTGTATTACAGGATTGGTGTCAACCAAAAAAATAAACAAAAGGGAAATCTTTGACAAGAATCCTTGTTTGCAAGGGTCAACACTTCGCTTAAAACAAACAAACAGTCCACTTCCACTGGTATTAACCCAGTTGGAAGTCAGGCTTTTTAACTGTTCCTCAGAACTCACAGAGACGAGCTGGGTAGTAAATAAGTCAGCCCAAGGAAAATGGTAACATCACTTTACACTGTGACTAAGGTAATGAGAAGCAACAAAGGCAACACCAGTGGTCTCCAAACTATCTGTTGGCAATGTCTTTTCTGCAGGACTTTATAAATTTGTTTGAAGTCACAGAAAATTAAACTGATGATGAGGGCAATGCATGATGTTACTCACAACCTGTTCCATGCTGCTGCAGCCAGGCAGCAACCTCTGCCCTAAATGGAAACTTCCTCAGGCAATGAAAAGAACAGTGAAAGGTAACAAATACCAGAAGTACCAGGTTTCATGTTGTCAGTTCTTGGGCTCTGAAACCAACGTACCAGGAAATACTGCTTCTGTTTTGTAGCACACAAGTCACCACATCCACCTACTGCCAGCACAACAAAGGGCTGCTTCTTTCCTCTCCTGGTGGTAATTTTACAGCATCTGATCCCCACTCACCTGAGAGCAGCTTAGAAAAATTACTGATGACCATTGCCACTGCTGGTACAAGAGAGCTGGAAAGACTGGAACCAGCATTCCCAGTTCCCATAGAGCTGACAGACTGTTGGGCCTCTCTGTCACCTCACACACATCCCTCTCATCTTCTCAAAACCACCTCTTGCTTTCTCAGCTCCCCTACCGGATCCTTTTTGACATAAAAGTTGAAAAAGTAACTTTCTGCTTTGGCCTTCCACCCCAGCAGCTACTGCAAGACCTGCTGACTGTGTAACTTTCTGATTTTAACAAAAGTCACAGAGAAATGCTGGGGCACCAGCATGGAAACCCCAGCACAGGGCAGGCTTCACAACAGAACAAACGTTATGTGCTAGAACAAATGCTGTAAAAAATGATGCTCTGAAAGCCACAACCAGAGTTGCTGCTAAAAGAAAGCATTAAAATCATCCAAAATGTTGAATGTATTATGCATGAAAAATGAACAGACACAAGTAGTACGAAAGTTCCCTAAGTAGGGAACACAATATTTCAAAAGCTCTGCCGTTCCCTTCCTTTAAGCAATATCATTATTTATTTCGCTCTCTTTTGTTCAGACGCTTTTAAACTGCAAATCCTATTTAAATTGACACAAAAGATTCCTACAGTTTACCCATACCAAGATGTAAATCACATTTGGAAGTCTTATCAAAATACAAGGTAATGTTTCCTTCAGAATGTTTTCTTTCCCACATTTGCTTCTGCCAGTTTCAGTTTCTTTTCACCCTTGAACAAGGGGGAGCATTTTACTTCATTCCAGCCAGCTTTTCCATACCCACAGGTTTCACCCGTATATGTTAAACTGTGGTGTCCTCACCTCGTGTAAACAAACAGCGTTCCTTCCACATCTGTCTTCTCCTGCAGAAACGGAACATTAAGAAAGTTGAAGACAGGGCAGCGTTTTGCTCACCATCAGTGAGCGCCCCTGTCTCTGTTTTATCAGTGCCATCAGTTACACCTGTCTCACCCAAGCCAGGAGAAAATAACTAAACCCAGCTTCATGGGCTGGTGGTGAGAGGCTGGAGCTAGCACAGGTCACTACGCAGCTGACCCAGGTTTTGAGGTAAGGTATGAAAATGCTAAAGGCACAAGGCCATGACACTAAACATTGCACTAGGTTAATTCTAGGCTACACCTGAGCACAACGCACAGGCAAGAGGCAGAGAGGGGATTTTCCAAAGGGCACCTGCTTTGGAACAGAATGTTTGGGACAGAAATGGGGGAAAACAACACAAAAGGCAGATTGGGCAGGTTCTTCAAACACAGGCTCTGAGCCTCACCATTACAACAAGCCAAGAACCACCTGCAACGAGCCTGAACGTTCTATTACCAAAAGCTTCCCCTTGGTAATTACATCTGTGCATCTTACAACAACGCTTTCAGCGCTGGTAACTCCACCGCTCCTTTGCACACGTTTGGGTTCCGCTACAGGTGTTGGAAGGGCAGAGGGGCGCCTGAGGCCCACAGCCGTGGGTTAAACCCCAGTCTTCCATGGCTTTGGGTTAAAAACCAAGACCTGGGTTAAACTCCAGCCTCCACAACCCTGGGTTAAACCCCAGTGTTCCATGCCCTTGGGCTAAACTCCAGCCTCCACAGCTCTACGTTAAACCCCAGTCTCCCACGGCCGCAGGCTAAACTCCAGCCTCCATAGTCCTAGATTAAACCCCCGCTTCCCATGGCCCGAGGTTAAACCCTTTTCTCCCACAGCTCCCGGTCAAACCCCACCCTCCACAGCTGCCGCTGCACGTGGCACAGCTCCTCCATCCTGCCGCCTCCCAGAGCCCCATTCCCGGACACCCCGGTGCTCCTCAGCGCGCCCAGAGCGGCTGTATCGGGCACACGCCCGGGGAACACCGAGGAACACGGGGAAACACGGGGGAACACCGGCGAGCCCCTCCCGCTCCCCCACCCTCACACCTCGGCCATGGCGCGGGGGCGGGGCGTGCGGCGAGGGGGGCGGGGCGTGCGGCGAGGGAGGCGGGGCGTGCGGCGAGGGAGGCGGGGCGTGGGGCGAGGGAGGCGGGGCGTGGGGCGAGGGGGGCGGGGCGTGCGTCGAGAGGGGGCGGAGCGTGTGGCCGCGAGGCCCCGCCCCCCGGCGCGCGCGGCGGGCGGGGTGGGGCGGGGCGGGGCGCGGCGGCGCGCGCACGTACCCACTGGCTGGCGCGGTGCCCGAAGGTGTAGAGCGCCACCTGGCTGGCCACGTCCACGATGCCGCTGATGTAGGGGTCGTGCTGCCGCAGCGCCGCCAGGCTGATGTCCAGCCCCCGGCCCAGCGCCGCCGCCATCTTGCGCCCGCCGCGCAGCCGCGACCAATCCACCGCCGAGCCGCGCCGCGCCCGCTCGCGCGCCCGCTCCCGCCCGGGGGCAGCCGCCGCAATCGAGCGCCGAGCCCCGGCCGCGGAGGATGGCGGGCGGGGGGTGGAGGGGCGCGGGGTGGCTCGGGGTGAGGAGCCCGCAGCCGGGCACGGCAGCACGGGCACTCAGTGGCCCGCACAGGGCACAGTGTGCCGGGCTGAGGCTGCTGCCCGCAGCTCCGTCTCGGCGTGCGGCTCCCGGTCCTCCTGGGAGTGCTGCGGTGCTCCCGCTCCGGCCGGGCTCATCCCTCAGGAGGGGAGATGCGGGAGCTGGACCCGTCTAGTCCGGGAGAGAGAAGGCTAAGGGGGGGTCTCATCGATACGTGTAAATATCTCTGAGGCAGGTGCCAAGAGGAAAGTGCCAGACTTCAGTGGCGCCCAGCGACAGGACGAGGAGCAAGTGGCCACAAACTAAAACACGAGGAGTTCCACCTCCACATGTACAAGAGCTTTACACTGAGGGTGGCAGAGCCCTGGAACGGCTGCCCGGGGTGGTCACGGAGTCTCTCTGGAGACATCCCGAGCCCACCGGGACGCGTTCCTGGGTCACCTGCTCCAGGTGACCCTGCCTGGGCAGGGGTCGGAGGGGATGACTCCGGAGGTCCCTCCCAGCCCGGACAAGTCTGTGAGTCCGTGTGGGCGCCCTGGTGTCCCTGCAGAGAGCGGGACCGAGCCCGGCCAGCTCGTGTGTGTGTAAGCAGCTATCCATGAGCGCTTCCCGGGGGCTCAGCCCGGCTCCAGCCCCGGGCACCACCGGCACCGGCACCGGGACGGGAGCGGGGTCGGATCGCTGAGCACACGCAGCCCGTGTTTGCTGGCACACACTCACACAGCCCTGCACCGAGCCGAGGGGAACAGCACTGCGAGCTACACCAGCACACACCGCTCGTGTGGATATATATACACACACACGCACATATATATATATATATATGTATGTATACTCATACATGCCACAAGCAGCTGAAACCTAAACAAGCATACCATAATACGGAGTTACACAAACAGCAAGCAACAGATGGACAAGACCAAGGATTCATTTGCCGCGTTTTCCCGTCAGACGCACATATTTATTATTAATCTATCGGTACCAACAGTTTACAGGAAATACGTGAGCTTTATGTGGCGTGCAGATAAGCTCGGTACATACTTACTTACATTGAAAAGATTTGCTTAACCCTCCTGCCTGAACCCCCTGCAAGAGCAAATTATTTTTACTTCATCACCTCAGGCTGATGTAGCAGTTCTTGAGGCAGTTACCACCTTCCCTATACGGAAGCAGTAGGGTGGTATATTTAATTCCAGGGAACAGGATACCCTGGAAGAACCAAGGTGGTGGTGGTGGATGCTGTCTTAATTGTTTGCGATATTCCTGACACAACATTTTTAGAAGGGCAGTAGCTGGACAGAGAGGATGAGGTCTGCTATCGTGTTTTCTTCCCTTCTCACTCCAGGCCAGATGGAGCCTGTGGGATAGAGTGAGCAGTAGCATCTGTTCCAAGAGCAAATGGGCAAGCCTAGGGAAGAGACTCCCATAGTGTGAAGTGGGGATAGGAGAGAACTGAGGGACCGCAAGCTGGGAATTCATAGCGTTAAATGTAGGGACAGTGAGTCTCTTGAGCGGGGTTAGGAACGGCCATGCTGTCAAAAAGGACAGAAAGAAAGGCTGGGTTTTGAGATTTGGGAGAGATTCTATAGGTTTCATTGTATCCCACAAGGCCACTAAAAATTGCATCACTGAGAATAAAGACCTACAGGTCGCTCTGCAAGTGTATATTAGGAGAGGAAACATCTGAGCATACTCTAGTTATAATCTGTCTCACTCTCACTTCCTCCTCGTCTAAAGCCACCTTGTTTCGTTTGGGGCTGTGATGGAACACAGCTTTAGAATTTTATAAGTGTTTTTTGTGAAACTTGTGGTAGGAAGATGGCTCTAAGCAGTTCCACTGCCAAGCTCTGGCTGGCCTGCCGATCCTGTAACAGCAAGGCAGATGGGCTCATGGTGGACAAGGAAAACTGCTGTCCTTGGTCTGGACATGATCAGAGTAGAAAGGCAAAAAAAAAAGAGGAAAAGTAGTCAGTAGGAAAGATAAGTAATCTGTTGCTTAAGCAGTTAACAGATGCACATTAGTTTACTTTTGCTGATTAAATACTTCTCAATTCACATTTTCCAGGTACCCTTAAGCACATTCCTCCTCACGTGCTGGGGCTTCTTTACCATCATCTTCCATTCTTTGGCAATTCTCCTGCTTACACAAAGTCCAAACTTGTCACCAAGTCTTAGAAGTGTGAAACTCTGGGAGTCCCAGTCCTGGACTTTTCCTTTACAGATGCTTTTCCTGCCTCCAACAACAATACTTTAAAAAAGTGCCCTGCTTTCTTTTTCTTCTTTTTCTTTTTTTATTTTTTTTTGGTGATGGTTGGGTGGGGTGCACATTGAAAAAGTCCCATAAGGAGGAGTGTGCTGTAGAAATTGTGTTTGAAAGGCTCTTTATTTGAATTTTAAAAGTTACTGATACCGTATAGGAGAAAGCAGTATACAGATTGTAGAAGATATATTGCAGCCCTGAAAAAAACAATGTTTGAGGCAGAAATAAGGTGCCTTTCAGTTGTCACAACTTCCCTTGTTTCTGTTGTTGCCTCTTTTGTCAGGCCAAGCAGTAAGCAATACTCAAAGCCTTGCACATTTGTTGTGTTGGAGAGACTGACTGGCTCCAGGTTGTCTCCTGTGCCCTTCTCTCCCCGTAGGAAGGCTGTAGAGTGTCCTGTTTCCTTGAGGTCCCTGGAAGAAAATTCAGCTGTGAGGTTAAATATCTTGAAGCAGACCTGTCAGATATTTTGCCTGCATGTTTCTGGTGCCCTGTTTGTAGCTGCTTTTTACCACCTCCCTCCCAGGGCCCTGTGCCCCTCTCTCACACAGCTGGACAGACATGGTGTTTTGAGTCAGCGAACCTGTCAAGCTTCTGATCAGGCCTTTTTATATTTTCTGTTGCACCCTGAGGTACCTTCAGCTGGTTCCAGCTGTCTTCCTGTGCAAGTGGGATGTAATTTGTCCTTCCATTTAGCCTGAAGTAAATATACTTAATAAAGCCATTAGTTCTGCCCTGCTTTATGGGCTCACTTGGTAGTGTAGACTGAAAATTTTCCAATGAAAGAAGACGCTGTTAAGAAGAGAAACACTGCGAATTCTCACTGTGTCTAAAAACTTAAGGATGTTTCAGCAAAAATGTCACAGCTTAAAAACATTGATTCTTTAAACTATGGTTCTTTTTCTCACAGTCAGTAATCCAGTAGTTCATAATAACTATAAAATTGAGTCTGAGTGATTTTGCTGTAGTTTTGTTTATGAAACAAAGTAATTTTCTAGCTTTCAAAATGTCATAATTTCATGAAGTATATAATTAGAATGTCACTTTTTTGTCTTCTACCTACCTGGATTCTGTTCAGTTAAAAAAACCCCAACCACATCTTGCTTTTGATACGGTATGAAGAGGATTTTGTGTAGGTAATATTCACACCAATTTAAGGTGAAATCCATGCAGCATGCCATTTGGAAGGTCTCCTTTAATAGTAAATGTGGAGATGGTTAGGCCAAACCTTTTCACGAGGGTTGTTCAAGCAGTTGTTAAACCTTCGCCTTCAAGAATCTGTGCCACTTGTGAAGATTCAGGCATGCTTCCTCCAGCAAATCATTGGCACTGGGAGTGTGATTTTCTGTGGCTGTATTTGGTGGCACTGCTGAGCATGTGCGAGCCCTGCCCCAGGTCCCAGGCGTCCCGTCCTGCCGTGCTGGCACCTTGGTTCTGGCCTGGCACAGGTGTGTCCGTGGCCTCAGTGTGAACCAGGCAGATGGGGGAAGTGAACTGTGTGAGGAACAAGTGTTGGCAGCCCTGCTGAGCCCACAGCCTGCCCCGGCCGCCTGCCTACCTGCCCACGTTCACTCCTTTCTCTGAGCTGCGCCTGTTTCTGATAAACAGCAGGAATCGCTTGAGCCAATGTAGTGTTGAGCACCTCATTTGCCTCCCTTCCCCTTCTCCAGCCTCTTTGGAGCTGTTATTGCATGGTAGTTGCCTCTTCATTTTCATTCCTTCCCAAAGGCTGCCGTAATTTCCTTCTCACTCGGACTGGTGGCACCACTGCTGCTCCTGCTAGAGGAGAGTGCTGAGGCAGCACTGATAAGTTCCTCTTACTCACCCAGGGCCACTTGAACACGTTTGTGTGATGCCTTCCAGCACGCTGCTGTCCTGGGAGCAGCAGGCTGCGCTGGTGGAGCCAGGATGATCCAACAAGGCTTGGTTATCCGTGCTCCACACATTCCTGGGCGTGTGCCTCCAGTGCTGCAGCGTGGCACCTCTCCCCCTTTGGGAGCCAGAGCCCTGTGCTTTGTGCTGCAGTCTGGCTGCATCCCTTCCCAGGCACAACTGAAACACCTGGTCTTTTCAGGCCACATCTATTAAGGCTCTCAGTAGATTGCACTGGAATACTTTCCTCATGCTCAAAAGTTGAAATTCTCAGTCGTGCTCTGAGACCACTTCTTAACTCCAGCCCTAATGGTTAAAACAATTTTAGTCTTTTTGTTAGGAATTTATTGCTTGCTGAAGGTTCCTTCATGAGTGTAGGGTCAGACTATTATAGTTTCATCTGCTGCTGTTATTAAAATACTCTCTCTCTGCACTAAAACTAAATCTGGCTGCTTTCACTCCAGTTCTAAACAGCTCCCCCCGTGCCCCCAGATAAACCCCAGCACATTAGGCTCTTAGCAGGCACGTGTTTGTCTGCAATGTGGCTCCCTGGTGAAGTTTATGAGACTGTTTTGAGAATTTCTGCAAATGTTAGTCCACCCAGCCATGGGATAGCGTTCTTTGGCATTGTTGCATTTGGAATTCTGATATCACACATACTGTGTACGAAATAATTAACTATAATTTACTGTGATTTTCAGTTGAGGGTTGCATTTTTCCTGCATGTAAGAGCCTGGGTTTTTACCAAAGGACTTTTTTCTTTGACTGACTTACTATCAGAATCACTTAGCAAAATATAACTCTTTACTTCCTCTTTTGCTATGCATTTATTTGCAAGGTACTGAGCTTTTACCTTTTTTATAGGCCCAGTTCCTGCTCATGGCCTAGCTTGAGGAGAGCTAGAGGAAAGTTACCTACTATCATTAGTAAAGTTGTATTTTTTTCCTTCTGACTTCCTATGTACATATTATACTTGTGGAGTGAAAAATTCTTTTTGATTTACCTTCAGTCACTTTTCAGAGGGCACAATCCGAGCTGAAAAAACAAATTAAACACCAGGAAAAGACTTATTTCAGGAGGAGGAAGGGAGAGTCTATACCAATAGAACTGCATTGAATTCTAGTGTTATTCAGGAAAAGAAAAAGTCTTCCTTGTGTACATTTAATCAGTAAAAAATTTTATCAATGTTAGATTTTCAATGTTTTTAGTAACTATGTGACTTCAGTGTCTTATCTTTAGATAAGCAGAAATGAGAATATGATAAACCTAAAGAAGATTTGTGGAATATTTTGTGTGTGGAATATTTTTCCTGGTTGTGTTGCCTTTATCCCCAAAATGTGCCTGACTTCTGTAGCTATGCATTTGTGAGTATGATTCTGTCAGATCTCTTAATAAAATTCTAGATTTCATCCTCCAGTCTCTCTCGAATGCTGATAATGTTCCAAACATATATTGTTGATTTTCCTGTTGTAGCAAAGAAAAAATACTGTCACAACTTACAAAAGGCTTTTTCCTCCTTCTTTATTTATTTAATGCAACAGAATACACTGACTTCAGTAGCATTTCTCATGAGGTTTAACTTTGCAGATTCCTTTACTTCCACCCCCATACCACTTTAAACACAGTTAAAATTTGACACTTGGTTTTGTCATGAGAAGGCAACCATTTGGAGCCAGTATGTGATTTTTTTCTGTGATGTTGTTACTACAACTGTATGGGCTGAAGTTCATTAACTGTTATTGATAGCCATTACTTTATTGCTGTCCTGATAAGCTGACATAAACTGTTTGGAGCCATCAGTTTCATTCTTTGCTCAGTTGTTCAGCTAGACAAGCCACCAAAATATTGAAGAGGATCAGGCAGTCCTGCTGTTTCCCACAGGTTAATAAGATTCAGTAGCAATTATATTTTCTCTAAGATAATACCTTTCCAACCCCATCTCCCTGCTAATCACCATTTAATTTGGCAGAATCAAACACCTGTTGCTCTAAAAGAGGTGTTTTCCGACAAGCTACGGAGAAGACAGCCCCATTTAATTAATTCCCAGTATGGAAAGTTCCATTAGATAATTACATTAAGTCAGGACCTCATTTTTATGCCTCACCTGGCGTAGCAGCTCTTGCCCTACGAAGGGAATGGAGCCATCACAGAGCCACTGTTGCTGCTGCAGAGAGTCTGACAGTGCTGGGGAGCTGTGCCTGTGGTGCCAAAACATCTTTTTATGAGTTCTGAGCATTCACACCAGCTTTTGTTTGAGCTAACGGAGGAAGTGGAAGGAGAAAGCCTGAATAACTTCATGCTTTTAGCTGTTACAGTGTTACTTTATTACGAGAATTCGCATTATTTCCTTCTCAAGCGACAGAAGTATCTCCTTGGGTTTTGCTGTCATGTTTGTTTGTTTTTTAGATGAGGAATGTTGGTGTTAAAGGCTGATACAGCGTTTCGTGGCTTTAGACATAAGCGAATGAAGAGTGTTGAGACAATAGTGAACTTCGGAGAGCAGATAAATTATGATGTAAGGAAGGATCTCTAAAGTTAAAGCAACCAAGCAAATAAAGGGGAGCTTCTGTCTTAAATATTCCCCCAATGCTTTTGTATTTTTGATGGCTGCCCGTGGATATTGCTGTGGGGAAGTTCTTGTGCTGCTGATGGCTGTTTCAGCTCTGCTCCTCCAGGTGGGCAGAGCTGCCGAAGGCTCTCACAAATAGATCTTCTGTGGTTAAAGTCAGCCTTAAAAGCTATTTTAAGTGTCTTTTAAGGTGAGATCACCTAAACTATAATAGCATGATCTTTATATTTTGGCACAACACCTTGGGTGATCATTTTTATTTGTTACTGGCTTTATTTGGCTAGAAAATATGAAGGAGAGATTTGTTTTAAAGTAAGCGTCCTTTCAAGCTGAAAATTGACTTTTTTTTCTTCTTTTGTTATGCAGCATGTTGCAATAAGGATCCACAATTACCTCTATGCTTCAAACGCAATTACCTGCAGCTTCCTGAAGAGTAAAAATGTTTCATTTTTATTTTCAACCTTCATTTTGGTCATTATTTGTGTTGCTTTAGGGTTTGTGGGTATGAGGAGAAAGGCCTGGGTAGAAAAAGGAGTTCAGATTTGTGTAACTGTACCAGAAAATAAAACTTGGTAACATTTGAAGTGTTGCCCTTGGAAACAATAAATGCAGTCTATCCCTGGTTTTCAGAAGGGTTGGATTTGGGCAAAGGCACCTTCCATCAGGCAGCCAATAGAAGATTTAAGCACTTTTGAATGAGATTTTGAAGTGGAAACTAAAGGTATTAGCACCACAAACCTCCAGTGAGTGTCTGAGTCTGGGTTTATTACAGTTGTGTGAATTTGTTTCCCTCGGTGGATTCTGAGAGCTGTGAAGGCATTTGGCTGTCCCTCTCTTACAATCTGATTTTGTCATTTTCTGGTGATGCTGTGCTGCTTCTTCTGTCAGATTAAATTTACAGGCATATTACCTCGCCTGACAGAAACATGAACTGCATGGATTTTTCAAAGGAAATCTTCCATGAGGAGTAACAGCACAGGGTTTCTTTTTTTTTTCCCCTCTTATTTTTTGTGCTCTATTGCCCAAATCTGTTAATTTTATTATCATCCTAAATTAATCCCAATAT
The DNA here is from genome assembly GCA_014706295.1 of Lycocorax pyrrhopterus obiensis. Taxonomy (NCBI): domain Eukaryota; kingdom Metazoa; phylum Chordata; class Aves; order Passeriformes; family Paradisaeidae; genus Lycocorax; species Lycocorax pyrrhopterus. The sequence goes on along the minus strand of JACSVZ010000015.1, from coordinate 72,778,703 downwards.
TCAGCTGAGCTTGCTTTCTTACCTGCAGTGAAATTGCTGTGTCATCGAGGCACTAGTAAACCTACCAAGACTGTGTACAACTAGATCGGGTTCAGGACGTTTTTGTTGGGGGTTTTTGTTATTTACTTTTGACTTGCTGCTCAGCTTTAAGGAAAGATCCTTCTGCAACTGTTTTACATGGCTTCTGAGGGAGCTGTGTTATTAAAAGGTCAGCTAATACAGCATTTCCTGGTGCTCTCAGCGTCACAGAAGGGTTCAGGCTGAAAGGGGCATCTGGAGGTCGTGTTGTTCAACACGACTGTGAAGGGGAGGCGAGGATTGGAAGAAAACTGCTGGGAGTGTTGTGCCATTGTTGGTACAATGCAGGGACATCCAGACTGGGCAGGTGGGATGCATGAATCACAGCTGGTGTCATGAGGGAGGGGGCACAAGGAGCAGGAAGCTTGGGATGGACTGCAGGAGACAGAGCTGAGGTGGAACGAGGCCTGCCGTGGTGGAGTGGAGGGCAGGGTTAGCATGCAGGCAGAACTGAAGCAGGTTTGCAGCCAGAATGGGACACCTGCTAGGAACAAAATGAAATGGAAAGGACATTTCACGTAGGTCTCAGGGCAGGAACATTCAGGTAGATTTTACAGCCGGAAATGGAGTAAGAGGAGTGTTTTGATGGAAGGAAGATGCTGAGCACAAGGATGGGTAAACAGTGTGCTGTCATTACCAAGAACTGTCCTTCTGCCACGGCCATTTTTGGGTCACTTTAATTGCTGGTTGTGACGTGACCTGGTTGGAAGTGGCTGCTGCTACAGAACAGAACCTGTGGAGAGTCTCCCCTCATGCAGCAATTGGAAAGCAGATACAACATCACACACATTTTCTGTCCCTTTGTCTCCTAGTGGTTTCTGAGGGATACAGACCAACAGACATTTCCTCTCGAGGAAGAAAGAGTTGTAGGCTTAACAATTGTAGGAGAAGTTGATTGACCACCAAGAAAAATGTTGTAATGATTGAGGAAGCATTTATGAAATGATAAAGCCTGCTAGAAAGCATCTCTGTTTTCCCTACTACTTGGCAACAGTTGCCACAAGATGCAGAAGCCCTCTGTACAGTTCCAAGAGAGATGATGCGGTCTAACATTTTCAAATGTCTAGGTATCATTAACTCCAGCTGATAAATAGCAGTTACATTTTATCCTGAAAGTCGTACTTATCCTAGAAGTATGTCAATAGAGACTGTGGTTTGAAATGTGGTTTAGGATACAGAGGGAGGAAAAGGCGTGGGGTACTATTTTTAACATTCTATCTTCGATATTGCTGTTTGCAAAAATTATATAAACCAAGCTGTTTTGTCTGAGCTTTAGGCAGTACATGTATGTATAATTGTATGCAAAAAACCACAGGCCCAAAAGGACAGAGAGGCTCATTTTACTTATCACTAAAAATTTCAAGCAATGAAATGATGTAAAGCTTTCCTGAAGTTTGATTGCCTGTTATCTGCATTAACTCCATCAGTGATGACGCCGTTTTCATTCAGTGTAAGTGAATAAGATTGCCTGTCTTATGGGTTTTTCCTTTTACATGGCAAATCCATCTTGCTGTACTGGGAGGGAATGATAACCACATTAATTCTATGGCTGCATTGATTCCGAGCTGTCCTGCCGTACTGAGGAATATGATCTTTGTTCTGTGAATGAGAATACTGTACTTCAGCTGCTACAGTAACGGGAGAAAAAGATCCCAAATTTGCCTTTTCTGTAAAAATGCTTCTGAGCAGATCTTTGGCTTAAACTAAAGTAGTAGCAACAGGAATGGAGATGCCACAGCATTTCTGGGCAACCTATTCCAGTGTCTTATTACCCTCATAATAAAAATTCTTTTCCTTGCATCGAATTGGAGTTTCTTCCTTTATGGCTTGTCCGCTGCCTCTCATCCTTTTGCTGTGCACCTCTGATAAGAGGCAGGCACCAACTGCTCTGTACCCTCCTCTTGAACCCCTGAAGACAGCAACAAGTAATCTAAGTAATCTCTTCTTCAATCTTAGCCCCGTTCTCTCAGCCTGTACTCATACACTCTGTGCCTCAGCCCCCTAATTCTCTTAGAGGCTCTAGACTTGTTCTTATTGCAGTGTCTTGTACTGAGCAGCCCCAAACTAGATGGGGCATTCCAGTCGTGGTCTCACAGAATGACTTCCCCGTGGCCTGCTGGCAGCATCCTCGTTGAGTAGGTCCAGGGTGTGGTTGGCCTCCCTCACAGCCAGGGCACACTACTTGCTCATATTCAGCTTCTTGTCTACCAGGACACCTGGTTCTTTTCTGCAAAGCTGCTTCCCAGCCTCTACTGGTGCATGGGATCATTCCATCCCAGGGGAAGGGTTTGGTATTTGTGATTCGTGCCAGCCCAGGGAAATTTTCATCTTTCTTCCGTACCTAGTCTGCAGCTCTGCAACTGAGCCACAAAGTTGTGTGGGAGACTGTCAAAAGCCTTGCTAAAGTCAAGGTAAGTGGCACCCATCACCCTCCCCTTGTCCACAGAGCCAGTGATCTTACCACAGAAAGCAGTCATGTTGGTGTGGCACTGTGTGGCTGTAGTAATTCCAAGCTGGCTGTTCCTTTTTATCCTTTGTGTGCTTGGATATGGCTGCTAAGATGACTTACTCCATGATCTTTCCAGGAACTGAAGTTAGGCTGACTGCCCTACAGCTCCCTGGCTCCTCCTTCTTGGAGATGGATATGCTGTTTGTCTTGCTGTTCATCAAAAACCTCACCTGACAGCCGTGACCTTTCAAAAATGAGAGGACAGTTTTGCAGTGACACTGGCCTCCTTTCTCCACGCCTTCAGATACAGCTCGTGTCGTTCCAAGGATCTGGGTATGTCCAACTGGCTGAAGTGCTCCACTCCCACAGACTGACACTGAGCTTGGAGACTCTGAAGGCCTAAAGACAAACCTTACCAGGAACTAAACCCCTTCCCCACAAAAAAACCCAAACAACCCCCATAAACTCAAAAATAAACAGAAAAAGGTGTAAGGCAAAACAGTCATTGAGTACCTGAGCCTCATCCATGTCCTCTCTCACTGCTTTCCCTGCCAGACTGAGCTGTGGGGCCATATTCTTCCCAGCCTTCTCTTTGCTGCCAAAGTACTTACAGCAGCCCTTCTTCCCTTTAAGCTCTCAGTTCTTCCAGCTACGTCTGAGCTTTGGCATTGGCCTTCCATCTCCATGTTCCTGAGCTGAGGTGGGAGTTCCCTGTTCGTCCGTGCTAGCTTCCTGCCCGCCAGGCTGACCTGTTCTGTGCACTCCAAAGGGGTTCCACGAGGACCAACCACATGTCCTGGGTCACTTAGCCCTGCAGGGCAGGCTTCTAAGGGATCCCCCACAGCCCATTCCTAAACAAACCGAATGGTCCGAATTCCAAAGTTGTGATTCCAGTATTTCTCTTGCTCAACTTGTTCCAGGATGCTGAACTGCAGAATGCTGTGTTTGCTGCAGCCTAGGCTGCCCTTGACCTTCACACCGCCCAGCTTCTCATCCTTTTTTTATGAATACCAGGCTGAATGCCTCTCCTAGTCATCTTCTTGATAAGCCACATCGAGAAATTGTCATCAACATATCAATGTGATTATTCATGAGAAGGAATTGATTTCATGAAGTGTCTAGTTCAAAATTACAGACTAAAGAAGTTTGAATAAGTTTCCCAAACTACTGGGTAATTATCCAAACAGAACCATTTAAAGCTTTTCCACTCCTTGTATTAATAGGAGCCACGATATTCCCATGCTGACTATGAGAGGAAAAATCAATATCAGCAAACGTACATTCATATTGATTTATCTTCCCTTTTGGTTTTCTAATTTAGTAAAGGCTACTAATGCAAAATTACATAAAGATTCTCAGGAGAGTAAAAAGGCTAATAAGAGCAGGTATTGCTGTTTGTTCTGGGGAAGTGAACTGACTGTACTGTTCACAGTCAATTGCTGCCCAGTCTCTGATATGTGGGCTTTTGAGCTGTGTATCAGAGAGCAGTATTCCAGGGAAAGGGATTAGAAGGTCAGCATGACTTTTTGGAATGCAGGCCCAGCACACTGTTAAGATTTTTGAATGTCCTCGTATACATGTACAGAGCAGTAAGTGACCTTTGTGAAATTAGGTTAGAAAAGGGTTTTCAGGTTGTGTGCAGTTCTTCTGCATATATTTGATTTTTAGTATATTGCTTTGTGTCTTGTATGAGGAAAAAGGAATGCCTTATGAAAATGATCATTTTGTTTCGGTTACTCATTCTAAACAAAGCAAAGGGAAGCAAATGAGGGGAGGAGATATTTTGTATGGTTTGAAAACTGAAGTTTATGACTGTCCAGGACACCAGAAAGTGGTCATATGGGGAAATGAGTCAGCTACACACCTATATGTTACATCCTCAGAGATTAAATGGGGATGTGGTATAGTACAGGCTATTGCATGTTGCAGCTGGTATAAAGCTTCAGAAAAAAAATACTTCTAATAAAAAATACTTTTAATAAAAAAATACTCCTTGTGACGTTACAAACATGGAAGTGCAACAGGTTATAAAATGGGAAGAGCGTTCTCTGTGCTCTTACTGTGCACCATCAACAGGCACAGGTTCATGACTGGAAGTATTCCACATAGTTGGGATTTTTTTTTTCCACCCCTTTTTGAGGATAGGGCATTCATGAGGACACTGTCAAAAAGTAGGACATTTCCTTATCCTACCAAAGGACAAGGAAAACAAGAGATTACTGAAAAATAAGACAGAAGAATTAGGTCATTGAAGGTCTGGGCTCATAGAGGTATTTAGTGTCCCAGAAGAACGGCTGATAATCTGCAGCTGAAAAATCACCTTTCCAGGATGATTGTGAAAGTTGAGTTCTGTTTTCCAAGGCCCAGATTCCTAGCTTTTTTTCCCACTTTTATTGAATTTGGCCATCAAGGCATTCTATTAGAGAAGTAAATGCAAGAACATCCTTTGTCCCTCTCTAATTGACGGAAAATTAATTTTCCTTAGTCGCCTTCATTGAACCATCAACAAGTTCTTGCGTAGGAAGGAGGATTACAGCTTGATTTGGAGCACCAAACGACAGCGTGGCTGTCTCCAAATGGCCATGACATCATAGCTTGAAAAACCGTGTTCAGACTGCTCTTCCCTGGTGTCCATCAGCAAAGACTGTGGCTCCTGCTGGGAGTCACTGTGGTGCCAGCGTGGTTCTCTAGAGAGATGTGCCTTTTTCCTAGGAGCAGGGTTTCACTGCAAATGCAACCTCTTCACTCAGTCTTTCAGTTCCGAAGGTAGAGAGGATAAATCAGTGTCACTGAAGTAAGGTATTCCAGGGGCTCTGTCAGGAAGTAGTACTTGAACATAATGTAAATATTATAATTCCATGGAAACAGAGTGAGGATTTTACTCACAGAGGCTTCATTGCTGTATCATTCACAGTCTTTTGGATGTCATTTGCTTGGTATGCATCTCCTGAAACACACGCTTTCACCCACCCCCAAATTTAAATACGCAAAATGGTTTTACTGCACAGTTTATTAAAACAGCTGAAACATTCCTATTCATAGCCCTTATTTTACCATTTGGAAACCAGGAGTAACTGGTGACAAGTGTAGGTGATCATGCTCTTGTGTCAGCCCTGAGGAGAAAACAGGGGCTACACCTGCAGAAGAGTGTAGAGATCCGGGTATGAAGTTCCAGTTAGTTTTTAAGTTTAGTGCCTCGTGTTCTGGGGTGGTTCTGGCCCTTTAGCTTGTTCTCTTTCCACACTGAGCATATGGAAGTCACAATTCCTTTATGGAGCTTTAACTTGACAAGATTCAAGTCATGTACATGACAGAAGGCCTTGAAATCTGGGCAATGTCACTCATCAGATTGCAAGTCCTGGCTCTGAAGCGTTTATTACCCATTTTCATTGGGAATTTCTGGTGTGTGAATTTTTGAGTATTGTGGGATAAAGCGCTTCTTAACCTTCTTTTAAAAATGACTGATTTTTTTTTTCTCCAGAAACTTGCAGAATAAAGTCAACCTCCACCCTGAGAAGTTTCAATCCCAACAGTTAGAAGTTTGTTATCAAAAACTGAAAAGAAAGCCTTGTAGTAGTGTTGCCTTGTACTTATGTTGTGTCAAAGAGGGGTTATTTTTAAACGAAAATCAAACTACAGAGTACTATTTAGTAACACCGTAGTTCATGTGGATTTTCAGTTCTTTCATTACAAGGTCTCAACTGAATACCTCAGTGAGATGCAGAAATACTGTATTAATCTTATTTTTAAATAAAAACAGGGTGGGAAAGGCTGCATTTGGTCAATGTGAGTGAAGAGGCAACAAGCGTTTGAGGTTAGAGATGAAATAATTTACGAAGTCCTTCCTGTTAACCTTTGAAACTGTAGATTCAGGGAATACTTAATAATTCCATTTTTGTTTAGGACAGCTGCAATATTCACTGAGGTCAGTGTGGTCCTGTGACTGCAGTAACTCTTGATTAAGGTCTCTTATTGTTTGCACAGTCACAAAAACCTTGCTTAGTTGCAAAAATTTGTGGGTTCTTTTACCCTCCACGTTCCTTTGTAGGTAATGCCTGGGCATGTCCTGCCCAGGTGCCTGGCTAGTGAATACCAGACTTTAGATATTTTAGATATTCACTACTTCAGATATTCACTTCCATCATTCTGGTCTGGCTAGGGCAAAACCATGAGCACCTGTGATATCTGGTCTAGAAAAACGCTTCTCAAGGCAAAGATTAACTTGGAAATAATTATGGGTAGCTTCTAACAGAGGACTATCTTGGTGCCCTTTCTTTAAAGAGAGTCTGTTGACTGGAAGTTAAATGGATACTCTCAAGAAAAAATTTTGAAGAGGAAAAATTTTGATGTATTTGAGCTGTAGGCCTGTAGCTTTTAGAAATATTTTTAAAAAATCAATACTGGTCGTGTTTGTTTACATTTTGCTTTGGATTCTTATTACAAGGACCATTGTCATTCTGCATTTACAATAATTTTTACTTTCTATTTCTAATGCACTGGCCAGTACTTTATCTCGTGTAACTTGGTGTAGTTATTAACCTCTTTACACTCACAGATTTGCCCATATTAATGAAATACCTCTGAAGACACCTAATAGATCATCTGTCTGGACGATTTGCTGCTGGTGAAAAAAGAATGAGAATTATTTTTTCAGAAATATTTCCAGTATTGAGCAAGTTTGCCAGTCGAAATATTGACAGTGTTGTGTGTAAAGGATGTTGTTTCCCTCATGGAGAGTTTAGCAAGGAGATGTCAAGTGTGTGTTTCTTAAATGTGATCTGAACCCAAAAAGCTGAGTAGGGATAAGAATGAAAAACCACAAGGAACGTATGCAGAAGATGCATGAATTGATACCTTAAACAGCATCAAGTATTGGAGAAACAAAAGGAAAATATATTGTATGTTTTTTTCCTTTTTTTGGGGGGGGGAGCAAAGGTGGGACAGCTGGTAAATCTCTTTAAATATGGTGTATTTTAAGGTGTACTCTGGCTTATCCTTTGGAGCTGAATAAGAGCAAGTGTCTAATAACAAAGGTTTTGAGTATTTCAGAAGTCATTAATCTTTCTCTGAGTATTCAGTAGTCATTGCCACTTGGGGATTCAGGGTGACAGCGCTCTTTCCCTCAATGTTTTGTTGTTAGGGGAGTAAATTACTCAGGAGCACCTTCTTTATGTACCACTTGTAGTAACTTCCACGTGCTGGCCTCTCTCTCACAGGCTGACATTTTACTCACCGAGTTCACGGTTGCCATGTGGTTTCCCCCCCTACTTCATGGGGGAGCACATGGCTCAGGTCACTTGGTGAGCTCTGAACTGCCTGCTCAGAGCTGAAGGGAGGTTGTGTAGAGAGGGCAGTGCAGTGGCTTTTTTGCTTTTTTGGATACTCTGTGATACATACAGCTGCAGGTAAGTGGTACCCTCAGTCCCTCCTGGGATCGCTTTTTTACATCCAGAAGAAGGAGTAGGGTGGTGGAAAACAGCTTCCTCCCCTCCCTGCTGCACGTGTGTTTGCTGGTGGGAGGGGATAATTCGGCTGGTGATGCCTTCATGATGTGCACTGTGGTTTTTTGGGTCCAGTTCTGCCAAGTGTGTAGATGGTAGCAGGCCAAATGCAGCCTTTTACTTTTGTCTACAAAGAGCTTAATTTGGTCCTGGCTTTAGTTCTGATTGCTTAAAGCCACAAAGCAACTTTTTCCCTTTCTTTTAACCCTATACAAAAGGAGACTGCTGCTGATGTTGCAAAATAATTGAGCCAGAGCCTCTTGCAATCAAAAGATGATTAGCTTCTTGTGTTTATGTGTGTTCTGATGTGAACCAATCTATTATGTCTGTTTTGTGTTCCTAGGGATGCACTATTTTTGTGTGGAACTTGCAAAAGCAGCCACAGTTCACTGATGTTTATTAGTGACCTTGTCTTGTCCTCTGAATTATGGACAGTCTGCTTTGAACACGGGGTAATGCTACTAGCAGTCATTAAGTGGATGTTAGGGTTTTTTGTAGTTGTTTAACCTCTCCAAGGCCCTGCTGCAATTCTAGATATAAAAAAAAAAAAAAAAAAAAAAAAGAGAAACTGAATTATGGGTGTTTAAAGCTGAAATATTTATAGAAGCAGTTTTTTATTTAAAAATAGCATTTGTGCCTGAGAAGATCAGATGTACCACTTCAGTATGAAAAGCCAAACCAGATCTGAGTTCATATTGTTAATAGAAATTGCATGAAATTTGATCATGTAATTTAGCTGAAAATATTTTCTTCCAGTCTAGGTTTTGGAGTGGCTTTTGTGTTACTAAATATTACAAAGAAAACAATTTTTTAAAAATTCTGTGGTTTTTATGGCTATAGAATACAAAGAGCAGTAGTTGAATTACTGTTTATTAAAGAAGAGAATATACCAAGTACCAGAACACAAGCCATAGAGATGAGATCTTTCAAATGAAAACAAAGGCAAATGATATTAGAAAAATCATTTTGCTTAGCATGGGAAGATAGAAGAGGGTTCCATCACCAACAAAGTGCAATATATTAAGATGAAAGTGTGTTCCAGAAATAGATTACAATTAAAAACTGGATTATTTAGGATCAAAAGTTACCTTAATTGCCAGTGAGGGAAGCCGATGTGGACTTCAGAAATCCATCCTTATTAAAAATGAAAAGCAACAGTATGTGAAACCACAAAGTCCTTATAGACTTGAAGTCACTGTTTAGGTTGATTAGCATTTTACCTGAATGAGTGTAACAGCTGCAGGATGTGGCCCAAGTGATTTTAAGGTGGTGGCAATTGTTAATGCTCCAGTATCAAAATTGAATCCAAATTTGGGTTGTTTGGAAATGCTTCCTTGTTTGAGAAATCCTACACTGATGCGACTGAAAGAGTAAAGAAATATCCTGAATTTCTCTGTTGAAGCTCAGGAAAAGGATGTAACACAGTGGTGTTTTTTCAGTTCAGTGAAAGGAACTCCTGCAAATTCTTTGTAAAGTGCTACATTGTGGCAGGGAGTAAAAGAAGTGACTGTTGTGAGTTACTGCTTTGACTTATCAAATATTATCTTAGACCACAATCTAGGGGGGAGAGAAGTCCCACAGAGCAATGATCCACAACTCCAAATAAAAAATGTAAATTCGAATGCATTTTGAAGAGAGGTGTTGCCAATACTGTGACAACTCTCTTAAATAAAAATTTGCTGAAAAAAATCTGCCTAAACCTTTGGGTACTGACAGCAGAAACCAAATCCTGTCTGAACAAGGAGAAATTCCTGCTTCGTGTTTACTTAGAATGATGGATCTCCTTGGCTTTGCAGCCTTCTTCCCGCAGCCAGCATGAAGCAGCACTCTTGATTAGTCCAGAGAAGGCAGCATGCAAACACTAATATTAACTCTATCCCATCACACCATCTGGCTCCACCAGCTTGGAAAGGATGGCCTTGGTCATGTAGCTTTCCTTACTCATGGCTGACAGGAAACAGCAAATTAATTGGGGGTGCAGTTGTGATTTACCTTTTACCCCTTGCTCTTTACCCTTTTTGTCTTCGAAAGGCCTAAGGCTCCTGAGAGTCTTGTTTGATCTATGAAAAAGAGAATATTTGTTGTTTACTGGAGCACTAAGTGTATAAAGAAAGACAAAAAGTAGGTGGAAGCTGGCGCAGAGCTTCAGTTTTCTTTTCAAAAGCCACAAAACTCTTTTTGAGCTGCAGAGTTGAAGGAATATGTTTTTCTGTGAGGGCCATTAAACATTTATTCTCAGAGGTATTTATGGACAGAGAGGGGAATGTTAACATCCAGGAATACTGCAAGGCAGCCACCTACTCACCTTTTTATTTCCTATCCCAGGACTGACCTGACATCCTGCTTTATTTGTAAATACATTGCATATTGCCTCCACAGGTATCATTTTGCTACAAGGTGTCCAAGCTCCCTGTAATTTAGTCAGGCTGAATCCAAGCATAAAGAACAAGATCTTATTTGCTGTCTTTGTGGATACTCTAAGAATTAATTAGTCGATATTTTGGAATGCTTTAAAGAGTTAAAATTCTATGTAAACATAACTATTTGGTTCTTCACTCCAGTGTAACCCAGCTTTTAGTTGTTCTGCTTGCCATAGTACCAGGAACTGAACTCTTGCAAAATCAGTTGTAGTTACTAATCCAGTGAGACTTCAAGAAGAAATTAGGGTGGCAGCAGACGTAGGGAGGCTGGTCAGCAGATTCCATTCTTCTCCTGGAATAAGCACTGAGCTGACAAAACTATGGCTGGGGTTTCCCTGTGCTGCCCAGCGTGCAGCCTCTCTGTAACTGTAACACACCACTGATAGCTCAACGATTTATGGTCATTCTGCATCTCGCTGAACCTGTTAATGTTCATATTCTGACCAGGTTCTTACAACAGTAAATCATTTCACGTGGCGTTTCTCAATTCCAATTCCAAAGTATGGTGCGGTGTTAATTCGGAATGAAGCTTTAACTCAAATGTCAATTGTGACTAGTAAAATTATTTTTAAACACTTTTTGTGTGCTCTGAAGTTTTTTTGGATGCACTCTGAATATCGTCAGTGCCTGTATTTTATGCTGCTGCAAACTATGGGAGCTTCATCTCAAGGACTGAGGAGCTCAGAACACGGGGAGTCACGAGTATGTTCTTAACTAGTGCCAGAACATCAGCTCAAGCTGATTGCTGCTTTGTGCCACTCTTAGGGCAAGAGTGTGATTCATCACTTCCATTTTGGTGAACACCGAAGTGCAGATGCATCTTTGTGGGTTAGATTTCGCTTCCATTGAAGGCTAAATGGCATCGTGATCTCATTTGTAATAATGTAAGTTGGGAGTAATTTGGTAAAAGTGATTGACCTACATCAGTATAGTTCTTGTGTGAGACCTTGTCAGATTCAACAGCTTCTCTGGAAACTGTTTGGGTCTTAGCAAATATGTGTGTTTGGTTCCCCAGGAAAGCGTGTGGATTTCCCCTGCACTGGGGAGTGCCTGTGGATTCTGCTGGTTATTCATCAGTAGAATATTTGTAAAATAAATTAAGACGTTTAAACCTTGTGTTCTTCACGTGTGAAAGTTGAGGCAGGATGTAGCTTTCAATGAATTATTAGACTTGACCACCAGCTCTCTTCCATTTTGACAATCATACCATCTGCCATTCTTTCATAGTGTGCTTGTTCCTCTATCTTTGTAACTCTCTTGATGACTACATTGTTTTGATATGCTAGGCCAGTTAAGCTGCAAAAATCTAGTTTAAAAATAGCTGTATGATTTTAAAATGATTTTTAAAAACTGGAGGAGCACAGAAGAAAAAATTGTTTATATATGGTTATAGATCTATTTTTGTAGTTCTATTTCTGGTAAACTGAAGCTGATACACCAGCACAAAAGGGAAGATTTATGTGAGTATAGATAAGGAGTCATTTCAGGCTGTGGTCAGGATCATCTTACTGGCATGTCTTTGGGTCACTGGGCCAAGCAGGGTTTGTTAAGGTTTTGTTGTGCATTTTTTTTTCCTTTTTTTTGCCTTTCTTCCCCCCTGTTTGTAGCATTCTTCTTCTATCAACCTATTTTATTCTGAGAGCAGAATTCCCTCCCTTGTTTCTTCCTTCTTCAACTAATCAATGTCTTTTGCTTCTAGACATCCGCTGGGCTGCAAAAACAGCAGTACAGTAGTGTACAGCTAAATACAGATAGTCAAAATGTGAAATCCGTCAGTCCATCCCTTGGGCAGAAGCCTGTGCCTTCTCATGTTAGAACAACAGCCACCGCCTTCTGAGGTCAGGTGCTCTTTGTGCAGCCCGTGTGCTGTGGATTTTCTCTGCTCTGCAGTGCATAAGCTCCACTCTTGTGCTTGTGCTGATAAGAGCTCCTTCCTCGGGCTGCAGTGGAACCCAGCAGCCCCTGTTGTGCGTGGCAGCAATTGCCACAGACACCACAGATTCAAATGGGAGAGAAGTGGAGCCAGAGGGATGTAAAGGTCCCATATCATTTATGTATTCATTTCCTGCATTCTCAGAATCTACCGACCTGGAACTTTCAGGCTGCACTTTTCCTTTGGGGCTGACAGGCAGCACTGACCAGCAGAGAGCTCAGAATGTCAGTACCTCCATTTCCCTGCCTTTCTCCAAAGTTCAAGCTGTGTTTCTTCAGGAGATGGCAGCAGATGACACAATAATTGTAAAAGTCAGACTCTCCTATGAGACTGAAGAGGGAAAGGTGTCCAACAGTTACTCAGTTAAACAACAGAATTATCAAGCCTTGCAGTGGTACAGATGGAACTGAGGAAGATTTTGAGCCTTTTGTGTTCCTTTGATGCAAGAGAAGAACCCTTCAGACTATGGAAAGGTGGTCCCGTGCCTGACAGCTCACAGCGTGAAAAGCAGTTTTCACGTCAAGTTGGATCCTCCTGGGTTTTAGGTTATGAGCACTGTCACTCGTGCCTGTTTGTGAGGAGCCTGGCTTTGTTCTGCTCTGGAAGTCTAGAAGAAGAAACTAAGGAACTGGATAGAGACTTCTTCAGGAATTTAGTTGTTAAGGAGCCAGGTCTGAAATGTTCATCTTGCTTTCACTCACCCAATCTTCTTCTGGAGTCACAAGACTCACACTGTCTTACGGGAACACAGGTGAATGAGACAGAGAGGACACCGAAAAGGCAATCGGGGAACAAAGTGGGAAGTGGGGCTTCTTCTGTTCTCTTTGCACTTTGGTTCTTGTGCAGCATTGGGTCAGGCATTTATTCTGTTTTTACCAATTTGAAAGATTACCTATGAAAAGTATCATTATATTTTATCAGGATCAAGACCTCAGTTCTTTTCAACCCCTGTTTTTTTTCTGATTTAAGGAAACAGTGCAAAAAGCTGGAGGAGGGGACAGGAAAGGAGGATAATGTCAAGGAATGAAATGATGCAATTACATGAACATGCTATATGTGTAATTGGCATGAGCTTTCCATCCTCTTTTTTATTTTGTTTATTTGATTTTGTTTATTCTTACTAAAAATCATTAGTTTCTCTTCCCACAGTGTAAAAGCAAAAATCAAATAAAGACTTAAAAATTCCACGGTGCTTTAAAAAAGGGTGAGTTATGAGTAGCAGTTGAAGCAGTCTCAGCCAGTGATGTAACCTGTTCTGAAACCTACCTGTTTTCCACTCAGTGTGAAACTATTGCTATTTGAAATTCAAGCAGGAGGTGGTCTTCCTCTATTTCTCTCTTACTCTCCCTTTAATCAAAGAGGATATTAAGCCTGATCTGGAAAACTTATTTCTTGTGATACAATACTTTCAGATAAAACTGTTCTCTTTCTTTTCTTTTTCTTTCTTTCTTTCTTTCTTTCTTTCTTTCTTTCTTTCTTTCTTTCTTTCTTTCTTTCTTTCTTTCTTTCTTTCTTTCTTTCTTTCTTTCTTTCTCTCTTTCTCTCTTTCTCTCTTTCTCTCTCTCTTTCTCTCTTTCTTTCTCTTTCTCTCTTTCTCTCTCTCTCTCTCTCTTTCTCTCTTTCTTTCTCTTTCTCTCTTTCTCTCTTTCTCTCTTTCTCTCTCTCTTTCTTTCTTTCTCTCTTTCTCTCTTTCTTTCTTTCTTTCTCTCCTTCTTTCCTTCTTTCCTTCCTTCCTTCCTTCCTTCTTTTTCTCTCTCTCTTTTTATCTTTCTCTCTCTTTCTCTTCTTGTGTATGTTGGGAGCTTAGCTTGTCATTCATGGAATTCTGGAGAGGCAACTCTTAAAAACTAGTGTACCCATTGATAGCATTATAAAATAACTGAACTCTTAACCTTTTCTGTTAGGGAAATATAAATAATTCCTTCAGAACACATGGAACCAGCGAGTAAAGATTTTTAAGTTGTTTATTGTTTTATTTTGCTTGTCTGCATGTTTAAGCAAAGATGGGCGAATTAAAAGTCGAGACATAAATAAACTGTTCTGATTGCATGTTGGAGGGGGAGTTTAAATAACAGTCAAGCATTTTTCTTGGCTTCTAAAGCTTCAGGTTTTTTTGAGAAACTGCAAACATAATGAACATTTCTTACACTATGTCGACTCAAAACCTACTACCTCGCTGTGTTATCCTCCAAACCAAGTAATGCTCTCGACTTTGCTGTCTGTCACCTCACCTGTTTTCTTGCTTCTGTTCCATCAAGGCTCCACTGCAGCTGAGGAAGCTTTGGAGAGCACATATTCAGGCAAGCACCCATTACATACTGCTACAAGTATTTGGAATTATTTTCAGCAGCCTTGGAGTTCACAGTGACAGCCACACAACCATTTTTAAATTAAAGCTATTTGAATAACTGTTGTGTGCAAGCCCAAATCTGTGCAACTGAAGCAGATATAATTTATACACTGTTCAGGAACCTTTAATATCTCTCCAGCAAAGCACACTTCCAAACACTTTGTTTCACACTTCCAGAATGTCTGTAACATTTTACTGAAGTCCCGCTAAAGGAGTTTTTGGATGTCCTCAGAGAGGGATTAGTCAAGATGGCACCTTAATGAAAGATACAGTTTTAACATTGATGATGTAATCAATTCAATTAGGGTTTGTGTAGTGTTTGCTTGTGGTGTTTTGACAATTTATTTTTTTTTTTTAAATAATGAGAGCTCTTTTGAGCAACCCCTTGGAACTAATTTTTGTTTTAAAGGGCAGTTTGCAAAAAATCAAACACAACCTTTAGGTGGTGCTGAGACAACCCTGGTTTGTCTGTAGTCTACAACCATACAATTCTGGAAAATGGGGTTGAAATCAAACATTGCCACATGTGGAAGTCGTTTCTAACTTAGTGCCCTTTTTGAATTGACCACAAAATCATTGTTCAACTAAACACAATTACCAGCCATTTTAACAGAAGGCAATAGGAGAACTGCAAGTTGTAGGACAGATTCTAAGATCACGCAAAAAAAACGTTGCTGCAGTTGAAACAGAGGCTGATTGCTGGATGAGTTGTGTTTTTCTTCATTTTGGAGAGAAATAATTGGGTGAAAAAAAGCCAGAGGAACACCACAAAGATTGCATTATAATCAGATACACTTACTAAGCAGTTCAGCCCTTTGGTATAGAAAGAACCATTGTTGAAGATGAAATGTTGACATTGTATATCAGGCCAACATCACAGTAACTGACTATTCTAACAAATTAATCTAATCATCTTCCTTGCAGCTGATACGTAAGATGGTGTATTTTTAGACCATTTTATCTCATTAGTGATTATTGCAAATCCTCCAAAATCTGTCAGAACTCCAAATTGCTGGCTTCCTTGAGTTTGTCAATAATTTTCTGTGTTGACAAAGCACATTTAAAAGTTCTGAATCTTTAAATTCCAAAAGACAAAGAAGGAACTTGGTCTTACAGCCCACCCCAACATTAATTTGTTTCTCTGTTTTGAACTCAGTTTATGAATTTTATACTTGGAATTGGTTGTCCTAGCTAAATATGTTTTTCTGCATTGCCTTCTTATTTTGACTTTGTGTAGTTTTCATTGTTTGCTAATTAGGTCCACTGAGGTTTCCAAATGTCAGCATCATGTAATTCTTCTAGTCACTGTCAGGTCTTCCTCAACAACTTGCAAAAATTTATTCTTTGAAGAATCCCTCCCTTCCAAAATAGTCTCTTTGTGCTTGCCCTAAATCTCAACTTCTGTATGGTTCTTAGTTAAGAACAAGCTACAAACTACATATTCTTGAGTATTTTCTAGAACTGTGTTAGAAGATTGGAATGGTAGTAAGCTCTTAATCTGTGTTGTGTAAGCAGTGGCAAGTATCTAAGATACCCTCAAGAGTGTGCATGATTATTTTCACCAACATAGGCTGATTGGATTAAAATTTCATTTTTCATTGTGCATCTCCCTGTAGACTTTATAAGTTATGTCTTTTGTTTAACTTGTGATTTTAGACTATTATTAACAGCAACAATTTTGCTCTTTTCTCTCTCTTTTTTTTCTTTAATTGGCAGAAGCTAATGAACCAATGCTGAATTTAAATCTCTTTGTATCAGTACATAACCAATCTAGATAGACTCAATTATTTCTTATTGAAAATAGAAACAGTGCAACACTTTTTGTTAAGTTTGGGTCTTCCCCTTAAGCTGTCATGGCAGAGGCACCAAATTTTTCCTCCTTGAGGAACAGAGAATGCTTTTGCGTTTAAATTCTGCAAAGGATTTAAACCTTCCTCTCTGGCCAGGTATCCGTGATGGTGATGGCGAAATGAAAACTGCCAGAAGTTCTTTTCAAGCCTGATGAGCAATGGCTGCATTTATGTTTTAACTTGGGTCAAATGCCTGTTTTGTTGTTTCGGAGTGTTCAAGCAGCTGTTGGCTGTTGCACCTCGAAATCGCGCACGGACTCGCGCAGTGCTGGGCAGCAGTGAACATCAGTCACCTCTGTGCAGGGCCAAGTGGTGCCTTCTTCCTTTCCTACAGCTGGGATTTAAAAAAAGCACTTCTGCCACCGCCCATTGAATCACAGATCACAGCTGACAGCTAGGATAGCCAGTGAGATGTGGATAAAATCACACTTGCAGACATCCAGGTTACTTTCTAGAGGCTTCTGCAGTCTAGAAAACCAAAACCTGCTTGGAGGCTATTGATTTCATCTACTTCTTTCTCTCCTGTGTCTAATGACCATTTGTTCTCCTTACTAGCTGCTTCCTACCCAGCTGTCAATTATTTCATTCTTTCCTTTTTCCCCCTTAGATCTAATATTTTCTGTCATTTACCAACACTGGGCCTTAATGTGCTTTAGTGGGCCATACAACTACCTCGCTAATCTTATAATTTCCCTTCTAGCTTTTTGTAGTTGCTTGACAACATTTAAATGTAAATATAAAACATTTAAATGTAAATATAAAAGCTAGTGACTGAAATTTCGAATCCAAGTAACCACTCCTTTTAATTTGAATGTGAAAAATACAGCTAAGTTCCCCAAGCTGACTTTGAAAATCAATCTTTTTCACTGTATAAAATTTCAAAAGTTCCTGTGTGTATGTCACTGTTCCAGATTTCAAGAAATTATATCACCTAGAAATCCTGAACATCAATCTTCTGTTTCTCATCCATCCCAGATTTTTTTTTACCTTCAGAAAGTCTCCTGTGTTCTAGCTAGCTGACAATTTTGAAATGTCTGCAGTTTCCTGACCACACTTGGAATAGCTTTAGATAGGACTATCAATTGCTTTCATTTCAATTAAAATTGAGCAACCAAGAAAAGTCAAATAAAGAACATTTTTATAAATCTATATTCATAGGTTCAAAGAGGTATTTTTTTCCATTAACAAATAAGCAGTTCAGGTGTAGAGGATGGTACGGTTTTAGATGATACATAGTTCAAAAGAATCAAAAATAACTTGGAGAACAATTCACAGCAGTCCTGACATATGAGAAAAATTTGCCACCATCAATATTTCATTTAAAATAAATTTACGTTGAAGTCATGCAACACCAGCAAACACCCAATATTGGTATTATCCTGTGGATGGAGCAGCAGTGCAGTCCTGTCAGAAAGGACAGAGGTTGTCAGGAGTACCATGTTGTTCATGCACAGTGATTCTTTAGTGCACCTAGGACTGCTCACGCTGCTGCTGGAGGCTTGGATGGCCACTAGACAGAAACCAGAATTAGTGACGTGTTAGCCTTTGGAAGAAAGGAGGGTCGGACTTCATGCAAAGATTGCACTGTGTTTAGATCCCATTTACTGAAATCGGTGGAAAAAAAAGATACCCCATAGTCTTCAGTGCAAGAAAGGGCAGATTCTTATGGGAAGCCTTCTCTGTTTGTTGGCAGAGGTGCAAAACCTAAAATCTGCAGGGAAAAAATACCTTTCAGTAGAGTAATACAGAGCTGTGGCACTGTTTCTCGGAGCTGGCCCTGGAAGGAATTGCATTTGTGTTGTGAGCATTAGTACTATTTCTGGGATAAAATACATTTCTTTTCCACTTTTGAATAATTTACCCTTTTCTTTTAGAGTAGAAGGCATTACTGCCAAAAGAGTGTGAGCATAATCTACTGCAATTAGACAGCCTGTGCAGTAGGCCCCATGAAAACCCTACATCATTTTAGAAGCACTGAGACTGCCTAAAAGAGCCTTACAAATAATGTTCTAAGTTATAAAAATAGTTTGGTGCAGAGTTTCTGCGCACTCTGGTCTGTTCCCATCCCACGGCTTTCCAGCCCCATCACTCCAGCATGGCAGGAACTCCTCCGTTTGGAGTCAGGGAGATGTTCTCCTTCTCAACATTCAGGGGATTTCTGTTCCGAGGACGGAGGCAGGTCCTGGCACCGGACTTTGATGAAGCTGTTGTGCCCAGTGTACTCTCTAAAAGGCTGGATAAGAGGGGAGGGCTGCTGTATTGTACACAGAACGAAATATTCCTGACGTGCAGAGTGCACTTGCATGTTCACAGTAGGTGCCCTACCAGTCATTTTTTGATGCTTTATGACTTTAAATAGCAGTTTTTCAGGAATCTCCAGCTTGGTGCTTTGTATGGCCCTCATCACAATTGTTCTCAGAGCCACTGGAGAACAGTTTTTCTTCTTGCATGGGATGGAAAATTTGTGTCTCCGCCTTGGAGAGGCTTAAGGCTGAATGTACATTGGATCATTCGTCCAGTCTATTGTCCTGTGTTTAGAGGAAGTCCACAAGCACAGATGCAGGCCACTGTGAGATACCCTTGTGTCTGATCTTTCCGTTGTCCATCTTCCCTCCAAATCTGCTGGCAGGGACTAAGATCTTTTGAATTGGTTTTGTATTGAAATAATAATTCTTTCATGATTTTCTTTGAAGATGATCTCTCACTAGTATACTCCTCTTTGGGTGTGTCTGTGGGGATTGAACTCTGCAGAAGGCTAATTTTCCTAGTTTCTGTGAAGGCTAACACCTCAAGTTCCTTCCTGATGGAATCAATATTAAATGTGCATTTCAGTAATCACATTAAGAAAAAATCTTACAAGCAGCTTTCCTTCAAATGCCATCTCTTTACCAAGCCTGTTTCCATGGACTGCATCTTCTTTGTGTACTTGGACAATGCAAATACCTTTAGGGGAAGGCGAGATGTTCACTCTTATGCCACCTGATCCATTAGCAGGATCTTTCCATCTTAATCCTACAATCAGTTTCTGTCCGCTTCTCTGTATAGGAAAAGGTTTTATTAGAATTGCTGAGTAAGGAAACCTCAAGTTATAGTAGAATTTTATTTATGCTGGAGAAATTAATGCCAGCTAATAGCCTTGTTTCTTGTTCTATTTTCCTTCGGTATTTGATTTTTGGTAATTGGCCCAACTTGTGTCCTACTGTGGGAGCTTGGCAGAGAGAGAGGGATAAAGAACGGAGAAAAAGATTTGTAGGTGTCAGAGACAGCTTGTGTATGTGCCTGCATACATATGTGAGCTGGCATAAAGCAGGGCTATGTGGATTTTAACTGTTTAAATAATACTGTATGTAAATCTTTAGCTAGCTGAGAATGTGACCCAAGAATGGCGAAAGAAATATGCACAGGTGCTCCACCAGTGTTTGATTTCTGGGCAGGGGTGATCAGCATGCACTTACTTCCCAAGATACTTTGTCCATGCAAGGGTGAATCATGCAAGACTCAGTTGACTCATGGGTAGAAAAAAAATGGAGTTAGCACAACCCAAAATGGCAAGGATTTGTGGTCACAAGGAGAAAAACAAAATGTACATTTACACAACAAATGTAGGCAGCGAATGATTTTCTGTTTGGCCCTTTTTATAATGGTGGAGGTAGGACTTGACTTTTTTAAGAACAGGAAACTTGAACTGAAAATGAAAGCCAATATATTGCCATTCTGCCTCTAGCTGTGATCTTGTCTGATCTGGTAAGTTAAATGGGTAAGTGCATGTGACATTATTAGAGGAAAACTAGGCAAGAGAGGACAGAGTATTTTAATTGCTCAGAGGAACTCTTCCTCCTGAGTCAGAAGTAAAGCTGTGCCTCTACATGCTGTCAATGGCAATATGGTGTTGGTTAATTACCCTTTTAATAGCATCTAATGCATAAGTTTTGATGATCAGTGGCTATTAGAAACCAAAATGACCTTTATTTAGAACAAGTGATTTGGCTGCATCCAGTTTTCGGTAAGTGCTTTACATCTATTCTAGTTTTTCTTGTAGCTCCAAATGGGTGTGGGTTTTTTTTTTTCGTTTGTTTCTTTCCATAAATCTGTTTAGGTGGTGGTGCTTTCTGTAATATTTTGAGTTCCAGCTGAGAGACAGCTCAATTAAAGTGGTGGGGAGAAAGCCTCATGAAGAGATGGATATTTGATACATCCCACTGAAATGCCTTTGTAGAGAAGGCACTGAGTTTGTTCAAAAGTAATTCCTTTGTAGGGGTATTACCAATTGTAAATACTCTTTTTTCCTAGTTAAAATGGAAAACCACTTGAAAGGAAATAACCACGGTGCTTTAAGCTCCACAAATAGTATTGCATGCCTGTGCTGTCAGGTGGATGCTTGGTTATGGTGAGAACCTACAGCCACGGGTTTGCAGGTAGGACACGGTATTCCAGGCGTTCACCTCCGGGGATGTCAGAGTGGTTTAGCTCTTCGGCTTGTGGCAGTTTCTGCAGCGGTTCTGAGAGGTGTTTCAGAACTCTGCATCTCTTGTTTAACATGGCAGCTCGGAGAGTCCAGATAGGTTTAACATGTACTGCATTCAGTTCGCATTTCGTTTTAGAGGAGTCATTTTTGCTCTCTGCGGAGGCTTCAATTATAGAGGGCCAAACGACAGGCATAATTAAGGCAAGTGGTGGGATACCAGCGGAGCACTTCGGCGTTTCCACCAAGGATTTTGCAAATCCTAGCTCGATTAATCTGTTTAAACATCTGTGCATCCTCTCGTCTGTGCAACTTATCCCC
The DNA here is from genome assembly GCA_014706295.1 of Lycocorax pyrrhopterus obiensis. Lineage (NCBI taxonomy): Eukaryota > Metazoa > Chordata > Aves > Passeriformes > Paradisaeidae > Lycocorax > Lycocorax pyrrhopterus. The sequence goes on along the minus strand of JACSVZ010000015.1, from coordinate 72,757,339 downwards.
GGGTGTCTCTGCCTTCCGCTGCCTGCCTACCGTGCCTGTGTCTGCCTGCCCGTGGGGGCTCGAACAGAGCCGCAGCCCGCTCTGCCGCCTCGTTCAGCGCTCGCACACCATGCGAACGGCTCCGTGCTCCTTGAAATGCAGCTCACACTCGCATTCTGTAGCGGAACCGCAGGGCAGAGCCCACGCTGTCGAGAGAGCGGATCGGAGCGGGGCCGGGGCCGGCGGCGCGGGTGCGGTGGGCGGGGCGCTGGGCGCGGTGCCGGGGCCGTGCCGCTGTCCGGGGCCGTGCCGCTGTCCGGCCGTGCCGCTGTCCGGCCGTGCCGCTGCCCGGCCCTGCCCCTGCCCGGCCACCGCCGCCCCCGGGCCGGCCCCGCCGCCGCTCCCCTCGCTGTCCCCCCACTCCTCCGGCAGCCGGCTCCAGCTCGCCTCCTTGACGTCATGTCTGTAGCCAGGCTCCGGCAGGCGCAGTGGAGGCAGGCAGCGTGTTAAACTTTCACATCAAGTCCGGCGGCTCCCAACGCCGTGCGCGGGGAGCTGCGTGCAGCCGCCGCAGCTGGAACATCTGGAAGCGTTCAGTGTGTCTGTCTGTCGGCGAGAGGGAGAGAGCGGGGAGCGAGCGCGCTGAGGGAGGGGAGGGAGTAAGGGGCTGGGACTGTGCTCTCTTCCTCTGCAGAAACAGCTCCCTGCCAACACAACGCGCTCAGAATGGCTTTGAAGAGGAGGAGCAGCAGCGTTTGAACATCTCCCTTTTTTTTCCCTCTTCCTCCTGTTCTTACTCTTGTAGTTGGTGGATTTTAAAAAGACATTTAACCCTCAGAGGTTTGTCCTGGATGCTTTTGCTTTTTTCTTTTTTTTTTTTCCCCTTCTCTCGTTTCCCCCCTTCCTGTTCTTTTTTATGGTTTAACAGCCAGAGGTGCTGTGCTAAATTCTTGGAAGGGGCCCGGATGTACTGAGGATGCATTGCAATTTCACTAAAGGAGGCAGTAGTGGAAAGGATCAGTTTTTGGTGTTTGATGCAATAATGGGAATCAGGTAATAATAAAAGGGGAAATTCTGCAGCTCCATTCTTCCTTGAATTTTACCAAGCCGATTTTCGGAGGGATTATTCTGGACTCGTTTTAAATGGTCAATGAAAACAAGAGGATGTACATTCCAGAAGAAAACCATCAAGGTAAGCCTGGGATTTACCTCCGAGGACCTAGCAACCATTCCCTTCCCTGCCCTTTGTCCCTCATCTCTCGGTTCAGCTCAGCCGCTGCCGCCGCTGCCACAGCCGGAGGCGGGCGCGGGGCCGGGGCAGAGGACAGCCTTTGACACCGGGTTCCATTCGGAGCACACAGCTGCCCTCGGCCGGGCAAGCTCCAGGGAGACCCCCGCAGCCCCTGGCGGAACGGCTTCTTCTTAGGAAAGCCTGGGCAAAGAAAAGTTGCTTTAAGTCGCCGTCGTCGCCTTCTCATGCGAAGGGGCGAGGAGAGGCGGCCGGCGAGGGGGCTGCGCGCTGGGGCCGGGGGCTCCGGGGAGCCGCGGAGCAGCCGCTCCTCCGTGTCAGACGAGGATTAACTCGCAGGGCGGCCGGGATTAGGGCATCTTTCCCAATTAACGTCGTCCCGGTCCTCCTAACCTCCATCTGGGTACGGCTTCCCAAGGCTCCGGGAGAGGAGCCCTTCCCTTCTCTTACGCTATTTCTAATTTCTCACACGAAAGGGGAGGGGAAGGGAGAATTATCTGTTTACACACATATGCACCATACATGCGCCCATCCTGAGGGAATGAGGGACACCGGGGTGCCTGTATTAAAATTAAAGTTGGGTTTTACTCGGGGCAGTGATTTCTCGCCGAGCTCCTCTCAGGATCGCCTGCATCATGGATACCAACCCGTGCTGTTGCTCCTCGGCATTAGCAAATGTCCCCCGCTATTCCCTGTAGTAAAACTTTGTTTGTCCAAACTCCAGAAGCCTTCCCCCGCCCCCACCCCCCCGCCCAACCCCGATGTGCCGTTCCTGGAGTTATTTTTATCCTGTTACCTGCATGGTGTCACCCCCTCCCTTCCCTTCCCTCCAGCCCTGGCTGCACACACACGTCGGTGTTGCAGAGCAGGCAGAGCCATTTCCTCCCCTCGGCGAGGCAGGAGCAGCGCTCCGCCGGGAGCGGCTGCCGGGGCGTCTCTCTCCCCACAGCAGAGCCCCCCGCCCCGGCCAACTTCTTCCTCATCTCCCCTCGGCCCCCCGCCTGCTCCTCAGGGCGGCCCCTCCCTCGGCCGGTGGCAACTTCCCCGCTGGCAAACGTGCCCCCGCCCGCTGGCACCCAACACCTGCGCCGGGGTGAGCCCCCGGGTAGCCCCGAGGGCCTTGGAGGGGTGGCTGAAGGTGCAGCTGGGGAGGGCCAGCAGCGCTGTGGCAGCCCCCAGTGGTGGAAGGGTAGTGGGGTTTGAGGAGATAACACCACCCTCCTTCCCATTAAATACAGATTAAAAAGAATAAAACCAGCCGGCACCCCCACCTCTAACCACTCCATCGAAATGAGGTGGGAGGGGAAAGGAAGCAGCCCCTGATCCAGAGTGCTTCTTGCAAGTGGGAGCGAGTGTGCAGCACATGCATTCGGCAGGCATAATTGGGCTGCTGTTCCTGGTCCAGAGCTGATAAAGTGGATGAAGAGCTCAGCCTCCATAGCAATATGCCAACGCTATGGCAACCTAAATCCAGCTCCCTCCTTATCAGCTGCAGTGATTATATAATTGGAGGAACAGTTTTGCATCTGTCTCTTGATGCGGATTGTCATTACTCCCAGGTGAAAGCAACTTCTAAAGCAAACAGAAAATCAGCCAGGTGGAAAGAGTTCTGTTCCCTGATAGTGCTCAGGCTGCCATTTATTTACAATCTATTTTTATTTTATGCAAACAGCACCTGAAAGGTTAAATTGATCAGTAGTCAAGAAAACCTGGTGGTGAGGAGATGGGAGCAAACCAATCACAACGTGGAATGGAGCCATTAAAGCAACCACAGATTGCTGGTTGCAAGGTAGTGATAGGAGGGGAGTAGAAGATGAAGCCGGGTCTGGGATCCTGGTCTGCTCCTCTCTTCTGACGTGGAAGACTGCTTTGGATCAGTCCTTACTCTTGCATCCTGCTCAGCTGCTGGCAGCAAGGTGAATGTTCCAGGTATTAGTGGTGCAAGGGAAATTTCGATGTCTGTTCTTGAGATGTGACTGACACGAGCAGGCCTCTGCCAGCAGTTGCTGTCTGCACAGGTCTGATATCAGCCAGCCCCTTATCAGCCTATCTGAGCAGCTCTCCCACTCAGGTACCTGGGCACCAGGGGAGCTGCTGTAATAGGGCTTACTTAAAGTAAATAATTAAATAAAGCATAGAGAGGCTGTTAGTTATATTGTGAGGGCTGTGGGGAAGAGGCATTTTATTTGAAAGTGGCTTCTTAACTGCCCGTTTGGGTAGGTTTGTAATATACGTGTTTCACACTTCTGAATGTGACTATGTATCCTGAAAATCTTTGACCCTAAAGTAAGAATTTCCTCATTTTTTTGGATGTTAAGCCTGCTGTGCTTTCATTGCAGTCTCCTCTTGCACAAAGGCAAGTAAATAGTCTGTTATTTGTTGATGCTGAGACACAGCGTTCATTTTTTGCTGCACAATGGAGTATATTTTTTTATAATAATTATTCATTAATAGACTTTGTCTAGAAAATGACAAAGCCCCACCCAAGAAACACCAGCAAAAGCTTGCAAAACTAACTACATCACATCTAACGCACATGTGGGCTGGGTGGAATTCTAGATGGGCATCTTCAGCGCGTTCCCTCCTAATACTTTGGAAAACTTGCTCTCTTGATATAAAACAGAAAACCAGTTTGCAACCCCACGTGTTGCGGCCCCCTCCAGGCAGGGAGCGAGCGGAAGGAGCCCGCCCGGCCCCGGGCTGGCCGCTGTGGCTCTCCAGCCCTGCTCGGCCCCCCGGTTAAATTCTCCGCTGGCCGCGCCGGCGCCCGGGGGGTTCAGCGCCGGGCAGGAAGGGAGCCGAGGGCAGCGGGTTTGCCGTGGGTGCCGCGCTGGGCAGGGGGAGCGGGGGTCCCGGGCTGCCTCTCCCGGAAGGTGGCAGTGCAGGGCCGCGGAGGCGCTGCCGGGGCTGGGCAGCAGGCGCTGCCCGGGCTGCCGCACCGGGGCTCCGGTGCCTACCCCGGAGCAAAACTCCTCAGGCTTGAGCGGCCCCCGGCAGGTCATGTACGCCGCACGGTAGTGGTCCTCTCTGAGTGGAAAGCCATTTCTGATACCGCGCCTGAACTGCCCTCCCTTCCATTTCAGATAATGCCTTTGGGCTTTGTCCTTATTGCATATTTTGAACAGATCTCTACCTGCTGCTTGTGGAAAAGAACCCCCTCGGGTATTTGTCAACCATAATTAGGTCTTCTTGCAACCTCCTTTCCTAACCTGCACATACCCTGTTCTTGAAATGTTTCCCTGTAAGACACTCTTTTCATAGTCCTTGTATCTCCTGTATCTGTTAAATTAAGAACTAATTAGTATACCCTTTATTTCTCAGAAGCCTATTGATAGTGAGAGGGTCAAGTCACAAGCACAGTCCCTAATGCATTTTCTGACCTGAAATGAGGGTCAAACCCACAAATGTTCCCCTTAACTTTGCAGGTATAAATAGAGATGAGTGTGTACACTTCACAGCTGATTTCAGGTGGAGGGTTGAAATCTGTCTCATGCTGTGCTGCAAAACAAAACCATTGGCTATAGGCACTAGAATTTATTGGATGTTTGCTTTAATTTTCTGCTCTATTTTCAGAATACCAATTTTATTTCCTGTTTGCTTTGGGTCACTGTTTTCATGTGTAGGAGAAACCACGCTCTTTCCATGGTGACAAAGTGATCAGATTAGCAAACTTAGTCTTCATGTTTGAGTATTTGTTCTTGTGCTCTTCTTTTGCTGTAAAGGTCGGTCAGAGTAGGCATTAGTCATGGGGCATAAAGAATTTCCATGTGGTCTGAAACAGCTTATCTTCAGGATTTTTGGAGAAAAAGAGTCTGAATCACTGTTTAAAGATGCAGCGCTAGAATTCCAACCTCCCCTGATTTAACAGCAAACACTTGTATTTATGAAGTATTATCTTCCGCCTCAAAGTACTTGGAACTTTCGGTTGGTGTAAAGCATTTAATTCAATATGATATGAAATAGCAGTGTAATATAAAAATATTTAATGTATGTTAAGTAACAGTGCTTAAACATTCTGCATAACACAGTGCCCTGCATTTATTTGTGAAAGTTGCCAGTAGAGTATTTAGAAAGGTATTTAAGTGCTTTCAAGCATTTCCTATCCTTAAAAGGAGTATTTAAGTATCCTGCTAAAGGCATGGAATTTAGAGTATATACTTTTGAAAGGTTTTCTTTGAAACTACCTTCAGCCACAGAGACCAGTTTTGGTTAGGTCATCATCAGTGCTCCTGCTGACTGGCTCTTCCTGGAGTTTGCACTGCTGTCATGAGCTCTTACCTGGTGTGCTCTCTGCAGCCAAGGCACCCTTATGAACCCCCTCTTGCTTGCATCTCTGCTCTGCAATCAAACATGGTTTTGGGGTTACATCTGAGTAATTCACTACAGCAGATGTGACACAGCCTTGCCATGTGGAACTGATTTATCCTACCGAGATATTTACTTTGAATTATTTGTCCTCGTCTTCTTGTTTTGTTTCCTCAGAACACTTCAGAGAACGTGTTCTGTAACTGCAGTGCTGCCATGTGTGCTTAGTTTTGGCTCACTTTCTTTCAGCTTTGTGGAAAATGGTTCAACATCCATGCTCAAAATAGGATTTGTCTGAATGGCAATCACTCTTAAATTTACTTCTTGTGTGTGTGCATTGTCATTGTGGCCATTCAACGTGCTAGGAAGTGTCTTGTTTAACCCTTTCTGGGAAATAATGAAAGGAACAGGGTCATTCAAGTTCAGGAACAGCAAATAAAAGACCTCTTCCGAGCAAGTGTTCTCTAAATTTATTGACTATCAACCAGCATAACAGATGTGACTGTGTGCAGTAAAAGTCTCTCTCTTAAATTATTGAACACAACAAATCAGATCAACACCAAAGAAAGCTTTTACCACTGGCAGATATCTGCTTTACAAAACATAATGTTATTAAATGCTTCAATTGCCTATCTATTTTTAACTGTATACAAACCCAGTATATTTTTTGTCAATCATTTGTCTTAAACACTGGTTTTATTTACGTAGTGGGGATGATATGAATTTGAGAGCAAGTGTATTCATTAAAATGTTTATTGCTGGATTTCAGCATCATTAATTTTACAAAGAGAAAACACTATTAAGAGTTCAGACAAGTTGGTGGCCACTGAACACTTCTTTTTCTGGTAGTTCCTCTATCACCTAACACAAAATTGGCAATTCTTCTTTGTAATATTACCAACGAAAGTTAAAAAAGAAAAAAAGATTACCATTTATAGAAACCTTCTGTTTCATTGGAGTAAAAGCATCACTGTGCATTTAAGCCACTTCAAGCTTCATTTTTTTCCCTCAGCCTCCCTTTTTTTCTAATGAGAGATGAAGTCACAGCCAGTCTTCAGTGCAGAGAGGGCAGTGATGGGCTCACGGTGCCTCTGCCAGAGGGCAGGTGTGGTTTCAGGGGCTGGAGTGGGCCTCTTGGGGTCTCTGACACCCAGGGGTGAGGTTATGTGATCACAAAGGCAAGCCTTGCTCTTGCAGGGTTGTTGTGGAACACGTCAGGGTGCAGTTGATAGTAAATAGAAACCTTTTTCTGAAAGAGTCCCCAGAAGTTTTTCTGTCAGTTTCTATAGCTGAGACATAATTGTGAGAGGGGTATAAATGTCTTAAAGAACTTGAGCTGCTTTCAGGATAGGTCTATTCCAGCTGGAAGAGTCACAGGTGTCTCTGTACCTTGTATGGAGATTTCCAGAACAAAAGGCCTGGCCCAATTTCCCCCAGAACCCCAAATACAGCCTTAGAGATTGTGTGCTTTGGATAGGTGCCTTTGCCAGTCCGTGAGAGGTGTGGGGCGGCAAAAAAAAAAGGAGAAAAGATTAATATCTGTGTCGTGGAAGGTGACAGAAGATTTGATGGAATCACATTTTGTCTTTATTTGGTCGAACTGGCAGTTGTCCAGACACCAAGGCTGAGTTATTGCAGTCTAGAGCTGAGAGGTTGTTAGCACAGTTCATCCTCAAGAGGAGATGAGACTGGGGAGAGCCGACTGCTGATGGCTTTGCAGGTGGTCTGCTCTGCCTGTCCCCTTCCCAGGCACCCCTCCCAAAAAGAGAGTTCTGGGAGGTGCTGCTCTCACTGGCTCACGTTTCACTGCAAAAGTTGTGGTTTTGGGAAGCGGGGGTGAAATAAAATGGTGCTGTGTGATGGAAGGGACCTGCTGGGGCTGGGTGGTTCCACACCCTGCTCCAAACAGGCCTGACCAGATGGGGCTGTCCAGGGCGGTGTCCAGGCAAATCCTGGATGTCTTTGAGGATGGAGCTCCCACAAACTCACGGGGCAGCAGAGTTTAGCTACCCTCACAACAAACAGACAGGCACACTCAGCACGCTGCTCCTGGTCCCTGCTCTGTGTTTCAGTCTGTGCCTGCGAAGATGCAGAGCTCGTTTCCGAGTGGCACCCGACAGCCGAGCTGCTGCCACGTCTCTGTGGTTAATCAGACACAGAAGCTGTTTGAGGGGCTTTTTCCTCAGTGCATCACACCGGTTCTGGAGTAGTTTGCTTTTCTGGGAATCTCTGGGATGTTAGAAGCTTATACAGGAATGCTAAAACTGCGTGTTTGTAGAGGATCTCTGCAATTTTCCTTTTTTTTCCCCTGTGTCTGTGTTTTTTTCAGTCCCACATATAAGATTCTAAATTTCAGTGGCTGTCTCAGCAGGCAAAACATGCAGAATCCATGAAAAAACACCAGCAAGTTGAATGTCCTTCCACAGCTGGGAGAAATTAGCAGAGTACCAGTTGAAGCCTTGTCTGTGGGGGAAAAGTTATTTAACCCAGCATCTGTCAAGAAATAAAGGAAATCCACAAGTCTTACCTGAGCACCAAGAAACTCAACAAATTTAGGAGGGAGGGAAAATTTGCTTCTTTGATAAAAGACAGAAGATTAAAATAAAATAATTATTCAGGGTGACTGGAAACTTAGTGGTTTTCAAACCAGACACGGTAATAAACAAAACAAAAATCTGGCTAATTGCACAGGAACTCTTTTTGAGTTTTGTACGTAAACCTTAAGAGTTAATATTGTCTGAGAGCCACCTAACCTTAGAGAATAATCTATGATATATTTAAAATATGCCTCTCTGAATGGTATTGTTATTTATCTAAAATATTCAGGTTTTTAACCCACTGTGTGTATGGTTGCCCTCGGGTATTTTGGAAAAAACAATTAAATATGACTGAACATGACATTATAATTACAAAGTAAATATGCTCTAATTGAGTAATTAACTCAACATTTCTTCCTAAAGGCATTGTAGGAACGAATTCATGTTACTGATCAGATTTCAGATTCTTTGTTCCAAAGGGGGGAAAAAAAAAGGCTTCCATTCTCCAATATGGCTGGCTGGATGCAAGGCTTCTTAAGATGCCTCAGTTTTTAAATTTAATATGTAATTTTTGAAATTTAATATGTATTATTGATACATCAGATATTCTTCTAACATTTTTTGTCAGATGAAATAATCTTTTATATAGAGAGAATACTTGTGCCTCTTTGCTTGTAAGTCAGCTCAACTCTTTTAGGTAGCAGCTATATTCTGCTTCACGCCTTATTGGCAAAAATAACAATTCTGAAATTGAGACTGAAAGAATAATAATAATTCTGAAATTGAAATCCTGTGTGGTCTGGCTGTTAGTAGTAGAGTTCCTGAGTTATGGCTACAGGAATGCCACAGTGAACTGTGTGAGAAGCAAATGTAATCCATGTGAGTACAGGAATTAAAATTGATGTGTGCTGAAGACAGAGGGGAAAATGAATTATTGCACCTAGAGGATTCGTGTTGAACCTTACTCCTGGTGCAGGTTGGCAGATAGGAGGAAGCTGAAAGTTAAGACTGATCTGTAATGCCAAACGTTGCTGGGTTTTCTATCTTGTAGCTTCCATATAGTTCACAGAAGAACGTTTTCCATGCAGACCCTACAGGTAAATATCAGACATTGGAATTAAGGACGAAGAGGTCGGATGTCCTGGGGATGGATTTAACACATAGACAGCAAAGTCAGCAGATGAAGTCAGATAAACCCGAGGGTCATTAAGAAAACAGAGGAAATCCATAGTATTCATGACTCTGTGGAGCTGTGAACAAATTGACTCATGCAGGGAGGAAAGCTTCACCTGTGTGCTGAAATCCACATATGATAATTAAATTGCCTATTATTGCTTTTATAAATTGTATACTGCCTGTTATTATTGCCTATTATAAATTGTATAGATGCACAGAGTGTTTTCAGGTGTAATTTAAATTCAAATTGGTGTCTTTAGAGAGAAGTAAAAGGCATTTATGGGGTGAAAATTGAAAGTGATCAGGTTTAATTGTGGGTTTAATGAAACTTTAGTATGACTATGTTCAGGAGCAATAACTAGGAGTGGATTACGTGAAATTTTTACATCACTTTCACCTAAGTGAAAATTTTAAGTGAAAAGCCTGAGATTTGCAGACATCAGTTACGTTCAGTGCTGGCAGCATCAAAGTTGAATTCATAGATCAGTGAATGGCTTGAGCAACAGAGCTCCAGTATCTTGCCTGGCAGGTTCCCACTGGCTTTGGCTCAACTGCCCAAATTCTGTGAGTGTGAAACGTTTATTAGCAGCTGTTTGGGATGTGCTGGTCCTGCACGCTGCTGAGTTCTCAAAAAAATTTCTCCACAGTTTTCTTTGAGAATTGTTTTGCCATTTGTTTAATGTAACAAAGCTTTTTGCTTAGATCAGAAATGAGCAGATTCCTGAGGGAACATGCCGAAAAAACAAATCCTTAATTTAGTTTTTTGGATTTACGTGATGACCAAAAGAGTTAATAGTTTCATTTTAATTTTGGGTTTGAAAGCAAATGCAATGGGACAGTGATGGCATAGAGCATCTCTGAGTAGCTCTTGTCTTTTCAGCCATTATGGCAAAAGTCAGAAATAAAAGCAGAGAGTGAAAGACCAAGATGAACGTGGCTTGAATTCTTGTCTCTGCTTTAAGGCAAAGGGTGCCAAGAAAGATGGTGAGAGATGAAAGATTGTGTCCCAACTTGCATGCAGTGATAAAAGCTGTTATGCATGCCAGGAAATCAGTCAAAAATAACAGGAGGGACTTGCTGCTGGCAGTTCTTAAAGACAGCCAAAGCGTTTTGAAATAACATTTAAAAAAAATCAGGTATCAAACTTGGGAAAAATTGAGTGTGGAGCTTTACAGGTGCCTGGCAGAATCCCTGGGAAAGTATCATGGCACATGGTCAAATGTGAAGTGCTTAGAAAAGGATGGCATCTTAAAGCATGAATAATTCAACAAAACACTGCAGGAAGTTTTTAATGCTGATAATGCAACTTCTGCTACTTTCTATGAAACGTTGTGCTTAGACATCTCCTTAAGTGCTTTTAATTTGCAATGTGGTTTACACAGCTTGGAGTATTTCTGTGGAGAGAGATGCATTTGACTGCAACATACATCCTGCTGTTCCAGGGCAAAGCTTGTCTCTAAATGAGTACATATGGGTCAGCAGTTCTTTATCTGTCTTTCCAGTACTTAGCATTCTTATTGAGAGCTTTGCTGTTATCTTGCTTTGCCTTGAATTTGCTCTTATTTCACCAGAACACTTTTTTTTACTTTTATTTTGGAGCGTGCATTCTTGAGATTTTGTCTGTTGTGCTTTAAGGTGGTTTCTGATGGAGAACATCGGTGCACAGAGCTGGGTCTGGCTGGGTGCTCCTCAGGATTTTGGTATGCATGCTGTAGGGCCAGAGGACTCATCATTTGTGAGAAGTATGGATGGGAAAGCCCTGTGTGGAGTCAATTCTACAAATATCAGAGGGAAGGAAATGTATTCTTTTAGCACATATCAGTGGTGTTTGATACTTCAAAAGGAATGTGATGTGAGCTCATCCAGATGGCTTAATACATTGGTGAATTTTGTTACTCCTCTCCCTGTGTCAGTGCTGGAATACTAGTTTAGAATACTATTTAAAGACAGAATTACTGCAGAAGATGGAGAACCCCACTTGTCATCTTAGGCTTTAAACCTCTAGTTTATGTGCTAGTTGTTCTGATAAGAGCAGTAGAAAGTATCCAAACCTGATTCTGCAGCTACAACATCATGAACAAAGATCTGACAGAATTTCAGGTGCTGTTTGGGAGATTAACGTAAAGACTGGAGTATGGACATTTAGAGGATCAGACTGTACTCTAATTTATTTCTGTGTTAGGATGGAGACTTTCAGAAAGTCTCATACCTCCACAAAAGCTGTATTTCTTTCCCTTTGGAAGGGTGAAAAAGAAGCATGTTCTCTGAAGTTATTTACTTCTCCTCTTATGTATTTCCATGGTCATGATCTCTGTAATACGAACATCTTCCAGTATTAAAAATCTCTCTTCATCTTCCCAATGTGTCAGGTCAATAGGCTTGGAAAATTAATTTTCTTTCTTCATCAGCTATGTTGTGTGTGCTTATGTGAAGATATTACCCTGGGAGGTGCATGCAAAGAAATTAATTAGGCATTTCATTTTCATAAGATCCGTGTTATGAAATGGTGTTTGGTTACTGATGTCATCAATGCTGGAACAGGCACTGCAGTACTGGGCTGTCTGATCCCTGTGTCTGGGTGCAAATCAGGAGAGCAGCCCCTGCCCAGGTCCTCCTGAGTGCACAAGCAGGTTTGAGTTTTGTGGTACGATTGGAACAACAGCTTGGTTATTTTGTCCTGGCCCGGCTGTGGTGATCAAGGGCAGGGCTCCTGATGGAGAGCCCTGTACCACTGTTGTGCCGGGATTCCCATTATCCCTTTCCAGTTCTGCTGGCTTCCTTTTTCTCTGCCTTTGTGTCTCCCTTCTCACTCCAGTCTTCTCCAGAATAAACAACCCAACCCTAGTTTTGGTTTTTTTTTTTTTTTTTTCCCCACTGCACTAGCTTTTCTACCTCCATGCCTAAATTTGGTGTTTCTGGTACTGGTTTTCAATAATCCTGGCCTTATTTTGTGTTCCTGACACAGCTACCTGGGCACTGTTGTCCCTGTGATACTCCCCTGTAGGACTCCAGTGCTTTCCTCGTCTAAGTGTGGAGTTTGTTGCTCTGTGACTCAGCTCCCTCCGAACCGTGTGGAATCTGCACGTTTCTCACAATGCCACCTGTAACTCTTGTCAGCTTCTCACTTTATTATCACTTCTGGTAATTTCTCACATCACAGCCAGTAGTTTTCCATATCCTGTTCGGTTACCCAGGCCAGGCTGAGCCTGCAGCCCTAATACCAATTATTCTGAGGAGTCTTAACTTCAGTAATGAGCGCTGTATGTTAATAAGCAAAGAGGATTCTCTTTGTAAGTGCAATCTTTCCCTGGTGGCGATCAGTTCTGTAGTCAGGATGTAACAGCCATGGAAGGAGGCTGATATCTTGGGAAAGAAGTGACCAGGCAGGTTTATGAGGAGTCAGTGCACAGACATTTGAATTTTGAACCAGGTGCTTTATGATGAGGCCGTGTGCGGTTTCCCTCTCGTATGTCAATTGCAGAGATAAAGTGTGTTTCTCTCGAATGTAGACATTGCTGTGGACACTGAAAAGCTTTAGCAGAGAGATTTTGCGGCTTTCTGCAGCATTTTGTGAGAGTTTTGTCTTTCCCATGCAAGCAAGACAAAACAATGTTACCGTTTTGTAAACTTCTTGCAGGTGCGGATTGTTTTAGTAAAATTGTTATAGTTCTAACTAGAAAAAACACTCAGAACTCTGTGTGTCTTAGAACTTGACCAATCCCCTTAGGGGGTGGATGGCAAAAACCAATTACCTTATGCCACTTAATACACTTTGCAAACTTAACATATAAAAGCCTTCTGAGAATTCATTAAATCCCTTCCATTGATCCCTGAGCCTGAACTTCGTGTTGTTTCTCTACTCGTCCGTGGGGAAAACAGCAACACATTGCCATGGTCAAATGGGAATCTGATAGGAAAGGGAGCTGCTGTCTGGTCTCTCTCTGGGGCCTGCACGTGGTGCTGTGTGGTGTGCACACAGCGCACTTGGATAGGAGGAGTCAGACCTCTCTTTTCCTCCCAGCTCTACACACACTTATCACTGGGCACCTCCGGGGCTTGGATAGCAACCTAGATACACAGATATTTCTGATTTTTATCTGCCATCTTTCCAGTGTGTGTATCATGAGGCATTTTTATTTTCGTTTCCAAATAGCTGGGAAAAATGATCTGCTCTTGGGAACCTTTAGAGAGTCTTTGAGATGTCTGCAGTTGCACTGTGCCTACACAGCTGTGTGAATATATAGGCAGAAGTGTAATTTGCTTAGTGGACCAGAATGAATGAGTGACTGTGATTGGAGGGATCTAGCTGTGTTATGAAGGATTTTGAAAGAAATAGAATAGTATGAAATAAGAGAGAAATGGTCTGTGTTTTCAGATTGTCATTCTTCACATAGTAAAACTGATAATTTGGCATAGATTTCACTTTACCTCACTGTAGGTGTTTAAATTGCCTAGTTAGAACTAATCCTTTAGAGCTGGTGTGTAGTGAGTGGAGAGGAAGGCAGCCATGGCCAAAGAACATTACAGATATCTAAAACAGGTGGGGTAGGCTGCTTTTTTGGGAGCTACTTAACTCTGCCTTGACTATATAGCTAAAGCTTTGATGACTAAGTCAGACTAAATGTCAGATTTTAGATTGCTAGAGCTGGTGAACTGAATTCTACCTTCTGCGTGTGTGTTGATTTCTAATTCTGGTTGTCAACAACAGAAGCATGGTGTGAAGGAAGGAGTTCTCTGCCTAAATTAGGTTTAAGTCACCTGTCTTTCAGGTGCCCTGTGTGCATGCAAATGCATTCAATGTGTACTTCCTGCCTGGATGCATGCTGTTAAACAAAAGAAATTGGCAAAGAGAAGCATGATGAGAAAAATAATAACCTGGGAAAAATCCCAGCTGGAAATTCATGGAAGCTGCTCCTTGAGGAATATCCCTGTCTCCATCTAGGGTGAGAACAATTCATTTTTCCTAAGGTCATGTTTAGGAGTGGGAAACTTTGTGACTGCAAACCAGGTGTCTTCAGGAGGGAGATGGGCTTCCCAGGCAGCATCAGAGAGGGAAGGCAAGCGTGGCAGGAGGCACAGCATCAGAGGAATTACGCTGCCATCAGTCCAGGCTTTGCATCCTGCCTAGTGAGTGTGGGCAGCTGAGCTGCCTGGGATGTGCCAAACTCACCAGGAAAGATTAATAGCTGGGTAACAGCAGTGTAGAGAGGGTTCTCTGCAGTAACCCTTTGGTGTGTGTGGGCTGTGCTTTGGGGTGAGCCAACGCAGCAGGCCTGGTTTTGAGAGTGCCGTTTTTGAGTCGTGGAGAACTCCTCCTCTAGCAGGGTCTCAAAGAGAGGATAAACTGAGGTGTGAAATTCATTTGGGCTCATGAACTTGGTGACTTTGTTCAACCTTGGGCATGCTGGCAGGTGGGATTCTGCCTGCCAGAGCCCGGAGGGGCCGGTGGGGTGTGCTGGATCCATGATTTCAACCGGGGGACAGCCCTTGTCCCTCCAGGACTCAGCCAGAGGAGTGACGCTTCTGGCGACATCAGAAGAAAAGGAGAACCTGTCTTGGCAGAGAAAGTTTTTATCATCATAAATAAAGGGTGGCACACACTCTTTCTTCATATCTTTGTGCTACTCTATCACCCCAAAGAATGTGTATCTTTTCAAATGTCTCCCTTTTGCTGCCACGAGCGGGGACACAAAGCCTTTATGTATCATCCTGTACTCTCTTCAGGGCCTCTTTCCCCGGAGTGTGCAGCTCTGGCTCTGTCGTGCTGCCCTTTTCCCAGGCTCTGCAGTGCCCTGGGAGCAGGGCTGTGCACGCACCTACGTGTGTGGAACAGCTATTGCAGCTTCCTGCAGAGCACCAGCGAGAGGTTCTCCTCACAGAAACTGGCATCTGCGGTGGGACAGAGCAGCTCAAAGCAATGCTTGCCCTTCTCGTGAGGTGCTGGTGAAACAATTGAACTTTGTGAACTCAGTTGTGAAATCTGAACTTTGAAAACAGGAAGGAAGGGGATTTTTTAATGAAATAACAGCCTTTAAACATAGTGTTTACCATCAGTGGCTTCCAGTTTAATCTTTCTAAAGACATCACAAACATATGTTTTGCCTCTTTGAAAAGCTATTCTGTAATTTTGCATAGGGTTGTCTCTGATGTTTTCTGTCATCGTTTCACCATTTGCTTGTGAATGCTCATTTACTGTCTGTGCCTGGTAATGATACAATGACTCAAAACAAGAGGAAATGTATGGATTTAAGTGGGAGTCATTTACTTAAAATAACGTAACTGTTTTTGTAACACTGCTTTTCTGATTGAGCCATTGTACTGCAAATAACTCGAAAAAAGGGCAATGGGGATCCCCAGTCTACGTGTGAAAATGTTGCATTTATCCCACTATAGGCCTCAATGTGTTGCAGAAGATACGTTTTTTTACAGAGACATTTCCAATTGGTGCACTTTAAATACCATCCTGATAGCTTTGAGCTTCCTACTGTCCTTGGGCTGTCTGTGGGTAACAGGTTTTTGGGGACATCTGCCAAGCTGAAGAGTCTCTCCCAGCAGTTTCTGAATCCAGTTTCTGGTCTGAATTGTCTGATCACCAAAAGGGTCATTAGAAAATTAAGCAGACCTGCCCTGGGGAGATAAAGTGGAAGTGACCCCTGACGTTTCACAGTGAAGTTTCCCCTGGTTAGGCCTCCTCATTGTTACCAGTGTACACCTTATTAGACATCTGAATTTGCTTAGTTACAGCTATCAAATACTGACTATAATAAGGGTTATTCCATTAAGTTGGAAGGGTCATGAGGCATGTCAGAAACCTTTCACGTGCTCGTTCATTCTGATCAATTTTTTAAAACTCTCCCTTACGTGAGGCTAAATGGAATGGTTCAGCTATTTTTGGTCTTTCATTGAAGATATTACCCCACTCTACATTTCTTATGCCTCTTTTTCTCAGTTCTTTAAACTATTTTACCATTCTTTTTGAGGTGTGGGTTCTGGAACCGGGGCCTCCCATGTTGTGTTCCACAGTAATGCTCTGTACAGCTGCACTCCCTGGATTTTAGGCTCACGTGTGGATTGTTCAGGGCTGTGTTTCTGTGTGTTGGTTCGTTCTGCCCAGTGGTCAGAGCCAACAAGGACAAAGCAGCTCAGTCATGGAAGAGGAGTTAACCCTCGTGCACCTTCTTCCTGCAGACAGGGAGGGCACAACCCTGATGGGAAACTCCAGAGGTAATAAGAGATGCTTAGTCCTTGTGAATAGGCTGGATGTTTTGAGGTTTCCTGCTAGATTTTTGTTAGTTTGTTGTTTTGGGTTTTTGTGTTTTTCTTTTTTTTGTTGCTCTCTGAGGAGCAGTGGAAACACAGAGTCTCTTGGTCAGTGTTCAGATGCTATCAGAGTAAATGGTTTGTAGGAAATTTCTTGCTGCTTTTGTGATGCTGATCCTGCAAAATGCAGAGCATCCCGAGAAAGGAGCACAAAAGCCTTGGCTCTCACTGTCTCTGGTGTGATCTGCAAACTCTGAAGCCAGAGCTGGAGCAGCAGCCAGAGCCCTCTCTCAGTGGCAGTGCTAGCACAGAGCGCCCTGGGCTCCGATCGAACGCTCTGCAAACCTGGTGTGGCTCTGCTCGTGCTGCCTTTGCTCTGCTCTGCGTAAACTCAGTAGTGATCAATGGACCTGCTTCCATATAAACAGGGGCCTTTATTTTTAGAAGGAGTCTCCAAAGACTGCCTCAAACACTTGTCTGCATCCACTGTAGAAAAGGTCACAGAGGAGCAGCCTAACCATCTTTGTATAGCCATCCAGTGACAGGAACTATTTTGGGGTCACGTGTGGCAGTGTTCAGCCTGAGATGTAAAGCAGATGCTGATTTTGCTCACACAGGTGCTTGCAAAGATTGTCTCCTGCTAATTTTCCCCACCCCTTATTATCTCTCCTCCTTAGCTCCCCTCTTTGCTACAGTTGCAATCTTCTGATCAGTGCCTTATTTAGTTTGGAAATGCTCCTAACTAGCAGGGCAAGCCAAGAGTGCTTGGTTTTTGCATCTGTACGTTACACATGCTTAATATTTAGACTTGGAACGTTCAGCAAGAGGATACCACTAGACAAAAAGTTTTAGGGAAAAGTCTGCATGCTGGAGGTGGAACCTGTTACTTTAGGTACCAAACAACTCAGTGAAATTGTTTTCCTCTATGCAAAGTGCTGTAAAAATATGACTCTAAATCTGTCAATGCAACAATACCTCTAGATCACAAAGGTCTAGTTTGAGTAAATGAATGGTTTTGGGGTTTTATTTGTTGTTTAGTTATCTTTTAATATCACCCTGAATATTAATCAAGCCACTGCTTTCCTTGGGTGCATAGCATGGTTTACATTCATGTGGTGGGTGATTTGCTGTGGGTTTGTTTGAAGGGAGGTTCACAAGGGCTTCATTTTCCTTGCTTTGCAGAGCATGTTGTGTGTGAAGCATCCCCCTGGGATTTTGTGGATGAAAGGAAATAGAGAGAGAGAATGGAAGAAGCTTTTATTCTTCCCTCGGTTCAAATTTTGCCTTTTTCTGCATGATCTTTGTCCAGCACCACAATGATGCCAAATTACAAGAGCCCCCCTGTTTGAATACTTTTATTATGTTTGAAGTTATTAAAAAATGAGATAACATTAATTAGATGACTGAAATTAGGGGAAACACCAAACTTTTCTATTTTTACTTACTTAATTCCTAGGATTTGATAGAACTTTTTGTATAATTTGTTTGAAAACTTTCCTCTTCAGTTGGTTTTGGTGATGTTATGTTGGTATAATTGCAAGCAGCAGGGGAAGAAAAAATCACATTTTAAAAATAGAAAAATGTGGTTTTTAGAACACTGAGATTAATAGCTGAAATCAAAGTCAGTTTTGACACTTGAGGCATCTTATAATACCTTTTCCTTTGAAACTGCCTGCATTTCAAGAAGGGAGTGCATCTTTAATTTATTAGGATATTGCATGCATAATCTAAAATTAGGTAAATGCAGCTCAAAATAAATTTTTGCCCTTCTGGAAAGCAACAAATAGTTTTTAAGTGGCTGTTCTGTGTGTGTGTGTGCTAAAGTCTGGTTTCCACTGAGGATAATGTAGTAGTTACCTCTGGAAATTGGAGAGATTATATACTGAGGTATATTTATGTATTCTCCTGAGTTGTGTGCCCAGTACCTGAATGAATCTTTGATTTGGCTGAGTTCTCACAACCCTGCCCAGACTCAGAGGTGACAGTAATGCTGCAAAGTGTGCTGCTGGAGAGCCAAAGAGGTTGATGAAATTTGACCACTTTGAAGGAGGGGGCTGAAAAGGAGGAGGATGTGGAGCAGATGGCCTCCAGAGGTCCCTTTTAATCTGAGTTATTGTGTCATAATGCGGATTAATGGCTTCCTGGTGTGGGTATGGCACTGTGAGGGAGGGCTGGCAGCGAGGTCTTATGGCTTCTGCAGGAAGTTTAGATGTAAACTCTCCTTCTCTGCACTTGCTGAGCTCCTTCCCCCAAACTCTGCTGCTGTCTGGCTTCGTGCAGCTGAACACTGACTCCATGAGCAGCAAGAGGAAGCAAAAGCCCTCAGCCTGTCAGAATGGCCACTGCCTATTGTTTGTCAGGGCTGATCTCCATTTGGATCTGGCTGCAAAAGTTTGATTTCTTCTTGTGTCGCTTTGTGTGAGTCTGTCTTTGTAGCAATGTCTGCTGTCTGTAAGCCAGATACAGACCTCTATAGAGATCTCTTTGTGCTTTTCAGCCATCCTCTGCTGTAAATGGGAACAGACTGCTATTTCTGGGCTGAGAATACTATGAGTTGTGGAAGAACTGTGATTGATTTTTCTGGGATGAAGACTATTGAGATTGCAGGCTTTGAATTATTTAGATATCATATGCTTGTACATATTTTCCAGACTGTGTCACGTGTTTAGGGCCAAAAGCAGCTACAGAATTGGGCTAAAAGCAGCTGCAGAGTTGCTCTCTACTTTATGCACATGCATGTGCTCCCCTCAAATAATAGGGCGTCATTTAATCTCCTTTAATCCACTTTAATTTGTCGTGCAATTAAACTTATGTTTTAGATTACGTCTGTACAGTAAGGGAGCTTGGCACTTTGAGCAGCTGCTTTCACCTGTGTTTCGGAAATCCATCCTAAGGGTGGGAGAAATGATCCTCTGCACTGACTATGGAGGGGGTTTAGACAAGACCCCTTTTTTAAAATGGTTTGGGTAGGGTGAGGCAAATCAAATTGACAGGTTTGTGTGTTGGTTTCTATCCCACTCTGCATTCTCAGACAAGGAATCTGGAGACCATCTAATGCAGCAAGGATTATTTTTGAAGTGAAAGAGCTCAATTTCTGTAAAGAAGTTATATTTAGCTTACTCACTAAGTGAAGAACAATCATTCACCAATAAGAAAATGACGAGCAGTTAAGATGACAGGTTTGTCAGAAAAATCCAATTTATTGAGTTACAGTTAGTCTCCAGAGAAATTTTACTGGAATCTAGGAAATCTCACCAAAGATGTGCTTGCACCCAGGATCTGTAATGGTGGTTACAAGAATTTAGACAAATGGTGGAAAAAAATTGCATTTAAACAAGAAAGAGCTTTCTTGGTGTCTCCACTTGAGGATCTGTGCCTGGAGTTTGCCCAGGGAGCCTGGTGCCGCTCCAAGAAGCTCACCATGATGTATGTGCATGGTACTGCAAAGGTTTTGGCCTGACAGGTGCCCTAAAAATAGGTGCCCTCCTTCAGAAAGATGTATCAAGGCAATAGACCATGAGACATATACCTCTAGCTGCCTCAAGGTGAGGAACTTTGGGGTTTTATTTACTTCATTTATTTATTTGGTGTTGGAATTGCCCTTGTGCTCTGTGTTCTGCTGGAGATTGTGCTATGCCAGGAGAAAGGTGGGTTTCTGTAAAACCCCTTGCAAGCTGTTCCTTCAAACGTGGGGCTGATTGGGTTCTCTCAGGCTTGTTTGAGACAAGTACAAATACTGTTATCAGCACAAAGGTGTTTGTCACTACTCCTCTGTTGCTGTTTATGAGTTTTATGAACGTTCCACTGAGCTCTGGTTGAAGGAAAATGTTCCCTGGCTTTGATTTCTGGTGCCACCAGAATCTCATCCCAAGAAACCGAAAAGGATCCTTTGAGAGTTTCTTTGAACTTTCTTGTAGCTTGAAAGTCACTAAATAAAAAAATGCAAGTGTTTTGAAGGAAATTGCCTTCTTAACACCTCCTCACCCTAATAAATTTATCTCCTAACAGAATTTGTGATTCAGCTGAGTTGACCTCTCATCAATTATCACACCTTTCACATTAGACACTTGCCTAGGGGCTTATTATTTAGCAGAGTTCATGCTTATTCCCCCCTCTTCCTCGTCTCTAAAAAACCCCACCTCCCAGTCTAGTTCTCTTGAATCCATAGTTACAGAAGAGAAACATCCCAAGCCACATGGATTTTTGTGTCTGCTGAGAATTTTCAGACTTGGAGCTTTCTGCATTCTCCTGGGCAAGGTTTGGTGAGATCCCTCTTTGGTGTGAAGGAGGCAGAACAGAGAGTTCCTTTAAACCCCAAACTTGTCAGTAAATTGGAATATAGTTTTTTACTTCCAGTAAAAGATTGTGTCTTTTATTAAAAAAAGCCCACAATGCAATAGAAA
This sequence comes from Lycocorax pyrrhopterus obiensis, assembly GCA_014706295.1. Taxonomy (NCBI): domain Eukaryota; kingdom Metazoa; phylum Chordata; class Aves; order Passeriformes; family Paradisaeidae; genus Lycocorax; species Lycocorax pyrrhopterus. Next base: position 72,736,430 of record JACSVZ010000015.1, on the reverse strand, counting down.
CAGCGCCCCTTCCTTTCTCCCCACCCTCAAAAATAAAACCCCTCAAAAAACCCAATCCACCCTAAACACCTGAACTGTGTTCACTGAAAACCACAGCATTTTCAAGGGAGATCCTAGGAATTTGTATCTCGCTGTCTGGATCTCTTGTACGTCCAAGATTTGTACAAATAGAAGAATGACCTGATTAGGAAGCAACGAGTTTGCAAAATACTCTGAAACACGGGATTTTTGCATGGAGAGAATTTAAGATTAAGAAGATTTTAAGGAAGAGTTGTCCCATGCTTTATTTCTGTAGGGAATTATTATTGCTTGTAGTCTTGTGCCTTACTCAGGAGCCAGGAATCCATTGTGCTGCCTGTTCCACCAGTGTGGAACCTTCCTCAGAAAACTCAAAATCTCAGTGGTGTTGGCAAAGCTGCAGTGATTTGCCATGCAGTGTCAGGAGTTAATTTTCAAGTGTAAATGTTTAACTTGGAGGCATTTGACACTGGAAGGGAGAGCAGCCTGTGCACTTGCACTCTTCGTTGAAATGGACTTTTTTTCACATTGCTAGAAGCTCACTGCATCTTCTGTTAATGGCATGCAGGAAAAAAACCTCCTCGTTTTTGAGGAGGGGAAATAAAGGAAAACCAAGGTCTTGTTTCGAATGAAGCACAGTTCTTGAAAATGATATTTTTGTCGAGATTTAATAAAAAAAATGTTTAGTCTCAACTATGGCAAACAAACCGCCTTAAATAATGTATTTTCTGTGTGCATGTGTGTTCTGAAACCCCCAAACAATTTAGAGGAGAAATTCTTTGACCCTCTTATCTTGGCTAAAAGCTACACACTGGGTTTCAGCCTGATGTGATGTTTAAAACTGTATGTGTCTGTTATAAATTTTGTTGTAGAAAAAGCCCTAGTTCAAGTTGCAACCCAGCTTTCATTGCAATTCCTACTTCTACTTACAAAATACCTTCAGAAAAAGCTTCTTTTTGAGGAAAAAACTTAGTGTGGCTATGGCCAATAGATATCAGGATTAATGTCTTGTCAACTTTCTTTTAAAAAGGCTAATAAGGAAAAATATCCAAATCATGCTTCAAAGAAAGAGCTTTAGGTGTGTGCAGCCTTGCACTCACTACAGGAAATTTCCAGGCATGGCAACCAAAAAGTTACTAAAGATTTCTGGGAAAAAACCCCGTGTTTTGTCATACAAATAATTGGGATTATTTCATGTCAAGATTTTAAATTTTGCGTGTGGCTGGTCGCTGTCCTGAGATACCTAAAGTCTTTTAGACTTTTAATATTTGCAAAGTGAGGTTTTAGAGCCAAGGAAAGAGTTCCAGATCGATGGTCCTGAGCATCCCCAGCTTCCCCCACTGTGGGTGATGAACACACACATGGAAAGAGGAGCCTGACCAGGTGCTGAGGTAGCTGTGAGCATCTAAAGTTTGGAGTGAAGCAGGGTTTACTCAGAGGGGTCTCTTTCGATGGAGTAACTGATGGAATAAATCCATAATCTTTCCCTGCACAGGCTTTTCTTCATGTCAAACTTGCTTTAAACTAACAAAAGGAACTACTGCTCACCAGAAATCTCGCCTCGGGTGTGTGATTGCAGATAGAGGTTTATTTTCTGGCCTGCTCTAAGAGACTTGAGAGTGTGGAAGGAATTTTTCTTACTGCAAAACCCATTGCCTATTGCCTGTGAGTTTGGTGACAGATATTACCTTTCTGTTCTTTGAAATATATGCATACGTGTCCAGAAATGTATATTAACCCCAGGTATGTTATATAGAGAGAGAGAGAGACGTGGTTCAAGGCTGTTATCATGCCACCCTCCCCCTCACATCCCCAGGAACGGCAGGCTGAGCCCTGCCATTCCTATTCCTGGGACTTTGGCTCGCGTTTTCCAGGCCTTTGGTTGGTTTCCTTGCTCTCTTCTGGGCAGCCTGAGCTGCGCCAGCGTGTCTGGAGTGTGGAACCCAGACCTGCCCACTGTGTTCCAGCTGCAGCCCAGCCAGTGCCGAGCTGAAGGGGAGGGTTGTTGTGGTGTTGCATGGATGTTATCCCTGTTTGTACCCTACCTTGTGATGGCTGCATTTTAATGGGAACAAGAATGACAATATCCGCTTCTGTTCTGTTGGGGATCCAATATAAACCCCCAAGGCTTTGCTGAAAATAATTCGGGCAGATGATTCATTTTGCTTAAATACTTTCCATTTGTCCCTGCTGAACTCCATCCTATTTTAAGGACTTTTTCTTCAATTCATGAAGTTAATTTTAAATTCAGATCCTGTCCTTCAGTGTATTTGCTTTACCTCCCAGCTTCACAGTTACCTGCTTGTTTAATAACACTGTTCACCATTTAATCATCCAGATCATTAATTGAGCAGAATCAAAACATGGAACAGAATCAGACCCAGGGCAGGCAGCTGGGTACCTCCCTGTGACACATCCTCCAATTTAGATGTACAGCAGTGATAACAGCTCTCAGGCATCCACTGGTTTCATACTCATGATACACCAATTTTTTTCTTGCTTCTATGTCCCCGGAATTCTTATGAAACTATCATACAAGACCTCATGAAACTTAATAAAATCAGGAGACATGGATGCTACTGCTTCCATCTTGCCTGTGAATTCTGTTGCTCACTTCTGGAAGAAACTGGTTTTCTTTGATGCAATGTGTTCATGACAGGTCCATGTCTCTTGCTCTTTTTCTGCTTGTCCTGCAAGTACTTGCTGATGTTTCTTTATTTTACTCATTCCAGATTTTTTTTTCTTTTTTGAAACTGAAGTTAAACTGGATGGTAAATTTGCCCTCCTTCTCCTTTTTAACTGGGGATTCCATTTACCCTCTCTGAGTCCTCTGAGATCTCTCCTGTCTTCCATGAGTCCAAACCAGCAGCCAACAGCTCTGAGGTTCCTTCAGAAAGCACTTTAATTACTCCTGGACATTCCAGGGTGCAGCACCAAAGTAGCTGAAAGCATGGGCTTTATCCAAATACTTGTTTCCTTTTACAGCTGGGAACAATACCTGTTTTGGTTTGGGGATTGTTTGTCCTAGTCACCAGCTCTTGATGAATTTTTTTTTCTCTTTTGTAAAAAATGATGCAAAAATGTCGTGTAATACTTAATCCTTCTTGCAGCCATACATCAAATGCTCTCCTTTTTCCATTGGTTAACAGATCAATGTTTTCCATATTCTTCCTCATTAACAGATGATCTCATACACTGACTTCTTTTGGTGTGCTGTTCTTTGTGCTTCTGATTTTGACAGCTCTCACTTCAGTATTTTATAACGTTTTTCCTGTGTGCTTGAACTGGTCTCACACATGACCTTAGTGATGTGACCAGCTTTCTACTTGCTGTTTGATTTCATTCTGTGAGCAGTTAAGACACTGAGTTAACCAATCTGATCTTTTACTGTGCCTGGCTCTCCTCTGCTTTGGGGAGAAACACAGCTGTGCAGCAGTTCCAAGGTGTGCAGCTTTAGGATTCTGCTGTCTTTAAAGGGATGGGGGAAAAAAGAATGATGACACTCCACTCCAGGATCGGTCTGTTTTCATTTAAGTAATTCATCTAAGCCCAAATTTCTCTAAAATAAATATATGGCAAATTAGATGAAGTCAAAAAACCTCAGAGGTGTCGCCGTTTTCTCCACGGACGAGTAGAGAAACGACGCGAACTTCAGGCTCAGGGATAAATGGATGATGATTTAATGAATTCTCAGAAGGCTTTTATATGTTAGTTTGCAAAGTGTATTGAGTGGCATAAGGTAATTGGTTTTTGCTATTCACTCCTTAAGGGGATTGGTCAAGTTCTAAGACACACAGTTCTGAGTGTTTTTCCAGTTAGAACCATAACAATTCTTTCAAAACAATCCGCAGCTGCAAAAAGTTTACAAAACGGTAACATTGTTTTGTCTTGCTTGCATGGGAAAGACAGAACTCTCACAAAATGCTGCAGAAAGCTGGAAAATCTCTCTGCTAAAGCTTTTTAGTGTCTACACAGAGGTTTGGATTCCGTTGTGTCAGTAACTTGCCCATGTCCTGTGTCAGACGGTCACTGCAGAGCTGGGCTTTTTTATGATCTTTTTTTGAGATCGTTGATAGGTGGCATGACAGGTGGTGTTAGAATGCAAATGCCACTTATGAAACTGCTAATGGTCATCACTGTGTATTTCAATAGGGTTTTTGGTAATGAAGGTTTTGGTGATTTAGCTGTAAGCTTTCAGCATCAGGTAGTTTGTGTAACGTGGTTCATTTCCTGTTGTAGAGCAACCTTCCCTGCTGCTTTTGTGACTTAACCCTGATTTTTGAGACCTGTGTTTCTGTTGTTTCTGCATCTGTTTTAGTTCTGCACATCTGCATGATTTTTCAGAAGTGGAAGTCTTTTCCAGAGACTTTGTAATCAAATTTGTTCGTGTATATGGACTTTTCTGTTTAATTATATTCAGATGCTTAAATTCATGATCCGTAGCACAGAAGGGCTTGAGAGAGCAGAATTTTGTGCACCAGCTGGACACAGTCAACAACACAAATTCTTGCTGAAGGGTGGTGGGGATTAGCAGGGTGATGATGCTGTGGATCACAGTGCTTAGTGAGTTACTGTGTTTGGGTGGGGGCTCAATCTCCATTTCCTAGTTCTGCTCTACATCCAGCTTAATAATGGTGTGTTTGGTAGTATGAAACTTTATCTGTAGTGGGGAAACTGAGTGAAGTATTTCACTGCTACACTGTGAAAAGAAAAGCCCCAAATCCAGTAACTGCAGCTCTCAGGTTGCAGCAAAAATTTTGTGGTGGGGGAGAAATGAGTGCTGTAGGTGAAATTTCAGCATGGTGCCCCATGAGTCCGATATGAACTGTGTTCTCCTTACTTCCCGGGAATTAACTCTAAGCATTTAGATTATAGGGTGGAATTTCATTCTCCCTGAGACTTTGGCTATGCTGTCTTTGAAAATATTTTGCTCAGTTCTTGAATGTAGCTGTGGGAGCTTCACTCTTTTATTCAAACTATTTCTATAAAGTACCTCCAGAACAAGTCATTTGTCACTGCCATTAGTCATTTACTACAGATCATGTCTGCAGCCTCTGAGCTTCATGAAACAGATAGATCCTTATCAGTAATCAATATTTGTAATATTTGTTAATATAAATCTGTCATTACTGACTCATCATTTGAAATTAATTTGAGACAAAGCACTTTGTTATGGGACTGCTGATCATGTTAGAAGCAAAACCAATAAAACCACCAAAAGTTGGATCCTTAACTTTGCTGGCACATCAAAGTCAAAATGCACGGGCTTAGACCTCATATGGAACTTAACTAATCAGAAATAGTAATGAAGATGCTTGGCACATTCCCAAATTGCAGAAAAGTCTTCATTAAGATGCAGCAGCTGTTTATTTACAGCACCACATGGTCTAGTCAGCATGATAAGAACACTGTGGAGAGGGATCAGCAAGTTTGCTTTTACTGGAAAACACACATCTTTCTTATCCCCTTTAATGGGTCAGTATTAAAGAAGAGCTGGAGTTGGAGAATAATTAGAGTAATTTTCCATTTATTTTTCCTTTCCAGCATGCCTCAGGCTAGGGAGGTCAAATAGAAGCTAAAGAGAAAAACTGCATCTGGAACTAGTCTGAAAATAAATATGTATCCCATGAGTAGTGCTGTGCACAATTTGCTTAGCCTTAGGAAACTAAGTTTGTCTGCCACTTGATTGCCTGCTTCATCGAGGAAATCTGCTTAGCCTGTATGATTCTGAAAGCTCTTTCTCTTCATTTCCAAAATCCGAGGGATGCGGATTAACCATTTCCCATTTCTTGTTTCTTTCAGCTTTCCCTTTCACGTATCAGAGCTGCGTTACTCATCAGCCTCCTTTGGCTGGTTTGCAGCTAGGAGGTTTTTCAGTGAGCAGAGACAAGCTCTAGGTTTCCCTGCTATGAAATGAGACTGTGACAGCCTGGAAATCTTATGGCAATGCCTGACATAAAATAACATCTGACTCTGTCGTGTCCTTCCTTGCGATTCAGCGAGATGAATTTACAAATCCTGGATGCTTTCTAGGCAGAGGCATATCCTGTTGCACTCCATGTGTCAGTGTCATTGTATTTATTCTACCTGCTTCAATTCATTTGTAGTGCAGTCAGTGCTGTGATACCTTGGCACTGCACACCCAGCTATGAAATATGCATCCTGAGTAATTATTTCCATTCAAGGAGAGCTTGCCAACTCCCTGGTTTTAAATGTCTTTCATCTGATATTGTAAACGAAACAGAGTTACAAGTGGTCTTCCCTTTGCTTTGTCTGATGGCCTACAGGAGCCCATCTGTCCTGTTCGGTAACACCATATTTCTACACGAATCCAAAGTGGAGCGTGGTCAGCAGGAGACTTTGGGCTTGCTTCGAAATAGGTGATCTAACTCCTTGACTGGGCTCCTGCTCTCTGCCCCTTGTGTGAGCACTTTTTCTGAATGTTGTCTGCTGCTCAGACGTAAATGGAAGCACCAGTCTCAGGAGTGGGCAGGGTTTTGAAGCTGAACTGTGGAGGAATAAGATCTGTTGACCCTTCAGGCCTCCTTTTACCTGTACCTCAACATATAGGCCACAGGCAAACTCACAAGACCACAAAAAATAAAAGTAGTCTCTTAAATATGACATAGGACATATGACACAAGACATTCTTCTTAATCAAAGTTTGCTGTTGTGACTTTGTGTAGGTTCTATGTTGCACTTTTTAAGCAGGGCTTACACTTTCTTCTGTAAAGTGCCTGGGGTAAAATTCAGTTAATCTTTCACAAGTTCTTGCAGAACTCAGCTGAAGCATAGTCCAAAGAGTAAAGCAATCTGTTTTGAAGCTTCCAAATTCTCTCCTCTTGAAGTGAGCGAGGTTTTAATTTGAGTCACTAGAAAAGCCACACTGAAGAGGCACAGGTGACTTAGCTGTCTTTAGTGAAACACTGGAACAACTGCCCTAGCTTGAAAGAGTGACTTTATTTTTTGTACTGCTAAGACCTTCTCGATATCAGCCAGGTGTCACCTGATGTGTACATTCCATTATTGTGATTGGGAAAATGCATACACTTCCTCACGTTCGGCTAAAGAAGCTGCAAAACTTGGGACTGCTAGGTTTTAGCATTCTTATTAATTCATGCTTTCAAAACAAATTTCTGCATTGATTCATCAGTTCATCTATCACTTCATCAGGATATGGAATTGGTTCCAATTTCTAAATCTATGCTGGTTGGCCTAAACTCTCTGTGCAGGAACACACAGAGCACAAAGGCCGCGAGCCCTGCCTTTGTGTGCTTGTTTCTGCTCCACTGCACCTTCTGGCCAGGCTGTTCTTAGGCTTATACATAGGTGCTGTTTGCAGAGAGAATTTAGCTTATTGGTAAAATTTCACTTTACCTTGAGGTAATCTTGAAGAAGCATGAAGGTTTTTCTGATAGGAGTTGACAATCTTATTTGGGTCCTTTGCCGAGTGCTGGATAGCATAGTGCTGCATGTCCGAGTGATAAGGGGATGAGGACTGGCCTCACCTTTTGAACTTTCAAACAGTCTGACTTGCAAAATATGTGGGTGAAAAAGAAAAAGGATAGTTTATTTTCTGTGGATCTCTAGAGACTGTATTGATTGGAGGTGCTTCGAACAGCTCAGTATCCATCAGTCTTGTTGAGAGTCTCTTGCAAGACAAAGGATTGCAGAGTGGTATTACTCTACAGTGAAGAATTTGAGTTACCTACAATACCCTACACTTATCCTTAACCTCAGCTCTCGAGGTTTGCTGATACTGAAGGTTTTTTAAAAACTCTAGCTATCTCTCCCACAGTTTAGAAAAAACGGTCTTCACAAATTTCTCCGGTTTACTCTATTTTTATTTTTCTCCCCACAGGTTCCAACTATGGGAGTCCCCGTCCAGCTCATGCCAACATGAACGCCAATGCAGCCGCAGGGCTCGCCCCGGAGCACATCCCCACGCCGGGGGCGGCTCTGTCCTGGCAAGCCGCCATCGATGCTGCCAGGCAAGCCAAGCTGATGGGCAGCGCGGGCAACGCCACGATATCCACGGCCAGCTCCACGCAGAGGAAGCGGCAGCAGTACGGCAAGCAGAAGAAACAGGGTACCACCACGGCCACGCGTCCGCCCCGGGCGCTGCTGTGCCTCACGCTGAAGAATCCCATCCGGAGGGCATGCATCAGCATCGTCGAATGGAAATATCCTTTGGCACGGGCTGGGCGAGCCGCAGAGCGTTCGTGCACGGCGGCTCCTGCTCCTCAGAGGGGGGAAATCAGTGCTTTGGGTGGAAAGGCAGCGCTGGGAGCTTAAAGTGCATGGAGAGTTTTGGTGTCTTCACTGAGGTCGTTTGTGCTGGGGTGGGTGGCGGGAAAGGGGGTTAGAACTGAAACCTGAACTATACCTGGGTGTGAGAAACCACTAGGAGCTTGAGTGGTAAAGGTTGGTGGTTGGAGTCTGCTCTTTGAAAAACATATGGCCCAGGCTGAAATGCATGGGAGATATTCAAGGTGTCTGAGGCCAGAATTGAACTGACTCAAGGGGGGATAGCAGCTTCTGGCTTTCCCTATTTTTATTTTAAAGTTCTGGTACTTTGAATCGCACCCTTTTTTTGTTAAACATGTGACATCCCACTTTCTACAGTACGCAGGAAAGAATGGGGCAAAAGCACAAGGTAAAAAACCCTAAAGGTATGCTGTAAAACCCTGAGACAGAGCTGAGGACTGTGAATTATGTTGGCATTCTGGTTAAAATAATAAGGCTCAGTAATGTATGGTAAGAGATAATGGTTATGTAGGAGAAGGGAAAAAGAAATACAGTTAAAGTAATCCTGCAGCAGGCACAAATGCAGTGCAGAGCCAGATCTCATGGTCTGAACAAGAGACAGGCAGCATCACAGATGATAGATAACCACTGACACAGCACTGCAGAGCGTAGGGGTCGGTGCTGTGCTGCTTCCCTGGAAAGCCAGGGAGAGTTGGACCAGTGCTTTATTATGTGCAGGCAGCGAAGCCTTTTTAGTCACCCAAGTCTGACCAGTGCAAGCTGGCATTTGAGTTTTTGGGGTGAAACTCAAACTGAAATGAAGTATGCCTCCTCGGCATCCTCAGAGAGAAACCAGGATTCACCCTGAGCTGTAATCACAAACTAATGGGGCTCTTCAGGAAATACAAAAGGAAAGGAATGTTTTGAGGGACAGATAAGCATGTCAAGGAAAGGCAGTACAGAACTTGGCAGTAGTTAATACGATAAAAAATGAATTAAGGCATTTAAGACAATGTGATAATATTATTCCTTTGGGTGTCTGGTGGGATGTTAGGTGAAAACAGAAAATGAGTATATTAGGTATTGCTGACATGGACATATTTTTCAGATGCAGAACTCTTTAAAAATGCTCCTGTCAATCCTTCCATGTCCTTAAACTACCTGCCTGCCTGCTCCTTTCTTCTTCACATGCTAATTTTTAATCCCCTGATTAAGTTTGCTACTTTTTATTGCTTCTGACATAAGTCTGATACTTTAAGCATAAGATGATGGGTGATGACTAACAGGATAAAACTGAATCTTGGTTTACTTAGCAGCACCCCAGTAACCACATGCCTTCAGGGAAAGCACAGAGTGACATTTGATAGATGAATGAGATCAGCAGTGAATGATGGGAATGATGCCTTGTAAACCAGGGTACAGCACTGCTGAGATCAAGAGATGGCCAAACAATGCCATTAAAGCAATACAAAGATGCTGAAGCTTGCATTATTTAGGTTTTGTTTGGTTTTAGGTGAGTTGATGGAAGTTTTTTTTTTTCCCCATCAGAACCTCTCAGTGGACATCTAGAGTTTGTAAACATGGAACACTTCAATGACAAGAAGCAGTGTCAAAGGGTTGCGACAAGGTTTAGTTTAATTCTATATTCTGGCTTTTCCTGCTTGCTAAAAACTACTGAGAAAGGCTTAGCTTAATTGCTTGTACCACTAAAGTTTAAGCATAATAGATATTAAACAAATATCAAATGGTACTTCAGTGGTGTTTCTTACCCAAATGTTACAATGTCAAGAGCCTGAATGAGCAATTGCATTTAAAAAAAAAGTGAAATGAAGTAATTACCTTATTTTGCAAAGACTTAGCTGTGTATTTAATTTTCTTTCTTTTGTATTTGTAGATTTTATAGGATTTAATGTTTACAGTTCAAAAAGAGAATAGAAGTAAAAGAAAATATGTGTAAACAGTGATAAGTTAATGGATAATATCCTGCCAAAACAAAAAAACATCTGGGGAAAAAGTGATTAAAAAAATGAAAGCCTGTGGAAATCCAGGTCTTTAAGCAGTAAACACTATACAAACAGCTTGAGGTGTGGTATATACCTGAGAATTCTTACTGATTTCTGGTGTGGCCTTCCTATCCTGATCTGCTCTTCTTCCTCCGTGGTACCACTTATCTCCTACTATTGAGAGGCTTAAGCACAGCAGCCTGGTGAGCTGGGAACCCTTTGCCTGCTCCGTACGTGAAATGCAGAACGTGTTTGAGTATAAACAGCGGCCAGGTGCCTGGAATTTGTGTGTATCTTGCAGCTCAGCTTAACATTCAAAGATCTCCTGTTCTTTCCTGCTAAAGCCTGCTGAGAACAGTGCTCTGCTGACTGAAATCATACGTGCTGTGTTGACATTTGGCAGCGCTGCAGAGCCAGTCCCACGGGAGATAAATTCATGCTCAAATGCACTCTGGGGCACAGGTTATGCTTGGCATCCTCCCTGTTCTATCCTGCTCTTCATTCCCCTCCAGAGGACTGGTGAGTTATCCCAGAACTAGCCTCCAGGATATTCCTGCAGGCCAGGAAACGGAGACAGACCATAAATCTGGTCTCTGGTCTGAGTTTGGAGACACTTCACAGCAACTGAGATCAAGGAGACCCCTGAAGCAGATAAAGTGCAATGCCAGGAGACTGGGCAGTAGAAAAATGCCCTTTGATTCCAGTGGACAGTCAGAGGGGCACTGAGCTTGTGCAGGGTTTCTTTGTTGAACATTCCCAATGTTTGGTTTTCCTTTTCCCTGACAAAGTTGGTGCAAGGCTGAAATGCCTATGAATTGTTTCTCTGTCAGAAGGGACTCTCGGCTTCCTGGTGTTCCTGATATAATGTGCAGGAACGTTTGTGTTCCCTCTGATGCCACATGAAATGCAAATAAGGGAAAAGAAATGCTCCCTCAAATGATTTGAAAGCAAAACAAGTATACATGGCAATGTGCAACGTAAGCAGGCTTTGGACAAAGACCTTTTTTTGCATTAATAAAATCTATCCTTTTTTAAATGTCTTCTAACCATGTGTGCATGTATTGCTTGGGCCCTCACGCTGAACTCTGAGATGTGACAGAGAAACTGAGAAAGGCGGGAAAAAATACAGCAACAACAGCAAAAGGAAAAACCCCAAATGTTTGTTAAAATTATCTGAGAATTTATAAATGCAGATGAAAACGACCAAGAAAAATTTATCCTAAAAGGAACAAGGGCAATCATAGAACAGGTTTCTCTCATTAAAACTAGTGCAGCCACACTCGAAGGAAAGTTAGGAAAATGCAATCTAAACAAGTAAAAGAAGAAAAAAACTTTTAAGAAATCTGTGTTTACTCTGGCACGCGACTGGCCTACACTGCTTTTGACATATTAGGAAGATTCTTGGCTGGGAGCTCCTAAAAGCACTTAAAAAGGCATATGTTTCTTTTCAGAATATAAGGGGCTTGGAATGCTTTCTTTAAACAGAATTCTTATAAATCTTTTTTTTTATTTCTTTTTATTTTTGTGTGCTCATTTTGGAACAATTTCCTTAACTCCATTCCTCAGACCATTTGAAATAATTATTTTACTGACTATTTTTGCCAATTGTGTGGCCTTAGCTATCTATATCCCCTTTCCAGAAGATGATTCCAATGCCACCAATTCCAATCTGGTAAGTCCTCGATGGTGTTGTCTTGCTATTTTGAAAGTCCTTTTGAAAATTGATCGTGGAGACTTTTGAAGGTAGGGCATGTAAATATATCCACCAAAGCTTAGAACATCATAAAGATTGGTTTTGACTGCTACTTGTCAATTTGTGTTAATACCTGTTTCAGTTGAGCTGGTTTTAGAGCAGAATATTCCAAAAAATTGCGCAGGTGCTGGATGAGGTGTTTAGGTTAACAAATTTCTGCATGCTGCAAAAGCACTTGGTAAATTTCAATCTGCAGGTATTTGTGGGAGATATCTTTCACTCAGGAGTTATCTGGTGGTTTTTGTCTCTCTGTGTGCCATTGTGAGGTTGGTACTGCCCTCTTCTCAAGTGATACCTGAGAGCACAGCTTGATGGCTAATTAATGCTTGCATTTCAGACACATGCATTGATTTGGCTGAACAATATTTGTGGGGTTGGGGGTTTTTGTTTGTTTTGGTGTTTTTTGGGGTTTTTTTTAAGTTTTATTTTTGGGTTTTTTGATTACTCCCTCCTGTTGGGGGAATATAGCTTTTCTTCTGTCACCACTGATGCCAGTGTTGGTACTTTGGGATTGAGCTGTCCATATGAAAAGGAAGAGTGTTTACTTTTGGCTTAGCATGAAGCCATAGCAAATAATTCTGTTCAGTAAGGGCAAAACACAAACCAGCTCTGGAACGCAGTTCACTGAATTAGCAGAAAACATTTTTTTTCCCCTCTCAAATATGTGAATAAATCTCCTACTTGTCGGGTTGAATCAGGATGAAAACTTATTCCCAGAGTTTAGGAGCAGGGATGCTATTTCCTGAATAAAATTTATTGAGACTTAAGAAATTTTAGAGCAACAGTGGAGGAAAACAAAAGCCATACTCCTAAAGTAGCGACAACTGGGGTGGCTGACAGACATTGTGGTTAAAAAGATTCATGCTGCTCTTGGAAGTCAGTCATCTGACTAAATATCTCTTGAAGTTTTAGAAAACACATTGCAAACTTCAGGAATTGCTGAAACAATACTTTTGTGTTTAAAAGGAAAAAAGGTAGGAAAAAACTTTTAGTACGGTGCCTTTGCACGGTAACTCCTTAAAGCAGTAGAAGAAGAGGAGCAGGAGGTGATAAGGGATTGTTAACCACTCTCTACAGGTACAGTGCACATGAGTTGGTCTTGTTTCTCTTTGGCTGCTCTTTGCCAGTGTGACTTGGTGTTTAACAATGACGAATTGGGGGGTGTATAATTAAAAAGACTTCAGTAGGGCACCTCTCAAAAATGACTGTATTTTATTTAACGAAAAGCTGATTCAATTGATCCCCTGGTGAGTAAAATAGGTATGCTCCTTGCAGGTTCTGACTTGCAAGGCTGCAAGAGGAAAATGAAGCAGATTTGGAGGTTAGAGGACTCACAGTTTGTTTTGATTTTATTTGAGTTTGGGGGTATTTGCCTTAATTCAGTGGGGAGACTGCTGGCTAAAACCAGGTTGAAAGTATGTTTGTAATTGAACAAGATGTACTGAAACTGTTCTGCTGTCGAGGAATATGTGCACCTTGTGAGTTAAGTTTCTCTTCTGCATCTGTTTCCCAAGACATCTTTTGCATCATTTAGAAAGTCTATGAAAACACTCGTGTTTTCTGTTGGTAGGGTTTAAAAAAACCTAGCCAAGCAGGAGTTACCGTCTCAGGAAAGTTTGGAAACGTTACAGCCTTGAGGATGAGGAGGAATTGTTAATTTACCTAAATAGCTGCTTCACAGGAGCAGGGGAAGAAGAAAGTTAAATGAGTAATCTGCTTGGCTCCACTTTGTTCTTTGTGTCTTAATGGAAAAAATAATTAAAACTGGAAAATGGGATACTTAGTGTGTACTGGTGAAGTCGAGACTCTTCTACGTTACAGATCAAACCCTGGAGCTCTGACTGCTCCCTAGCCTGTGATCTCCTGTTGGTCTGTTTGTGGTTGTTGGGTTTTGTGTGTTTTGCTGTTGTTTCCTCAGCTGATACACTTGTCCCTTGGCATGTATGCACTGCCATTGGGGAACACACTTTTTGAGTCTACAGCGTGTGCTGCACTCTGTGAGTGAAGCCCTGAGCAATAGGGAGGGGAAGAGAGGGCAAATGGGTGAAAAAATGTGTTAGTTGTGTTTTGGAATGGGATGAAAGAATGGATGAGAGTTAAAGGAAAGCTATTCCATAAGGCAGGAACTGTCCAAGAGTGGGACCTTACTGTCAAAGAGCCAGACTGTACATGGAAGAGACTAGAAAGAAGCTGGGGTTAATAATATGTTCCTGTAAAAGCTCATCTACTTCCTCTTTTAATTTTTTTTCTGCTTGTGAACATCTGTTTCACAATCAGATTTATTTTGTAGCCACGAAGTCGAGGGCTGCAAAGGCCGTGATGCGGCACAGGCAAGGAGTGTCTGACTGAAATGTGTGCGTGTGGGTCATGCACAGACGTGCGTGCTGTGCAGAAAGGTGACTGAATGCATACAGAATCTTTCTGGCTGAAAATCAATCAGAGCTCTTGATTCATTTTCATTTTGCAATTTAGCGTTTTCAGGGTTAAAGCCACCAGAGAAACTCCCACATCCCTGGTTTCCTAAGCCATCTCTAACTTCTTGAGATACAAGTACCTATCTACAGAAAACACGATGGGCAGTAACTGTTTTACAAGCTCTGAAAGTGCCGTAACACTTTTCCAATAAGCTGCCAGATCTGCCTCAGGCTCTGAGTATTCCTTCTCCAAAGTTTCATCATAACGTTTCAAATAATGTTTTCCTTGGTGACCGAGGTTAAAAATTCAGTCAATTGCCTTCAACAAGCTAATGGAGAAGAGGGTGGCGAGGGAAGAGAAAGGAATCCTGAATGGTGTGGGTGCCTCCTTTCCTTCTCTCTGTAAAAGTAGAAAAATGGAACCTAAATAATGCTTTGGTAAACAATTGCTCCGTGTGAATTCCACACGTGTGCCCAGCCACTGGCCACATGGGGCACCTGCAGTGCTGTGTGCCTCCACTGAAGCCTTGGAGACACACGCCCCACTGACCTGAACAAAACCAGGGACCTCCTGCGTGTCTCCATTTGTCTTTAGCTGCAAGACCTATTTGATAGGATGCCTCAGTGACGAGCATTGAAACCAGGTGCAGAAGAGTCCAGTAAATAATTCCTTCCCTTTTGCATTAGCCAGGAATTGTGAGTAGCTGTTATGTATTACAAGTTTAGGCTAAACACCACGTAGATATTCTGCCTGTTTCTCTGCAATCTATCTTCCTGTAACAATAATTCCCATAAATTTTCAGGCCTTTTTTATCAAGTCTAGGGATGGTAGCTTGGACTGTGAAGCGCTTTCAATTCTGAAATTCACATTTACCCTAAACTCCAAATTTCCTATTTTTATGCTCATTGCAGTGTCTTTGTCATTGGCTTTAAGAAATATGCCAGAATAGTATAATGTACTCATAAAAATGCTTGAAATTGGCTTCGGCAGTTTTTATGTGTAACTTTTGCAGTGCTACTGCAAAAGTAACTGGAAAACTGTTGTTACTGGCAAGTTATTGGAAACTATTGAACTTCCACAAATGGAGGGGAGTTGTATTAGGTGCAAAATTTTTTCTGTTAATGAACTTGCTGAGACTTAATTTAAATTTACAAGTAAAGTAAGCTCATGTGTAAGCCTGTGCAAAGAACAGTTGTGTGTTAATGCAATCAGTAAAAATTGGAGCTGGTTTGAGGGGAATTAAAAGCCGGCCTGCATCAGAGGCTGTAACTGATACGGAGGCTTTCTGCTTGTTATCCCTGCAATTATGCACTAGGACAGAGATAATGTACATTTAGGAATAAAACTATGGGCTGCCTAAGATAGGAAGCTGAGAGGAAAATGCTTCTGTCACTTTACTGGCAGCTGCAAATGGCACAAGCCTGGTCAGTGTCACAGCATGGTGATAACATAATGAGGTTAAGACCAAGGTTTACAGCACGTTCCAGGGAAGGCAACTCGGTTGGTTGTTTATGCTCTGGATAAGGAGCAGGGAAATCTTCCTTCTGTTGTTTTGGTAGTTCTGCTTTCTCTTCCTTGCAGGAAGGAAATCCTGTTGTACTCTACTTAAATATAAAGATCTCTTGTGTTTATATGTGAGCTTATAATGGGATGTCACCTTTGGACTAGTTTGTTAAAGCTCAAATAGGACGCTGTGGAAAGGAAGATGGGATTTCTGCTTGCTTGTCAGTTCTTGTGCCAGCCAGTGTTTGTGTCTGCCCACGGAAAGGGGGCTTGCCTTTCAGGAACTGTGGCTGCTTTATTACCTGGTCATTATGGGAGTATCCTGTAGAGCAGGTGATTCCTGTATTAAAAAAGAAGGAAGTGGTCTTAAACTCTTTTTTTCTGGCATTTTCAGGAGACTGACACAATAGGTGTGGATGTGACTATCTATTACAATTCTGTATATTGGCATAACAAACTGCAGCAATTTTTGTATCAGAGGATTCTGGGGTCGCCAGATGGAACAGGCTCAATTTTTCTTGTGTGAAGTCAGAAAGTGTTACAGAGCAAAGTGGGGGTGAAGGGGCTGGGAGAGGAAAGGATGTTTTTTCTAGGTGAGGGTGAGGAAGAACACTGCACGAAGGCTTTTGGTTCTGTTGTGTCACTGCTATCATCCTCCTGCGCGCCAGTTCCCAGCTCGTGAGTGAACAGGGGAATGAGAGATGCTCACATCAGGGCTGAGGGACAGAGTGCATGCTGAGCTAATAAGCTCTGATAGGTTTATTACCTTGGGCCTCGTGCCAGCACTGCTACAGCTGGGAGAGCTTACACAGTTGTAGTATTTGAGGAGTGAGGACTGAGTGACAGAAGCTGGAAGAGTGATGCTGAGGCGGCTGGAAGGGATTGGAGTCAGGATGAGAAGAAAGGAAATTGTGCCAAAAAATCCTTGAGGGTTTCTTCCAGAAAGACTGTGAATCACTGTGTGATTCTGAGGAGGTTGAATAGAATGGAATTTGGGCTCAGCGTTTCCCAAAGTTCTCAGAAACTCTGCTTCTGACAGGGTGATACTCAGCATCCCTGGCTGTGGAGAAGCACAGGGTGGAAGAATAAGCATTGGATTTGAGAGGAAGGCATTCAACTTGTGTGCTGGCCCTGGTATTGGCAAGCTGTGTGGCCTTGGATAAATTGCTATCTCAATTTTTCCATCACACCATTACAAGAAGTGCTGTAGAAAAGACTGTAAAGAAAGAAGAAAACCGCTAGCAATCAATTCCAAGACAGTAGTCACTAACTAAAAAAGAAATGTAAAAAGTAGGTTTTTTTCTTTGGGTTTTTTTTTTAACATAGTGGTGTCGTTTCCTAGGCTTTGTGAAGATGACACTGGTAAAGCAGAGACTGACACATGTATTACTAGCAGGAACAAAACTGTTGGATTCAGAGTCCCAACCAAGTCCCAGCTTCTCTTGGTACCAGTGGCCCCAGAGTCCTCAGCCAGTCTGTGCTTGTTGTTGTTTGCCGTCTCTTTATCGGATCTGAGATCTTTCATGGCTGTGTCCCCCTCATTTTTTGTTGTTTTTTAAATTCATAATCCTTGCCAAGTAATTCTCCTTGTTCCAGTGCACATTCTAACAGACCTGTCCCTTTTGCTTTTCCTTTTTCCTCCTGACTGCCAGTCTCCCTTCCACAGTGGTTTTGTGTTTCCCACCTGTTTTCTCATTTGGTCTCAGTGCTCTGCTTGCTCAGCTTCAGCTTCCTGACCACTTCTCTTGTTAAACTTGCTCTTGAATTCCCTTTTTTTTCCTAAACCTGGACTCTGTAACTGAGTGATTAATCCCAGTGCACATTCTAGCTCCTTGTTTTCTAGCTCCGTTCTCAACACCTTGGTCTCCTAATCTGAGCCTTTTGCTTTTGGAATCAGTGTTCTTCCCAGTGTAGACATGGAGACTCATATGCACTTACAGTAGGACTGTAAGCTGTGTGAAACACAAAGAATGATAAACTGTTCCACCAACTAATCCAACTCCAAGAAAATAGTAATTTGAAATTTGGAGGTTGTATGGTTCTGTGTAAGTGATTTTGACGGTTAGCTGTATGTTTTGGTTCTGACTGATGGCAAGTTTATCGAGTTGGTCCAAACATTAAACTATTTATCCTATTTTTGTATTCAGCTCTGATTACCGTTTTCCCTGTCTTTATGTGTAGGCTTTCTAAATCTTAACAAGTGTCTTAGTTGTTATTTTTCAGGTGGCAATTATTCTTGTTTATCAAACCTCAGGTTTAGTGTAGGATTTTTATGTGTGTGTGTGTTTCGTTTGGATTTTTTACCTCTTTTTTACCTGTTTAGGAAAGACAGAAAAAAATGTGGAAGCAGGCCAAATATGAGTGCTTAAGTACTGATGTTTTCACTGTAGTCTAATTCCTTCCACTGCTAAAATAACAGTCTTTTAAAAGCAGTGGAAATTTTCAAAATGGCAGGTCATTTTTGTATTGTCCTTTTGGTACAAGCGTCCTTATCCTTCTATGAGTCTTTGGGATGTTTGACTTCTGTTCATGAGCTCTTCAGCATCTTTTAATGACATCAGGAAGGAAATAAGCATCTAGAAAATCTAGAAATTCAATCGAGTGTATTACATGTGACCTTTAGATTCCTTTATGTGCAGTTTGTATTGCACCACGTTCTCGGGTTTTAAGTCAGGCAAACTTCCCATTGCCTTCACTGGAGTTTGGCTGTCACTGAAAACCATCCACTAGTTCAGTGCATGCCACTGACAAACAATTGTTGGAACGCTGGGCTTTGCTGGCATGTACAAAACCATTGACTCTGAAGGCAATGCTCCACATATTGTTCAAACTAGAAAAAACCCCAAGAACTTTTCATAGTTCCCTTAGAAGTAAAATAATGGACGTGCTGCTTGCCAAGGGACAGAACTGCCAAGAGGGAAGGATGTTCTGTGTGTTTGTCGGAGTTTTGACTGGCTATTCCTCTCGAGGACAATCCCTGTTTTCTCCTATGCTTTCTAACTCCTAAAACATGAGGGTCCATAGCAGCTCTTCAGTCCTCTTGGCTGAATGACAGACAGCCTCAAAGCAAGATGGATTTCACCTTCAAGAAATGCTGGACAATATATAATTGATGTTGTCTATAACCTCTTGGAAGGAAATGTCTTTTCCTGCTTGTAGAATAGCATGAAGAACCTGTACTAAGCAAAGATACTTCTTCATCAAGAATGTGATGTTGAAAGAGCACTGGTTAGGGCAGGACTTCCAGCAAGCAGCAGGAAACATTCCTGAGTGTCTTTGCAGCGTGTTGCATCTCTGGCAGATGCTGGAAAGCCGGCTCAGCAGGTTGTCTCCTGAAGACACCCTTAGCATGTTCTGTTTCACCTGAGCCTAGGCAAGGCAGCTGGACCATCCTTGGACTGCAGTGTTTCCCTGACCTTTTGCCATAACCTTAACAGCTCGTGATGATCTGTGGGACACTGAGGATTGTGCATTTTGCTCAGTGGAGACACTCCAATGGTGTAGAGCTGTAAAGTTTGATAGACACACGATGTAAATTGATGTCTTGGTGCTCATGGTGAGCTTACCCATACAGAGCCTGAATGCTGAGCAGCCAGAGGAGCAGCTTTGAAAGCTGCTCCCTTCCTGGGGTTGCTGCTGGTACAGTTCCTCTACAGCCTCTCTAGCAGTGGTGTCAACACCTTTAGCCCTGTGTGCTAAATTTGGCAGTGGCACGTGTGAGATGCCCAGCTCCCACAGCAGAATCTCTCCTAAATGGAAATGGGATGTGTGTGGCTCCCTGGCTGGCTGAGTTGGCAAGTGTGCAGCTGTTGTTCAGGCTGTCCTGATAAACTTGCACTGGTGGAGAGCTTGGGGTTTTGGAATTCATCATCTTCTGCTGGTTTGCCGTTGTCTGTTGCTTGTAAAACTTATATTTAGGTAGCTTATATTAGGAACTGAAGCAAACATCTTTTGCATATGGTTATCTTCATCTGGTATGTTGAAATGTTTTTCTACTTAGCAATGAATGTGCTTAATCTTTTACTATTACTCTTTGATCTGAAGCATGGTGAATGCTTTTTATGCGGGCGTTTTAAAATGTTTCAGTTCTATTACATGCCCTCAAATATAAAACTTCACACAAAAGCGGAACTTGCATGTAATTTTATTATTATTATTTTTATCCATTGAAAACCACTTACAGTGCTGTTATCCTTGTGTGGCCTTATTGTCTGAGTCACTTTTAAACAAGAATCCCTGTTTAGATGAGATTATGCAGGCAAACATGTGGTCACAAAAGATTTTTTAAAGATCTAGTTGCATAATTGTTTCACAATCTAAACTTGCATTTGAAAACAAACAAACAGAAAGCTTCTCCTCATTATGGTCACCACAATAATTAATGCCTGAATCTGTACAAAAGGCACGTCAGTGCCCTTCAGGAGCAGTTGGCTGAGATGAAAAATGTGGATTGAAGTAACATTGGATGCACAGCTTCTATAGCTAAATCATAACAATGACAGGGGGAGATCTCAAGCACACACGGGACTGGTGTCACTGTGGTGACAGGTATTGGGACATTTAATTGTTAAGGATTGTTTTGCTGCAGAACAAGGAAATCAGCTGCTTCTGCTCTTTAGAATCACTGCTGTCCTTGCAACAAAGGGAAGGAAATAGAGGAATTTGCTTGTGCAGATACTGAATAATCATGTGCAGCTGTGCAGTGATACTGGGGTTTCATCTGGAGTTCCCTGCAAAATCCAGTGCTGTATGTCCAGGCAGGGACAGCAGTCAAAGCTGGCATCTACATGGAAATTCCTGGGCTGCATGTGCAGCTGTGGTTTACAACTTAGGTTGCATTGATTTAGACCAGCAAGAATCTGATAAATCTCCTTTAAACCAAACAACATGCATCCTAATTGTTATAAGTCATTAACCATGATATATTCTTCCCTTATTCAACCTGAACCAAGTTTTAGCTGTGAATCAAGTCACTGGGTCTTTTATAGATCTTATTTAATGTTTTCATTGTATCCTACTTCTCATTTGACAATTACACCATTTTTATCTGTCTCAGGGGTGTGATGCTTCCCTCCTGACGTAAATAAATTCTTGTTTATAGCAGTTCATACTCCAGCAGTACCCTTTACTTACTCAAATTGTTTACTACATTTTACAACATGCTTAAAAATTACATTCCAGTTTCAGCCTTTTTTTTTTAATGTTGGGTATAAATATTAATGTCCAGATCACTTGATCTCCAATTTCCTTGTCCCTAGGATAAAACCAGCCCTGCTGCTGCTTTGTTTTCCTTTTGACACACCAGGCTGTTGCATGCAAGTATTTGACAGCTCATAGGGGAAAAAGGAAGAAGCAGCTGAAGCAAAGTTGAGTGTTTTAGCCTTTCAGAGGCCATGAATATGATAATGTTTGAGTATTTTTGATGTTTTTTCTGTACTGAAATCTTATGGAGCGAAAGAAAAAGAGGAAAAAATAAATGAGGAAATGCATTTGTAACTTTCAGAAGGTCTAATTCTGCTAAGTTTTGAGCTTGTACTTAGCAGTCCTTGTACAGAGGATATGGCAATGTGAGGGACAGAGCAGTATAAAGAGCAGGAGCTAATCTGGGGAAAATGCAGTGTGGTATTTGAGAGAAGTAACTGCTGATACAGCCCTGGAAATACTTCTGATAAATAGCTCTTGAAATAAATTCAGTCCTGGCTGACACTTCCCTTTGGAAATGTTCACCTTTGCTTTTGCATTTTGATATGTATTGGAAAAGGAGACTGCAGAGAGGTTGATCCCTCTTTCAGAGGAAGAAGGATCACAGCTTGTGTTCAAGCTGCTGCTTGTGGGTTTCCCTCAGTTCACCTTGGTTACTCAAGTCACTTTCTGTGGTGCACAGGTAACAATCTGGTTGGGCTCTGATGTGAATTTAAGGATGTGTTTAAAACAGAGTTGTTTGTGGTTCATTCCCTCCTTCCACCACGCAGACCTGAACCAGACATGTCTGCCAGTTTGTGTGTCCACTGCTGCTCTTTAATAATGTACAAAGAAAAGTTTCATTGGATGAAAAGGATTCTTAAAAGAATAGTAATTTCCCAAGTAGGATTTTCATATCACTGGTTCTTCAGGATGTCCTGGGCTTGGGTTTTGGTTTGTTTTTTTTTTTAATGCCTCTGTTGAACTAAGACACTGAAGCAGAACTGACAAAGAGCATGGTTCTACCTTTGCTGGGATCCACTTCTGAGCTCTTCCTGCAGGTGAGGGTTATGGACGTTTCTGGGTGATGCTCACAGCAACTCACACCACTGAGAGGCTGTGTAATTGTCGGAGCTCGGTCTTTTCCCTGTCATTCCCAGTCTTTCCCGAAAGTACCCCGTGGTGCTGACACAGGCGTTCCGGGGACAAGCACCGGGCCGGAGCTGCTCCCTTGCCTCTGCGTGCAGACACGGCAGCAGCTGCGTGCGTAGGAGGGGAGCCTCTTCCTCTGCCTTGCGCCTTCCCTCCTGTCTCCCTGGGGTGGTGGCAGGTCCTCTCAGCGGTCTGTGCGGGAGTGAGGGCTGCTGTGCCTTTGGAACGGAGCAGGTAGGGCCGTGCAGCGCTCTCCCTTGGGCACTGCTTTAGCTTTGATCGGGAGGGTGCCCAAACCCGCCTCTAATCGATGGAGCTGCACGCGTGGACAGAGGGCTGAGCACGGCTTAGTTCAGCACAGCCACGCTGCTCTGTGTGCCTCTGGCCACAGAAACTGATGTGCCTTTACTGTTCCAGCCCACGAGGCAAACTGGGCTCTGCAGAGCCTTTGACCTTTTGAAAGCACGAAAATCCATAGGGAGCTGAAAATTATTCCTTTTTCATTGAACTGCTTAATATAAAGTGGCCTATGACCTCTGGAAAGTGTGTCTGACCCTGTGGGACTAGGGAGAGACTGAATGAGCTAGACCATAGCAGGACCCGGAGGTGAGCACAGATTCCAAGTTTTAGGCAAATTCCATAGATCAGACTGTGTTTTAAAGTGGGAGGTGATGATTTCAAGAATCTAATGTTGCTTTCTGCTGGTCATATAAATTCATGCTGTACCTGCTTTATCAAGAAGAGGGAAGGTGTTTATGGCGTACTTGTAAGAACTGCCTCACTTGTAATTTAAAGCTGTTGAAGAATGATACAACCTGAAAAAAATATAGGGGTTTTTTTTCCTCCATAGATTCCTCTACTGCTCTACAAATTTACACTGAGAATGAAAATGTATTTCTTAACTCTGTGTAAATTCTGGCAGATTATGCTTGATTGTATTAAAGGAGCTGTAACTTTTTCTGTGTTCCTGATGATGATAGTTCCTTTTGTTCTTTTTTTTCTCCTGAAATTACTCATCAGCATCACATTTGAAGGATGGCCATTGGAGGTAGATAAAGCTTTCGAATTTGCTGTCACTAGCCTAGCAAAGACGTTAATAACTCATTGGCCATCCTGGAATCTTACTGGCCACGTTATCCAAAAGCTGTGCCCTGGTGCTTGTGTTCAGTTGACCTTGGACGTGACCTGGAAGCCACCCTGAGAAGCTGTTGCTCTCCAATGTGTAATAAGAGTTTGATAAGCTTGACCTGCATTCCTTGATCCCAAGCACATTCCTTTGCTTTTGGCTGTGCTGAGAATGATTGTTCAACAGTTCTCAGTTCTCTGATAAATGCACTTAAGCCTGCCCTGCTTCAGGAAAATTGGAAACACGCAGGCTGATCTCAGTGGGTGAGTGAGCGTCGCTTGCACAGCTTGCAGACAAAATGTTGTGTTTCCTCTGCTGTTTGGCTACTCCTGTCAAGTCTCTACATCTTCTCTCCATCATACCTGCTGGAGCCCTGTGCTGTACACAAGTGATTATGTAGTTATTCTCCTCTGCTATCAGTAAATATGTTTTAATTGGACTACAGAGCGAGAGAGACTGATTGTGAGCTTTGAGTCTGTTCTATTTGCTTGCCATGCTAAAACCTGTTATTTTAGATCCCCTGGTCTGATTCAGAAAAGCAAGGTCTGAAGGCTTGTAAGCAAATCCAGATCTTGCTTCCTAAGACACAGATGAGAACATATTCTCCCACATCATACATAAGTGAGTAAACGGGTGATGATTATAAAGCAAACACTGAGCAGAAAATGGCTCACAGAATAATGCACAGAAAAAGCACTGAGTAAATTTTTAAAAAGCCCTCATGTTATGCCTGGCCATAAAGGACTGTACAACAATTTGTTCAGACATTTAACGTAGGGAAAAGAAATGGTTCCTGCTTCAGGATATTTGCCATTTTCTTTAGAATAGTGAAATGCTTTGTACGGCCCTAAATATTTTGGAATGTAATCTCATCATGTCCATCAGATGACCATGCTTGATGTATTTATTGATGAGGCTGGATAAATCCGAGCTGAAGAGAACACCACTTGTCACGGAGTGAGTAAAACCCTGGGCATGGTGCCAGACTCTCAGGGACAGTTTTGCCTTGATGGGATAGAGTGATTTGTACTTGTCTTTGCTTCCATCTCTGTGTGCTAGAACAGGGAGAAGAGAGGCAGGAGGAAAGCAAAAGCACTGTATGCTCACATGGATGTTATTTACTTAGAAATTAAAATCTGCTCATTACCTCATCACTTTCTGTAAAAAAAAATACTCCTAGCTTCATTTTGGATGATATTTTGTGCTATTATACAGATACAATGGTTGGGTCTTTCTCAACCTAAATAATTTTTTTTTTGCTGAAATACTCATAATCCTGTGACAGCAGAAAGTCATTTGTTAAATAATCTTGCTCTGGACTGCTTATATGTAGGCTGAGTTCTTGGTAGATTTTTTTCTTGCTACTTGGTGATGTTTTGTTTCAGTGAGCAAAAGTTCATTTTCCAGCCTGCTTTCAGTGAATTAGAGAAGTCCATGCACTTTGTGTTGGTCAGCTTCCATCTTTAAGCAGCCCTTTACGACTTTCAGTAAAACCTTTTGTTTTGATAGCTTATTAAAATGAGTTTTTGCACTTGGGAGCTGAATGACTGACTTGTGCAAGGAGCAATAGTTTCCACCTATTCCCCATAGCCTCACAGGAAAATAGCATTCCCGGACAAAAGTTGAGTCAGGAATGACTCATTCTTCGCACTGCTCCCCTCTGACATTACTTCAAGAACAAGCAAGAGGTTTAGCCTGAAGTATTACTGTTGTATAAGAATGCAGCAAGTTTACTTTAATTCTAGAGGAGAGTGGAACAAGAATTTGGAAGACAGGTCCATTGAGGATTAATAATTAGATAAACTGCATCCAGCTGAGGAAATCCCCTGAGCTGAAAGTAATTGAAGGCTGGGAGAAGGATGAAGGAGAGGTACAAGCCTGTCTTGTGGTTGATCTCCCTTTGGCTTTCCACTTCGGTCACTCCTGGAGGTGCAGTTCTGAGTTAGGTGAAGGCTTTTTTGGAGGGCTGGGGGAGCCTGGAAACCAGAGCTGTGGGATTCAAAATACACAAGGAGCTCAGCGCTTTTTGCTTTATGGCTTTGTGGCCAACCTTCTGCTGGCGTGGGGGGGAAGGAAAGAAAAGGAGCCAGTGTATTCTGAATATCTGTCTTTGAAGATCAGGAGTCTTTGACTTTTCATAGAGACATAGGATTGTTTGGGTTGGAAGGGACCTTAAAGATCCTCTAATTCCAATGCCCCTGTGATGGACTGGGACACTTTCCACTAGCCCAGGTTGCTCAAAGGCCCATCCAGCCTGGCCTTTCAGTGAATTTGGTTTAAGAGAATGTGATTGTAAGTGAAGCTGATTATTTTTGGCTTGTTATTGTAATTAAATCTGAGGAAAGAGGAAGGTTCAGGGTTGTCAGCTGAAATGTTCTTCCTGAGACAAAATGTAGGAGCCACCAAACTCAGACACCTGAAAATGCACTTGTGTCTCAAATTGCTGATTTTGTTGGTAATAATGTTTGGCTTCATATGTATTGTGGATGTAGATCTGAATGGATTTGCGAAATGAAATCTGGTTGTGACTGGTAAAACTATATACAGGGAATTTCCTACTTCTGCATCCCCTCACATGGGAGAATTCTTCCCAAGAACATGCCTTTAATTTCCTCTTAGTAGGTTTTTAATTAGGCTGGTCATCAGAGCCACATCTTGTAAACCAAACCCACCAGAGATTCCTGCCAATCACATTATTATCACATTATCCATGTGATAATGCTGGTCATGTGTATATTAACTTGGCATTGCCAACAGCAAAACTAAATTCTATGCTTTCCTGAATCTTTTGGGATGCTGTCATGTGTTGTTCAAAGCACTGAAGGTAAAAGTGGTCTGCCTGTTAAATAAGGAAGTATTTCTTTTGGGAGTTCGGTTATTGTGAAAGAATATTCAGCAAAAATTCTTCATCTCAGAGAGATATGAAGACTTAGAAGAGTGGCATTAAGCTGAGGTGGCGATCTCAGCTAGAAATTAAGGGGAAGGGAGGCAGATAATTTCAGTGTTGGTTTTTTCATTTGTGGTCTAGCCCTACATACAAAACACATATTTTTAAATCCAATTTTGTTTTCACACTGCAGTTAAGCAAGAGAAACTGGAAGTCTGTGAAGTGGCACTGCGAATCCTGCATAGGTCTTGACAATGTAGGGTCACAAAGAAGCTGACAGTTCAGCATCAGACTTGTGACACTTTGCTGTATTCATGATGCCCTTCAGTAGCTTTATTTCAAGGAGCTTTTAGTGCAGACTCACATACAAGGACTACAAAGGACATGGCAGGACCCAAGACATTTCAGCCTCTCTCTAAGGAAAACAGACCTAGCAGCATGGTCTAGATACTGTCCCTATTTTCATCAATTCCCTAGCCAGCTTGAATCCAGATATAAGCGTCCCAGATATCTGAAAAAGTGGATCCCTCTAAGGCCTCAGAAACCTTGCTGGAACAGCATCCTCTCAGTCTTTCCAATAAAGTTCCTGACTGGGGAACTTTCTTAGAAGACAGCTTGGGGGAACAAGTTGTGCTCAGCCCTCGCACACAGCAGCAACAAGCGCCGGCTCTGGTCACACAGGGGTGTCCCACCCCGTTCTAACCAGGTGTCTGCTTCCCTTTCGGTCCTGCCCCTTCTGGGCAGAGGAAGCACCAGTCTGGCATCTTTCAGAGGTGGCTTAGCTGCACAGTTAAGATCCGAGGTGGATCTCTGCAGTTTGCCAGCTGTGCAGAGATCGTTCTGGAACCCATTCGAAGCTGGATACAGCAGAGCTCCGAGGCGACTGCATTCACTCTCTGCATTAGTAATGAAAGGGGGCTTCTCTGGGCCCAGGAACTAGCCTGGGATGAGCTCTGTGGCGTCTAGGGCAGTCTCCAGTGCTGTCTGGATGCTGACTCTTTACGTTGGAAAATATCCTCCTGGTTTTGCATTAGTTTTTGGCAATTCTCAGATTTTCTAGGAAGACAGTTCAGCAAAGTTGTCCTGAAAGCCGGTAAAAATAAGTTGAAAAAAAACTTTTAGCATGCTAATATATCACCAGGATGCCATTAGAATCCAGACATTGATGCATTTGCAAGTGGGGATCTTTTTCTCTGTACACATGCTTCTGTAAAATGTTGCTGTTAAATTTATCTTTTGTTGATAAGATTTATTTTATGGACTGCTATTGGTTGCTACTCATTTCCTGAGGGTGTTAAAATACTCTAGCGCAACTTGGAATTGCAGTTGTGAATTTGTTAGGATGGGTAAGCAAATCTGCTGTGTTACATAATGTCTGATTGGATCTATTCAACTTCCAGTTGGCCACTGTGCCCTCTGTATCAGCAGCTGTGTAGGGTGATTAGCACAGGCCACTTTCTGCATCACTGAGCTTCTGGAGTCTCACATTCAGAACGGGACAGCAATACAGGAACATATCCCACAGGACTAAGAGCGTCCTATAATGGCTCTTCAGGTCACCAGATTTGCTTCTTGCACTTTATCTAAGTCCAATCTCTGTGTGAAAATGTTCGCAGAGCTACTTTTACTTTTTTCTTTTTTTTTTTTTTTTTTTTTTTTTTTTTTTTTTATGTCCTGGAAGTCTGATCAGAACCTTTCTCGTTATATCATTCCTCTTTCCACAACTTTTCTAAGACTAGAACTGTCATGTAAAAACAATCATCCAGTCACAGCTAATAAGGAAATGAGTGATATGTTTGTTGTTTCTCTGCATTTGCTTTCACTTCCAGAGTTAGGTACCTGGAGCTAGGACAGGCATCAGTTCCTGTCTGACACGTCTTAAAGAGAACAATTTTAACAATGTAATGAGAAGGTCACAGAACCCACATAAGTATCATCTGTGAGGGGTTATAGTATTCTGCACCTGTAAATTATAAGTGTGTGTATCATGACAATGCCTTTGTCATTTTAGTAACAGTTAATATAGTGATTCTATGAAAAGCAGTTCAGTCCTATTAGGAACACTAATTATACACTTCTGAAAAGACTCTGATGGTACATAGGACAAAGGAGTTATAAAATGGTTATAAAAATCCTTGAGTTGAAACTTTCCGGTAAGTGACTCAGGCTGATAGGCCTAATTCAACCAGCACAAATAAATCCAGTAAAAATATACGTGACCTAAATTATGTGAATAGCACTATGGGCTCTGAGAAGGCTCTGTGTGTTATCACTGATAGACAATGTTTAAAAGACTAATTTAAAACTGGACAAGTAAACATTTTTATATTTCTCTCCAGATTAAATCATGTCATTATCAGATAAATAGCCATTAGCAGTAAAATTATGTGCTTGTTTCTTGAAAGAAATTTTTTGGAAAAGAGAAGGAAGCTGCATTTACTAATATTTATCTGATTTTTTTCAAGCAGCATTGATCTATATTAAATAACACGAGCAAGACAATATGTAAGTATGGATGTTGGAGTTGTTAACAACTGTGGATCAGTTCACTGTTTTTGCATTATGGCGATGCTCTGAGAGGTTCTGTGTCCCTTCATTACTGATATGAACATTTTGTGGCTGGCAAAATGCGAGTTCTGCCCAGTGTTTGCTGTTTTGGGTGTGCCTGAGTGCATTTGGGAGCAGGGCCTGTGGTCATCCCTGTTCAGGGGAAAGCCAGCAGCAGGGCTTTCAGAACTGGAGGAGCAGGCTGAATTTCAGTGGGCTAGAGCTGATTCTGGAAGCATTTTGTGTATCCTGCTGAAAGTATCTTCGATACAGACTTAAGGGAGGCTTGTGGTCTCGGCTTTGCTCTCCGGAGTGGGTGCAGCCACGGAGTGAAACGCCCCAGGAGCAGCACAGAGCGTTTGCAGCAGCAGCGTGGAGCGGCGCACAGGTTGATCTGTGCGTGCCATCCGATGCACGGAAATCATTTAAAGACCCAAAGCTGCTCAGAGCCTTCAAGGTGGGCCCAACCCCCTTGTGCTGAGCGTTACAGAGAATAAAAGCTGATCCCGGCCCCAAACCTTTCAGTGTAGTGCTTGGAAGAAGCAATCCTGTGTGACTTGAACAGTTTTCTGCAAGTGCTAGGTTCCTTCTCGCAAATGCGAGCACAGAATTTATCTGTCAATACAAGCTGTTATCTGAGTGAGTTTATCTGCGTATCAAGAGCTGTCTCGAAGCCAGAGACGTGTATCAAAGCAAGTGGCAGATATCATAGCAATTACTGCTTTACAAGCCTATTTTTAAGAATGCGTGAGGTTACAGAACATTTTCAGTTTCTTAAGCTGAGTAAATTTATCAAAACAGAAGGAGAGGGTTTAGGATTACTCTGTCATAGCACTGTACCTGTCATTGTAAAATTGAAGTTAATTTTTTTTTAAGGTACGTTTTCTGATATGGTACAACTGGAAGAAGAGGTGTCTCGTTGCTTCTTGCATGTCTAGATGTACAATAAAGCACCACTGCCTCTAAACAAAATATTTGAGAATATAAAAATATCACTGGGGGTTTTTTTATGCTCTATAGAAGTAGCTCTTAGTTATGATAGCTGTGTTTTCACCTGTATCTAATGAATGTAAGACAAAAAAACAGAAGAAGACAAAGTAAATTTAAAAGACACTAAACCAACCAAAAAAATATCCCATAAAGTGGGATTTTGCCATCTTAACAGACCTTTTTCCTCTGCTTGGACTAAATGTCATGACTCTACTATGTTACATTGCTGGCAAGTGTTCAGCTCCTGGGTATTTAGCCCCATACTGGCTCACTGAGGATTAGAAGGGAAGAAAATCCCATCTATAATTACCCAGTCCACTTTCTATAACATTTCTGCTCACATTCCATGTTTAGGTTCTCCTTGTGCCCAAACCTCCGTAGTTTTTGCGATTTAATGTTTGAGAACTGTTGTGCCTTAAACTGATTAAGCACCAAGGATCCTGGATATAGCCACAGTATTTCGAAATGAATTTTCGAGTGGTTGGTTTGAGACTGTGGCCTAAGGGTTATGTTTTTTAATTGACAAAAATTTCCAACTTCGTGGTGGAGGAGCAAAAAGTAAATCAGGAAACTGGACTAAGTTGAGAGAAGGAACAACAGGCTTATATTCTCTCGTTGCCTTTAGATACTCCACAGGTGGGTAAGAATTCTAGATTGAATGAAGCACAGTTTTTAAAGAACTATGGGTTATGATAACTTTGTTTAAAAAAAAAAGAAAATAAGCTTTTTAACCAGCAATTTGGAATGGAGTCATCACGATAAGCTGAGCCCTTATTCTGTGGCTTTTGCGGTTCTGCTTTCTCCTCCCTTCTTTGATCTCTTAAAGCCAGATGAGATATAGGCACTAAATTTTTCACTCCATTCCTGAAGCCTAAATCTTGGACGGAGATTCACTGTTACAGATTTACATGGTATTAAACATTGATGTAGGACCAAGAAGGAGAAAAGGAGAGCTTTCTTCTAGATCTAGAGTAATTCCAAACAGTGTAATAATTCAACTTCAGTCCTTGCAGTGAGTCACTGTCCTGAAGACTTTGTGATCTGACACTGCAGTGGATTAAGACAGACTCTTGCATCTTTTCTTTGTGCATGACAAGTGGTTTGGAAGAGCTGTGCAGCTGGCAGAGGAGAGGTGTGACCATGTCCATCTCCTTGACAGGCCTGACACTCTTCCAGCTGCATTAGGTAAAATTAACTTATTGACTGGGGGCAGCTTCTAGTTTGTGCCAGGATAAGGAAGAAGACCTTGAGCATGATTTGCCTTCATTCTTATTTTCATAAACTTTACAGTATGTGATTGTATCAAGGGTAAACATATTTGCTGGCAACACGAGTGGTTTTGTTTTTTCACATTCACTCATAACTGTGTGCAGAAAGTCATGAAACGCTTATAAAGATGCTAATTTGTGAGACTTCTGATAAAACAATGTGGTAGCAGGACTCCAAGGCAGGAAAATAATGATTAGCATAGTTTAATTATGCAACAGGCTTTGACATGAGAGGTCCCACTGCCTGGGGGAGTGCGTGAAGTTCCTCGCGTCTCTGTACTTTCCACGTGCTCACAGATTTCTAATGTCATCCAAAGGTATGATGGAGACTTTGTGCTTTTCTAGGGAGTGTTAGGAACTGGCCACTACCCAATAGAGGTTATCTGACCAGATCAGTGGTCAGGCTGTGTTGGATAGGAGTTCGTAGGATACTTTCATTATTCTCCTCTCTGATTTTTTCATGTATCAGGGTGGCAGAACTTTCATCCTGGGGTTGTGCTTGAAATTCAGTAGGCTAGATATTGTTGTCTTGGATCTGGGATGTCAAAATTTGTATTCTTGATAAACTCTTACCTGTACATTAGTATTAAGACCAAAAAGGAAAACTATAGCTATTTTTGTGTCCGTGTATGGAGAACGTGGCAATGAATCCCAGTACTGATATAAAAGCTTTTATTTATTTAGTCAGGCTGTTCTGCTTCACCTGTTAAATTTTCTAGCTGTATCATGAAAAAGAAAAGAAAGCATGTCAAATAAACTTTGAAAACCACACTTTCTTAAGAAAAAACCCAAGAATTTCAGTGGCTTAGATTCTTTGTTCTGAAAATTCAAGCAGAAGCAGCATGCTCAGCACTTTAGAGAATTAAACCACTGCTTCAGAGGCCGAGGAATAGGCACAGAGTGCCAACTTCAAGCAGTTGCTTTACAAGCTCTTGCCTTTTGTAACAAATATCAGTGAATACAGGTAATAACAGCAGTATGGCACAATATGCCAGAAGCTAAAAAAATGAAAACTCCTGTATGATAGTAGGTTAAAATCTATTGAAATTTCAGTTTCCTGGGCTGATTCTGCTGCACTCTGGATCAAAGAGCTGGCTGAAGGGCTGGAGACAGCAGGGAGATAACTATTTCGTAGAATGATGGTATTATTTCTCTGTTTATAAAGGCTGAAATTCATAGCCCTATCCTCTCCAGAAGAAGGCTAGAAGTAAATCAGTTTTTAAGTGGGGGAACTCTAATTTATTAGCAGAGGTGTTTTGAGACCAATTTACATGGTTTCATTTGCGAGGCTTGAAGAAAAATAGTTCAAATATGGTTGAAAGTTAGATGGAAAAACAAGAGAAAACTTAAAGTTATGCTGGAGAAGGCCATTTACATGCATTTTGCTACAAGAGTAAATTGAATAACAAAATAAAGGTATTAAGTTTGACACAATAAATCATTTAAAAGAACTAATTCATTAGAGCCTAACAAACTTTTAAAAAGTGGAAATTCTGTCCAAACACCATTAGTAGATTGGAGCACAATTTATGACACAATCTCGAAATAATATTTTTTAAAAGATGGTAAGATAAGGATAAAAAAAAATGCTCTGAAGACGTGATGTAAGATAACTGAATATTTAAACAGAGGCTTCTGCTTCTAATATCAGATGACCTAAAGAATTTTTTATTTTTGCAGAAAATATTGAGGAAATTTTTCGGTCATTAAAACCATTTTTTGAATAGAGGAATTTAGTATGGCCTCAACTGAAAATGAAACTTTTGGAGTAGAGTTATGTCTCTTTGTGTATGTGTAGTTTGATGTAGTTTCATGTTCTCCTTGACTGTCACAGGATTGTTTGGAGTTTTTTGAATTGGAATGATGGCAGTTTGCAGATTTTTTTAAAATTGCTTTTATTTAAGTACGTATTTTATTTAAGTACGTACTTTTATTTAAGTACCTTATATTATCAAATATAAGGAGAAAATGAGAGCAGCAGAATCAAACTATGTTCAAACTAAGGATTTTGGACAGATAGACAAAAACTGAGAAGTTAATATCTATGTTTCAAACTCTGGGATGATTTAGGATATTATTTTATTCAGTCAGCTTGTAGATCTAAACCATGAAGAGAAATGACAGATAAGGGTGAGGAAACATCATGTATCCACAAAAACAACTTTGATCAAAGACCTGAACTTGCAAAAAAAGGAAAAAAAGAAAATCCCCAAACTGTGAAGACTCAGAAACTGAATCTATTTAAGGGCAGAATTGTTTAAAGCAGATGTGAAGCCTGCTTTGACTGCATTAAGCCCAGAGCCTGCCTTGGGTTGGATTTCCTCCAGAGGTCCCTTCCAACCGAGATAATTTTGCAGTTTTTTGTCTCTCTCTGGCCTGTTTAACAGTAGGCACAGAGGTGCACGTTACCCTGGGCTTGTGCCAGATGAGCTCACAGGGACTGCAGCTCCCCTGGCCGTGCCTCGTGCTGGGGTGCAATTTGGCTCACAGAAGTGTCCCTTTTGGGGGCCATGATGCCTGGCAAGGATGAGGTTAGGTACGGATGCTGAAAAAACTCCAGCAGAGAATTTCTTCAGCTCTCTGCAGCATTTTTGTGAGAGTTCTGTCTTTCCCACACAAGTAACTCAAAATAATGTTACAGTTTTGTAAACTCCTTGCAGCTGCAGGTTGTTTTGCAGAATTGTTACGGTTCTAACTAGAAAAACATTCAGAGATGGGTGTCTTAGAACTTGACCAATCCCCTTAAGGGGTGGATGGCAAAAAACCAATTACCTTATGCCATTTAATACACTTTGCGAACTAACATATAAAAGTCTTCTGAGAATTCATTAAATCACCATCCATTTATCCCTGAGCCTGAACTTCGTGTCGTTTCTCTCCTCGTCTGTGGGGAAAACAGCGACACTTAGGGTTTGGATTCTCATCCTGCCACAGGTGCTTTGCAAGTGAACCACTGACCCTGTGCTCAGGAGGAGTCTTGAATGCAATTTAATCCTCCTTTCCTTGGAATTAAGCATGATGAGTTGTGTTTCAGCTGTCGCTGATTTACCTACCTGGGTATCGTATCTGTTTTTGAAGATGTGGCTAAGATGAAATTATTTTCCTTCTTCAGTCTTCTGGTCAAAATTATTTAAACCAGACCTTGGTTTTTAATGACACTCTGTGTTCATTAGAACAATATCTAAATCTGCTTGAAACTTGGCCAGTAGTAGTCCTCTCTGCACTGCTTGGTGCCTAGCAACCATCATCAGGGCCAGTATTTTCATCCACTTTCCCTTTGAAGTGTTTTCCAGTTTCTTGTGGCTAGGGTATAAAATAAAAACAGCCTGAGAGACACTTACCTCTGTATGTAATGGCAATAGCTGATTTTACGTACTTCAGGGCAAGCTTCCTGTGGTAGGCAGCCCTCCAAATCATTCTTTATTATTCTAATATTATGATTTGGACTCCTTGACTTTAATCGCTTGGAAACCCTTCCCATGCAGGTGGTGGAAAGATGCGAGAATTTGTGTGCTCTCTGTCAAAAAAAAAAAAATCCCGGGTCATCTGCAGGGAGGAAAATAAATAAAAAACTAGTCTAAAAGAATTGCTTTCCCAAAGTTGCTCTTCATGTGTGTTATCAAGAGGAAACGGGTGCTTTCTGAATAAGCAGACAGCTTGCAGATACAAACAGCTCTTCATCTTTGTGCTGTTCAGACAATAATCCTATTTTCTCAGTATTAATAACTGCAGTGGCTTTGGGGGGAAATCCACTCTTGCAGCAGCTGTTAAACCAAAACCACACGGCCTGGGCTGTATGTGCAGATTTCTTGCTTTCTTTGCCAGGTTGCAGTTGGAAGGTGCATTGTTCCAGTACCATCCTTTTTGTTTTTTGACTCTGTAAGGAAGGATATTGTGCCTGCATTACTTGAACAGTATCATGAGACTTGCAAATGTATTTGCAAGTGCCATTTGTCTGTTGCATAAGGCTGCTTTCCCTTGTCCTGCCTCAGTATGATTATTTCTCTTGGCAGTAAAGTAAAAGAAGGAAATAAGGATGTTGCTTTCTTTTAAATCAGATGGCTTTGAAGAGGCCCGTGTGCATTGTGAGCTGCAGCATTTCGTTTCTTTACGGTGCAATAGCTCAGCCCAGAGCTTGTAGTTCACCGGGGTTCTGCAGAGGCAGCTCAGGCCACGCCGCAGAACTCGCGGTTCACTTGCACAATGGCAATCCTTGCTCTAATGAAAACACAATTAAAACCAGGCAGGAGCCTCAGGACTCCTACTATAAGTTATTTAATTACAGCTCATGGATGGCCAGTGAGATGAGATCATTTCTGCCCATATGAGGCTCCTATGGTGCTGAGTTATTTGTGAAGATGAAACAGTTTACAATAAAATATCCCAAACAAACAGAAGTCTTAGAGCTAGATCCTCAGACTGTGTAAACTGGTGTAACCACACAGATTTCAATGAGACTGCCTTATAACTGTTTGAAAACAGGGTTTTCACGTTAAAAACAAGCTTAACTGTGGTGAGGGTGGGGAACAACCAACAACTACAAGCTCCTCTTCCCTGGGCATTTCCTTATTTTACTGCTTTCCTGCAGTCTCTCCACCTACATAGTCATCTTTCTTCTTTAGCTGTCACACCAAGGAACAAAATCTATTTGTGCAGTTACAATACGTTTTGGGAGACTGTCCTCAGGCACTGGTTGCTGTGGTTTGTTTGTGCTAAGGGTGTGTAACTTGAGTCACACGAAGCTGGCTGCTTGAGTGAGAAAAGATGATCTGCAAATATTCTTGCAGATGGTGACTGACCTTTGCCTAACGGAGATTTGGGGTTTCTTATCTGGTTGCCTCACTTTGCTGAAACATTGCACTCCAAACTGGGGTTCAGGATTTCTTTTAAGCGAATTTGATGCTTACAGCTGTGAAATCAAATGTTCTGAATTAAAGCCTGGCTGTCTTATCCAGTGAGAAATACATGTCTGTTATCTCTTGCTGAGCCAAGGGTTCTGTGTCTTATGCACAGATACAGTAGTGCCAGGATGTATTTGTAATCATTTTCTCACATCCGCATTCCAGGTAAAATTTGAAAATATTACATTTGTCATGTTGGTTTATTTCCTTTGAAGTACCAGTTCTGTTTCAGAAGCCCCTTCAGATATTAAAAACCATTGCTATGTATTGCATGTTACATAACATAGGTAGTGATGTTCCTTAATTTGGTTGTAAACCTCGGTTTTGGAATGTCCTACTGTCCTGGATTTGGCTGGAGGGCAGAAAGAATTTAACAATAGAGGGATTGGTTATTTCTTTTTTTTTTTCTGGCTCTGTCATCTTTGGGCTTTTCAGTGCATGAGGAGAAAGAAGATGAGGAGCATGATCATCAGAGTGTGCTTGTTAAAATGTGTGGCAGGAAGGTGGTTAAATTTGTCCAAGATGGCATTGTCATATTTACCATCATATTGCTCGTTTATGCCAGATCTTCACTTGAGTCATCCAGATTCTTGTGGTAGCCTTGTTTACACAGAGATGGAGGAAGCAAGGCAGTGGGTGCTTTTTTTTTTTTTTTTTTGATAGAAGCCTCATTTTTAAGACAGAAAACCCAGCAATTACGTCCTCTAATTCAGATCCAGTCGTATAATTGCATAAATCAGGCTGGAACGCCTGCCTGTGTCTCAATAGTCACTTTTTATAGCAGTGTACACTAGCAGTTCCTGCAGGAGAAGCTGGTTAGTCTCAGAGAGGAATTTATAGTTAAGATGAGAAAGCACAGAACCTGAAGCAGCTGCTGGCAGCTCAGTGTCCAGGGCCCTCACTCGATGCAGTGACTCAGATTCAAGTGTTCCAGCAGCTCAGCAGCTTAAAGTAGTGGCTTCTCTACCCAGCAAATGCCCCAAGCACCAGACTACAGAATCATTCCTGGCTTTTTTCCTGCCAGATATATTCTTGGTGAGCTTGATTACAGTGTGGAACAAGTGAGGGGAGCTGAATCTGTGTCCACAGTAAGGACAATCACGAGAGACGTACAAAAGGGATTCAAGCCTCGTCTGCAGTGAGTCAACCATTTATACACAATGAGATCTCTCCAACAGGAAACTTTGGGAGGCAATAGTTCTCTATTTATTTGCTAAGAAATTCTTTTAAAAAATAAGATTCACCTCTTTAAAGAAGTGGAGTACAGATCTATATTGGAATTTCTCAAAACCCCAAGATGGATGCCACAGTCAGCTGCAGAGATTCTACTTAATGCAGTGGGTAAGGGCTCTGTTTTTCCTTCTAGGCTCCAGAATATCCTCATCTGTAAGAAAAATTAATTTCCAGCTCTTGCAATAGGAAACAAGGGACCTGTTTCCTGCTTAGATTCAGTTGTCCGGGTCTGGATGGGGTGTTACATAGTGCCTCAGTGCTGAATACAATAGGTGGCTTCACTCCATTTTATGTGTATTTTCTTTTTCTGCTGTTTCATTGTGGTCCTCTGTGGACAAAGGATGTCCATCTACGTACCAAGTACTGGTAGCTGACTTCTTTGCAGTTCCCCATATAAATGGTCAGAAAGAATTACGAAAGCCAGTAAAAAAGCAATACCATTTTCGTTATTAAACTGTCTTTGTTGTTTTGCAATGTCTCAAGTGCAACAGGAAAAAATTTGGAAAAAGGCCCGTGTGTGTTTCACCGTGATGTTTCAATTACTTTAACCCTTATTCAATGAACTGTACTAAACTAAGTGCTTAAAAGCCTTATAAATTGTCACAAAATTTGTAAGCAGCCTTTTTGAACCCAAAGCAGGCTAATGAGAAACACTGATTTAAAGGAACCAAATAACTTTGCCTGAAATTAGAAAT
Organism: Lycocorax pyrrhopterus obiensis; assembly: GCA_014706295.1. NCBI lineage: Eukaryota > Metazoa > Chordata > Aves > Passeriformes > Paradisaeidae > Lycocorax > Lycocorax pyrrhopterus. The sequence continues at coordinate 72,698,511 of JACSVZ010000015.1, read as the reverse complement.
GAGACAAGAGAACATTTTACTTGCTTCAGTAGCTTGTGTGAAATGCATTGGTGGCCCCAGTCCAGTTTCTAGTAAATGTTTCTGTGCTACAGTAATAGTCTCTCTATAAATCATCAGTAGTCCCCACATCAGAAAAGTCACCACTGGTGTTTGACCATAATTGGCTGAGGGATTGTCCTCAATGCCTTTCAAAGGAGTTCTGCTTTGCCAATGCTAAAAAGCACTGGCAAGGAATATGGAGGGTGGGGAGGGAGAGGGGAGACAATGTTTGGTGATTGTGGTGCAGATGTTCTTTGGGTAAACCCCCTCGATTTCTAATTCTGGGAAAGTTTCCTTTTTGTCCAAACGAAAATTCAATGAAAATGAAGAGGAGGAAGAAAGAGGATAAAGAAAGGTATTGAACTGTACAGTCCTGACTTCCTTCTGTTCTTACAACTGGCGTTTCAGTTATTCTTATGCTGCTGCCTTCCCAGTGGCATGGACAATAGTGTCAGTAGTAATTCTATTTTTGGGTGTTCACAGAAAACGTATTCTGCAATTCTTTACTTTGTTCCAGCACTCACTGGTGTTTTCTTTACCTTTAATCCACTAAAGCTGTTTTATACTCTCTGATTTGTCCTGAGTTGGCTGCTGTTTTAAGTTTTCCTTATGGGCCATACTGCCTTGCCTGCTGTCCCATCGCTTCTCCTAGGGAATCTCCACAATATGTGCCCCTTAATGGGAGCTAGTAAGGTGTGCTTGGTCAAGCTGCCAGTTTGTCAGCATAAAACCCTCTTCAGAGTCTTCAAAATCTGAAACCTGTGTCACAGCATTGGTTTAAGATCCACAGGACTGTGTTATTAGAGCACGTAGGACAGCCATTACAAATAGGTGAATCAGCTCAGATAAAATTAGAACTGACTCTGTCTTTACCAAGTCCTTGAACTAAACCTAGATCAGATTACTTTTGAAGTAACTGTGAAGTCTCTCACATATTTTTAATTGGAATCACTCAGTCAGGACTCTGATACTTCCATTTTATTAAAGTTAATCCAGTTTTGTTCGCTTTTATGAAGTCTATACTTCCTTGTTCTAGTGAAGGCCTTTTGTTCAAGATCTGCACCGTGGAAGGGTAACTTCCATCCAGGCCAGACTTGGGAGGAACCAAAAACTTCCCCATGGAAAAATAATATTGAACCAACCAAACACAGCAAAGCAAGAAACACCAATTCCCACATCTGCTCTTGCCAGATTTATTCTGTATTAAGAGACCAAAGAGGTTTGGTAAAGGTTTGGGAAATCAGCCATTTGGTGTGCTTAACAGAACCTCAAGTCTCCAATAGTCTGACTGCCGCTGTTCAGAGTTAAAAAGGTTTTCCTTGATTGATGGTACGGTGCATATCTTACAGCCAGTCTCTTTCATAGTGCTCCAGACACAGCAGTATGCTATTAGCATTAGCAGACAGTTCTCTTAAAGGTCAGATGAAGTCAGAGAAGCATATTCCTCAGTGATAATAAAATAAAGCCAAAGCTGGCACTTCAGTAGTGACAAGGAAAAGGCAGACTGTTTTTGTGTGCATGCAGGCACAGGCACCTGAATCAGAAAGCCAGTCTCTGCATTCTTTTACACCACCACAATAACTTCATAAGGGGTAGGTTCCACAGAGGAACATAATATTGGCACTTGTAATGTGAATGGTTTTTTTTGTTTTCTTGAGACACTAATTAATAAGCAGCAGTGAGCCACATGCTGTGGCTAGGAAACTGTGGCCCGTGCCGGTTGCATTTGTATCTTTTTTGCTTATGACAGATTAAAATAATAGAATCATGGGAGATAACTGAAGACTAATTCATTAGGAAGGATAAAATCATGGTACTTTTTGTTTTACCTCATCCCTACTTTATTTCCATATGCTATTCAAGGTAATTAGTAAGGCTTTGGAGTGGCGTGACAGATGATGCTGGGAATGTTACTTTGATTAGGTTATTTCAGTATTTACTCTGCAAACATATTTAGTCTAATTGGGGCAGTCAGGTAAAAAATCAGAACAAGCAGAAATAAACGAATGGCCCAAAGGCACGTCCTCCGCAGCGAGTACACAGTTGGATTTTGGAAGGCTGTTTTCTTACTCAGCACTGCGGATGAGGAGTCCAAATTGAAGAAAACCACAGCAGTCTAACTCAGTCATGTCTGCTGGGTTGCACTGCAGCCCATAGTCTCGGCATGAGTTAAAAACCATGGGAGTCTCCTGCAACGTAGAGAAATGAAGCCCAGGAGGTGCACAGAACTGGGCATGGCTTGTACACCAGCTGTACCGAGGAATCAGTGGAGCAGAAGGAATCACATGTGGTGCTTCTCAGGCTGCTGGTGGGTCAGCAGCTGTGTGCCCACCGACTGGTTACAAAAGAGAAAAACCATCAGCTCGGGTTGTTGTGACCCAAGCTCGGGTTGATGGAGGTCTGTTCTTCCTTCCAATACCCATCTAACATACTGGCATAATTCTCTTCAGAAATTAAAGCTGCTTCCTAATGAGGCTAATCTATGGAAACTGATGGAATTTCTGGAACATCGATGATAAAATATATTCTCTGCAGAAAGGTAGCTGTCAGCATCAACTTTGTTGGTCATTTCCAAAATCAAGAATGAAGTGTCTTATGGCATACAAGAAGACCTTCAACACTAAAAAGTTAAAATTCTAGCAAAGCTGAAGAGACCTTTGGCATAAATCCTGGGAATGTAAATCATTCCTATCTTTTGGTGCAGATGTCTCTTATCTCATGTACTTGCTTGTGAATGCCTCAGCTAGTTTCAAACTCATGATCTTCTGACTGCTGCACTTACATATCTCCCACCTGAACCACAATGTGGAGATGAATGTTCTGCTCCCCTTCCTGGTAAAGATGCAAATATCTGAATGAGACAAAAGTACAGAAACTCTCCTTCGAAATTGCACCAGGATCCCTCCTGCTTCAGGACTCTGAGGTATGTGAGAGGATGGATGCTCACAGAAAACCTTAGAGGGGCTGGAAATATGTGCAGGCCTCAATGGTGACGGGCCAGGGAGAGGTGGTCAGGCAATGCAAGATGTGCTCTGAAAACCGACCTGGCAAAAGAACAGCAGGTGGAACTCTGGGGAGGATCATCACAGCAGTGTGACAACTTCAGCCTGTACTCCTGAGAGTTGGAGGATGCTTCTGTCCTTAACCTGGAAAGGCTGACCTTGGAGACAGTCACAGAATGAATTAGGTTACTGGGGACTTGTCAGGGTCATCTGGTCTAAGCCACCACTCAGACTAGAGCTAGCTTTGAGGTTACAGTGAGCTTCTTGCTCAGTGCCCTGTCCGGGTGAGTTTTGATCGTCTTTAAGGATGGAGATTCCACAGCTTGTCAGTTTGACCACATCTGTGATGAAGTGTTTTTGCTAATATCCTATCAGAAATGCTGTGGTAAAGTTTTCTATATATATATAAAGTCTGGTCTGAGTTACATCCTGCCGTCACAGAAAGCAGATATATATGTAGTTGGAAACTGCAATTTGTTTTAATAATTCAGAACACTTCAATACTGATTTTTTTTTTAATAATTCCATTCTAGTGTTTGTTTTTTTTTTTTTGTGGCAAACTGAATTTGCAAAAGTAGAGGAAATGCTTCCATTCTCAATAATTTTGAGGCATGTAACATTGGGAGAGAAAACAAATGAGGAGTCTGAACTCTTAGGAACTAGATAGCTTTTTCTATCATGCTTCAGTCTTCAACACTTGTGTGTTTCTTTAGGATACTAAAATGAAAGGTACTATATCTTAAAGACAAGCCTGGTTCTTTTTCATTAGCATGAGTCTTTTATGGACATATAAGGTCAGGTTATTCCAAAATTGCACTAAAAAGGTGAACGAAATCCGAAGCACTTAGATGTAATATTTCTATGCTATTATATACCTGTGAAAATCATACTGTTTTCTGGAGAAACAAAGCCTATATAGAGAGAGAAAATTACAATCTAAATATCTTTTCAGTGCTCCAGGAATTAGATATCTGTGTGTTTAACTCTGTTATGTAGGCAGTGAAGAACTAGAAATCAAATTTTCGATTTTATATTTCAGATTATACCTATTTATTGGGTTTGTACTGAACATTTGAGAGGAATGTGTCATTTTCAGTTGCAGTCAAGTATAGGTAAAATAAATGCTAGAAAATTTTTTTTTGGGTGGTCTTCTAACAACAATAGCATGGTGTCTGCCATTTTTCTGGTGTAAATATCATTACATATGTGTAGATATTTCTTCTGTGGTTTTGCTTTCTTCAATGAGACTCTTCTAAACAAACAGCTTTCTTTCCATCTCTCGCACCTTGATTTGACCTTGGTTCACCTGGGCTGCTCCTTAACCTGAGTTAATTTTGCTAAGATGTCTGCACTCTTTGCACTTCAGTTGGGGAACTAAATATTCACTTCTTGTTTTATTTTAGTTCAGACCCACCACTGTTCTTGGATGGTGTCCACATCCAGACCGTGCTGGTCTCCTCTCTGTAAACCTTCTGAGTAGCAACAGTTTTTGTTTCCTTGGAATGGAACTGATGCTTGTTGTTCAAGTAATCCTGAAAGGGACAACATTATGATGCTAAGTATCATTGCTTTAGGAATGAAGATGGAACAAATAGTGTGAAATAGAATATCTGAGATGATGGCATTTCAGTCATGTGAGGAAAGCTATTTCATAGTTAGGAACTGGCTCATAATCTTCGGCATAAATACATTCACAGCTTGAATATTCCTAGATCTTCCATCATTTCTGTCAGCTTCTTAAATCTCATTAGATGCTAGTATAGATGTGTCCTGGAAAATCAGGGTGCGTGTATATCATATCTAGATCTGATGAAATAGGAAGCATAAATAGAATGTTTTAACATGTTTGTAGTTGCCAGTACATCATCAATCAAAGATTTAGCAGGAGTCTGTGGCCGGTAGATTTGGATGTGTGAAAGAGTCCCAACAAGGTCTTTTTTAGTGGTTTTGTCTTTTGTGATTTTTTTTTTTTTTGAGTAGGCAATGAAGAAAACATGAAGAGATTTCAAAAATCTCATTTGGAAATGTAAATTTTATCTTTCTTTGAGGTCTGACATATTTAGTTAGGGGGCAGTCGTATTTTGTGTAATTTAGTGATGATTTGGGAGTTTTTGTTTCCCATGGTGGAAATTCCCTGAATACTAACATGTTTTGTTAAATATATTGCTTATTTTTATTGACTTTGAATTAAAAAATTAGTAATGTACTGATGGAAGTTGCTGGTCACTAAAGTGATGAGATATTATACTGCCAAAGAAGATCTGATATATGAGAACAACTTGATAATTAGACCAAAGCAGTAAAAATCAAACGTAGTCTTGTAGCCCAAAATGCCTTCAGGAACTAACAAGAAGAAATGGTGATATCATCTGGAAGCGTATGTTTTGGAAAAAGCTGAGGTGATTATAGTCTGCCTAGAGGGTGAGTGTGAATTTCCAGTGCAGCTTAGCTGAGAAGGAGGTTAATGTGCTCCTCATGTCAAGAGAAGTCCAGTAGACTGAAAGAGGTAATAACCCTGTCGTACGTGGTATTCCACAGTTGGTGATCGTTGGTGTTAGATGTGAATGAGCCCAAGGGGTGGGGAAAGTCATAACAGGAGTAAGAGAATGAAAACTGTTATCTATCAAGTAGATTGCAGTAGTTTCACTAGTCCTGCTCACAAAGCAAAGCTGAAGAGGAGGTGCAGTTACTGCCTACAAGTTCTCAGGGAACAACTATTACATAGAAAAATACTGTGTTTAAAGGATAATTTACTGGTTTATGGCATTGCCGGGGAAATAGTTTATCATACCATTAAGACTTATTTTAAATTTGCATTGATTTTATATGGGAAAAAAAATAGAATTTTTTTTCATTCCTTACTACAGCCCAAACCACCCCTGCATATTCTGAAGCAGACAAGGTATGAATAACAGTGTCCCCAGATGCAAGTTTAACTTATGCTGTTGGGCAAGGTCCTTGCTACAAGTCTTGGTGCTAAGGGAGTGGTGGAGGTTGAGCTGAGTAAAGGCTGAGCGTATTGGTGAAGTAAAAGGAGCTCGGGTGTACCATGAGGAATGTTATGTACAAACACTGAGAAATTGACATTATTTCCACAGCCTATCCATGTAAATTGATGTCTGTGCTTCTCTTTAGAGCAGCAGAGAGACTGATAATGCAACACCATACACCTGGAGTTGATGCCTTAGGTTTATCTTTCATATTTTTCAAATCCTGCACTGCCCAGTGTGTAACTCTGGAATTTCTTGTAGCCTGTTCACTTCTGCTCTCTCGTGCCAGGCAGACACAACAAAGCCTCTCCAGGCCTGCTCTCCAAGGACACCCAGACTGTCCTAAGCCCAAAAAGTATAAACCAAAAGCCTTTGAGAGGGGGGCAAGCTTGGGGAAATTACATCATTAACTGAAGCTTTAATTGGAGAATTAACCCTGATGTGCAAATGAACCAAACCTATAAAAGTGTGAGGAACTCGTGACCTGTCGTCCACCTTGGGGTTCCTCTTGGCAATAGCGTCTGGCTCCCCAGGGGTACCTTTGAAGGCCCTTCAAATAAATACCCACCTTTATTCCCTGTCTAGTCTCTGTTTTTAGGTGGCCTCTTAGGGCATCACAGTGTCCCACTCAAATATTGGAGACAAGACGACTGCTTTGGTTTTTAACCCTAATAGAGTCCAAAATCCATTGCATCTGCAACTGTGAAGTAGGGTTTGCTGGTTTCTTAGGGGTTGAAATAAATGGAACACTCGTCACAGCTGAAGTAAGCTCATCATCTAATAGGTGCTGGAGATTTATAGGTTTCCACAAAACCAGCTTGAATATGTCCTCCACTATCTCCTTGCTTGAGGGCAATGAAAGCATTCCTGAGGTGCTAATACCCCAAGGTCACTTTGAAAGTTTGTGGGGCTTTCCTGGTCCTTTCCTGTTCACATTTGTTTGTGGACAAATATGGCCACATTTTAACACCAGGAACATCAAAGAAAATCTGAGCTTAGCAAAATACTAACAAATGCTTGCTTTTGGGAATCTGTTTTTTCATAAGGGTCTACAAATCCCATAAAAATGGTTGCATAACAACTGTGAGTAGGGCTGGTAAGGGCTGCTTTTTTTTTTTTTTTTTTCTTTCCCATCTAAATGATTCCATCTGAAAATGAGCTCACTGAAAAGAAAGCTTTTGTAGGAATCTAGTGTTTTTGACAGAACTTAAATCAGAAAGGGTTCTGAAATCTTGGATGGGTTTCCTGGCTAACAGCACTTCTAGCATGGCCAGTGTTCTGGCTGATGAAGCACTGATTTGGGACACAGGAAACAGGGGATTGAGTTCGTTTCTGATTCCTTCTGGGAATCTGGGACTGGAGTTCAGCTGGAATGGTTTGACTGCTGGGAAAGTGTAGCTTTGTTCATTGCAGTGAGCAGGTGAAATTTGGTTTTCCTCATCCCACAAGAGACTGGTAAACAGTGAGGGCTACGTTTTTCTGTCCCTGTTGCTACTTATTCATCCAAAACAGGATTATTACATCAGGAGGAAGTGGAAGAGAGCAGCTGTGGCTGTGTCTTCAGCCAAGTTTAGGCTGTCTAGGATTAAAAGCTTTGTGGTCCTGGCTGTGGGAAGGGGTTTTAAGATTCCACGTTCTACATGTCAGAGACATTGTCTGCCCTGTACCTAGGTGGATCTTTACAGTACAGCACTAGGACTTCTTTTAAATTAAAAAAATATGAAGTATTTTGCATTTTTGAGGCAAAGAGTTTTCCAAGTCTTATAAACCTTACGTGGGAGGAAGGAGATTTTACAAAATTTCTGTCGTTCTTTTCAGATGAAGTGTTGCTTCTTGAGGAAGGAATATTTCCCTCTTGAGTCAGCAGCTGCTCTGCATGGAGTCTGTAGGGACAATTAGTGGTCCACAGGCCAGAGTCTGCAAGTCACTGGTTTCAGTAATGGTCACTGTAGAGCTCTTACAGCTGGAGAATGTAACGAGGGTGGAGAGCAGAACTAGCCAGAAAACTGTTATGTACCTGAAATAACAGAAATTAACGCATGTAGTACTGTGTCAGGGCTCTTAAAATAACACATTTTTCAGAAACCATGGAACTATTTAAACCAATAACTATTTTCCACACAAAATAAACCCCTGAAATGATGAAAACAGAAGAGTATTTTCATCTGTTGCAGTTAATCTCTTTTGCATTTGGTGTATATACAACAGAAATTTAAGAATGATGTTGCGGGCTGTTTTGCAAGAAAGGGCATGAAATGTTATGACCTTCTTGTGTGGTTTCATTCAAGACCTGAGGTGCACTATACTCCATCAAATGGGTCAGTGCTGCATGTTCAATCTGCTGAAACAGTAGTCACTTATTTGGAAGAGGGACCAATCTATTTATTTTTAACACTTTGCAGAAAGATTTGGTAGAAAACTTGACAGTATTCTTGACTGATTATTTATTGATTTTATAGTGAATTATTAATCAAAGAGTTTAAAGGCAAAAACCTATAGAAACCAAATACTCAATCATGTTTAGGTTGGAAAAATCCCATCAAAGATATTGCAGCAGCCTTTCAGTCTTTTTAAAAGCTTTCCTTCTGCCACCCCTTTGTGAACTGCCTTAATGACTAGAACGGAATATTTTTCAGGCAAGTTTGCCCTGATTTCTCCTGTGTGTTCTTAGATACCTTTCTTCTATAAAGAAGGTGAAATTCACATCCTGTTAGAAGGACCAATACAAGGCCACACTTTGTTTTCCAGTGTTGAAAAAAAGCGAATTGAAGACTTCTGGTACAGGAGGGAAGGGGGAGAGAGACTGAATAGGGGAATAGAAACTAGAATCATAGAATCATCAAATAATTTAGGCTGGAAAAGAACTTTAAGATAAATAAGTCCAACCACTAATGCAGCACTGGCAAGGCCACCACTTAACCACGTCCCCAAGTGCCACCTCTACCCACCTTTTAAATACCTCCAGGGATGGTGACTCAAACATTGCCCTGGGCAGCCTGTTCTGGGGTTTGACAACACTTTAGAGGAAGAAAATTTTCCTAACATCCAATCTAAACCTCTCATGGCACAATTTCAGGCCATTTGGTCTCATTCTGTTACCTGGGAGAAGAGACTGACCCCCACCTCACCACCACCTCCTTTCAGGTCTTTCTAGAGAGCAGAGAGGTCTCTCTTCGGGCTCTTTTCTCGAGGCTTAATAACCTGGAGTGGGAGTGACACATGGTATGACCTTGTACAAAACAACTTGTAATTTCTCCTAACTCTGTATGAAGCTCCAGCTGAGCTGGCCAAAGAAAAAAAGTGTAATATAACAAGAAAAGTTATACTGAGATCATGTTATTTGTAGCAATCTGAGATGGGTTTTGTGACAAAAGAAAGAATAACACCACAAATGACAGCTCTTTGAACTGTGTTTTTGCATAGGTTCTTGAAGAAAAAAGTATGTGATAGCATTTTCTATCAGTCTCCTGCTAATAAGTTTTGAGTCTGTCAGCAAATTTTAATCAAAATTAGCATGTAGACAGATATCTTGGGGGTGGTGAGTTCCTAAAACCATTATCAGAAAGCGTGGCTAATGAAAGCAGGGAAAACCTGTTAATGGTCCCACAGACAGAATGGCAGAGAAAGCTCAGCCATTATCCATGGAATTTGGCAGGAGCCAGTCAGGCAGAAGCACAAGGGTACAAGTCAAGCAACCAGCACAGAATCACAGAACGAGGCAGGCTGGAAAAGACCTTTGAGATCTATGACCTACCACCTCCTCACCAGCTAACCCACGGCGCTGAGTGCCACGGCCAGCCATCAGCACAGAGCATGCACAGCCTTGGGCAGGCTCGTGCTCTGCCTTGCCCAAACAAGACAGGTCAGTGAGTTTTGGGGCAAATGAGGAATACTGCTGCCAGGAGATGGGGTAAGGGAACGTAACGAACAATATGGAGAAATAATGCAAATGTGGGGAGGAGCGGAGGGTCTTTTGCAGGTAGCTGTTATTGCAGGTGTCTGGGGAAGCCTGGAAATCTGATGGAAGTACAACAGGAAACATGGGGTGAGCTGAGATTCTCATCATGAAAGTAGAGGAGGCAGAACACATGGTGTGTAGATCTGCTGGAACAGCTTAAGGACCCATTTTTCCCCTTTAATGTTGCATGTGTGTGTTTGTGCACTGTTCTTCCTTTTAGGTAGAGCTGAATCTGGTCAAGGTTCAGTGCCTGCATCTCTGCGTAAAGGTCCTCACCCCAAAGCCAGATGCGAATTTTTAAAAGTTTTACTTTAAATATTGCGTGTATTTAAAGACTCCATTACAGAGAAAGAAGATAATTGTTTGCTTTAATTTGACTCCATTTTGGTTGTCACATTCAAGTTTTCTTTGAAAATTGTAAATTAGAGATTTATGCTATGTCAGAGGCCTTTCAAAAGAGTCAGAAATATCCATATTCAAGAACCTCATGTTCCTTGGATGCTGATCAACATCTCTGTTTTTCCTTTGTGTCTCTTACTAGTTGGAGCAAAAAGGATGTGTCATGCTACCTTTCTTTTCTTTTTTCTAGTCATTGGGGCTCTGTTTGGAAGTTGGTGTTTAATTTATCATTTCATGTTGGTTTGTTCCTCACTCAAAGTCATCACTGAAGCTGATTAAATCTTTCCTTTTCTTCCCAAGAAGTAAGATGCTTCAGTTTTGATGGCAATTACATAAAATCTCAGTCAGAATTTCAGCAAAACAGGTACGGATTAGTGTAAATTAGTGCATGCACGAGGCATGGGAGATAAGTGATCAAGTCCTTCATTCCATCAAAAAACAAAAGAGATCAAAACTTCAAACAGATTCACTATGTAAATTTGTTGCTTTACTGCCAGTCTTACCAATATTCCATATGGATAAGTTTATTGTTTGAAGGTGATGAGTCTGTTTCTATGAGATGGACTAGAATAATTAAAAAGTAATAAACTGGAGAAAATATAGATCACTTTCTGATCTTAGCCTTTCAGATGGTATATCTGGTTTTCAAAGTGCATTCATCCCTACCTGAGTTGTTTTGAGGCAAAAACCTGACGGTGGTGGACTACTGTGGGTGTTGTGAAGAAATGAGGTTGGAGCAGCAGGGTGGAGAGACAGGAAAGAGGCTGAGTGGAGGCTGCCAGGTCTCCTGGCCTCTCTTAGGAAGCAATTCTCAGCAAAGTGGTGCACAGCTGCTGCAGGGGAGCACAGGATGATTGCAAGCCTGCTTTCCAGAGCTTCCCAGGAGATGGGATGTGGTGATCGCTCCTGAAGGACAGAGCTCTGTTCAGCTCTCCTGGGCATCTCTGAGGGAAAGCCACCCTTCCAAGGGGCATGTGAGATGATTGATGTGAATCTAAAGGTGCCTGCTGGAGCTTTGCATGTTCATTATGCCCACTTTCTGCTTTCATAACTGACTCAGACCTCAAAACTTGAAAGACTCCTGAAATTGCAGTTCTTCTCAAAATGTGACTTTGTTCAAAAAGAAAAAAGGTGTGATAGGTTGTCATGTTTCTTTCTCGATAACTTCAGATCAAATATATTTAGATTACAGATATTTTTGCTGTCAGCCTTGCAGACTTAGCAAAGAAAGACAAGCCTGATTCCTTCCTACTTTGTGCATCATCACCGATAATATTCTGCAGCATAACTTGACTCTCAATGAAACTTATGCAAGCCCATGGATTTACAGGTGCCATAAACTTCCAAATCTGGCTCTTCAATGGAAACTTATAAATTGATATATAAGCCAAAAATGGGCCTGTCTGACTTTGATCAACATGGTTTTTTTCCTCCTTGATAGGAAGAAGAAAAGGAACTTAAAGCAGCACCTAAGGCAATTAGGTATAAAAAAATTGTGTAGCTACTGTTCATGTTGATGGAATTATTTTTATGGGTTGCTTTATAGAAGAGAAGCCATAAAGAGATTTGTGAATCTTTCAGGTATATGTGAGTCAATTATAAGTTTTTAGTGTAAATTAGCTGCAACTCAATGATTTTAGGGAAAATTTTACTCTAAGTTTTAGGTTTCACTAGAGTTAAACTGGCAAAAAGAAATTGTTCCCAGCAAAATGTATATATGTTCATTTTAGGTGTGTATTTTTGACTCAGAAATTTTGCAGTTCTTACCCAGTGAAGGGACAAGAGTCCTGTAACTACTGAATTAACTACCACTGAGCAAAACCACAGATGAGTCTAGAGAAGGAAAAGGATAAATAAACTTTTTCTGCTATCCGATTAGAAGAAAATAGTACTTTCCCAGATGACAGACCACTTTCACAGTGATGTATATGCCTTTACCTTGGAATCAGGGTGAAGTTTTCTCAAACTGAACAATGGTCCAGTAGAACTGGGGAGATGAGGTCTAGTGCTGCACTAGAATGAGATCTGTGTTCTTTTTGGCTACAGGTCCCATCAGCAGTTTTTCCTTCACTGGGCAATCTCTGCATTTTGGGTTAATAGAGAGGTTTGTTGTGTCTTACACGCTTCCTGCTCTGGGACTCCAAGCAGATGCATTTCCCTGCTCCTCTCATTTGTTATTCGAACACAAAGCTTTTATTTCTGTGTTGCAAGGAAATGAGTTAATGTTGTGAGAGCTTTTTCATTGTATTTCATGGGATAGCTGTCGTTCTAACTATAAAATATAAAGTAGATATGAAAGAAAGAAAAAGGAGAAAGAATAAATATAAAATTATTCTGGAGGCTAGAGAAGAGACATATATGACATTTTTTGAATTTAAATTCTATGCTAATACCAATATTCTGGAGATAAATTAATAATCACTTTTTCTTGGATGATTCAATTTAGCTGATGCTCCTGGGCTTTAACTCTCTTCCCCAGAAGATTCATGTGAATGTATGACAGTTGTTTGTCTAAATTATCAGTTTTCCTCTTCTACGAGAAATTTCAAAATTCAAGCAGAAAATAATTTCAAGTTGGAATATGTATTTAATATTTTTAAATGAAATTCAAAATATAGCAATCAATTTAGTGCTATCAAAACATTTTGATTAATTTTACTTCCACTTTTTTATTGTACTACCTCCCTAAGTATAATATATATTATTTTTACATTTACAATTGCAATTAATAGTTTAGTGTGAGAGTAGATTAATTGCTATGTTCAACACCTGGAGTGGAAAGCTTTGACAATGTTCTGTCAAAAACCTAGTCGATATCAACATGCTGCAAAAATTTGCAATTTTGTAGAAGTTCTTTTTATGTAAATTCTCTGCTATTGTGGGGGGTTTTTTGGGGAGGGGAGGGGAAGGAGGAGGTTTGGTGGGGTTGTTTTTTTGAGCATTTAAAGATGCCAAAAGAAAGACTGACTATAGGTAAAAGAAGCACAGCAAAAATTGAAGTAAGAAAGACAGGACACCAGCTGATGATGGCTGTTCCCTAATTTTCCTTTAGTTCTGTGCTGTTAAAACTAGAAATAAGAGCTCATCTCTTCCTTCTGCTTCCCCCTGCCTCTCCCAGCTGCCTCTGTGACTCCGTGAGTGAGGGACTTTTGCTCCAGCATCTCCAGAAGACCTCGCTGGGCTTTGCTCTGTCCCTCAGGCAGTGTCCAGGCCCCAGTTTGGGGCTGCTGTGGGGTTTGCCATGAAAGGCTCCTCGGGGCAGTGATGCCTTTTCCTGGTCTTAAAATCAGGAGTCAAACATGGTTAGAAGGGAAAAAGGGATTTTACCTTGGTATTTATTTTAAGGATGCTTAGGTGCACCACGCCCAGGTCGAATGCACCTCCACGCACACTGCAATGCCCACCCCCCAAAGATCTGGTATCACATTATAGGTGTTACTAATTAGCAAATCTATCAAAGATTCCCCAATGAGAGGCTCGAGTGAGCCCCCCTCCCCAAGGAACCTTCCCCTGGGTGGTTCTATCTCAGTTTACAAAATGTGTTCTGGAGAGGACCTTGGGGTCTGGGGCACACTGATCCCTAACTACGAAACCTCTAAAATGTTGAGTCTCCCAGCTTGACAAACAAGTCCAAGAATGTCGGCTAAAACCACTAAGAATACAGAAGTTGTAAAAAGGTATAAAGGGGTATAAAAGAGAAGGCAACAAATCATCATGGCATCAGCAGCACTGTCTCCCTGGCTTGGTTAAGCAGCCTGGAGACAAAGGGAGTCTCGAGCACAGCACAGGGAACAGAATGTGTTTATAAAGTCATCCCACTCGGTGCCCTGCTTCAGGGGAGCTGAGAACAGGCACCTCCATATATGCCAGCACTTGGCTTGGGCTGAGCCATCTCTAATTGCGCTTTAGAAGCAAAGCCCAGAAACTGAGAGAGTTCAGAATAACTCCTTTGACCTTCAGAAAACATTGTATCTCTGGAAACCATCCCTAGGATGGGTATCTGTCTCTCCCCAAGGGATGGAACAAGAGGGAATAATCAAGTCAGATTTTTTTCAATATTCAAGTTCGTGGCTTCCTTAAAGATTATCACCACACTTGCAATTGCTCAGTGTTTTTAGGGGAGCTGAAGCCCATCTGGACAAAAATCAAACTCTAGCAGAGTTAACACACAGTTACATTAAGTGTTCTGTGTGTCTGCCCATGTTTGTGTAAATTGATCTTATCTGATACTCAGCAGGTCAAAATGTATAAAATTCGGTCATGGATGCCGGAACAAAAGGAAGAGGATAAGAATGATTCTTATAACTTGAAGAGGCATTTTGGTTTTCAGTCCTTTCTTAAAACAAACAGGCACTAGTAAGAAAGCCAGCTCTCATTGTTTTAGCTTCCTTTATATTGTTTTTGTTCATTTTTGGAAGTAATTTTCCACTCAAATTTGGCCTTTTTTTTTTTTTTGGTGCCTTTGTGTGGTGTCTAAAAATATGTTTTTAGGATATTCTCAATAAACCCACTGCTTCTTTATGTCACTATTTCAAAGGTTTTTGTGCACAGGGATGTTATTCCAGTTTCTAAAATACACCATGCTCCTATTAAGTGTTTATTGTGACATTTTTCCACTTCCCATTGATTCTAATATACACTGAAGAATATATATTATTCACTGAAACATGGAAAAGAAAAAGGAAAAGTGAGGGAATTGTTGTCCTTATAGTGCAATTTAGTGCTCTGTCTCTCTGAACATAGGGTCACATACAGCATAGAATTTAGGGAGAAATATTTTTCTGGGCTGGGTGCTTGAGATAGAGGAAGACTGAACATTTTCATCAGATTATACTGCTACTGAAACACAGATTTTGCAACATCCAAGATGTTTTAGGAATTGCTTTTTTTTTGTTGCCAAGTTACTCATTTGAAGCAATGCTGTTCAAAAACTACCAAATGTTTCATTTTAACATCTTAAGCATTGAAAGTTTACACTGTTTAAATCTGAAGTTACTTTCAATTTCCTAATTCCTTTTTTGGTTTACGTCATTACATTTTGTTTTCAGCTTACAGTAAAAGGAAGAACACAGTGTTTCCTAATAGAAAGAATTAATATTTCAACAGATTTTCCTTACTTGAAATGAAGGGGAAAAAAAAGTAAAATTCCCTTTTTAAATTAATCCAAAGGAATTGTTTATTTTGTACATTGCAATGGATTCAGATGTGATATTTCATTCATTGTCTAACTTTTCCTGTGAAACGAGTCATCCTGAGAAGCAGTTTGGCCCAATCCTGCAGTATTTCTGCCATGGGCTTATCCTTTGAAACCTCTAAGGAATGGTTCCACGGAATCCAGTAGCACAAACGCACGCAGGTCTTGGAGTCAATAACTGTAAAGCACAAGTGGTTACAATTAGACTTGATTTTTGGTATTTCACTTTGCAGGGACTCTTACAGCCTTCTCTCCGTTAAAATACTTGCTCCTGGGAAGAAAGATGATGCAGATCTGTCTTTCCACATGGCCTGGGGTGACCTGCGGTTAGATTTGGCTTTTTTGGTTTGGTTTTTTTTTTTTTGGTTGGTTATGTATCCATGTAGTGACTAGGAAGAAGCAGGAAAGGCCACGTTTTCTCTTCTGAGTAACTTGTGTTGAAAAATGTTTCACTGCAGCAGCCTTTCCTTGCTTGGGGATGAGCCTTTGCAACATTTGCTTTCACAAACCCTGTGGCAGTGAGTGAGACACGGCACGTCCTGTATTCCCATCATGTCTTCAGTCCAAGGATGCCAAGGCCCTTGATGTTGCATAATCTTCTAAGTTGCATTTTCTGCTATTTCATAGGGTTCATATGTATACAGAATGTTTAGGGATGAAAATTAAGTCCTCTTTTCCCCCTACCCCTTAAGTACAGGACAGGTGATGTAAACCAGCAGAGCTGCCACGCTTTCTGACTCTGCTGATGCAGAGATTTAGAAAGGATTTAGTCTTTTATCTGTCAGTTTCTCTGAATATTCGGAACAGTTTATCTCCTTTCCTGCTTTTCAGTCTCATGTTTTCATTGATTTGGGAGATCTTCCCACTGTCATGATTTGGTTGTTTTTGTTGCTTAGAAAAACATGCTAATTTTAAAAGGTGATCAAAGCCTGTGGAATAGAAACGCCCCGTAACTGCCAAGATCTTGAGGGAGTTTTATTATTATTTTGCCTGTTACATACGAGCATCTAGGAAAAAAAAAAAGAAAAAACCCGACACCTTTATTTTTAGGCCTTGCTAATTCTTAGCCTTCTCTTCGTTGCCGGCTACCTGGCAACAGCTGATTGCCATGGCAACGGCGCTGCTGCTCCGGGCTGGGCCTGGCTGCGGGATGCAGGCCCGCAATGGCCACCGAGGGCCGCAGCCACACGGGCTCCTGGCTCGCTCCAGGTGCTGCCGTGTGCCACGGCCTCCTGAGTGCTGGAAGAGAGGGAAGGAAGGAACTCCTTGTGTGGCGTTCAGAGTTTTGTTGGGAAGTAGAGATCTACTCCTGTCGGATTCATCTCGCCTTTTGAGTCGTTATCCAGGCTCTTGATGCGCTCGTTGTCTTTGTTCAGATCTCTGCTGCGGTTGCATTGGTACCTGGTTGTGTTCCTTACTCTGCTTGCTGGCAAAGCTTTGCCTTTAACTCTCTATGAATTCTGCTCTCAGCCAGAGGCACCCAGCCTGTGCTGCTGGAACGTTTCCTGATTACGTTCAGAGGGTTCATGCCTGGTATTGCACCTTCTGCAAGACATCAGGGGTAGTTTCGTCACTGATGCTACAGCTTTACCTGGAACTTTAGGGCCAAGGTTGGCACTAAATCGGAGCAGAATTTTGACCGTTTAATGCATTGAGGTAAAACTAGTACAACAGGAGAAAGCTCTATGTCCTTTTGTAAATTAATGTTAGTTCAGATTTAAGGGGTTTTTTGTTTTTTATGCTTATTCCACTGTGACTCAAAATACAAGACTTAGAGTTTTTGAGTTTCTGGAATCTTAGCATGGAAGTTTGCTAGACAAAGTCGTTGCACATAGACTGTTCTCTCCCCTGGATGTTGGGACACATTGCTTGGTTTGCTAACAGCTTTTGGTTGCTGCAGCTTCCATGTCTTGGTTTTAACTCAGAAAATAACTCAGGTTTGACTGCTCCTCTTTGTGAGATGGATGCAAATTAGAAATGATCAACACATTTAATTAGGCAACGTTTTTATTGAAAGTCTTCTCAGTATGGCTTGAGAAGGAGTGGGTGGATCCTACAGGTGAGGAACTGGTGGCAAAGCTGGTTTTCACAGCAAAGTTTCTACTTCTACGACTGTGGGATTCTCCTTAAGAATTGAGGACTGCTAAGGAGGGATGGGATCTGCCTTACCGAGTGGGCCAAAAGCAACTTTGCCAACATGCTGGGTGAGAACATTGAACTAGGAGCAGTTGGTGAGAGGAATAATGACTCACAATGAAGTGAAGAAGGGGTGCACTGAGTTTGTAAGCAAAGGGTGCAGGGTTTTGTAGGCAGGAGAGAGCTCTTAATCCACAGCTGTGAAGGGGGTCCACATCAAGCCTGTGCACACAATAAGGAAACGCCTACAGGACAGTGTTACAGGGAAAGCTTTCATGCCTTCCCTGGGAAATGAACGTGACCAGTTACCCATCTGAAGGGTCTGGCTGCTCATGCACATGGTGTAGGGAAAAACCAGGAGGAGTTAGGGTCTGTGTGCACTTTCAGAGCTACAGAATCATCTGAACTGCAGACACGGTGGGATAGCTCACACAGGAGCAGCACAGTAATGGATGTGCACAAGCTCGTCAGGGAGGATGGGCCAGGACAGGATAGGGAGAGTTAATTTCATGTGAGTGAGGTGGGGGAGTGCATGGAGCTCTCCCTCTGATGAGCCAAATGAGACCTTATAGGTTAGGGCTACAGGTTAGGGAGCATTCAAACAAAATGGACATTCACAAATCCATGGGAACTCATGGGGTGCACTCATGAGAGCTGAGGGAGCTGCCCTGGTCATCGTGAGACCACTTTTGATTATTTTTCAATTAGTTTTGACAGAAAGCAATCAGTGTGTTATCAACATTATTCTTGTACTGAATCTGAAACAACAGCACTGTACCTGCTACTAAGAAAAAATGAGCCCTATCCCAGCCAAAACCAGGGCAAAGGTATGGCAATAGGGGGTTTCCTGATGACTGGAGCATGCTGTAGTTTTTTCCTCTGTAGTGTGAAAATGAAGTGATGTACTAATCATAACAATAGAAGAAAAAGTAAATTCAAGAATGCTCTCAGACTGGTAAGCAGAAGCTGAATTTGTCTCGGTTTTCAAAAAATCAGAACCAACTAAGCATTGTATGTTAAAACTAAATCAGTGTTATCTACAGAAAAGCAGGCTTGTTTTTCCTGGAAGGTTTGCTGGCTCCAAAACTTGATTTTGCCCACAGAAGTTTCCGTGGGGACCAAAAGGTTGCTCTGAATCGTTCTTGTTTGAATGTGATACCTGCTGGTTTGCCATTCTTTTTGGGTTGATGTCAGTGTAACCAAAGTGATCAATAAACAGCGTGTCATGAAGGTCTTCGATGTTGTCGCTGCCTTTTTGGACGTGCAAGGCAGCTCTGAACAAAATTCCTCACAGCAAAGAAGCAGCCTTGGCACAGGTGCTAATGGTCAAACACAGAAGGGATGAAGCGGCGCAGAGCAGATCCAGCACAAACGGAGATCTGGGGTGTCAGGCTCACTCAAAAACATTTGCAAGAGCAAATTCCTCCCAGGGCCTGCTTTCAGAACTGAGTGGGAGTCTCTGCCTTGTACTCATGAAGTGACTGACACCAGCATCCCTTGGGTCCTGCTGAGTCTCCACCAGCATATTCCAATATTCCCTGTCTTACCTGGGAAAGAAGCGTGACATTTGAGACTCTGTACTTGGCGGGTAGATCACAGACATTTGTCTTGGAATTTCTCATCTTGAAGGTGAATTGATAGGTTTGGGACTTTTTTTTTAATTGTTTGCATTTTAATGCCTTAGATTTTCTACGTGTTACTGTACATTGGGCTCAGTGGTACCACTTGGAGGGTTTTGATAATGTAGAAGTGAAATGTTTATAATTTTTACCAACAACACTCAAATATACACTATAAGACCCCAGGTACGCTTCCCTTTGAGGGCCTGTAGTTGCCCATAAGAGCACTGATTTGATATCCTAATTTCCCTTATCTTTCAGAGGAATAGAATGCTCTCTGACTGGTGTGGTACTTCAGCAGCTGTCGTCTCATACCTCTGTTAGGAGTAGTAAAATACCAATGCTCAATTCCACACTTTTGAACTTGACTGAAATTCCTATGTTAGTGCAAACTGCAGAATTAATGACTTTGTAGAATACACATCTTGATTTAGAAGACATTGGGGAGGAACTTGAATGTGCAGGTATTACAAGAAATATAGTAATAGTAATATTACAAGAAATGATGACATCTAGTATTTTTACCATTTGCTTTGCCTTCTACACCATTTCTCACTCATGGTTAAAATGCTGTATCATGTGGCATGTGAAATTACGTTGATTTCAAGCAGCTGCACTTAGTAATTTGGACTGAGTTTGAAAAAAAATTGCTGTAAACCTACAGACAAAATTCTGATTGATACTTGCTGATTGAGAGTATTCTGTTTAGTATCACTGGGTGGACTTTTGTTGAACACCATGACTTAAATGATTTTGTTGGTCAAGATAGTGACCTACTTATGGGAGATTAAATTTTGTAAAGGCATGGAGTTATTCTAAATTCCTTAGGTAAGTGAGATAACAATCAGTACAGTCTCATTTCATCACTAATTGATCTTTACTCTGAGCCTAGATATCACTGTTAGATTGCTGAGATTCTCATGTAAAGATTGGTGGAAATCCTAATAAATAAGAATCTTAAAAGAATTTAATTAGTACAAAATACTTAAAAAGGTCCAATCTAACGTTTATAAAGAGATTCTTTTTCATTTCGATCTAAAATCTACAGTCTGATTCAGAGCTTTGAAATCTTCAGTAGTAATTTTACAGTTTGTCAATCCTATTTGGGCCTCTGGAAAAGTTAAGTGTATCTTATGTTAAAAACTTATTTTACTCAAGAAAGACCTCCAAGAGTCTTATTTTAACACTTTAAAGCTGAGGTTATGATCTTTGTTGCCTCTACTTCGGTTTCAGGGCTTTGTATTTCACCCTAAGCCCTTAACACAAGGCTTGGGAACTTTCTGAGTCTTTTTGGTATCTGTAGAAGTTGTTGCTGGAAGCCTTAGACAAAGTTTGTAGTGGGAAAAAATATATCTCTTTTACTATTAAGAGTGAGGGAGCTATTGGAAGGAATACATAGACAAAAGAGAAACCTCTAATCACTCAAATGCTCTTCCAGGATAAGGAGTCGGCAGCGCGGGGCTGCATTGTGCTCACAGGGATAAGATAGAAGATGACTGACACCTTTGGAAGATAGGGAGGAAAGGATGGGATGCTGTGAGCTTTGCAAGAGAAAATTCTGTTAGGGTTGAGAATATTTGTACAGACATCGTTCTTTACTTTAGCACATAGCTCTGTTTTGGGTAGAGACTCTGAATGTTCATGTGGGGTTTTTTCCTGGATATAGTTACCCTGCTGACACAGTAAACATTTTATTCTCTCAATAATAATAATAATTCGTCCAACAAGCTGTTGGCAGGATGGAAAATGCCTCAGAATACAACCAAGCTACAAGTCTTTTTGCAATTATTGCATGGTTGCAGGTGGTTGCTTGTAGTTCATCATTCCTTTGGAAAGAAAAGCCTTAAAAATTTATAGAAAAACACAGCTATTACGAGTAGGACTATCACCAAGGGGCAGGACTCTGTTGTCCTGGTAGGCTTTTAGAAATATATTCAGGATTGTAGTTGTTAGTTGAGCCACAGTTTGTTGTCTCTGGGCACCTCAGTTCCTCAAACTGGATGATTAAAAAATAAAAATGCTGCTTCTCTCTCCTTTCTGTAGGTCTGGCAGCACCTTTGTGTCCAGAGTTTCCCTTGCCAGCCACATGAGCTTCCTACCAGTTCTTCCCAAATTCCTCTTTGTCTCCCTCTGCCTCTCTTACCCTGAGGTGTCTTGCCCCAGCTGTGGTGTGAACATTCCTTGCAAATATGCAGCACTTAGGAGAAGAGAAGGGTATGGGAGAATTTTGGGGAGAAACAAAGCCTGGGGTGCATTCCAGCAGCAGCTTTGAGGGGTTTACTGATAGTTTTCTTTAACTTTCTATCAACCGCCTGTAAGCAACAAAAGCAGAAAACAAGGACACTTTGGAACTGATCTTTTTTGTTCCTAATCCAATAAAGTCACTGTGTGTGTGTGCAGCTTGCCTGAAGAGAGAAGTGGGATGATTCACAGTGCTAAAAAGAGGAATAAATGCCGAAATTCTTTAGGAGAATACGTCTATGCAACTCTTCATTGTAAATTACAATTATGGAGCAGAGTCTGAATCCTTTTATTTTTAACCGTGAAGGGTTGACAGTGTGTTATGTAACTTCAAAATATTGCCCTCACGCTTTCCTCGAACATCTCACTTAAAACCCGGGAACAAAAGCATATAAAAAAAGAAGCGCTTTGTGTTGTGTGCCCTGTAAGCATCATCAGCCTGGGCTGAATATGCAGTGCTGTGTAGTGTTGCTATCACAGATGCATTTCTGCAATCAAAAATCTTCCCTTTCACAAGATGAAAAGATATTTTCTTAATGTTCATTACGGTGTATTAAGACATTAGTGCTCAGATCCTTTCAGTGCATTAGAGAGCATTGCCGTTCTATTTTCTCATCAGATGAAATAATCGTTTATCTGAAATTGCATTACCTTCAGAGAAAACAGGGAAGGATATGGGCTCAAGCTTTGACAATCAAGGCTTACTTTAGATAATGCAGTTAACCACTTGAAATAGCAGAGTGAGGCATCTGAGCCATTGCCACGTAGCAAACCAGCAGAAGATGGGCAAGGCTTTTGACTTGTTCTACAACACTGCATGTCTATTTTAAGACAAAACCTGAAGCAAAGGTCAGTCTGCTTGTGATAAACTTTCAAGCTGGCTTTGTGTTTATAGGTGAGAGAGAAAAGAAACTGTTAAGGAAAAATCAGAACATGGTATTTTCATGACTTTTTTTCCCATTTTTTACAGAGCCACAGCTGTTTGTGGCACTCTACAGACAAATAAAACAACAGGTCCTGACACTGAGGAATTAATACTACAGTGCAATGTTACACACAGGGATAACAGTATTCACAGGGAGATTGGAGGAAAATGTTTTCACAGCAGTGAAGTATCTTGAAATGTGTTTATTACACACATTTTGACGTCTGTCTAATAAAATGTCAAAGCAAAGATATGCTTAATACTGTAACTGGTGCCCCAGAATGAGGGTTGAGCTGAAGGTCACTGATGGAATGATGCTTGAAAAACTTAGAGCCATCAGGTGTCTGAAGAAGGAGAGATGGAAGACAGGATCTGTGAGAAAATTACAAGCCATGGGCAGGGCATGGTAGGAAAAAACATGGATTCTGCTAATCCCCAGCAAGTGATACTCAAGCTAGAGGTCCCTGAAATTTTCATTGTGGTTGCCAACCCGTGGAAATAGATCTGTGCAAGACTAATCAAAGACCCCATGCACTTCCAGCCTCCTAGGAAACAGTGTCTCGCTGTTTTCTCTCCCAGCTTCATGTGAGTGAAGGCATAGTCTGTTAAAGGTAGTGGAAGTGACTGAGCAGTCAGTGCAGGGAAGGAAAGCAGGAGACAACGATGACCTGGGTTCAAGCAATCGATGGAGGGAGCATTTAGACCATTTAGCCTCTGTGGAAATGAGAAACTTAAGCAAAGTGGGAGAATTTTGTAGAGACAGCCTGCTCTGCTGATCACATCACACAAACTTTGGAGCACACTGGGTTGGGGAAAATGTCTGTTTTCTTCCAGACAACTTGTAATGGGGCTGTTCTCTGGGTGCTGTGGTGGTAAACAGGCAGAGTGTGGTTGGAGATGTTCAGTTGAGCCTTCTGTGAGTTTCATGACTAGAAAGTTCTTGCTACTTTTCCTTGTGAAACAAAACGACAGGGAATGTTTTCGAAGAAAGTTTCATTTTTACCTCTTCTCCAGGAACTGAAATAAACTCAGTTCATAGAAAAGAAAATCTGCAGAAATCTGCTGTTTCTTGGAAAGACCATTTCCTGTTTGATAGCCGTGGTGTTGAGTGTCTTAAAAGAGACTTCATGGTGATGTGTAGTTTGCTTATTTTCTTTGGAATCCAAATGCATGAAGATCAAAGAATTGAATTCAATTTCTGAACGACTTCTAAAGTACTTGAACCTGGACAGAAAGAGAGCGGCATTATCAATTGGCAGAATTTTATGTACCATGAAATTGTTAGTGTTTGTCGTCTGCTTAGCAGTACCTCTGTGTTGAAGTGGAGATGGGGAATGGAGTAATGATTGTATATTGAAAATAAAACTCTGAATTTAAGTGGACTGTGAAAGGCTTTGGCAACTGTCTGCCAGATGTAGTTTAGTCAAAATAAAGACATTCATCAGCTTTAGGGGGGTATCGTTCAGATATGTGATTTTTTAGACAGGAGTGCTGAATTGAAAATAAAAACATTGTTATGGATGTGCTTTTTCTAAGTGCATTTTGAACTCAGGACTCTTTTAATCCTGATTTCTTCTTGTTTGTTTTTGGTCTTTTTTGTTTGTTTGTTTGTTTTTAAATTAGTCTGTCTAGAGATGCTCCTGAAGATTTTAGGAATAAAACAATGTACTTTGCTTCTTTGATAAGCTTAATTTTTTGAGTAAATAATTTTTAGCTATTTTAAAACTTATCTGAATAAATTTAGCATGACAAATGAGAGCTGGAATGCACATTGTGTGATGCTGAGGGGTGTTTTTCTTAACCAAGAATAGTAACAACCTACCAAATCTATTTCATTGTATTATGACAAAGATAACGTCTAGGGAAGGTCAATTGCTTCCTCCTCCATGTGCATAGGAAAATGATACTTTCCTGACTCAATCCTGCATTCCTTAATCAGTTTTCACTCGGTCATTATCTAAAGAGACACTTTACTAACTTCACGTTGACTGAAGAAAGAATGAATGGAAATGTGGGAACTTGTCCCTTGAGGCTTTTTCATGGTAATTTAATACAATGAAAGTATATTTTGGGATTAGGAGAGAATTCCGTTGGAAGAGATGATGTGTTTTTGAATTGAAGAAAGTACAGTTAGCTGCCACAGAGCCATTCTCAACAACAATTTGCATAATAATAATAAATAGTTTACAATTCTATAGATCCTTTCAGCCAAGAATTGTGAAATGCTTTATGAAAAAGGCCTCATATTATTTATCCTCACTTTGCGGATAAGAAATTGAATTAAATAGTATTTGAAGTGCGGGTTGAAGGTCTCAAATGAAGCAGGCATAACCAAGCTCACAAATAAACTTACTTTTTAAACCGTGAGACCATCCTGCCAATCCTTGTGTCACTTCTTTTTAGCACACAAACTTCAGCAGATTGCAGCGAGATTTTTCTGAACTGACAACCATTTGGGATTTATGGGTGGCTGGTCTTAATTAAGCAGATTTGCAATCCTTGCACAAACTGAGATTTAGGTCTAGTTGGTAATTATATCTTTTCATTGATGACAGGGCAATCATCAATGCTTTCGGATGACTGAACAGATTCACACTTGGCTGTTAGCTTGACCTCTCTGTGTGAGCTGATTTTTTCCCTTTTTTTTTTTAGGCTTACTCAGGAGTCTTTTGATACATATTTTATGAGTTTCATATCTTCACACACAATTTAATTTATTTAAATATTTCAGTCACTAATTTCCACACAAGAAAAATTGCATAAATTATACTCAAGAATAGCTGAACCCAAATCTATCAGAAACGTTAAATGCTTGCTGCACACTTCTACTCTCCTTCTAAGCAATTGCACAGCACTGGATTTAAATAGGCATTTTGACATTCAAGTTTGTGGTTCAATATTAAAGGCAGGTGCTCTAACTTCCCAAGCCAGCAAAAATTAGGAGTCTTAAATTTAAGTCTGAGATCCACAATATTGTGTATTTGAAGTCGATGGGAATGCATGAGAGCAGATTAACCTTCCCTTCCCCCTACTAGCATCCTTCAGCTCCACTTTTCCTTCTGAAAAGCATATTATACATCTTGGGTTCATGTTCTCCCAGTTCTCTTTTTCTGGTGGTTACTTACTGTTACTCTTTTATTGCCCTCAGTTCTCTCACATTTGTCTTCCTTGTCCATGTGCCATCATAAGATCATTGAGAGAGGCACTGTCTCAGCTGATGTAGAAATATGATCCCTGAAGTGATGGGAATTGAACTTCCATAAGCACTCTCAGTAGCAAAAAGATGAAGCTTCGGGGAAAATAATAATTCCTGCATCTTGGGTGATATGGAAAAATATCACGCAGACTAAAACTTCTGCAAAACCTACTGAGGAAAGTACTTTAGGATTTGTGTCAGTCTCTTTGTAAGACTGCTGCGTGGGTCCAAAGTTAATAATTTTCTTAAGCACTCTTCTGTATCCAGAGCCTGAATTATAGTCTGTTGCTGTATGTCTGTTTTTTCTAACAAAACCTTCATTAAAATGCAAGATTTCATTACTGTTATTCGTTGCTATTTGGCAAACTGCATAGAGGAGTCACTGGAGAAATAAAAGCCAAAAGGACAGGTAAAATGGCATAATTGACAAACACAGAGAGAGCCCCACTGAGACTAAATCTCATTAACACTGCTGTAGAACCGAACTGGGTAATCTCTTTCCTGATTTCCTTCTTTCATGGAAAGATAGTTGTCATGTACATTAGCAGCAGAGAAGAATCCCAGCTATGCAGTTTAAGTATTTTCTTTATTAACCTTTGAGAAGGTCTATTTATGCTCCCTATTGTTCACTTGTACCCAGAAAAGTAACAATGAGGAAATCCCTTCTTAAAAACAATAAACTTCAAGAAAGAATCCCTCTTCATCACTGTGAGGTTTTTGAAGCTGGGGACAAACTTTGTTCTGAAGCCAAACTGAGCTGTGTTTGACCTACACACCAGTAACGGCTCTTTGGTGCTACTTTTGCTATGTTTTATGAACTTTGAAAATGAATTGTATTGGCTATAGGCAGGCTGCAGGATTCAACATCTTGATGTGACCATGGTTAACTAATGTGGTTTAGCTAATCTGATGGGTGACATAATTCACAATGATAGAGTAGTTTTGCCATTCAGCTGAATTGAGCTGTGTAAACAAGGACCCAGTGGTTTGAAATGTTAGAACGAAGCAGATCAGTATGTAAGAGATCAGAGACACATCTGGATATCAACTGGAAATACAGTTTATCACATAGATTTTCATTCTGTGTATGCATGAGTATAAAGTATGTATGAGAGATCCTTCAAGACTTGCAAACACAAATCACTTTGTCATTAGATAAGCATTAGAAGTCCGCATTCGATTCAGAGATCTCACATCAGATTAGGTTATTCTTAGGGAGCTGATAGCATCTGGGATTAGGCATTCTTTTTCATTTGTAGAAAACTGAAAAGAAACACTCATTCATCATCAGAGAGTATGGCTTCTGTGGAGCTGTATTATTACATAAACCTACCAGAAATTAATTCATAAAGGATGCCTGCAGAATACTGCCACAGGAAATGAGGACCAAGGAGACCTTCTGCATGGTTCTGTCAAGTTAGGGATGCCAGGAATCAAAACAACACGCATCTCTGCTTGTTTTCATGCATGCAAATAGAGAAGCTGCCAAACAGACCTTTGGGTTTTAACATGACCTCTCCCAGATTTTATTTATCTATTTCTCTCCAGTCTTCAGGTAGTGTTGAAGTGGCTGCTATGGTAACTTCGGATCAAAAGCCAGCAAAAATTTTTCTGTTTTAAAGATTTCCTTTTGCCTTTGCCATTCTCTCCACACTTTCACCAGAGTCATATCCCAGAACTCTATTAACAAATAAGTAAAAATAATTAATTAAAATTGTGGGTTGGTTTTTTTTTTTTTTTAAGTGAGAATTAACTAGGCCAAGATACAGCTGGATAAATTGGTCCAGATGGTGGAAGGTGAGAGAGAGAAATGCTCACTGTACACATCCAGTGATGTTTTGTTGTGAAATTATTGGAAAACAGTTCAAACAGGTTTCTGTCAAAGGTCTGCAGTGAAAAGATGACACGAAGAATCATATTTGCAGATCACAAGGCTGTCAGTAGGGTCTGTATGGCACAAGTACCAAATGGCAGCTTACAGAATTGATTTGGACCAATCTTTATTAACTCAGTAAGTTTGAAAGCAGCTGTGTTAACATCTCCTCATTTGGAGATATGTAATAAATAAATATATATATATATATAATGGCTCCCTGAAAGCTGCTAAAAATGAAGCATGAAATAAACCAAAATTTTACTAAAAGGGATTCCCTAAACAACTAGATTTTAGGGGTGAACTGATCAAGAGGAATAATTCTAACAATATATTTATTACTTGATAATTTAAAAATAGATGCTGATAAATTTAAACCTGCACTTTCCAGAACTGTATGCTCAAATTAGCATGAAATTGAATTGCCTTTTTCCTGCCTCTATTTGGTCTGTATTCTCTACAACAAGATTCTCTTAGCCAGAAATAACTTGTCTCATAATGTTTTCCTCGCTGTTGTACAAGTTCTACCCCGCTTCACGATGAGGTGGAATTTGCTCTAGTTCTCATCTGGTACCAGAGTGCTTGCTGGAAGGAATAAGCCAATTTTATTTAGGTTTTGATATATCTGTAAGTTCAAGATGACTGTGTCCCCAGTCATGACAATTTCATTTATCTTTCTGCAAAACTTTCTGGATATTATTTGATCTGGACTTCAGAAGCAATTAGTAGGAAAGGGCAGAAAGACTGTCTCCTGTCCTGTGAGATGCTGCAACACTTAAAATATTGACTCAATCTGTAGATGCACAACCCTTCCAAAGAAAGGAAAGATGCTCCTCCTAGAGCAGTAAGACAGGTACTCATTTTCCATTATAAAGTCTACGCTTACTGAAGCAAAGTTTTAAACCTCCTGCTCTGGTTAGAATATGGATTCTCTTTTACTTATTTAGATTCTCTTACTGCCAAACTGAGCTTGGTTAAGCCATTCTCCTTTTTCCAGTATCTGACTTCCTTGATACAGGCATAGGTGTTCATTTGAAGTTTTGACTTCAATTTATCCATATCTCTCAGGAAAAAGCCAACAGACGTATAATTGAAAAATCTTTAGCCAGCTTTCAGAGATACTATAGTTGAAACACCTCTCTGGTGACTGGTGTCAGACTTTGGACAGGACTCTTTGTCTCAGAAGATGCAGTTTTCTGTGTAATGGACATCGTCACACCTACCTGCCTCATACAGGAGTCGTGGGGGTGAGGGAATTTATGTTTGTGCCTTGCTGGTTTTCTTCCTAAAGCTAAATGCTGCCTGAGAATGAGTCCTGACCTTGAAACTGGATGTAGTACTGTTATAGGCAAAACTTATCACAGAGAAAATGTGCCAACCCTCTATTTATCACTTACCCAGCTGTTCTGCTAAATTACAGCTCCTTTAAAATTACACTCCAATTCATCAATAATTCAGGACTCAAGTCTCATGAAGAAAACACTAGATGCCATTTTGAATAGCTCCACTATCAAACGATAAGCTATTCAGGGGGGAGAGTGGGAATACTGCTGAGGTGCTGTGTCTGTGTTACCAAGGGAAATTCAGCTCGCGTTAGAGAAAGCTACAACACAACAGGGCTCAGGAGATTGTTTCACAACAGACCTTTGGTAGACACAGAACAGAATGACGGGAGGGGAGAGGGAAGCCTGTGGGGTAAATATATCGATGTGATCTTCTTGCAGCTTTGCAGGCTTCTCTGGGTATTTAAAGCCCACACAAGCAAAGCAGATCAATGCCTCACCCGGCGCATCGCGCATGAGCGCGGGCTCGGCGTGGCTCCAGCCTCGCCAACGCTGCAGTTAGTCAGTGTGTGCTAAACAGATGTGTGTGTGCTATCCCTGGCCCTGGCAGCGAGGATTAACCCTTCTGGGGTGCCTGGTACAGCTCAGGGGGCTGCTCCTCTGCGCTTGTCTGCAGCTCTGGCCTGTTACGAGGGCACCTGCTCATCCTGCAGAGTGCTGGAGAGGGGTGGGTGCAGCGGCACATTTGGTTTTTTCAGTTTTGCTGTGGCAGAGTCATTTCACTAGCACTCAGCATCTTGGAAGACTGTCCTCTCTGCTGCTGCCTCTTTCTCTGTGTGTTCTACTGTGTGACAGAACATTTGTAATGATGTCTCCAGACAGAAGCTGGGTGTATGCAGTAATGCTGTGGTAACAATGGGTGAGACAGCGCATGGTAAATCATGGTTAGCTCAAATGGATTCTATCGGTGCAAATGAATTAGCTTGTACAGTAATTCATCTGCCTTCATTTTTGCTTTACACTGAAGTTCTGATGCGCTTTTAAGCTTAAATATAGTTTTGAAAAACATCCCAATATGTTGTAAATTTTCTTGTAGTGAGAAGATATTTGTGAGACTGAGAGGACCTTGGTCAAAAATATTCTACGTTTGTAGCTCCAGCTTTTTGTATGATAGAAGATGAAGAAACCTTCTCACAAAACAGTTTTCATGCAAAATACCTGACCCTTGGAACCCCCTCAATTCCCTGCAACACTTGAAACTCAGCACCAAGGTGGAAGCTGCACCACCCAGGATTTGTATGGGTTGGTGTGCTCCCATACAAAATTTGAGGTCTATCAGAAGACAAAATTGTCTCTTTTTCAGTTTTGATTGTGCTTGCTTTTCCACTTGATCCTGGTGACACTGGTTTCCTGTCAGGCATATTTTTCTCCATGCCCTCCCCTTAAGTCTCTGAATTTTTTCGATTTATCTACCTCCTTTCACCTTAGACTTCCCAGGAGATTTGGTAATTGTTCCATTCCTTGAAGAGAACAGCCTTTAGAGTCCCTGGATTGGGTAACAGCTATACTTCTTTTTCAGGGCCCACCATGTAGCTCTGAAATGAGCTGCTCTGTGCAGGTGCTATTTAGCTCTTGGTGGGAAAAACTCACCTTTGCCTCAGAATCTTGGTCCACTGCTGATGTTAGCTGTGGTTATTTCTTTATGGTAATGCCTAAGAGCAGCAGCCGTGTCCTGCCCAGACAATCATTCTGGAGGCAGCAGAATTAGAGCAGTGCTCTTATGTATAAAGCGCTCCCTGTTTCTTGTTTTATTCTGTTTGTTTAAACAAGGAATCACTCATTTAAACATTAAAATTCAGTAACACTAAATAAATAACGTAGTTTTAAAATGCAAACAGATTAAAAACAAAGGCAGCATGCTACTATCCCTCTCTCTCTTACACATCTACAGGCTCAGAAGGGAGACTGGGAAAGACACTGCATTAATAAACATAAGCCCAGAAGTAATCATTAAATAAATATCATTTAAAAAATCCCCTTGGTATTTAAAAAATGCTGAAGGCTTTTGTTTAATAAAAAATGGCTAGAAATATAAGATGAAATGGGTACTGTAGAGCAGTGAATTCCACTATCAGGAAATCAGCCACGACGAAGTACAAAGACCCAACATTTCAACAGGCAGCAGTGGCATCCCTGGAACAAGGGTGGTGCCAGGTCAGTACAGAGGTCTCTGTGCTATAAAGGGTCTTTCCAGCAGGAGTTTTAAACCTTCCAGTCAAAACACCAGCCTGAGCAGCCCCCAGAAAGTACTCAGGGCAGACTAAATCTGACAGCTCTCTGTGGAACAGAGCAGCAGATGGCCTAATCCTTCCTGAACAAGCTGCGAGCTTGGGAGCTGCAGAATCACAACCCCTCCGGCCACGTGGTGACCAGGGCACGTGTTGCTGCTGGGAGATTGCAATAAGTAAGGGCCACCACAAATGCAAAATACATGAAGGGAAAAACATTATCAGTCGTGTATTTGCATCTCTTTCCAGGGAGAGTCAAAATTGATGGCAGGATTCAGCTCGCTTGTTTTCAGCTCCTGTGAAATGTTGGGCCACAAAAGAGGGAGCCGGGAAGGGAAGTGGTAAATTGTCTAATTCCAAACTGATGTGTTGGCCTGGTATGGTCAAATCATCAGAAGCTTTAAAGAAAATAATACCTGTTTTTAAAGAACATAATACCTCTTTTTACACATACTGAAGGTTGTAGAGTGGGAAGTTTTTTCCAAATACACACAACATGAAATCTTTTGGGAATTATAAGACTCAGAAGTAGCTTCTTATTCAATCGAAATAGCTGACAGATCGATCTGAACAATGGCATACGTAACAGCAGCTTGTGCAAAAGTAGCAGAACTAGCTTTAAAACTGAGTATCTTGGCTAGCAGGAGCTCTTCAACCACAGCAGCACAGAGTTCAGCCCAAGCTGACTGGCCCAGTGTTTTCTGAGCTTCTCGTGGAAGCTTTGCAGTTTGTTTGGCACCCTGGGATTCCCAGACGTGCTGGTGGCAGAACATCTGGAAGCTGTGTTCAGGCATAGCTGTGGGAACGTGGCTGTTCATAGATTTTGCACCACTTGTGAGTGGGATCTCCACATGTGCAATAGTCCCCTCCAGCAAATCCAAAGGATTTTGAATCCTTCATTTCTCCTCCTGTGACACGTAAGTCAGAATATTTTGCGGTTACCGTGAGCTCAGTCGTAGTATTTGAGTTGTAGAATTCAAAGCTCTTCCAAATGAATGTGTTGGTGATGTTCCTGGCATCATCTAGGCAATATTTGGTAACGAAGAGCATTTTTTGCTTATAGATGGTGTGAATCCAGAACATTCATTTTTTATGGACCTTTTACATCTAATTGACTTTTATTGTACCTATGAAATGGAAATGCATTAAAGAGCATCTCCATTTCACTTATAAGACTAATAACCAATTTTCCATTCTATGTCTTTTGAGAATTCTTAATTGTCTTCCATAATTAGGTATTGGGAGTGTAAACAATTATATGAGATCATAAGGGCTCTTTTTAAATACATATTATACTGTAAATATATGAGTGTTGGGCTGCTGTAGCAGTGTTTCCTATTTTTCTTTTTGCATTGAATTTTACTTTCGTAATTCCTATTCCTCATTCAGTTCTGCATAATTTCTTAAAAGGTAAAGTATTAAAAAATCTAACAGTTTCTAACACTTGCAAATTAGGTGGTCCCCAGAATTTTTAAGGAACCTGTTGAATATCAAGACTCTTCAAAGGGATGTCCCAGTTTTTAATGTAGAATAGTTACTGTTCTGTAGCATCTGGAGACATCACAACCCCTATTTTTCCTGGTTTTTGTCTTTTTGGCTTCCGCCAAAAAAATCCACTAGCAAGTTCACACTGCTACACTTTGCAAAACGTTACTGACCAGAAAGTTCTGTGAGTGGAGGAACATCTATTTTACCCCCCAGAGTAAAACCAGGTAAAAGCAGAACTATCCCAAGGTATTTTTTATTGAAATGCAGATTTGGTATTGTTTGGTCCATTTGAATTCACGCAACATTTGGCAAACAGAGGGGCTTGCCTTGAGTATTTCATTTGGAATGACAGTGGCTCGTTTCTACCTGATATTCATTATGCAGTTTGTGGCTGTCATCACTTTGTAACCAACCTCATGTGCATTTCTCATGTGAACTGTCAAGTGGAAGGCTTGGCTGCAAGTCTTATATTTGCAGTATTCATCTCTGCTCATTTTGAGGGACTAGTCAGTCCATCCAGTCTGTTCCAGTGAACAGATCATCTGAGCTTTGAAGCCGTAGAAAAGTTACTCAAGTAAATGATCAGATAATATTTGGACAGCCACATGATACCACTCGGCTCTGAAGGACGTACTCAGCTGTAGGAAGGAACAAATTAGCTCAAATAAGCCTTAAATTGGACTTGATGGGCCATAGAGACAGATCTTTGTCCCGAGGTACTCGAAATTGTTGCTGTTGCTTTATAACATATGCTGAAACGTGTGCTTTTGTCAAACTTCCCCTTGTGTCATGCTCCTCTTCCACCCCTGATTTCCACAGTAGTTACCAGGGCATGAAGAGGGAAGACTTTGTGTCCCATGATGGATGGGCCTGTACAGTGTGCAAAGCACATGCTATAGATCACCATTCTCTTCCATTTTTCCCCCTCAAGTTCTGTCTGCTGTGAGAGTTTGACCACATTTCCCTACAGTTAATAACACGTTTTAAATGCAGCAGGCCCTGCTTGCATCAGGAATAAGACTCCTTTTTGGATTTTGGCTTTTTTTTTTTTTTTTTTGGTTGAAAGAGCAGTTTTAATATTAGCAAGAGGCTGCTCCTGTGATGTTTTTGATATGTTGCTAATCTTAAGTACCTGCTCCTGTCAGTGGCTGAGGGCCTCCTGTGCCGTGGGTAGCGTGCTCAGCCTCCATTGATTTCAGCAGAAGCTGAGGATAATCAGTGCCCTGCAGGACAGGCTGCCAGAGAATGCTCCAGAAAATGGGAGCTCACAAGGGCAATCACAGTGCTAATGAAAGCAATAGGTGGCTGTCTGTGAAATGCAGTTTTTCCTGTTGAGTTTGTCTTGAGAGATTAAAAGGAGGTTTTGCTTGAATTAAGTGTGTATAACCAAAAAAAGAAAAAAAGGAACAGGAGAGATGATCATTCACATTTCAGGTTTCTGTTCTTAATCTGCCATGCTAGGCCTGCTCAAAGGAAATGTCGCTGGAGTTCTTAGAAAGGACATAGAGGAAAGAATATTTTCCTGTTGGTTAATAGCACAATTATTTTGACTGAAATAATTTCAAAAAATCTTCCCAAACTCAGCTTGAGGCAGGATGAAAAATTTCTAGCAAGATTTCTAACATGTCAGTAATAAGCAGTGGAAAAAATACATTTTGATAGGAAACATTTTACGGCCTTGAACTCGATGTGCTGACAGGAGTTTTGCCACCTGTGGTAGCTTGTTTGCCCAATAGTAGAGAGCAAGTGGGGACATGGTAGAATGGTGTAAATCTTACACTGGAGAGAACATTTTTTAGGATGGATCTAGAGGGTTAAATAGAGCTAATGACAGGAAATTGTAGCAGGGTAGTTTTAGATCTGAGGAGAATAGATTGTGGAACAGAGAAATGGTGGGAACCCTATTGTTGACACATTTAAATATAGACTGGACAAAATGTTAATAAATGTACAGTAGGGAACAATTTGACACTGTACTCAAGGAGATGGAAAGGATGCAGTAATGACTCTTTTAAAAAGAACTGTCAGGTTCTCAATATACTTCATTGTGAACTTTATTTCACTTTCAATGTGTTTATATTTAATATAAATACAACAATATTTCTCCTATTAAATAAAGGAAGTTTTAATCTTTTTTTCCCCTATTCAAATATTACACTTTTATATTCAACTCCCTGTCCTTGGTTGTCTTGTAGGGCATAGGGCTTTCTGCTGACTTGCACCTAGTGAGTGCATAGACAGTGGTAATTTGTCTTTTTGAACCTTAAAGGCACTAACCAGTTTTAGTAAATCATCCCAGAGAAGGGAATGGTGCTCAAATTTGATCCTGTGAATCTGAAAACCCACTGAAATTGTGGAAGTGAGGAATGTTTATGTGGAAGCAGTACAGGATCTGTTAGATATTGCTCTTGATATTTTCTGTATATCACAGAGTCTATATATCTATATATTATCTGTATCCCACAGCCATAAATCACCAGTACTAAACTGCTGAAAACAATCACCACTATCAAAAAGGTCATTTTTAATTTGCAGGCAAGACACACTTCAGGAGTGGTGGAGCTGCCAGCTAAGGAAGAGATACAGTCAAATGAATGTGTCTTTTGTATGATTGAGTTGTGTTAATTTAGTTCATCCTTTTAAACTCAAGCAAATCTTTGGAAAATGGTGTTTGCTTTGGTATAACATGTTGAAAGATAATTAATGGGCCTTGACATAGAAGTTCTAGGTCAAATGTAAGACATTACAAATCTAGGAAAAAGTGTCTTTCCAGTGACATATAAAAATAATTTACATTTGCTGCTGGTTTTCATCCTGGAGGAGGTCCAGCTATTTTAAAGCTACCACACTTGTGAATAATTTCTCACTAATAGGAATAAAATGTTTATAAATTGTTGGTATACAAAATGCCCTTGACATTCTATAGGTACAGGAGCAGTCAGTCATTGTCCAGAGGGTTTGCTTGCTAATAATACACACGATGCAGCAAGGGAGGCACTCCAAAATGAGGTCAAGCAGTCTTAGGGTTATAACATTGCTGAGTGAAAGTAAAAGTCTGGTGAGAAAATATTTCTCTCTGCTGTATTTGCCTCAGCTTTTACTAAAATTATTTTAGCTTGAGGATATCCTTCCTACTAATTCTCCCTCTGACATTTCACTTCTCAGCACGTTCTTCCTGCTTCTCCCTTTCCTTCTGCTGGCCACCAAGCTGGCCACTTCCTTTGGGGTACAGCCCTTGCTGAGTACAGATCATCAAACTTAGGTTGATGCCTTAGGTTTTAACTTTTATATTTTTCAAATCCTGCACTGCCCAGTGTGTAACTCTGAAGTTTCATGTGCCCTGTTAACTTCTGCGCTCTCATGCTGGTTAATAACAAAACCTCTCTAGGTTTGCTCTTCAAGGACATCCAGATTGTCCTAGGCCCAAAATGTGTAAACTAAGAGGATGGCAAACTAGGGGTAGTTACACCATTAACTGAAGTTTTAACTGGAGAATTAACCCTGATATGCAAATGAACCAAACTTAAAAAAGTGTGAAGAACTCAGGACTTGGGGTCCATCTTGGCAGTAGCCTCTGGCTCCCCAGGATGTACCTTTGAAGGCCCTTCAAGTCAATACCTACCTTTACTCCCTTATTCTTGTCTAGTCTCTGGTTTTAGGCTGGCCACTTCAGGCATCAAGCTGAAATCCAAAAAGTGAGGAGTTCACAGCATTACAAAGTGTCCTGATATTTCAGTGTTCACCAGAATTGTGCTGCCTATCTGGAAATATATGGCTTTGGAGGTGGATGAGTTTATGAGCAAGCTAGTAAATGACAGATGATACCTGAGAACTTTATGGCAAATCAAAAAGAATTACCTTTCTGTGATACTGTATATTTTGAGATTCATAGCCACAGTTCTTGGGAGGAAAATGTGTTCTCCTGTTCATAGATAATGTTCATTATCTCTAAATTATATATTGCAAAAACTTATTTTATGTATCTCTTCTCTTTCTTACAGGATTTAACTAGATTACATGATAGGAAACCTTCTTGAAATTCTTATCAGAGGTTTGATAGCATGATATTATCCCAAGAAGCAAAATAAAGAAACCTAGTATAACACTGAGCTTATTCTTGAAGAGACCAAGCACTGACACAGCTCAGTATTATAGTTCCACCAGTAGACAATGCCCTGGAAGCAGACCTTTGCAAACCTTATACTCAGTTTCATATTTAAATTTTTCTTTACAGTGCTCCGTACGTTTCTTATGGTCATACTTTTTCATAAGAGAATATTAGATGAGACCTTGTGAGTAAAAATAATGGTATTGAAATGCTTTTACTTCTTTTAAACTGAGTTGAGCATTAAAACAAGAATTGGTCATCCTGAATGGAAGGTGGTGAATATTCAGCTTTTCTCCCTTCCCTGGAAGTGAGCATCCCATGCCTCAGTCCTAAAGCAGAAGGAACATTTTTTTGTGTTTGGAAGGGGTTTGGATCTATAAACATTTAATCTGTGCTCTCTTAAACCGTCGAGGTCCCGCTGATGTCTGAGATAATGGCTCTGCTGGCTCTGTTCTCTCCTGGGCTATTTCAGTGCTGAGGGCTGAAGGAGGATCTGCCTCACCCATGTCACACCTACCTGGTGTGATTGATGCGCTGAAGTGCAAGTTACCACTGCAGCTGTAAAAGTGCTTCTTTTGTGGGGTTATGGGGTTTTCTGCCTTAGCAAGCAGGGAGGGAGAGGAGGGGACAGGGCAGGCAGTTTGCCCTGCTCTTCAGCAAGTCTGAGGGAGCTGACAGTGAGCCTGTGAGCACATTCTCTGGTGCTTTCAGTCCTGTGTGTGTTTGTGATGGGTGAGTGCTGGTGGCTGTAGTTAGGAAGGGCAGGAAAATGGGGACATCCCAAACTCAGAGAACGTTGTACGAAACAGGGCAAGACTGAATAGAAGGCTGTCTGTTGCTAAATAATGGTTCGTGTAGCGGGGAGAGAAGCAAGTTGAGGAAAGAGTAGACAAGATTAAATGTTTTT
This sequence comes from Lycocorax pyrrhopterus obiensis, assembly GCA_014706295.1. Taxonomy (NCBI): domain Eukaryota; kingdom Metazoa; phylum Chordata; class Aves; order Passeriformes; family Paradisaeidae; genus Lycocorax; species Lycocorax pyrrhopterus. Next base: position 72,660,865 of record JACSVZ010000015.1, on the reverse strand, counting down.
TGTATTATGTACTTTACATTAATTCTAAAACAGCATGGAAGCAACTATGCACCAGCCAGTTCCTTGTGTCACCTCCTGTTCACCTGCCCTAGAAATGTTTTTATGAAATGACCTAGATATATTAATAATATCAATTAAAAGTAAAGAACGGGGAACATAACTGCATGTGTGAGTTCCTTAGCTGACAGGATGAGAGGGACAAATAGACCCACAGTGGATACCCAATTTTGTTTTCCTTTTTGTACAAATTGCCATTTGTACAAGCTGGTTTGAAAGAACCTCTGCTGCTCTGGAGAGCCTTGTGGTTTTTGTAGCACAGTGGTTAGGCACAGCTTTGTTGCGTGCACGTTTGCAGGCTGGCTGACACTCCGTGCAAGGAGCCAACCTCAGTCTGCCAGAGCAAAGCCCCCACATCTCCCTCTCGTTTGCATTCCACATGCCATGGTTCGATTGTCCACCACTAAACAGTAATTTGTAGCTCTGTATAATCTTTCATTAGGGATCTCAGAAAGCTTTATGAATATTGCCTGAATGAATGGAGCCTCGCAACGCGCCTGTGAAGTACAACTAGGTAAGGGTCATTATCGCTGCTTTATGCAGGAGCAGGATAGGATGCTAAAGCTTGGGAAGATTAGGCTCTGAATTTCATCCCCAAATTGTGAAAGCACTATCTCCTAGCGAAGCACACACCTGTTGAACCAGTGTATTTGCAAAAGGCTGATATGGCATATGCAGGTAACTGGAGTGCAGCTTCAAACTAAAACCTTTTATCGTCAAGGTTGTGTAGTGAGTTTAGTCAGAGCGAGGAAGAGAACTGATGTCTTTAGTCTCCCTGGTCTGTGTTTTAAACCCAGAGCTATTTATCCTCCTTGAAAGACTCAAATTAACAGGAAAGTTGATATGTCCCAGTGAGGATTAATCCTCCCCAAAACTTCACGTGGGCTTCTCTGATTTATTTTTTTGTGTTTGCGAAATGGTTGGGGTTTTTTTTCCTCACATTGTCTTTTCTGTCAGATTGAACCCCACTGAGTTTAAAATGAATGTCAAACAATATGATTTAAGGGAAAATCCGTGTGTTCCAGAACTGCTTTCCCCAGGAAACACTACCCAATTAATAGAGCAGAATGAGGGATTTTGCCTAGGGAGCCATCATGAAATAAGAAGTGTATATAAATACATGCACAAAGAGACACATACAAACACATTAAAAGAGCATTTCATTTGGACAGGATCTACTTATCAGTGGGGAGATTTATGAGGCACTGTAGAGCATGGACAAGCAGAAATCACAGGGAGGATGCTATTTTGAAAGGCCAATGAAATTTTCCTTGTACATATTTTTTTTTGCTACTGCAGCAGGAATCATCATGAAGACCATGAAGCTGTTATTGGTTAAGCCTCTGCTGCAGAAGTTCTTAAACAGATGTTTTTCCCCAAAACATTTAGGAGGATGTTATAATTAATCTATTTACTACCATTTTCATGCTAGAAGAAATTTCCTTGTCATACAGCTTGAGTATCTCTCTCTGACAACCTTCAGTAACCATTTTAACTCTCTCTGTGGAGGTCTGCTCTGATATCCAATGACACTTGATATTATTTCCTTATAGCTAGGGAGATTTTGGGCTGGGTTTCAAACCCAGATTTTTTGTATTGTCTTTGTACAAGTTGCCTGTGTTGTTTCTAAGTGATCTGTGCATGACATACAATGCACATTCATCTTCAAGTCACCCATCCTTGTGTTAATCTTTCCCAGCTAAAGGCTAGTAAATATTCTTATATGCAGTTATCCCAGCCATGTCAGGTGGGAAAAAAGACTTCCTAATAGAAAGACTCACTATTAAAAATGCCAGACTGTTAAAAGAAATAACTCACTTTCTGAAATCTTAGGGATTACTGGTGGCAGAAGCAATAAAAATCTTCTTTAAATATCTTCTGCGAATTATTAAATAAATTTCTTTCAAACTGCTTTATTACTCATAGGAATTGTATCAATCAACAGTGAGAGCTAAATTACTAGATCAGTCAGAAAATATTGTTGCAGCTAAAGAATCAATGCTAATTGAATCATTAAGGCATTATTACACGAAACACAAATACCTCAGGATGATAAGTCTTTGCTCTGCTTGATCTATAGCCTACAAAGAAGACATAATACCAACAACTGTAATGCTTGATTGTTCTCCTAAGCATAGTATTTTCTCAATGCTGTACTTTTCTCTATTGGTGTCCTTCTGCTTATAAGTCTCCCACTAGTAAATAAAAAAAGGTGACTTTAGATTAATGCAGTGCACATTTTCTCTGCAGTTCAAAGGCCAAACTCACTTCAGCCAGACTCTCACTGACTGCAATGAAGTTCAGATCTGGGGGCGTTTTTAGCTTGACCTGTTTTTGCATTTTTGAAGAGCCTTGTCAGTGCTGCTCTCACTACATTGGTTGAAGCAAGGCTGGGTCTGATGGTAACTTTTTATGGTATGTAGTAAAACTTATATTGATTGAGGGAACTCTGTGCCTTGTGTCTCCTCTACGTGTGTGTTTTGCCCTGGGTCAGTCCTCTCTGACAGCCAGAAAAGTTGGATATTACTGCAGGAGAGGAAGGCCGTGGGTGCTGTCATTGTCCTTGCTCTGGTCACACAGGAGGAACAGGGATGATGTGGTACCTTCTGAGTGCTGCACAAGCCCCCCCAGCACTAAATATCTACAGCCAGTTTGCTGGACTTTGCTCCTGGGAGACTGAATAAGCATTTCTCTGGCTTCTGGCTGTCGTAACATCCTTGTGTCATGGCTAAGGTGTGGTGACAGACCGACAGCCCATGGGCTCCTGACGTGTATGTGGGTGAGAGAGTGAGTGTCTGTGAGTGCTGGTGCCTATGTGCCAGCAGTGGTGATGAGCGTAGTATTTAGGTGGGTAGATGGAGGCTTGCTGGGATAGATGGGAACAAGAGCATCTCTGTGAGAAAGTGTGTGAGTATGTAGGTTAGAGTAGGTTTGAGATGGTGTTTTTGTTTTGATCTTCCTACTCCCTCCTCTTTTTTTTTTTCCCCCATGAAAAAACAACTTTGGGTTTAACATATGTGCTTGCAGTCATAGAAGGATTTTGATGTATGGGTTGTGCTTTTTTCTCATCTCCTCCCAACAGTAAAACCTGAATATTGTCTGTCAAAGAAAACAGGGTGTTTCCAGCCTCTTGTTTTTTCATTTTTCTTGATAAGGAATGTAATTTTGGTGTATAAGAAAATTTTTTTCTGCAAATTGACACCTTCCATCCTCATCAAAGTTTTTGAGTATTGTTTACATGTAGTGATCAGCTAACAGGCTGTATGGAGCTGGGAAAAACAAGTCAAGGAATCACAGAAGCAACAACATATTCTTTAGTTCCAAAGTTCTTTGGCTGCATTAAGAAAATTAATGAATAAGAGGTCTTGATGCCAGCAAAGGCCTGGAGTGCACCTTTGGAATTTGTGTTAATGTAGTTTAATGGGTAGGACAATACAGATGAATAACTTCTTTTCTGGTTGGGGTTTGTCGTTTGGGTTGGTTTTTTTTCCCCCTCTCTTCTATTAAATTAAACTTTCTGTTTTGTATTCATGCCCATGGCTCTACCACAAACTTCCTGGGTGGTTTGCCTGCCAATCCAATATAGCAGCTAGGAAATTTACAAAGTACTTTCTTCTTTCCCTACCCTTTCCACATTTCTGCTCCTCATCGGTGCCCCAGGCAAGCGGTTGCCAAGTTCTGTAATCACAGGACTGCAGAGGCTCATCATCCCAGGCTGGTGTGTAACATGGAGCAAGATGCAGTGGGGAGGCCCCAAAACATCACGAAATCCTTTTCATTCAAGTCAAAATATATCCAAAGGTTATTTTCTCCTCCGCCACCCCCACCCCTCACCCCCTTCCTTCACTCCAGTTGCCCGGCCTGTGTAGTCCAGGGCAAAGCCACATGATAGGCAAGCGTTCACATCTCACCCGATGAAATTCTTATCTGAACTGTAAAAGTCGGGGTTTCCTGTTTGGCAAACAAACAAACCCGTGTGAAGATCCCTCCACAGTGAGAAAGAGCAATTGTGTTAAAGTATCCACAGTTACAGCATCATCCTAGAGGAGGCTTTTCTGGGCATATCAGTCAAGAAGTAATTCCCTAGGTGGAAATTTAGCTGGGATATGAGGCTAACAATGCACTCTGTGGATATGTGGGACCTCGTAGGAGAGAGAGAGATCTGATTCAAACCTTCCTCCTGCTACTGAAAAGTGGTTCCTACCTACAACCACAGAATGCTTCAAAAGTAGCCAGATTCCGGAACTCCTTCACTAGCAATCCTTGCAGTACGTTATTTTTTGCCTTCGGATAGTCTCCGTTTGGAAATGACCTATTCCCACCTCATACAGCTCGAGGTGCTACCAACTAAAACAGTGACAGTAATAGGGCTGAACCAGAAGATTCTCTGCCATTCAGAGATTTAACAGTGATTTAACAGTGATTTACTAGCTCATCTGTCTTGTGCATTTCTTTTTTTATATTTCCAAGAAGGGCCTGTCAGCAGTTTCTTCAGACCTCTGAAGTTTAGTTCATGGGATCTGTGACTAATCCTACTGATGTTATTGAGATTTATTCCATATTTTCAGTGAGAACAGGATTTGATCTGTAAAGAGTGGATGAAATGTTTAAAAGGAAAAGGAAGAAGCCTAAATTATCTTTCAGGTTAGTTAAAGGTAAAAAAGCTCTAACATAGGGAAAAATGAGGCCAAGGATAAAATGGAAAGGAGGTTTTACTGCTGAATACTCTAAAAATACTAAGAACAACATCTAAAACTGAGGGTGCAGAAATCAACACAACCTTTTCCATCACCTGTAATTGTGACAAATCTCAAATCCCAAGTTTTTTTATCAGGTATAGTTCTATATCTTCCTAGCTCTAAAGATTATTAATTTCTCTTGCCAAAATGAGATGATTTTAAGAGGTTTTATTCCCTCCTACAGTGCTCCATGTTTGAATATCAGGGCTTAGAAATCAGATGTGCTTACTAAGAACAATGAAGCTAAATCCTGTTTTCAACCTGCACCTTCAGAACGTCACTCCATGCTCATATTTCAAACATGGCACTTAGGCCACGTTCTTAACATCACTCACACGAGGGCTGCTGGGGAGATTCAGTCCTCACATTCAGGTACACACTAGAGATGCTCTTGCCTCCTAATGAAGTCCAACTTTGTGAACTCAATACTCTTCCATTCTCTGCGCTGCCAAGCTTGTGTTCGCGGGATACATCGTCTGCTCGTTCCTGCCTCTAGAGGTGGGCAGTCCCTGAGAACTGGCTTTTGCACAGAGCTGCAGGATGGCTAGCAGAGGACTCAGGAATCTAAGAAATGCTCAGAACAGAAAAAGGCCACTTATTTCTCTATTTCTGTTATTACCCTGCTTTCCTGATTTTACATTCTGTCCCTTGGTTCTCCTCCAAAAATAAATCTGGACATTTCTTCAGTTTCTGAAATGCTTTGATTTTAAAGGCTTGTTCCAGCAAGTAAAGTTAGCTCCCTGTAGTAAATCCTAAAGAAATTCTCAAAGAAAACAGATTATTAAATTTTTCAGGGCTCTCAGAACCTCTTAGACTGCCAGCAGATCATCTAGGCCATGCAAATCAAATCTCACATGAATTCAAACCTAGTTTCTAGGTAACCTGAAAATAGTTGTTGAATTTGCTCACCAGTTTTATTTGGGTGGACAGCTTCTGGTCTGCAATTCCACGTGACTTTGCATGTTGACCTTCCCTGGAAATTTTCTCCTACTCTTAAAAAAGCTGTTGACTGGGATCAGCTGCAGCAACAGACTTCCTGCTCAGTCTGCTGCCAGTAATTGGCTGTGTTGGATCTGATGGTGTTAAGAAGAGCACAGTGAGATCTGTCTGGAAAGTGCCTCTGGACCAGCGCTGTGACACTTGCTGGTGGTATTTCAAGGGAATGTTTTGAATGGATTGAGAACAAAAAGTAGATTTGCTGAACTGGAGCTGATGTGAAACATTCAGGTCAACTTCACTCTTTATGGAAAGCCAGTAGGAAGCACTGACTCCCATGACCATCCCATTCTGCATCCTGTAACCTGTGTGTGATCTGTGCAGCTTTTGTCCCTCCCTAGACGAGCTGTATTGTAGCAGGAGAAGTTGACAGTCTGGTTGCTCTCTGTTCTGCACCCAACTTCCCAGGCTTTGGAAGTCAAAGGGAAAAAGCATCACCCACATCTTTCTTGGGGCCGTGGTGGCCCTGACAATATGCAGTTCTCCTCCTCCTCCTCCAGAGATGCCTGGAGCAGCATAGGCTAAGGAAAAAGGAGAACAGGCTGATGGCAGGTAATGTGGGATATCAAAAGCAGTTCAAGGTTGATTTAGTCAGACCAAGAGCTGAAAAAGCAGCTGGTCTGTGAACTGTACGCTGAGTGCCTTCCCTTCTGCTGCTCTTGCCCCTGCCCACAGAGCCCTGCCCAAGTGCTCAGGTGAGTAGGGAACTCCTGTGTCCTCTGTGTGTGTTTCTGTAGGCTTCCTCTCTGCACCCCTGCTTCCTGCCTCCGTCTCCCGAGCTGGAGGATGCTGTGGTACTCTACATGTCCCTGGCTCTCGGTGGCAGTCTTGGTGGAGAGCACAGCAGCTCTCTGGCTGCTCTAACGTGACCCCGTTAGCTGTGATTTGTGAGGGCTCACACACTGTGTGACAGACACCGTGCCACAATCACTTCCTTCCCCTCTGCTTGTGCAGCTCAGACCCCTGGCTGGCTGGATGCTGGCCAGGGCAGCTCTGGCCTGCTGGTGGTTTCCTTGTCTAAATCCTGTTCTGAGTAGAAGAGCAGCTTGGTGATAGAGGATCTGTCCCAGAGCGTTTCCTGTGAGCTTTCCAAATCAGTTCTGTTAATACTCACTGTGGATTGATTGGCTTTTGCTTTTTTGCAGGATGGTGTGACAGTGCATCATATTGATGTTGAGATGCTTCATTATGCAGAGCTGCATTTGCTGCCTTTGTTGCTGAGGGAATGTGTGCTTGGATAGCGGTCACAGCCCTCAAACCCTCCAATAGCTTTTGCTTTGCTTGAGCATGGATCCTGTGACAGTATTAATTAAAACTTAGAGGTCCCAATAATTTAGGTACAGATTCTGCCTTCAGCTATCTGTGTTCTTTTCACAAACAAGTAAGACTTCCCTGTTTATTTTAGATTCTTCTATCCTCATCTTCCTTTGATTTTTCAGAAAGGCATTTGCTATTGAAATTCAGTGCAGAAATAAAGAACAAAAAAATATAGAAATTTTTAAAATTCAGCTTTGAATAAGGCCCTGAGTTTTCCCCTTCTCAGATTTTACTGGGGCATCCCTCACTCACAGAGCCTTGGTTCCTACAATCCTCTCCGAAAAATTCAGATTTAGACTTTAACACTCCTGAGCTATTTTGAAATCTAAAAGCACCTAAAATGGCTCAGGCAGAGTCTCCATTTTGGGATAATCATCCACGCATTCTGCATTCCTCCTCAGATTGTTTGTGCTGAGCATTCTCTTCATCTCACTCACTGTAGTGCCATTCCCTTTGTACGAAATAATAAATCAGGCTCGTGGTGTTCTCTCCTCTCCACCCACCTTTAGTCCAGGGCCCGTGCAGAGCGAGCAGACCCAGCTTCAGTGATGGTGCAGGAATGCTTGGAATCTCTCTGATCCGTTTCCAGGGAACATTTCCCCATGGCACGGCCAACGAGCAAGAACATTTTCCTTTACCCTGCAACAAAGCTGGAGCGCTTCCTCCGCTCGGGCTCCTCGGTGCCTTTGGCTCCTGGCTGCAGAGAGGAGCTGTGTCCTTGGTGGCACGGCCCCTGGCAGGTGATGGATGGTGCCAGCTGGCATCCCAGCTAGGAAACAGGGCACAGCAGAGAGGTGCTGCCACTACCTGATGAATGAGAGCGGTTTGCTTCAGCTGGCACCAATCCTGTTATCCAAAGGCTTTGCTCTGTGTGGTGAGAGCGACCAGTGATGCTCAGGTTGTGCCTCTGATCCCTGAACACTTATGGAGCATTTATGGAGGTGGAGTGAGGCAAGGAGTAATGGCAGATGGTTCTTCTCATCCACTGCCATGCCCACAGAGAGGGCAAGGGCTAACTGGTGTCTGAATGTCCATCTGTACTTCTGCAAAGTCAAATATTTGAGGTACTCAGATGATGGAAAACTCAAGTGATATAATTAGAAGAACATCTAGGACCAGGCCTTAAGTAAAGTTTAAAGGTGTGATGAAAATTAGACTTCTACATCTTTCCTCATCCCAGGTGGGTAGCTGCTGAGATCAGTGCTTTTTAAAACCACACTGCCTTTCTAAATATTTAAACATGAGTCAGAAGCTTATTTTCAGAAATCCGGTTATGGAAACACATAGCAGAGTAATACAAATATTTTTCTTACTCCTCCTTTTAATGAAGATGGCACTGATTTGCAGCTCTTCAAATTATCTATTCATGTCCAGCAGCTTGACTTCAAAAAATACTTGCCCAAGTGCTGCACTGTCTTTAATACAAAAAGCCATATCAGATCCGTGTTTGGCAAATTAATATTATTACTTCTATTTTGAGAATAAGGAGCAGAAGGATTAAAATGATGGGTCCTATCTGCTGAGAGAGCTGGTGGTAGTGCTTCAAAGAAGAAGAAATCTTGACTATCAATTTTAATGTTTTTAAGTCTTTGGCTTTTTCTGCCTTCAGGATATTTTGAAGGTAGAATTTTTTTGACAAACCATAGTTTGTTTCATTTGAAAGAACTAAAATTATTTCATTCCTTTGTTTTGAATTGAAATTCTAATTGCATTTACAAGTATAAAACCCAGGACTATTTACAGGTTTTCTCCTTTTCCTTGTTGGCTACCAAACATTGTTTTTGACTAAGAAACAGAAGATGAAGAGAAGTAGAAAATTAAGGTCAAGGATTTGGCAGCAGGGAGGGATAACTCCCCAGACTTGGACAGTGAAAAAAATCTAGGGGAAAATTTTAAAGCTGCGAAAATTAATGACTTTCTCTTATTCAGTTTGCATTCTTCTGCTGATGAAAGTTTGAAAGTTTCTTCTTTTTTTTTTCCTTATATTAAAATTGCTTCCCCTTAGATGGAAGTTAATTGATTAAAAAAAAAGACATTTAAATTCCCTCTTCCCAAAAGTGAAAAATATAATTATAAAGTAAATATTTTCTGAAACCAATTACACTGATAAAATGATGCTTCCAACCATAATCCAAATTTTGAAGTTATAACTTTTGTTTCAGAGGAACGAGATTTTTGCTAAGCATTGCCTTTCTTCAATATTTTGTGCAATATTAAGTAGATATATTGTTGTGCCTTAGCATTGGTGGAAAAATGTTCACTCAATTGAAAAAAATACCATACAGATAAAAAATACGATAAAAAATACAAAAAAGTTTAATCTGAAAGTTTTAATGTAGCTGCATTGGAAGTGGTGTCATATCCATGGATTTATTTTGGTACTGGGTCTTTGAAATCAAGCAGTGTTCAGGGGAGTGAGGGACTGGAGAGTTCTACAGAGAGAGCACGTGGAGAACCTTTACCCTATGCTCACAAACATGTCCCTGCTACACAGGTCAGCTGTAGGACTGGGTTTTCCCAATCTCACTAGAGGAGAGAGTAAATGAAATAAATTATTGGAGCTTGGGGCAATAGCAACCCAAAACAATCTAGATTCAAACTACTGGAAAATGTATTAGTGCTGAATTTGGTAAATGTTTTCAATTTTAAGAGGACATTAGATCAAGTTTTTACCTTATCAGATCCCCGTCTTCATTTTGTTGCCTGTTGTGGCCAGTCAGACCTTCCTGGTAAAGCCTTGATGAGAACATCTTGCAGTAAGAGCAGGTGCTGTTCCAAGAGCACAAACCACACGAGTTAAATGAGACACTGTCTCATATCGATGGAATTGGAAGGGCCATTGCACACCCATAAAAAATCTGGGTTCTATTCAGCAGAGAGCAGTGGCGTAAAAGGCACATTAAGAGACAATTAAAGACAATGTCATTATAAGCAATTTTCTTGTTGGGTAGCTAATGCAGCTCTCTGACTCTGTCTTATCCTCTTATGTTATGTTGGAAACCTGATTATTCTGCTGCCAAAGGACAAAATGCTCTGGAAGTTGGTCTATTTTATCTTATGTCTCAAGTGCCAGTGCCTGGCTGCCACCTCTCTTTTGATATTTAGGGTTCTGCATCCATGGATGCTTCAGAATCAAAAGCGTGCTCCTCGCAGTAAGTGACAGAACAGTTCCTTGGGCTGGGTGCTCTGAGCACTTTGCCAGCTCTAAGGATTTCATGTGATGCCATGATGATTTTTGTCTTTTCTACCCCTGTTACACCTTTTTCCAACTTCTGTATTCTTAGTGGGTTTTTAGCCGACATTCTTGGACTTGTTTGTTAAGCTGGGAGACTCAACATTTTAGAAGCTTCGTAGTTAGGGATCAGTGTGCCCCAGACCCCAAAGTCCTCTCCAGAACACATTTTGTAAACTGAGATAGAACCATCCAGGGGAAGGTTCCTTGGGGAGGGGGGCTCACTCAAGCCTCTCATTGGGGAATCTTTGATAGATGTGCTAATTAGTAACACCTACAATGTGATACCAGATCTTTTGGGGGTGGGCATTGCAGTGGGCATGGAGGTGCATTCGACCTGGGCGTGGTGCACCTAAGGATCCTTAAAATAAATACCAAGGTAAAATCCCTTTTTCCCTTCTAACCGTGTTTGACTCTTGATTTTAAGACCAGGAAAATGCATCACATGTAACAATAACATTCAATAAGAATTAATTGATATGAGCTCCCAGTCATTAGCAAGAACTGGCTTGCTCAGGGCACTGAAGCTGTGGAACACACGGCTTCATACCTGGCCATGCCTTTATCCAGCTCTGTGAGCAGGAGCTCAGCTCTCCCAGCTGCTAAAACTGAAACTTGATGGGGGATATAGGAGCCATGTGTTCCCTTGACATAAATTTTGTTTTAATTTTGACCACATTAATTTACATCTGTGTTGGAAAATCTTTCTGGAGGAGCTTCCAGATATAGGGGAAAACACGTATTCAGGTTCCATCTCTGCCTGCTAAGGACTGTGTACTTAAGCCTGGTCTCATGTGCGTGTGACCTCTACAATCACAAGAGTTACTGCAGGAAGGGGCTGTGCTCTGTTCTAATCGGAGACCAAAAAGAAATAAAAAAAAAGAAGAAATAGGAGGAGCTTCCATGAAATGGAATTTATACTTCCTAGCTCTTCTGGTTAGAAGATGGAAGAAAGTGTCTTATGGTACTGGGAAAGTTCACCTGTGTTTAAGCACGATGTAGAAGTGATGTGGAGGGAGGATGAACAATATCTTCTGTCGTCACCAGGGGCTCTACAGCTGGTTTTGTTTCTCCAAACTGGGAAAGCATCTAAGAAATTTCAAATACATTTTTGGTTCAGTAAGAAAGTTCCAGTGTTTCTCTTAGGAGAAAGGAAAATGTTTGGTCAGGACACGGAGAAATAGGAAGGGATATGGAGCCCTTTCAAGAGGCCAAAAATAAACATTTCTGTTCCCTCTGCTCTCAAAAGGTATGTGCTCACACAAACTAACAAACACTCCTTTGGGAGAGTTAGGACATGAGGACATTTCTGTGACAAGCTTATATTTTTTGGCCCAGCTTCTCCTTTGGCACCTGTTTGACCTGGCAATTTAAGCTCCTTTCTGAAAAACAGGGTTTGTCTCTTAACTGTGCTGGAAACTGGAATCTCAGTGGGAATTTGTGATCCCAGCAACCTGTAAACAGCCTTTGTCCTTCCACGTATGTCCTCCCAACCCCTGCAGAATTTAAAATGTACAGAAGCCTCCTAAGCAATGACTTGTGCCATTTCACTGACTTTTACTTCTATCACCACCAGTAACAATAAAAGCAGTGAAATGAAAGCTGTAACAAGCTGCAGCTTTGGCATAATAGCTTGGAAGTACTTTATCCATAGTTAATATGCACCTGGTGCACTCTCAGATAAACACCCCAAGCAGGGACCAGAATAAAAAATATGCCCAATACATATCTGAAAATGGCACAAATTATCTTTGACATTATTAGAATCCTTACTGCGCTGTACGTGTGTTCCCCACACCTGGAATATGTTGTCTGTTGGTCATATTGCTTTGAATCTCATCTTTCTTAGACATTTTCTAAAAAAAGAAACAAGTCTTCCTGCAGCACTGGGAAATGCAAAGAAGAGTAGGGATAACTGTTTTTAGACGAACAAACAATGACTGCCGGGGATCTGTTTCTCTTATATCCTTTAGGTTTTAATTTTCAGGTACTTTGTAGGAATTAGGAGCAATTTCTGAAGAACACGGGGAGGGTATGGCTGGGTTTGCTACCTTGAGTCATGTTGTTGGTTCCTCAGCTCTAGTACCTTTACCTGGGAATGCTGGCCATTTGGGGCATCAGAAGAACATAAAAAACAAATCCAAAAAAGGCCACCAGCATTCAAGGCATGCAGGGATCTTTTGGGGTGAGGAATGAGCCTCTTATTCCCACAGAAGTGCATTTTGGGCACCAACAATAGCTTGCATTCTTCCAGATGTTATTGGTAAAGTTATGCAACTCATCTTGTCCTTTGGCTTCCCACGTGATGAATTAATTTCTCAAGTTTCGTATAGAAAGAGTAAGAAAAGATATATTTCACTTCAGAAATTCAGTTTCTCTTAAATTTACTGAATTTTAGTTTTAAACTGGTGTAAGGAGTTTTATACATTTTTTTTTCTCATGTCTGCAGTAATACCTGTCTTTGCATCCTCTACTTCAAAATGCAGTGATCTGAATCCATTTGGATCAGAACTGTGGATTTGGATTAGAAACCTTTCTTCCTTGTACAGTTGCATGCTTTGTTCCATGATTCTCTTTTCAGTGCCCTTCCTGGCTGCACATTTGAATGGGTTTGTCTGCCTTACACTATTATGAAATCTCATATTTTACTCTATAGCTGTAATTTTGGTAAGTTGTTTTTTTAATGTCTAGAGATCTTCAAGCTCTTGGTGCATTTGGTGTAGACCAGACAGCTCAGATAAGAAAACCTCACCTGGAATGAAAACGTAGCCTGTTCTTTCACAGCTGGTACTCTGCCGTTTCGCTCTCTTCTCTCCCTCTTGGAAGGTTGTGCTACAGTATTAAGAGCAAATTTCCATTTAGTGTTACTTTAATAAGGGTTTTCAAGCTGTTCCATTTTCTACGTTGTCCTTTGCTCAGTGGTTTGGTTGTGCTCTGTAAACAGAATGACTCAGGTGTGTTGTACTGAGGAGAGGCTTGATGGCAAAGCTGAGAAGTTTAGCCCTTCTAAGAAAACATTGTTTTCAGGCTTTTGCAGGTTATTTGGTGAGTCAAACCCGAGTGGATCTCTGCCTTGGAGAATCTCCTCAGCCGGTGTTCACAGCCAGCCTGAGGCCTGTGTACCACACCCACCCCGCTTACAACACTCACGTTAGAGCTAAATATTAATAGCATTAATTATATATATTAATAAATGTTCATGTATTAGGGCTCAAACTTTGTGCTGGGCTTTCACACATGGAATTCATCCCCTCACCCACTTAAAAGGAAACTGCATCAGCACCTCCAGCAGCCTCTTTAATGGCATTACTGTGCGTGAGTTAATTTTAAAAGATTTTTTAAATGGTCTAATTTTCTGTTGAATTGTTTGAGTCTATGAAGGGCTGTGTTAAGCACTGTATCAATTGAATTACATTCTCCCCATCCTACAGAATCACTGCCAATCTTTGGAGAGTATAAAAATACCATTTACATAAGCTTTTGTCCATTCATAAAATCTGATAACAGGAGTCTTGACTAACATTTTAATACACAAATAAAGGGCCAACTTGACCTCATTTTTTAACAATTGCTTGTTCACTTTGTTGCTGTAGTTATTTCTAAAAAGAAATAATTGGATGTCTCTAAGAGTAAAAAGACGTTTCCAAACAAGAATATTATTTCAAAGGAGAATATTTTTGGTAGATACTCTTTTTTGTACAGACATCTCTTTTAAAATATTTTGGCAGTTAGTAATTCCCAGGACCACAAATCACTTCCAAAACTAAGCCAAATAATTTAGCTCTCACATACCACAGTGTCTTAGAGCATCAGGGTTGAATGCCCTTAGCAAATATTATGGCTTTGTTGGACTGGAAAAGAACAAGTTGGAAAACCAACAGGATTGAAAACTGCTGCGCACCAGACTGGGAAGATAATATTCCTCTTATCATATTCAGGGGATTAAAACAGCTGGGTAGGCTTTCAGGTTGTAGGAGTTTCTCTTTGCTGATCATAAAGCGATGCAGGATATATATTTGCGAAACTTTGTATGCATCTCCTCAGACAGTAATATTTCAGATGAAAAAATATGACTGAAGAAAGGAAGTCTTGAGTTCTCTGTCTACACTGTGACAGACAATATATGTGAACCATACCTTAAAATGAAGTGATGGGCCCCATGTGATATAAATACATCCATGCAGCCCTCACAGTGCTCAGGCCTAGCCCTCCTTTTCAGAGCTCTATGCCTGTGTTCTGCATCCATTCAAGACAGACTCCATTAAGTATTACAGTGTTCTTTATTTTTAGTTATCCCATTACAGCCAAAATGAGAGGTGGCTTTACCTCAGCTCTTTGGTACAGAGGAGCAGTGCAGTTTTGAAACAAATCCTCTGACTGCCCGCACTTACCACCTCTTGCCACATTTCTCATGTGTGGTTTTGGTTCACGTTAAATAGATTCTTCTCAGATCAGGAGCTCTGATCTGCCTACGTGTCCAGAGGATTCAAAATCCTAAAGGGAGCATGGGGGTCTGAAGCAGGGATCAGTCTGCTGGAGCACTTTACATCACTTACATAGTGGGGATGCTTTGATCCCGGAAAACAGATTAGATTTCATCTGAAGTCACAGCAGAACTTCATACGGGGGAGATGCAGGGGCCTGAGCAGCCACTGCTCTGACCTACTGATCCTCTTCTGCTGTGTTAGAAAAATTTCTCCTGTAGACATAGTAAAAAAAAGTGGGTTTTGAACCCATGGGTTCTCAGTGTTGTTATAAAACTGTCACCAGGCATTCTTTTCCTCATTATGCTTTCTACCTCCAAATGATGGGACATTGTACTGCATTCTAGAGCTGCACTTGATGGCTGAAAATAAGGTGTGCCACAGAATAAAAAGGGAAATATTGCCACGGGACAATAGCCCTCCATTCTTCCAGCTCTGCAGGCAGAGAACAGATACTAGCTGCCACTGTGAAACGAAATTGAATGACATACAAAATGCTAACATGCTTTCCTAGTGGGAGTGCTTGTAGTGGTAACAGGTAATTGCTCGTACTCCTGCTCTGGAAGGTCATTCCGGATAGAAACACAGATGCTCCCATCTTGTCCTTGCTGTAAGTACAGTTACAGCCAGAAGAAAAGGCAGCCTGCTTTAATGGGAGCCTGCTGCTGCTGCTGAGCCTGCTGAAGGAAATTCGGGATAATATCTTCCTGAGAGTTCTGCTACTATGAAAAGAAGATTTAAGGATAAGTGGCTTATACTGTTACACTGACTCTAGCCCACAAAACAAAATGGCAGAATTTTTTTTCCGTGGCAGTTTTGATGTGCTGTTTGTCAGTAGTGGGATAGCTTCCATCTGAGGGTTAAAGGAACAGATGGGGAAATGTATTGCACTCTGTAGGGAGGAATGTATTCCACGGCAACAAGTGTGAGAAACATAGAAACTGGTATTCTAACTAATTGCTCCATGAGTTCAGGTAAGTCAATTTCCAGCATTTTCAAACAAAACTGCTTGAAATTAGGTCGTTGCGATATTGAAGCCTGCCTAACTGTATGAAAGGAATGAAGAATGGCTAGAGCCCTGCACACACATGGAACATTTTTCTGGTTGAGAACTTTGCTTGTGGGGAATCCTCACTACTAGGGAGAATTTGCTGCTTTCAGAAAAATAAGTGGTTGTGTGCTGCCGTCCTCCCAGGAATTCCTTTTGAATCAGCTGTTTGAAAATTCTATTATAAACGTGCAGCAAGTTTCCAGTGCAAGAGAAATGTGAAGAAATACCACCTTCTAATGCAGCTCTGTCACCTAAAAGGAGTAGGGCTCTACTCAGCCAGAGGGTGGAGGCACACCTAAATGCCCCAAACCATTGATGATTTACCACCCGGGTGAGCGGCATCATGCACAAATGACCTGTAAATGTCATTGCTAATAAGCACTTTTTTGATGTGGAACATCAGCTTCTTCTTGCCAGGATACAGGCATGTAATTTCTCTTTCTGCCTGCCTAGTTCTACTCTGCTGGAATCCACTTACAAATCCCTCGTAGAGCCAAGGTGGATTCTTTCTGCTAAGCCACAAACAAGGACTCTCGAGGCTTCATTCTTTGAGATCCAAGCATGCTTACACTCTCTTCCCGAAGAACCGACTACAAATCTTTGCTGTCTTCACTTCTCTCACCAGGAACATAAACACAGATTCAACTCTTCAAAGGCACACACCCTTTATCATTTTCCCCATTGTTACTGATCAACTTAATGCTAAGTGAGTTTGGTAAGACCTGACTTAAAGCTTCAAGCAAAATTCTTAGGGAAGGCTCAGTTTTGTGTGTCCATGGACAGCAATGCTGCAAAAAAGTGGGAAATGGCCCTTCCAGACTGTGCTCCTGTAATACAGAGAGCTGGAACATTCTTTCTACCTGGACTTTTTGACCCTTGTGGTTCTCGCTGTCCTGATGGGTCCTTGGCCACTGTGCTGCAGGCAACTGGGAAGTTGAATCTCCAGGGTAAGGACAGCATGGAATTAAATGCTCGTGCACTGTCAAAATACTGACAGTTAAAAAAGGCTCCAGCCAGGAACTCGTTGGACAGCGAGCAATGAGCAAAATTGCTTCAATATGCAGAAGAAATTTAGATGCCCTGAGGGAATACTAGTTCAGAGAGATAGTAATAGGGATTACTACTTGTTTCATAATGTGGCTTGAAAGAAATCGACCAGACCTGCTGCCTGTGAGTGCACTAAGCTGCAGTCACAACTCAGAAAGGAAGATGTTAACCATCCATCTTGCCTTCATACTGCCTCCTCCTCTGACTTCTTCTGCCCCTCTTCTTTTCTGCCTCTAATTAAACAAAATCTCTGTGACTTCATCTGTCCCTCCCTTTTCCACCTCGTTCCTTTCTCTGCCTTACCTGAGAACTTACTGAGTGAATAACCTGCAGGTGTTGCCCCAGGTGCCGCCTCCTCCTGTCTGACAGCCTGTATAAACCCACTTCTATCTGCTTTCTTTTTCTCTCCTCTGTAGTAACTGCCCTCATTAAGGCCTCGGGAAGTTTCTCTGTAGACAAATCTCCTCTCCTCTTTGCCGCCCTGCGCCCTTTTTCTTGGGTGTATCATGCCTGCGGAAGTTTTTCTCTGCTCTCTTTTCCGTTCCCTCCTTTGCATCTTCCAGTTACCGTGGAGTTTCTTCTGGCCCACTTAACCTCCAGTTTGGAAAAGGAAATTG
Organism: Lycocorax pyrrhopterus obiensis; assembly: GCA_014706295.1. Taxonomy (NCBI): domain Eukaryota; kingdom Metazoa; phylum Chordata; class Aves; order Passeriformes; family Paradisaeidae; genus Lycocorax; species Lycocorax pyrrhopterus. Next base: position 72,643,325 of record JACSVZ010000015.1, on the reverse strand, counting down.
CACTTTGGCATGTCAGCTGGGAAACACTGCTGACCCCTCATTTAATTTCAGCTGTCTGACATGCTCAGCCCTCTGCTCTCTTGCTTTGCAATGTTTCTTCTGCCACATTTTATGGAAGAGAGTCAAAAGATGGAAGGATAATCTGTGAGTCACTTGTGCAGTGACGACTTGCAGATTTTCTTCTTTCCATCCTAATTTTTTTCTATCCTGCCAATCTTTTATTTCAGTTTCTTCTGTAAAAGGGTGAGAATTCATTTGAAGAGAACACTGAATGGCTCTCAATGCAAAGTATTTTTAAAATATTATCAATACTTATAGAAGAATTTCTCCACTTTCATCTGCAGAGTGTATCTAAAGGATTTTTTTCTTTTTGTCAGAAAACATAATCTTATCACAGAGATTTTGGAGCCCTATTCATGACAGCTCAGACAGGGAGGTTATATACCCTTTGAGCTCTGCTTCTCTGATTAGAAGCTGACTTTTTGCTTATGTGCTTGTGCTTTTTCTATCCCACCCCTCGCCTCTTTCTCCCCCACTACCCTGCCATGTTGTTTGAACTCGGTTTGAGCATGGAGATACTGTAACCTGATGATTTAGGGTACTGAAAACAGATTAGTTATTTGGGATTATAGGGTGTTTGGTGGTGGTTGAGTGGGGAGGTATAATTTAGTACTGCCCTGGGCACTTTGGTTTTGACATGACTATTCTGGAAGTCAGCTGGAGTTTCTGCTTGGGCCAGACAGTTGCCCTGTCGTGTGAGTCTATCAGTGACTGTCTGGGTAGAGAAGAAAAACTCTCAAAAGAGAAATGAGAGAGAATATTATATAGCTTTATTTTAATATATTTGCTGATAGCGTTGTTTTGAATATCTCTTTTGGGTTGATTTTTTTTTTTTTGATCTGCCCATGAATTAGTTATTGCCAGATGTTCTATAAGTAGTATTTGTGTCATTGTTCAGCAGTCATCATTGGACTATGAGACTTAACAACACTTTCAGTTTTCCCTCTTTGACATTTTTAGGATAAATATGTTTCTGCAGTGGCTTGGTTTATTAGGTAGTCAAAGGTGCTGTCAGATAGAGCTACCCAGGCAGCTCATGCCTGGTTTGTGACGTCTCAGTAATTGAAAACCGTAATTTAAAATAGGGATAAGGTCACTAAATTAATATAGTTAGTAAAATAAAGTGGATTGTTTGCAGATAATCTCAGAATTTAATATGGAAAGGATCCTCTTTTTAATAAGGTTAAAAAATGAGAAGTATCTTAAAATATTACTTCAGATTTAAAAGTTGTTATATGACCGATCAACTGATATTTTGTCATTCTTCCAGAGAATACTGGAGCTTTTACAGCTCATAGTCCATAAATCTGAAAGGCTGCACAAGGCTTTAACATTTCTTTAAGAAAGCAAGCTATGAATAATAAAGGGCACATGCAGCCTCCTATTTTGATTAATTTCTGAAATGTAATATATTTCATGGAATTCCACAATACATATTGCAATTGGAGGGAGTTACTTCTTCATTTGATTTTATTTTTTATAGGCTAGGAGTGTTAGTCACTATAATAAAAACGAAATGTGTAATTTCTAACTAAAGAAGCTTAGCATGTTTATGTTGCTAGCAACATGTGTTTGCGTGGAAAAAGTTGCTGAAAGCTGACCCCATACCGGGAAAATCGCTGATCTCCAAACAGAATCCTAAACAACTTAATACAAACATTTTACTGCATTTATTTGTGAGGTCATCTTGGGCATTCTGAGACAGTATTTCATTGCACGCTGGCAGTGCGAATGGCTTGTGCCTCCAAAACGTTGTTGTTTTGTTCCCCAAGGAATCTGCTCATCCCTACACCATGCCATGGTTGCCTCATTTAATACTTTCTCACATGAACACGTCAAGTCCAGCCTTTCTTTTTGGGGTTTCTTTGTTGAATTGTAAAAGTCTCTTCCAGCCTTCCAGCACTGAGTGAAATCCTGGCTTTGATTGAAATTGGTGGCAGAAGTGCTGAGTTCAACACAGTCGTGCCTTCCTCACCTGAATGCATTAACTTTATATTCATTAGCAATTCTAAAACCAATAATGATCTCTCATGTCTCAAAGGTCTGATGGCTCAATCTATCATCTTTAAATATCTGAACAGTTTCAGATAATGTAGATGTGAGGTATTACTCTCAGTACTGAAGTGCATATCTTAAAAATACGCCTCGATTCCTTTTGCATTTACCTAAAGGAGTGTGATAATAAAGCCTTACAGCCATGGTGAGCCTTCACTTATCCCATCTTCCCATAGCATCCCCCTGGAATCACTTATCCCATCTTACCATAGCATCCCCCTGGAGAATCTGGCTGCTCTGTCTCCTTACTGGGTGACACACTGGCTGTATGATTTGCCCAATTCTATTTTCTTTCCTTTCTGTATCCCCTTGTTTTCGTGTTTTTGTGAACTGATTCCTTGTAAAAAAGCTGTATTCTGTGGTGTGGCATGAAGTGCCTTGACTCCTGGATCTGAATCCAGGTGAGAATTTACTGTACTGTTAATATAATTAGCAATACCAGATTTTACCAGATGCTTCTTTGGTTCTGTACTAACATTTAACACTTATGTTCCATCATTGACATGATATTTCTATGAAATTAGCTAAAAAATATTAGAGATATTTTTAGTTCTACAACAAAAATACAGAAGTTGAGTCAGAGAAAGAAAAATGTGTGGCTAGCACGGGGATGGGACTTGATGATAGAGCTACATTCCCAAATCCTGCTGCTTCCAGGCTCGTGCTGATCTCCTTGGGCAGGCTGCAGTAGGAGCTGGACCACTTGGGTCTGACCTTTGAAATGGGGAACACTCTGGTTGTAAAATGATGCTCCACCAGCCTGGTGGCCTGCAGCTGGGCATGGAGCTGAGCAGGTGTGCCACACTCAGGCTACAGTGGCTCCCTGGCTTATCACCTTTCTCCTGAGAACATTAAGATTTCTCACACTTTGCCTTTGAACAGAACAGTTTATATGAAGCCCCAAAACTGAATTGTTTTCCTGTGCTTCTCCTTTGTTGCATGTTAACATTTAATTAGGAAAAAAGATCCTATTACCTCAGCACTAAAAGTGAGAACAGCTAAGGAGCCTGCTAAATATAAAATTAAATGCACAGTCAACCTTTAAGCTGGTCATAATGCCGTTACCTAAATATTGTTCTAACTCCTACCATAAACTCCGATTTGATTGATTCTGAAATGTTTATACCCAGAGTGTCTGGCACAACATGTTTTTGTGAGCACGCTGAAGTCAAAATGTCTGAACTAAAGAGACAACTACTCCCAACAAGCTTTATTTGGGGTTTTCTTTGGTTCAAGTGTCCTTTCTTCAGAATGGGAACTGAGCTGGAATCCAAGTTGAACTATCACCAAGAAAAACAATTCTCTAAGCTTACTTTAATCACCCATAAATATTCTCATGGCTCTGAGGACTGTCTTTCAGAGGACTCTGTTTCTGAAGGAATAGAAGGCTTTTCCCCTATGGTGCTAGAAATTGTGGGTGCAGAACTAAAAGACAGATGTAGCACAGATATATATATATATATATATATATATGAAAATACATTATTTTGATCAGTTCTTGTTTTGGGGTCAGAAGCGTGAAGCCAAAATTAGATGGAAGGTTTCCCAGTGGGATACATGAGGAATGGCACATGAAAGGGCTCCGGGTATCTGCAGCTTTAAGCATATCTTGCTGTTTATTACAACTATTACCATAACAGTGAAAAAGGCTTTTGGTTACGTGGCCCTCTGCAAAATCTCCTGACTATTTTTTCCACTTAGTTTTGGTCACTAAGTTCTGTTTCTATGCATGACATCTTTCTGGTTTGCTTTGTATTTTGATGTCTCAGCAGCAATGTTTCATCACGGGCACTTGTTTGGATACTCATCTCTTAATCCAGCAATGGGCGTCTCACACATCCCTCTGTTTCAAATTTGCTTCTCAAATCATGCTTTGAGAACACTTACTAAGGTTGCTGGGATGTTATAAGGCATACATCTGAACTTTTCTGACAGCATATAAAATATGTTTGATCCAGCTCACAGTAAAATTTGAGATACATAACTAAAATTTTGCTTATTCTTGCCCTTGCAGCTTCCAATTCAGAAACTGTCTTCGTTAGAGAGAATCACACAAGTGATTTGTTTTTGTGGTTTAGGAACAGGATATCTCTTGAGAGGATTAGGTTTTGCAACAGTGTCAAGCAGTTTGCAAATGAAAGAGGATTTCTTTGGTCTGTGTTATTATTTATTGCAACATTTTCTTGAAAGGTTACTTGAAATAAAACTTGTCTTTTGAAAAGCTTACATTTTCCTTAAAAAAAAATGTTACCAGTGTTTTGTTTTCCTTGGAAGAGAAAGCAAAATATTTAATTTTGCATCTGGTTAATCTGAAACAAAATTTTTCGTTGTGTTGAACAGTACAAGAACATCTTCCTTTGCTGTTAATTTCCTGAGCTGATTTAATGCCTCACAAGAGAAGTAGTTGAGGTGTCTGCTGCCTCTCTCCTCTGTAGGGATTAGCCTTGGTCTACAACACACTCACAGCCTGTTCTCTGGTTGTACACTGAGCATCCATCATGAGAGATCTAATCCCTGGAGTTTGACATGGAACACCACAAACACGTCTCAGAAGCAATATCTCAGGTTGCAAGAGTTCCCACTAATATCATATTAAACGCGGAGAGTTTTCTTTTCAGTGGATGGTGTGAAACAGAAATAGTGCAGCAATTCCAAACATTTTTTAGTATCTTCAAACAATTGCTGGAAATATTTAATTATTGAAGCCTTAACCCTCAGCATGTTTTAGGTACAGCCGTGCTGGAGAGGTGGTTCTTGTTTGCCATTCTGAGTGGACAGGTATGGAAAAATAAATGCGAGAGGAATTGCATTTACTGGTTTGAAATCTTGCAACATGGAATAGAATACTTGTTAGAAGACTATAAATATAATTCCAATCCCTCTGACCACCGTGCCTTGGCAGGTAGTCTGCAATTTCTGGAGCACACAATTGCTGTCAGTGTATTGATTTCTGTGGCTGGTTCACTGGCTGGCTCCTCGTGGGACTCTTCTCTTTCCTCAGATATTTGCCCATATTATTTTTGTTGTGTATTAATTAAGTTCTCCCGTTTGTTCGAGTCTTTAACTGTGTTGCTGGGACAGCTCTGAAGCTTTCCACTGGGCAACAAAAAGGAAGCTGATGGAAACTCCTGATTTGCTCTCTACAGCTCCCTGAAAGGAGGCTGTAGCCAGGTGGGGGTCGGGCTCTTCTCCCAGGCGACAGCGACAGGACAGGAGGACACTGCCTCAAGCTGCACCAGGGGAAGTTCAAGCTGGACATCAGGAGGGATAACTTCATGGGAAAGGCTTGGTAAACCTCGGAACTGGCTTCCCAGGGAGGCAGTGTAGCCACGATCCCTGGAGGTGCTCGAGAAACAACTGGATGTGGCACTTGGTGCCAAGGCCTTGTTGACAAGGTGGTGATTGAAGATTGGACTCGAACTTAAAGGTCTTTTCCAACCTGAATGATTCTGTGATTCTGTAATTCCCTGAGAATACGTTTTCCCCAGCATTTTAAGAGCTGTTTATTAGTTCTGGCTCGAAATGTAAAATGCTGACCAAACACAGGAAATGCATTCAAGGTTTGCTTGGGGTTGAACCCACTCGATATTGAAGGAGGGGAACCTTGAGCTTGCCACAATGCATTTTCCTGCCGTGTGCATCAGCAGCTGGGGAAAGCTCACTGTTCCTGACTCAAGGAAAGTTCACATCTCGAGTAACTCTGTGTTTTCTGTCAGCGGTCACCGTACTGTAGCACCACTATTGTGTTACTCATAAAAGATGTCCTGGGGTCCTTTTTAAAAAGGCCAGGCTCACCTGCTGCAGGGACAGACGGGATTAGCCAGCAGCCTTATGTGGACACAAGGGGACAGATTTGAGGGGAATGTGTGACAGCTTCCAGCTGATCCCAACAGCAGCCAGCCCAGTACAGGTATGCACAGCCTTCATGTCTGTGCCAGAGCTCGCAGTCTTCTGAGTCTTGGATTATGATTTCTCAGAGCAGAGCTCCAGAAGCACACAACAACCACCTCCACTTTGGCTCCTCCCAGGGTCTGATTTGTAGGGCTAATGCCTGCCCTGCAGCTACAGCTGTTTGTGGGAGGTTAATGAACACCGGTGGCCTGAACTCTGTTTGAATAAGAATTGAGTTCAGGTGTTGAGTCTGGTCTTGAGTGAGAGCTTGGCTAGTGCGTACTATTAGGGTTTAAATACATTATACGACACATGTCAAAACACCAAAGGCTGCAGGTAGGATGGCTCCCTCCCTAAAGCAGGTGAAACACTTTAAATGACTCTTGCACACTACAGTATTCCTGAGTTGGTTACATATTTGTCAAATTTCCTTATCTGCCTTTGGTCTTGTGTGCATCTCACTGCTGCTTTAAATCTGTGCTGTCTGTGTTAGTTGTCCTGATTCCTGCTAGCACAAAGTGTGTCCTGTGCACTTGTTTTAGCACAGCTCCAGTGCAATGCGATTCTGTGCACAGAATTCTAATTTTCCAGTTCTCTTGCATGAGCTCCTGTTGAACAGTTTTCACTATCATGGTGACCTGATTCCACCCTCAGTGAACTAGATTTATTTGCAAAACTAGAATTCGGGGCCCAGGACTGTATTCTTTTCCAAACAGGTTATCTGGAAAAGAATAAATTTTTCTGCCTCCATAAAAACTTAAGAAAAGCTAGACAAATGAACAAAGAACCTCTTCAATCCACAGGCAAGAAATTCTTTTGATGCTTGTATATGTTATGCAAACATCAGATTTAATTTAGGTACTTGGAGTGAGAACATCATCTTTCAAAGTAGTTTAGAAACAATGTCCTTTTTGGTATTACAGCTCTGCAAATGTCCAAATTGAGCAGGAACACCTGAGAGTGGATGCCAGCTTTTTAGTTACTTTGAGCAGAAGTTATTAGCCCTCCTCCTGAGAGAGACAATTGAAATGCCTGCTAAAGAAAGCAAAGCAGACAGCAAGAGGCAGATTTCTCAAGTTGTCTAAAAGATCTGGAGTCCCAGAATGGGTGGCTTTGAAAAACCCACCTTAAAAGTTGTCGAAATAAAAAAGAAGAAGGGAAAGGAAAAATAATTGTGTGAGAATCCAAGTAGATCTAGTCCTTCAGGCTTCACCCTTATATTCCTGGCATCCTTAACAGGTTTTCTGCTCAGACCAGCTCTGCAGCAGGGCAATTGGCACGGGAGGTGAAGGAGAATCCAGCGAGTCTCCCCCTGTGGGGCCTCTTGTGGCCCATCCTCTCCCCCTCCTGTGTTTCCTGGCTGGGACCCGAGCTGTTGCATTGCAGGAGCTCCCTCACTGTTCCATTACTAATTTGTGTGCAGAATTCTAATTACAATTTACCCAAATGTTTTTCCATTTTCCATCTATCATGTTCTGAGTCTATAAAAGAGTGGGTGAGAAGACTTGTCAGTAAGTCACACCTCTTCCATTTTTTAAGCTGTATTTTTAGTTGACTGACTCAGATGGACTTTTGCTGTCAGAATATCAAAAAAGCCTTACCCAGCATGTGTGTCTTCTTCCATGATCAGTCACTTGGAATTCAGGATTTGAGTTCATGAAGGAACGTATTTGTATCCTCAACTTACTGATTTATTTCAGCTCAGATGTTGTTTCACTCTCCTGAAGGCTGAGGGTGGATTCCTGGGGGTACGGATGTGACACACTGCAATCTCACCAGTTGCTTCTTCCACTAGTCCCAGGGGTGAGCATCTGCACTTTGTGGCCTGACTGCTGTTGATACATAAACTGAAATTGAGCTCTAATTATATCGCAGGGACTGGTGAGTCCGTGGTCTCTGCAATGGCAGTGAACATTTTTTTTTTATGTAGGAGGGTAAAAGAACTTGGAGATGAGATAGGATATGGAAGAGAGCTGTTGCTGCTTGTTTGATTTCTCTCATGGTCCCTCCATGTCTAGCACTTTTAACATTGCTACTTGCTTGTCATTTTTTCATTAGTATTATGTTTTGTTCTTTAATAACCGTATATGCTCTGGACAAACATCTGTAAATTGTTTTCTCTTGTAATAATATTTTTTTCTTATCTATTTCTTGCCTGTTTGCCTATACCCACAGTCACCGTGGGCATTTTTACACCCACCTGCATACAGCAAACGCACCTGCATGAGCACACACGATTATTTTTGTGGAAGATGGAGCTGCTAGAAAGTCTTCCTTATCCTTTTCATGTCAGTCATTCCACATAACAGTGTACCATCTTTTCCCAAGATGTATTCTAGAGAGCTGCTTCAAGTTCAAAGCCCAGCTGTGAACACCCTAGGGCTGCAAAAACTCTGTTTCTGAGCTGAAAATTTGCAGTTCTATGTGGTCGTCGACACAGAGGCTCAGGGTGAGTCTGTGAGGAATTGCTGCTTCCCAAAGTGTATGTCAGTCTTAATTTCAGTCCCTTCCATTATGGTCAGAGTGCTTAAAATGTAAACATCCCCAACAGGAAACAATTCATTCCTCATTGATCTTTCCTGGCAGCTTGCTTCCTCCCTCCAGTGGAGTGGAGTAGGGCACCTTTGGGTTTTCCTGCCACATAGCTGGCTGTTTCAAACCAGTATTGACTTTACTGAGGCTTTATGGAGCCTCTCCACCATGGGGAGTTAAGGCCTGAGTGTTTCATGTCTCCTCAGTGGTTGTCACAAAGAGGAGCAAAACACTGCTTGAGAGAGTGCAGGGACACACCTGACCCCAGCTGGCCCAGAGAAGGTAACAGGAGCTGTGCAATGTCACCGTACCAGCTTTGTTTCTCTGATCTAATCTTTTCAAGACTTCTCATGGGAGCCAGTGAAATTCCCCCTTTCCTCTTGTTCTGCGTGTGCTGTCAAAGCTGTAGTAAATTTCTGCCCAGCTCTGTACTCTCTCTCCTCTATGTATACCTTTTCTCGCATCCACATGTGCTAAGAAATGCCTGTTACTAAAGCCTTGGAGGTTATCTTTGTTTCACGAGGTTTCTTCAAGCACATCACCAGCCTCGATGCCCAGTAAAATATGAAAGTGCAAGTCCACTTGCTGCCTTCTGTGGCACAGTATGGAAAGGAGCAAAAGAACTGAAAACCAGGGTGAAGAAAGCTCTGTCTTCAGTTCTCTGGTTCTAGGAATCACAGAAGATCCCTGGAGTGACCTTTAGAGGGGTGTGTTACCTTTAGAGGGGTGTGTTACCTGCAAAACCTGACTCATTGCGCAGCTGAAAAGAGCACAGATGTTGATTTGGCCAGCACAGGTTGCTCTCGTTAGAGCAAATCACCTCTAACAAGGTGCTGCTGTGCAGGACAGGCAGCCCAGACCGCTGTGCTGGGGATCAGGGGCTGCCCAGGTGTCCTTCTTTACCCTCATTAAGGGTGTGAAGGAGCCCCTCCCCACTGGGGCAGTGTGGGACATAAAGAGGGGCTCCCTTTCCTCTCTCCTCGAGGCTGAGCTTGCTTCCCTTTGGACAGGAGCCTGCTGGACACCAGCTCCCAGCCCTCCCTGACCCCTCTGCAGGAGCACCCATGTGAGTACAGCACCTGGCTGGCAATGTTTGCTGCTGCTTGTCTTTCTTCTCTTGAGGTTACTGATCCTTGGCCTGCTGGCAATTGTTGTATCACACGTGTGTTTCCAGCGTGTGTCTGGTTTTTGGTATTATCTGGTTTTTGGTATTATTATCTGTTCCCTTTCCAAGGGTTCCTCTGCACAGGCTGCACAGTGACTGCTGAGAGCACAGCTGCTCGTGTGTGCAGTGAAGGGTGGGGGAGAGGGCACTGTACATGCTGGTGAACACACAGCTCGATTTGCTGCTATCTAGTGGCTCTCGCAGCCTGTGTCGAGCAATATTTAGTGTGCTTGGTTGGGAGAGCTGTGACTGTCAAAAGGCAGTGCTAATAGGTACATCTGACCTGAAAATTGTGCTATAAACTGCAGGGCAGTGTGTGTAGTATAGCCAATTTTAATTAAATTCTGTTCAAAAGCTGTGTAGCTCGTTAAAATGATGGGATGCCAAATTGTCAACTTGCCAGTCAAGCTAAAAGGGTTTCCATCTAACAGAGTGGACTGGTTTGAAAAATATGGTTTGTTAAAATCCAGCACCTTTGAATAATTATGTATTAAATGTGTCTTCCCTGTGGAGTAACACCACAATGGATGGAGTTGTGCCTGGCAGACAGAAGCTTCCTGAGCAATAAAGAGGCTGTGAGACAAGCACAGTTTGTGCGTTAGGAGTGCTGAGGGCAGGGGGGGATGCACAGTGGCCTGGCTGCAAGACCATCATTATGTGGCTCTCCGCTGGTTTAAAGAAGTCTTTTCAGCCTGTGAGTTTTGTGATTTGTTGTAGAAATCAGGGATTTTAGGCCATTTGAGATTGTGGCTGCCTGATGTTTCTTGCTAAGTCACTGACAGGACTGAATCTGTGTAGATCCAAAGTAATGTGATGCAGGTGTCTCTAGGTGCAGATGCATTTTAATTGTGATGTGAAAGTGCAAGTTGAGTCCATTACCAATTATTTTAAATATGCTAATTGAGCTCTATGCAAAATACTATTAAAACTGTTTTACAAAGAAGGAATTCAACACCATTTCTGAATTTAATTAACCCATTAGTAACTGTGGACACATTCTTTCTGTCTTGCTTTTTCAAATCAGGGTCATTCACAGGGTCCATGTTAAGAGTGGTATTCTAAACATTTTGATATATTTTATCCTTACCTGAGGAAGAATAATATTGATGATCTCAAGAGGAATGGGCTCTGGAATACTCTTGATGCCAATAACTCAGAAATAAGAGGAAAATGCCCGTTGTGTTTTGATAACAACTTTTGATGTTTTGTGTAAAGAATATTCTCTGGTTTGGATGATTCTACTGTTCATTTGACAGACAGAAGGGAAAGCAAATGAGCAGCGGTGAACAGGAAGGCTCTGGTGTAGTAGACAAATGTCTTTGATGTCCTTGATTTCTGACTAGGACTATAAATGCTGGACCTTTTTTCTTCAGCAGTAAAAACACCAGCCTGTTTTCAGGGCTTTGGTCTGGAAGTGCTGCTCAAACAGCTTCAGATTATGAAGAACATCTTAAAGGTGTCAGCCCAGTTGGTATAAGAAAGGTAGAACCATTACAGCTCTGCAAATAATGAAGAATGGAACAAACAGGGAGGAGTGTGTGTTGAATTTGCCATTGATTTCCTACCTGTGACAAGTAGGAGTGGGTTATGCTTTTCAATTAAATAAAAAAAATCTGCTGGTATCTTTAAAATTAAAAAAAAAACAACCCCAAACTGGGAGCACTTAAGGTAATGAAGCTCTTTCAACTTGGTAACTGCAGCATTTTCACCAACATATACCTTGATTGCATAATATTGTTGGGTCTCACTTCCTGTGTTTGCAAGGTAAGTCAGATTCTTGTATGAACTCCCTTGCATGAACTATTCGTGGCTATAAGGAAGGCAGTTCCTTTGCTCCCCAATGTGCTGGAGACTTGTTCCCATCTCCCAGAAGGCCCCAGAAGTGAATGTGTAGGTGCTCAGCAGCTGGGGAGTGCAGCAGAGACCTGCAGGTGTTTTTCCAGAACAGTGCAGCAACATCAGAGTGTGCTGCGATCTTGAAGAAGTGATGAACAAAAAATAATATTCAGGATGTTGGGGTTATGGAGAGGCTGAATATTGCAGGGCTTTTGTTTTCTTTGAAGGTAATGGGCAATCAAAAGGAAAACTGTGGTTCAATTATCATTTGTGGACCTTGCCAAGGAGGTGCACTTGCATTTTTCTTGCCTTTAATTATCTGTTTCTGCCATGCTTTTTTTGTGCAGCTGTGTGGTGAGGCAGATCAGGGTGAAGGGTAAACCTGCAGGAGAGCTATGGCTGGTTTTCAGTGGAGCTGAGGTGCATGGGAAGTGCCCAGGGATGAGGAGCTCAGTGAGCAGACTCCCCCTTTGGACCCCAGCAAGTGCTCAAACACTGGCATTAAGCCTCATGAGTAGTAGCTTGAAAACTACAGTATTTAACCTATTTATGGCCATGGGTTTGGCTTCTTTGGAAGGTTTGGGGTGTCAACCTCTCTAACTCCAGGAAATGCATTCCTCTCTTCTAAACCACTCTTTTGGCTGGATAGGATAAGCTTCACGTGTTGTCTTTTATTCTGCTACAAATGCTCTCCTCTCCCTGAACTGAGGTGGGGAAAGCTGCAGCCATGGCTGAAACACAGATTTTCTTCTTATTTTTTTAAATTATTTTTTCTTTCTCTCCTCCCTGCTTCTCGGGAGGTGTTGTGATGCCAATGATTCAAAGATAATCGGAAGCAGTTGAATCTAAAGCAGTGTCAGGAAGGCAGAGTGCTCTTAAAAGGTGCAGGGGACCTCAGCAATATGCTTTTTGCTTGTTTGCCCAACAGAAAAATGGTGGTTTCCCTGCCACTTACCTAAAATTCAACAGCAGAGTGCTGCAGTGAGGTCTTTCAAAAGCAAAGAAGTCTTAAGTAATAAAAACATGCCCAAGGGCATTTACTGTTACCATAAGAAATATTATCACAAATAACCAGCACTATAAATGACATTTGGGAAATAAATTATCAAAGGACTTTGTGTGATGTGCATTGTGCTTGTTTTTGTGTTAGTGCCATTCGTTACTTAATACATAAGAAAATTCAGGAATTTTCCCCATTTTGTGATGAAAGAAATAGGAGAAATGGCAATTTAATGTATAAATTTAGCATCTGAAGGCTATAGTTTGGTCACACAGACAAAGAAGTTCAGTGACTTCTGTGAAGTTGTACTTGATGTCCAACTAATGTTGAAAACATGATAAAAATGGGCAAAAATATGAAGAATGTAGTTTCGTGTATGGTAAATAATGACTAGATGAAAAAGCAAAAATACATGTTTTTGGGAACTGAAATTTTTTTAAAATCTAAAATATTGCATTATATGTATTGTAGACTTAATATTTTTTTTTTTGAAATTTAATGACAAGCTGAAATATTCTGTTCTGAACACAGGTATTTTGACATCATCAATGTTTTTTTTTTTCTTTCTGCCACCAAGGTCTGGGGTGGCTTGGTGTTTTAATCCAATCATTCATGGACTATTTTGCCACAAACTGGCTCTACATTGATGTTCTATCCTCTCTTTCTCATTTCATGAAAACCAGAGTTAGTTTTCCCACCTGTGGTACAGAGCCCACATGAAGATGTACCTTAGTCTTGGCCTTGTACCTGAATAAATGTGAGACTTTCATTTCTTGAAGGGAAGATGAATATAACCTAAAAATAGGTGATTTGGACCTAGTTCTCATGTTTCATGCATTCCTCAAGAAGCCAGTTCCTGTGTTCAATAATATATTGCAATTGGAAGATTAGAAAAAATCTGGTGCCTTGAAAGAGAGAATACAATATCACTATGAAATAGTGTAGGAGTATTAAATCCCCTTTCACTTTAAGGAATGATGGACATCTGAAATAGAGCAGAAATTTAAAAGTGCAATAGCTGGTCACTGGTATCGTGCAGCCACACACGAGCTGCTGTTATCAGATGCAGTTTTGATGAGAACATTGGAGAAATTTTTAAATGAAAGAAACTCGATCATTTCAGAGGAAAACAACAATCCCAAGATAGGAAATATCAATGTACTTTAGAAGCCTGCTATAGCAGAATATTGGGTTTGGGTCTTCTTAGTGGGTTTTATTTTGGGGGTTTTTTCCTGTCCTTTTTTTCAGAAATACTTATATCAGCTATTTAGATAACCAGAGAACTTGCTAGCACCACCTATTGGATGAGACATTTTCCTTAAATCTAAATAGCTCCTGTCAATTTCTGTACAAAAAAAGCACTGTGTATCCCTCTGAAGCTGAAATATCTCCAAGCAGTCAGCTTTCAGAAGGGCATTTTGTTTTGTCAGTCTTTCAATAAATGCAGTAATTTAATAATTAGTTGTGAGGACTGAGAAATTTCAGTGTTTCTTTGCTGCAGCGTGAGGGCTTTCGTATGCTGGAAGCGTACCTAAAGCTGCTGATTGTTGTGAGGCTGAGCACACTGATACTGTAGCTGTCACTCTGGGGACAGGAGGAAGCACTGGGAGCTGCAGGCACCCATTATTTTTACCAAAAATTGCTTTTTGTTAAACCGTTTGTACACATCTTCTCACAAATAAAAGGTGTTTGCGGAGGGGCGGAACAAACAAAACAACCCTCCTGCCTGAGCTGTTCTCTTTGACAAACCCTTACACTGAGCTAAAGCTTTAGCTCTGCAGTAACTATATTTAAAATAGAGCTATGCTTTTCACTGCTTCTTAAAAATAGGTTATTTATCCTTCCATGTACACGAACACAACTGACTCGGCAGGCAGAAAGAATAGTTACTTAATTCCACTCCTACTCTCTTGTTTCTTCCCTATTAACATTATCTCCTTGGTAACACATCCCATGAATTGTGTCTATGATATGCCAGCTCCTGCAGTTTGTTTAGTGTCTTGCTACTTAAATGTATTTGAATTTTGTCTCTGAGGTCCCACCCTAAATGGTGGGATTTTTTTAAACCATCTTTCCTGAGTGTGTCCAGGGGGTTCTTTTGGGTTCATTGACCCCAGGTGTAGCATGACCCCTGCCACTGAAATGAATGACACTGAACTTATCTGAGCCTGAATTTCTCAGACGTTTTTCTCTTTTAATCCTATTGCAATGTCTATAACTGCTCAGATGCATATTTTTAGTACAGCAAGTAATATCTCACCCAAAAAGATGTTTGTGTATAAACTTAAAAGGAAAGACTGTCATCTTTTTTCCCCCCGCATTACTGTTGCACAAGAGCCTAGAGTCTTTTGTTTTAAATATTTGATACTGTGTAATCAGAATCCATCTGAGCCTAAAGCGTTACCACTTTTAATATCAATTATACCCTCCTTGCAGGGGGCTGATCAGACATGTTTATATATAAATTTTTCCGAAAATTATGGAGTCTGCTGTATTTCTCAAATGTGTATGTTCTCTATAGGGCTCCTCACAGCTACTGAAAAACTGGCTTGCCATTGGAATAGTATTAATCTCTGCAAATCTCTATTTTGACTTTGGCACAAGGTTACTTGAAGTTATTGGTTTCAGTGTCAAAGAGAGAACTTCTTTAAGTTCCACGGCTGAACAAAATTAAATTGCGTGCTGGACATCTTTCTCTTTCACCTGTTAAAGTGTTGTTAAATGGCTTCCCAAAGAAATACAGGGACTTAGAAGTTGCATCCAGGTCATAAAAACTCTCCATTGGGAACTAGCTCTCTTTTCTATGAAAAATTTCAACCTCATTGATGCAGAATATCCTAGCAATAAGGAGCACTACACTGGCTAGTTAAAAATTGACTCAACTCTGCTGAAAATCTGTCTTCCTTCCTTTTGTAGTAATGAATATGGGCAGAGATGTGAAGACACTTCAGTATGGGCTCTGTGAAGTAGGAGCTCACCTGCTCGGGTGTGCCCTGTCCAGCACTGCTGAGCAGAGGTGTCTGAAACGGCTGTGGATACCTTTGCAACACAGTCCAAACGAGCTCCCAAAACCGCTGGTCGCTGGCTGCAGTGCTGTCCTTATGTTTTATAATAGCAAAATGAGATAATAATGGAAGTCATCTTTGTAAAATGCATAAACATGAATAGCCACAGAGTGAAACTCCATCCAGTGCAGGCTCCAGAAATGCCGAGTACCCGGAATCCGCAGCAGTGAGCCGGAGACATCGCAGAGGGCAACTGCGGTAATTTAATGCGGAGATAATCCCGGTGAGATAACGGGGTAATGGCTGTGTTAGGGGAAAGGGCTTGGCGTGAATAACCTGCTAATAGCACTTGTGTGTCTCAGGTGCTAAAAGCAGCTTAACAACCCGCAGCTGAGCGCGTGTGGCTGTGCCTGTTCTGTGTGGGCACCTCCACGAATGGATGTGTGTGTGTGTCCTGGTGACAGCCGAGGCATCACAAATACAAATGAAGAGCCAAACGCCACCTTTGTCATCAGGAAGGCTTGGTTATGTTGAGCTACTCCATTTGTCTTACCTGATTTATCCATTGGTGATAAAACTGACGCTTGCCTTTATGTGAAGAATCCAGAAAACAGCCATGGTTTCTTGGTAAATAGGTGGAGAAATCACTCCAGCGTTAAAAGGCTGGGAGTAGTGTTGTCAGAAGTAAAGATGTGCTTGAAAGTACGCTTTTGAAGGCTTATGCACTTATTTGCTTTGTCATTGTCAACACTTTCTGTGCCAGGTGGAGATAAGATCCTTTATTCCAGTAACTTGTACACCTGTGAACACTTTTCGTTAAGTAATCCTTGTTTGCTTAGTAAAAGAGGGCTTTGCTTTTGAGTTAGAAATATCCTCAAGATACGAGTGCTTTGGTATGCAAATCTGATACTCAACTATCTTTATGCTCCGTGACTGGCAAGGTGGTCTCTGTGCGTGGGAACTAGAGAAAGTGGGAAGAGAAGAATGGACAGAGAGAAGAAACAATTTTTAGCTTTTTTAATAACTGGCTGAAAGAAGATTAACAAACCATCCTGGGGACAGGTATTTAAGAGAGCTAGCAAGCCATGAATCTGCACCCCTAAATAGCTAGGGAGGCCAATATTTTTGCTGGAAAGAGGAATGTCAGATTCCCTTGTTCCCTGAGGATTTTTGAGATATATAAACCAGGCTCATGCGACTTGGCCACTCTGAACTTCGAGGAAAGAGCATTTGTCGAGTAGAGTGCCCAAAAATCTGTGTCAATGCTTCTCGGGAATGGCTTGTGAATGACACTGTGATCTCACAAGTAGGAAAGGAATGGGAACGGAAAGAGACGTGATCATTGCTGGGAGAAAAAAATGTTGATAATGTAATGTAGGCAAGTTGAATTTTATCTGCAGATTTTCTGAACTCGCTTATTTGCTGTTGGTTGACATGTCTAAATTCTTAATGTCAATTACCCACAACGAGGAGGAAGGGGAGAAGGGGAAATTACCCCCCGTGCTGTCAGCACTGAGAGCTGCACTATTGACGAGGAGCATTTCCCAGCTGTGTTTGAAGGTCGTTTGCTTCATCAGCCACCTCGGCTGCGTTGTTAAAGAGAGATACAGCAATCGCTCACGCGAGCTCAGCCTGACAAACAGAAAGCCTTTGACGGAAACGCTGTTGTTGGGATACACATTCGTAGCAGGGCTTTCTTATGATGCTACCACCTATTTCAGGAGCATGAGGGCTGCCCAGACGGCAGGCTCGGATTCCGGGCTGCGCTGCCTCTCCCCTGCCGGGGCAGCAAGGTGGTGAGCGGAGCAAGCCCCGAGGAGCCGCGTTTGGCTGGAGAGGGGCACTGATGTAATGTGCCGCTTCAGTCCGCCTGCTGGGAGCGAGGGGAAGCCGACCCTTTGCGTGGTTTCTCTCCTGGTTTTGCTTTTTTCCTAAGGATAAATTGCCCTCAGGTTTCAGGAGACCCTTTTGGTACATGATACAATTTTGGCTTTTATGATTAGTTGCGAGGGGAAGCTACGAACGTGGCTTTCTAACTCCACGTGCGCAAAAGGCTTGCTGAGCTGGGATATTTTCAAGAGTTCCCAGACCGTTTTGTGCTAGGCTGAATTTAAACCTCAGCACAACCATTCCAGCTGAGCTGCTGGGTGTTATCACCGAGACCACAGGTTTGTCCTGTAATTTTGTCTGCGTTCAGTAGGAAATGCCTGGACTTGGGTGTCATTAACCAGACAAACAACATTACATCCGTACCTGCAGGATCTAACCTGCGAGCACATCTGAATTTGGCAGGCTGTGTGCGTGTGTTATCCACGTGCATTTTGCATGTGTTTTTATATTAGTCTGGAGGTGTTTGGGCAAGTGGAAAAAGCAGAAGCCTGCGAGAGCTTACAGGGATACCATAAGATTGTCGTTTGCTTGAGTGGCAAGTGAAAGGGCTCATCCAGGTGTCAAGGAGGATTTGAAGAGCATTAACAAGAATGAAGAAATTGGGTCAGACAATCTGCAGCCCAGGCAACAAGGACAGGGCATCTCGCTGCCTTCCAGCTTCAAGAGCTGCTCTGAAGGTAGTGCTTTTGGGATCAGGGATTTAATCTGGGCAATATAGTTATGGTTTTTCCTCCCACCAACACGAATGCACAAACCCGTTTCCCTGGCAGAAATTGCAAGAAAACACTTAACAAAGGGTGACAATGGAAGCTTCATAGGAACCTGCTGACAAAACTGCTTAAGGGACAATTTGTGTCAAGTACAAAATTGCATTTGAAAAAGGTATGTAAAAGAAATAACAGTGCAAATTAACATAAGTCAGAACGTGTACAATTTTCTCCCTCGGTTTTAAGAAATTTCTAGCCATGTACAGTAAAACATTCCTTATTCCTGCCCTGCTCAATTCTCTGTTTGAAGGAATTCCCTTGTTACGTGGCTGTGGCTGAACAGAATAAATTGCCCAAGGTGTTGTCCTTAATGGACTAAAATAATTGCTTTTTTTGTAAATATTTTAAATACAAGCAGAAAGTGCCCTTTGGTTTACAAATTGTTCCCGGGTTACCGTCAGCACATGTAAAATAAATGTCCAAAACACTCAGAAATTGTAATGAGAACTTAAGGTATGTCATGAAGGTAGGCAAAGCAGAGCCATGTTGGGATATATATTGTGGGGAATGCAGGCTGGCAGTCAGTCCTCTCCAGCGGAATAAGAAAATGCGTAAGGACTTGATTCCAGATTTTTTCACTAGGGATAGCAGAAGGAAATATTACACTGTCCACCTCTCAGTGCATTGACTACAGATGTGTCAGTGACAGCTTCCTCAGGTTCAAGTTAATATTGAATTAAGGTTTCTTGCATTCGGACCTCCTGAGTTGCTGGAGACCTAACAGCAGAACATGGATCAATTTCTGGCTGTCAGCAATCCCTCTGAGCAGTTCACAGGGATAGGAACTGTGTACACACACACATATATATGTGCCAATCACATTCTAATTCAGGAAAGTGAATTTCCCTGCTTCATTTTATGGGAAGTTACAGCTGTATTCACTACTAGTCCAAAAATTCTTTGCAGCACTTGTTCCCGGTGGGTCAGGACCTCTATTCTGAGTCCATGTCCTTACTGGGAGGGTTCCCATGTGTGGAACCTTCCCCTCTGCCCAGGCTCAGCACCGTGCAGCTGTTTTTGCTCCATTTCACAGATTTACCACCTTTCTAATCCCACTGTTCGTAATATGCTCCTAAAATGAAGAATTTCATGAAAAAGAGTTGGGTATAATGGAAGAGGAAAATGTTTTTAATAAATTAAGGGCTACACATTGAACTTTGCAACCTTCTTGAAGCCCCTTTTCCCAAAGGAAGGGCAGTTTCTCAAGAACTCTCATGAGATGTCTGGGGACAGGCTGTTCCATGTGAGCATGTGCTGGAAAATGCTGTCTGCCAAGATGAAGGTTTTTGTGCTAAAACTACAGTAGCTTTTGTTGGCTCTTTCTATTTCTTTTGGTAGCTGAGCAGGATAAGGGTTAGCTCTGCTCAGGGTTAAGCCATGACCAGGGATTTTGTGTTGTCTCAGGTGTTTTTGTAGAGAAGGTTGTTGACTTCCTTCCTACCTGTGCGCAGCTCAGTCTGCCTTGAACCAGCCCCTCATTTACCTGCAGTTAGTCCCTCTGCTGTTGTCACTTTGCACCCCAGAGGTGATGGATTTCAAGGAAGAAGGCAGTGATTTCTGGAAGTGTGTTTTGTAAAGTAATTTAAAAATGTCTGAAGCAAAAGCTGCTGTTTATTGTGCAGCAAGCGTTACTAACATAAGCTATTAGAAAACTTTCTTTCTCCTCTTCCATAACCTGCTCGTAACTTTTCCATCTCGGCATTACATCACATCAATTTGTAAACAATGCAATTACCGTTTTCTAGGGGAACATAAACTCCTCATATTATGGTTTTTTGGTTTGTTTTGTTGTTTTTTTTACTTTTGAGTATGCTGCAAATCAATTCTGTATGAACGCTACTTCTCTGAAAAGATGCAAGATCTTCTGAGAATATCTATAAATCCTCCTCTTCCCAGCATTGCTAGTGGGGCTGGAAATAGAAACTGAGAAGGTGAGGGGTGTGGTCTGCTAATGCCTTTCTCACTTTGAGAATAGCCTGCTTTGATGAGCTCTAGGTGAGGCTGCAGCTAAAAGCTCTTTGGAGGCTGCAGTGATTTGCAGGCAGGGAGAGCTTTTGTTATTTCTTTAATGATCGCGTTGGCCCTGCCCTCCTCAGTCCAGCCTCTCCTGTTAATTGTTTGTTTTCTGGGCAAACCATCTCTAGTTTGGATCTACTCTTCGGGAAAGTTACTCACTTATAATGTTTGGATATTATAGGTAAAAATGGTGTATAAAGGAGGAGGGAGTGAGTAAGTGAAGGATCTTGGCTGGCCACTCTTTCTCCATTTGCTCAAGAAATGCAGTAATGAGACAATAAGCAAAATATTGTGTATATCTCCTTCTCCAAGTGCAAAATGCCTCCTCGTGGAGCTTATTTAACTTAATTGTGGCATGCTTTGGTAGGGTTTTCTGGTGGGTTTGGTTTTCCAAATAAATGGAAATAATTCCACTGTTGCTGGGTGACACCACAGACACTGAGGTGTAGATCTCTACCCTAGGATTCTGCTTAAATCCTTAGAGATATTGGTGTTTTCTGGACTGTTGGAAGGAAACAAAAGCTGCAGTAAGTAGACAAAACACATAGTCTTTAATGGGCTAAGAATAAAACTCGAAGAAATATTGTGAATTTGCTCACTAAAGTTTTTCAGACCTATTTTTGGCTGTTTGAACACGTTGACTCTTACATAAGGTTCATTCAGAATATACAGACTGTTCGGTAAATATTTCCAAATGCGAAAACTCAGATTTTCACCCGTTTTGTCTATGTCTTTCACATTTGAAAACAGGCCATGGTAGGATTTCAGATCCATTTCTCCAGTAGCTGCATGGAGTTCTAGCATGGATTCACAAGCACATGTCATATATTAATAATGTTGCAGTAAAGTTAGAGCTTGGGCAGGAGAAAGGAGAGAATTTGATGTGTGAATATTTAAATAAGTTCTGTATCTTCACAAATACATGTGGTGATCTTTTTTAATTTTTTGTGTGTGTGTGTCATGTCTGCCACACTGCCAAGGTGGGGCTGTGCTGATGAGCTTTGCAATACAGCTGCTCAATCACAGAGCTGCTCCATGGTGCATTTAACCAAGGAAATAAATGCCTGATTCCCTGCTCGTAGCTGTGCTTGGAGATCAGACTCTGCACAGAGCAAAGCTGACTTTTAGCCAGCTGCCCAGAGAGGCAGAGGTTGCACTTGAGCCCAGCCTTGTGTTCCTGAGATTCTCTGCCAGTAGAGGAAAAATGGGAATCTGATCAAAACCTGTGGAGGAACTCCGGTCCCAGGTGCAGGACTGAGCTCTCTGGTACCACGAGATAACCTCGTTATCTCTCTGTTGTTACCAGATGCTGAGGGTGCCTTTCACTGCAGAAGTGCAGCTCAGGCCCCTTCTATATTGGCAAAGTTACAGCTTCCAAAAAAAGAACTTTTTTTTCCCCCCTCCCCACTGAAAACTACCTAACATTTAAAAAGATAAATCGTCTTTTATTCAGTTTGCTACTTCTTGGCTGCTCCTACTAATTTTAGGTATAACTTCAGTGTGAATATGTGGTGTTGTTGAAGACCAAGGCTCCAAGAGAACCACGGGGGTCTGAGGTTGGGGCAACGCATTTCACTCTATGGCATTTTCTGTCTGAAACACTGCAGTGCAGTTGGGATTAGCCTGGTCTGCTTAGGTTAAAGATATCTCTTTTGCTGTACTTTTTTCTATTAGAGTTCTACATACTAAAGTTTGCCCTAACTTCCTCTTGCTTGTGAAAAAACTCTGCAACTATTTGGTGACAAACTCAGAGAAGGATAAAATGAATGCCCTGATACCCATACCTTCCATCTGACCACTGTTTGTTAAATTCCGTTAATCTGGAGCACTGTGTGAGGGTTGTTGCTGTTGCCAGTAAGAAAAAGGAGATTAAAATCTCAGATCCTGTACGACTTGCCTCGTCTTCTGCCTTCTCCAGCCTGACATAAGTGTTTCCAAGCACACACAGAATAAATAATAGGGAAGGGGAAGTGTTGGAGAGATTTTAAACAAAACAAAGGCTTTCCAGCCCTGCCAAGTTAAATAATTTTAAATACTTTTTCCTTTCAAGAAATGGAGTTTAGAGACCAGCATTGCAAATAAGCAAGTATCTCCTGAATATTAATCCCTGCTCCCATTCAAGATTTGTTCAGTCTGTGGGCTGATATGGTCTGAGATTACTTAAGGAAATCATGACAGGGCAAAAAAGCTAACTCTAACATCAGAGAGAGGGCTCACACCCTCCTCTTAGGTAACCTGGAGATGAGTGACCTGTACAATCCCAACAAGTAGCGTGTTGCGGGTTCTCCACAGAAAAGAAACATGGAAAATCTTCCAGGGGGAAAAAATTATTAAAAATCTTAAGGCCCAGAGTAAAATAGCATTTAGTGAAAGCAAATGTTGACCAAAACCAAGGCCTAGTGCTAATAACAAATATCTGAAACACGAGGAAATGTAGGCTTCTGGGTGACTGACACCGTGCGCCAGAGGAAGCAGACTCCAAACCCATCTTGCTGGTGTCTGGAGATGCACTCTTTGAAGGATGATGATCTTGGCAACAGCAGTTTTGGAGTCACTCCCTGGGTAAAGCAGGGAGCCACTTTTGGGGGAGATGCTGTGCCTGGAGCTGGCAGCAGCTGTGGCTTGGGCTAAGGCTGCACAGTGATGCTCCTCTCCCCTGTAAGGTGAGCTGTTGGGCATCTCTGTGGGCAGGGAACAAGCAGCAGCCCCCTTCGTGTGCCAGCCCTGCCTGACCCTTCTCTGCCACCTCCTTCCTTTGCAATCAGGAAGCTGTTCTGCCCTGTATATTTTTGGGAATATGATCCATTACGTATGGAGAGTTTTATTACAAAATGCACATTAAATATGTAAATACATGTGTATGTTTGTGCACACACACTTTTTTTTCCCCCAAAAGCATTAGCAATTTTCTATTAACATGTTTTCTCATGGAGGAAATGACAGTTTTGCCTATACCCCTTGATTTTTAAATTTTTTTTGAATTAAAAATGACATTTTACTTTAGAGGTAGAAGCTCCTGAACCAAAAAATTTTGGGTCAGTGTGATGTTAATCCTCGTTCACCTGAATTGCTGTCATCCCTTGCAAATGTTCCTACTGAGATGGGGCATGTCCCTGTTCTCTTCCTGGCTTAGGCCTTTCCTTTGGGCTTCTTCTCTTGTGATACCCTTTGTTTGACCATTGCAATGTGTTATTTAGACTCATAAATTCCATGCAAGACAAAATGCTTTTTATTCAAAGCATAGCTTTGTGTTTCGATTTGATATTAATGAAAAAAAAATATACCGCCTTTGAAATTTTCTAGTACTTCGTGTTCTACAAAACATGCATGATGTTTTGGCTCTTAATCTGAGTTTTGGCATGCTACTTGGATAAAAAAGCCAGTGCTAAAATATCAAGTGACATGCTGAACTTCCCATTTTTGCCTAGTTCTCGCCTGTTTACGCTGTTCCAGCCTCAGTGCTCTCAGTCTGCTCTGCAGCATTGCAAAACCTCGTATTTCACACCAGCCGAGGCTTCAGCTTGTCAATAGTCAGTTATATGTATCCCTACCAGAACAGAAGGAAACCTGACTTGCCCAGCTCGTAGTAAACAGAGAGTAGCACATGGCAGGGGCTGGAAGGGATGGCACCACAGCATCCTCAGTGCGGTGTCAGCAGCGCGCCCAGTGCGTGACTTACACCACATGTGATCTCTCTGATCACAAGAGAACCTCCCATAAATCCATCTGTTCCATCAGCTTTGTCCACACACTCTCTCTCAGCTCTCAAACCAAACTGCTGCTGCTTTACCTTTCCTTTTTGTTTTTTTTCCTCCCACCCACCCCGTCTCCCCAACAGCCCTGGCATCACATTCTCTTTTAACCTCTGTGGCTGTCACTTTGTGACTTCCTGTTACTTCTGTGCTGGAGTCATACATTTTCCTGAATATATTTTCCTGAATATTTGCATGTTGTCAAATATTTCAGCCAAGGTCACCCATCTCTACTTTAATTGCCACCCCCCTTTTTTTTTAATTATTTTTGAGAAATAACAGTTCTGCCCAGATGGTGCTTTTTTCTGGGTGTGTGACTAGTACATTTCCTACCTTCCTAATGAGGCTTTTAGTAGCAAAATAACATTCAGCTTCTAGGTCCCATGCAAAATGCCCTTGAGACACAGCTGCACAAGCAATAAAATGAGAAATTCACATTGCATTCTTGGTTTCTACTGCATCTCTTTATACGCTGTCAGTCTGACTGCAGCACAGCTGAAAATTGAGATCTTTTCCTGTGGTCTTCATGCCTTTTTATGAGCTTTAATTGAAATGTAGCTTCTTCTTGGAAGTCTAAACTGTCTGTTGATGCCAGTTCACAACTCAGTTGACCTAAGTCTAACATAATAAGAGACCAGTTTAAAACAAACAAAATCCCAAGGTACTACCACTAAAAGGTTTTATTCCTGATGTTCTAGAAAAAGTCTCACGTAGAACAGTTTTCCAGTAAGATAAGACATAAAAGTTCAACTGTTTCACTGATCTACTTCAGGTTTTTCCTGAGTGATTGCTGAAATCTCAATCTTAATTAAACAAATAACAGAATTCAGCATGGATGCCTCTCTAATCCAATGTGTCCATTTGGCCAACTCCTTAAGTGTAGGATTGGGCAGTGTGTGGGTTAAATGAGATTCATCTACTTCGAGGTGGATGTCTCAAATAATTGGTGGAGTCTTAGCTTAGAACTGTTTCCCATTTGCTGCCAACCTGGAAAATAATTTTTAAAAAATCTCAGTGACTATTTCAGATGCAGACCTTTAACAAAGATGGATCCTTTCTCTTCTGTACCGGAATTCTGGGAAGATCTCATGATGCATTTCACATAATCCCCTATGATAAAATGGAAGAAAAGTTTCTCCTGGAATAAAACACCTATGATCACCTATGCCAGCAGGCCTGGTGGCTGGTTGAAAACACTTCCATCCACCTTATTAAATTCTACTCAAAGGAGACAGGGAAGAGCAGCATATTTGAGCAGAGTATGTTATCTGAGCACTTCAGCACCTCTCTGCCTGCCTGAGTGTGCTCTCCTCTGCTCCTGTCACCATCTCTGCTGCAGCCTGGAAGATGCCACATGGGGAAATGGCATCTCAGAGTGCCACCAAGCATTCCTGGTGTCCCCAGCATGGGCAGAAGGGACAGAGCTCTGCAGTGTTGTGGGAAGGGATGTGTGTGGTGATTGGTGTGCTTGACCCAGGTAGGAAGAGTCTTGGGAGGGCTGGATTAGATGCCATGGGGAGAGGCTGTGGATGGAGCAGGGTAAAGGATGGAGTAAAGGTAAAGGAGGGCTACTTCCCTGCAGATGACCTTTGGCTCAGTTCCCAAGGTATGGATTCATCCAACAATCAGACCACTTGGTGAAATCACCCTCTTCAGCTGCTGCTGAAAGGACAAAGGCTTTCTTCCCTATCCAAGCATTGTTTTCCTTAAGCTGGTCATAGACTCGTAGTTCCTGCTGTAGTTTCTTAAAACTGCTTTGGTTTTTTGTTAGTTGTTGGGGCTTTTTAGAAATAGTTAAGGGGTATTATTCAGCTGTGTGTGAGGCTATAAAAGTTTGTGTTGGTGATGCAACAACAAAAACGAAATTGTGAGTAATGTAGCCATGACCAGTGTTTTGACTATGTGCCAAGACTAAAATCCAGCCAACACAGCAAAGAATAACAGAACTCTCAAGATCACAAAATCTCTATCTTACATGTATTTTCTGCAGCTGCTTTTATAGATTTTTCTCTTGGTTCAAGATAGGGATTACAGTTCTGACTGTCTTACCTGCAACACCCTTTTTTCTCTCTTTATAAGCACCCTATAACAAAGCAGACAACTTCCCTAAGTGCAGAACTGTAACAAAACAAGACCATATGGACCCAGTCTTGAGTGATAATTGCCTCTTGAAAGAAAAGGATGGCTCTCAGGTCTTGAATGTTAGCAACCTAACTCCACTTTGACTGAAATCAGCTGCTGAGGTTTTCCAGGGAATTCTGTGCAAGAGCAACCAGGCTCCAGATGAACGACAGCCTGAAGATGAAGATAAGAGGGAGGGGTTTTCTTTGCTCATTTTACAGCCTTGTGGAGGTTGTGGCAGAACTCCATGCTGTCTGCTGCCTAACATAGTTTTGTGAATTTTTTTTTAAGGGAGGCATCATAGAAATTAATTTTCCTATGTCACCTGATGTTAATGTGACAGCATAAGCCTTGAATGTGTTTTGGGTTTGGTTATGGGTTTCTTTCCAACTGCAGGTTAGTTTTCTAATGGGCTTAAATAGCAGACCAGCTAATGCTTATCCAGTATTTTTGGACATTCTAATAGCATAGCTTGACATTCATATTTTTTTTAACTAAAAATTATGGTTATTTCCTGAGATTTGGATACACTTAAGGTTTTAATGTAAGAAATTGATTTTTTTTAATGTTAGAAGATTAAGTATTTAAAGTTATATTAATTTCAATGAGTTACAATTTAAATTTGTTTTGTTTCTAAGTAGCTTTGTTATCCATATAATTAGCATATACTGTATCATTTATAGGTAATATCTATAATATCGCTGTCGTGCTAATTACAAGCAGTAAAACTACTAATTCATTCAGCACTTTCTCTTTGCCTCCTGCAAGTGAGAAATGCAGGTTGGGCATAATCTTTAAGTTTGGTCGTTAAAAGTAGTTTTGGATTTGCGAGCTGAAAATGTGTTGTTTCAGTTTAAAATTAACACTGTTTGGAAGCATCCTTGCCCCTGTTCTTTGAAGTCAGCAAATGCTGAAACTTGTAACCCTATGCCTCGTTAGAAAGAGGCTGCAAGGAAGATGCTTGTGTGCTATTTAAATATTTGCAGCTGTCTGGGGTGCAGATGGGTCTGAGAGCTCCACAACAGCCCAAAGCCATGTTACCAAAGGGTTTGGGCTGGGAAGTGAGGCTGAAACTGCAGTGAGGATTTCTCGTAATCCACTGAGCGCGTGTGGTGGCTGGGCTGCCACAGACAGGAAACGTTGCCACATCCTACAGTGCCAATGCCAACTACGCTCTTTGAAGGACTCCCATTAAGCAGCTGGCCTGGCCTGACCCAAGGATGGATTTGCAATGGAAATCCTGTGCAGTTGGATGGCCCAGGAGATGTGAGGGTTGCCAGGGCCCCTGCACACATCAGAGGGGGCAACAGATAAGGAGCCCTTGGCCAGTGAATGTTGTGCACACTCCCACTGAGGCTGTTCTGCTGGTAGCCTTTGTAATTTGGTATTGTTATTTTTGCAGTGCATACCCACACAATCAAAAGTAGTTTCTTTTAATGCTGCAGAACATAATTATAGGCCTGACAGGCTCTGACAAGTTGGTTGAGACATTTATTCTTGCAGCCGGCAGATGCTTAAATGATTTTGTATTGGAAAATGCTGTCTGTGAAATGTTCTGTCTTAGTCGCTGTTACTAAACCCAGATTCATAATGAAGTCTAGCATCAAATATTTATGCAAGATTACTTTAATCCGTAAATAGTTTTAGCTATGAAAGATAAAAACAGCTGAGAAAATTAGTCAGGGGGCTTTCAGAAGTTTGTGTTGCAAAACAGTGATGTGTTTCTTTTCTGGTCTCCTGAAGTTGTTACCCAGCTGGCACTTTACAGAGAAAGAAGTCCACGATATCCATTGCTGCATGAAAGACATTCATGTTCTCAGGTATTAATAGCACTGTAACCTATCCCTCTTGGGTCACTATTATTAAAATCCTCTCACAAGACCCATTTGGAAAAGCAGACGGCTTTATATGATAACCATGGACCAGTCATAAATAAAACACTTTCCCACAGAGTTGTCCCAAATCAGATTGGTTCTCATCAGGAAAAGCCAAAATGGTATGCACTGACTTCTACCTCTCCCTCCTACCTCTGAGTTTAAGCTGTGTTTAAGCAAGCAAACCCTCATCTGCCATGAGCCAACTTCCAGCACTTGTAAAGCCACAAGGAAGAGAGGGATGTCTTCAACTCTTTGAGCTCTTACTCAGAGGTTTTGACATTGACTGATTTTCTTTTAATGAGTTGAGTCATTATTTGGAAGCTTCAGTAGCTGGCGGTTCATCTGCAGCATGGTTGAGTCTGAAAGTGGCTGCAGCCTGATCCTATGGAATTGCACATTCCCTAAATATTTTAATAACGGCAAATCTCCCCGGGTCCACTTTTTCTGGCTTACACTCTCTGATGAAGGGCACTACAGAGGCTCTGCTGATCCCTACCACGAGGGAGGCATAAATCTCAACCAGTGACTCTGCTTACAACTTTGTTTTTTGTAAGGTTCCTAAAAGTAATCCCTTTCTAGCCACTAATCTGACCTAGTTACTATAAACTGATTTCTCTAGGATGAAAGGGTCTGTCTTTCCTCTGGGACTACTGCAGTGGGACTCTCACATATTGCTTAATGGTTTTTGTACTCTCATCTGTGGCTGTGGAATTTGGATACCATCCACTGAAGTGTTTGTATAGTCTGTGTAGCTGTTATATCTGTATATCTCAGGAATATTTAAAAGTTAACGATCTTGGTCAATTCCTTTCCAGTTTGGAGAACGAAATTGCTTGTTTTAGTCACAGAGTTTTGTTGTTATTTGTTCACAGTTTTTTGTGCTTGTGTGTGGGTAAAAATTTGTCAAGGGAAAGCTCAACAGAAAAAAGCACTGAATTTTGTTCTGAAGCTAATGAAACTATTGCAGCTATTGCCCTTGTAAGTGTAATCTTGACTTAGCTGTTCTGAAAGTTGTGACATCATTAGCTGTGTCAGTGAAAATTGGGTGTTGTAGGAAGGCTTGGACAAGGGAAAATGGTAGTTCTACTCTGACCAAAAATAATCCCAGGAAAACTCGTTTTTCTGAACAGGAACCTTCAGCTCTGTGTCAGGCAGAGGATTGTAATAGGAAGCTGGGAATTGCAGGGAAGTGCCTCTGTGATTTGTGCTTCCAGCTGCACAAATCTCTAAGATAACCACAGTCCTTAGGTGATGTTCTCCTCTCTGGTCCCGTTTCTCTCTAGATATGCACACGATGGGGCTTTCTTGCTACAGTGGCTCCTTTGGGTGATGTCTTAAGGAACGCAGATGGGACTAAATAAACCCCAGTTAGAAAACCTGAGGACAAATGTCTCTGAGAAGAGAGAAAAAAGCTGCTTCTTACCGCTGTTACTCAGTGGTGTGTAGGTTGTTGAGCTGTAGGTAGGTACTGTGCCTCCACATGCTGTTTTCATAGAGGCACTGAGAAAGCTGAGGGATGGTGCTGTTTACATGTGATAAAAAGGAGCCTTGGAGCTGTGGGCTGGCTACAGACTGCCAGCACCACAGGGTTTGTTATCTCACTGGCTCTCCCAGCAGCTCGGTGCAGACAGCGGCTAACATGGAGGAAGGATTGCGTTCTTGAGGACTCCTCCAGTGATGCCTCTGGAAGTGAAAGAGCAATTTCCCAGACTCCTTCTGCTCAAGTGAAGCAAAACTATTGCTGTTGATCATTGCTGGTTCTCTCCAGCAAAGGTCATGGAGCAAGCATGAGATTTAGTGCTTTGATTTCTTTATTGAAGTCTTGGAAGGATTAAAGCCATCAGGTTCTCCTCTACTGATGAATGTGTTAGAGAGAAGCCCAAACCCTTCCTCTAGGATAGTAACTGTTGATTTTTGGGTGCTTCATGTAGCACTTCTTATTCATACAGGTCTCATAAAGCATTTGGTAAAAAATACATTTTGCCCCAAACTCAGTTAAAGAAAACAGTTCCAGCATAGTCCCTTGGATTACACAGG
This sequence comes from Lycocorax pyrrhopterus obiensis, assembly GCA_014706295.1. Taxonomy (NCBI): domain Eukaryota; kingdom Metazoa; phylum Chordata; class Aves; order Passeriformes; family Paradisaeidae; genus Lycocorax; species Lycocorax pyrrhopterus. The sequence continues at coordinate 72,613,321 of JACSVZ010000015.1, read as the reverse complement.
AGAAGAAAGAGGCTTTCTTCTTTTCAGGAATAAAAAAAAATCGGAGACTTAAAAGCAGAATTGCAGAACATCACTTCTTGCAGACAGGAATCAAGTGTGTAACTACCAGACTTACTCTGGATTATGTGTATGCTGTAGAAAGGGGTTTCTTTTTATGCTTCCTTTCTGTACCTACTGAATATCTTGGAGTTCTTCTACCCCCGTAGGCACCTGGGAATTAGCTCATAAAGAACACCTTTTTTCAGGCATCTGGTTTTAGTGTCTATGAAATCCACAGACAGGAACAGGACTGGACAGCTCAAGAAGGGACTGTACAATTATTGTTGTGTTTCCCTGCGAGATGCACAGCTTGGATTCCCACTGTTACTTGCACTTTGTGTCTGCTCTTGATGCCACACATTGTTCACCAAACTCCCATGGGAAAGTTTATTTACCATGCAACTCCCTATTTCATTTCAGAAACTGAAAAATAATGATGGTGTGGTCATTTCACTGATGGTGTGAGCTGTATGAGAATTATTGCAGGGTCTGACAGCAGTCATCCCAAAGGCTTGCTCAGGGCTCTTGAAATATTTCCATTCCTGATGGGAGAGCTGCAGCTGAACCTCTTAATGTGATAAGAGACATCGAGAATATAAGAGGGCTCCAGCAGGTATTTAAAGCCTTGGAAGGTCTGATTTTATAGGTCCATAATCACATATTCAGAGTGCTTCATTACTCTAAATTAAAGGTGTGATAAGCGAAGCAACAGCAACTTTTCACAGAAGTCAAGAGAAGGCTGCCTGCCTCAGCTGAGCAAGTGCCTGTGTGGTTCAGAACAAGCCAGGAAAATGCTATTTGTTCCACCTCCTGGGGAAAAAAAAATAAAGGGAAAGAATTGAGGAGAGACAGATGTCAGGGAGCAAGGACAGGGAGAAAAGGAGAAGAATATCTATATCTGGCCAAAGCTCCTGTTAAGATTCCATAATGGAATACAGCAGGTGAGGAAATGTAGAAGTTCTCAATTATAACATCAAGCTTCCCTGCGCTGCACAGCCCGGGTACTACCTTGCATCTTTCACTAGCTTACCACTTACCCAAAGAAAGACACATGGTTCAGCTCAAATTCACTAGAAATGATGAACGTCTGTATTTCCTAGCAAAAGAATGCTTAATATTGAAAAGGAAGATTGTAGCATCCTAGATTTTTGTGTTTAATTTCCCAGAAGAAAACGTAGAAGCACTGAGTGCAGAAAACACTTTAGCAAGGCTTGCAGCATTAGTCCTGGGAAGTTACACAGTCATTATTCTGGCAGCTCTGTAGCCTGTATGCGTGTGCCTTCTGTAGATATAAGAATGCAACGAGCCCACAGCTGTGTGATTTACCATTTTATTTGCCTTGCAGCTATAGGAATACATTAGAGACTGTCATGGTTTAGTTCCAGCCACCAGCTGTTTGCTCACTTCCCCCCTCCACAGCCAGTGGGATGGGGAAGAGAATCCAAAAAAAGGTAAAACGCGTGGGTTGAAATAAGAACAGTTTAATAATTGAAATAAAGTTAAATATTATTATAATAATAGTAGGAAAGAGAGAGAGGAATAAACCCCAAGACAGGCAAGTGATGCACAATGCAATTGCTCACCACCCACTGATGGATGCCCAGCCTGTCCCCCCAGTGATCAGCAGCTCCCAGCCAGCTCCTCCCAGTGTATGCATGGAATGTGAGGTGCTGTGCCATGGAATATCCCTTTGGCCACTTCGGGTCAGCTGCCCTGGCCATGCTCCCTCCCAGCTTCCGCTGCCTCTCCTCACTGGCAGAGCTGGGATGCTGAAAAGTCCTTGACTCAGGGTAAGCACCACTGAGCAACAACAAAAACATCAGTGTGTTATCAATGCTACTCTCATCCTAAATCCAAACCACAGAACTGTACCAGCTACTAGGGACAGAATCAGCTATGCCAGTCGAAACCAGGACAGGAGTTAATGTATCTAGAAACCTGTTGGCTCTTTGGTTGCCACTCAACGTTAGTTCCTCCACTGCCTTCTAGGCTGTGCTTGCTTGGTGCTCTTGGAGGACACAGCTCTGTTGTGATGTAGGCTGGGAACTGCTCTAGTCCCAGCATAAGAAGCTCACAGCAGGAGTAAATTCTATTCCTGAGGGCTGGGGCCCCAAATGGCTCTTCTGGCATCCAGGAATTGTTGAGGCAAAGGCAAGATGCATCTCTGACAGGAAAGGCAAGGAAGCTGATATTAGGAAATCAACACAGAGCCATATAGCCCCTTATGCTATTTTAAGGAGAGTGGACGCAATCTTTGGGTGTGCTAGCAGGAAAACAGGATGCAGAAGAAAGGACAGAACCCTTCAATCCTACTGAGCATTGGTAAGGCTTTAGATGAACCACTGAGGCCATCCTGGGTAGTACACGTTGAGGGAGGTGTGCACCAGCTGCAGAGAACGCAGAGGAAGAAGGATCAAAGCATGACTTGCAGCTTAGGAATGTTTAGTCTAGAGACAGGAAGTACAGACTAGATATTAGGACAGAGATTTGAACAATAAGGATGGTGAAGCTTTGAAATACATTGCCAAAGAAGGCTGTGGAGTCTTATTCATTGGAAGTTTTCCAAAAGACTAAGCAAACATCTGTTAAAAATGATGTAAGTGTATTTGATTCTCCCTTGGAACATGGAGAAGGAGTAAATTATGGTTAAAGAGATGAAATAAACTAGTGATTTTCAAACTCTGGGTCATGCTACTCTTGAATTCAAAGAACCTTAAAGTGTTAGCAGTGGTTATATCTAATAGCACTTGACCTTGATGTTTCTGGCCCCTATTCACATAATTGTTGCATGAAGATATATAACCCAAAAGGGAGTTGTGCTTTTCAGAAGATGAAAATCATTGTAATAAATGGCTTCTGAAGGTTCTTCCTGGCCTTCTGACTCTGTGATCCCACAGTACATTGCTGGAGCAATGTAAAGCAAAGTGGGCAGAGCAGATTGGAAATTCAGATTTCAATTTAGGTTAATCTCTATCACTCACTCTTAATGGATCAAAAAATACGATGCTGTCAGAAATTAAGCTAAATGGCCATCGGTGTTTTAAGCTGTAGTAATTTTTTTATAGCTGCTCAAAATGTTTCTGCAGAAAGACATAGGAAAGTATTCTATTTTTCTCCTCATGTAATTTTTAAAATGGGCAGGAACACTAGCTCAGTCCTGTGGACAAAGAATAATTATAAAATGTTCTTGCCTGCAGACATTTTGCTAAAAAGGCATTTGTGTGGGACAGAGCACGGCAAAACACAGGCAGTTTTGAAGGCTGACCATGAACAAATCTCCCTTTTAGTCTCAGTAATAGAGGGAGGCTGCGAATTCTGACATTGGACACAAATGAAAACATCTGTAGAAGTGCAAGAGCAAACCATGAACCAGTCAGTTTACTCAGTGGAACAATGCCTGAGTGAGGCCTACTGCCCATGCCTTAGGAAGAGACCATGCCTTTGCATCATTTACACTTGGGATTTACATCTGGCTCATCTCTGCTACTGGCTTTTAATATATGCACAGCAGAAGAAATAGAATGTTCTGAGCAGCAAAACAAAAACCACAACACCCCTCTTCCCCCCACTAGTTAATACTGCTAGTTAATTATGTGCTGTGCTTCGCTGTGTGTCCAGGTGATGTGTAGCAATTCTGTTAAGTCCTCCAGGTAACTGAGGAGTGCTCAGGATTCTTTGCAGATTTGCCTGTTCTTAGCACCAAACATCGATGTTTAGTTGTCAAATTTTACCAGGGCAAAAATAATTGATGTTGAGACTCTACTTACTCTCATCTCATGGTTAACTCATGTTTTACATGAGGTGCATGGTTGCAGCTTCTGGTGTTGTCAGAGATTTGGAGTTTAAGAGGATGTAGTGACAAGTGTCTTCATAAGAGAAAAATGACATCACCAGCCCCAGCAGTGCAGAAGTTTTTCTTTCCACTTGGTTCATAGAGATATTTCTGAATATAGGGCTCACTATCTCCCAGTATCTGTCTACTAAGATCCAAAACTTCTATTTTTATGCACAAGATCAGATTTATGAGGGTATTTTTCAGCACTTGAGGTGTTTGGATCCACCATTATTATTTAGGCCTGTATATTTTCAAATGAGATTTAAAATCATGTTTTACCTTTTTTCCTCCATTCTTTCTTTTCTCTGTTTAAGAAGTCTCTTGATTTTTTTAAAACTTTTTTCTAAGCCTATCCTGTGTTTCCACAAAAGTGTGTGCAATCTGTGGTCTCTTATCTTAGATGCATGGGTTGAACATTGCTGTAGTCAGGATAATGAATTCATGGGGTTTTTATATGTATTGATATACAAAATATCACAGAGAAACCAGGAGAGATTTTGTATAGAGCTACAGATGAAATTTTCCTCTCTAGGGGAAAAAATACTCTCTAAAAAAAGCTGATGTGGACAAAACTGTTTGAGTTGGTTTTTCCCCCTTTTATGCATACCTATCACAAGGTATTTTTGCTTAGCATCTGTGCAAGATATTTAAATAAACTCAGACCCTAGTAATTCCTGTTTTGGAACTTATCCTAGGCAGAGGAAGGAAAACATTTAGTCCTAGCTGAATCAAAGCTTAAGAACAAGCTCTCTGTTTTATTGCAGGATGCTTTTTGTTGGGGTTTTTCTCAAATACATGTAGATTTTTTGTAAGCTTTTTGTCAATGTTCTATTGCACTGATAGCTGGGAAATAGAACAAGCCAGGCATTCCTGCGCTGCCTGGCTGGGATTGCTCCGTGTGTGTGTTCCTGTGGGCACATGGATACAGGAAAATGCAGTAATTAATTGCAGCTGGGGCTTTGCCTGGGATAATTATGGGTCAAAGTTTCTAATAGATGTGGTGAGAAGGAGTTGGAGCAGGTGTGGAAGCCGCCCAGGGCTTGTCCCCAGTGGAAGGACTCGCTGAAGTGTGACATGTACTGGTGACGGGATCAGTGCTGTCTTCAATGCAAAATTCATGGGGCTTTTTTCTCCGAGGCAGAAAAGAGCTAATGATGCGAGATGGCAAAAAAATGATTATTGCTTCAATGCCATAAAACTGTGGTCCCAGTGAAGATAGCAGGAGATGTTTTAATTGGCTTGGGATGTAGGAAAGTCTTAATCATTGAATGTGGAAATTCTGGTGTGCAGCTATGGACTGATGGATTGTATTTTATATAGGGCCAAGTTATAGCTACCCAAGCAGGAGCACCTCGAGCTGCATTTGGATCCTGTTGAGAAGAGGTTCATCATTTCACAGATACATATTTGAATCTTTATTGCTAAGAGTGTGCTTGGCATAATTATGTCTGGTTTGATTCTGTGGCAGAGAGGTTTTCTGGAAAATCTGCTCAACAGTCTGATTATGTCATTACTTGGAATTGCACTCTAATACGGTGGTAAATACAGTGAAGACTTCATTCTAAAGTTACTTTTAAAAAAAATGTTGCCTGAAAGATTAAAATACACTTGAATAATCTGTTCTGAAGTATGCTTAGTACTACTGCTCTGCTTGAGCTTTTCACATTCAATGTATGCTTTTGAGAGGATGAAGTATGCAATAGTAAAAGCTGCCTTGGCATAAATCACGAAGAAATTATCATTACTGGCCTAATAAGTCTGTCTCTTGCCAAGATTGCCAGGAAGGTCATTTGGCAACAATGGTGCCTGTTCCATGGATAACGGTGTGGTGGGAACTGAAAGGAGAATAAGGATTCAGTTTATTTGTTTACAGTAATGTAAAAAACCCCAAAATACAGTTGTTTAGACAGACTCTTTGTAGCAGGTTAGATCTCCTTGACGTGTGATCCAGACATAGATGATGACAGGAAGTAGCTCAAGTTTCTTCTTTCAAAACCAGTACAGGTCACGTTAGAGAGTGATGGTGCATCTTGCTACTCCCAGCATTCACTTCTTCTGTGCATCACCAAGTAAGGGTCTTCTGCACCCACTTCTTTCATTTCGTCCTATCGCTTCTTTCGGCCAATGTCAAATCAGTAAATTTGACAGCACCTAGTAATTTCTGCAAGTGTTTTCTTGCTTGTAATTTCAGAGTGTACTCAGAAAACAAAAACTTGAGGGAACGGAAGAGAAGAAAAAAAAAAAGAAATATTTCAAGGTCATTTGATTACCATGGCATGGAGACTTCAAAACCTGTGAGAGCATGTTGACAAACACTGTGCCAGAATAACCAAGCTTTAATTCCTGCATTTGATTCCTTGACTCTCTGAGAAAACTGTGGGTTAATTCAGAAGGGTTGTAGTTTCAGCCTAAATTCCATCTAAAGATGATGGAAAGCTGATGTTCTAATCAACCATCAATGCTCTTAATGGATGTGACATTCTTGCCTAGGGTAGACCAATGGTTTAAGAACGAGCACTTCATTTTTGTTACTTGTGACATAAATACAATAACTTCTGCTCTTGTCAAAGATTCCACGTAGCTGTCTACTTACACCTCCCAAGAGCCAGTTCAATGGTGCATTGAATAGAAGCCATTTCAGTCTGTTAGTCAATCTTGGATAATTTTTGGCAGCCACGTTGGGTTTTTACCACTCTCTTATAAAGCACTGTTGCCTAGACTTGACAGGAGCTAAGAAAGAAGTCAAAGACTGGACAACTTGGGTTGCAGAACTGTTCTCTGGCATTGAATCACCTTAATCCTTGCTAATCTTATTTCAATTTTCAGAGTTCTATGGATTTTTTCTCACCTTTACTTCAATATCTATTTTGCTGCTTTACTGGCTGTGCATGACCACATCCTTTCTGTTTCACTCCCGCCTCGCCTCTTTTAAAATGCTGCTCCAGGGACCAACAAAAATGGGCTGCCAGATAAAGCATTCTCTCTAATTACAGCCAAAAAGTGCTCCTTGAAACAACGTGGAATAAGTATTTTTAAAAGAAGGCTGCCCAGTAGAAGTAGTTGTGAGCATAAGTGCAATTACTTAGGGTAAGAAAAAGTTTTAAAGCCTTTAGAGACCTGTTTCCTTCTCTACATGTTGGGTTGGTGTTTTGGGGGTTTTTGGGTTATATTTGTGTTCTTTTGTTGGATAGTTCTTTATTTTGTTTGGGGCTTTTCTTTTCCAAGGTTGCATCTCAATATCTAGAACCTGATTAAAGCACTGCAGTCTGTTCAATTCTGACAGTTTTTTAAATCTCTTTTTCAAGCCTAAAATTTTGCTTTCCGAAGCTGGCTGTTTGATAGGATTTTTAGGAAGTTCTTATACTTAATTTTTCTTTGAAGTTAGCAATTCTCCAACCTTCCCAGCCGTAAAGTTGAGCAGTCAGATGCTGTTTGGCATTGATAAATCCTGGTTTCCAGGTAACCCATGTGGGCCATTTTACAAGGTAAGAGTATTCAGACAGTGTCAAGGATATTGAAGTTGCTATGCAAGAAAATGTGCTGATGCAGGAGATCAAAAGTTAAGCTTTAGGAGTTCCTGCTGATCACATGCCCCAATTCTGTATTTGATCAGAATTCCTTCATCATATCAGCTCAGAAGGCAGTTGGAGTTTCAGTTCTGTGAAACTTTGTCATACAGGTAGACCGATTAATTTTGTTGGTTTAAATGAATGTAATTAAAACACTAATACAAATTCATTGTGCTGATGGACAAGTGAGCTGTCAGTCTCAGCATCAGCACCAGATCCAGGGTAAAAGGCAATGTGAATAATCTCCATGCCTTTTGTGATGGGTTTTTCCTGGAAATTTTGTGGGACTAAATACCAGATTATGGTGTTTAGTTTACTTTTATACTTTATATCACAACGTTCACACCACTTTAAAGAGCTGGCAGCAGCATATGCAAAATTTTACAGGCAGATCATCTATTTCAGTGTATCTTTATGAAACCTCTCCTGGTTAATTCAGGAATGGCTAACTTGCTAGCACGAACCAAAAGCAAGGGAAAAAATAAAGTAAGCAAAGATACTTCTAATGCGTTTGGGCATTGGGATGTGTGTTCTGAGACTGGTGAAAGATGCTGAGGTTTGGGTAGTGGGGTAGGGTATGACTCTACCATAGCGGTGTTTGGGCATTCCTTCTTAAACACGATCAGGTTACTTCCAGGTTGGAAACACATGTGGTCACTGCTGAGGTCTCCCCTACTGATGTTTGGAAACAGTAGCAGAGGCAGTTTCAGACCTGGTTTTCCAACAAAATCAAATGCAAGGGAAGGAGCAGAATGCAAACACTTTTGTTTATGTTTTACTGCTTGCAGGTATTCAGAGGAAATGTGTTTATTTCTGCCCACGTTCAGTTCCAGGGTCTATGGCTCCTATTTTTAGCAGCCACGCACTATTGTTAATCTGAGATTTTTGACTATCCAGTGAGTCAGAAGGCCTGACTGCCCAGAGATACATGACTCAGACAGGCAGGAATAGTCTGTTCTTCTTCAAGACACCAGGAGACATAGATTTAAAAAAGAGGTTTCATACTTAGTGAACCATACAAATGGAAACATAATATATAAATAGAAATCCTTTTACCCTTCACATTGGATTCTTTTCCCAGGAAACTCTTGTCCCAAAATGGTTACTTACTACACAATCTATTTGTATATGAAAATGAGTAGCTTGTCACCCTTTTTATTCTTTTCATATCCTCTGTCTATTGGTTAGTTAATGTGTTTCTAGGACAGACAATCCTCTCACTGTGACATAGCTATTCCCACAGTAAAAAGTGTAATGTGTAAGAAGCTTACAGAAGGGGTGTGGGTCAGGGAGGAGAATTTCATAATAATTTAAATTTATCTTCTGAAATGGTTTCTCTGCAAAGGGCAGGTTTCATTAAAATAGCAAAGACAGGGGTGCGTGTGGTCCTGAAGTTTTTTGAGTTTTGTTTACAAATGCTGATGCCTTTTTGACTCTCTTCATGACAGTGGCAAATTTTTAGCAGCTATAGAGCTGCACATAACATGTAATCGAGGTACGTAAGAGCAGACTGCAGAAGGATGAATGTTGCACGTTGATGTTCAGCCCCAGCCTCTGCAGAATTTCCCTGTGGAAGGCAGAAATGTCCAACTGGCTATAAAATTTCATGGGCTCTGAGCTGGGGATCAAGTAAATGCAAGGTACAAATGCAGACTGGAATGCTTAGTAATGGAATAACAGTGCTTTGGCAGCTCAGCAGTTCAGGCATGAAGCAAGGATATTTTTACTCAAAGGTCATTGGTGGAAAAGCTAAATTATGGGAGACTAAAATGCAAGGCAGAATTCAGAGGGACAGACATTGGTGATTTTAGGCCTAATTAGAACAGATGGGTGCACAAAGAGTTTTGGCCGGCTGCCTTTTGGTCAACTGCAGCAGGGAGACATGGGATAAAGATTCAATTTATCCACTCTCGGGGTAAGAAAGCACACGAATCTCTAGGAATCCAGCAATTTGTTTTCAGAATGAGTTGCTATGTGATGCAAATAAAATGAATTTTCTAGTGTGGATATTTAGGGAGGAGTTCCAAAGACCTCCATGGGCTTCTAAGTTGAGTGAGTTGAGAAACTTACTTCTTAGTAAGCTCAGAGTACCCTTCAGTTTTGGTTCAAGACAAAGGAGTCCCAGGAAGTGATTTGGACAGCTAACTCATGGAGCTTTTTAGATGTAGTGGCCTGCAAATGAAACAGGAGTAAAATACTTCCAGTTAGATTTTTTAGAAGGAAAGCAATTGCTGTTTTATGTAACTTTTATTTCGATGTCTATAGTATTTGTATTATCTGTTAAGCTCTCCTAGAACTTGAAGTGTTACATGGATTCTCTTGAGCCACATATCTTCCATGAGGCCAGGAGGTTAGAGTGGTATAGAAGGGACCTACAATAATCATCTAATCCAACTGTCTGACCTCTTTAGGGCTGACCAAAAGTTAAAGCCTCTTACTAGCAAGAAAACCTGTCTGAGCCACCTGCATTCCTGGAGCTGTCTGTTCTTCATGCGTCTTCAAGAGCCACCTCCTTTCTGCCATGTGGCCGCTTGGCCGCTATTTCCAGCAGCATTTTTAGCTCTGCAGTTGACCATGCAGGAATGTCCAAACTGAAAGGCTGTCTTAGAGAGGACATGGTCTCGTAAACGCTGATGAGTGCATCAGTTTTTCATTGCTGGAGGTATCAAGACGTATGACAAAATTCACCCAGGTTTAGTATTTTCCCACACAACAATAGGGAACACGCATCCAGGCGTCACTGGATACCCCTCACCTGAATTTCAATTGTCTCTGCTCCCTCAGCAGAAGTTCTAGATAGAGTTGGCTTTGTCAAGAAGACTGATCAGAGCCAGCACTTCCACAAAGACGTTGCTGAGCGTGCCGAGGGTAACAGAAGAGTCTGTACAGCAGTTACTGATGGGTGTCTGTATTCTCCCCAAAAATGGAACTTCTGTGCATGGTAATACATGCACGTGTTGGCACACACTTGTTTCATGGAAAGTGCCATTAAAAATGGCAGCTATTTGAGTCTTTGAGCAATGGATGCCAATTTTCGGTGAGCGATCAACATGCGACGTGCAGTGATTAATGACAGGAAATCAAGTTTGCATAACTGATTGCTCATTTCTTCAAGTCAGTGGTCAACCAATCTGTCATCTTACCACAGATGTCATCTGACTTCACATTCCAGTGAAAAGGATAAAAGAAATATTAAAAGTTCCCTGCAGCTTTTACGCTAAGGCCACTCCTTGTTTTGTTTAACATTTAATTACTTGGACAATTTCAAAATTATCGCATCCATGTGACTTCCTGATTGATGCTCTCCTTTTTATCTGTCATTCAGCCTCGAGCCAAAACTACTTAAATCACAATTCCCATATCAAACCCAGGCTTAAGTAAAAACAGTCATTGAAGCCAGGAAAATCACCAGAAATAGTATTTGAAAGTTCTTTTGTGGAATCTGTTTGATTTTCATTAGTACAGTTTCTCTCATAAACTGTGTCTGTTTGTAAATCCATTGAACAACACTGATGATACTCTTTGAGTAGAGAAATGAGGCCTCACTGTCCTGCACTACACCTGGGTGAAGGCAACTACACGGCTCCTTTGCTTCCACAGGGGGGAAAAGTCTCCCAGATCCACGTGCACGCAAGAAAAAAAACCCAAAGCAGCCAAACAAACCAAAACCAGGAAAGGAGAACACACATGGGAGGTGAAAAAGAGAATTAATGTGTTCAGACCAGGCCTGGAAAATTAAAAAAAAACTAAATAAAGAAAAAGAAATGCAGGGACTCCAACTCAAGAAATGGAGGGAGGACTTCTGGTTAGGGCTCACTTCTTGTCCCTTGGGACCCCATTAGTTGGATCCTTTGGTCTTGTCAGCTCTAGTGCATGACTGCTGCCTGCTCCTTCAGTAGAAGGCAGCCTGAATCCTGAATTTTGCCCTGAATTCCTGGACAAAACTCTTTTCCATCCCAAAGGAAGAAATTTGAATAGTGATAATAGCAGGAACCAATACATCTGCTAAGGAAAAGATGACCTAATAGATTATTTTCAAATATTAGACAAGTAGAGGATTCCTTGCTATTAAATATTATCGCTTCCATCTCTTCTCTTCTGTCCATCAAGCGTTACTTTGTGACAATCTGTAGCTCAGAGATAATTGTTAAGTTTTATTCAAATTACATTACTAACCCTGTAACTCATACTGTGCATAATCTTAGCTATCTCAAATGATTCTGTGGGAGGCCTGGCTTTCAATTTAAGCCAACATTTTTAGCTTTTCTTTCCCTTCCATTGTGCAAAAATTAGCAGCAAGTTCTGACAGAATGATATGAATTGTGATAACAAAAATTATTGCTAAAAATTTAATTCTTTTCCTCTTAAATATGCTGTGCTACTATTCTTTAGAATTTGTTAACTAAGCTGATTTGGCAAGAGCATCTTCTGGAAGTTTCATTATCCCTTGGCTGATGCCAGTCTTTACAAAAGAGTCTCCTTTCCATGAGGTTTATCATGATAAAATTAATTTCTTTTCCATGTACTTTCTTCTCCATGCTGAGAGAGATGAAAGATTTTAGAATTTGCAGTTTTGACCATTAATACTATTTTCTTTACTGGAGCTGCAGTCTGCTACATGAGCAAAAGAAACTGTTGCTAAATTTTTCTCGCTATCTGCTTGCCAAAAATTTATAGTCTCCAGCTGGAGCTACTCCAGATTTTCACTAACATACATAGAGTTAGAGTGAATTGCAAATTTTTCAAGATGGAAAAAGCTCTTCAGACTTTAAACCTGAACTATAAGGTTCTTATTTTTATCTACAGCAATGAAGATTAGGAGCACTCCTGATAAAGCTAGCAGAATCAGCACTAGTGAAAAGTCAATGCAAATGAGATTAGGATCAGGTGGAATGGGAACCATCTTTTCCTGTCAGATTCAAAATCTGGTTCAGGCTTAATTTATGAGTGGGCTAAGGGCCAAGATGATCTTTCTCATGAATATACAGGCTTTGGTTATGGGTTGAGGAAAGTAGAGGCTTTGTTGTTGGCCGGCAGAAGCTACCTTGATCCTGAATAGCTGTTGTCAGTCTATTTCATAAATTTGACCAAACAGGACAATTCTTACTGTGAAGGTCAATGTGCATCAATCAATACAATCATTATTCAGTCACTAATCTGGAGAGAATAAGTTGGAAGCTGCAGGCAATAAGGAGATATGAAGGAAGCACATTCCACATCCATATTCAACCCACACAGAAAGGGAGCAAATAGAACCAACAAATACATGAGAAGTATGTGATGAAAGGAGCAGGATGAAAGCTTTCAGCCCTCAAAACTGGATTGACTCTTGTTACTGAGGCTGGCTCTGCCACTGGTGATGAGAAAATCAGAGTGGGACAATCCTCTGTTTCCTTCCATTTCCACTGCACAAAGGTAAATCACAGCATTGTTTAAAAAGTGAAATTTTGCTGTAAGCCTTCATAAATCCCAGCATGAAACAATGTCCAGAGCATTAAAATACTTGTATAGCAAAACCACTTAGCGTAATTTGATAAGGTGCTCTGATTCCAGAAGAGTAAAAGTCCTCTGCATTGATTCTTAGCTGCTCTTGAATAAAAACCTCAGAAGAAGAGAGAGTCTGGGGAAGAATTCGTATGGGATGTATGTACCATGCTTTATTTTAGAATCCACTTCAGAGGTCTGACTTGCACACATTGTTCATAAATCCTGATAGCCACATGGTCTACATTTATAGAAGGATTGGTGCCATATGGAGAAGACATAAAAATGTGTGTTAAATGCATAGTCTCATACGATATTTCGTAACAAAAAATGCAAAGCTTTTCCAGGTAGAGCAGAAGAGGTTCTGCCCAAGGGTCTCTTAGGATATCACTGCTTCTACTCCAGTCAGCAGCTGGGTACCACTTTGATTGAAGTCCTTTATTTGGGTGTTTTTAGACTCATTTGAAGGCAGAAGTTGGTAAGAACTTTAAGATTCTGCTTAGTTTTTCCTTCTTTTGTTTTTCCTTACTAATGAGAATAATGGTATCAAATGTCTAATTTTAATTCATCTATTTTAGCTTATCTTCAATATCTAAAATTTGTGAGGTCTTTATTGTAGACTTCTGAAATTAATTTGGTGTCCCAAAAGTTTCTGATTGTAGTGAGGATAAGCACAATTTAAAAACCTCTTAGAGAGGCAAATGATAATTTTTTTCAACAAATAAGCTACATACAGATCTCTTAAAGTCTTAAAATTTGATTTAAGGATGTAAACTTAAAATTGTATTACAACCAGGAAAGCCTAGTTGCTGGTTGTATAATTAATCCACTAGACCACGCTGCCACTTAGCTCTGCTATTAAGAAATGTGTGTCTATGTAGCCTCTCTGAAATGGGGCCTCCTGATGAGATAATGTATTAGGGAACAATGATGGGTTGTTATGTAATGAAACCAAACTCCTCATAATCTGCGGCTGTGCTGGTTAAACAGGAAAAAAAAATGCTGTTCAGCCTATTCTTTTGAGAGGTATTACTGTGTTTAGTCCCTCCTTTAAAAAACACTCCATAAAAGAGCTTTCCAGGATCCCTCTTCCAAGGTCAAAAGCCTGCTGCATCTTGTGAGAGCCTAGATGTAAGGAAGAACAGGCAAAAAGCAGATTAAAAGGTTGAACTGTAGAGGAAAGAAACCAGAGTTTGGAGGCAGACGGGTATCTGAAGATGTAGATCTGTGCCTAATGAGATTTTCTGAAGTGCATAAGCAGGTTAGGGCTGGGGAGATGGATGCCTGACTTGGTTAGTTGTGTCTGAAAATCTCACTTGGCTCTATTAGCCCTTTTAGTCTTCTCAATAGCTTTGAAAATTTGGCTAAGGGAACTGAAAATCTGTTTTCTCTGTTCTAGAAACCTGGCAAGTCCTGCGTGCCCTGGGTGTTGGGGAAGTTCCAGTGATTTCCAATGGACAGATTTTGTTATCTGTCCTCTTGGTTTATAGGCAATGTGTTCCAGACAGCGCAGGCCATTACGACAGCCAAGAATTCCTCTTTCTTTTGTGGGGTTTTATAGTATCTGCTCAACGTGGTGAACTTATTTGTGAGGTACGTGAGCTGCCATGTGAGTTAATCAGCCAGCACAAGAAAATAAGGTGTGTTCTTTGTTCAGGAGTGCTCAGCGAGCGTGATACCCCCGAGTTTGCTTTCACTTGATCTGCACCTCAGCAATTCACAGGGAGTCTAAAACCTGGGCCTTCCCGAGCTGTTTGTGCCTTGGCTCCCACTCGCTCTAGGCAGCAAAGGCAACTGTCTTCCTTTGTTTGCCTTCTCCAGTTCAGAGGTTGGTACCTGGTATAAATTAGCTCTTTTCCTTATTTTTGCATGTTACAGATTAAATTCTGTCTTTCATTCTTAGCACAGGTGTGTGGTTGTCTCCATGTCCTTATAACTGAAGGAGACCATCTTTTTTTTGTATTTCTTCTATTTTTTTTTTTAATTTTTTTTTTATTTCTCTCTTCATTCTACCTGTTAGTAAGGCTAGGCACTGCAGGCTCCTGCTCTGGGAGAACCAGCCAGGGACATCCCTTTATACAAGGGAATTACATGGGTGACAGGAGTGCTTAATCATTCAAAATAAAAGCCACTAAACAGCGAATGAGAGCTGGGAGATAACACAAAATAACTTTTTCTTGGCCTTTCCATGAGTTTGCAAGTCAGCAAAATTAACGTGGCAACTGCAGAAGGCCCAGTGCTAAGGCAAGGCTTCAAACCCCCCTCGCTGTCTCACTGTGCTCTGTTTCTCTAATGCCCACTCTCTGCTTCTCAATAAACTGTAACTGATCAAAGGAGACACAGGGAAAGACGGGGAAAGTAATCCATACCTGACCCTGCTTTATACAGGATTTTCTAGCTGGTTGGATTCGTAGTAAAGAGGACCAGGAAAAGAAGCCATTTAGTAGCAATTCTTCTTAAAACATTTTGTGGTGAGGTGGAGATTGAGGCAGAAACTCTATAAAACTCAAATGGAAAAAAAAAAAAAACCAACCCACCAAACACAGAACAAGGCACTTGATTTGTTAGGGCTGAATGTAATTATGAAAATTCTGATCAATTCTAGTCCTGAGATGGTAATTGTGTTACCATAGATGCAGAGGCCTGAAGCAAGAAGGTAACAAGAAGAATATATCTGCCCTTTTACCCTATTTTTGAAATCAAAACATGTGGCTTAAATAGGTCTTTGGTTGTTTACAATTAAATTTTCTTGAGCCATTCATGAGTTGGCCATTTCTCAACTGTCTGGGGCACCTGTTTTCACATACTTCAAACACAATAAAGATTTTTGTTGTGTGTTGGGGTTTTTCTGTTTGTATTTTGTTTGGACTTCCTGCACAACAAAAGTAGGAATGGATGCAAACTTATAATTGGATATGCCTTTTGGGTACTGCAGACAGCTGGAATAAAACCTGCATGAACCCAATTTCGTCCTTAGTTACTCTTAGATAATCTTATGGAGCTTAAATTCTACATGTGCAGAGAAGAGACAAAACTATTCTTAGTTGTTCTGTGCAGAGCAGCTGTGCCCTCTGAGGAAACACTGCATTAGCAACCCTTAACCAAAATAACCCGGGCTCGGGGTCTTCTTTCAGTCTGTCCTGCAGCCAGGCTCGGTCCCTGCCGTTTGTCAGAGCTGATGTCACAATACTGGATCTGTGTGGTTTTTCATACCTGTTCTGCAACCTGAGTTTTTGGAAGGCTTTAATAAGTTGCAAATGGCTTTGGTAATGTGAAAAACACCCACGATGCTGGGCCACTGGGCCATTAATTGTCCAAAGAGCTGAAAGCTCTTAAACTTTTCTTACACATGAACTCATCCTGGCTTGGTGTCACAGGCTCTTTGATTTTTTTTTTTTTTTTAATTCCTGCTGTTTTTCATAAACTTCTAGTGCTTGGAAACGAAGGCTGGTCATTCTTTTCTCAGTAAAGGCATTTAATATCAAGGTGTTTATCTTCATTTTGCCAGTGAAATAGAGCTGCATTTGTTATCCATTTTACAATAACTTTATTTGAGCTTCTGATGTTAAATCTACGTGAGGAAAACCCATAACATTTTATTTAAAATATTTCAGCAGTAATGCAGCCTGCTTTTTTTTTTTCTCCTGTGTTGTGAGTTTTATACTCTTATTTATCATATGACTTACAAAATTTATGTTCTGAATGAAGCAGATCTGTGACCACTTGAGGAAAAATGTCCAGTAGCAGCAGAATGCTACCACACAGGTTTGGGTTTTCTAAATATCAGAAATGGTACAACCATAGTATGGTACAAGCAATCTTCAAAGTTACTTTTAAGTTTTAAAGTATTTGACTTTGTGGATTTTTTTTCAATTTTTCTCTTCTAAAATTTGTGCCGTTATTTCATCTGTTGCTTCAAAAAGTAAATTTTAGATTCTGAGGGGAGAATTTTTTTAGTTTGTTCCACGATAGTGACAAACTGCAAGGATTTGGGATGTACCTGCAACCCTTCACTCTACACAGCCAGACTTACAGTGGAACAATGCAGATTACATTATCTGTGTTTCATACTGGTTTTTTTCTTCAGAATTCTTACCTTTCCATGTACAATTTTGTCAGTTTTAGGTAAAGAATCCTTTAAAGTCTTGGGCTTTTTTTGGATTTTGGTTTGTTTGTTTGTTTACAGCAGTACAACACTTTTCAAGGACAGATTGTATTCAGATAAACTTAGCAGGTCTTTTAGAAGAAACAAATTAAGAGTGCAAAGAAGATACCAAAACAGATGAGTGAGTGTATTTAATACTGGGCTAGTTAGTGCAAGGCATTAAATATTGTTTATCCAAACTCTTTGTGGCCCCACATACAATTAGTTCCTCTTTCGCTATGAATTCATAGAGGGAGTGACTTTAGAAACAGAAAAACGGAATCATTTCTTGTTTTCAGCAGAACTGGAACACAAAATAGATCATGGAATGTTTTTCTATCAGAAACTTCCTTAGGAGAAGGTGGTTGGGCCTGGTGTGATCTCTTTTATCTCTTCCTTGCTTTGGTTCCCTGCTGCTTTAATTCCCCTGTTCATACACATCATTGCTCCAGCTCTGGTTTGAAATTTCTCTTCATAATACAGAATTCCCCTCGGAACATAAGCATCAATATTTCTGTCTAGGAGACTCATCTATCAGGGTTAGAGACTTTTTTTTTCCCCCCCATCACCTAAGTGTCTTTCTGAACCAATAGTTATCTGCTCATATTTTGCATAATCTTTTAGTTCATTTTGCAGCTCTGTGAGCACTGGCACAATTTTGATAAGCCATGGAAAACTCTGCCCATGTTGTATGTTTCTGTAAAGCCTGTTTTGCTTGCATGATATTTTGAATGTAGTCCAGTGAGTGAAATTTAGTATGCGAACGCTGCAATAATTATGGTTAATATTAGCCTTTGTGTCTTTCCGTACTGAGCTGTAGAATTATTTTTCTGGCTATTTCTGCTTTTTCTCATAATCAGGTGTTGTAGTGTATTGCACACAGTAGTGGTTCTTTCCCTTGATTCACTGCTGTAAGACATTATTTCACTGCACTAATGATTGCTTGTGACCATCTTTCCCATCTTTTTTCCAAATCAGTGAAGTCTCTGCTAGCACACAAAAATCTGTGCAATTCCTCTTTGTTTTGCTGTAATAAAAAAATGGTACCTAAGGGGTTTGAGGTAACAGGTTAGAATATGATTGAGGTAGTGTTTGTAGCTGAAAGGATTAGAAGAATTCCAAACAGTCCCGCCATGAAAGCTGTTCAGGGATACATAAGCAAGCTTAGATAAAATAACAGCTAACTGCAGTCCTCCTACAAACCTCAAATGGAGCTCTCTTTGTAACTCAGAAATGTTTGGCCACTTTTTTTGCCTTAATTTTTCATATTTTTCCTATCTCTCTGCACCTTGTGCAGAAGCATCAGGAAACCACAATAAAGACTCTTCTGCAGACTCAAGGGATTATGATAAGCCTCAGACATTGTAAGTGGCCTTCTGAACCTTCAAGGTATTTGAGCTTTGCCCATGACTAATTTCTGCCTGGCTCTGGGGGGGAGCAGCTCAGGATGATGATTTTCCCATGGTAATGTACCTGAAGATGCTATTTTTTTTTCACCAAAGAGGCTTTTAAGAAAGTTTTTTCCCTCTTCCAGGACGTCAGCTTGAAAAGCATTCCTTTGATTTTTCTACCACAATATGAAGGGAGGGGGGAAAAAAACTCCAACCCACAACATCTGTAATTTCTTTTCTTTTGGCTGGTGCTGCTTATCTGCTTGCTCAAAGTGATGCTAGGGATTGCTAATGCATAACACAGGGTCTGCCAGCTGCCCTTTTGCTGTTGATACAGCTCTTAATGTGCATTTAGTGTAAACAGGTAAAATGTCAGGGTGGCTGGAAAGAAAAGAGCAGTGAAGTCAGTTAATTTGATGAAGCACTCCAAGTGAAGTTCTGCCCTCAGCCTGATCAGGCTCCAGGGTAGGATTTTGGGTGTGAATGGTGGCAGACTTTACCTGGATGTATTTCATATTTTGAGATCTCCAGGTAGCACACTTCCCAGTAATAACTTGGGAAATTACCTCTTTCCAAGGAGTTCAGAGTGTTTTGACAGTAGGATTTTTCGTGATATTTTGAAGCTCAGTACAGAAGTGCAGAAACTTGCAAGCAGAATAAACGTGGGGTTCCTGACTGGTCAAAAGCTAGCTGGAAAGTTTTGAGATTTGCTTTAGATGAGAACAAAAGTGTAGATAATTTCTTTGTGTTTGTGGAAGTATATGCCTATGCTAAAATGGCAAATACTTCCATTTTAGTGGAAATGTATGCCATTTACTTTCCATTTACTTCCATTTAGTTCAATGTGTAACTCTTGAAAACGAAGTTTTTTTGTCTTCCAAGTGAGTACTATTTTCATGCAGCTTATGAACAATTAGCATTGCATTTAGTCAGGAAAGGAGGAAATGGAGCTGTGAATTCTTTATTGTTATTAATCTTGTTTGTCATTTCTCTTGCTTCTGGGAAGCTTCCACTTCTAGAATATTCATAGTGGACAAAGAACTATTTCCCCACGTAGCCACAGCAATTCAGGATGCAGAATACTTTCAAAAGAGTATGTTTGACTTTACAGCAGGATAAAGAAGAATGGGTAGCTATTTTCAGAGACAGGCATACTTCACCCTTCTCCGTCTGTTATTTAATTCTGAAACTCAAGAAATATAATCTACAGTACAAAATAAGACTTGGTTTCTGTAGGTTCGTTAGTGAAGCACAGATCCACCCTCCCAGCCCATGTTTCAATCTGCACTTCAGTCTGTGTGCTTAAACCTCTTATTGATCATCTGGTTTAAGACAAACTTCACTAGCATCCTAGGCAGATAAAAGGAAAGCCACCCAGCATGACAATTTACTGTTCTTACAGAACTGAGCATGTAGTTACACATACCAGGGGATAAACCACTCAAAGTTGTCCCGGGAGTAGCAGAGTACAAATCACTGAGATGAGACGACACTGAAGTGTATTGAGGCACTGTGGTTAAATCCCATGTTTAGAGCCCTTGTCTCTGCAACGTGGAACCTCTTTGAAGAATCTGTTCTAGCACCAAATGCCTGTTCCATGATTTTACTTGCAGTGAAGTGTTTAGAAAATCTTTTCTAAATAAACTCTGCGGCAAATGTGAGGCAGAACAGAATATGGGCAGGAGATGGAAGCACATTCTCAGTTTGCTTTTTCTGCTGGCTTCTTTATAAATCGTCTCTGTAACATGTTGGGATTTTTTCCTCTTTTGTTCTTGCTTCTCCTCAACTAGCTGGCTGGTTTGGCATCCTATACTTGTGGGTATTTTTAGCATCTCTTGAAAAACTCAGAGATGGATTCCTGCTGCTGATCAGCCAATGCTGTGTTTTCCAGTAGTTGCCATCAAAATATCTCTGGTCTGCTTCCTTGGCACTCTTTATTCACCGTTTTTGGTTTTTTTTTTATTCAATAGCCATAGTATTTATTTCCTAGCCAGTGTTCCCTCTCTTGAGGGAAGGGGACATACGGATTCTAGCTGCTACTCTGTATGTCTTTTGCTGAGACTCCTGACTTGCTGAGTAAATACCTGTCAAAAACTTTAGGGGTGTATCTCCATGGTGATTGCAACATGTTTACTGTAGTATCTGCCTCGTATTTTTGTGATGTAAGTGATCCCTTTTCCTCTTTGCGTGGCTTTTTGTGATACTGCAGGCATGTGCCTTACAGGAGTTCTGTCAAAATAACATTTCTTTGTATTTAATGCAATGGGATTTTTTTTTTTATTGAAGTATAACTAAAAATGAGAGAGGAATTGTCTTCTGAACAAAGGCTGTAGAGTCGGTTTTCAGTATTTTTTTAGACCTACCCAGTACATCTCCTAATGCAGTAGCTGCCTTATATAGAAACCTGAGTTTGCTCACTCTAAACTCAAAGAAAATGTTCTTAGTTATTAGCAGCTGTTTATTGGCAATGGCAGTGTCATATCAGAACTTGCAGAATCAGTACCCTTTTTCCTGGCCTCTCTCAGGACATGTGCTGGGAGCCTAGAGGGGCTGTGCAGTACTTACTGCTGCGTTCCAGAGACGTTTCTCGCTGAAGCTCTCGCTAAGATAAAAATGAGCTTGAAAGGCAGGCAAACAGGTAAAAGGCAAACCTGAAAGTGAGAGGGTTCACCTCTCCTTGCATGGAGTGCTGTGTGGCTGCCACGGCACCTGCCCAGTTCTCAGTCCACAGCACAGGTACCCATTTACAACTGGGTCAAACGAGGACAGCCTTTTACACAATTTCAGTAGGAGAGCTCTGCCACCTACATCCCCGAAATGAACATGTTCGTTATTTCTTTTTAACTCTTCTCGCTTTCGAGGGCCAGATTTCCGACCCCCAAAATACACGAGCTGGATTCAGACCAGATTTCTGGATTAGCAGACTTTTCTGGGAGGCCCTGGAGGAACCATGGGAACGTGGCTGTCTTTGTGAGCTCTCTGCACCCCAGCTCACGAAGCCAGCGTTGCAAACAAGGCACGTAGCACTGGCAGGTATTCCCCAGGTGTTGCTCAGCCCTTTCAGCATTACCCTGGACAGTGTATTATTTTAGATTTATTACATCCCCTGTGCCTGTCCACTTCCACTCTTTCCTGCTCACGTGGTAAAGATTAAGCCATGTTGCATTCCTTGCTTACTAGCCTGGAGCAACAGCACCTACACGCTGCACGTTTGCCATCAGAGGATGGAGCAGCATCTTGGGTACTTGGATTTAAGTACTGATAAACTCATGGTTTGTCAGTAGCAGCCTCATGTGCAGAGAGCTCTGGATATCAAGTGTCACAGAAAGGAGTGTGTTTGTGATGCATGTGCTCAAAACAGGAAAAAAACCACATTTGAAATGCCTGCTGATGAAATCTGGGAGATTTTAGTCCACTGGTGTCACAGGATATCGTGAAGAGAGGGGAAAATCGTGCCTCACTAAAGTGGGGAAACAGAGGCACAGAGAAGCCATGGCTGATTGAGAATTTCCAGTCTCACTGAGCTGGGTCTGCACGTGGCTGATGCTTGCTGTACCCTGTCCAGCTGCCATCCCAGTTTTACTATGTTTATCTCAAATATATTACTGAAACCTTATTTATTCTCCTCTAGAAGCTTACTTCTCATCCATTTAAAACTTCCAGTGATGTCAGAGCCTGGGACATGCAAGGAGTACAGCATGGAAGGGAGGCTGCTTTAGAGCTGCTCTATCCTTTCCTTCTTGTTCTGTACAAATACATAAAGATGGAATTTTTTATGTGGAAAGATAAGACTTTTGCTTTTCAGAAACAACCAAATGAAGCTTGGTAACATCCCTAAGGTTTTGTTTTCTTCTATTTGGCTCAGGGAAAAAAGACACCAACTAATATGTCTTACATTTTGACAGTGCCTTTCTTTAAACAGCAACTAATTTAACTGAACTCTCAGTTAATTGGTTTAAAAATATGAAACCGCTCAACTAGGGTGTGCAGTCAGCTTTTCATAGCACATCCCGGAGTCAGTTTCCATGGCGCTGGGAAAGATTTTTGGTCTCCATGGCAACCTCAGGTCGGCTTGTCGCACCTTTTATCTTATGCAGACTGAAAGCAGCAGTGTGTGTGTGGTATCTGGAGTTAATATGTCAAGGAGGAGGCAGATACATTACCAGAGAAGTGTTGGGTTTTTTGGGTTAGTTTGGGGATTTTTTTTTCCCCCTGCTTTAAACTCAGTAAGCCTGTTAATTATTGCTAATCAGGCTAATGGCAGGAGCTGGCAGTAAGGGGCAGGGGGAAGTGGCACTGCCTGGTGGGTACATGGACAGCAAAGGTGCCCCTGGGGGCTCTGCAGCAGGTGGGAAACCTCCTCCTTTCTTTCCCTCCTGGAGAGCAGCCTGCAGAGCTGGAAAGCCACAGCTCTGTGGGCTTTTTGGGACCCCTTTGCAGCTGGTTGTTCTGGGTGGCTCTGTGCTAGCCCTCCCACGAGGCGAGTGGTGCCTCTGGTCCCCTGTACTCGGTGTGTTTAGTCAGGCAGCTTCCACAGAATAGTTTGGGTGGGAAGGGACACTTAAAAGGCCACCTAGTTCAACCTCCCTGCTGTGGGCAGGGACATCTTCAGCTAGACCAGGTTCCTCAAAGCCCCATGGAACCTGGCCTTGAGCTCTTCCAGGGACTGGGCTTTGGCCAGGGCTAATGCATGGCCTGGGCCCTGCTGCAAGGTGCCCTGGTGAGAAGCTTGTCTCCAGACCTTCAGCCTCTCCTCTCGCTGGTGGCACCAGCTCTTGCAGAGCTGCCCCACAGAGCCATTGAGGTCCTCTCCTGCTGCCTGCATGCAGCAAGAGGAGCAGGACAGCCCAGCACAGGGAAGGTTGTCATGGCCTTCAGGAATGAAGGGGAGAGAGGGAGTAGGCACCAACTGGGCACTAGGAAATCATGCTTCAGGTCCGCACTTCTCAAATTGCTCGTCGTGTAAACATTGGGCAACTTGTCCAGGTGAAGCAATGGTCTCCTTTAGCTTTCTGATCCATCTGTGCAGGCTGTGGCGTGTGCTCATGTGGGATTTTTTTTGCTCATGTTTGCTCATCCGTGTTGAAGCTGTGGAGGCTACACCTTCAGGCACAATTATTTCCATTAAAATTGGCCCTCTGCAGCTGTGACATCTGGGGCTGGAGGGAAAAGCTGCCTCCTTGGCTTTCTGGCAGGAGGAATTCCTGGCTAAAGCAGAGTGCAGGAACAAGCAGGGTCAGCACTCCTGACCTCCCTCTCTCTCTCTCTGTCTTCACTCACACTTCCCAGGCTTTGCTGTATCTCTCTGCTGTCTCCATGTCCATGGATTGCCATGGGCAGGGGCCCCGGTAAAGACCCACCTCCGTTCATGCATCAGGCTTGTCTCATGAAATCACACTGGTGGTGTTCAGGCCCTGTTGCTGGAAATCACCAAAGAGTTCCTGGAGCTGCAAAAAAAAGGCAAGTGTAGCTCTGGCAATCTAATGCTCAGAGCTGCTTGAAGTGGTCTTCTGTACACTCACTACTTGTTTTCCTTGAAATTGCAATGGCTGCGGAGAGTAGGCTGGTTAGGGAGATTGCAATGGAAGTGGGAATTAAGGCACTATTTTCTGGTTCCGGGACAGATTGAAAACCCTTTATGTTGATCTTTTCTGGGGTTTTGTGTGCTCTGGGGGCAGAGGGGCACATGTAACCAGGAGATAGTTGTCTGGCAGTGGGTGTGTGGTGTGAGGTGAAGCCTCTCCAGTTACGCTGCTGACTAAAAATAGCCAATGCATAACCCATGTTCATAGTGATCTCGGAGCATTTGGTCTACCAGGAGTCTCCTTAATATTCCAATACGGATCTCTCCAACTGCCTGCTTTTAAAGCAGAACATACTACAAACAGCAGGAGCAAAAAAAGTTTTGCTTTCAGTGATGAGTAGACTGTGTTCACGTGAAACTGGGAGCCCTGGAAACTTTCGGTAGCTGACAGACAAACGAGCAGCACAACACATTTTAAATGCCCCTACAATTTTCACATGTATTATCTTTCATTCCCACTGGTGCCTGTACTGGGTTTGCATGGAAATGTTGTGGTAGCAGAGGAGCTTCAGGGGTGGCTTCTGTGAGAAGCTGCCAGAATCTTCTCCGTGCCCAACAGAGCTAATCCCAGCCCAGCTCCGAGGCTGACCCACAGCCCTCGGAGGCTGAGCCCATCAGCAACAGGAGTAGCACCCTAGGGGTAACAAACTTAAAAATGGGGGAGAAAAAGTTGCTGGGCAACAGCAATTGTAGTTGGCAAAAGGAGGGGAAATATGTGACAGGAACAATTCTGCCAACACCAAGGTCAAGGACGAAAGAGGGGGAGGAGAATGCTCCAGGTGCCAGAGCAGAAATCCACCTGCAGCCCATTGGGGACCCCACACCAGAGCAAGGGGATGCCTGAAGGAGGCTGTGACCCCACGGGAAGCCCGTGCTGGGAGGACATGTGCCCCCACGGAGAGAGGAGCCCACCTGGAGCAGGTTTGCTCACAGGAGTTGTGACCCTGCTGGGGACCCACGCTGGAGCAGCCTGTTTCTGAAGCGTGGAACTCATGCTGGAGCAGTTTGTGAAGACCTGCAGCCCCCTGTGGGGAAGGATGTTGGAGAAGTTTGTGGAGGACTGTCTTCTTTGGGAGGGACTCCATGCTGGAGCAGCAGAAGAGAGGGAGGAATCCTATCCCCTAGGAAAAAGGAGTGGCAGGAACCGCTGGCTGCATCCCCCACTCCCCATCCTCCTGTGTTGCTGGTGGGGAGAGCTAGAGGAAATCAGGAGTGATGTTAAGCCCGGAAGAAGGAGGGGTGGGGGGGAAGGTGTTTTTTAAGATCTGGTTTTATTTCTCATTATCCTACTCGGATTTGATTGGTAGTAAATTAAACTAATTTCCCCAAGTCGAGTCTGTTTTGCCTGTGACGGTAATTGAATGATCTCTCCCTGTCCTTATCTCGACCCACGAGCCTTTTGTTATGTATTCTCTCCCCTGACTGAGCAGGTGATGAAAAAACCCTCAGGAGGCCCATAGATTTATGCAGGAGGCTTTTGTTAAAGCTCATTTGGGCTATGGAGTTTTCTGCTCCCTTAATGTGGAAAGGAAAAACTTTCCCTCCAAAATCAAATCTCTTCTCAATTTTGTTTCTAGTTCACGACCAATGGAATGAAAATCAAGGCATATGGAATATTTTCAGGCCTCAAAATAGATTTACATTTCATATGGACACAGGCTTTGGTCGAGTCTTATTTTATCATCTGTTCTTAACTTAATGATGAGGCCAAGGAGCAAAGTTTGGATCCAGTTTTGGAGGAGGACAGTGTATGTTGCAATGAAGGCTGTATTTGTGATGGTGTTAAGATTTCTGGCTAAATTTAGCAAGTCTGTTTTAAGATTCAGAAATGACTTTTTTTTTTGTATAAAGAATTGATACATAAGTCTGTATGCTTTTAAATATATGGATTTCATTTAGAAATTTGACAGCCAGAATTGGAAACACTTAGCTGTGACACAGAATTACTCTGTTAAATATCAGGGGGAAAAGAGAGAAGAATTAGCAAAGATGGAAACCAGATGCAAGAGTGTGTTTTAGATCGATCCCAGCATTAGAGGGGAGAGCTTCCTCTCTCACCTATGCTCTGGCAGCCCTGTGCTGGAGTCGAGCAGCTTTCCTGCAGCTCTCCCAGCAGGCAGCTGCCCTGACAGCATCACACTCCTGCTGCCTCGAGAAGGCAGAGCTGGAAGGATGAAGTTCCTGTTTACATTTCAAACGCTGCTCTGGCCAATACACTGCAAGACAGGAAAACACACATGTTGAATTTGTGAAAACCCAACAGCTTTTCGAGTTGGTTCTAACGCTGGATGCCTCCTTGTTTATTTTCCCGCAGCACATGTGTTTGAGAAAAACCTGTGACTGCTGTAAGGGGCAATTACTTGCTCTGACAGTGATGGCTTTCAGCGCTTAAAACAAAGCTTAACAAGTGCATAACATCCCTGTACAGTGTTTTCAGGGATTGCTCTGCAGCAGCAGAGGGAAGGAACGAGCAAAGGCAGAGCATGTTCTGCCTTCTGCCTGACTTGAGATAAATGACAGTAATCACATAGACAGTAATCTGGCCTTTTCTCCTCTGCCCACCTGCTGCTGCTGTTGTCATGCTCTGCACTCTGCTGCCATCCTCCGTGACAGCAGCGCCTCCAGCTTGGCACTGCTGGGAATAATTAGGGGTGGCACAGCCCTGCAGCTGCTGCGGGGGGCGCGGGCAGAGAGGGGCAAAGAGCTGGGTAGCAGGAGATCAGCTGAGCTGTCGTGCCTGCAAGCAGGGAGGGTTTTAGCTCTAGCGTGAGCTGAGGGCGTGAAAGGGAAGTTTTTCCATCTGGGGAATGAGAGGCTGCAGACAGAGGTCTGGGGGTCCTGGCTGATGGCAAGTTGAACATGAGTGGGCAGTGCCCAGCAGCCAGGAGAGCCAGCCCTGCCCTGGGGGCACCAGGCACAGCATCAGATGGGCAAGGGAGGGATTGTCCTGCTCTGCTCTGGGCTGGGGAGGCCTCACCTTGAGCATTGTGTGCAGTTTGGGGTGCCCCAGTGTAAGAAAGACATTGGGCCATTAGAGAGTGTCCAAAGGAGGCCACAAAGATGGTGAAGGGCCTTGAGGGGAAGATGTTTGAGGAGAGGCTGGGGGCACTCGGTCTGTTCAGCCTGGAGGAGACTGAGGGGAGACCTCACTGTGATCTTAAATGTCCTTACAAGAGGAAGAGGAGGGGCAGGCACTGATCTCCTCTCTGCGGTGACCCGCGACAGGACCTGAGGGAATGGCCCAAAGCTGTGCCAGGGGAGGTTTAGGTTGGGTATCAGGAAAAGGTTCTTCACCCAGAGGGTGGCGAGGCACTGGAACAGGGCAGTGGTCACAGCACCAGCCTGACAGAGCTCCAGAAGCATTCAGACAATGTTCTCAGGCACAATGGGATTCTTGGGGAAGATGCTGTGCAGGTCCAGCTGTTGGCCCTGACAATCCTGATGGAACCCTTCTGATTTGGGACATTCTGTGATTCCATCAAGTCGATGACTGTGTTACATGAGAGAGAACAGGATATCAGGCTGTGGCTGGACTTCTCATGAAGTGTAGGTTGCCAGAATGTACCTCTGAAGGCAGGCCTTGGCATCTTCAAATACAGTCATGATCCTTTAAAATTACCTCTGCCCTGTACAAGGGGAGCCCTTCACAGAGCAATCACGGCTTCTGTGGAATTGTCCAGGGCAGAAATCCTCCTGTGGGCAACAGGCTGCTTGAAAAGGCAGGCACTGTCAGCTTTCAACCTGGAGCAGGTCTTGGAACTCTTCAATACATCCTAGCTGTAATTAACAAAGAAACACAAGTCCTTTGGTGTGGAGTAATTTTTTAAAGTAACTGTTAATAGGGAATTTAAGAGTACAAGTCCTACTGGATGTAGCTAATTGGAAATGTGGTTGGGGTGTGGAGAATAGGTAATGAATGAGCTGGTGAAGAGAGCAGGGTAAAGAGTAGCAACTTGCAGGGCATGGAGGTCTCCCCAGGCCCTGAGTTCACAGACTGAATGTTGACGTGATGTTAGCTAGGGCTAAACAGTGACCTACAGCCGTGCAGGGATAGGAACAGCTTTCAAGAGATTGGAGGCATTCCTGTTAATGGCATGTGCCAGCACCCATGCCAGGCTGCAGCATGTGAGGTCATTGTTTTATCTGATCTAGCTTTTTTGGGCTGACCCTCTACAGTTCAGCGTAAATAAAGGCAGTTCTAAGAAATATAAATATATAGGCTTGTTCTGAGGACATACTACATTGGTTTTTGTGTGTGCATTTATATATATGCATATATTTATATGTATTTTTATATATTCACACTTTTACATATATTTAGTGTAAAATTGTACACCACCATGACAGTGTCCAATCATTTTGAGCTGATTGATTGAAACACATGTAACACAAAAGATTAATTTTCCAGAGTAGATAAGCTGGAACTGATCTTAAAATGTGAAATAAATAGGGACAGTTACACTTTTCTGTATCTTTATTGAAAGTCACTACTTGGAGGTTTCTGACGTGGAAGATGCTTAGGATTTATCACCAGTGCCATGGGTAGGCCTCTGAGGATGGTGGTTTTGAGTCCTCCCATAGTTTCCATTGCTCCCTTTGGACTTGCTCTAATCTGTCCTTGTGTGGCACCCAGAAACGAGCACCCAGACCTGAAGCCTTCCAGTTGTTCAATGGAATGGAAAGATAATTTTGCACATTAACTTTTCTTATACATATCAATATTTCAATATCAGTCATGTTTATTGTTTGCATATTGTGAATTAATCTCTAAAACAGTGTTCCTACCAGTCTGAACCTTTTTTCACCTAAGTCTGGTTTGTCTACATTTGCAGCACATAAGAAAACAGTACATGGATTACTGAAGTCGAGTTGTACATCTCTTGTCTTTTTTCTCTCTGTTACCAGCTCCTAAAAAGAAATTAGATTGGTGTGAGATGATTTTTTTTTCCACAACCAATCTCTGCTGGATGTTAGTAATTACCTTCCATACAGTTACAAATATCTCATCATTTGTTCCAGAAATTAAAGTTAAACTGGTTGTTTCTAATTCACTTAATTCTCCTTTAATGTCTTTTAAGAAATAAAAAACTAGAGAATGGGTAAGGTATTAGACGTCACATTTACCTGTCTTGATGAGTTCTCAAAATAACTGCTAAAAGCTCTAGATCTCATCAGTCAAACCTCTAGGTTTGGTCTGGAATGGAGCTCATTAGATCTAGGCAATTTGAAAACAATTGAATTTAACTAATACTTGTTAATTGGGGGAGGTTTTTTCCATTCAAAGACTTAGCTCTTGCTCTTTTGTGGCTGGAATCAGAGCTGATACCATCTGATGAAAGCTTGTCTTTTGTGATGATCAACACACAAAAAAGCATTAACAACTCGACCTTTTTGACCTCATACATCAATGGCTTTCATGCTCAGTTTCACAGCAGAATACTCTTGAGCCTTCTTTTATTTTTCATGCCTTTACTGCATGATTTCTTAATGTTTCTTGCTGGTTACATCCAACTTTGTACCCTGAACACTGTTAGTGAGCAACACTCTGTGTTTTAATGTGATCTTGTTGGGCTTTTGTATGTTTTTGTGGTAATCTAATTTGGTTTTCACTGCAGGTTTTCTTCCTTCTCGTGCTTCAGGTCAGCAAAGAGCTCATGGTCTAGGCAAGGTTACTGTGCCACTTGTCTTTTCTCCACTGTGAAACAGCTGGCACATAAGGACCTAAAAATTATTTCATTAAAGATCTTCTATCTCTCCTTAATGTGTTTTTTTCCTTAGACCAATCCTCTGGAGAGCTTTACTGACAATCCCCTGGGATTGCTGAAGTGTACTCCCTTGAGACCCATTCATTTGACCTTCCTGTTGTGCTGCCTTCCTATTCTAAGTCGTTAAGAGTGGAAAAAGGAATACTTTTTATCTTTTTGCTGTAAGTAGCACCACCAGATTTCTCCTGTGTTGTCCCAGATTTTACATACAGGAGAGTACTCATGCACAGCACTCCCTTTCTCAGGTGCCCAAGTTCAGAGGTTAGTCTCTGTAGGCTCTTGGAATAGTTGATGGGAAGTCATGGGATGTTTGTGATAGCAGTGTGGATTCACAGGCCACCTCAACTCTTGCTTTGAGTTTCAGTCTAGCAGAGCCCCTCGACTGAATGCCTAATTTAGGCTTTTAAGTTTGGTGCTCAGAGTCTGGTACTTTTCCACATGAAGCCCTTTCTTTGTTCCCTCCCAGCTTTAACACTGCATTGCAATGTCTCTTTGGGACAGAAATGGGGGACCTGAAGGCAAGAAATGTGATCCGGGAAGTCACAATGCACTGTGCAATTTTCTGCTTTCTGGCTGATAAATTATTGTGTCTTCAGTGTGCTCTGGCACGCAGTGCAATTTGTCCATGCAGCAGTGATGATAGGTTGTCCTGAGCTAATAATCAGAACCTCTCTGTTTAGACTCCTCAGCCTTTTAGGGAAGTGTTAAAAAAGAGTTCTTATCTCTTTGTCAGTTTTTATTCATGTTTTATCATAAATGGAGAAAGCTCTTAGCCTTGAGAGTGATCACGTTAAGGGTGATCACGTTGAGAGGCAATTTAAGAGAAGAAAAATAATCAACACCGTTTGCAGTGACAGATTGTCTTGTGCATCTCAAGAAAACACAGCTAATGGAATGTTGCAAAATGCTTAGAAAAGGAAAGCTGCCTTTCCTGTCATGCATCTGGGATCTTTGTGCCTCCAAAAAGCAGCACCTCTGGCTTTGCACGGGGGTTCTCTCAGCCTTTCGGCCTCAGCGCAGAGTTTCACGCTGTGTTTGTACCCTGTACCTTCCACCTTGCTGGCAGGATACCACCCAGAACAGGATTCCAGCCCACTCTCCTGTCTCCCACTCTCCATCTTCTGTGAGTTCCTCGCCATACAACAAAAGGTTTCTTTCGAATTAAAAACTGGCTGGCAGGATCACAGGAGCAGTACAATTGCCTTGCAGGAGGACACTGAAGAGGATGAACTCTGCTCTTCAGCTTCAAACCTGCATTGTTAACTACTTAAGCTTGATTATCTGCACCAAAACTATTAATGGGCAGCCTCTCATTCTTGAGGGTCTGGGACTGTTTTCTCGTGACAGATGGAGCAGGAATTGTTCCGTGGCAAAGTCAGAGGCTGAAGGTCGGTTGTCTCCTCTTGAATGTTCGTAGTAATAAAATGCTTTCCCTTTCTCAGTGTGATCTGTACCTCAGCACTGGCGTCTTTCACTGCAAAATGTAAGGCTCCCTTATTGATATTTTAATTCAATCATAGAGTTTTCTTGACATTGTTTAATGGCAGAGATATTTGTTCTTCAAGATTCCCTTGCCCTTGCTTTGGGGATTTGCTCCACCGTGTTCATCCAACTTCATGACCGTTTCAAGATCAGTTTTAAGTAATCAAATTACTATAGATGCAGCCCAACATCTCACCTACCTAGAACTTTTAAAGAGGTTTTGCAGCTGATTTCAGTGAGTGTACCCTCTCAGTTTACTGGGAGAGGCCAATTTAGCAAAGACTTTTTTTTCCCCAATATTTTTTTTCCTATGTCAACAAGGTATAGCCCAGTGAAACTGGTGACTCCAGCTCTGAGACATTACAGCATGTACTGTACTACTAGGAATGCCATGGAGATAGTCATTAATATTTCCATGAAAATGATATTTTTAAAGCAAGTGGATTCATCAGAACCAAACCAGTTCCCGTCACAAGTTAGTTTTGATTAATTTTTCAAGACAAATATTTTTGGGAAAGCAGAAATTTTCCAAATTTGCAATACATCTATTTTGACCTTTTTTAGATTTAAAAATAGTTATTTTTCATTTCAAGATGACCTTTCCTTTCGAAAGCTAAGCTAATTATCACTAAAAACTTTTCAAAACTAAGAAGTTTAATATTTAATCATTTAAGCAACCTGAATGGATTTTTTTTTTTTTTTTTTTTTTAGTTCTTCTGGGACAGAAAATTACATTTCTGCACAGCCACAGATGTTGCCTGCCACTGACTGGCATGGGAGCTGAAAGCCTGCATCAAAGCTTAATACAGGGTTTAGTGGGGGGTTCATGGGAAGAAGCTTCTAGTCTTGTTCTTTTTTCCCCAGATTATGTAATTGAATAGAAAAAGTTGCTACACAAGGAGATAATTACTGTAGCCTTTTTATAGTTGTATTTATAGTTGCAGATCAGCCACCCTTTTAGCACAGATAGCAACTCCTTCAGAAACAAACCTGACCCCTAAATTGGGAATTATGTTTGCCATAACTGCAGGCCATGCATTCAAGAACCTTTTTGCTCCTCTTTCCCCCCTCTCATGAGATTTTCATGTGTGTTTTGTGAGTGCTTACCAGGCTGTGGACTGCAGTGGTGTACTGTTATATTAATGTTTTGAACGATTCCTATGGGAGATCCAAAAGAAGATCTTGTATTCTGCAAAGTAAGTAAGCATCAGAAAGATGTGCAAGTGTTTATTGCAGAAAGAGCTTTTCTAAATGAACTCAGCTATCTAACAGCAAATACCACAGCTATTTTTGTTAGGCTCTCCAAAATCTTATACTTCTCAAGTAACATCTGCCAGGGCAAGGACTGATGAGTTTTCCAAAGCATTCTGTCTAGAAAATAAAAAACTTCTTTAGCCCATCAAACCATGGGTTTTCAAGTCTTGTATTTCCCTGCCAGGGTACGATACCCACATATTGTTTAAGGCTGCTCTGTGTTGATCCCACCACTTAGAGCCTCCCTTTCTTGATACAGAACTAATTGAAGTTGTAAATTCCGCAACGCTTGGTGGGTAGAAGTTCACTGTCAACTGATCTTCCTCGTGGTGTGCAATTCTTTTGCCTTCTCTCTTCAGAATCAGCACTAACCATTTATCCCCTACCTTCAACACTGATATTTTATGCCTCTCGCTTATTTATGCCCTTTTCTGTAGCTGTACTTACGTGTGTGCAAATTCACAGGGGATTTTGAGTGGCGCACAAACAAAGCGCAGAGATTCTCCTGTCTATGGATCCTTCACTGTATTTATCTGGTCTCCTTCTGCACAAACGATCCAGACTCCTCCTTTCTCGGCAGATTTCTTAGCTCCATGAGGCCTCTGAGCACTGAATTCAGGTTCAGGTCTGCTCAAGAGTCTTTGTGTCTTCTTGTTTCTTGCATCTCTCTCAGTCTCCGTGACATTCAAGATAAAGGCCCAGTTCCTGACCTCTCTGTCTCCTTGTGTGCATGTTCATCATTATTCACGTCCCAGCGCTCTGCACACAGTTTGTGGAAAGCTTCTTTTGGCCATCTCTTCAAGAGAAGCATTGGGGTTTAAAGAGTGCCCACTTTCCTTGGCTGGGAGGTGCACAATGGTATGAGGGATTGCTCTCGTGTGCTGAAGCATCCCCTGGATCACAAATTGCAGAATTAATAATCTCTACATGGGTAGATTCTGCTAGGTGTTAAGCTGGAAGCTAAGACTGATAATCACGTAGAGAAGAGTCTAAATCTGTGTTTTGGAGGATGCTGGGAGTAGGAGGAAGAGATGGGGGTGCTGAGGAGTGACAATAAAGGTCAAAGCTGGTAAAGAAAAAGGTGGAGAGGAAGAGGAGAAAGCAGCTGCTGTGAAGTCCCCCTTTCAGTAGCATGGTTAGAACTCATGGCTAGAGATTCTAGCTTCTTTTTCCCTCACCCACCCCAGACAAGTCTGACTTAGGGAGTTTAGCCTGAATTTTCCTATCAGCTGTAGTGCATTTGCATTGATCTTATAAAATTAAGACAAAAATCCCAGTATCAATGTCCGGTAACAGCAAGACACACCAAGCTTCCAAGTCAGTGTTTACTGTTCTGCATTTTTTGCAGGTGGATGTCACTGAGGTTCATAGTGTCCCACCAGCTACTCCTCATTCCTCCAGCACTGTGCCTTCACTGATAACCTTGACACACTTGTTATATAAGAAAGCTGAAGTCATGTACTCTATCTTTTTCCTGTCTTTTCCTTGCCAGTTGTTCCATTTAGGTCTCCCTGCAACTTCACATGAGATGCTGTATACATTGAGGATCTTTGTGAGGGGGCAGACACAACAGCAGATGAAGGCTTGATATTAAAGGACCTATGGAAGCCTTTGGGACGCTTTTGGACTGTGAAGGCAGAGTAAAAGGAAGCCCATATGCTTAAAGAAGGGAGATAAAATAATCCAGTAGAAGTACATTATATCTTACTGGGGAAAAGATACTCGTTCTGAGTCATGTGGCAGATGATTTAGGAAAATAGGTAGAGGAGGACCTGCTGCAGTTATACATGTTAATGCACAACAGCACGTCCATCAACAGTGCTACTGGTGGCAGATTCCTGCATTGCCGAGGGGATCACACAACTTAGCATGTCCAGAAATCATTTCATCACATTTTTATTTCCAAGACACCTGAGATGATTTTAGTGGCAAGAGTCTGGTGCTGAAAAAATCAGGTCCCAGGTTTGCAATTAGTTGGCTTTGTGTTCTAGGATAAGACAGCTAACTTCCCTGAGCCTATGTTTAACCATCCATAAATGAGAATAATTCTCACACATCTTCCAGGCTGCTGAAATGTTTAATTAATTAGTGTTTCAAAACCGTTCTGGATGATGCAGATAGGAGGCACAGTAAAGTGCTGCTATTATTTCTTAACACTACATATACCTTCCTTCTCTTTTATTTGTAACTGTAAAAAACCCCTTTGCTGCAAGCTGCTGAGGCCGCAAGGTGTTTTTTTCTATCACCCTATACTAGCCTTCCAGCCAGAA
The DNA here is from genome assembly GCA_014706295.1 of Lycocorax pyrrhopterus obiensis. NCBI lineage: Eukaryota > Metazoa > Chordata > Aves > Passeriformes > Paradisaeidae > Lycocorax > Lycocorax pyrrhopterus. Next base: position 72,578,504 of record JACSVZ010000015.1, on the reverse strand, counting down.
AAAAGAACTGAGCCAGACACTGAAACGTTTACAGACACTTTTTGGTAATTGCTGCAGTTAGTAGAAACTCCAGTTGCTTTAAGAGAAGTTTCAGTTTATGGCTGTGTTTGAATTTAACGTGCCATGAAACCATTCTGACATGCACAGAGCCTGAAGCTTTTGCTGCTGAAACCTTTCTCCACGAAGCTGAGAATCTTAATGAGAAATGAAGGCCCCAAGCTAAGGATCTCACAACAGGCTGTTGCTGTAAACAGAGCAGAAAATGCCCCCCAAGGTGAGAAATTCTCTTTAAAAGATTACTCTGCTGTGGAGATGGAGCAATGCCAGAGCTTCCGTTAGTGACCAAATAATTTGGAGCCAGGTGGGTGTTTTGGCAGCTGCCGTATGGTAAAGAAGGAAAACCCCACAGCACTCTGGACTATTCCTGCAGCAGTGCTCGAGCCACTGCGAGAGCGCCAAAGTAAAGCTCCTCCACTACTGGAGCTCCTCTTTCCTGGCAGTTTATTTAATTCTCCCACCCACCAACCCCTTTCCCCCTCCAAAGTACACATTGACCCAAAGGTTGTTGGATGTCTTGGTTAACAGCGTTGGGCAGCAGAGAGACAGATCAGCGCTGACTCTGGTGCACTTCTGACATTGGGGAACATTTGAGATTAAGGTGTGGCCACCATTTCACCGGGCACGTTTTGAGAGCCAGCACGGGCAGCAGCACAGCCGTGTCCTCCCTCTGTCTTCTGAGCAGGCAGGTGAATCCTGCCACTTGCCTCAACACATTCAGAGCAACCAAGTTGCGCGCAGTCAAAGTCTATTTCTGGTATTTGGGTTATTTACAAAGAGAGATTCAGTGCAGTGCAGCAAATTTAGCCTGAATTCTTGGTTTGTGGAGCTCCTTCACGAAGTCGGCTCTGGTCTGCGTAGGACATTTTTGGAGGGGTGGCTGCCACCAGCCAGGCATTCTGGCGTGGTCATGATCTACCTACCTCAACAACACCCATCTGTGTTTTCTGGAGGGAGATGCGAGGTTTTCAGGCAGACTGAGGAGGAAGAGGGTTCGATGCAGAAGGCTGGTTTATAATAACCTCTGTTACTCTGCACAATATTATTTTGAAATAGATCTACGTAGTAATATTGTGGAATTAAAAATTCATTTATAGTTAGAACTTTAAATTTCTCAAGGCGGTAGCAAAAAACGTGGACTGGGTTGCAGATCTGATTAGTGCTAATTTAATGAGGGTGCAGAACGTCTAACTTACCCCTGCTGCTTTACATCAGAAACATTGGGGATGATTCTGGTTTTGCTAAATGAAAATGTTTAACAAAATACACACACATTTCTATATAAAAATACACACAATTATGAACACACATAAATACATAATTTAACATGTACTAAATGCATATGAAAGATCTGGAGAGAGACAATTATTTCATATTTGTGTTGTTGTTGCCAAAACCGAATGAACACAGTAAATTAAACAATGCTCTCTGATCATTATTGTAATCAAATTGAGTGTAAATATTTTGGCAGAGACTCTGATTTCTGTCAACAATTATTAGTAAAAATATATTTGCTCTTTGACTGAAAAGCAATTTTCACGTATGTCACCAAATTTAGCTACCTCAGGGCATGTTTTCAGAGTTAGGTGTGTTTGTGCATTACATCAACTGTAGAAGTCCCAGCTGTCTTTAATAAATTAAAGTGAATTATTTAGCAGCTGCTTGAATCTCTGTACCTGCCCTACCTGGTTGCTCAATGTGGAAAAGGCCTTCTTGTTCCATAATCTTTATAATTTCATGCCATGTCGTGGTAGGTTTGGGAGAAGAGAGAGCCATATGTAATTGTCTGTCTGGAAAAGGATTTGCAGTCTATTCTGATTGCTTATTTTGGGGATTTATTTGTCCCATATACTCATGTGCTGTTTGCTTCGAATGCAGATGGCACAAGTGACAGAAAAAGTGCCCACTGACATTTTGGCTGATAAAAATTAAAATTTATTAATGTTGGCCTGCAGCCAGAAACTGTCCCTAAACCTGGGGCCTTGGTCTCTCTTTTTACCACACTGCCTGTTCCAGAGCTGCACTGAGAATTTCCTCAGACTGGCCTTGCCTGTTTTCAGTATTTAGATGATTTAATTCAGCTGACCATAACATATAATCTCCTCTTCTGTCCTCCCTGGCTCTCTCAGTAGCTTGTCAGAGCAAGAGTGCTCATCAGAGACATTTGAATTCTCATTGTCTGGTCTGGCTGGCTAATTGCAAATGGAAAAAAATGCCCCCCCCCAAAATGTTTGCAGCTATTTTTGACAAATGTGTTGCAGAAATGAATTCAAATCCCTTTATTCTTGTAAGCTATTTCTTGTCCACAAGGAAAGTTTACAGTTAGACAGTCGGTATTACCAGGGGCTGTGGAGTCATTAGTAATGTCTTTATCTTTCTGAGGAGGGAGGAATAGATTCAGTAAATCAGATTACCCATTAGTTGGGTGGAAGATTGGTTTTATAGGTTGTTTTTTCCACCCTTTCTCTCATAAAGGGAGAAGAAGGGGGTTTGGAAGGTGGTAGCTTTGAATACCTAAGAGGCATGACTCACCTTGTATTGCTCCTGAACAGGGCGGGCTGGGTGGTTCAGGAATGTAACTTGGCTATCAGAAATGATCTTCTCCTGTCAAGACCATTCTAGCAGCAGGGTGTTCTCCTGGATTTAATGACGCTGAGTGACAATTTGCTATAAATTCCATGTAATCAAGAGGATCCTTTTAGCCTTGTTGCAAGATATGATGGAAGTTGAAGAGGATCTCTGGGTTCATATGTGCTATGGTTTCAGAGAGTTGGCAGGGGGCTGGTCTGTCAAGAAACCTTGAAGTGAGTAACATGACAACTAAAATGGAATGAAAATGCCCTTTTTCTGTTCAGCAACACGAGTTTCTCAACAGATGTGGCAGAGCTGTGCCGTAACTGAAGCTGGAAAGTTGCAGCATTCTTTACAGGCAGAGCATTTCTGTTTTGCCAGGTTTTGTGATGTGAACAAGCACCAGCCTGTAGCTGTGGAATGGACATTGTAAATAATATTAGTGGGACATCTCCAAGACCAAATAAACCACATGATTTGACCATCCATCACTTACCAATGGAACTGGAGGAGTGTTGTTAATTTGCAATACTGTATGGAGAAATCACTGAGCTCTAAAAGCCTTTGTTAGCAGCGAACACGTAGCAGATGCCACGTTGTTTGTTACTGGTTACACCTTCAGAAAGCAGAGAATAGCAAACAGATTTTCTCTGTACCAGTGGGACCCACACAGCAAAGTGCATATCTGGCACATACGAGAAGAGAAAGGAGCGTTCTTCATGTGCCATCACTGCTCCCTCACTGAGAAATGCTGGCAGGAGCAGGGAGGAGTTTGCACCCTGGGTAAGGAGAAATGGAGGGGAGCACGTGAGCCTGGGCTCTGGAAAGGAGGAAGTGGAAGAATTGTAAGGTAATTGCAGAAAGGGGAACTTCTGGTTTAAAGCTGTAACTGAACAAATCAGAAGAGGATAAGCAGTTGGGGAGATCAAATGTAGGCTGAAAAGTGTACTGTGGAAAAAATAAATGTTGGGGCACCCTCAGCTGTTTGTATGACCCACCAAAGGTGTCCTTGCTTGGGTGAGACTTATTTTCCAGGGTACCCTGAAAGGGCTGAGCAGTGGGGGTTTGTTTTGGAATCCTTTCTGCTTTGATTAAGCTTTAGCCCATTTTCTGGGCCCTGTAACGCGGGCTGGCTGCCTGTAACACGTGGTATCACATGGCAGCATCAGCGCTGGCAGCCTGAATGGAAAAATGCATGGTTTGGTGTCAGGCTTGAGTTGGATGTCCCAGCTCAGTTGAAAGGAAGGAAATGTAACCTGTTAAAGTAAGATACTTTTCTGTGCAACATGTAATTCAATCTGTCTTGCAATGTGCAAATAGGTTAGAAGATTGGACTTGTGTTTGAATAGAAGTAGTGATTAGTCTGGTTTGCATAAATGTATAAATGTCAGCTCCCTGTGTTTTAAGGAACTTGTAGCTGGCATCAGAAAGAAATCATGCATGCATGCAGCTGGCTTGTGTTACCAAGATATTCAAGGCTTTGTGGAGGTCAAGTATTTAGATTTAGATTTTTCTGTAGCTCTTTTTTGGCTTTTGCATAGGGAGTAGCTGACCATGTTGCTGGTGTGTTTCTGTCTATATTGGTTGTTATTCTGGTGAAAGAAAAATCTTAAAGCAAAATTTGGGAATAATCACTGAAGATAAGTCTCCCAGTCCTGCAGTCAAACCACAGACTAATCCCTTTTACAGGCTGGTCAAACCCCATCTTACAACAGCTCTCTCTTAATTGAGAGGCTGTTCTAGGCTCTCCATTCTTTTCTGCTTAGAAACTTTTCTCTAGTTCCTCTTTGAGATCATAGGCCTGAGCTGGTTCTTGAGCTGCTGTGTCCTTTTGGTTAGATAGATCTTTTCTCTCCCTGGTGTATACCGTGATCTTGATGCCTTATCAGGCCTCCTAGAAACAGAGAGTAGACAGAGTAAAGGAACAAAAGTAGATATTTATTTGAAGGGCCTTCAAGGTACACCCTGGGGAGCCAGAGGCTATTGCCAAGATGGACCCCAAGATGGACAACAGGTCACGAGTTTTCCACACTTTTATAAGTTTGGTTCATTTGCATATCAGGGTCAATTCTCCAATTAAAGCCCCAGTTTAATGATGTAATTCCCCTTAGCTACACCCCCTTCAGAGACTCCTTGGTTTACACCCCTTGCGCTCAGGATGGTCCAGGTGTCCTTGAAGAGCAGTCCGGAGAGGCTTTGTTGTGTCTAACCAGCATGAGAGAGCAGAAAGTAACAGGCTACAAGAAGCTTCAAAGTTGCACACTAAGCAGCACAGAATTTAAAAAAAATATAAAAGTTAAAACCTAAGGCATCAATCTGTGTAGGGACAGCAATGACATCCCCATGGTGTGATGTTATTATGGGCTAGCCTCAGGTGACGAGATCTCATACCAAACCTGCCTTGACACTAACGGGACTGCGTTCCCTTACAAGAGAAAATAGCGTAGCCCCATGTTTCGGAACCGCTAAAAGAATTTGAAGCGATACAAGTTGGAGTGTTGATCGAGCCCGTGTTTATCCCATTCCTCTGATCAGGAGGGATGAGTCATTCTGCTGAGCAAACCCGGGCCCGGGGCCTGCCAGCAGCTCCAAGGAGGGAAGCGTTTCTGGAGGAGTAACGTCACTTGTGTCGTGCTGCTCGTCTGGCTGAACCCAAAAGCAGTTTGTGTTAGTGAAAGGATCTGTAAACTTGACGGGAAGACTGTGTGTCCGCTCCTGAGGTGAAGCCTCGGCCCTGTGGTGGGATGCAGCAGTTTCTTAGCAGAACTTTTTATTGCCGCCATGGCAACCAAGATCAAATTTACTTAAAACTGCAGAGTAGCCTGAGGTGTGTTGGAGAAGGTGCTGGGCCAGCCGGGGTGCCTGCTTTGGCACTGAGGCCTGGGAGGTTTTTGCTCTTTTTGTCATTTTTTGTCTGTTAACTTTGCACTCCCTCGGCTGCGTCTGTTGTGTCTGTCATTCCTGGTGGAGCAGGAAAAAGCCTCAATGGCAGTGCTGGGCCTGCCTTCCTTTCCTTTTGATTAATTTAGGCTTTTTGATTAAATGACAGCTTTCATCACTTTCAGCAGTCAGTTTGTGACAATGCAATTTATAGATGCATTGGCATTATATGGTTAGGACAAGCACAGTAAATAACAAATCATAGCGGTGATTTACTTTGATATTTAAACAGATCCTCCTCCAAATTCAAAGTTCATGCTGTTTTCATATACAGAAATACATTTTATTTGTTTGCTGAGTGATCTAATACTTGGTGCACCTTTTAAGGATAACTGCTGCCATGCAGCACTGAGCACAAAAGACAAAATATTCAATATCCCTCTGAAATCTGGTCTGTATTTTTGCAAAACCTAAGCTAACTTGATAAAAAGAAGGAAAGGTTAGGGTTCAAACAGCTCTTTTGGTGTTTCCATCTCACACCAAATCTGCTGATAATTAAATGTCATGCTCTGGTTAATCAACAGCAGTCGATCTCCAGCTACAGGTGTGGCCATCTCAAACTCAAGGTTTACAGCCTCTCACTGGGCGTCTTAACCCAGCTGTGCAGAGACAGATGAGTGCTAGCGATTGACACAACTTCTGCAATTGGTTAGACGTTTTCTGGAAGTATTTGTCTTCTCCAAAAGTAATTTCAGCCAACTTGAAATACCTACTTGAAAGACCTGAAAGATGTGTGTTAAATTAGACAAAATAAATGAAACACGGGAAGAACAGAGGCAGAACATCCTACCATTTTCTTTCCAGAATTTTGGAACAGAATATTTTGATTCTTCGTTATGAAATGTTTATTTTGTTTCCAACAGCTACGTTGATGTCATAAAACAAAAAGACGGAATTAGGATGAAAGATTCTACTTGCTGTGAAGAGAAAATTATTTGTTTCATTTTTCTGGGGGAATATTTGAGAGCTTTGGGGATCCTTGCTTCTGTTGAGGACGTGGCTAAGTGTTACAGAGTAGGATTTCTCTGGGAGTCACAGGTCACACCGGCACTGGCTGCAGTGTAGCCATGTGCAGTCCCATGGGAGCAAGCTGAAGAATGGCTGAGTGAGGAAATTCCTGAGGTTACATGACTTTACCTTCACAAATTCACATTTGGATACCACCTCTGGACAGGCAGTAACATGAAGCACACAGGCCCTGAAGTGGTACCTGTTGATAGGGATATTTTCAACCAAATGCTGAGAAAGGCAGGACAAGAGAGTTGCTTTGGTAGCAGCTGTTGTAGGTGCAGATAACAGAGCCTGATCAGTGAATGGTCACCTCCTGGTGCCTGATAACAGGTTAGCTGCAGCTCTGGATGCTTTCTAGCAGCTTCTGCTGCAGCTCTCAAACTACCAACCCAGAACAAATAATAGCATTTAGAAGCTCATGAAGTTGTCAAGGCTGAAGGTAGAACATGTTCACCTACCTAGAGAACGTGCCACCTTCTCTGGGAATATTCTGAGCAGATCCTGCCCCTGTCCTTACTGAAAGAACTCCCTCAAATGTGGGATTTCTTTGCCCTCTGATACTCGTTTTGCGTTTCCAGGGACAAATGTTGGAGCAGTGTGTCATTCTCACTTTGTCGTTGTCCCTAAGAACAATTCTTGGGTCTTCTCTTGCCTCAGGAGAGACTCTGCAGGAGTGTAATTTTTCTGCTCTCACTTTTGTTTTCCATGTCATACTAATTACCTTGGTTTTGAAAAAGGCTGATTGGTCTATTAGTCTTCTGGTGGTTTTTTTGTCTCAAACCTTTAAGGATGAGATAAAGAAGCAGGTCTCCCTATTTAATTTAGTAAATAGGTGTAAATTTGAACGAGGGCTCAAATAGAAATAAAAGGTTAATGGAAGACTACTGCCAGTAAAAAAAGGCAATTTTGAGGGGGGGTTTAAACATACAAGAGTAGAAGACTGAAATATCGTGAGAGGGCTAAGACATCACACCCAGAAGGCTGTACATGTTTGCCTGCAGATGTCTGCAAGGGTCACCCAAACTGTCATGCAAAGACCCAGGGTTCTATGATTCCAGTGCATTTATGCTGATTCACGGATTAGATTAGTTCCTCTGAAATTTCTTGTGATCCCCGCTAATGATAAATTCTTCCTTAAAAGCATTCTTTTCCTCCTAGGTAGCTCTGATATAAGACTCTCTGGCAGACTGAGCAACATGATGTTTTAGCCCTTGTTCGGATTGTCTTGATATCTCTCCTGTTTAATCTTGTTAATAATCTGCCCTTGCTTTGCAGCTATAGAACTGGGCAGCAGAATTCATCTTGTTATAGGGAGGTGCACAGTGCACCCTGGAATTACTTAACTGGATATGTGCAACTTCTACTGATGGAGAAATAGTGCTTTCTATGCACTGGGGTGATGGGAGGTCACCGTGTGGAAGTTTACAGTTCACTCTGGGATTTAACTCTGATTCACTGAAGGTGCAGGGAGGGACAAAAATCTGCCAAGTTAAAAAGTTCCCTGTTGGAGAAAAGGTAGAACTGTTGGATAAACAACCTAAACCACAGATATCAGGATTCAATGGTACTGTTAAAGATGAAATACTATGGATGTCAGTACCTGACTTTCCCAGAGTTTAAATGCAAGGGATGGTGTTGAAACTTGCCTCCTCTTCTGGAACTTGATATTTTGTATGCAGAGCTCTTCATCATAAAACATGAATTCCAACCTAAAGCTCCCTGAGAGACTTGGTGATTTCTAGGGAAGATTTATGTGGAGGCTTCCCTGTGGCACATAGGGAAAGGACGAACCTCCCTAGTGCCAGGAGCCAGGGATGCCCTGCAGTGCTCCTGCAGCTTCTGACTCAACAGCTCGGGCAGATAATCCTCCCTCCCCACTGAGGCGAGGCTGTACCTCGGCTCCGAGCTCTGGCTGTGGCTGGAGCTCAGCGAGGCTGTGTCTCCAGGAGTGCTTCTTCCTCTAGCACACACTTCACTGAAGAACTCTGCGTGCTCTGAGAAGCATTAGTGAACCTCATACCCTGACCCTCAGGTTAGCCACTGTAACCAAAAGCCCTCCAGTTGCTCCTGGTAGGCTTGGTAGCCCTTTCTAAGAGCTGGCAGAGCTGTCCTGCTTGGAAATGTTAACCCCTGTAGGTTAAGTATGTGTTTATTCAAATTCTCAGGAAGCTGTGAGTTGAAGGATGCATTTTTGTCCTGGTTCCTGTCTGCCTGTCTTAAGGTTTGTGCTTCTCTGCTGGTGCTGTATGTGGTGGTTAGACACACTCAGCACTGGGACATCCGTGCTTGAGAGGAGAGTGTGGGTGTGTTGATGGAACTACCAGGAGGTACTATACATGCTAAATCTCAGGAGGCTGGAATTAAAACATTTTTATTACCACATGAGAGCAAATGAGTTGAAATGGGTGTGCTACTTACAGAGCTCATGTTAGGATTTCTTATTAACCCTTTTCACATTGCGTGTTCCATTATGCCTTTTTGCTTCGTGAAGAGAAAAATTAGGTACAATTGTAAATATTAATTTTATAGTGGGCATAAATCAAATTCAGGTTTGAAAAAGTGTACATGAGGAGTTTTGGCTCCGTTGTTATCAGTTAATTCTTTTCCCCATGATATATAACCACCCCCCCCTCCCAAATTTAGACAAGCCAGGACATAAAATAAGAGCGTGTGTAAATCTGGGCCTTTCCACCCAAGTTCATCTCTGCTTTTGGCACTGCCTTGTTAAAGTCAGATTTGCAGCAGTTGCCCAAACTGTGCAGAATGCCAGTGGATGAACACGTCTGCAGAGCAGTGCACAAATGCATTCAAGGGTACATTTGCTCATGAAGAGGCTGCAAGTGTCTCTCCAGAGTCTGGGTAGGTGTGAACAACTGACAATTCCTGCACACATGAACGGAGAGCATTTATAGATAGTGCGGAACTGGGATTTTCTGGCGGCTGGTAGGACACGTGATCTTCGGATACCTCCTGAAGGCAGCACCACCTCTAAGCTGAGCTTACATCTTCTGTCTCTGTGAAACCTTGCTCCAGGTTTCTGGATCTTTTTGCTTCTGCTTAGGAGGTTGTATTGAAAATCTTTCCCAGTTATCCTCGGTATTAATTATCCTTAGGTGTCAGCCAGAGCAGTGGGCTCTACACCTCCCCAGCTCCTGAGGAGAAGCAAGTCCTGGAGCAGGAATGTGCAGGCAAGAACAATGCAGAGACAAACTTTGCCTTGGCTGCTTGATGAGAGGGCTGATCCAAGAGCCAAATCTTACTCTTGGTTTCAGCCCTTCTGTTAGTAACTGATAATCCCATGCACCTCATTTTCCCTACCACTGACTAATTTTACAATACTTACTTTGGGTAGTATCTACATCTAAAAGTGAAAATTAAAAGTGGCGTTGTGGTGGCTTGATACTGTCCATATTCAAGATAAGATCTTCTGATTCGTAAGTGGAGAAATGTGTGTGGCTTTTCTGTAAATGTGATCTGGGAGCCAAGCTTGGGCTGCTCTTGGTTCAAGCTGATGCATTGTTCTGAGGCACATTTAGAGTTTGATTAACAGTTTTATTGCTAGTGCTTATGATACAGAGGAATGCAAATAAATGTCCTTCTCTCTTGTATTTTGACTAAAATATTTAATTCAGACTCATCTGGTATTTTTCATTATGAATACTACCATTATTATTTTTACTGCATTTCACTTTCAGGCAGCTGTTTTTCACAGTGCTTTGCTAGTCCAGCTAGCCTGAGGTATGGAGTGAGCCTCTCTGCAGCCAGCTGCTGTCACTGAAGACGTGATGACCTACGGCTTTGCTAATGTCAAACGAGATTTCCAAGTGCTTGGGGATGTTGTAATCAGGCCAGGGATCTTTTGTTTTCTGTGTTCTACCTGAGCTGGTAGGTAGACTAGAACAGGCTTTGTCTGTTTTGGCCCTTAATTGGGCAGATTTCCTACCATGGCTGGAAGCAGCCTAACCAGCAAAGGCACCAGCCCTGAGGCTCAGTTTCAGGACAGCTGCAGGTTGCATGCTCCTTCCCTACCCAAGGTGATGCCATGATGATTTTTTGCCTTTTGTTTTATGCCCCTTTTATATACCTTTTTATACTTTTTGTATTCTTAGTGTGTTTTAGCCTACATCCTTGGACTTGTTCGTTAAGCTGGGAGACTCAACATCTTAGAGGTTTTGTAGTTAGGGATCAGTGTGCCCCAGACCCCAAGGTCCTCTCCAGAACACATTTTGTAAACTGAGATAGAACCATCCAGGGAAGGTTCCCTTGGGGAGGGGGGCTCATTTGAGCCTCTCATTGGGGAATCTTTGATAGATTTGCTAATTAGTAACACCTATAATGTGATACCAGATCTTTTGGGGGGTGTGCATTGCGGTGTGCATTTCGGCGCATTCCACCTGGGCATGGTGCACCCAAGGATCCTTAAAATAAACACTGAGGTAAAACCCCTTTTTCCTTTCTAACTGTGTTTGATTCTTAAGACCAGGAAAAGGCATCAAAGGGACTGCTTGTCTCCCTGCCACACGTAGCAGCAGCATATTCCCACATGAGGGAATGCTTTTCTCAGGTGCAGGGCCTGCTCACGGCTGCAGCCAGCACCTGGGTTTTTATGCTGGTGCAAAAAGAGGGAATCTGTAATTTGGGTAACCAGCTGCCTTCAATCACAGCTGAACTGTGCCTTTGATAGTTGTGCTGCTGTGAGGTTTCATAGATCCTGCAGGCAACTGAGTGGAAAATACGTTGTGTGTGTTTGTATTGTTTTCTACTTCTAGAGAAGTTTGGCTCTGTGCAGTCGCACTCAGAAAGAGAGAATCTAGCTCTCTGTCACCCATCAGGAAAGGAACAGGTGCCACTTGGGCTGATGCACCTATCCAGGGAGAGCTCTGACATGGTTTCCTACCAAAATAACGCTCATGGCTCATGGAAGTCGGGCTGGTGCTGTATCGAGGAATAAACATTGTCCAAGAGCTGTGCAGAGCACTGGCTCAGAATGGGGAGGATCCTTTGCATCCTTACTCTTCTTGTGTCTCTAGGTTGGTGTTTGAACCCGTGCCATGCGTGGCAGATTCATTTTTTCTCCTTGTCACAGCTACCTCAAAGGAGGAATACTTTGAGCAAGCAGCCGTAAGTCCAGATGGAGTGTACAGGTCTCTAAAAATAATGTCTGTGGAGCTGAGCGGGCTATTTTAGCCCAAACAAAAGAGGTTCAAACGTGAGTAGTTGTGGGTTAAGGGCTTCAGTGGTAAAAGTGTATCTTCAGGTACTTTTCTTCATCATTCACACCTTCAACAAATACCTTGGGTTTCTGTATTGATTTATACAAGGTCAGCAGATTTACGAAAAGCCAATAAGCCACATCTTGCCACAACCACATTTCTTGGCATCTGTGCAGTCGAAACCTAAACTTTATGCCCACATGGATCTTTTTAAACAGTTACATGCATATGCAATGGTTTAAAAAGCTCTCCCACAGAGTGTTTCGTGTTTGTTTTATTGTTTTGTTTATACTACTAGTAGTAGCTGACTAAAGATGCATCTCAGTGTCTTCTGGGGAGGCTTGTCCTTTCTGCACATATGTGTGCATGCACAACAATACACTTTTGTCTTATTTTATAACTCTTAGGCTATTTATGTCATTGCATCTTCACACCCAGCCTTGGTTAAAAAGCATTAAAAATTATTTCCTACTATAATTTCTCAAACTTTGAATATAGGCATGGAACGCTTGAAGGATGTTTTTAAAGCTCTTTAAAATTGTGGATTTCTTTTCCTAGTAGTGCAAAACCCCCAGCAATCAGCTTTCCCAATCCCAAGGAAATCCAGATTCAGTTACAAAAGCAGCGACTGTGACTTCAGCTCCAATATGCTGCATACAGTTTGTTTCAGAAAGAGATGGTTTTGCAGATGGAAATGATTAGCAATGAAATGTATTGCAATAATGGACCGTGCTGAGGTTACATAAGTTCAAAAATACACAGTAAAAACACTGTCATTTGCCTGCTCACAGAGCTGACCCAATTAAAAACGCTCACTGTGCTGCATCACATGAGCAGCAGTCCTCTCAGTTCTCTCCACTTATCTCCTTGTCTTCATTTCTCCATTATTTTTCCTCTCCTTGCTTGATCTATCAGTTCTTCCCACTTAATGTTTGTGTGTCCCATCTCAGCCTCCTCTCTTCTGTTTCCACAGGAGATTTTTATTCCTTCTCTGTGGTTCTCTGAGAGGAGGGATGTGCAGAAAAGACAAAAGCTCGGTGTGATTCCCCCCAAAGTGCAATCCACGCTGACTTAGGGAGCAGTGCTGCTGTACGGAGCTGGGAATACGTGTGTGTTGATGTGCTGATGGATATGAAGCTCTGTATTTCCTCCAGGAATGTCCAGGCAGCAAATGAATCAGTGAGTGCAGAGGGCAGGTTTATTTAAAGACAAACCACACTTTTCTCTTCCCACCCAAGACACATAAAAGAACCTTTCTCCCACAGTAGGGAAGAGGCAGGTGCGAGTGCTGGGGCTGAGGAAGATCTCCTGTGCCTGGCAGTGCCAGGAGCAGCTGTTCCCTCCTCCTCTGTTCAGGATGGCTGCTGGGGACAGGAGTGTCCATGTGCCACAAACAGTGTATTGCATGACAGTGAGCCTCAAAAAGCCATTTTGAATGGGGCTGCATTAGTGAAGGACATAAAAGTCCGCGTGAAGCTGCTCAATGAGGTTTGCAGTTAACAAGGAGGGATCAGCCCACTGAGGAGGGGGAAGATGCAAGAAATTACATTTAGATTGCCTTCCCCCAGCTTGCTTCATCAAGTGTGATTATCTGACTACCCTCTGTCTTGTTAACCACGTACAATAACAACTGTGCAGAAGAAAAATAAAAGCCAGCTTGCTCATTCAGGGAAGCACAAATAACACAAATAGGATAAACACCAGAGCTTCTGCATGGAATGGTTGTGCTTTGTTTTTACAAGTGGCACAAGGTGGGAATGTGTGGAAATAGCTGTCTGCCATCTTTTGCTATGCATGAATTCTGGCAGGCAAGGGATTACATGACACTAGCAAGGGACAGGGCAGGTTCAAAGCAGTCATGAGAACTTGGCTTTTAACATGTCCTAGGGAGACATCTGTGGAGCTCCTTCATGCAGGGTGTCATGGATATTAAAGAGTTCACATAAGTTCAAGAAGAGGCCTGATCCAAATGTCTCTTCTTGGTTTTAGTAACTCTGATCACTCTGACCACCCTTTGATGGGTTGCCCCAGTTTGTACAGTAGAGGCCACAAAAATTCAAAGAGTTCAGGGATTCATTTATCTGATGAGATTGTTGGAGAATGAGAAAATTTGACTCTGCCACTGTTCCTCATGATCCTTGTTCTCTTCTCTTCTCTTCTCTTCTCTTCTCTTCTCTTCTCTTCTCTTCTCTTCTCTTCTCTTCTCTTCTCTTCTCTTCTCTTCTCTTCTCTTCTCTTCTCTTCTCTTCTCTTCTCTTCTCTTCTCTTCTCTTCTCTTCTCTTCTCTTCTCTTCTCTTCTCTTCTCATTGGGTGTCTGGCTCTACCTTGTGGTCTTCCACATTTAGTGTGCAATTCACCTGCTTAAGCTTGGGGCACGTGCCCTTTTAGGTACCCAGAGTATCCTGCCTGGCCTCCAAGAGAGCTTGGCTCTTTGCTAGGGTCCATGGCAGCCCAGCACGGCTGCCTCAGAAAAATTTTCAAGTTTTTCAAAATGTCTCTGTTCAGAAAACTGAAACTTGTCCTTAAAACACGTGTTTTCTTTAGCAGTTTTTAGTACATCTGCATTTGACAGCGTGCTACGAATTCCTTATTTCCCTCCTTCCCTCCTTGTTTTTCCTTCGTTCTTTTTGGGAATTTCTCTTCTTTTCACTTCCTATCAATGTCACCTCCTCTTCGTGCCCTCCCCACTTTGCCAACTCTGTTAATGTGGTTGTTCTCCATTTTCCATCAAAAAGGCATTTTGGAGTATGGGAGGTGCCTTCAATTTGTGTGCTGAAATTAGCCCGTGGATTTTGTAGCCAGCTCTGTGTGCATGTGTGTGGCTAGAAACTGTTGACTGACACCTCCCAAAGAGCTAAATTACAGAACAAAAGAAAATCACTTCAGTTTTAGCCGATGACTTGGCCTTCCCACATGCCCACTAGCTATAAGCTGCAATTGGGATAATTCATTAATGAAATCATCTTCCAATAATAGTTGTTTGGATTGAATCAGCTGCATCTCTGTACCTCTTCCTTCTGTCTGCCTTTTGTTCGGGGTGTGACTCGAAGGCTGGAGGGCTGGAGCTGCTCCGAGCCCCTCGCTAGCCAAGCATGCAGGTTCTGTTCCGTGGTGCAGGCCCTGAGAGGTGGCTGTGGCAAATGTCAGCCACACCAAGAGAGGTCAGGGCAGCCTTGAGCAGCCAGGAGCCCAACCCTTCTTCTGAGGCACCCCCAGCCTCTGCCCCTTCCCACTCGCTTCCCTGCCCTGTCTCTGTGACCCTGGGCACCTGGACAGCAAAGCAGTTCCAACTCCATGCCACCAAGGAACGGGTTAAAATGCTGAACGGAGAGAGTGGCCGTGTGTGTAATGCCTGCACAGCCACCCACGGCCGAGCCCCGAAGGGAAAGCCTTAGCTCTCCTTATATGGGGATCTTTTTCCTGAAGCGAGTGGTCAGGATCTGGCCGTGTGTGTGCTCAGCCTCTGTGCGAGCCCGATGCTCACCTCCCGCATCTCGGTGCTGCTGAGCTCAGTGCGGGCTTTCTCCAAGGCGGGAGGGAGCGGTGGGGTCAGCATAGCTCAAACACTGCTGCTTTTAGTAGTACAGTGCACTTACAAAGAAACCTGGTGGGTATGATCTTTACTTTTGCAGCCTTTTTTTTTTTTTGAGAGCGGTAGGCCCTGTTTGAATACTGTGTTATTATAGATTTCCTGCTCCAGCTCTCCTGCCCAGAATTATTCTTGAATTCTTCTCTGATTTTTTTTTTCCCCTTCCTGCTTTCCAGGCATGAGCAGGTTTGTGCACGAGAATACCTACACATCCACTCAACCCGGCACAACTGGCCCACACATGAGCACAAGGGTATCTGAATGTGCAGGGGGCTTGGGATGATTGTTTACATTTCCTTTTATGGGGATCTCTGCAAGTGTAGTTTTCTGGTGATTCATGTTTTGGCCAAGGCTCGAGTCTTTTTCAGCTTTTTCATTAAAAAGGCTGTTGTGTTTAGTGATACTTCGCACTTTTGCCCCGCCTGGCTGCCTTGAGCTGTGCAGTGCTGCGGGCTGCACTGGTGGGGAGGAGAGAAGGAAAAGCGAGCTGGGACATGGGGCTGGCTGGTCAGTGCGGTCAGGACCGTGGGCTACAGACCTGCCCAGTCATTTCCCGGTGTCCTTCCAGAGAGTGACAAACTGATTTCCATCTTCCCTGCATGCCAGCCAGCGCCTCCAGCTTCTTGTTTCGTTTCAGTGCTGTACCCAGGGTGAGAGAGGCTGTGCTCTACACACAGGCTCATCTCAGAGCCACAGCCACCTCTGCCTTTCTCTTATGAGTGTGTTTCCCTTCCTGCTGCCTGGAGTAGCCCTGGCGTGTATCCTGGCAGGCAGCCCCAAGCTGAGCTGGGGTTTGGCTCTCCCAGCCAGGTCTGCACTGGAAGGAGGTTCCTGTGGCTGGGCATGTGGAGCATGTTCCTCGGGCTGTGCCTTTTCAGCAGGCTCACCTCGCAGCAGCTGCAGGGAATAAAGGCAGTGATGTCTGTCCGACAGGCTCAGCAGGGCGGGGGCTGCCTGGTCCCACGGCCGTGTGAAGGATGTGTGTGACTGCACATGCTGCGGTGGGGAAACTGAGGGTGAGCACAAAACAAGAGAGAAGCAGCTGTCGAGCTGTGTGGCACAACCATCGCCAGCCCTGGGCTCTGGTGTGTTAATGACTCCAACGTCTCAGTGCTTCTTTTCCTCTTTGTTTGATGCAATAGCTGTAAGCAATGCTTCTCCCTCCTCTCCCTATCTTTTCCACTTCACTGTAAGTCCTAAACTGAAGGAAGAGGCAGGTTTTGCAGAGACCAGAAAACCTTCAGAGCTTCTTTCACTGGGAGACCTCAGTTCTCAAAGCAGAGATGGGCTTTGCAGAACCTGCAGTGGGGTTTATCCAGTGCATCCACACATTGCCCTGAAATCTTAGCCTCACGCCAGCACAGGGGAGCCAGGGAGCCCTGACAGCCCGTGTGAGATGGTAGTGTTCCCATCTCCCAGCTCTGAAGGAGTGGCACTGTCCCCTCACTGGTGTTTTGGCCCCACAGAAAGCCTCATCTTGCGGCAGTGCACGTGGCACACTGTGAGCGGGCAGTCACACGCTGTGCCGGGTATCCACCAGCGGCATGGACACAGCATCTCTTTGCTGTTAGAGATGCAGTCACTAAGTTTTGTTTCCTAGGTGAGATTACAGCTGGATCCTGTCTACCTGGTGCCTTAGGTTTTAACTTTTATGTTTCTCAAATCCTGTACTGCCTGGTGTGTGACTCTGAAGTTTCGTGTGGCCTGTTAGCTGCTGTTCTCTTGTGCTGGTTGGACATAACAAAGCCTCTCCAGGTTTGCTTTTCAAGGACCCCTTGTTGTCCCAGACCCCAAAATGTGTAAACTAAAGCCTTTGAGAGGAGGAGCAAACTTGGGGTAATTGCATCATTAACTGAAGTTATAACTGGAGAATTAACCCTGATGTGCAAATGGACCAAAGTTATAAAAGTGTGAAGAACCAGTGACCCAGCATCCCTCTTGGGTGGAGCCCTCAGAGGCTTTACACTCCCAAGGTGTACCTTTGAAGGCCCTTCAAACAAATACCTACTTTTATTCTCTTAATCTTGTCCAGCCTCTGTTTTCAGGCAGCCACTTTAAGGCATCATACCCTGCCCCCCGTTTTCTTGGGGTCCTGCAGTAAATTCTCTCTGCCTTTAGCTGCCATCGCTTCAGTCTCTCAGCAGAGGTTTAACCCAGTGCATGAGAGCTGCGGGCAACTGCAAAGTGATCCAGTGGGATCCAGCTGCTGCCCTTGGCTTCCATCAGTGAGCAGTGACTTTCAGCTGATGCTTTCCTTTTCCACTGGTGATGCAATTGCTTCATCCCTTTAGAAGGCCTTGAATTAATTTCCGAGGGATTGGACTCTTCTCATCAGGCTGTCTGTGAACCCCTGACAGTACTTATGCTGCAAACCCAGACTTGATTAATCATTAGGCTTTTAAAGAAGATTTCCAAGCCTAGCTGCCTGGATTATCTGCAGCCACTGCTGACACGGACACGACAACCTTTAGTAGAAAGGGACATGGATGGTGCTCAGCTACATAAACAAACAAGCGTTGCTATTTCTTCTCTACGAGACTGAAGTTTGGGAAGGGCTTTTTAGTTGCATTGAATCTGTTTTCTACAAAGTAATTTCCTCATTTAAGGTTAGAAAGGTCTCTCTTCGGTTCTCCAGCAGACATAAAAATCACCCAAATATTTCAATGCCTGAATGAGAACGTGACTTGTGGATTCAAACCTGGCCATGTGTAACAGGTGCAAATCTTTTCACTTTTGGCCCTTCAGGCTGTAAGTCCCATTCACTTGAAAGATCCTGGTGGGTCCCTTCCAACTCAGAATATTCTGTGATCTGTGAAAAGGGCTGTTAGTTGTTTTAATATAAAAATGTTTGCACTTCTGTTGTTACGTTCCATTAATACAGCTCAATGTGTTCATCTCACCATGTGACTGGTTGAGCTGAACATCTTTCATTTTCTGTGATTGCTGGCAGGCTTCTTGGTACCTCTTTAGATTAGCTTAGATTTACCTAACGTGCATTTTTTTTTTAGCAAAAATGAGCTTTTAGTCATGACATAAGCAGGTACATGTCCCATTGGTTTAAGAAGGAAATCCAGAGTGCCCATCATCGAGATACCCCTGGAATCAGTTCTGAGCTTTGCTGTTGCCTAGTTCTGGACTCCGAGGAAGTCATCCAAACTACCATTTCCTGAGTGTGCTTTTGTATCTGATTCCTTGTGTTGTGACCGTTTGCATCCTTCAGATACAAAAGAGAGACGTCTGCTGAGCTCTCCTTCTTTGTCTCTTTGCCAAGGTCTGCATATTTATCTTTTCCTTAGTCCTTCCTTTTAAACGGGTCACTCTGAGTTTAGATGCAGTGATGTCAAACAGTATTCAGTAAGTAATGTGTAATACTTGTGTAATTTGTGGCACCTCTTGAGCAAGAGAAGACAAATTGGCTTTTGCTGTCTTCGTGAGCTAGAAAATCTTCCTCTAATGGCTTGTTTCAAAGTAGATATTCAGAGAAGTCAGAGTAAGGAAAAAACTTACTAAATCATGAAACTTCTCTGGCTCCTAATATGGAATATTTTCCTTATAGAGCACTTTCAATTATTTGTCCAAAATCCTTCTAAATTCCCTTAGCAGTGGCTCTTTTGAACTTGCTGTTGGAAGACTGCTTGATATCACACTAGGACTACTTGTAAAGACAAATTGATGTTTCAGTGAAAGTTTATCTTTTCATAATTTAATGTCATTACTCATAGATTTACTACTTCTTGCACAACCCAAAATTCCTCTCCTTTCTTGGTGTTTATAGCCTTTAAGTATTTGTCATTTCTGGTTGTATTCTTTTTCTTCGTTGTCTTCGAGCCAAGGTCTGCGTATTTCATTTTCTTAACATCTTTTAAATCAGCCCCCGGATGTTCTTGTTTCTCTTCTGCTACTGCTTTAGCTCCATTTTTGTTTAAGTTAATGAGATGTCTCAAAGCAAATGAAATATCCCTGAGTGTTCTAGAAAGAGGCGGACAGAGCCTTGCAAAACCATCTTAATTCATGGGATTGTGAGAACGTCAAAAGAGCCCTGAATCAATGTGGGAATTCCCAGATATTCTGTTTATTACAGGATTTCCCGTGTAGATAGAGTACCTTGTAAAACAAGAATTTTTTTCTCTGTTGCTGGGCAGCCAGCACTCACAGCTTGCAAAGGCTCCTAATGTACCTGAGCAAATAAATTGTGCGTGTAGAGCAAACCTGGTGGGTTGAATTTAGCAGGGAGGCCTGTCTGAACCCTGTCCCTGCTGTGTGAGCACAGCCAGACTCGCTGTCCTCACGTGCCTGTCTGGAGCTGTAGAGATGTTTAATCGTAGCTCTGCCACGGGCCACCCAAATCCTTCAGGCAGCCCTACCTGATCCTCTGCAGGGGTTACTCTGCACGTCTTGAGCCCTGAAGCTCTTTTTCAAGGTTGTTAGTGGGGCAGTGACTCTCTTGCAGGCTGTGTGGAAGACGTGGCAGTGACATTTTTGCACTGTTGCAATCCACGGCAGCAGATACGACCCTCACAGCCCGTCTGTGACACTGGCTAACACCTCTGTATAGAGCTGCCTTCTGTCTCGTGGTTTCCAGTCGTCATTCCAGCCTTTAAATCTACTTTCTCCTAACTTTCTGATTTCTGATCTAACTTTTTTAGCCGCTCTTGGTTTTTTTAGTTTATAACCATGCCATTCTTTGTTAGTAGACCCTTCATTTTTTCTGGAGCAGTGATGAAGCAGTTAGGTAAAAAGTGGACTGATGCACTTCCATATAATATTCCAGTAAGCTAAGTGTGCAAACTTGATGTAGTGCCAAAAAATGGATTTTGTTTACTGTCGTTCAGCCTGCTTTGGCTGTGGTTGATTTTGTTCTCATCGAGATCCAGGCAAATTAATTCTGTGAGTAATGTTTCCTGAGATGCTTCGTCAAATGCTTGTGCTTCAGATCCATCATGTGTACTATATTCCCTCCAGCCACTAATTTTACAGTTCTGTAAAAGATACTCAGGTTTTTCTGGCAGTCTCTATATTTTAGAAACTAGTGCAGCTGAAAAATTTGTTGCATCATTCTGTAGATTAGAGCTGACTGACTGTGGTCTGCAAACCCTAATTTTGTGTTTCGTGTGGTCTGCAAACAATTGTCTGGTCCCAAAGTGCAGTCTCTTCCCTTGGACACTAAATTTCATTATAGGCACTTAATTACATTAAACACATTTCTTAATACTAGTCATGTGTATAAGCTGCTCTTCTATTTGCCACAGGACTATGATCACAAATAAAAGGAAAGTAATGTATATAATAGAATGAAGAAAGGGTGTTGTGTCTTAATTAGTTTGCATTAAGCTGTTGACCTCCCTCCAGAACAGAATACACTCTCTGGTAAGACAGCTCGGCATCTCTTTGGCCTTTGAAGATGTGCACAGGGAGCTACAAAGGATTTCCACACCTTTCATATCCACTGCTTTTACTGGGAATCATTGCAGTTCTCTTTATGCATAAAGGAACCTCTCCATCTCTGTGTTGCCAGCCTTACAAATTCCTCTTTGGGTACTAGAGAGTAGAGCAAATTGTAGCACAGACCACTGTCCTGGCCTCTGGGTGGTTGGTCTGGAGTCACCCTCCCTCCTTGAGTTCTCCTTGCAGCACGTCTCCTGGTGCTCCCTGGTGAGATGCCGTCCTTGTCCTGGTGTTTGTTGCTTCCTCTTTTACTTCAGACTTCCTGTTTTGATCCATTCCAGTTTGTTGCCAAACTGAACAAGCCAGAGTAATCACCAGTGCAGCTTCACAGCCTGTGCTTTGCAGGTGTGTGAGTGCACACTTCGCACTTGAAGGGTTTCAGGCATTTGTGTGTTTTCCTGCCCTGTTGAGCCACCTGTGTTTCTTGTCCATGTCCTGTGACATCGCTCCCTTCCTGCCACGGGCCCCGTGCATCTTTCTGCACCTTCAGCTCTCATGTCTGCAGTTTTGCCCCCCTGGTTTCCCTCAGAACAAGGTTGTTCCCTTTGTGCCAGGGCCCCAGGGTTTCTTCCCTTTTGTAAGGGGCCCACAGCTCATTTTTTCCCCTTCTTGTGCCCTCCATTTATCATGGAGAGGATCTTTTATCCTCCCAAATGCTTACTTGCTTCATACCGTTTTCCTCCTTCCTTTTCTATCATAGAGACTGAAGTGAAGCCTTGTAAAGAGCCAGTGTTATAATCCCTAGATTTGTCATTTCAGATACTGCAAGTTTTGCTTTCTCATACCTTTCTGCATGGTCTGTACTTTTAAAATGTGTTCAAACCTTTGTCATCTTGACCAAAATTTTTCTTTGAATTCTCATATTGCACAACACAAATACTCTTTATTTTCTTCCCTCCTCTAATATTCATACTTATATTTACTGTTTTATTCTTTCACCCAGGTGGGACAGGGTTTTTTTGTGAGGTCTATCTCCTGCAAATGAGTAAAATGAGATTTGTTTTACTTCATAATCCTTCCTTTTTGTCTTTAAATATGGTCACAAAACTATCAGTGAAGCTCAGTTGATGTTAGTTCTTTAAATTTCTGTTTAGGACAAATACCAGCATGTTACTGACCTAGGAAAACTGTTGTAAAAATAAATTAGATAAGCAAAATAAAATCTTATATCATGATGATAAATTTTGGGGCAAAGAGAAGTATTTCTTAGCATGTCTTTGTCTCCCATTACCACAACAGCTGCACAAATTCTTTCACAAGTGAAGGCAGATAAGAGAGCCACATAAAGAATATCTTTAGATGGCTCTGACCCAGTTAGCTCTCCTCAGCTGGGAACCAGAATGCTTTTGTCTTATTTTTTGCTGGCCTGTGTTTTTTCTGAGTAAATTTTTCACCTGCTGGTATCTCTAATTTTATATTATTGCTCCTATTACTGCAGTCCTAAGAGATTTATCTAGTGCATATTAGTGTTCTCTCCTGTTGAACTTTTAACCCCTGCTGAATTCCCACTGATGGAAAGAGCCCCTACTCCCCTGGGTTTCATTTGGCTAACAGCTGCCCCATTTGCCTAAGCTGCAGGATAGAAAGAAGTTGTCCTTACTGCTGTTTCTGCACTGACAAGTGAATTTTCCTAGTTGTTTGATTACACACTATATTTCCCTTCTCTCAACTTTCACTGTTCC
Organism: Lycocorax pyrrhopterus obiensis; assembly: GCA_014706295.1. Classification (NCBI taxonomy): domain Eukaryota; kingdom Metazoa; phylum Chordata; class Aves; order Passeriformes; family Paradisaeidae; genus Lycocorax; species Lycocorax pyrrhopterus. The sequence goes on along the minus strand of JACSVZ010000015.1, from coordinate 72,555,995 downwards.
GTGCACATGTTTCACTGAGCTGTGACTTGCAAGGAGTCAATGAAGTAGGGAGATACTGGGTAGCTCTTCCAGCTGGCTGAAGCCACCGAGAAGGATATTGTAGTGAGGGTGTGTGATATCGTGGGAAGGACAGAGGGAGCAAAAAAGAAACAGGTCAATAAGATGATCTTAAAGCAAAAGGACCTTGGTTTTGTTTCTGTGCTACCTCGTGCTTGTGCCCCTGTGCCATCGTGTCAGTCAGGATTTGGGGAAGAGGGGTAACTGATGCTCTCCCAAGTGCTCCTAACTCTGATCGAGCAGCTGCTGGGTCTCCACTGTCTAAAGGCTGATCTGGAGCCTTCCAATGTCAGACACGGCCAAGCTGTCTCAGGTGAACCACAAAGGAGAAGGTCACACACCGGCTTTGGATCAGGCAGACGGGAGTTAGGCAACTTGGCTCATGAAATGTCCTAGATTTGTTTGAACAGCACTGAGAAAATTCCCTCTGTTAGCAAGGTCGACTGCATTCACCCAGCCACCTTGGGCCAGCGAAAGGAGAAGGGCGTGCCAGCCCGTTCTGCCAGTGCAGCTGCTGGGCTCTGCTCTCTCTTGTTGTGAGTCCTGCCTTGGAGCTTTCCCAGGATTAAATTGCTGGCACTCGTTGCATCAGCAATGAGCCAGAGGAAAGTCCAGGTTGTCTCTGCTCTGTGCTGCTTTGTTTAGATCACCTGAGCTCCCTCCCTCCAGGCCTTTTTGGTCCAAAGTTGGAGACTTTGCATATTGCATTTTGCTGTCCTTGCACTCAGTTATTTTGTCCTTCCTCCTGCTGAGGTAGGTGAAGGTTGAAGAGGAGCGTGCCCTTCTCCATGTGGGTCACTTCATGCCATCAGGACCTGTGGTGATAAGATGGGGTATCAGAAATAATCTTCCTGCCTATCAGCTGCCTATTAAGAAATGTTGGTGTGAGTGGACATGTCCGGGATTTTAGAGAGAACAGACGTGCTTGTAGCCAGGCCACCTTGGGGAGGGAGCTCATCAGCTGTGAAAGCCCCTGAGGGTCACTCCAGAGGCTCCAGAACCCCCAACACACAATTTTTGCCAGTGGGTGCCACCAAAGCACCTCCTGAAGCTGGTGAGACAGTTAATGTGGATGCCTACTTGAGTGTCCAGAACTGTCCGTCTTGGGGAGGCTAAAGACAAACCAAATAACTGAGCTTTACCTGTTTTTGATCTCTTTCCAATCCAGGACCAGCAGTTTCCCAATCACAGTGACTAGCTGTATGACTTTCTCCAATTCCAGAATCTTAAGGTCCCAAATTAAACAGATTTACTATGAATTTATGACTGACAGCTGCATCTTTTGTGGTCTGGGCATCTTCTGTCCTTTTTGTGCAAGCTGTGAGGTGCATGTACCTGAGGTTGATTAAATGTTGAAATGCTCCTACTGCCCACCTCAGAGAATGCCATTTGTCTTCTCCTGACCCAGATTCCTGCAGTCATTGAAGAGCAGGCTTCAGAAGGAAAAGGTCAATGCACTTATCTGCAAACTACTGTTTTCGTCTGTACATCAAAAAATTTGTGCATTAACACATAACTTGCCCATGTAATGGGCTTCATCTGCAGTTTCATGTATTTTCCACTCAGAATAACCCAAAATAACAAGTTCTAAGCGTGCATTAGTAAAGAGAAATATTTTCTAGGGTAACCACTACCCCGGACTGCACAACAAGCCTTGACCCTGAGGACTCTTGTTCTCTTGGGAATGGGAGGGAGAAGGGAAGTGTGCTGGGCAGAATCCCAGTCCTCAGGGCATTGCTTAATGCACATCCATCCTTGTGTTCAGTCCAGCGATAAACAAACAGCGAGGTCCGAGTGTGCCTTGCGCTGTTTGGGTCTAAATGTATTTCCTGGCTGCTTCCAAATGCTGTGCCTGAAGGCATGTAGTCCTTTCCTGGGGAGGAAATCAGGGATAATGGGGGAGCCAGAAGGCTGAGGCATGCTGCACTGCCATTTACTTAGAGCCCAGTGATTAAGCCTCGTGTGCTGGATCCGGGCTGCTCTTCCATCCTGTCCTGATTGCAGCCCCGCGGCTGGAGGGTGCTCAGCTTCCTCCAGCTGCAGCAGCAAAACCACTTGTGTTTGTTTTGGTCTCGCTTATCCTGTTGCTGATTTCATCCTTACACCAGCTGACAAACCTGGAGCAAAGATACAATCGGCAGCCTGGCTGCTTGGGCAGCACAGAGATCTTCCCTGGGAATGTGTAATTTGAAACAAGGTGACTTTATCTGAGCCTAATTCACTTTTCAATCTCGTTTCTGTTTTGCATACTCTGGGGATGAATCTGTACTCCCTTTCCCGCCCTGCTTTAAAACTTCTCTAATCCTATTTCAGTAGAATTTTTTTGCTAAGCCCTGAATAAAAAAAGGGTTGATTTCTTAGTGCAGACAAAATGCAACACTTTTGCAGCATATTCCCAAAAGACTCAAAAGAGAACTCCTTGGGTTTGGAAGCTGATTTGGAGAAAGGAGACAGAGCAAAAACTAGTAGTATTTAACAAATAAAATGGTGAGTGAAGTATTAGGAAGCATTCTAGTTGTGAAGCTGCCTGGCTTGTAGAAGAGGCTTGGAAAGCAAATAGTGGAAGCTCCATCTGTATAACGTGAGCATAATAAAAGTGTTGCAGGGGAGAATATGCTGTAGAGCCCAGCCCGGGTCCTTCAGCTGCTGCTGCTACAACTTTTCTGGCTTTCCTGCCTGTGCTATTGGTAGCTTTGCTTCTGCCAACATAAGAAGTGCATGTCTCTGTATGGTGTTAACCATCGAATGAGGAAAAGGGGGTTCCTTCAAGGCTGGGGTGAAAAAAATGTGTAAATCTCTTCTTTGTTTCTCTGATCATCTCTGAAAGCATTTTACCTCCCCTTGCTCTGCCTCATTCTCTCCTACTCTTTGTCAACAATAAGAACAGAAATCTCAGTGTTATATATAGCATTTGTGGGGCCTCTGTGCTTGGCAGCGTATTCTCTTGTGGTTTTGGGGCTGGAAAACAATGATTAATGGGGTATGGTGGCATTTTTTTCTATCCTTGGCTGCCAGTTAATATCTGCAAAAAATCAAATTTAATTGAACTATCCAAATCTTGGGTCATAATGACTGAAATACCTGGGCTGAGACACGAGGGACACCGTGGCTAAATTGATTAGAAGTACTAAGAAATTTTCCTAATGAAGGTGGGGCTTTTTAAATTTTGTATTGTGAGACATAAGAGTCTTCTTGGCTCTTGATTGTACGCATATGTTGCTGAGAGGGAGTTTACAACATTTTCTCTGGCTCCAAAGTGATCTTTTTAAAACACAAAGGTAGCATTGCTGACTTAAAATGCAACGAGCCTGCGTCAGGGGCTCTGCACGAGACAAGTGTCGTTATTTGATGCCAAGGAATCTGAAATTTTGGAGGGTTTTGCCCCAGCTGTGAACAAAGCTCAAAGCTGCAGCTGTAAGCTTGCAGCAGTTGTCTGTGGCTCCACAATCTGGCCAGCCCTGGAGTGAACATAATTCCAAATTATTGGATGTACACGTGTGTTTTGCATGCTTGTCACAGTGCTGTAGATCTTGATGATCTATGACCTCAAGATATTTGAAAAAGTATAAGCCTTTAATATTAATTACTCAGTTCAGATAGGTCATACAACTGAGGGAAGAACAATTATTGATAATTAAATATTAGGTTATGAAAATTATATAAATGAGATTTTAAAAGTGTTCAGGCAATAAAATGTTCATACAGGCAAGATATTAATTAACAGTGAAGTGCTGGACTGGACTCTGCTCTCAATTGGTAACTCCAGTCTGGTTTAAAAAATCATACTTGTGAGAAAACGGTGTGAGGGCATGGAGGCTTAAGGCTCATACATCTAATTTCACTGCACACATGTCATTGATAAACTGTGAAGCTGTGAATTGCAGTGATATGAATACCTGAGAGCAACTTTCTTCTCACATGACACCAAGGCACTTGAAATTCCCTGGAATGCTCTGACAACGGCCTCAAGGTGAAGGCAGGATGAAGCTGATGGCAGGTTATATTTAGCCCAGGTCCTTGACTCCAGGACTCGCTCCCCTGCTGCTGCAGCTGGACCCATGTCCAATGACCTTCAGTTCACATTGTGAGATGGATTTAGTTTTTGGGACCTTTGTAAATAGGAGCTGTGTGTGGATGGATTCTGGAGTGCTACAATGAATGTTGCTTGCATGCTTAGTCTAATCTGCATATCTTGTTAAATCCCCTGGTTTTACCTTGAGTTTTGCAGTGGTTGATTATTTTGTGACAGCCCAGTCTTCTGCAGTTACATTGCTTTCAGCTTTAGTTTTAAAAACACTGACATTCTACCCTGCATAGTTTTTGTAGTAAAGTTTGAAAACGTGTAGCAAAGCCTCAGAAATTATAAATCAAAGAAAAACATCTATAAACGCAGTTCTTCTGTTCTTATTAGGCCCTTTTAAGGCAAATCCAGGATTTGTGTATTTATGTGCTGTTAGTTTTAGTGTGTCCTGGTTTGAAACAGATTCAGAGTTCTTAGAAAAAAAATCATTTGAAAAGAGAAACCAGCAGTATGCAAGAAAGTGCAAAATGGAGTATGGAAGAGCTGATTTATGATTTACCCTAAAATTTGCTTGAAAAGGAACAAAAGAGGGGACACGTTACCAGGCAGGTTGGTTTGCTTATCCTTCTCATCCATTAATGATGCTGGAAGCAGTGCTGCTGAAAACTGTAGGAGCTGTGCTGGGTTGTTTGTTTTTTTAAATAGAAGCCAGCCTTTGGAAGGGAACTGAAGTGCAGACATCCTACAGGCATCTCTCCTTTCTAGATGCTGTCACATAAAGCAGACTGGCAGGAACGTGTTGTTTCTCTCACCCTGAGACAACGCACTGCACATTTTGCTCCTCATTTTGCATTGTCAAAGACTAAAGAGTCTTCCCAGCTGCCCCTGAAACTGCCAAATGGAGGTCTTAAAACCATGCTCAGTTAAGCTGGAGTGTCTGAGTAGTGTATGTTTCTCAGATTGAGGGGCTGGGAAATGCAGTGAAATGAAGAGGCCAAAGTCTTCACGCTGTATTGTTCCCGCATAGTTCATCCCATTCCACGCTGTCCCCCACTGGAAGGGAAGGGTGAGTGCCGTAGGTAGCACCTGATCCTGGGAAATTATTGCCAGTATTCAAGGCACACCACGGCTGGGCTGGCATGGGTTTCTTTAGACGTCCTTCAGAGCCTATGCATTCTAAAACCTTCCTGGGGTTGTGTAAATCTGATCACTTGCCATTCGCGGCAGAGCAGAACTGCAGCAGATGCGCTCCTGCCTCTCCCTCTCAGGATCCTGCTGGAGGAGAGAGAGGCTCGGTGTGTCTGCCTGCACTGCCCCTGCTCATTCCTTCCCCAGGCCTGCTGGTGGCTGCTGGCAGCCTGTCTGCTTTGGCAGTGTCAGCAGAATCAGGCAGAGCCTTCCCGAGCAGAGAGCTGCTCTGGGGCACGCGGGATGAACGTGGGCTCTCAAACGCAGCTGCTGTGCAGACCACAAGGACCATGGGTGACCCACTCCATGGGTGACCCACTGAGATGCTTCCTTTTGCCTCCACCAGGGTGAGGAGGGAACTGGAAGCTGTTTGTGCTGGTTTTGATGGCAGACAGGTGAACTGGGTTTTGTGCAAAGCCTCCAAAATGCAGTGGGTCTTTCTGACCGTAACTGGTCTCCTTCCTTGACTGCTCTTTCTACATCCTAGTAAGTATTTCCAGATTGGTTATACTAATGATAATCCACCAGAAGCCCAAAGCCTACAGTCATGGAAATTTACTTCTCCTTTCAGTGTACCGAGATATAAGCAAATAATTACGCTTTTAATATTTGGTAGTGCCACACAGAAAAGTAATACTCGCAAATTTCCCAACACCAAAATCGTATGGAACCCACTTAATTACTAACAAGTAAACAATGATTCTTCCTCCTTAAAAATACCCAAACATGTTCATAATTAGCTAATTAAACTACCACATAAATGATTATGCAATATAAAAGAGCGATGGAGAGGTGGGCAGAGGAGGAAAAGCAGTGAAATCATTACTGCAGACACATTTCTTTCTCCAAGGAAGCCAGTGAATCGTTACAGGAGAGATGATGAGTGGAAAATAATAAGAACAGCAGCAATAATTAACTCGCCGGCAATAATTAACTTGCCAATATCTGCAGGTTGAAGCCAAGCAGTGTGTTTGTTTGGCCCAGAGAAGATCACTCATCTGTTTCTCAGCACTTTGCCATTTTCTGCAGTGGACAGAGGAGTTGCCCTCGTTCGGTGCTGCTGAATGGCCCACGTAAACCATTTGCTCACTGGTAGCCCAGGATAGAAGAAATACTCAGATTTCCCCTCTCTCCTTTTTATTGTAACTTGGGAAATCCTTGAGGTTGCGAAAGATCTGAATGTTTTGGTTAGAGAGGCCGATCAGAGAACTACAATTGGGTGTCTCTTCTGCAAATTGGTAAGAATTGGATAAAAAAAAAATTAAAAAGGGCCTCTCTCCCTGGTGATTGGGTGTCAGTGCTGAGTTTTTGATGACACTGCTGCTAACGTCCATGCAAACCAGCAAACTCCTGCTGGTGTATAATTTCAAATAGACAAATTAGTTTATTTGGGTAAGATTGACTGTTGGGGTGCACTGTGTGCTGGAAGAGAGATGGGCCCTGAGGGCCGGAGAGAGAGCCTCTTTCTTGGGCCCAGAGGTGACCCTGGGAGTGCATCCAGGTCACCAGGGATGGGCTGAGAGAGGATTGTGGGTTTGTGGACAGTGCTGGGCCTATGAGATGTGATAAATGTAGTTTGTGACCTTATAGGGTATTGTTTACCTGTTACCATAATAGGCAATGTCTGTGCACTACCCCAGGTGATTGGGGGACACTGAGGTGAACATCTTTCCTGTTTCTACGATGTGATATCCTGTTGGGTGCTGGTATTTAGGGAATATTTTCCTGTGCAATAAACGCTTTGCACTTCTCCATCTTGTGTGCGGAGTCCATGCCCTTGCGTGAATACTGCAGCTGACATACCCAAACACAAGGGTTTTGTAAGGAGCTCCATTGGTTAAAAAAAATATAGATTCATGGGATGTTTTGGTTGTAAGGAACCTTAAAGATCATCTCGTTCCAACCCCCCCACCATGGGCAGGGAAACCTTCCACTAGACTGGGCTGTTCAGAGCCCCATCCAGCCTGTCCTTGAACACTCCCAGGGATGGGGCATCCACAGTTTCTCTGGGCACCCTGTGTCTCACCACCCACACAGTGAAGAATTTCTTCAAACATCTAATCTAAACCTGCCCTCTTTCAGCTTAAAGCCATGACCCTTTGTCCTGTCACTGCATGCTCCTGCAAAAAGAACCTCTCCAGTGCTCTTGTTGTGCAGGTTGAATTTGTATTTCCAAAAGCATACCAAAGATAATTGGCATTCCTTAATTTCTGCGTCCTTCCGGTGTTTCTACTGCCCTTGTCACTCTTGTACCTGAACCTTGTCTTTCAGCTTCAAGGCAGCAGAGTTCTTCTTTCCCTGCAGGGATCAGGCTGAGGGGATTTCAGTGTCTGCCCTCCACAATCTGCCCCATACAGCAAATATCCTACGTAGATATTCTGGTTATTTAATGTTTGGGCTATTTTTTGCCTTTAGTTTTTTTGTTTTGGTTTTCTTTTAGTTGAATAACAGTTAAAAAGCAACAAGACTAAAAAGGCTATTTGTTAACCAGGGAAAGGAAAAAAAAAGTTGGAAATACTGCTCAACAGGATGAAAAATGAAGTTGCCTACTGGGTTATGGAGACGAATGTCCTTTAGTAATTGTATGAGTCAGATTAATTCTTTTCCAATGTTTTAAATCAGTATGCTGAAACCTTTTTCCTTTAGCAGATTGGTGGACAACATAGGTCTGTCAGTTGTCTTTCCTCCCTTATGCCTCAACAATTTTTATAAGGCTCTTTGGTATTTTGGTATTGGAGACGCTGTTTTTGTGATCCCTTGTGATGCAATAAAGTGGTAACACTCCTGAACAAGCACTGCAGAGCTGAGGAATGAGTTTTGTGCCCTTCAGGTTCTGTTTTCGGAGAGAACTGTGTGGAGTGTTTGGGCCTTGGTAACTTGAATTGGGCAATAAATTGGTGTCTTAATCGCTCTGTGTTTTAGCTTTTATGCCATGTCACTGGGATGTTTGTGCTGTTGGAAGGGGAATTTTTGTTCAGAGCCTACTTAACAGGAAAACTGCTGAGTGGCTAAGGGTAAAAAGAGAGGAAAAACAGAAATGAAGCGTAGGGAGAGGGACTAGACATGAGGGATCCCTGCAGAATTGATCAGTGCTGCCCAGAGCACCCAGCCAGAAGCAGCTTCTGGGCAGGCAGGTGAACAACTGGACTGAAAACCGAGTGGACCAATTTTGGACAGCTCCTGGCAATTAGACATGAGGGGGAACTGAAAAGAACGAGATGCATATCTGCCACAAAGACAATTAATTGTAAAATTTTGTGTACAAGGTATGAAGTTCCTTGCTTACTTGGAAAAGCCAAACCTCTCTCTTTTTCTGTGAAAGACAGTGAGAGCTGCTGAATAGCCCAGGAAATGTTGGTAGATGCTTTGATAGAGACAGGGAGCCCAGAATTTGGACTGGTGGCTTTTAAAATATTGGCTCTGATTCACTGTTGTGCCCTTTGCAGGACTAACAAAAGCACGGGGATTCTGGCTGTGGGATTTTGGGGTTTTCTGGGAATTGCTAGGGAATAGTTTTGTCCACAATGTAGGTTAGCAGTTCAGCAGCTCTTGCCTCCAGAGGTCTGGACCAACAGCTGGGAGTAGTGTGCTGCCAATGTACCCTCTGTTCACTACCCTTGAGGAGCAGCAGCATGATTTCATCCCATCATTTCTCTGCCAGCCAGGAGAAGGGAGGCGGACGTGAGCCGTGAGTTCAGCACCAGGGTCCCTGCAGGCTGGTAAGGGAGAGACAGGGTACCACTGATCCTCAGACCATTTGTTTTCCCCCAAGCCACATCTGGCTTTGCACCTTATGCTCTCCTGGTGCTGTCTGGTTTGGACTTCTCATGCTTCGTTGTCAGCTTCTGCTGATTCCAAGGAACACATTTTTCTTGTAAGCCTCCATTAAAAAAAAAACAGCCTAGGGATTAAAAACATCATTACTATGGGGTGCTTGAAGTGTTTTATCAGGAGCTTGGGAACTCTCTGAGAGTGTGACAGAAGTAAAAAAAAAAAAAGTATCTAAATGGGGGTGATAAAGTGGGATGAAAATGGGAGAAGCCGCGGGTAGGAGGACAAGAGACAAAAGCCATCAAGTGCGAGGAAGGAAAACAAAGGAGAATGGAAGTAACAAGCAGTTAATTTGTAAAACAGTTTCCAAGTTAAGCTCTGTTTCTGTGGCTGTGCTCGCTGCAGTGCTCATGTTGTCTTGTATCCACAGTGAGGGTCCCTGGAGACAGCAAGCCATCTCCCTAAAATAGGCATCTGTCCTGTTTGTGTTGCCATTGTCCTCTCTCCTGCAAAGCTGCCTTGGCTCAGTCCCTGTGGTAAACTGCCTTCAGGCCCTTCAAAACCACGTCCAGCTGTCAAATGCTTCCAGGAGAAGCTGGCCAAAGAGCATTTTTGTTATTTTGCGTGTTCCTTACCTTTCTTAAGTATTCTGAGTTCAAATATCCTTGTTTATATGGAGTACCTCTCATTTTTGTTCCCTTCTTCCATCTTGTCTATGCAGCTTTGTTATTCCTGGGTCAGCTTCACAGCCAAGTAATCTTTTTCAGTTATTGTTTTTACCCATAAAAAAAGGGTGCTCACTCTTTAGAGGGGAATCTTCGGGCTAAATTGTTTTCACCACCGTTCATGGCCCACCACTGAACCCGGTGCTGTGATCCTCTGCTTCACCTTGAGACAGCTTGGCTTCTTTCTGTGTACTCTTTTGAAAGCTGTCTGATGTGCTGACTGAGAGCTAAATGCTCTAATAAGAGAGGGAGAGGAGAAAAAAATTATTTTTTTGGATATAGGATGTCCTTTTCCTTTCCTTAAGTGATTAGAGGCAGATGTGAACACTTCAAAATAGGCAGCAAAAGTCATTATTTGGTGCACAGATGGCTTTCCTCATATACTGAAGGAGTTTTAGGGGCATTTGGGAGTCAGGTAATTTTGAGGAAAATTTGAGGTATGGAAAGGTTGGCTGCTTTTAGGGTAAAACTAGACATTCACCATGAAAAGGAAGGTACCTTGAGCTTAAATTGGTATAATTGAGAGAAGACCTACAAGTGGCCCAACAAGAAAACCAAAAAAATGGAATGTGAATTCTTTCTTCCCATGCCCTGGAAGTCTGTTTCTCATCCTGCTTTGGTTCATATTTTCTTTCTCCCTCTTTATTTGCCTGTATCATTTTTGTTTCTCGTTCTCTGTCCACTCTAGTTTTAACATCCCAAGTTAACGTAGCACAATGTAAATATCATGCACCACTCTCTTACCTAGTAAACAAGTGTACATGTTAAATATTAGAACGTGATTAAGCAACTCTGAACACATCCTGTGTCCTAGATCCTGTGTGACTCATATGTCATGGCAGTTAATCAGCTATAATTGAGCAAAGCAGGAAAAAAGGATAATACCAAAAAAGAGGGGGCTTGGTTGATTTTTTTGTTTTCTTTTTTTTTAAATAGTACAGGAATTCTTTTCCATTAATGAAAGAAAGGAGTTTTTTGTGTTGCCTCCATTTAAAGATCTGGGAATGCTCTGCGTGTTCCTTGCAGGCAGATTGGGAGTATACAGAGGGATTAAGCAACTCTCCACAGGAATGCAGGCATGCTGAGCAGAGATACAGATTTTAAATGAGGCAAAGCCACTGAAGGGCTCAGGGTACAAAGTAAAGAAAGCCTCACCAGTCAAATAAAAAGTGCAGAACATGGGAATTTCTCTAATCGAGGTAGACCTTATTTATCTGGCAGAAATTAGTCAAAACAGAGAGAGTGACACTTTCAATTCATGAGGGGAAAACTGTTGGGATGTTAATATCACATCATATTAAATTGTTCTGAAAGGAAAGTTTCCTAAGGAGACTTGGGGTTTTGGGTTACAGAGCAATACAGGTGCTGAGGTGTTTTTGCAGGTCTCGCTCAGAGGTGGGAAAACTCAGAGGCTAGATGTAAGAGAAAAACATATCCATTAAAATACATTGATGCTCACAGGCTTGTATATATGACAGCACTTTTTTTTTTCTCCTCCTAGATAGCCTGAATTTCAAAGAGGAAAAATCAGAAATTCATAGTACCTGTTATTATTGTGTTCTTTTTTACCTAAACACCAGCATATTCTTAAACAGTAAAGAGTAACTGCTAAAGCTGCAGTATTTCTCTCAGAAATTACTGCCTGGTAAAATGCAGACCCATAAAAATTATTTCAGAGGGCTGTAAAGCTCCTCTTGGGAGAGTGCAGAGTAGGAGCCCTGGTGAAGGGAAGGGTACTGTGGGCGCAGCTGGGGCTGGAACAACACCACATCCCTCCTTCTGGGGCTCCACCAGTCCTACCACTGATTGTTAGAGCCCTGATCTCCCTCCTTGGCAAGGTTTTCCTTGCTCACACTGCAGTGCTCTAGAGCAGCACCAGCCTTACCCAAAGTGTACCAGCAGGGATTTCTGAGGAGAGTGGTGAGTTTACATGAGGAAGAATGGTTACTGTCAATAAAAAGCCAATATTCTCTTTTTTCACTTGTGACCTGCTCAGAATTTGACCTCGAATCTCCACTTTCATCAATCTACCCACAGCATGAATTCTTTTGATTGCCTTTAAGGAGGAGTGCTGTGGCAGTGAGCTGGACTGTGCCTGCTTTACAAGAGACACCTAGAGATGTATGCCTTGTTGTGCACTCACTAGGTGCACCATCTTTGTATTTAGTCATTTTTTGTTCTGTGTTCCAAAGAGCTGAGGCCCTCTGCATCACTCTGCCGCAGCCCTGGAGAGTCCATCCTGTCAGATACTGTTTTACTCGAACTGAATCACAATTTTGTGAGGGAATTTTTGGTTCTGCAGAGAAAAAGAGCCCAGCAAACAGGTAGGAGGAGCAGCAAGTTGATGCACAAGGGTGTAACAATTTCATTGGGACCCTGGCAACCAGTCCAAGTCAGGTTTTATAGAGAACAGGAGAAGTGTGTTGTGCAGATAAGTATTGCAAGTCCCTCTCTGGTGAGGCAGCCTCTGCACCCCAGTCAGCAATCAGCTGTGTGTTGAGCAGCACTGAGCTTTTAGCAAATGAAAGTTCAGACCAGCTGCAATGCAATGCATTCTTGCTGTGATGGATCGTGTCCTCCCTGTAAGCATGGCACGACAAGAGGCTGCTGAGCTGTTGTTGAGAACTTCTTGTTCAGACAGTTTCCCTGCTGAGAGAGAATTTTGGTGCTTCTGGTCCCCGTTGGCACCGCAGTTGCATTTGTGAAGTCCTGGTGTCATTTTGATGTTACAGAGCAAATGTCACCAAATAATAGGTGTGCTCCTAGGGCACTGTGTGTTAGCTTGCAAAAGCGAGCCAGAAAACATCCTCTGGATAAAGAAGCTTCTTTGGCACCTCACAAACGTTGCCTGATGTGTACAGCGTGTCTGTGGTGTGGAATAGCAAAGCATCCCCCCAGGATTCCACTGTCCCTCTCCTGATTTTGTCGTGGGGTGGTGAGCAGGTAGGTCCAATTTCCAAACTCATCTCTCAGTTTTGAACAGCTTTTCTTTTGGAGATGGAGGTCAAGGCACCTTCACTTTCAGCTGAACCTCTGGAAATCCCTGTATACAATAAGTGGAGTGCAAAGCAAAGCAACAAAAGACACAAAAGGTTAGCGAGATGGCTGAAGCATGAGGCAGGAGGTGGGGTCTTAGCAACAAAGAGCGGCAGAGACAGCAACATCTCAGTTTTCATCCACCAGGAATTAATCGAAGATTTCTAAACATTTAGACAAGGTCTTTTCATGCTTGTCAGGGGTTTGTCTTCTGTAAATTGCTATTAGCTTGTTAGCTGGTTAAATCAGTCAAGTCGCTGTGCCAAGCTCCTATCCCTAGAGGCATCATCACTCCAATTAGTCAACAAACCACTTGGTGTCTCTGAAAAAATAGGAAATAAAACCAGGCTGTCATTGTCCTAAAATGGGTACTTACAAATTGGAAGACCTCAAACCTTCAAATACCTTCATCCTATGTATTTCTCAATTTTCCCAGTTGTGAAATAGAGACAGTTTCTCTTTTGCCCATGGGGTATGATTTATATTTTAATTCATTCATTACTGTCTGGTGAGTCTTATTGCAACCTTTGGATGAAGGAGACTGTATTTATTCAAGCCGGTAGTATTGCTGCTTTGAAGACTACTCTGATCTATGGAAATCAGTAGGTTCAGTGGCCTAAGCCAAATTCTCAGCAAATTCTGACTCTTTCTCTGCTGCTTGTAACAAGGAAACTCCAGCATTGCTCCAGAGACATAAGGAGTTCAGCAATCCACTAATCCCCACGTTTCTCTAAGTCTAGGATTAATTACAAATATGCTCAGCAAAGCTCGTAGATTTTTGCTGCAGGGGCTCTGTGGACCCAAGGCAAAAGAGATCAGAAGGAGACTAAACATTCACAAGGTCGTGTTCCTGAATGCCCTTCAGAACCAGATCCACTGAGGAAGAGAAACTCCTGTTAGAAATATCACCAGCCTAGATGGGAATCAGTCAGAACGATGGTGCTTGAGAGCCTTCTCAGGGAGGGCAAAATCCCCCCTCTTAACCTGGACTCTGCAGCATAATCTTGGAAAACCCTGAAACTGCACCATAAGAACAGAAAATCTCACTCCATCCCAGCGCAATTGCAGTGACATTTCTGAACTGATCAGCCCTGGGGAGAAGTCTGGATTCTGTTTCTCCCAAGAGGGATGTCAAGCCCTTTTTTCAAATGATGACACATGGAGGCATTCCTTGAAATCCCAAATGACTGATAGATTTCTTGCCTAGATCTGCCTTAGCTGCACGAGTGTCAGAAACATTTTGAAAGGCTTTTCACTCGTGAATAGAGAAGGACTGTCCCCTGGAGTCTTTCTGTCCAAACCCAACAGGCAGCTGCCTCCTTGATGAGACAAATCTGGCTGGATCTTGAGGCCATGGACATCTATTAGAGCCTCAGGAAAACGAAAGTTAGAGCTAGAAGATACCCTGGTAGGCCATTTAGTCATCCTACCCCACAGGAGGATTTAACCTCTAGGGATTTAAAGTCTGTAACTTCCCAGCCAGTGTGCTCTGTCACAGCCCTCTCACCAACACTGGCATCCCAAAGAAAAGTTTCCTTAATGTCCATCCTGAACCTTCTTTATGCCAGTGTAAAGCCATTACTTCCTGCCATATCCAAAGTGGAAAAAGGCAAAGGAATTATTCACCACCTCTCTGCAGCAGTCTAGAGCCTTGTCTTGATTCACTTTATCTGTGCTGAACAGCCTCGCCTCAGCTTTTCCTCTCAGGTAATTTTTATACACTTCAGGAGATCCCTGTTGATCTCTCTTGGATCATCCCCAGTCCATCCATGCATCCTTTCATTCACAGAATTTCAGCAGCGCTTTCACCCCCGCTGTGTGGAGCAGAAGGAATTTTCCTTGTGTCTTTGTTTACACATCCTAGCGTGGTGTTTGCTTTTTTTGTTTTGCAACGGCATGACATTGAGTCATATCCAGTGTGTGATTGACTGTATAACCCCTGCAGCCTTCTCTCAAGATCTAAAGCACTTACATGATGAGACAAACTTATCCTTTCAGTCGGCAATCTCATCCTTTCAGGCAGCTCCAGAAGACTTGTGGGATCACTCAGCCCTGTTCGTTTCATATCTGGCAAGCTGTACAAGAGATTTCTGTGTCAGTTCCCATTTCTGTGTAACAGCCCAGCTAACTATAATGTAGTGCAGTGAATCTAACAGCACTGGTTCTTGGTAATTGAACTTTTCATGAAGGGAATGATTGCAGAAAGGAAGCTAATTAAAATTAAAGAATTTCTCTTAATTGTTTTATTTTATTTTATGGCGTTTGCCATAGGCCAGTGGTTTCATAGTCCTCATTGCTTATGGTTTTTTTATATCCTTGTGAAAACAAATTGGGTTTGAAATAAAGCAGGGTGAGACAGCATAGGAGAGTGAAACAGAGGACGTGCAAGTGACAGAGTTGTTTGGAATATAAGTTATACTAAGTAGCTTGTGGAGTCATGCTCAGGGGCTTGAGACAAGTCTTTGCTGCATGCTATCCTATGCCTATTTTTCTACATCTTCATGAGTCCTGAAGGATCCTTCAAAGAGGGAATTGTTAGGAGAGAAACAAGTATTTTGGGAAATTTCAGTTTAGTCCAGTTAACTAAAGCGACAAGACTTCAGCAAAACACAAAAGTGTTTGCGAAAATTTAACCATTGGATCTTTTTTCATTCATAATATATTCTATGAACAAATTTTAGGTTGCTGTGTTTGTTCTTGCAGTCTGTCAAAGGATCTGGATAAACTGTGGACTGAGCAATGCTTATTACCTGCAAAACTGGCTCCCCTTCCATCCGTGTGTTACTAACAGTACCAGAGACAGTCAAAACAGAATGAAGGAGCAAAATCAAAATTATTTTTTCCATGTCTGTGTTTGTTCTTTTAACACCCTTTTCGCTGTTTCGTAAATAATAGCAGCTTATTCCATTTAATTACAGTTTTTAATTAGTTCCCCCATTGAACTCAAACATTAGCAGAGCACTGCCTTAGCATAGTTTGTAGACAACTAAAAGAAAATGCTAAAATCCCCCAAGTCTGTGCAATTTGATTTTGTCTTACTGTAGAGTATTTTTGGTGTTACTAGGCCAAAATCTACTATCCTCTGTTTTTCCTCAGTTCTTGCTTGTGTAGACCTTCTGGAAGTTGGTGGAAATTATGTCCACATAAAGACTTAATTTAAAATCTTTTTTCAAAATCAGACCTTTGTTTCATGAGAAATTTCGCTGTGCTTGTCAAATTTATATTTTTACCTTTTTTTTTAGTCTAAACTTATTATACAATTTTTTAAAAGCTTTGCCTGCAATTCCATCCATTTAAGGTATCTGACTACATTAAATGTGTATTTTGATTTGACGTTCCTGAATTTAACGTGGCAGTCTTCAGTTAAAGTAATCACTGCATGTTAGCCTGGGAGATAATATGACAGGAGAATAATTGTCTTAGAATGGCATCTGGGAGTTCACCCAGCTCCTTTCCCATGTGATGCCTTTTCCTGGTCTTAAAATCAAGAGTCAAACACGGTTAGAAGGGAAAAAGGGATTTTACCTTGGTATTTATTTTAAGGATCCTTAGGTGCAGCACGCCCAGGTCGAATGCACCTCCATGCACACCGCAATGCCCACCCCCCAAAAGATCTGGTATCACATTATAGGTGTTACTAATTAGCAAATCTATCAAAGATTCCCCAATGAGAGGCTCGAGTGAGCCCCCCTCCCCAAGGAACCTTCCCCTGGATGGTTCTATCTCAGTTTACAAAATGTGTTCTGGAGAGGACCTTGGGGTCTGGGGCACACTGATCCCTGACTACGAAACCTCTAAAATGTTGAGTCTCCCAGCTTGACAAACAAGTCCAAGAATGTTGGCAAAAAGCACTAAGAATAAAGAAGTTGTAAAAAGGTATAAAAGGAGTTTAAAACAAAAGGCAAAAAATCATCATGGCATCACATGCACGACCTGAAATGTACAGAAAGCAGTGCAGGGGGATGGAGGGGTAAAGAGCCAGCAAATGCCCCACGGTGCAGCCTGTGAGGAGTTTGTACTGAGCACCAGGAAGCCCTTGCACCCCATCCCAGCTCAGGCACAGCCATCAGCTGCCTTTTATTTCCATGCTGGAGCAGGGTCCTGGCCAGCAGCAAGGCAGGTGATGGGTTTGGTGTGTTACAGACCGGTCAGAGCAGCTAGCCAGGATGAAAAACTTGGAGGACGTCCATTACAGCAGCCTATAACATTAATAGCATTAAAAATAATGTTCAGACAGATCAATATGAATCCTGTTTGCTCCGAGCCTGAGGGTGATTGAAGAGAAAGGGAGCCTTGGGAACAGAGGGAGTGAAAACACAGAGTGTAACATCTTATTTTCATCAAGTGAACACAGAATCTTTGAAATTCGAGTCCATTTGGCAGCACTCTGACATAGAGGAAATCTGGCTGAGTTCTTAGAGATGTTTTCACCGGGATTGGCCCCCCCCCGAGTGATGGGTGTCATAAGAATTTGACCTAAATGATAAAAGGGAATTCTGGTTGTGGGTGGGATTTAGATCTCTGTTTTTATTTTTTGCAGACAGGCCAGCTGAAATCTAATTTTCCCTTTAGACAGAGATCCCACAGCCTGCAATGCTTGCAGGAGACAGAGCTACCCCTGAAGCCAGGGAATAGACGAAGAATACACCTTTTTGCAAACTAGCCAGAAGATAATCAAGCTGAGTTTAATTAAAGGACATTATAGGATATTAATAAGATTCTTGACCTCTTGCTGTCCAGACTCTAATATTTTTCTCTAGTTTTTATTTTAAGTTTATCTAGATGAGAATAAATATTTTCTTATGGGTTTATCACAGTAAAAGAAAATACAGGTATATGGGATGCTTCTCTTCTGGCATAATAATTAGTGCTCACTATAGTTATTTACAGACTTTTCAATTGCAAAAAATGGCATGGGTTCAATCTTCACTCCTTATTATTGTCTGAACTTAATTAGAAATCCTTCTTCCTTGTTATTAATTAATTAAATGCATTAGCACATGTTAACCCGTTTCATAGCTGTTAGTCCTTTTTTTCCAATTTTCCTTCCTGCTGGTTTGCAAGTCAGGCTGGTGAAACTCCAGGCATTGTCTGCAAAATTCCAGTATTTCAAAACTTGGTTTTGTTGAATATTAGAAGGAAAAGTTGGAAGCATTCTATATGCAATATTCCCCCTCTCTACTGCCTGTAAAGGGAAATTCTCAGAGAGCTCCAGTGCAGGAATAGCAGAGCCTTATGTTTAAACATTTTTATTGAACCAAAATGTGTTAACATTCCCAGATCCGTGTGTTTGGCTTGTTTGAAGCAAATCCAAATATTTTGTTACGACGTGACCCTGCATTACTCTGCACCCAGCCCAGCACTGCTGAGGGCCCTGTGAGGCCGATGGGGTGTCCTGCAGGCTGAGGGTACCCCAGACTGGCTGGGTGGGAGCTGGTGGCACCCAGGAAGAATCCTGGTTTGTCCTTTTACTGCTGCAGTACGCACACGTAGGAGCATGAAGCATACACTTGTCTTACAAGAAATGAAAATTCGTGCCCTGGTTTTGATGCCATAATGATTTTTGTCTTGTCTTTTAGACCCCTGTTATACCTTTTTACAGCTTCTGTATTCTTAGTGTTTTTTGCCTACGTTCTTGGGCTTGTTTGTCAAGCTGGGAGACTCAACATTTTAGAGGTTTTGTAGTTAGGGATCAGTGTGCCCCAGACCCCAAGGTCCTCTCCAGAACACATTTTGTAAACTGAGATAGAACCATCCAGGGGAAGGTTCCTTGGGGAGGGGGGCTCATTTGAGCCTCTCATTGGGGAATCTTTGATAGATTTGCTAATTAGTAACACCTATAATGTGATACCAGATCTTTTGGGGGTGGGCACTGCGGTGTGCATGGAGGTGCATTCGACCTGGGCGTGGCGCACCTAAGGATCCTTAAAATAAATACCAAGGTAAAATCCCTTTTTCCCTTCTAACCATGTTTGACTCTTGATTTTAAGACCAGGAAAAGGCATCAGTTTGACGGGAGGAGGCCGGGCAAGAATCTTAATTCCATTTTCCAGCTTCTTGTCCCAGGGTCTGTCTCAACATCGATAGCAACTACAGTGAGGGTCAGCAGAGTGGCTCTTGGGAGTCAACCAAGGGACTGAAAAACTGGCAAAGGTCTTTTTTGGCTTACCTAAATTAACAAAACCTGCTGAAAACTAAAGCTGAAAACTAAACTTCTTTCACTTCTCCTTGCCCAGAAAGTCTTGCTACTCTGCAGAGCTGCAGCCCTGTGAGCTTTATCTGTTTAAAATGAAATCAATTTCTATTCTCTGGGTACTGCACAGGTCACAGTCATGTTTTTAATTACCAATTAGCCTTCCATTAAGGAAATAAAATGAGTTTTATGTGCTGGTTGTCAAAGGTCCTTATAGCTGCCTCATTTCACGTGTCCTGTCTGCTCAAGCAGCAAGCAGCCGAAGAGAAACTTACTCAGGGGTAGTAAACAAAACCTGAAAACCTTTGTCCCACAAAAAGAAGGATGGAGCCTGAGATGGAGAAGCTGCAAGGACTTTTCATTTTTCATCTCCTTCAGTTGTGTTTTTCCTGTCTGCCATGAGCACTGTGAACAGAATGTTAAATATGCCCTTAAGTCACTCATGGAAAGAAAAGGTCACACACACGTACACACTCCATCTCTCTGTCCCTTTCTCTCTTTCTTTCATGCATGCACATTGTGTGTTTGTATCAATGTGTACAGAGAAACCCCAACCCTGGAAGACTGAACTGTGGGACCAATTTATTTGCTGAGAAATTTCAAGAGGGAGAGGTTATAAATAGTCATAAATTCAATTTATTTATAAAGCATTCCCTGTCAGGCGTCACTGCACAAACAATTATGAAAGAATTGTAGTAGATTAAAAACATAAATTAGAGCATCCCAAAATGTGCAAGAGTGATGGGATTAAAATGCATTTGACAGAGATGTTTCAAAAGCGGGATTTGATGAGCTCTTCTGGGTGGTCAGTCAGAGAAAATTTGTGCCTGTTAAAACAGAGGTCCAGGGCCAGATTTCTGCAGGGGCTCTCTTGCAGCTCTAGCTCTTAGCTCAGTGAAAGTGATCCACAGAGGGTCTAAACCATACTGGATGTGTCCATGGTTTATCGAGGAGCCCGTGTTTGCTGAGATCTCACCCTGTGCGAGTTGCCCAGACCCTCCTTCCTTTGGCTGCTGCTCTGTGTGGAGGGCTCGTGGGGGAGAGGCAACACCGTCCCTTCTGTCAGCTCAGCACATGGGCGTGCCACCTGCAAGCTTGGGTTCCCCTTGCAAGGCAGCTTAGGGATAATAATAAACTTATTATAAACTTATTATAAAATTATTTACTGTTGCCTGAGAAGTTGTAAAGACAAAGAGAAGTGGGCAATTCAGCCTACAGACAAAATCAGTGGCAAAATTCTCCCTGATTAAGACTCTGTTTTAGTCTAACCTGGCACGCACTAGAATTATTCAAAACGTTGTAGGAACAGAGATTTTTGAAAAAGTATAAAACCGCACAAACAAACAAAAAAAACCCCACCAAAACAACGACAAAAAGCCCCAAACCAACAAAAAACCACAACAAAAAAACCAAAACAAAACCCAACATTATGAGAGAAACGATTCTTCGTAAGTTAAGGGCATGGAACACAACTCTTCCACACCTCTTATCCATGAGGGGATTGTAAAAAATCCTTGGCACACAGAAAGTCTTGTTCTGGGTATATTTTCAAAGTTGCTCAGTATCCCCATGTTGAGCTCTGTTGGGAATTCAGTCCTTCATTTTGGGGCCCAATTTTTGGTCATCTTTTTGGAAAGATGACTGAATATAACCATGAATGTTTCTCAGTGTGCCTGTTCGTGTGGCAAGTCTAAGCTTATGAGGCAGACAAACCATAGCTGCCATGAGGCTGATTGCAAGCAGTTCAATCGTCAGCTCCTGAAATGATGTCGTTGATTGGAAATTAATAAATCTCACAGGGGCAGGGTTACTTCTTTTTAGCAGTCAGATGGTTGGGGTTCACCTTTGTTAAGCTTTGTGCCTACCACTAAGAATTTTAGAGACTCACTGAAAAATAACATATGGATTGTGTAATGATGATCAGATTAAAGTGGTAGCACGATGAGAACTCCAGACCTGCAACTTTAGGACTCAGCTCACAGATGGTGCAAAACACTAAAATCATTAGATCTGTCGTTGCTGAGGTCATGTAGGTTGTTTCCAAAAGCAAGTGTGCCTGTGTGTCCTGCTTAGATGATGCACTGTGGAGAAGACCTTTTAGAAACTGTCCTAATGAATCATTATTTAATTAGATAATTCTCTAGAATCCCTCCTAAAGTGGAGATACACACACAAACCCCCCGTTCTGTCTGGCAACAAAATACTCCATATTTAACACTAGCTTGTTTTTTTGAGATTAATAATGATTTTAAAAATTAATAAAATGGGGCACTGAACTGCTTTGTGGCTGCTAGACCTGTGTATTTCATTGCATATGTGATTGAGTGCAGACACCTGAGCGTGGTGAGCAGCCCATTTCTCACTTATTAGAGTCATTTTGGGAGCTGGCTGAGACACATATGCCTTGTGATGATCTATTAGATACAGCTGTTGTACTGGGGTTGCTCTGATTTAAATGGATGCTTCTGGTGCCCTGTTCTTGATCAGTGGCTGGTAGATGGACAATTGATGGGGGTGTTCCTAATGGCTGTGTTAACCTTGGGAGAAGACACTGAAGTGCCTCACTGCCCCAAAAATATGTAAAGGGAACTAGTAAAAGCTTCTTCTAGGGGTGAATTTAATTCCTAGGCATGGTAACAGCACAACACCTTGGCACTTTTTAATTTCTATCCAGAGATCCTAAATGAGGCTCTCTCAGTCATAAACCTTATGCTGCCTTCCCTGATTTTGCTTCCTCCTAGAAGGGTAATCTCTTGTCGGTCTGATCAGAATATAAAGTGACAGTTCATTTCAGTTTAATCAGAGCAGTGGACCAAAACAAAAAACAACAAAAAAATTAGGATACAAGGTTCTTTGCCTGTTCAGAGCTGTTCGGTTTGGAATATTTGTTCGTGGCCTGTTTGTAGGGCTTCAATTCTTGGTCATGCCAAAGAAAATCTGAACCCGTAAGGAACATATTCCCTGGATTCGACTCATGTATAGGCAGGATCCTGTTGTTCTATTTCAGTCAAAAAAAAATTAATCTTGAGCAACAATGCCTGAGAGATTTCTGCTATTGTTAGAGAAAGACAGTAAAGAAAAATCTTATAAGTGTTAGACATTGTCTAATTGGCACCAGAGTTCAAATTTTAAGTTTGAACGGATGCATAATCCTTTATGTGTATCCAGAAAGGTGCTTGACCAGCTCTATTGTGAAGAATGAGGCATCCCAGTGGGAAGCATTAATGTACAATGGAAAGGAAATATGAAGTTTGTTAGATTATTCTGAGGACTAGAGATGCATTAAGAGTTATAAAACATGCATATAGAGTCTCAGAAAAAATATAAGCTGAATAGGGATTTTTGTAGGTTGTCTAGTTCAAATTCTGTCTCCAAGTAGGACCATCTTCAAAATTAGTCAAGCTGTTCAAAATCTTCTCTAGTATAAATATTTAAAAATAATATTCTTCTTGTATTGTTATCCAAATGCTATTGGTGTGTCACCCCCTTCTGAAAGTAGGACTCCCAATAATTACATTATTCTGTGTACTTGGGACTTGTTTTCCTACCCTCTGTTGGTGAAAAGTGTAGGTGAAATGAAGATAAATCAGAACAGCAGTAGCATTCATCATCTGCATTCTGGTTTGGGTGAGTATGAACACATGGCCGACTGGAAGGGAAGGTGTGTTTGTACGAGGTAACGAGCACAGGGGATTGACCCCCGTGTGCCTTGGCTCTGTGTTACAGCTGGACTCTGACACACAGCCTAGTTCCACTAAACCTGTAAATAAATTCAACTTGACCTTCGCCAAAGTGCTCTAAGGAAAATAAAGACCTTACAGACTAAATTCTGCAAAAGAGTTACGCATGAAGTATTCATTGATTTGCCAAGGAACCCTGGAATATAGGGCATGTGTATGAGGCCTGTAATAATTTAAAACTATTTATGTTCTTTCCTCTATTCATTTCAGGGGAAGTTCTTTAAATACGTCGTGGGCACCTTGTGAATTATCATAAAGTACCGAAAGCTGGCTTGCGCTATATTCCTGTTTTATAATTGCTTCTTTCAGATTAGTGAGAATTCCGTCTTTCATTTATTCTTCTTGTGTTGGACACCTTTAAAGCGAATCCCCCATTTACCAGAGGTTAATTAAAAGTTGGTATTTCTGCAGTGCTTGGTATGAATTTAACTCTGCTCATTTGAAAGCCTGACACTGTCTTTGGCTGGAGTGGAGAGAAGGCAGTGCTGATCATATTTGGAAACTTAACCTTTCAGAAACACTTCTGACTCCTGTTTGCCAAAATGGTGGGTTAATCTTTAGTTCAGTGGCAGTCACCCACTTTCTTCTTTGGGCTTGTTTTGTCAGGTAAAATTAGATAGTGTTGTTTTGCTTAAATTTTGGGGTTGTTCTTTTTGGGGAGCGTGCGGAAGAAGGGATGCTGTGTTTTAGGACCAGAAGTAACAGCAAATGGAGTTATGTTCAGCAGAATGACATCTTATCATCCCTTTCTCTCCATCAAATGGATATGACCACTTGTTTTTGCAGTGACAGTAATTTTAAGGAGAAACTTTAAAAAAAAAATCAAATACATTCTTTCCTTTAAGTTTTATTCCCTCACATGCTTGTATATTTTCGTGCATACTTAGCTGAAAATGTCTCCTGAGTAACTAAGTACACTCAGAAGTAACTCATTGTCAACAAACCTGTCTTAACTTCTTTACTGAATTGATCCTCCAAGTGCACACACGTGGCTCTTTGACCAAAGGTCAGTTATTCATGTTAGCAGTAGTCTCCAGGTTAGCATATTCACACAGCGAGGATATCCATACTCAGATGTGACAATAACCTGTCATCCAAGAATCATAGAACCTTTTCTCATGGAGTATTCGGGCTGTCTTTCCCAGTTCAATCTCCTCACTGAGCACCAGAAAGGATTGTTTTCCCTACTAGGGAAAAGTCTGAGTGCTTGCACTCCAGTTCGTATCTTTCGGAGTCTATTTACGTGAGCATTGCCAAAACATCCTATATGACAGAGGCCCTTAAAATACTGCTGCTTTCCTTGGGTATCTGGGTATTTGCATTCCTGAAGAAATGTATTCTCTTATGTTTAAGGAAGCTTTAGGGAGCAATAACTCAGACTCAGGTGTAACTAGGGTCAAACAGGCAGCCCCATAAAGGTTCGAACTGCACAGCGCTTGTGACTCGTTACTTCAAGCATATAAGCTGTAGTTTTTGAAACCAGGTTTGTAACAAGCTGGTCAGAGTGCAAGTAGAGAGAGACAGCAAAGTCTGAGGAAACATTTAGAGTCTGACTTTTAGATTGTAAACTCTTCAGACTGGTGCGTATGAAATGCAAGAACCTGATCGTGATTTCATCTTTCTTGCAAAGAAAATGTTATAACCAAGCAGTGCTGCTGGATGGATGGAGTTTAGAGAGCTGGGATCAAGATACAGTGAATCATTCTGACGACCATTTCTCAGAAATAGCCTACTACCAGAAATGGTCTACTCACTTTCTGACAGGAGAAAAGCCTTACAGTAATTTCCTCGGATTTCCTGCTTTTACGCTCCTTTTATGAACCCAAGATGACATTAGCCACAGTTTAAAAATTATAAACAAAACCAGACCTATGACTTCTTTGGACAACACATGGGATTAGAGAGGTTTCGTACATAATACAGTAATCCTCTTTTGGTAATATATCTTAGAGCCTTAACAGCAAGTTAATGTTTGTTTCTTTGGTAAGAGTAAGATGATGTACAGATCGTTTCTTGGCAGTGTTAGTGCTGGCTAATCTATGAGCTAGGGCAGCTGATGCTCATGTCCTATACCCACAAAAAAAAATCCCAACACAAAATCAAGCAGGGGTACAGCCAGCCCCAGAACATATGTGCTCCAGGGACTGTCCCGCTTTCTAAAACTTTTATCCTTCCTCTTCTTCCACTCATATTTCGTTGGTGTTTTTTCCTTGGTTTTCAAAACATTTATGTCCCTATTGTCCAAGCAGGAAGCTCTTGCTTTTTAATTCTACAGCCTGCAGTATGCTTCATGTTCCTCAGCCACATGGTCACAGTTCCCATTTCTAAGAGACAAATATAAAAATGCTGTTCCTTCTTTTTTGCAGCTCCAAAGTTCCCTCTCTTTTGATGCCATGGTTTGGATTAGTGTTTCAAGGGCAATATTGTTGCTGTCTCCTTTCAGTCCCATAAAGGTAGTGCTCAGCTCCCTCCCTCCCTGTCCCTGGGAACTCTCTCAAAGAGAAATACCAGTATTTGTCTAGCTTGGTTTCTTCTGAAATTGTACCAAGTTAGGTTCTCAGAGGAGTTGGGATGATGGACACTTTGCAGTGCTGTGTCCCTTGGGAGATTGAAACACTGGGCCCTGGTCTACCTAATCCGTGACAGCAAAGCTTCAAATGAGCAGTCAGAAGTGCAGGTGCCCATTTAGCAGAGGCAAATTCATTGTGCTGTGGCTGCTGAGGGTGAGAGACGGTCCTGTCACGTCTAACCTGAGGCAGGGAGTGACTGAGTCACATCTCTGGGCTCACTGGGCAAGGTGGCATCAGAATTGGGACTGCAACCCACATTCCAGGGAACTCAGTTATGCTATGTCATTACTGGGTTATTCTGTGTTCATAGAGGCTCTTTATTTTTATAGTATAAGAAGAAAAGAGGACACACATTATTTAGTAGGCTCTTCAAATTCTTCTTGAGTCTGAGCAGGAGCAGTTTTCTGAAATGGTCTTGGAGCAGCTGCACTGTTTCATCTCAGCAGTATTTTTCCTTCAGTTTTAGACCCTGAAATCATTAATTTAAGTGCAGAGGATCATAAAATCTATCCTCTGCTCAACATCCTGTATCTTATGTTAATTTCAGAAGCTTTTATAGAATTTTATTTTTTTATGGGTCTTTCCATCTTAACTGAAGCACTGCAAGGAATTTATTCAAACAGCCTGTATTTGTGTATGTATATATGTATATATCGATGTGTAGGTGTATATACATGCATGTGCTTGCAGTACTTTGGCATATTATTACCTCAATAACATGGTTCAAAAAGCAGCATTTGTTACGATAACAAAAAGTGTCTCTAGTCCCATAGGCATCTTTGAAGACAGAAAAGGTATGAGGCTCCTAAACCCAGCCAAATGGAACATGTTAATTGTTGGTATATTGTCCGCTCTGTGCAGCACTAAATGTTTTTAAAATAGTAATTAAAAAAAAAAAAAAAAAAAGTTGTTCCAGAATTTTCCCAACTCTTTGCTTTCACGGCCTTTTTTGTTTGCATTAGTATAGGTATTTCAGTGAAATTCATGGAGTGGAAAGGCTCTGCTGGGCAGGCAGGGCTGCACAGGGCTGTGGCTGTGCAGCACGGAGCCAGACAGAGCTGGCAGCAGCGTTTGTCCCTGGAGGCCACTGACAGTGTTTGCTGTTAAATCGCTGGGCATGGGACCAGCTTTAGGCCTTCCACGTCACCTGCTCTGCCCACCCGCTGCTAATGGGACCTGGAGCTGTTGGACAAGAGGGTGGGCTCCTCCACATCCCCTCGTAGTGACTCAGCTGTGGCTACTGAGAGAGGCTTTAGGGGAAGCTGGTTTTAGGGCCCGCAATGCTTTGTCATGAGCCCACATGTGTTTATGGAGGGGCATGAACTGAGTGTGCAGGGCAGCCTCAAAGGCAGAATGAGGAGCAGTTTGGCCATTTTTGTGGGAGGGAAAGAGAGTCTGCCTACAACTGCGGAAAGCCCCTGGCTGAAACAGGGAGTGAGAAAGACTAATTGTTGGGTTGGGCTGCCATAAGAGAAATCTTTGTTTCCATCCTCTAAGGTGTTCACTTGGCACCAGTGAGGCCATGTCCATCTCGGGCACAGCAGTCCCTGTTTCCATCCTCAAAGGTGTCCACTTGGCACCAGTGAGGCCATGTCCATCTCAGGCACAGCACTCCCTACTCCCATCCTCAGTTCAGGGCAGGTTCTTCCCCCTCAGAGCCCATTTTAACTTTTCTTCAGTCTCTACTCAGGCTTTAGCTTGTCCTTTCAGATGTGGGGCGTTGCTCCATGAGGCAGAGCTCTCATGAGCTGTCTGTGTGGGGTTGGGCCTCGGGCCATGTCGGTAGAGCCATGTGGCCGCACAAAGGTGCAGGGCAGCTGGGAAGACCGCATGGACTTCCCTTCATGGGGTCGTTTTGCATTTCTTCTGGGTTTTGTTTGAGACATTTCACAATAGCTGGTCCTACTTTACAAATGTGTGCGTGGAGATGGATCATTTGGGTCTGTTTGGCTGTGATTTGTGTATCAGTACTCGTTCAGTTCTCAGCTGTAGTGGAAGGAGAAGGGCCACTATGTCAGTCCCTTCTAGGAGCCCGCAGGCCATCATGGAGCCCTTTCCTGTGCTCAGGCCCATGGTTGGACTCCAGGTTGCAAGCACTTATTATTTGTAGAGATGGGAACATAGCACTGTATGCTGTTGTTTCCTTTTCTGAGTTCAAGGGAAGGGAAATCCTTGGTGTGCTGCTGTGTCTCCATCTGGGACAGCGACAGACAAATTCTCTGCTGTGGGTGTGTTCAAAAGCTTTACTACTGGATCAGATAGCTGCAGAATGACACTTTTTCTTTTTTTAGGTGTTCCTTGTACTGAGCGCTGGGGGATACTGCAGGCACTGGGAAAGCATTGTCTGAGGGAAGCCAGCAGTATTTTAAAGCACAAACATGTGCCTGCTACTGTCAGATGGAGTTTCTCAGTCGTTTAAAATATCACGTTAATGTAAACATGCAGATGAACTGGCAATGGCTGTTTTTGATCTGCGGGCTTCTAGTGAGTTCTTAATTACCTGGAGCTGAATGGAAGATATTCGAATGGGCAGCTGTCAAATGATGGAATTAATTTTTTTTGTAATCCTGCTCATTTTATATTGCTGTATAATATGAAAATGTCGTACATGCATTGAGCTGGACAGAGGAACAGGGCAGTTGCAGATTGGAGCTGGAAAGAAAACTAGTGACCTGTCTGACTGCTGTGCTGGGTATCCTTTAAGATATGACAGGAATGCCTAGGACGTTTTAATTTATATTTATCTCGGATTTTATTTCTTCAATGCGAACTTTTAATAACTTTGTAGTTTAACCTTGTAGGGACTTGGTCTCCTTTTGCTGTCATCTAGTTTTCACGTACTTATCTCCCACTCAGCTTGCCACGCAGCACTTGTGTAGTGATTACCTAATGCTGCAGTTTCCCTCCTACTTAGGTGGAGATCCCCACCATTTCTGCAGTGCTGCTATCCTTATTCCACACTTGGGGCTAAAAGCCCCAAGGATGAGAGATGGTGAGCCTGTGCACTGACTCCAGAAGCCTGCTTGCTTGTCCTAAACCAGGCTGTACTGTAACTGGAAGTGCCTTTGTTTGGAGATGCTTAATTGCAGCCTGCATTTCACGGGGATATGTACAATGCTGACAGGATGACTAAAAGCCTCTAGCGTTAGTCAGCCTGATCTGTGAATCACTTATCACCAATATTCAGCCCACTTATTCCCCAGCAACAGAAAAGGGAATCCCAAAGAAGGCTCAGTTTGACATATGCATCAGTCTCAGGTGGGCTCCTCTTATTTTTTCCCCATCTCTCTCCGCAGTATTGCGTGCAGCAGCGTTTCCTCTCCAGAGGCAGATGCAGTTCATCCCGGTGGCTGACAATATTTGCCCACGTACGCTGCAGAGAGCTGAGGGCTGGGAAGCTCCTGTCGACCCTCTCCCCTCCTGCTTGGCACAGGCCTGTGCAGGGGTCAGTCCCTGCCAAGGCGAGGGCAGCAAATTTCAGAATCTAAGTGAGATTTACTGCCACTTGTAGTGCCAGAGTGGCTGCAGGCCATGCAAGGCTGAGGAGCAGAGCCCTGTGGGCAGCGAGCTGAGAGTGGGAGGTGTACCCAGGTGGCAGCCAGCGAGCTGGAGGCTGCAGGGCTGGACTAGGACGAAAGAAAACATCCCGATCCGTGATTTGTCACTCACACTAACCATTGTCTCTCTTGTTCTCTTATCTTCCCCAGGAACGAGTGGAGTATCTCTTTCTCATAATTTTTACAGTGGAAGCATTTTTAAAAGTAATAGCATACGGACTTCTCTTTCACCCCAACGCTTACCTCCGCAATGGCTGGAATTTACTAGATTTTATAATTGTGGTAGTAGGGTGAGTACCAACAGTTTGTTTTTCAAGGGCCTGTCCACGTGGGAATACTGGCAACCTTTGGGAGCACGAGGGTGGGTGAATACTTTATTACATGTGGGTGATGTTAGACATTGCTGCCCATCGTGTTCCTCCAACAAACACCGCTTTAATGGCTTGCAGAGAAATTAAGCTGCTCTTTGGGAACAGGGATAAAAAGAGAAAGCAATCCAAAGCTGTTGGATAGAGTCAATTGCCTGAATATGCTTGACTGCAAGACAATGCATTCGTTTTTAAATCTGTATGAACATTAAAAAATAGTATCTAGGTAATCCCTTAATTAAGAGTTTGGTGACAGATAAATTCTGCCATCTTGTGAATTTTTACTGATGTTTCTCATTCTGAAAGGTGGAAGAAAAATTTAAATCCCAGGTTTTCGTACTTGCAAACAAAAATAAGTTCCTCAGTTCTATTGCACTGCTCAGCTGGTGATTTCAGCACTTTCAATTTTGACTCTTTTAATCTTTTAACCTTTTTAAAGCCTAGTTTTACTATTGTAGATCAAATTGCCACTTTGCGCTGCAACCTCTCTAATTCTCTTATTCTTCTCTGTGTTTTTCGAGTTTGGCATTTAATATATTTGAATAAAAGCAAAATAATACACCTTCTGCTTTTTCTACCTGAGGGTGAAAGATAAGCAAGGGATTGGAATTGTGGTTGTTGAAGGGAAGAAGTGAAGGATAAACTACCACTGAAGACAAAGAGAACAAGTATTTCTTTGCCTGAATAATTTGTCCCATCCTCCCACCACTCCATTGTCAGAGAGTTTCTTCGCCCACAAAAACTTGTAGTCTTTTCACCTCTTTACCAAGGAAACGCTGCATCAGCTCCTAGGGAAAACGTCAAAAGGGACACTCCTAGTCATCAAAACCCCCTCATAATTTCTGCCCCAAACCAATCCGCTTTCCTGACCATTTTTGTGGTTGCCCCAAAATATTTAATCAGCAAACTGCTGTGTGCTTCCCAATACCTCCCACTTCCCATCACCATGGATGAAAGTGGGTGGAAGGAGAATTCCCAGTGAGGGGGAGGGAGAACAGGCTGAAACCTATTCTTAGTCTCGAGACCTCTCTGCCTCCACGTGGACACAAAGCTTCTCCTTATGGCAATGCCCACTGTGCTTCTCCTTTGTTCCTACCCACAGAGGATCCCATAGCATATCAGTGCCTGAAAATTGGAAAATCCCCACCCCCTCCCCTGGTATTGATGTCCAGTTCCATCCTTGGTTCTGCCTTTGAATGCCCTCAAATATCTCACCTGTTTGGAAATTGCTGCCTAAGTTGAAGAAACACTGAAGAACAAAACTCCTGTCAATGTGATTATTCCCTTTTCATTTTTGTGAGAAAGGCATTTTAAAGAGAGGACACATTACCTCCCTCTTTTTCCATTGGGCTGTGAGAGAGCAGGGCTCAAGAAATCACAGAGCAGCATTATATCTCGTTTAAGTACAGTCCTTTTCAATTTTCCTACTAGGGCAGTTAATCAGCAAGATGATATTCAGGCTGCAATTAATTCCCTTGCCAATGACAGAAGCTGCAGCTCTCAGCTCTTCTCTCTGCTTTTGCCTCCAGCAGCTCTTAGTCACTAGATGGGGAACAAAAAATGTGACTGGGGAAGGATTACACGAGTATAATAAACATGGCCAAGACCCCAAGGTCTCTGTTAAACAGTAACAATCTCAAGTGACAGATTCCACTTCAAGGCCGGATGGGTTCCTTTGATGTTTATCTGTTTAAACTCACTCGTACAGTACCACGGCCGAGGCTGGTGCGCTGCTTTTCCTCTCCACAAGCCCTCTGCAAAATCTACGTGGTGATACCATCTGTTCCTCTCCTGCCCTGTCCTCTTTTCCTAGGGGCTGCCTGAAATCCCTCAGTGACACTGTGTTTAAACTTCAGTGTATTCGAATATTTTGCCAGGAAGGAAGCCCCATGGAAAAGGTTTAAAATAAATTTTGAAGTGAGAGAGGAAGGAGGGAAGAAAGCAAGTGCTGATAACATCATTTCCTTGTGGTGCCTTTTTCTGCCTATTGATGGAGCTGTTGGGGAAAGCTGAGTAATTTGAACACAGCTGTAGCACTGGGCAGAGGGGTTTGTTTGGTGTGTGGGGCAAAGGATGGTACAGCTGTGGTAGCTGCCATTGGTGTTTGCTTTGCCTTACCAATCATCTTCATTTTCAATTGTGAATGCCCTTGCCACAAAACATAGGCTGGGTGGGAAGCACTTCTTCAAGTGCTGTTGGAAGTCAAAGGAGCAAAAAAAAAGACAGGTTTTAGATCTTTCAAATCCACCTGTACCCAGCTCACCACATATAACTTCCAGAGATAACAGCACATCTGTCTTTCTTTACCTTAAAATGAACTAGTTGGTAGAGTAAGAGGAAAATGGACGTGTAGGACCAGGTATAAATTTTAGAGGGGAGTCACAGTTCCTGTAAAAACTGTTTATAACAATGCGCCTGTATACATTCCCCTGCCTTCTGAAGATAGGTCCCCTGGTATCCAAAGGGATTTTAGAGTCAGTGATTCTAACAAGGCCACAGGAGTATGCAACAGCAGCAGAGGGAAGCACTGAACACAACTGCTACGTTTTCTGGTGAAAGGATGCGCTTTAGACCTGTAGGTTTGTAGCAGCTTGAAGTGTGGGAGACCTGCTTATTCATCAGCTATGTCTTTTAGAGCTTGATTCTGGCTTCTCTTTAAATGGTCTCTGACCTTGGCATAGCAGCACTTTAAATGTTGCTTTGAGGAACGTTTGTGTGAGGGTATCAGTCAGAGGCTCTACCAACATTATTAGTTAAGAGCAGAGACCAGACCCCTAAGCTGCTCAATGAGGCACAACCCACAAACACTAATGGTTAGGCAAATTGTCTCCCACTTCCTTCATTTCTGCTGTTTCTCTTTAGAAAAATACCAAAACTTTCAGATATCACAGTGATGTCCCTTAATATTAGGAAATTTCTCTTTAGAGAAGACCAGCTTGACAATACTGTGATGGAAGAATATCTGTCTTTACTGGCAGTGCTGTGGTTTTTCTGCCAAGCACAGTCATTCCCCAAGGACCTGTAACTTCTGCCAGAAAAAAAAGGTGTTGTAATTTGAAAGGCAGTATTATAGTCTTACTTGGGAAGGTAAGCAGTGAAGATATTTGGACAAGATCTGAAACCAGAGCAGACTGGAAAATGTGGTCTCCGTTTATGTCTTTCTGAAGACCTGTGGGGAGTTTCTAGAGGGCAGATCCAAACATTTTCACGCTCACAAGTCACAGGTGAAATGTAAAACACTGTGAAAAAACCCTTTGTA
This sequence comes from Lycocorax pyrrhopterus obiensis, assembly GCA_014706295.1. Lineage (NCBI taxonomy): Eukaryota > Metazoa > Chordata > Aves > Passeriformes > Paradisaeidae > Lycocorax > Lycocorax pyrrhopterus. The sequence goes on along the minus strand of JACSVZ010000015.1, from coordinate 72,523,510 downwards.
TTTTACTTTTTTTTCATACCTAAGAGGATTTTTTTCAGCTATGGTTTTCTGCTGATTTTTTTGCCTTAGAAATACCAAGCCCTCTGTTTCCCTTTTATATTTTGGAGGCCCTTGACAAGTTCTTCTTTTATGCTATAAAAATCACGGTGTACTCCCCACAGAGGAAGAGATGAGGAGCAGGTTACAGCCTTATCATGCTGCTGTTGGGGTCACCTAGCAAAGTGAAAACCCTTTTGATATTTCAAATGTCTAAAGGGAAATAGAAAAATATAAGAAGGAAAAACAGTATGAAGCTAGCTTCATACGTCACAGGTAGATGTAAAAAACCCCAAACAAACCATGGAGCTTGTCCATACATGCGTGTGATAAAAATTTGGTTTTCTGTTCTTATAGTTCGTGTCTGTCAGGTGAATTTAGTTAAGGTGTAGTCATGTCACAAGGGAAATTCAGAAATCGAGGGGATGTTAATTGTGCTTCATCAGTGGAAAGTACAATATCCAAATGAAAATGGGGCCTGAATTTAGGCTGGCAGAAAGTAGTTAGGCAGAAGAAAATAAGGTTAATGTCTGGTTTTTGGGGAGTTTTTTTTAATGGCAGGATTTTCAGTGGCCACAAGAGATTATCCCTCTTGCACTTTTTGTACCATCAAACTTTGATTTCTCTGTCAGCACGGTGTTCTCTCACCCTGTGCTTGGAGCATGCTAACTCACCTCCTGAGAAAGAACTGCACCTCGCTCCACCACACCTACTGAAAACTTTCCCAAGAGGCTTTCATCAAAGAGCAGAATTTCCTACCCAAATATAAGACAGAAGGGCTCTAGCCTCATCTTTTGCGTCAGTATTTAACATCCATCTGGCTGTTTTAGTCTCAGAAAACAATTAGCTGCAAAAACTAAGAGCATTTTGTAGCTGTACATCATGGATGTCTGCCCGTGCCCTGACTGAGGGAGGTGGCGAGGACAAAGAAGAAGAATTGACAAGATGTACTATAAATTTGAAGAGTGGAGTAGAGATTCAGTAGGCCACACTGGGCACAGTCTGGACCCCAATACAAAAGGGCAAAGAGAGTGAAATAAATGAGAGAAATAAGAAGTTGTAACGCATTGGTAAAAAGCAGGATTAGTACAGGGGAGATATTAAGCATGGAGTAAATGCATTAAAGAAGGATTAGCAGGAGTAATGCAATTCAAGTTTAAATGTAGGTTTTTAAATGAGGAGCAGCATGAATTACTGCAAATTATTCCTGAGGTGCAGTAGGCAGATGACTGTGGGTACCTCAAAAGAGCACATTTAGCACATCAGTGCTGGCCAACTGGCCTGCAGTGGAGCTGCACTGGTCTGGGAAGGCAGGCTCTGTCTCCAGAGGAGTGAGCTATCCTATGGTTGAGTTTCTGCTCCTCCTGAACTAATTTAGGACATTGCTTGGGCAGCAGAATTCTGGAGCAGTCTGGTTTGCTCTCTGCACAAGTGGCAGCAGAAGTCGCCCTGGTGCCCAGTGCCAAGAGCTGCTCTTTGGTAAAAAGTGGGGCCAGTGAAAATGGGGATCAGGAGAACAGACCCTCAGTTTTGCACAATTGCTGACTCAGAGTTCCTTGAGATTCCTAGCCTGGAGCTGAAAAACAGTATTAGAAGCCTTTTTGCAGTAAATTCTTTTTCCTTCAGAGGATCCCAGGAGACTGGGACTGCTGTGTAGGTCTGTCACTCATCACCTATTATGGGAATTCTGTGGACTAGGAAGATAGAAATGTTTGAATGTGAAAGAGAGCACATTGCTAGAGCTTAATCGGTTGCTTACTGAAAATACATTAGGCCAAATTTGACCTACAGTGTTTCTATTATGAAGACCAGCAGATAATTGCAACTGTATAATTTGTGTACACAGCTCAAGAAATACATACATTCCAATAATTCACGTTCTTTGCATCAACCCTTGTTTGTCTCTCTCTGTGATATCTGTAGTCAATGCAGTATTTCTCATGGGCTCTGTTTTTGTCTTCTCTGCATCCTGCTTCTCAGTCTGCAACACCTACAAACTCAGCATCCAACCTCCCCACACGCAGTTTTTCCCACGCTCGTTACCTAGTTGTTAAATCTTTCTGCGGTGCTTGAAGTTGAGGCTTTGAATAGATCCAGTTAGGAGTTCCTCAGTCACAGCTGACAAGTTTTATAAGACTCTTAATATGAATTTAAAAAAAAAACCAACAAACCTGCTTAAGAAAGGAATTTCACATTTGCGCTCCCCTAATCCACATTTTTGTGTGGATGTAGTGCTGGGGGAATGTGTTGATTTAGATGCTTCAGTAAATGAATCTTCCTTTTCCTATCCAGGGCAAGCTCCCTGTGTTTGTGGCCCTGTCAGTAAGATTCGTCTGCAGGCTGCAGGCATTGCAGCTCCTTGTCAAGCCATCAGCCAGCTCAGCCTCTGCTTGATCCTTGGTCCGAGGGCTCTCTGTGGAATGTGCCAGTCGGGATATGGATGAGATCCCGACAGGGGCACCACAGAGAGAAACCACTGCTGTATCCAGGCTGCCCCATCCAGGCTGGCTCTTGCATCCCAGGAAGTTTCTTCCAAGTTGTCTGTGGTACCTCCATGGCACCCTATGGGCCAAGGGGTCTCTGCCACTCCCAGGCGACAGAGCGCCAAACATCCATTTAGGCTGGAACAGCTTTTAACCTCTACTGAATTTGGCCGGGTTCAAGCTGAGGATTTCAAGGCTGAAAGCAATATCATTAGCAAATTCATGAGGAATCCATCCTCCCCCAAATGTACTAATGTTTTACCAGAAAAATGGAAGCTGCTTCCTGAAAGCTAATTTATTAAATCAAGTTCTTATTAACAGATAGGGTGAGCCTTCAGGTTTTTTACAGAAGAACATTGTCTTTTCTTTCTTGCTCTGCCTTTTTAAATGCATTCTGAGTGAGACATCTTCTCCTTAAAGCAACTACTCCTATTAGCCAAGACAAAACATAAAGGCTGGTATAATAAAACATTCTAATAATAAGACTCCTACAGTTTTGCACTTTCCTTAGCCAGTGCATCAGGGGATTTACAAATGGATCCACAAGCACACAGTGTGAGCATAGTCCTTTATCTAAAACTCGCCCCTTGAAGGGTCCTCAAGTTTATACCAAGTTCTACCTGCACTGACATTGGTGAATCTTAATTCTTTGTAAAAGGGGAGGCAGACAATTAATGACTGGCTTAATTCAGGGAGGCGATTTTCTCCCCCAAGGTGGATAGCTGGTTAATAAAGACAGCAAAGTGTTGGTAGCCCATAGCTGGCTGCAAGGAGCCATGGAGGAGCATGAAGGAGGAGCGTGTCATGTTTATGTCTGCTGCAGAAACAAGTGTTTTGCAAATGGTATAGACATCACCAATAGGCTGTTGCATATGGGAAGAGTCTGTGTCTCCTGCACCATATGTGAACGTCGAGAGAGAGGTGTGACACCCCTCACAGGTCTGTGAGATAGTCTGGGTGATATGATGGTGACGGTCTCTGTTCCTGTTCAGCCCAAGCCTTGCTGTCTGCCTACAGATTGTTTCCTCTTTCTTTTTGCAGGCTTTTTAGTGCAATTTTAGAACAAGCAACCAAAGCAGATGGGGGGAATTCAATAGGAGGAAAAGGTGCCGGATTCGATGTTAAAGCACTGCGGGCTTTCCGAGTATTACGTCCACTACGGCTGGTGTCTGGGGTTCCTAGTAAGTAATGCCATTGTTTTCCTTTTAAGTATGTCTGTGGTGTGGCGTGGGGCAGGGGTAATTTGTGTAACAATGTTGAAGACAGAGCGTGATGCAGGTTATTTTTGGTGAGTGGGGGAAGACTTTTTCCAAATGTACGTATTCGTGATAAACGTGATATTAATCAAAGGATGACCAAAGCAGAGCTGAAGAGAATGGAAATCTCATGGTGTGTCCAACTGATTGTGCGACCTTTTTAAACAATGAAAGGGGAAGATCCAGGATTTTTGTGATTTCAAGCATAAAATTCTTTAAATGATTGTGAAATCATAGTGAAGTTTTGGTATTACGAATTCTTGACTTTGGTGGAAATTCTGTATGGTTATGTGCGTTGATTTTGGAGGAACTTCTTCATTAAAATTGCATTTTCTTCTTTGCTTGTGATGTTCAGATCAGGAGCACTGGGAACAATTTGGAAGCAACAGAATACAGGGCAATGACACACTCGTTCTCTGTTAGTCCAATTTGCTTAAATTATTTGTAATGCCTCTGAGCAGGTCCTCAAGCAGCCTTTGATAGTCTTTAATCCATTTTCGTGTTTACAATGAAGCTACGAGTAACTAAGTCTGGTAGTTCCATTGTGGAGGTGGAATATGGACATGGCAATGTGGGTAGATTATATCATTTGGCTTGAGAGCTTGTTATGGATGGGACCTGTTTGCCTTCTGGAGAGAGAGGTGGTTGAAAAGTGTCACTGCTTTCCACATTTAGAGCAAAGAGAGATGTAGTGGGCACAAAAGGAGTTGATCTTCTCCAGAATAGCTCTAGGGGGCACTTTGTTTATTTTGATTTAAGGATCTTGCTAGTCTGGTGTCTTAGAGTACTTCTACCTTAGTCATTCAAAACCCTTGAGTGGAGTTGCCATAAACTCTGTAATATCAATTGTTCTGACACAGACTGAGCTTAGCTGTGTGGTTGGTGCTCTTGGAGGACTCGAGGAAGCTGAGGGAGCCAAGTCTGACACAGTTCATATCCATATCCATATGCAATCTCAATCCCAGTGTAGACTGTCTGACACAGTTCATATCCATATCCATATCCATATGCAATCTCAATCCCAGTGTAGACTGTCTGACACAGTTCATATCCATATCTATATCCATATGCAATCTCAATCCCAGTGTAGACTGTCTGACACAGTTCATATCCATATCTATATCCATATGCAATCTCAATCCCAGTGTAGACTGTCTAACAGTCCATTTGTGAGTTTTCTCATCAAGAGAAGTATTTAATTTGTACCAGAAGAGAGACAGGGAGCCTGGTGCAGCCTTACAAATATTTGGTCTAGACAACAAAATGTTAGTGCAGTGTGAAGCAAGCAAACCATCAACTTCACCTGACAGATACCCTCTATTAATATTTCTGGTTCTGACCAGGGACATACTTGTTAAACCAGGGTTCCTGGGGGCTGGCGTGGCTTTAAAAAGCCTACTGAGATCTGTAGCTAATACAGCCTCAGTGTTGACTGGGCATTTTTTAATTGTACAAATGCCTGTTGATTAGCCTAGAATAGATGTTATCGCATCCATATGTATTAGAGCGTAACTTTTCTCATGAGGCCTTTTAGATAAGATTGCCTGAGCTAACCATAAATAGCACAGGATAACATTCTTACATAAGTTTAGTGCAGAGGTTTAGAAGTCAAGTCTCAGGTCCCATTCAAGTTCTGTCCCTGAGGCACCATAAGCACCGGTGGGTGAGTTGCCAGCATTGCACTTGCAGTGTTTTGCCATCTATAAAGAAATGCTTTTGGCTTCCTTGCCCTTCCAAAATGCACAAGCCTTTTCCCCTGTAAGGAAAAAATCTGCACAGATTTGGCCTAAAATTACGTGAATGTAACATACGCTGCAATTCCTTCTCGCTTAATAGACTCTGTATGGAAGCAGCATCTCTTTAGTAAGAGGGGATCCTCTGGGTCGCTGGCAGCTGCCTTCTGCATGGAAATTCCAACATCTGCTGCTTGGCTTGAGGTCCAGATCTAACTGCCACTACTTGGAAAAAAAGTGTGTAAAGCACAATGATTCCTATAAAACAAATTTGTAAAAAACACATGGTGAATTTTTGCATGCAAATCTTAAACTCATTAGGATTGGTCTTGGGAAATAGGTTGTCTGAGGTGGAGAGATTGGATTGCAGCATGGAATCATTTTTTCTGAGTCACAAGGAGTTTATGCAGGTTTTTTTCTCTCTGGCTCAATCCATAGGAAATAATCCAATTTAAGAGGGACATGTTTTGTATACAGGTTCATGCATTCAAAGACCTGTCTCAGCATATAGAGAGTTTCCACATAAGTTTGATTTGAGGTGGGGGAAAGACATATTAATTGCCCTCTGAAGTAAATCACTGGTGTCTGCCTTTTGCAGATAGAGAGCTGGAAACAAAAGTTCAACATTTAACACTTCCAGAAGTGGCTTCTAATTATTTATGTCTCCTATTGGCTACCAGTGCTGGACATTCAGGTCAGCACGACAATTTAACAGCTTTGGATAGATGGACAGAGGATGTTAAGAGCTCACAATCCCTTTTTCCCAAGTCCCATGCATGCTTAATTCCTGGGACTTGGCTCTCTCTTGCCAGTAAATGTCTCAACCAAGAAATGGGGGACTGTCCAGAGCAATAAGTGGTTCATGTGCAAGCAAAGCTGGTTCATCCACAGGCAGACAAGCAAAGAGGTACCTTTGACAATCTTTGTTAGGATCAAACTGTCCAAGGCCCCAGATTACGTTAGCTCCTCCTAAAATCAAAAGAGTTTGAGGTCATGAATTCAACAAAGCCTGAAGACTACATCTGGATGATGGTTGTGGGCACATCAATATTTCATAATCTTTAAGAGAACAGATGACACTTTTATGCTTTCTGGTTACGTGGACATTCACAAGACCACTTGTCACAAGGAAGAAAACAGACATTTTGTTCAAAAGATAAGGCAGACATTTTTTATCCATGTCACAAAAAGCAACTGTGCCATCACAGGAGAAGGCTTCAAAGGCACTGAATTGAATGTCTTTGGGTTCCCAGTACAACTTCAAAAAATAGCATTAAGTATTTACACATTTCCAAGAAATTCAATAGGGATCAATTTGGTTTGATTTGAGGGGGTTTTTGTGTGTTAGATTTTGTTTTAAAGTAGTTTGAGTTCTTTTTTTTGGGTCAGAAGTACAGTTCTAATGGTGGTTGTGTGAGGTGTATAGCAGAGCAGTAGATTAGATACTTCCCACAGCTCTCATCCCAGTGCTGGCAGCTGCTTCGTGTACAAAATAGAGTTTCAGAGCTAATTACGCAAATTCTTTTTTTCCCCCCCGCTCTTTTTAAAGTCCTGCTGCTTCTGGAAAAATGGTCCACACTCAGTCCTTCTAGGCCAGCATTAATGTGTAGATTAATGGTGATTATTTTGAAAAGCACACTGATGATTTAGGTTTCATCATAGTAAAGTCACTTTTGAAAATGAGACCTAAGCACTCAATACCATTGATACACAGGCTGGATTTCACTGTTCCACTATTCTGTTACTGTCATATTAACACAGTTCTTGCAGTGCATACTTTATTTCATTTGCTGAAAGAACTTTACTGCTGGAGTACCAAAGTAAAACTTCACGCATATGTCGGAGCACCTGTCTTAACATGTGGCATTAAGACCAACGTAATGGTTTGAGAAAGGAGAGAGAAGCAAAACAATTCCCTTGATGGACATAAGTAGACAAGTGCAAAATCAGCATGTCTACCAAAACTTAATCGCTTTAGTGTCTTGGAAACTTACCCAGTATCTCCTTTGGCAGGAGTGTGAAGCATTGTAAAGCTTTCTAGGGACAGAATGAAGTCAGCCCCTTTGTGCTAAGAGTTTTCTGTTGATTACTCTTCTCTCTCGGCTTTATGTTATTACATATTTTAAAACTTGTTTTAAACATCTTGTGCTTGAGGAGCGCAAAAAGAAGCATCCAATTGGGCAATGAAGAAACATGATCCAATTAAAAAAGAAAACCACTCCTGACTATTGGAAAGGGCAATGAGTTACTCCTACGCAGGCTAGCTCATGCCCTTTTAACTTATTAAATTCCATTTCTATCACCTTTATTCATGCTGCTCAATTACACCACCTCATACGTTCTGTTTGCTCTCTTTATGTTGTACTTCATCTCAATGTAGCCGCATTTTTGCCACTGGTTATTGTCTATCTGATATTTGCCAGACTTAATTGATAAGCTCTTCTAGACAATCTGGAAGTCATATAATTTGAGTAGCTGCTGTGCTCCATATTTGTGTTTTGAACGAGATCCTCTGCTGACAACACAGATTTATGTGGGCAGAAGACCCTGCTACCCTTAAGGAAGCTAGACAGGAAACTTGACTGTTCCATTGGAACAAAAACTTGCCATCATTTCTGTTTCATTTTTTTTTTTGTTTTATTTTAAGAACACAAAAAGCTAAGCCTGTGATGTGTTCAAGCTTCACTGGAGCCTTGTAGCAGGAGATTTACTCAAAGGCAGTGTAGGTAGCTCCTAGCACCAGTACTTACATGGTCTACTGGAGATGCAGCAATTACATAACAGGGAAAGAGAGGGTATGAGCAAAAGGACCTAAGCCAAACCCTCCCCATGACAATGCAATGTCCTTCTGCCCGTGACACAGCAGCATGTAACTGGCAGAGCACTTTTTTGAGTTAAAATTAAGTAAGACCACAATTTTCATGTGTGAATGCCTAGAGATGACTACCTTTACTTGTATTTAAATATTTAACTAGAGCAAATAATTTTTCAAAGTGATACTTCTGTTTAAGTCCATGATTACTCTGAGCTTATGAGAAAATTGGGCACCTTCAGACAAGGTGGATGAAAAATTTAGACATTTTTAGATTTTGATCTCTCTCATTGCAATTAGTAATCTGCCCTGAAATGCTCTATTAAAATTTATAATGCTTTCTCAGTCCCAGCAGTGTTCTCTACCCCATATTTATTGCAGTGTTTTCTCATTACCACAGTCACTTTCTATCCTTATCCCAAGCTCTCTGGCATTAATCAGAATATTTCTTTGAACCTTGTAACAGGTAGGAAAGTGTCCTGCCTTTCCTTGCAATGTCCTGGTAGATCTGAGCCATCCAGGTCTATATATTTGATGCCACGTTCACCATGTACAGCAGTGAAGATGAGAAGTGAAAAACACCCTGAGGGCTCTGTGGGAAGAGTAATGCATGAGGGAAGGTTTGCTCATTTGAGAGATGCTGGGGTGGCAAAGTCACCCACTTGTCTTTGTTGTTAATTCACCATATTGCAGGTGGATGAAGCAAGGAAATCACAGGTGTGAGGGGAATGGATTTTTTCCTGTCTAGGTGTTTTTGTGTGGGACACTGCCTCAATATATTGCGTGTGCTAAATTACAATCTGTTTTTTTGTGGAGAAGTACGAGCAAAAGCTTTCAAATGTTTACAAGATGTTGAGGTTGTAGTCTGCATTTTCCAATAATGACTGTTCTTAACACTAAGACTGGCAATGTTTCTCCCTGTTTTCAAGGAATGTGATCTAATCTAATACTCTGAAATCACAGGGGAATTCTGTCTATATGGGCTCATAATTCAGAGATACATCCCCCTGAAAGAAAAACGTGGGGGGACTTTTATAGCAAAATACAGAGTAACTTACAGAGTTTAAGACAGCACAGACATGTCAGAACTGCATGGTCATCTTTCTAATGTAAGGCTAAGCAGCTGCTCTATCTCATCTTTGATTCCAGGACTGGGAATTTGCTAGTGAATGATTTATAGTAATATGGGTGTTTGATGCCTGTTGCCCATAAGAAGAGCCCTTAGCGCTGTGAGCTAGAGACTGGTACTGTAGCAGAGACTTTGTCTTCCACTACACCTGATTTGCAGGTAGTGTACTTAACCAGGGAGAAGAGATTCAACATTTTCTCTCTTGCATAATCCTTGCGAACCTGAACTATTCCAGAAGCCAGATTGAACTGGGTTGTAGTTGAAACATCTTCAGAGCCCATCTCCTTGGTGTGTGCAGAAGGCTGGGCCAGTCAGGAGGGATCAAGCACCATGCAGAGAGCCCAGCTCCTGCTGCAGGCACTCTGCTCCTGGAACCTTCCATTCTGCCTGGACCCTGTAAAGCAGGGAGATCAAAATGGTGATTTTTAGCGACCCTCAAATGTTCTTTCCCAGGGAAAACACACTGTTCTCATCCGTGGCGTGATTCCAACTTGGGTTTGCCAAACCACTTTGCCGGAGGGTGAGGACAGGACCTAGAGCAGCCCTAGGTGTTGTCAGCTCTCTCCGTGTCTCGGTGTGCAGTGGTGGCATTCACCATCCCTGGCTGTGTGGCCTGGGATTGCCCTCCTCCCTCCCAGCCACTGAGGCAGCACAGCTCAATCCATTGCAATGATTCCTTTTTGCAGCTGTTGAAACAAGGCACGTTCAATGCAATTATCTTGTTTGCATTTGGGGTTCTTTGTTTGTTTTTTTTTTTATTTTCAGTGCCCAACACCGAACATTTCCGCTGTAATTTCTCATTTTTTTCTGCACTGTGAAAGAAAATTAGCACTACTTTGTAGAGTTGAGGAAATAATGTAACTGAGGTAATAAACACAGGGAATCCAAGGAATCCAAAATGACCTCTCTTTTGATAACCATGTGTTTTTGGAATATGGCAAAGAAATGTGAGCCACTGACTGTTTCTATATGTTGAATAGCAGGTATTAAGTCTTAAGGAAATGCTAACTGGAGGTGAGAAAGTTCACTTTATTTTAAAATGTATGTGCTGGTAGCAAAGTACAGTTGACAGGGGTGCCTTGCACGTGATTTGCATTTATTCTCTGTCACTGGTGGAGCAAGGGACTTAAATTTGCCCTCCTGCTGCACGTCAGGTTATGCTGTGAGCAGCATACCAGGGGAGAGTTGTGGCTTGCCTTCAGTGAGAGGAGATAGCAGAAGTGGCCTGATCAGAGCTCCCCAAGTGTGAAAGGATTGTGGGCAGCAACTAAAGAATACAGTAAGCTCTGTAAGAAGGAAACAACATACTTGGCAGTTTACTGCCACTGAACCTAGGAGATAAAAATCCTTGACAACACAGGGAACTACTTCAAACACATTTAGGCAAAAATTGGCTTCCAAGTATTAGTTCTGCCTTAAATTTTGCTGTTGTTACATTAAATAATGTCAGTTTTTGCCAAGCTCAGTTCCTTCCTTTTCTCTTAAGGCCCAGGAGCTGTAGCAAACGTGCTCTCAGGCAGATTCCTGACGTTCTGCTTCATTCTTGAACAAGACCTCTCAACCCTCTGTGCCATCTCTCCGGCACACAGAGCACCGTGAGAGGACAAGTTGCACCACCTTTCCCATGTCCTTGCCTCGCTGTTTTTAATCTCAAGTAGCCAATTTGTTTTGCTTTCGTTACAGATGGGGGGAGGGAGTGGATTAGAAAGGAGAGAACAGTCTGAACCAAATGTCCTCATTAAGCTTGTTTCTCCACAGTTAACTGCAAACCCTACACATGCTTGCAAGTCCTTTATTTCCTTAGGTCACTGTTACTCAAGGGAGTAATTTGATTCCAGAGTAGCATCTCCCTTAGGTAAGGATCATTCCTGTGAGTAGGGATTACACCATCAGGACCTAAACCATGCTTGCTTGGGAGGTACAGCCTGCAGAATGATGTCATTCATGGCAGAAGAAGTTTACTCTGTGTAGCAGAAGCGAAGAGGGGTTTATCTTGCTAAGGAAGATTACTCACAGAGGCACGTTGTTGCTCTGTTAAAGATTTCTCTCATATTTTAAGGAACGTCAATGAAAACAGAGAAATATTTATTTGATCTTGTCCATGTAGCTCTTTTAAAAATAAAACTGACTACAAATGTACCCAATAACTCCCTCTATCCTACCAGTTACGGTGCATGCTGGCATGACTATTCAGCATGTCTTCACAACAGAAAAAATCCCAATATCATAATGTGGGACCACAGCAGGGTGTAGGCAGTCCCTTCCAAATCAAGAAAACAAACCCCATGCTGACATCAAAGAGCAGACAGGGAGATAGTAAAAAAAATTCTCTCTTGGCTTAGTAAGAGAATTTCCAGAAGTGCTCTGGATGGATCAGGCGTTTCTAGTACCTTTTTTTGTTCTTCAACTAATGCCCAGAGTTCTCACTCAGAATGGGTGTAGGGCACAGGTCTGGGAGAGAGCCCATGCCATCAAGATGCTTGTCCTGAAGCGTCTGAAAATCAAAGAATGCCATCTGCTGTCTCCTCAGAACAGTTTGCATTGTATCTGTGCAGGCTGTAGCTAACTGGTACCAGCAGGATCCCCTTGGGTTCCCAGTTGCTCACTTGTGATTGCTGGCTGCTGCTGCCGCCGCCGTGCTGGGCAAGGGAAGGTTTTGCTGTTCCACATCAAAGTAGTAAGGGTGTGATCTGCTTTGGGTTTTTCTTACCTCCTCTCCCAGATGACACCTGTACTGCACCCGATGTCATCCCAAGCTTACAACAAATGCCACTGCACACTTTGATTTCAATTGGCTGAATTTTGCATTGCTCATTAATTTGAGATCTTGTAAGCAATGATTTGAAATCCTATGTTCATTTTCTCTAACGTAACTGTCTATTAACGTGTTGCTGACCTGATGGGACTTTTTAACATTCTCTTTCTCCTCCTGTCCCAAAGATGTGACTGACACACACACAGGGCAGCAGTCGAGTCAGAAGAGGGAGACAGGAGGGTTCCTAGGTTTTGCTCAGGACACAAGGTGGTGCATGGATGTTCCATGACTCTGGCATCATTCGAATTACTTCTGTTTGTCCAAGCCTTCCAAAAGCCTTGTTGGATGCCTGTGGTCCTTGTTGTGATTTACACAAAGCATTATCAAAATATCAGCAAAGCGCAGAGCAGCAGACCAGTCAGACAGTGCCCTTGACCAGTGAATGCATTTTAAGTCTGCCAATAATTTCTTTTTTAGCGATGATCTGAATTTATAATAACATTGCATCTTGTACGAACGCTATAGTAGGGAAAAAAACCAAAGCACAAATTAAGAGGAGGCAAAATGAGGAAATCATATTTTAAAATTTCAATGTCTACATGAATCTATCGGAGAACTTCCCTCTTCTCTTTAATGCAGATTTCTCCAAAATCAGGGGCTGCCTTCTGGGTTATATCTGCTTGCTGTTACTGTGCTAGATGAGAGAACAGGCATGTTGGCTGGTAACAACTAACAAACTTTTGTATGCTTAAGATGTTCACTGACTGAACAAATAATTTGCTGTTCTGATCATGGGGAAGTATGGAAACGACAGCCCACCTAACCTGCAGAGCCTCTTAAAATTTTATCTAAGTTTTCTTTGTGCCAGGGAAAAGGGAAGGAGATCAGACATCTTTCTTAATCTCCTTTTTTTCCAGAAGCAAATCCAATTCCTGTTTAACACATGTAACAATAACCTATCCCATATGTGTTTTGCCCTTTGTTGCAACTATTTTTTATGAGTTGTTTGAGTGGCTATGCCTCTTATTTTTTCAGTTTTAGATTATCTTCTGCTGGTTTGCTCTGCCACATCAATCACAATTCAGAAAACATCTGCTAACCCTCTGCAAAGAATCTTTTTTTCAATTTGTGTACTGCTAAAGCTGCTTAACAGTTTTACATCAGAAGCATTTTTGACAGAATGTAGCTCACAGGATAAAAGAAATAGAAGAAATTATAAAAATTCTATTTTTGTCACTTCTTCCCATAGGCCTTACTAAATGTTGTCTTCTTTAGCAGTGGAAAGAGCTGTAGAAATTCTATTTCTTTCCAGGATTGCGAAACATCCTCTCTAAACTTTCTTCAAGCATCTCATCTTTCAGCCACACACCATCCTTGCAGAGGTCTAAGGCAGTGGTGTGAGAACTGGGGCACATCAAATGCCATATATTTTAGTAGTATAATCTGTTGGGGCAGTTTATTTTCTGTTATTGCTCACACATTAAGCTAGCAGCCTATCTGGCATTTCTCTCTTTTTTTGCATTGGTTGTTGGGTTTGGTGGTTGCTTGGGTTTTTTTTCCTGCAATAAGTGTTGTTCCTTGTTGTTCAGGACATTTCTGCACTTGGCATTTTTTTGTAGGTTCTTGCTGTACATTGGTTTTTATTTGTATTGGAAATTACCAAAGGATAAAGTTCCTTTTAATCAGGTTTGATGTCTTGGTCAGAAGTCAAACCAATACATCCAGGTGTGAATACACACAAGCTTTACAAAGGCCTGTTCTAAATCCAACATTTATGGTTTTTAACATAAACAGCACCCAGTGAAAGAATTTAGCATTGAGTCTCACCCTTCCCCTCACTATGTAGGTGAAAATTTGAACTCAGCCTTTAGCCCACCTTTTGCTTTTCACGCTCCAGTGCTGAGATAGTTTCACTTTGAAGCTTTACTTTGGAGGGAGTCAAATGCCTCTTGGATTTATATTTGTATGTTTCTGTGTCTGTTAAGAATGTAATTTAGCTGTTCAGATTGCAGCAGGAGAGCCTTATGATTCCCTCTTGACAGCTTATTATATGTAAAAGGAAATTAAAAATAAACAAATGTTTAATTCCAGTGCATTCTAGCAACACATACCCAATCTGTACAAAAAGCCTTCGAACTGTGCAAGTTGTAAAGAGAGTTGCAAAGAACGTAAATACCAATAAAGAGCCATTCTTTCTTCTGACAAATACAACTTTGTGAAAACTGCAACCATTAATTTTTCTGTCCAAACATACTGGAGCTGCCTAGTGAGCTAAAGGACGTTTTGCTTCTTATGTCAGAAAGCATTTTTTTCCCCCTAAGGCATTTATTATCTGATGTGTGCAAGCAGAGTTTTAAGTCTAATCAGGTTACTAACGTGGAAAAGAAAGCAAGCTGGAGTTTTAGGTATTCTGAGATAGGACTGATTAACCACTGAATTGACACATCCCTAAATCCACTCCCTGTTCTTAAAACTAAGTCAGACTTGCTCAGATATGTCTGGCCATGTCTTTTCAAGGATTTTGGCGCCACACCATATATTTTTTATTAACAGCAATTTCAGTTGTTTAGGAAGAGAAAACAAATCCCGCGTGTGCATCAAGACAGTAACACAGCAATACTCACCCACTGTGAGGTTTGCATAAATTCTTTAATTACCTGGTCAGGTAGCTTTCTATTGTTAGGTTCTTGAAATTCTCCTAAAAACCCTCTATGGCAGGGATTTGAAAATGTCACGCTGTGCCTCTCCAGAGCTCAGTCCCACCGATGCTCATTAAGCACCATCCCAAGTTAAAAGGTGGGGTGAATTCTCCAGGGCTATATAAGCTATTATTTGTCATACACAGTGCTGTACTTCCACACAGTCATCTAAAGAGAAAGTTTTAGACTTTATCCAATATTTTGTTGTAATTTTTCTATCATGAGAAGTTCAAACTTCATGTAGCTCACAGTATATGCTGGAGCGTTTAACCTGCAAGAAGATCAATTTTTCTCATCAATATATTTTTCCCCATGTACTACAAAACTGTAATCTTATCATCCCTGGCTGGACTTCTACATTTACAGAATCCCTGTTAGTATTTGTTATCTTTTACACTTTTGCCTTTTCTAGACCTGTTCACAAGTGATGAGTTAGAGCATCTGGAGAAGGACATCAAACAACTAAAATACTCTTCATCATTTATAATACAGAAAGGAGACTCATGCCCACTTACCTGAGGAATTATGACAATAAGCTGTAAAAAATTTTAAAAATTTTATAAAGCTGTTTGTAACCCAAAAGTCATTAATCTTCCACTCAAACGATTGAGACCCAAGTGCTTTGAGCCCATTTCTGCTACCATGATGCTTTAGCACTTACAGGTTTTTAAGTTCCTTGTTTGCAAAGCTATTTCCTTAGGACATGTGCATTCACTTTGCAGAGCTGCATGCAAACAGCATTTGACATCCTGAAACAAGGCTTTTCCATCACTATCTCAGTTCAGAGGTTATTTAACTATTGGCTTGGGTTTTGTTTTTTATGTTCACCTCACCAGACTGAAGACAGTACAGCATGTTGACATATTCCTACACAAGTTTTCTGATTGAATCCAGTGGCACAGGACTAGACCGAAATTCTCCCCTGTAAAGACTGTTCCCTGTCACAGCTGTGCTTGCACATGAAGTTTAAAAAGCAGAAATGTGATGGGTCATTTCACTGAGAGCTGGGGCAGTCTTTGGGCCAGACTGGGTTTGGATAGCTCTGTAGGAAGAGGAGCCTAGAAAAGTTCTTCCTATCTGTGATCCTTCACAGTGGTTAAGAGTAGATAAAACCTTCACAGTGACCTCAAGAATGGTGTTCTCAGTCCATGATCATCCTGTCAGCAGAAAATCAAAGCTATTTCCTGGGAAACGGTGACAGCTGATCCGTGGTGGCCTAGGAACCGCCAGGGCTCCTCAATGCCCTTCACCTGCCTTAACTTTAATCCATCTTAGCAGTCCCTGTCTGGCAGAGAGTACTTGACCTCATCCTCCCCCCTCTCAGTGTAAGACTGCTTTGCAGCACACTGTGGTCTTTGTTCAAAACAGCCTCAGAGTTAGCTCGCTGAATTTCATTTTGGTTTTGTTCAAGATGGCCTTTTTTCTGTAATGTGGAATTTTCTTTAGGCACTTAGTTGCTGCTTTTCTCTCCATGCTCCTCCTCTGTATGTAGGTAGCTGCATGGGAGGGACACCACACCAGTTTTGGGTTGGTTTTTTTTTTTTTTTACATTTGTAGTCTGAAGATCTTGCCTGGATCTCACCCTCAGCTGAACTGAACTAAAATCAAATGGTCAGAGAACAAGGCTGAACTTGCTGGAACTACCTCATGCGTTGGAACTGAAAAGATGAACAAGGTCTTTTAGTCATCCAGCAACTTTATAAGAAACTGGACACTTAAATACTTTGAACAAAAGGCTGCTAAAAATGTTAAAGGCCCCCAGGAGGAGAGAGGGATGCTTCTATGAGTGGTAGTAGAGGTCTCTTCTAGCAGAGAGTCAAGGAGCCTAGGCCATGTGTAGATTTATCCAAGCATCCTCCTCAGGCAGCCAAAATCTGGGGCTGTGTGCCCACCGTGCTCAAGGTGAGCTGTATTTTCTGCCTAAGTTAGGTCACTCTGACAGGCAGAGGATGCTCAAGCTGAACTGCTTCCCAAGAGAAATGGATCCAGAAAGAAGAGCTGGGTTCTGTCGTGGCTTTTGGTTTTGTTCTGCAGATCCTTTCTCTCCTCAAAGGATGAGGCAAGGGTGGTATTGCAAGACTTGGCAAACATAAAACGACTGTGTTCACGTCCACATGCCCATTTGTATGAACCTCCTTTTGTGAGTATTTCAGCTTGAGAAGTCAATGAAGACACGGTTTGAAAATGCAGGAAGGAGAACATTTTGAGCAGATGCCAAAACTTCCTTTTTTCTATTTTTTTACAGCACATGGTTTTGAATTGAGTGCTCGTATATGTTTAAATGGCATTGCCTACTCCAGAGTAGTCACCCTGCAGCTTGAACATTTCCTTTCCTATTTCTTTTCACATCAACTAGTTTTCTGTCCTGTGTTGTGTCTTTCCTTACTATTCCAAGACCTTCCCTATTATTCTTGAAATAGAAATGACGTCTGCAGCCCCAAGAATGCTGCACTACACCCACAGAATTTACTTTATCTAGCAATCTGCCACTAATATTTTGAGAATCCAGCAAGACAGAATAAGACTACCTCCCCAAATTGCTATTGTACAGCTGTCCTTAAATGAACTGTGTCATATGAGTTCCCTTTGCAACACTGGTGAAGAAAGTGCTCAATGTTTTTCTCACAAATCATTGTAGATGTACTTATCTAAGATATCTTGCCATGACTGTGGACCTTTTTGTGCTAAAACTATCTGTTGTTTTCCAGGCTTCCTTTGAAATTGCTATAAAACCTTTCATATTTATGAATATTTAATATTTTTCAATTTTCTTAGGCAATTTCTACATTTATTAAGTGATAAACATCCACTTTGGGGAATATTGCTGGTTATATTGCTTGTGCTTTGGAAATAGAACTGTAGTGGCAGCCTCTCGGTGTATTGTCAGAAATAAATGTGATTTGTGGGTAGGCCTTGCTCGTGGCTGGGGACGGTGCATCAGCTCTACCACTTCAGAGTGGTTCCCAGAAGTGATCTGACTCAGGCCCTGTGCTGAGTCACAAACCCTCCCCTTCTTCCTCCTTGCTTGGACAAAGAAGTAGTTTTCTTCTGAACTGTATTAGCAGAAAACGAATTGCTTCCCAGACCCCTGGCACTGGCTGAAGTACAAAAATGTGTATTTTTGTGTGTGTAGGGAGGCAGAGGAGGGATGGTCCTCTCTTTTTCCATTTATGCCTGCTCACTTCTAGGAGGTCATGTATGTGAGGCTGTGCCCACTCATACTCCTGCTTTAGGCAACCCTGTGGTGGAGGCAAAATGTATCCCTGCAAAACCAATGGAAGAATAGACTCAGGATGTGCTTCCTCTGAAGATCTGGACTACTAATAAGATGAGAACAGGAACTGCCCTGGCCAGCAAACCAAGCTGGACCCAAAATTGAAGACACAGGAAAATGTGAGCTAGAACTGTGCTTGGCAAGTCCTGAATGTTAGTTCTGAGACCAACGTCCTAAGGATATTTTAAGCTTTGCCTGCAGAACTCAGTCATGACACGCCACTTCCAAGGGAGGTAGCAGGCAGAAGTGTGAGCCCAGAAAATGGGCTCAGACGAAGGGACGGCTAAAACCGAAAGGCGCAGTGTTTGGGTGCCCAAACACACTGCCTGCCGAGCGTCACGGTGTAGTGTCCCTTTGACAAAAGCTGCCAGCTCCTGATAATTGCCACGGCACTCCTAATGTCCAAAGAGCTCCAAAAAGCGCATTGACTGCTTAAAGAGCAGGGCTCCTGATTACTGAGTGTCCTTGCAAATTAAATAAATCGTAATGTTGGTGGTCAGGATGAGATCTAAAAAGCCTTCAGGAAGTTAAGAAATCACAGCCCCAGGTGTGGTCAGTGAGGATGAGGAGGGGTGGGGCAGCCCCAGGTGTGGTCAGTGAGGGTGAGGAGGATCAGAGCAGTCCCAGGTGTGGTCAGTGAGGATGAGGAGGATCAGAGCAGTCCCAGGTGTGGTCAGTGAGGATGAGGAGGGGTGGGGCAGTCCCAGGTGTGGTCAGTGAGGATGAGGAGGATTGGAGCAGTCCCAGGTGTGGTCAGTGAGGATGAGGGGAGGGGCAGCCCCAGGTGTGTGCAGTGAGGATGAGGAGGATCAGAGCAGCCCCAGGTGTGGTCAGTGAGGATGAGGAGGGGCAGGCCCTGCTGAGGGCTGCTTTCAGGGGGTTTCTGGAGCCTCTGGAGTGGGTGATCTCCGGGGACCCTCAAGGACAGCAGTGAGAGCATCCTGCAGGAGCAGGGGATGCCTGGGTGCTCCTGGAGCGTTGCTCAGGATGTGCAAAGGGACGAGCCCCGTCCCACAGGGCAGCGCAGGAGAGGGGAGCAGCGCACCTGAGCAGGGGGGGCAGCTGAGGGGGTGCAGGGAAGATCCTTTTTCTTCCTCTCTTTGATTTCATCCTCCCAGTCCCATCCCAGTGCCCCCAGTCTCTCCTTAGTGCATCCTCTCCCCAGAAAAAAAGAGGGGTTTGATGGAAAAGGGGTTTAAATTGAGGGGAAAACCTCCTTTTTTTATTATTGTCTGTGTTTAAGTCGGAGAGGATCCCCCTTCACCTGTGATTTTAAGGGTATCAGTTGAAGGAAAACCAACCTTTTCCATGATTTAAGGTTATCCACGGATGGGGAATTGTTTTTTTCTGGTTTAAATGGAAGGGGAAAATCTTTATGATGCCATTTTATGGGTTTGAGTTGAGGGAAAATCCCCCGTTTCCATGTTCTTAAAGTTAAAATTATAAGGGAATTCCTGTTTTCCCTGATTGTAAAGGTTTAAATCTGGGGGAAATCCTCCTTTTCCCAATGTTTGGAGTATTTAAATAGAGGGGGAAAGGAAAGGGCAGAAAAAGAGAGAGAAAAAAGGGCTGAAAATGTGGGGTGAAAGAGTAGGAAGAAGGAGAGGAAAAAGGATGGGAAAAGGGAGAGAAAAAAGAGCAGGAAATGTGAGAGGGAAAAAAGGACATGAAACCTAAGGGAAAAAGGGTGGGAAATGTCAGGTAATCGGGCACTCATGCATTAATTAATTGGGAGTTTATGGACACTACTGTGCAACAAAGGAGAGATACTGTCTTTTTGAGAAAAAATCTGGCAGAATCAGTCCCAGAAAGAAGATTTTTTTCTCAGGTCTGGAAGTTCACAGCCTTGAAAAAAAAGGCAAGTTGGGCGTTTCTAAGAATTGCCTTACTTTTATAGGCACGTCTTTCTCGAGAGGAATTCTGTATTAGCAAACCTACCATTAATTTCCTTGGATATGTTCCACAACACAACAATGCCAAGCACATTTTAGCAGCTGGGTCTTTTTCTTGTGCCATCTTGCTAAGCATTGGTTGAAATCCAAAAAAGCTTGTGAGTACAAAAGGGGATATGTAGGTAATCCCATTGCTTTAGGTGCAGACACTCACATGCTCAAAGATAAAGCACGTTCTTCAATAACTGCCTGGATCAATGAGACAGCAACCAGCCCCTCTCATCATCTTCCTGAGAGAAAAACACAGCATCAGATAACAGCTCTAAAACACCTGCAGCAGCCCGAAAAGTGCATTGCCCATAGCTTTGAGAAAGATCAATGTTACTTGGTACAAGCTTTTTTCTTTCTTCCTTCCCTAGTCCCTCTTCTTCCCAGTTGTATTCTAAACTTTTGGGTTAATGCAGTCCTCTAGAGGCTAAAAAGGGCTTGACCTGGTATAAAAAGCAATGTTTTTCCCATGTAATAAATATTTAAAATGTTTTATCTGTGTAAATAAATGCTAAATTCTGTGAGCCCAGGGAATGGCATTAACGTCTTTTGCTTGCTGAAACATTTATGGAATCAGTGTCAGCCAACAGAACACAGCCAAGAGGATTTTGTTAAAGGTAAACTGAAGTGCTTTCAAAATAAATACGAAGAGTTGTTTAACATCTTCAATTATTAACAGAAGAAAAGCGTGGGCTGGAATAGTGCAAACAATCCCTTTCGTTGCACTTTCCCTAAGCCCTGTGCAGTTCTCTGTGTCCAGCCTGGAGCGAGCTCCTCGAGGCAGATGCTGCACCCTCACAGATGTCTGGAGAGAGTAGCACACAAATAAGTAGATTTAGAATGCCAAATATTTGAAAACCCCTTATTTTTATATTTGCTTCTCAGGACTTAAGTTCAAGACCCTGTGTTTATGGCTGGCCAGTGAGGACATTGCCAGCCTCTGCAAACAGCGCTGGAAAAACTTGGCTCTGCTGTAGAAAGCAGTCATTGGCATCACCTGCTGTAAACCCAGAGGCCAGCCCTGCAGTCTGATCAGGTCACCAGGCACTCTGATTTAATTATGATTATCAGCTGTACAGCTCATTGCTAGGAGTGCAAGCCTTACCTCCACAAGTGAGAAAAAAATGCCAAAGATGTGCAATGGTGTGAACACCCGTGTGGGGTGATACCTGAGTATTGCACAGTGCACAGATTAAGAGCATACAGAAGCTGGGACAGAGAAATCATTCTTTGATAAGATGAGCTCTCTTTTCTTCCTCTGCACAGAGAAAGAGCCCATAAAAGCGTGTAGAATTCTCACCACTGGTTAGAAAAATCTTTGTGACTGCTTGTAAGGGAGTGGTTCGCCTTGATTTGCTCTGATCAGAAATGCAGCTGCACCTCTGGGGTTTCAGAACACAGATTTGATGTGTTTTGAAGAGTGTGGGATTTTTATTAAAGAAGTGACTCTGTTCCACCTGCCCATGGCTCTTCCCCAGTCCTTTAATCCCTCCTCATCCGCTCTCCCCCTTGCCAGTGTCCCCAACTGTCTGGGCATGGTTTCTCCTTCCACTCCTTGCAGCAGCTCTTTGTGTTGCAAGTGGCTGCCTGACAGAATAAAGCAATTTGCAGGCAGCAGCTCTGTTGCAGCAGTAACTCCACAACAACATGGGGAGCCTGGTGATGTGCATGGATCTCTTGCCCTTCTGCAGGTAGCACTCATTATACCTTCTGAGGGCATTGCTAAAGTCGCTGCACAGTTGGTGTTTTTTTAACTTTTAGAAACTCTCTGAATACTTTGATGGTAACGTATTTAAGTTTGCTAATTATTGGAATCATCTGGGTTTAAAACCAGGCTGCCCTAAAGGGGTACTGCACAGCACACACATCAATTCGTGCTAACAGCATTCAGTACCTTGTGTCCTCTTCAAATTTGGCTTGTTATCCTCAAGAAGCTTTTCTCTAATTAAGCTGGCTGAAGGTCCTGCACATCTTCTGGTGGTACATGTTCCCCTTGACCATCTAACATCATCTCAAGCTTGTGGTGCAAACCTTTGTTTCCACAAACACTGCTTTGTTAGCACAGAGGGCATTGGTTTGTGCAGATATTGTCTTCTCTGGACAGCTGTAGCAGGCTGAAGCACTTCCATGGCATGGGTGTTAATGAAGCTGTTTTTAAAATGAGGGACCCTTTTTGTTCATCTTTTTGTCTGTCCTCAGTACCCTCTCAAGAGCACTGGGTATAACCTACAATGAATGTTAAAATTAATTAATACTAATAATTAAGGGTAAATTACTTAGAACCTGCTATCAGAACTCTTAACCTCATAAGCTTGGCTACATTTTGGATTAACAAGACTCTTAAAGTCACCGAGAAAGGAGGCCTTCATTTGCTTTTTGTAGGTTTATTTGAAGCTCCAAGTATTTCAATCTGCAAAGTTTGTAGGGGGTTTTTTTTCAGGTTTGCAGCCAACTGTAGTCTTTTAACTTTCTTGTACTGTTGTACCTCGTTTGGGAGAAGGTGAGACGTTGCTTTAATTTTCTGGGGAATGTAACATTCCTGACTGATGTAAAGAGTTGGAGCAATGGTGGTGTTGGCTGCACTTCATTTTCTGTGCATGTTTAGAATTAGCAGACTGAATGATGTGGGCATTCAGAGGAAAAAGTTGACTGCCTCGTGTAAGCACAGCAATTTTTTTTTTTGTTCTCCAGAGACATTGCTTATTGAGAAAAACACCCAGAGGCAACTGAGCAAGCAGAGTGGCCCACTCTTGTACAGGGTGTTTTGATCCTGTCAGTAATGCAGTTCTTGCAAGAGTCTCTGTGAAAGCCAGAATGTTTCATGCTGAATGTCACTGCCTTCGGATAGCAGCATATCCTTTGGATAGATAACCAATAACAGATAACTGAACTGCCTGGAGACACCTGAAAAAATGTTCTGACATCTGAGGGATGTTAGAATCCAGCCAGTATTTGCTAGCAGGCAGTGAGGGATGCTGCTGGCCTGGCAGCTGATGCCACCTTTGATTGCTTCTGCTGTGTTCCATCGTGGCTGTGGAGCAAAGGCAGTCTCAGCCTTAGCTGTGAACTGACAAGTGGATTGCCTACAAGGGAGAGTGCTTGTCAAGAGATGTGTCATTCTCATTAGAAAGTATTTAAATTATTTCTTAAAAAAAGCAAAGAAAAAAGAAAGTCTAAGATCTTAGATGATAGATTTTAAAAGTTATTAGTTATCACAAGCTCTCTTGGCAGATGTATAACAGACATTTACAACTCATGAATCACATTTTTCAAGAATCACAGCTAATACCAACTTCTCTAAGGAGATGACAGCATTTGCAGGAGACACTAATGACTTCTGGCTCCCAGTCATTGCAAAATCATGAGCTTGTAATTGTTCTGATCTGGCTATTTGTAGACTATAGCGTTCTAGAGGTCTCTCGACACTTCCATCATTAATAACTTGCCAGTGACAGTGGTTGCCATCATTCCTACTCAAAGTGATAACTTTAAGATCTTTGTAAATGCAAATCCTTACTAAAGGCTTATGAGGCTGGCTTTATTATTCTGGTTTTACAAAATGAGGGGGACAGAGGGAGGCACACGAATCTGCAGCTTGAGTCAAGTGCATCTGAGGGTACAGCTGCTCAGTGATTTAGAAAACTTGGCTACAAGTCACCTTCCCTGGGCCATTCTGGGAATGTTTGGCTTGCTCATGATTAGGGCTTTCAGCAGCCTCATACCTTAACAATCTTGTAATAATATTTTGTTCATACCCATTTCTGGGCAACCTTTTAAAAGGTGATCCATAAATCTTGGGACAAAACCAGCACTGCTGGTCCTGACCCTCCCTCTGTTGAGACTGAAGTTAGATGAGGTGGATGTGGAGCACAGGAAGATCCTAAGAGGGCTGGGAGCTCTCACTCGGTATGGGTTTGGTGGTTCTTGAGCAGCTCAGGCTCTGCCTGGGACTGGCTTGACTTCTGGAAGAACCCAGCATCAGAGCAGGGACACGATTTCTGTCTGCCACCCCTCCCCATACGCTGGAGTGCATCTCTGTGCACCCCAGCACTTGCCCTCATGTGGGTGCCACGGTTCTTGTCCCTCTTCAGGCCTGGTTGTTCTTTGTTTTTCCTGTGCTTTAACTCTCCTCAATACCATGTGTGCAACACCTTAGGCTTGTTTTTCAAGAGCAAGCAAACTAGCTGATATATTCCCTCCTCGGGGAGGGGCTGTTTGGTGGCAGGTAAGGTAATACCTGTTTCACTTTGGTCTGTGACCTGGGCAGCTGTGGTAAATCTTTGCAATGTTGGGGATCGTCTGGAGGGAGGTGATCTGTAAACGTACATCTTTACATCATCAAGATGATGAGTTCAGGTGAGGGGAAAAGAAATCAAACTGAAACACTACTGTGCAATTCATAGCCTCTCTGAATTTTGGTCTCTTGCTGATAAGTGCTTCCTTCTGTTCTCTTTGCAGGTCTCCAGGTGGTTTTAAATTCAATTATCAAGGCCATGGTCCCTTTGTTGCATATTGCCCTGCTGGTGCTGTTTGTCATTATCATCTATGCCATCATTGGGCTGGAGTTATTCATGGGGAAGATGCACAAGACCTGCTACCATGTGCAAGGGGGACTGATAGGTAAGGGGAACACACACATGCATACAAAGGTTTTCAGAGGGAGGCTTTTGTCATGTGTCATAGAACATTTCTTCTGGCACAGGAGATGGGTGATGGCTGTTGCTCACTGCTCGTGTACTTCTCGTGGGTTTCACAATTTCACCACTGCAGACTGAGCTACGTAGAAGATGGCATCACAGATTATATTTTATATAATCACATCATATATTTTATTATTAATCTCATGCACAAATGCATCTTTGCTTTAAACCAGTATCGTTGTAAAGGAATATATCATTCAGGGCAGTACCTTTTTTTTTTTTTTAATCACAGGCTGCAGCTGTGGTTAGAAGTGCAACCAGAAAGAAAACAAAATTATATTAATGGGAAGAAAGTTTTTTGCATCAAATCCATCAGGAAAGAACTTTCAAAATATTTGCAGAAAGAAATATGCACATTTCAAGACAATTCAATTGCATTGTCACTCATCTAACTGTCTGTTCATTTTCATTTGATTTATTGATCTTGAACAGCAGCTCTTTCTCATGTGGTGGTGGGTGCTAATCTCTAGGACCCAGTTCAGCTCATAAGAAAGTATTGTACAGCAGAAAATTGTTTCAGAAGTTCTGTATTTTCTGTTTTTATAATGTTGGCAGATTTCATTTTCTGGAAATGATGCTAGAACTATAATGAACTGTTACTCTGGTTTGCATCTTTGAAGTGGATGTATTTTTCTCCATTCTGTCTGGAAGTGTTTACATTACAGCATCTAATTCTGATATTACTGTTTCTGGCATTCTTCCATGATCAGAATGTGATCACAATTTTGGAAAATTACATTTTTTACCACATAAGATGAGAAACAAACATAATTACCCCCTCCCCTACTCATGCATACATACCCGCATCTGTTAAAAACGTAGCACTGAGATCTGAAATCTGTATATTTAAAAAAATCACGCTGCAGAAGTTTTTGTGCTTATAAAAATGTTTCCTGGAGCATTCTTTATATACCAAAGCATGTAGTTTGCTTTGTTGTATAGGTTCTCAGATCTCTGAAAACACCTGTACAGAATAAGGGGTGGATAATCAAGCTGCAGTCCTAGAGTTTGAGTGCCACCGGGCTACTGATAAAACGCCACACATCATCTAAATGCCAAAAGAGCAGAGCTCCAGACACTCTCTGCTGTAATTCTGCAGTGGCCCAGTGCCACATCAACCTGTCTCCTGAGCACTGAAGCCTGCCTGCTGCAGGGGCCCAGCCTCCTGCAGCAGTGCCAGTCAGTGCTGCACTTCCAAGACCAACCCAGATGCCAGGTGACTGCGGTAGGAGAACGCTGGCCATGACACGCAGCCTAATGAAACGTGATAGGCTTGGTCTAATGTTCCCTGTCATGTTGAAAGGCATGAATTCTTCCTCGCAGGAGGGCATGCTTTGAAAAAAAAAAAAAGTTCGTCTCAGTTTTGACTATAAAATTTGACAGCTTGGCTATTATTTTTTACAAAAAGAAAGCGAAGCGCGACAGCGAGCGGTTGCCTGTGCATTCCTGAGAAATCTGTCAAACCCCCTGCAAAATACACTTGTTAAAATCTGATATCCTTCACTTGCTTATCAGTGTGTCAAATGGTTTTCTTCAGCTGTCTTTCCCCCCCCTTCTCTCCTTTAAGATACGCCTGCGGAAGACGATCCGTCCCCGTGTGCCCCCCAGTCTGCCCACGGGCGGCAGTGTCAGAACGGCACCGAGTGCAAGGCGGGCTGGGAGGGACCTAAGCACGGCATCACCAACTTTGACAATTTTGCTTTTGCCATGCTCACGGTGTTTCAGTGCATCACCATGGAGGGCTGGACAGATGTTCTGTACTGGGTACGTATCCGAAAATGACAGGCTGAGAGTCCTGCTCGCGCTCGCAGCTGCGTTGAAAGCTGGGGGCTTTGGCTTTCTTGCTCATTCTCTAGAGTGGAGGCTTGGTTGCTAGCATGGAGCTTGAATTAATTCAGCTTACTGTTAGGTAAAATGGGAGGGGTTATCTGGTGCAATGAAATCAAATGTAAGTGTTGACTTCCCATTGATATTTTAATTTTGAATGATGGCAGATGGCTTATTGATTTGAAGGTTTGCAATGTACCTTGGTTGAGCAGAAAGTCATTGAAAGACCCTCTCTGCAGGAGTGAAACATCTCATACACCTCCAGATTACTGATGTAGAAGTATTTGTGCTCTACCCATGGCATTTATTTTACAAAGGCACTGCACTGGTCAGCTCATGGGTTTTATAAGAAAGGCCTCACAAATTCCAGCAGTACTCCTGACTATGACTTTTGTCATAGAAGAATTTATTCTAATGCTATTAGCTCTGATACTGGTATCAATCATGGTCTCATGTTTAGCCAGAACACGATATTATCTTTCATATAAATGGAGTCTCATCTTGTCCTGTACCCTAGTTCTGGACATTTCAGCAGCTTTAGTTTATACCTTTTAATTCCTAATGTATTGGGAAATTCAGTGCAATTCAATTATACTGCAGGAGTTAATATCAGGGTCAGCTTTTACCAGTAAATCACCTGTAATAAACGAATTTCTGGATGCAGCTCTGGCTATCAGCTTTTGCAGCAGTATGCTATGATCCAGGACCTTCATTCACACACAGCACAGTCCAGTCTGTACAAGGCTAACCCAGACTCTCACCAGCTTGTAAGTCTGGCTTGTCACGAGACCTGGCTCTCCAGGATGGTAGGATGTCTTAAAATGTGTGGTGCAGTTGAACTCAAGAAGGCTCAAAGCACACAAAAGGATAATCTGGACTGAGGCAGCTTACACTGTTAGTCAACATCAGTTTTTCTCTTAAACATGAGCCTGAAGCTGCCTTCTACCCACCAGTGATTTAGAGTTTACAAGATTTCCCTTTGAAGATTTAGCTTATCTGCCAAGGATGGTCTTTGTGTGGAACAGACAGAAGTTTTCTATCTTCTTAAGCTTAGATTAGAATAGTGACTCTAGCTTCCTTCTAATGCCTGAGATAAAGGGCAGAGATCAAACCATTGGGGGAGTCTGGGTCTCAGAGAAAAAAGAATTGCCATTACTAGAAAAGATGCTATAAATTAATAAAATAATGAAGAGCAGAAGTTAAAGTCTGAAGAGAAACTGGGCAAAACTGCTCCACAGTTCAACTATGGCTACATATAGTAAACCTGTCCTTTTAGCACATTTAGCTCACATTTCTCTGTGCTGTGTGTGACTGAGAGGATTTATTTACAGGGGAAATGGAAGAGAGTAAACGATATCAGAAAAAGACATGAAAGTAGTTTTGGCCCTGCATACCGTTCAGTATCGTGAAACCTCTCCACGAGTTATCATCAGTTTCTCCAAAGACATGTGCTGTGAAAGACCCCTCCAATTCCCACCCTTTAGGGCCCATGTGTCATTTTCATGATATGAATCATGCCTAACTCATTATCAGTTATCTAATAACAGGAGCCAAAAGCACATACTCACTTCCAAATTATTTTCTACCATGACTGCAGCAGACAGTCTGGTTTTTATGGTGTCCCTGCAACAAACTGGGTTTTAGTTGTTGGCTTTTGTTTGGTATTCAGTCAGCTTTTTTTTCACTGATTTCCTGAGCTGTTCTTTTTTTTCTTTACGGACAGTACGGTGAACTTAGACCTGAAATTAATACAGATTGATGGTCAAGATTTTTAGGGGCATGCATATCATGAGCCTTTTAACTTACGGCATTGTTAGAATGCTTGCTTTGGAAAAGAGCAGAAATATTTGTTATCATCAGCTCCCAGTTATTCCTAGACAAGACTACAAAAGATAAGAGTTATCACTGCAGAAAAAAAATGTCAGTAATTGAGGAGGAGGAAATTTATTTCAGAAGGAAAAAAAATGTATCACCTATGTTTAAAGACCATGAAATACAACGTTTGAGTAAATACCTGAATACCTGAGCTGGCAGACATTCTTGGTTGAGCTGCTGGAAATAATCCTAAGAATACTATTGTCCCATATAACTTTTGCCTCTTTCTGTTATATTGCCAAGGCAGACAGAGCTCAGCTCTGGTCAGCGTTTGCCACCTGGTAAGGGAGGTATCTGAGGTGTTTCCTTCTGCAGAGGGGTCTGTGCTGTGCTGGGGGCAGGTGTTGCTTGGGCACCTACTACAGGGCACGCCTGGGAGAAGCACTATTGCTTTAATATCTATGTGTGGAAACGGTCTCTAAACACTCGCACTGCAGTTTTGTGTCATTTCCAACCATGTCTATTGTGGTTTATACAGTAAGATTTAGAGTCCGTGGCAAGGGAGTTCCAGCTTAGGTTGGCCAGATCAAAAGGAAGAGTGCTCTGGAGAGTAAAGAATAGAAAAGATGCAACATATCAGTTGCTGAAGAAAGAATTTAAGTAAGTGAGGTAGGATACAAATATCTACCTTAAACTTACTGTGAGCCACTGTTTCCTTAGTGCAGTCTGACTCATGCACAACTTCATTCCCCGGTCTTTGCCTTTTTGGCTGAGGAAGAGAGGGCTTGTCATAGGCAACCCATTGGGAGCTGCATCTCCACAGGGTGCAGAGATAGGAGGCTATTCTCTTCTCAGCTCTGAAAGACCTCCTGGAACCACAGTGAGGTCACGGAAATTAAAATTTGCTTTGTATGGAAGTAAATCCGCACAGTTATTTAAATTAGAAATATAGCGTTTGTTGTCCATTTTTCACTGAAAGTGCAGATTAAAAAACAGTGTAAGAAAATTTTGTCAGCAAATCAGACAGTTTTGCAGACACGAATTTTAGGTGATGATTTTCAGAGGTTATTCATTAAACTTAACAATGTAAGATAATAGGCTAATGTTTAAAAGTGCTGAGCATTCAAAGTTCAAGCAGACTGTCAAGTTCTTAACTCCTCTGCAATTCAGGGTAGATAACAAGGTTTGAATCTGGGGTCCTGCTGGGGTCAATGGCAAAATTCTCATTAATTTCAAAAGGTCAGGATCTCACTTTGTACTTTGCAAAATCTTGATCATGCTGTTAAGATTTCCCACACGCAGTCATAGTACAACATGAGGACTTACAGATGCCTGATCAGGGCCTTGGTATCTGTTGAGATTAGTCTTCCAAGGACGTACATGTGGATGCAGAGAGTTTTCTTTGCTCTCTTATTAAATCTGAAAACATGTGCCTGACCTAAAACTCAGCAGAACAACAGATAAAGCTCTGGGCTGAATTACTTGGCTGGAAGTGTGGAGACAATGGAGCAATTCCCTTGCTTTGAACTTTTCTATAAGTGCTTCTCAATTATATCTTCTTATTTTCTAAAAGAAATAAACAAACCCAAAAAAACCCCACCAAACTTCCGAAAGACACCTAGATCTCTGCATTCCTCCCTGTGGGAATGGAGGGAGCTTAGCACATTTCAGCATGTTGCCCTAAAAAATATAGTAGTCATTTCATGAAACCAGTGTCTGTCCTGTGCCACAGTTTGCAAGGTTAAAGCTGCATGCTTAAAAGTTAGAAAGCTGTGTGACCTTCCACAAGCTCTAGACTCCTAATCCACTTGATAGCTCTTCAAATTTTAACTTCAGTTTCCTGCTTCCTTCTTCATGCTTCCTGGTGCAGGCTTTTCACCTGTGTGAAGCCTGTCTCCTCTCTCATGGAATACTATTTCCCAGCCTGTGATCCACATCCTCACAAAAAGATAATCAGAGACAGGAAAGCAATAAACTTTTATTCCCTAGAAGGACTTGGCATCACTAAGATCAATACACTTTCCAATCTCCTCTCTCTCTCTCTTAGCAGATAAGACTTGTGAGTAGATTGGTCCCTTTTGAAATGGGAAAGAAAAATGTTAGGGAAAACAGTTTGACACTGCTATCGTGGAAAGTAGGATAATTACTTAAAAGGAGCCAAATTTTTGATGTGAAATAACTACATTGGACAGGATGAAAATCTGTGCAAAACAGCCTTGTTGACTCTTCACTGAAGAATTGATCTTTGCTGAAGGGAGCGTTAAGTGTTTGTAGAAACACATCTCCTGTGCTGCCTCAGTCTTACAAGTTTTTTTGTCCCGTGCCAGGCGCCTTTGTCTCATGGGCAGTCAGTCCACAGAACCACCGAGCAGACAGGCACCTCTTGTGATATATCACATCGTAACTTTTCCTGTGCCTTGCAGAAGAATTTGAGGAAATTATTCTCAAAATTCTCCTTAAGGTGTGATCAGCCAGCATTAGCAGCTCGCTTGGTGCAGGCACCAAGGCCCGTTTCTGAAGACCCATCCGTCTTGGAAACTTCCAGCAGCAGATGAAAATCCAAATGTTGCAAATTGAGTCATTTGGTATTTTGTAATCGGTCTCTGCTGCAGTCCATTATTTTGTATTGTCTTGTTGACTAAGGAGGAAAATTAATCTCTGTGTAGTTTATAACACAGTGTTTAAATATTTGTAGGCCTTTGTTGTCTTCACTTAATCTTTTTCTAATCTGAGGAGACTCAGTTCTTTCAACCTTTCCTAATGGATCTTCTTTGTAATTATTTTTAATCAGTTTCTTACTGTCCTTTAGGGGAAGCTTTGTTTCTGAGTTAAATACAATTCGGCCAGTGCCCTGTCTCTAGAAAGGTTTTCATCTTTGTGTGAAATGTGCTCTCTGCAGCTGGAGACCTGTGACACTGCATGCAAATCTGTCCACTGCAGCCTGAGTTTTACATGCCTGGTCTCTCCACTGCCCTGCAGCTAAGCAATTGTACATATAAATGAAAACAAAGTGCAGAGAAATTGCAAAACACAACCCTATGTTTTTGTATTGGACTGGTCACACTGCTGGGTAGTGGAGAACCTGGTCCTAAGTTGTTCTGCTTGCCCCTTACCGCTTGAATTCTAGGATTGAGTGATTCTGCTTGATCTGCTTGAAGATTATTAATAATGAGCAACCTTGAGCCTGCCATCAGTTTTGGAGTGTTGGCTTTGGCCCATGTCATTTGGACAACACTTCAGAATACTTGGTCGAGTCTCTGAAAACACGCAGTGCCTCCAGGAACAATTTACCTCAGGGTTCTAAGTGTAAACTAAAGAGTGTTCTGTTATTGTAGATGGACTAAGGCCAAGTCTGGGTGAGATCCAGGGCACCAACCTGTCCCTGGAAGAGACGCCCAAACTGGCACGTAGTAAGTTGACTCCCTCAGACGTAAAAAATGCTTGTTAGTCTTCCCCAGCCCCTAGGCAAGAAAATGAGTTAACAGTCTAAATCAGCGCAGTAGAGCCACCGCAGTGTAGTGAGAGACACAACGCAGTGAGATTGAATCACTGCGAACCTTCAGGAGCATCACATCCCCTGGGACAGCAGAGAGAAACATATGTAGATGCAGTGGGTTAAACAGGCTGTCCTGGAACTTCCCTCCACCTCTCAGTCTTTGAGATCATGCTTTCAAGAGTCGCTAAATCAGCTTGAAACACGGGCTTACAGTCACCCTTACAGCTCCCATCGTGAAGTCAAAATGGAACAAATTGAACAACAGATGCAATTTACTTTGCTGACAGCATTGACAGATCCTGTGAGCTTTTCTCCCCCCCCTCCTCCAGCCTGTTGCAGCCAATGAGGAAGACGTGAGAAATTCAGAGATATTGCCACAGAGTGGAAGACATTAAACGCAGAGCTGCAACCCCCAATTTTCACCAGCTGTGTTTTTCCTTCTAACCCTTTATTCTTGCAGCACTTAAGCTTGAATTAGTAAGGCTTTCCACAAAAGAGAATGATCTGATTCTAAGAATATATCTGTCTACATGTTTCCATGGTGTTTATTCCCCATCCACCTCCGCCCCTCCAAGAAAATGCTGGGCTTTTATTGTTGTGGGGTTGAGGTTTTTTAATCATCTTTTTGGCAGGGGTTTGCATGTATGTGAAAAATTGACAAAGAATAAGCACGCAACTACGAGCAGCCCATCACTGTGATTGCAGAGGTTATTTCATCTCCATCTGCTGTAGCAGTGGTGGGTAAGGGGAGAGGGCCCATGGTTCAGAGCACTGAAGGGCCACAGCATTAATGCACTGAAAAAGCAGTTTCCACATTTAATTTGCATAAATGCTGACCTCAAGCTGTTTTCCTTTTCCTCATTAACAACTGCACATGCAACCGTAGTGGCTGCTGTACCACTGACTTACCAATGAGTAACAGCAGTGACTTACTCGTTGGCACCTGCCACAAAAACCTGCTGCTGAACGTGTGTTCAATACACTTGTTGTGTGAAACCAAGTTTTTATGAGCCCTTCAGAACTCAACTTTGGACTGCTCAGCCCTCTTCCTTTACATGAAAGGAAACTCTCCATTAAAAATAAGCTTTTTTGGGTTGGTTGTGGGAGGTGTTAATAGAGACCCTCTGCCCAGTGCTCCTGTGTGGGAAGGACCTTTTTAATAGCCCTGTCTTTCTGTTGCCCTTTCACTTTTCTTTCTTTTGCTCTTCTTTAGACTGTATCCTAATTGCTGCTGTCTAATCACCACAGAGACCTTTCTTATCTTTAATCTTTTGTCCCAGAGCTATAAAATTAAAAGCCAAACTACTGCGACATTTATACACGACTTAGGATTTTGAGTGCCTCTGTTTGTGGGTGCACTGCTTGAGCCCTACCACCAGTTTTGTCAAGAAATGATGATTGATGGCTTCTGAAAAAATAATCATCAGATTTGTTGGCTGTGGACCCATATCTACTAGACAAATTCACAACTAACAGACAGGTTCATTATCTAGATCCTGGGAAAGGAAGTATGCCCAAGGTCAGGACACAAGTCCTGTCTCTAGAACTATTTATTAAATTAATGTTTATTTTGAGTTTAACTTGTTTCAACATCTTGCTTTTAAGACAGAGGGCAATACAACTAAACCTTCACCAGTCTTACTGTGAATTTTAAGTCCTTCCTACCTGCAAAGGAAATTGGTCCATTAAAATTGGCTTTATCCATTGATTTCAGAGGGATTTCTGCCTGGGCAGGATTTGAGGGCTCATCATGATGAGTGGTCATGCCATCGTAAGGGTGTAGTTTATCTGCACCCATGGCCCACTCTAGAACTGTCTCCTTGTAACTCCAATCCTCTGAACTGCTCCCAAGTTGGAGACCTAAAAACAACATTGGGCTCATCTTCCGAAAGACACAAAAAGACCAGAAGTAGAAAATGAAGGGTTTAGGAGTCAACCAGAGGAACCAGTCTTCCTACTGGGAAGGACTTGTGGGTTTTGGTGGACGAGAGGCTGGACATGACCCAGCAATGTGCGCTCGCAGCCCAGAGAGCCAGCCATGTCCTGGGCTCCATCCAAAGCACCGTGGGCTGCAGGGGAAGGAGGGGATTCTGCCCCTCTGCTCGGCTCTGGTGAGACCCCACCTGAGTGCTGCATCCAGCTCTGGTAGGACATGGAGCTGTTGGAGTGAGTGCAGAGGAGGGCCATGAAAATGATCAGAGAGCTGGAGGACCTCTTCTATGAGGAAATTCTGTGAAAGGCTAAGAGAGTTGAGGCTGTTAGCTGGAGAACAGAAGGCTCCAGGGAGACCTCCCAGTACCTAAAGGAGGCCTACAAGGGAGCTGGAGAGGCACTCTTTACAAGGGCATGTAGTGGTGGGACAAGGGGTAGTGAATTACAACTGAAAGTGGGCAGATTTAGATCAGATACGAGGGAAAAATGTTTACAATGAGGGTGGGGAAAAGCTGGCACAGGTTGCCCAGAGAGGTGCTGGATGCCCCATCCCTGGAAACATTTAAGGTCACGCTGGACAGGGCTCTGAGCAACCTGATCTCGTGGAAGGTGTCCCTTCTCATTGCAGGGGGTTGGACTAGATGGCCTTTAAAGGTCCCTTCAAACCCAAACTATTCTATGAATACTTACCACAGAGCATCAACTCTATTGACTTTCAAAGCATATCTAGAACAAATCAGATCTTGCCTGCATGGTATTGCTTATAAGACTCTTAAGAAAAGGAGAAGGGGCAGTCTCGTCTGTCAATAACGCCGTTGCACCTCGTTCAGGCTCTTTGACAGTAACTTCTCCAGCAAACCTCCAGTGCTTTTACAATATCTCTGGGTGCCTATGAAGGTTTCTTGTCTGTGTGCTAGGAGTTCTAGATACTGTACGTTTTATTTGAGAATTTTGGGTGTGACTTCACAACTGGAAACTGGATTAATTATCTAAAACGTAGAATTTTCCTAGGATTCCTAGATTGGGAACTGGATACGGAAGAACTTGGGTTATATTAAGTGCAAAAAAATAATTGACAGTCTTGCCTTCACTTATTAAAGAAGGTAGTGATTATCTACATCTTACAGTGCTGTTTTTCATAATCTTTATTTTTAAGGACTTAATTGACTATGGAAATCAATGAATAGTGTGTGCTGGTATATTCCTGTGCATGCAGCAATCAGTACTGTTCTGATGTAGTTGTGGAAGAATTTGCTACACTGAGATAAATGGAAGCATTTATAAAACAGCAATGCAGTAATGCAGGCAGAAAATCCTTTATGGATAATCAGCCATGCAAATGTAAATACAAAATAAACAGAGACAGGAAGGGATAGCCCAGAATTCTAAGATGAAATGAAATTTTTAGATTGGGTAACCCACCATCGTAGGGGATATTTTTGTGCTTGAGCTGAGCACTTTATTCTTTTGGAGCGAATTTCCAGAGACTTTAAAGGACAAAAAGGTTTTTAAGCAGCTGAGTAGCAGTAAGAGATGGAGCTGCTGCAGTGGCTGTAATGAAAGCACTGTGGCTAAATAGCCTTTGGGCTCTTGGATGACTTTTTCAAAGCCCAACCTTTTCCTTTTAAAGGGGAAAAAAAAAGTTGTACACACTTATGTGGGAATAAGGCACCTCACATAAAGCTCGGTGACTTTTACCTCTGGAGCTCTGAATTCAAATCCTGATTAAGTCACACAAGTTCAAACAATTTTTGGAGGTCACTTCATGGCATTTCTGTAAATTGCAAATTCACTCAACAAGCACCTGTGTAATCAGTCACATGAGAGGATGGAGAGCCTTCATGGCCCCTCTACAGGTGCCTGGCTTTGACAGAACACAGAAGGTGGATTGATGGCATGAGCCTCCTCTAAAGAGACCTAAAGAGTTCAGGAACCAAGAATAGCAGAGTACTGAGCAGGCCAAAGTAATACCACTGTTGGTGTCATCTGTTGAGTACTGCAGAGGTAAGGAAAATGGTCTGTCAGCCATCTGTACCAACAAGCAGAATGGAGCAAGAGCAAGGGCTTGGCACAGCAGACTGCAGGATGGGTTTGTGGAGAGTCCTGAAGACCTGCTCAGTCTGGGCCTCGTGTCTTTAAGAGCCTGCCTGGGTCAGTGTATGGCCTGTTCTTTCCCCTCTGGTCTGTGTGACCCAGACAGCTGCAGAGCAGGCAGAGAGACCTCAGCCACCACTGAAAAAAAACCAACTAACTTCTGTGGGAACAGCTGAGAGGGAATTTTTTACATCCTCAAAGCACAGCAGTTTCAGCACACTCCAGAGTGTGAGTTGCTTTATCACTTGGCGGTAATTGAATTTCAATATTTCGCTTTTGGTTAACATGTTCCACGTTAAACTGAATTGAAATACGTTGTTTTTTTTTTCTCTTTTACATATTAAGCCTGGAGAAAGCGCATGAGGTGGCAAAGCAAGGGTTTTATTGGAGCTCAGAATTTTTCTTGGATGCAAGGATTCCTTGCTGTATAACTGATGTTTTTAGCAGGAGTTCAGAATCCCTGTATTGCCAAACATGCTGCAGAGATATGTAGCAGCCTCCAGTTTTCACAGAAAAACAGAGAAGTCCCTCAAGAAAGCACAAAATTACAGGTGGGATGGGAGGACATATAAATGGTAGCTTCCTGATTATTTTTGTTTCCCCTCCCCTAGCTGACTAGAGGAATTTCCCAGGGGTAGTTGTACTATCAAAATTTAATATGCTGAGATTTTGTCAGCAAATGCACTCCTCAGGTAGCTGATTTGCCATGATAATGCGTGTCCCTTTGGAACACTACTGGCGCTAGTAAAAGTTGTAACTTTGTGAAAACAAAATCTGGTAACGCTGCCGGGTTTTTTAAGTGAAAGGAGAGCCCAACTATTTTTTCCTGTATTTTGAAGACTGTGAAGTTAAATGGCCTTTGGCATCTGTTGAAGTTGTACAGTAAACTTGTGTGAAGGCCATTTGAAATCACAGGTTTAACTAGGACGCTGGTAAACACGCTCAATATTTCCCCTCCAGTGGTGAACAGGGCGTTGATGCCAGGTTGGTGCTCGGACTTGGTCTTTAGAGGCCTTTTCCAGCCTTAATGGTTCTAAGATTCCCCACCTCTCTAGCAAGCACAAACTGCTGTGCTGGAGAAATATGGGATCGGGAAGCATTTTCAACAGAAATAACCTGCAGTGGAAAACAGCTCAGCCACCGTGTGCCACAGACATTTTGACCTGCTGGTATTTGAATGCCAGCTGTAATTCTCTTCCTTACCCTCAGACAGAGACCTTGTATTTTCCATAATAGCTCAGTCTGATAAAGAACATCAGACTGTAAAAAACAATGTGCACCCAAGCCGAAAACAGATGAAATATGAATGTGGAACTTTACTAACGAATGAAATAAAGTCGTGGAGTTCAGTGGTTATATACCGAGAGCTAAAAAACACAGTGGAAGGACTCAGTGTCAACGTACAGTCAATACCAGTCATCTGGGACTAGACAGTTGAAAGTTTGGTATTTTCTATGTTTCTCTGACTTTATACAGTCTTTCCCAGCTGATAAAATGTGCACATCCTTGAAAAGGTGGGGCCTGTATTTAATGAGTGATGAAAATGTGACTCAGTGCTGCTATGAAAAATAAGCATGGCAAATTCTAGTGATGGCAATGTGCTTCCCTCAAACTGTGTGCAACTAAAGCAAGTACAGTTTGCTCCATGTAACAGCAAAATGACATTCCTGTGTAACTTTAGAGAAGCTCATACAAGCTATTTTTCATGTTTTCACTTTGCCATCAAGCAAATGAGCTGGTTCTAAGGCAGAGCTGATCTCAGCTCCAGCCTTGCTCTTGAGCAGGCAGCAGCAACCTGGTTGGACTCTCCTGCAGGACTCCTGCCTTTGCACAGCCTCCCCGAGAAGCTGGAGCCAGTCAAGGTGTATCTCCTGCAGGAGTGTGTTCTCTCATGGCTCTGGAGATGGAGCCCCAGCACTGCTTCCATTCGTCTTCTGCACAGTGCTGTGTGGGGAAGCTTGGTCACTTCTGGAGACTTCACCCTCTTGGCAGGGAGATCAGGCAGCATAGCAGTGAACTATAGCTCACCAAAAGCTTTTAATTAATAAACCATGGATTATGGTTCACCTGGATCAGGGCAGGTGTAGTTGGGTGAGGACATTTATAGCAGGTTCAACATCTTTGATCTTCGAAGGTCTTCAGTCTCTGTCAGGAGGGGTGAAGAAGCAACCTCTGCAGGCTCCATGTTCTCAGATCTATCTGCCACCTTCCCCTTCTCCCTTCTGGACTCATCCTCCACTGCTGCAGTTTCTTTGATTCTTTCTCAAGGGTTCTCTGTTGCAAATTAATCTTGATACTTCTGTTGTCCTCATCAAGGCAGTCCTTTCTCAGTTAATGGCTCCATTTAGCTCCTGCAGAGAGTTCTGTACAAATTGCCAATGTTTCTGCCTCAGAGTGGAATTTTAATTTGCTCTTTCCATCACTATAGAGCATACAGAATGATTGGGGAACCGAGCTACACATCGGAGTCCTCTTATTTTCCCTACTGCCCACATATGATGAATCTTGCGTACATTATTCATTTTTATCCTGCAGTGACTGTATAGCACAATAACCTGTCTGGAGCATTCTCTGCCCTGGTTCATGATCCCTGTGCCCTTGTTTTCACCCAGCTCTGCCTTGCTTTTCTCATGAAGACACTGAAAAAACATTAAAAATGTTTATATGTACCTAGAGAATAAACATAGAGAATTTGTAAAATTCCATCGAGGTAACACAGTAAGTAGAGCCTTTAAAATAAGAGCTTGGAGAAGACAACTGAGCTTAAAATTTCCTTTTTCCTTCAGTACTTCAAAATAAAAGAAATGCAATTGTCAAAACAGGACCAGCTGCTCAAGTGCTGCTTGTTCCTTTGACTGTCGTCTGTTCAGACTGAAGCTGGGTTGAACTCTCTGGTCTCTCCTTTGCATCCATCTGATAGCACCAGCTGCAAAATGTGGGCTGTTTAGGAGCAGTTTGAAGGAGTGACTGTGGCCTAGAGTCCCTCTAAGATTATTAGGGTGTTGATGCTCAGCAAGAAATTCTACCCAAAGAGCAAAGACATCTGAAGGCCTTTGCCTGTATTTTCAGCCATTGTTCCTAAGTCAATAAAAGTAAGTCTAGTTTATTTTAGTTTTTATATTTTTGCTTATTACAAAATTTGGAGGTTTTGTAATTTTTTTTACCCCCATCTCTCTCTCTCTTATTGCCTTGAGTCAGCTCTGAGACCTTAAATTCCCACTCCTTTTCACCTGTCCTAAAGACTCAGAACATCTGAAAGACTATTCCAGGTAGACAAGATGATAATTTTTTCCATGATGCACTAGAATTTATAGATGGAAATGCTTAAAGGTTTTTGTCATTTTTTTTAGTCACTATGTACATTAAGCTTCAGTTTTTTCCCAGGGAATTTCTGAAAATAAACTCCTAATCATACATTGCTCCCCATCCTGTGCCC
This sequence comes from Lycocorax pyrrhopterus obiensis, assembly GCA_014706295.1. Taxonomy (NCBI): domain Eukaryota; kingdom Metazoa; phylum Chordata; class Aves; order Passeriformes; family Paradisaeidae; genus Lycocorax; species Lycocorax pyrrhopterus. The sequence goes on along the minus strand of JACSVZ010000015.1, from coordinate 72,484,093 downwards.
CAGCCTATTCAAGCAAAGCACTTGTGCATATCAGTTCATATCCACTGGCAACAATAATATTGACCATTGGCCTCAGTGGAATTACTCATTTGCCTTAAATTATGCACATACATGATCGCTGGATTAAAAACCAACCAAGCAAAGACAACTAATTAGATTTTAAATAATGAAGGATCTGCAAGGTGGAATCTGCATCTTTAGCGTAATAATGCAGTAAATCCACTTTTTAGGATGTGTGCTGGGTAATAGGAAATATGATCCTTTCCCTGCTGCTTTTCTGAATGCTGGAGTCAGATGGATATATGTTGTGTGTATAGACTTACTTGAAGAGTATGTGGAGAGCAACCAGGAACTTATCAGTAAAAATATGCTTTTTTCATGCCTTTATTGACATGGAATGCAGCAACTTCACACCATTCAGGCTCCAAGCAAACCAGCAGATTCAGGATATGCAGGATTCCAGTGCTAAAGAAACAATCTCATAGTTTGCCCCAGAGGCTGGAAAAAGTGCTTATTGAGCCTATCATACAAAGTCAATTTTAGTACTGTGTCCCTTGTAACTCTACCTTTAGTTCTGTGTCACCTCATCGATGTCTTTCCGGGGCTTCTTTTAAGCATTTACAGTTTTGGGAAGAAGTTAGAAATTGTGAAAAATAATAAGCAATTTCCTTGTTAAAAGCAGTGAGGTTTACAATACATTTAAAATTGCATAGTTAATTTAATTATCACAAGTATTACATAAAAAAGCCCCAGTGTAACATAAGCAGCGCACAGTTTAGAGATCAGATAAAAACATTGGATTCGTCACCAGAGCTAACAACACTAAATTTCTGCACATTTAATGGTTGATTTACTTGTGTCACAGTCTCAGTAGTCACAATCCTGTTACCCACCTGCAAGCTAAGAGCACGACCAAATGAGACAATTCCCAGATGTCTCAGATCTCTAAGTAGGAGTTGAGAGAAAGACAGGAGTCCAACCTTCTCGTCACAAGTCCTCTGACAACTACCAAGAGCTTTCAAGGCAAAGTGCTGCAGAGCCAAGGGTTCTCAAGCCCAAAGCAGGTCTGCAGTTGAGAAGTTAGCCAGAAGGTATAGTTTTGTTGAACAACATTTCTTCTTTGTTTGCAGAGCAGCCTCAAAAATCCTGCTGTCACCAGTTAGAGTTGTTAGCTGGATGTTCTTAGGAGCTGGCAGCAATATAGTTTTCCTCGTTTGGGATGAATATTTTGGTCTTCATCTCTTTCTGCTGATGCAATGAACTAGCATGAGGAAAGGAATACCTTTCAAAGTTTTGCTTCTTCACTGGACAGATGTATACAGGCACTTTGTAGGAAATTCACCCTACCTTAGTTATTGCTGAAGGATCACATGGATTTATGACATCTTTTTTATTCCCTGACTGTATGAGTGCAAATCATTTGAGTGAGTGAAGTTTCAGAAACAAAGAAAAGCTTTAATGATCATGAAGGCAGCGTGAAGGTACAATGGAAGCCAAAGAAAATAGTGTAAGAGTAGGAGTACTCTACTTCCTAGGCCACATAACCCTTGTCTGAGATGCAGGGTTTACCTACTGTCTATGATATGGGTATTTTTTTCTATAATATTGTCAACTTAGCCATAGCTGTGAAGGATAAAGTTCCATCCTTTGTTTGTTGTAATTGTTGCTGTACCCAAATTCAGACTGAAAAGTATAGCAGAGAACATTTTTCCCTCACAGTGCAAAGCAGTGCATCGTCCTATTAAAAAAAAAAAGGCAGAGTCTGAAGTTTTAGTTCCATAAGGTTATATGTGAATGAAATTCATTCACCCAAATATTCATGGGAAGAGAAGGAAAGAGGAGGTGGAAAAGGAAAATTTGTGTTTTATTCAAAACCTCTTTGATCAATGATAAATATCCCAATCTCACATCAATGGTGCTTTATGCATCCCCTGAGCTCTGCCTGCCATGGCCTACCATGTCATCTTTGATCTGAGCTGAGGAAATGACTTCCACACGTCCCAAAAGTCATGAGGGCGCTTAAGCACTGTTCCTGAAAAAGGTGGTTTTCAAAATAAAGGCTTCAAGCAGGATACATTTAGTGACAATTGTTATCTCTTCTTTCTGCTGTCTCCTGCTCCCGATATCCTCCAATTTCAGATTGTTACAAGAAAGACTTGGTTTCAGCTAGAGATCTTGCTACTGGCCATAACCATCACTTTTGGCTAGGTTGTTTTCTGAGGCAGTAAATTCCACAGATAGGCTGCAGAAAATAGCATTTCTATGCAAAATTTCCAAATTTGCTGCCCTTTAATTTTATTGGATATGCTGCTCCTCTCAATGAATGTTACTCTGTGAAAGTTTGTACACTTTATTATAGAATACTTGTAGCACTTGCATTTAAAAAATGCTATCACAACATTCCGTAGTTGTTAGAAATCAATTAGCAATTTATTCAAGGAACAGAAGCCCAGCCCAGGTGCCCTAACTTGTTTTCCATTGAGCTGCAGCTCTCCAGCACTGTGCACTGAATAAGGCAGATTTCATATTTTTTCTTCAGCTTGTTACTTTCCAACGACAGCTGCCCTTTTCTGATGGATTAAACTTTTCCTGTAACCCTCTGTTATTTTTGAAAGACGTTTGCCACAAAGTGTCAGGGTGTGAGTGTGAGAATTGTAAAGTCAGCAGAATTTAGTGAATTGTGTCTACCCCTCCCTTTAAGTGACTGAAAGCCTGTGCTTGGTGATGCTCAGCCACGATGTTAATAGGTTATGTGCCTCTAACATTGCCTGCCTGTGTAAGAAAAGAGACACTTGCAAATGTGCCAGACTGTTATCTCTGGGAAAGAAAAAAAATCACTAAAGTAATGCACGAATGTTTCCTGTGGCCTTACCAGTGTGACTTCATCTGTGTCTTCTGAAGAACCAGAAGACAAAGGCACAAAGGTCGATTGAGAAAGACAGACTTTTATTCCTTGGCCCCTACTGAAACTGCTGATAGTAATTGTGATCAGCAGAGTGCAGAATTAAAAATCCTGGTGTTATTTCTCGGTGATTACAGGTACCACTGAGAGAAAAGCCTCTGCTGAAATGGTATAGGCACAATAGCAATTAAGGATGCTTGGCAAAGAAAGAGCTCTTCCAACAGACCTCATATAGGCTGAAATGACCTCTTTTTGTCATGAACCTGAGTGGTTTCTTTGACAGTACCCGGTGAGGCAAGGTAGTATCCCACTTTGCAGATTGGAAAGCTGAAGCATAATGAGCCAAATGATGTCCCCACAGTGCCAGAGAGGGTATGTAGAAAATAATAATGGGAAGGAATCCTTGTCTTCAAGATCTCTGAGAGATGATGCATGAATGCTCTGAAATGTGCCAACTTCCTCACTGTTGAGAATAGTGACATGTAAGTGGTGAGATGTGAGCTGTGAAAGGTCAGGCAGTTTGACTCAGAAAGCAGAATTATTTCCATAAATGACAATCTGCAGATTCCCGCTGATCCTGTGCTCCCAGCTGACGTAACAGTTGTTCCATACTTGCTTAAGCTGGCTTCAGGTTGCAATCACCTGGACTGAAAGTTATAATTCAGACCTACACTGGTTGATATGATAGTCTTTGTTCAGAACTGTGAGTTTAGAAGATGATCCACCTTTTCTGTTGGGATTCCTAGGGTTAGTAGTAAGCACCCAGGGAGAAGTGTTGCACTCAGGCACCAGTAAGACTGATCTGTCTACCAGCAGTTGTTCATCCTAGAGAGGTAACCTAGAACTGAGCCATTTCCTGTTCACTGGGGGCAACAGTACAAAATATATTTTGCAGACCTCATTTTCTGTGCTCAGTAAATGGTGACACTCCTGGCCTTACTGTTACTGTTTTGAGTAAGCCTATTCCTCTTTTTTTTCCCCCAATTTTCACCAAACAACCTATTTCTCTGCATTTCTCTCTTCAGGAGCAAGCAGTAAGCTCACAGTGTAGTGTTTCTTTATTGCAGGGAGGTTTTAACATAATTTACCAAATACTTAATGTTATATGATCGTATGACATACATTCCTGTCACCTGTGGGTCAGTCCCACAGTGCATGGAATAATCTCACCTGCTACTGAAGAAAAAAAGACATGAGAGCACTGAACACAGGGAAATCCAGTGACAGAGACAGACTGAGCTGTCTGCCAAATACTGACAGTTTCCCTATGCTTGAGCAGCTCTTGCTGCCTCTGCCCCTCAGCTCCTCTGTTACGTACATAACTGCACAATGAAAAGGAGATGAAAAGCTGACCTCTGAAATTTTCAGTCTGAGAAGTCCCAAATGCTCGGCTGTACCAGAACTCAGGTCTGTTTTACAGGGCTGATTTGTGCTGATGCTAGCTGGTACCATTGTTATGCAGTCGTGCAGGCACTGGGAACAACAGAGTACACTATGTTCTACTTGTATACCTTACCAGGACATGCTGGAAGCTTCTTGCCATCTGGAAATTTCTTCATGCCAGGGAAGAAAGTCCTTCATGTCCTTCTCCTGACATGCACTTGACCTCTGTACCTGGCATCCTGGCATTTGCTCTTTAGGGTTCGCTCGCACCACAGCTTTGAGAAGTTCTACTTTCCCAGCTGACTTTCCCGGCTGACAGAAAAACCCCAAACTGATGATAGATAAATACCATGCAGCTGAGGCCATTTTATCACCATCTATCATAATTAGAGGGGAGTCAATTCATCATTGTGCCCACAGTGGTAAATTCTTATGGCAGTTTTTTGAAGTCATCCATACTCATTGTTTGTGCAGGTTGCTTTATATAGATATTGGTGTTCTTTGTAGGAGAGAGAGGGTGTTAAATCTCATTTCTTTACTTAATTCCAACTTGGGCGTCTGCATCTTGCCTTCCTGATTTTCCAGCTGGGATCTCAGGTGAATATTTGCTTCCATCTTCATACTCGATGATGCTTTGTTCTCATTAAAGCCCTTATGTGCAGGACACACCAGGGGTATCTACTTTTTTGGTCACATGGGATGAAATGTGCCTTGCAAACATAAAGAATAATTAGTATGATTTATAAACTAACTGAAAAATTCTGCAAAACCATAAAAAGGGAAGATGTTTATTATGCTTAGGGAATGATAGCGGCTCAGGTGCTCTTCTGCCCACCAAATGTATTTATGCTGTGAGGAAGGAGCTGATGAACTGTTTTCACAGAGGCAGATTTTGAGCTTATTTTTTAATGAGTCTACTTCAGTTCAGTCACAGCTGAAGGAGCCCTGAGATGGAGTTCTGGATTGGTCCATTGACTGTGGACTATTACCAGACAAGAACTTGAGTGACTCTGCTTTGGAAGAAAAATGGATAATGGACTTCCATCCACAAAGAACTGATTATATTAGTGTTACTCTCCTGCCTTGCCTTACTGAAGGTCTGAAATTCCTCTCCTGAGTTGTTACGAGTCTTGAGCGAGATCACCTCCCCTGAGGTGTGTCTTGCTGCCCATGTATGGAAGGATATTTCTTCTGTGATTCCAACAAATGTTTAGGTTGCAAAGGACAGAGCATTTTCCTGGAAAGAGAAAACAGCATAAAATTTTCAGAGGAGTGGAAAACAAAGGAATTTAGATTGCTTTATGCCTTTAGGTACTTTAAAGTCTGCAATTTATGTTCATAAATCAATTTAGTGCTGCTGAAAATGTTAACCACCATCTGTTTCTTTAATGATGCTATGTCTGGATCCCAAGATAAGTGTTTATGAAGAGTAAAGAAGGGACTCTGGTATTTTTGATACCATTATGAAAGTGAGATTCTATTAAGGTATCCAGAAACTTTCCAAAATTTTGAACTTTGAAGGAGACTTCAAGATAAAACAGCATTTATGTACTAGATGCTTTTAGAATATATACAAGATCTTATTATGTGCTAGAATTGAACCTCATATAATACAAATTCTGGTGCTAAAATAAGTCTCCCTGCTTCATGTGCAGACGCTTGTAGTAGTGTGAAACCCATGCCATGCAGTTTACAATCTCAGATTCTCTTAGTATTCCATTGTGTAGGAATCGTGTTTTGATAAGTGAATCATCCTTCAAGTCGAGAGAAGGAAGTTTGTGAGGAAGCTTTAGCAAACTCCTGACCAGGCCAGAACGTGGTGGGCCCTGAAAAGCCCTTCCTGGAAAGAACAGAGCTGCTGCCCTCACTGTGGCAAACTGTGAAGATTCCCAGAGCAGTGCCAGGGAAAGATCAGTGTTCGCCCCCAGTTCCCACCTGCTCCTCTCTGAGGTACCTGTGCTACGCAAGGGAAGGAGCTGTGATCTGGCAATACACTGTGGCAGTGCCTGCCAAAAACTAGCAATGTTTTCCCTGGCAGCAGAGGGTCATATGTGTGTGCAGCGACGTGTAGAAGTCATGGGGCGGACCCTTCGTGGTGCTGTAAGTAAATTCCAGAAAGTAAGTCCACGATTTTGAGCATCTGAGGAAGTGCCAGTAGGGCACCTGGTTATGTTTTAAGCTGTATTAATCACTGACTATGAGGAAATAGACAAAAATAACAATCAGAGGAGTGGTCACATCAGAAAGAACACACAGAAACACTTGGTATGATTATGTGTAAACCAACCACAGGCTCTGTTTACAAACCTTTCCATCTGTTCCTTTGCCTAATCATTTCTGCTTTCCCTCTCTGTCTTCTAACTTTCCTTCGTCTTTCCAGATGCAGGACGCTATGGGCTATGAGTTACCATGGGTGTATTTTGTCAGTCTGGTCATCTTTGGATCCTTTTTCGTTCTAAATCTGGTTCTTGGTGTGTTGAGCGGGTAAGCTGACAGTTTTGGTGTCCTTTTTCCAATGCTACAGGGCAAGACTCCATAATAAGGGTTCTTCCCTGTCACCAGGATACTTTCAGAGGGATTAAAAATCTGAATCCAAAGAAGCTTCACATCATCTCTGAAATACTTTGACAAAATGTTCAAATATTGCAAATAACGATACAGGTAACAAAAGCGGTGTTATTCTCTGACAGAGAAATCCAACCTCAGAGCCTTCAAAATTATTTATGTCAACCTGTCATAAATTTCCAGAAAACTGGCTATTGAAGAATCTTACTGCTGGTGACTTGGGATCTCTTTGGCTGGAGCCTTGCAGTGCTCAGAATCTGAGCTTGTCTCACTAATTATCATTCCACTCTTCCAGGTCAATGATGCCATAGGAAGGGACTGGCCCTGGATCTATTTTGTTACACTAATCATCATAGGGTCATTTTTTGTACTTAACTTGGTTCTCGGTGTACTTAGCGGGTAAGCAGTACCAGGAAAATGTTTTATTACTGTTTATTTTTTAAAATTTGTATTTCTATTCCTACTCTCTGGTTACCAAAACAACGGTCAGTGGCGGGTTGATCTCAGGAGCCTTAAGGGAAGGCCTAGCCCATTGCTGTGCCAATAGCAAAATGCAGCATTCCTAGTGTCATAGAAGGAGCCTTTTGACTAAATCAAAGGAATATGAGACAATTTTTTGTCTGTGACACGTTCCTCTACCTGTACTCTGTGGGAAGAGGACAGCTCTGTGCTCTTCTGTGGGCAAAGCAATCTGTGCACCATAGAAGGGGATTATAGCAGAATTTCTGTAAGTCAGTAGGACTGAAGGAAGAATGAGAGCATGAGACAAATCCCTTCACAACTGTAGGATGAGATTCCTGCCAAATTATGTCTTCTCACAGGAGAAATGTTCACATTGTTTAGTGTATCTAAAGCACAGCCTACCAGGAGACTATTTTCCCTGGAGAGGGTCTTGGGCACATTTCTTCTTCAGTGAGCCCATCTTCTCTATTGTGCAGACTACAAGCCTGGCATGATGCAGGGAGAAAAGATCATTTCCCTCTGACCTTTTCCAAGGATGAACAGAGAAGCAGGAGAAGTCCTTTTAGTGTTTAAGCATTCTTAAGACATCCAGACATTTAGCTGTATTTCAGTTCTGCAGTATAACCCTCGCTGCAAAGCATCATTTTAGTAGCTTTGATTAAAAACAATGGATATTGTCCCCAGCAGTTAAAAACTTTACTGCCCCTGGGGAGCCACATAATTAAAGGAATCAAGCCAGCAAACATTCCTTGCAAGATTTTAAAAAAAAATCTTCTAGGATTAGGCTTCTAGTTCCATATTTGGGCATGACTGGAGGCCTACAGCCATTCAGCCACACAGCTAAATATGGTATGAGGACTTCTATGTGTCCTCTTTTTGTTTCTAACATCCTGCCCCCTTTGATGAGCTCTAAATGAGTTTGATTAGGGCCTGTACCTGTTGCCTGAGTATGCAGCCCTGAAGTCCCTTGTCTTTTGATCAAAAGAGAGGGAAAATGATCTCTGAGCAGGAGAGAGGACTTGATGCCTCATAGAAATTATGTCCTCGGCACTTGGGCCAACAAGATAGGAAGGGCAGTAGCGGGACCGGGGAAAAAGGTCCACCTTTGGCCATCTGGCAAAGAGGCAGGTCTGCAGGAGGTAATATTTCTATCTTCATTACTCCATTGAAGGAGACAAGCCACTGCAACAGCTGCTGAAAGGAGAAGGGTTTCCATGCAGTAACGGGAGCGTGGAAAAAATTCCCGGTAATGAAGTGTTAGGCAATAGTCTGTGTTTGCATATCTGGAGAGTGATGCCCTGGTACCATTCTGAAACACACACTCCTCATTCCTCCAGGTGGATGCTCTGCCCAGCAGGTAAGGATGCCAGCACTAGTGGGGGATGATGCCCAGCTGACAGGGAAAGAGATCTGTTCTATCAGAGGTGCACTCGAGGACCACATAGAACCGCTGTTAAAGATTATATGGTATCTGTTTGGATCGAAAGTGCCTGTGAGCCCAGCCACGAGGAGTGCACAGTATTGAAGCACTGCTGATTCAATTTACCTGCACTTGGATTTGTACCTGTGCACAATTAACAATTGAATTTCTTCTCTCTTTCATTTTCAAATCAAGAAAGTGTTTTGGGGCCTAAGTCTTCCACCTCCTGCCATTCTGCAGCTAGACCACCAGAGTCAGTGGTAGGAGATGGAAGCAGTCTGTAGAGGGAACTGAAATCAAAGATGAAGTTCACCTTGTTTAAGCTCTGAGTCACTCTTTCTGGCTGTCTTCACAGTGTTATGACAGCTCCACTGTTTCTGCAAAAATTTCCCCAACTGGAGAAAAGTAAAAAGAAACTTAAGAATTTGCATCCATGAAAAAACACTGAAATTATGGGAGAAATGTTTCAAATTTTCTTTGGTCTAAATAAGCGGTTCTTAAACAATCAACTTTCTAAGGCAATTCTGAATTCTGCTGAGTTACAAAGTGTCTTCACTTTGCAGATTCAGCTTTTTTTCTTAGAGGCTTGCTATTGCTATTAGTCTGATCTATGTAGATGATGCACCTGTCTGTTGTGGATAGAAAGCAGCATTCCTGGTTATCTTTGAATATCCATTCTGGGCATCTCTGATTTTTTTTCCCTATTTATCTATTTCAGGAGCTTCAGCAGGCATGTTGTGTAGGTAGACTTCGCAAATGACAGATTAGCTTGGGGGGTTTTAATCACTTCTGAATACATAAGTGTAATTAATTGTACTCACAAAGACACCTTGATTGCACCTGCAGAATGAAATGCTGAATTCTGCTCTGCTGAAAGAGCTCTTCTGTAATTTGTTTTTCCTCAGGTATGCCATCCATTCATGGTCCTGGTGAATTTACCAGTCACATGCTAGGCTAAATAGCATGTCAGAGTATTTATACGTAGAGCTGTAATCTCTTCCTGACTTAGCTTAGCACAGTACAAAATTCACGCACTCCAAAGGAATATCCAGTCAGCACATCACACAGCAGACCTCCCCAAGCCCAGGCAAAACAATTCCACATCATTGCTCTGAGCAGTGATTAGAAGTCACTTGAGATCAGAGATGTTCACATCCGTGCTATCTGTTCCAGTTAATTAGTGAGGGAAAAAAAAAATGGCAGTGCAGGTTCAGCCTTCAGACACGAACACCTAAGTACAGAGAGTCACATCTCCTTTGTATTTTGGTCCAAATCCCAGGACACAGGCCAAACAAGCAGTTGCCTATGGCAGACAGAGGGCAGGAGAGCAGACGTTTCTTCTGCTCTGAGAGGATCCTACAAAACACAGTCGGCTGCTTTTGTTTCTTTTACTGCCAAGGGATAGGTCAGAGGGAATACGAGGCTGGCTATGGTTGTAGCTCCTCCTTTAGCAGTTTTTGTGACCTTTCAGATATTTTTCCCTAGTCTTCTGTCCCCTCTTTCAACCCTTCCCGTTCCTTGGTGTACTTCTCAGCGTGGATGAGATTTGCATCCTTGTGCTCCACTTTGAGTAGTAAGCAAGAGTTTTGAACTGTTAGAATTCTGCTGTTTTGCTCGCTTTCCATCTCGCCTCTAAATGTGAGAAATCATATCAGCAAGAATAACCTAAATTCCATCATCGGGATGGGAAAGAGGAATTTTCTTCTGAAACAGCACATGATGCAGAGCTGGGTGTTTGTGATCCTGACCCACTCTAACCTCACACAGAGAGAACATCTCTCCAGAATACTCTGCTCCTTGGTATTCCCATTGGCAGGCATTTCTACAGTTTTCTGGGAGAAGTAAAGCAAAGTGGAACAAACTGAGCTTTGGTAAGAACAATCAGATTCACCCACCCTTATACTGATGTTTTTGTGTTCACTGAAAAGAGACAGATTGCTTACTACTTCTGCAAGCCTTTGCTGACCTCATCCTGCCATGACAATGCAGCCTTTTTTGAGAAGACTACCTCTAGACTCACGATGGTACTTCCATCAAAAGCTTGTTTGGTCCTTGGCCTGCCTGCTGGAGCTGCAAACAGTGACCATTTATTGCCAGCTGTGCTGGAGGCAGCAGCAATGTGTGCACCTGCAACACTGCCTGGGCTGAGGCCACCAGCTCCTTTCCCACGGGACGGAAAATGACCGCTGATAGTAATTCTTGATTGTGAGCTGCATTTGCCCGAGTGCAGGCTGCTATGCCACGTGGGTGGTGGTTCAAATTGCAGCAGCAATTTCCTGAGCCACCTGTTCTCAATGGTTTAATGTTAGCAGAGCATAGAAATTAAGACAATTTAAACCAGTTGTCTTCTTTGGAGAGTCGTCTGAGGGAGGTGTGGAGTATCATGTGTTGTACGAAGGAAAGAGACGTGGAATTGCAGGTCATTTACACGAGGCACTCACAGTATTTTCCATTGTGCTAGAAAACTCTGGGTTCAGCCTATTTCAAAATTGGACCCATTTGTTTTAGGTTCTAAAATAACACTTTATGAGCTAAAAATTGAAATATTGGAATTTGATTTATCAAACTGGCTTAATAATACATGGATTCATTCAGTGATTTTTTTTTTTGAGAGTTAATTCATTAATTTGGATACAGCACTCTAGCAGACCCAGGGGAAAGGTGTTACTGAATCAGAAAATGTAACTACCATTGATGCATTTTTTCCTAACATTCTTTCTTCGGTCTTTATTATTATTGTTGGTGTTGTTCGTTTCTTTTACATTGCAAATAGTAAAATATCACTCCCAGGATAAGAAAACTTCATTTTTCATTTTTTCCATGCCTCGAGGCTGAGTTTGGACCCAGAGCTGACTGTAAGCTAACTTCAGGCCAGAGAAGCCAGAGGTTCTCTTCCTCACTTCCACCTTTGTTATCACACTCCCTTGGGAGGGGCTGAACCCTCAGCAACATGACAGGGGTGCAGATCACACTGGCATACTTTGTCACATATTTTGGCTAGAAATTAGGGGATCATCCTGCTTTGATCCTGCTGCAGTGCTGGTTTCATGCACAGCTCATAATACTGAAAACCTGATCCAAAACCTGTGAAGTCCATGAAAGTCTTTCAGTGGGTTTTGGACCAGACAGGAGGAAAGTACCTCACCATCACTGTTAGAAACCCACCTCGATCTCAGTTACTTGAGTAGCAGTAACATGACACTCACAAAATTAACATTTTGGCCAGGATTTTCATTATCCTAATATTACGCCACCAAAATCAGTGGTAGGTTTCCTATTTATTTTTGCAGGAGCAAACCTAAGACAAATTTTAAGTGGAACAGCATTTTTTAAGATCCATTCAGTGCTGACAGTCTTCAGCAACAGTAATGGGTAATGCACTGGGGAGAATGGCTTTACCTCTCTTTTCTAGAAAGAGTGGCCTGTATTATCTGCTGTGTGTGTGTCTTGTGTGGTGATCTGCTTCAGCAGATACAAGACTTCATGCTTGAGTACTCTTGGTCCAGCAATTTTCACGATCATTAAGCTTACTTTTTAAAATACAAGCGTTAAAACCTGGTTTAGAACCACATGAGTCTCTAAATAAGGGAGGTCAGCATTTCTTGAAAAAAATTATTGCTGTATACGTGTCTCTGAAAGAGGAGAAGAAACAGCACTGCAGCCAAAAAGAAGGCAAAGCCAAGCACCCAGGATCATAACTAAGCAACAGGAAATTCTTGTCCTTATGCCTTGTTTTAAGTCTATATTCCCAACAGTGCTCTTTCATAAAACTGTCATCAAAATGTCTGTGACCTTTCTAGCAGAATCTATTCGTTTTTTCTACTCATAATTTGTCGTATTTTTCCACCCAATGAGAGATTTGAAAAACAGATTTCATGTCAGATAAGAGGCTTAAATGATGAAAGTCTTCAGTAAAACTTTGAGTTCTGGGTTTTTAACTGTATTTTCCAGTACTGTGGGTGAAATGGTCCATAATTAAATGTGTACAGAGTTGTGAGTACCATTAATTACACTTAAACTAGCCCAATTTGGTTGTGATTACATAGATAATCTTAAACACAGATTGAAACCTGGCTAAAAATTAGAGCCAGCATCTCACTCTCCAGATGTCAGATTATTGTCAAACAGTTCACCGTTAACCATTATTCACATAGACATTTGTAGATAACTGTTGGAGAACATCAGGTGTTACAGAATGTTAGAAAATGTCTGGTATTGTACATGAAATTGTACATACATGTTCCATGTGTGTTCTATTTGAATTGTCAATCAAATGTTGAGAATTAAAGTTGTAAAAAAGGTATTAATCTTTTCCTAAGTATTGATAGAAATGTGGACACCCCAGCTGTTTCACCTGTGTGTGTGCAGCAAGGGTGCTCCATGCACATTTGTGTTGCAAAAAATAGAGACAGCTGGGTGTGCTACACAGACTGAGGAGACTTTCTGGTGGAAATCAATCTAACCCATTGTTTTTCCATCTCTTCCTTCTTTCCACCCATGTCCTGTCCCTCCCTCCCTCTTGCTAGGGAGTTTTCCAAAGAAAGAGAAAAGGCTAAGGCTCGAGGCGATTTCCAGAAGCTACGGGAAAAGCAACAGCTAGAGGAGGATCTGAAGGGATACTTAGACTGGATAACTCAAGCGGAAGATATTGATCCAGAAAATGAAGATGAAGGCATGGATGAGGAGAAGCCTCGAAACAGTAAGCAACTTTCTTCTCTCACTTTCTTTTTCTTTCTCTCTTCTTCTCCCTCTCCCTTTCCCTCTCCCTCTCCCTCTGTGCTTTTAGCAAAAAGCCTGTGCCCATCTGCTGTAGTGCTGAGGTGGCTTATGAGAAAGAACAAGTTCTTCCTGAGACGTGCACTATGCTTATACATGATTCCAATTTAATGCTTGTAGGATGCCATGGGAAGCAGAAATACGTGTACAATGATTGATATTCTGCAGATCCTCAGTGTTTTGTCTGTGATACTGGCATAAGATCCTGATATTAAACAGATAAAAGGTCAATACTTGCTGTTAAAGTCCACTATTGAAAAGAGTTTTGAAATACAAGTGTGTCTTCTATTCATTTATTTAATTGTAGTTCAGTGTTGCAGGCTCTTTGCCCATGGTTGGTTCCTCTGAAAACACAGTTTTCTTAGGGAAAGCAGTGCTACAGCATGGGAGGAGGGCCAAATCAGCTCTGTTGTACATTAAGTGGGCCATCTGTAACTCTACTGAAATCAGTGGATTTGTGTTTGCTTTTGCCAGGCTGGATTAAGCTCTCAGACGTTTCTTCTAAGGGTGTTATTTCTTACTCTTCTTTTTCGGAGTTGACAAGATGTTTGTACAAAGTGAAAATTCACCAACGATCTCTTATCAGAAATCCTGAAGAAGGAGGGGCTTGATGAAAGCAGTGCTTCCCAACATTTCATTACTTTTATTGAATCTTCTTCCACCTTCTCTTTTCCCGACACAGGCTGGGTAACACTTCAGAAACACTTAGCAATTATCGTTGCTGTCTGTGCACTTGGGAAATGTCACACTTGGAACCTTTATACAGTCAATGGACACTGGCTCTGCTCTTGGCTTTCACGATGGGAATGGGCATTTTCTTCATTTGATTTTGGAAGACAGGAAATGTGTCCCTAGATGTCACCTTTCTTACCAAAAAATCAAAATCTATGGGATGATACTGTCAGAAACATATATTCCAGTAATAGGAAGATTGGACATGGGAAAGTTGTGCCTTTCTTTCTTCAGCAAGATTTTTGACAGATGTTCATGATGTTTCAGATATTAGAAAGCACTATTGCTACCAAAACAATGAAGTTCTTTTAGAACGACAAAAAAAAAAAGTTGGGTCATTGGTATCAGGTTATACCCACGATACTTGGGTATCTGGACTTGAAGGAGTCACTGTGGTGACTTGCTCAGACTTTTCCCAGATCAGGTTATTTTGATTTTTATGCTGGTGTTTTCATAGGTCATATAGTTTACTTCACAATTTACCCTCAGCAGCCATTCAGAAATGAATTTATAAATCACAGCCAAAATTTGCTGCTCTGTGGCATACAATACATAAATAGATCAGATGAGGATTCACTGCATGTGCTGTTGAGTGTGATCAACCCATATTTGAGCTAGCAAGCTCCTTTTACAGGTAGTGATATCAAGAACTGAAAGGTAACGTGTCTCCAGCTTGCTTTCAGTTCTTCCTGTTCAGTTTGATAAGGTGAGTTTTGTAAGACATGGTTTATCAAAAGTAGTCCTCTCATATCTGAGTCGGAAAAACTGAGAAGTAGAGACCCTTTCCTTAATGATTTCAGCTTAAGGTTACACCACAGAAAAGGTACTGTGATAAGTGACAGGGCAGGGCATTTTGTTTAGGGTGAGGTTTATTTTTGGTGTGTTATCTCCTGTGTTGAATGTTTTGGCATTCATGCCAGCAGTCAATCACCAGCAGGGTTAAATTGAAGGAGAAAGATGGTATTAATTCTCTCCCAAAAGCCACCTACAAAATAAACTCCAAAGGAAGGACTCCAAAGGAATCCCTTTGGCTTGAGTGTTCCCAAGACATTTGAATCCCACCTACTACCAGTCCAAGCTCACATCACCAAGACCCCAATGTCTTCCTTGTTTTCTTGTGTTTGGCCCAGTTGTCTCAAATGCACCTTCGGTGTCTTTTGTTCAAGTGCTCTTCAAAGCTCATCACTTTGTTTCTAGTACAGCATCCTGAGCTCCACAGCTGAGTGCGACTGCCCTTTCCAGCGCGCTTTGTTCAGTGACTAATTAACGCTGACTTTCAAGGTATCAGCCCTGAGAGTTTCAGATGACAATTCTCTGAACTGCACGGGGACGTCCAGACCTCCTTAAGCCGCTGTGTTAGCTCAGTAAGCTTCAGGTGTGGCCTTTGCCTCAGCTGTGTTGTACTGATGCTCAGGGGACACGTGCTTCTGCCTGACCTCTGACAGTGATTCACACCGATGCTTTAAAGAAGTCACGTCAGTTTTTGCTTCTTTGGTTTTCCCTTGGAGGTTGTTTGGAGGCTTGGGGTTTTTTTTAATAAAGAGTATCAGAATAGTTCAGAAGTTCAAATAAAATATACTTATTAATCTAGAGACTCAGCTAATATAAGTTCTGAGACTCAGCAGTTTACACCATCTGGGCTCTGACCCAGGTAGTCTACCTAAACTGAATCATCCCAAAAACAGAGAACATATGTTTCCACTCTCTTCTCTGTCCTTGGCTGCTACAGAGACAGGTTTTGCTGTCTTTTAACTTTGTAGAGAGTGCTGCCCTCTTGTCAGCCTGGGAACTGCTTCCTGTAAAACAGAGGACACGAGGTGGAAGGCAAGAGAAACTCACTTGCATTCCCTTTCGGTTTGACTGCCTGTGGCAGTCCTCAGGGCATCATCAGTCGTGTTCTGCATGTGCTGCTGCTTTCCTGAGGCTCTCAAACCTTGCCCAAAGTCTCATTGGGTGTTTCCAGCCCTTAATGAAGTTACCAAGTCCAAGGATACAACAGAGAGGACCTTAGTGAAGGAAAGGGTGAAAAAGGAAGATGAATGCAGCCAGAGCTGGACAACCTGTGCAGCCTTTAGCTGTTCTCTCCATAGCAGAGGTCTCAGTATTCTGCTGAGGGAGTTCATCACCGGTTATCACTCACATGGATTGAGAGAGGTTCACAGAGCAGGCTGAGTTAATTCCCTGTGTTTTGAGGAAGTACCATGTTTACAGCAGTTTTTCTGTGTTGTTTGCAAACACGGTTTTGCCATTGTGACAGATGTGAGGTGGGAAATGTGACAGGATTCTGGGGGCTGTTTGTGTTGATGGTTTTGTTCTGTGCTCTTTCCCTGACGTGCCTTCCACATGGGAAGAAAGCATTAATTTGACAAAGGGGAGAAACACATCACGTCACAGAACAGCTACTGAATTCAAAATTACATGATAGCAAAGAAAACCGCCCCTCCTGTTGCCACAGTTACTGGGAATTTGCCCTTTTATTTTCCCTTCCTGAGAGTGGTCTGGAACGCATCTGTTGCTGTGGGCAGAAGCAGGAAACCTCAATCCAACCCAGATTCTCCTCCTATTGAAATTAATTGGCAAAACTCCCACAGACTGCAGTGGGGTCACAAATAATCTGTGAATGAGCAGGGTGAAGTAATTTGATGTTTTTAAGTGCTCAGATTTTGTCCTCCCTCTGTTTCCTTCTATTTCAGTTCTATTTGGTGCTACCATGTGCAGTGAGAGTGTGACCTCACTACTGTTGACAGAGTCCCTAAAAGTAAAAAACCCCACTGCTTTTTAAAGGCTTTCCATGATTCAAGACAATTAATTCTTCTGGTTAACTCATATCCAACATAGTACTGTAAATTCAAGAACTGATTTGCAGGTAGCCTACCCTACTAAAATTTAAAGTCTAATCATTCTTCAAGGCCCTATTATAATGGAACTGGTGGCTGTAGATAATTAAGTTTTCGTGTGACACAGCAGAAAAAGACCCAGTACAAATCAATGTGTTGCCTATCAAAATCATATCATATTTCAGGTGGTACGTTAAATAATGAAAGGTGTGTGTCTGTACATGCAGATTTATGCCTCAGTTAAAGTAGGAATAGTGCACAGTTGAAGACAAAAAGTACAGACATACAGGCAGGTTCCAAAATGTATATAAAAAATTAAGCAGTTTAAAAAGAAATAGTCTTCAATCTTCACCTTCAGAGCATTTCTGTAGTGCTCTAGTGGCCTTTGGAAATGTTCATTAACATCTGAGTTCACTGCCCCTAAGGAATCAATGACAACCTAACTTTTTGGTGGACTACAGTTTTCGTCTCACTTTTTCAACTACCATTACTTGTGAACACCACCATAACTAGGAAGTAGACTGCATTTAATCACAGGTTTATGAGACTGTTCCCTAGAAAAAAATTCTTTTGCGACAAGGAAGAAGTTTTCAGCAGCAAAAGCAAAATTTTAGAAGAAATTGGCACCTCTTGAACCATTAGAGCTTTTGGAAAAATCTGTGTCTTTCATGGAAACACTTTGTGCTTTTGCACGTCAGGCCACAAACAAGAACAGGAGAGGTGGTAGTTTAAACAGGAGAAGGGAAGTGTTTTAGAACTCTAGAAACAGAAGCCTCAGTAATTTCAACCCAAAAAGGGGTTTATTTCCAAGACCTCCAACAGTAGTTTGACTCTATTATGTAACAGGGATAAAAGCATGAGAACCTGCCTCTAAAAGCCCAAGCATTTTAGGATTTTCTATCCAATTCCTATTGACTTGACTTCCTTTTTCACAGTCAATTTATGTGCCACAAGGAGACTGCGCTGGTTTCAGTGAGGTTATGTACCAAATACCCACCAGTGACCTGAATGAAAGCTGTCACTAAATCCTGTGCAACCCCTTGGGACAGTTAGTGACGTGCAGCTGCTGGACAGAGGGAGCTTTGTGTGCAGATCTAACCATGATTCCAAGATAAAAGAACACCAACTTCAATTTGTGTATTTGTTCCATTTGTACATTTAGTAGTTTCATAAGTCAGCCTGCTCAGCAGCCTCCAAATCATGTGCTTAGTGTACTGACAAGCAAGTGGCTTATTGCTTTCAGCCTGAAATAAAATATCATGGTGCTGTGGGATAATGTCTAAGGTAGGAAGGATTTTCAAAGACTTTGTTTCAGGCTAAAATTTCAGGGTGGCCTAAAAACCTCTTGGTCCATCTTCTGCAACAAAGTCTAACGGGCAAGTGCACAGCTGGGGAATTAACATGGAAGATGCAGAGGGGAAAATGAGAGAGTGGATAGGTACAAGATACTATTTTACATCCAGTCTTGACCCTCACTGTCTTAAAACCCCTGTCTTCTTACTGTGTGAGCAAAAGGACGCTGTTCTGAGTTAATTTCTGTTTAGCAGAGCATACTCAAACTTGTCTGTCAACAGCAAGTTAGTTCATCCTGTATTATTCTAGTTTCATCCACAGAATCTGTCCAAGTGTATTTCACATACACATGGAAGGACATGGACAACCACCCCTCGACAGGCAGGTACAGATATGGTCAAAAAGCAATTAAAAAAAAAAACCCAAAGGGGGCTTGCATGGAATTTAAGATCATCTAAACAAAAGCTCTAAGAGGCACAGGCTGGAAAATGAAACCTTTATCAATGTAATTCCTCCAGTGCCAGTTGGTGGCTTGAGAAAGGCATCATAGAACCTGGCTGCATTTTGCTTTCCATGTTTAAATACAAGGAAATCAATGCCAGTGTTGTAAAATGATTTATTATCTGGCAACACCTCATCTAGAGAGAAAGAAAGCACAATCTCTTCTACTTTTATCATTGTCCACTGATGTGGAAAATAATCATCTGGTAACCAAGAAGGGATTTAGCTGCAGTGCCAACAATTGTAGGCATTTCACAAGGGCACCTGATAGGTACTTCACAAGGAGTTTAGTAACTGGGATAGATTTATTCTCTTTCACCTGGAGACAGAGGGACAAAAGAAGTGCTTTTTGGTGTTCATTGCACCACCAGCTTCTTCTAGGGGAAAAAAAATCCATGTACTCCTGTGCAGAGGTTCCAACACATGGTTTGCTTGGACAGGAGTGACAGCAGCTCCCAGCTGTGTGCTGTGCCCCGTAGAAAACAGTCCCAGTGGCATTTTCTTACCTTGTCATCTTTTGAAGCAGCTCATACGCTGCTCTTAATATAAATTTTTATATAAATACAGAGTTTGAGGACACCTAATAAAAGGCCTTTGTAAATGATTAGTCAGCTTTGTTTTTGTTGTGTGGTTCTTCGCAGAGAAGCTCAGGTTGCAAAATGCAGCATGGGTTTGTGCTACAGATGTCGAGCTCGAGCCTATAATTAGGGTGCTGCTTAGAAAAAGCTTCTAGGACATTAGTTCTCACATTAGGCTGAATCACTCCTACCGTCCTTAGGCAAAAATTGTACTGAAATTCCTGGGGATTTTGGCCGGGTAAGGACTTGGGCCCCAATCTGTTGCATCCAAGGTCGATAACAAAAGGTGCAAATGTCAGCAGTGGAAAAGGTTGCCCAATGTGAGGTCTTGGAGCACTGAGGCTTCTCAGTGCTCTCACAGGACCTCAATATTGTGTAACTGGCATCCACCAAAGGGAGAGTGTGAGGTATTTGGGGTCTGAAATCACTTAGAGCACTGAGTAGTCCACTGAGTACTGTTTGCCCAGTGCATAATTCCTCTTGCTAAAATGCAGTTGTATCCAGCGTGAATTCGACCCACTGTCATTACAAGCATGTGGCTTCCACAACAATACTGAAATAAATGCGTGATCAGATCCAGGTAAACTCTGATAGCCTAAAAAGGAAAAGCTACATATATCAGAAGAAAAATAAGAGCATTTGTGAGGCTTTATAGTGACCCTGCAGGTAGCTGTGGTAGCAGAGTACACAGGGCAATGATATTCAGTGAGGTAGGTGAAAGTAAAGCTGCCATTTCCAAGCATCATTTTTACTGTATAATTTCTGTGCAGCTGAAGTAACAAAAAAAAGATCATTTGGGGTGATTCTTCTTCCACCTTTGCCCATGTTCCATCACTGTCAACAAAAGTATGGTGTCAACATTTGACATTTTCCTATTGGAGTAAAATCAAAACAGAGAGTAGATTTTCTTCCTGACTCTCTTCACATGTTCTTTTGCTTCTTCTTCATGCTCACTCGTTCTTCTGCATTCTTTTTTTTAATGTGAGTTAAAAAGCAAGGAAGCAGTATGTCCTTATCCTTGATTGTTTTGTCTTTCTCCCTTTCCAAGAGGAAATACTTAGGAAAAAAGTTAGTCCTCTCAAAAAAGTGAAATTTAAAACTTTGGGGTTTAAATTATGCTTCAAAATGCTTCAGCTACAACGTTGATTCTTGAAATATGTATGCAGGGTACTATTTGGAGGAGAGTGAAATCTTGTTCTGGACTCTTTTGTCCAATTTTAAAAAAAAAGGCACAGGAAGACTAAATGGTGTTCTCAGGATCACCCACCCCCACAGTGCCAGTGGCACAGGGTCTCACACCATTCTCTACCCTCTAGAGCAGAAAGAGCAGGATTTTGACCCTGGATTGCGTCACACAAGGCATTTCCAGGTTTGATCAGGGTGGTTTTGAACTATTTTCCTTCTCTGGCAATTCACAGTAATCATGTTAATCGTTTTAAGAAATACAGTTTTCTCCTTCCCCTCAGTGTATGGATGGTTCCCTCCATGTAAGTTAATCAAAAGGTTTGGTTTTCTGGTTTTTGTTAGTAATGTAATTTAATAACCCAGCCTTTAGCAAAAAGCAGCTTTTGGGTTCATTGTCCTGTAGATTTCACAACTTCCCAGTTTTTCTTTCTTTCTGTCTCAAAGGAAGCTTTGATCATAAAACAAAAAGCAAGCAACCATTTGAAAACCTTCTTCCCCTTCCTTCTCTGCTGATAAGTTACTGCCAGGGTGGGTAAATCCCACCTAACCAAACAAGATGTTAAAGCAGTTCAGCTCAAGCCTGCGTTTTCTGTCAAAGCACAGGATGGAGAAAACAGTGTTTCCTTTGTTTGAACAGAGAGCAAAAGAAGAAGAAGCTGCTGGTATTCAGGACAAAGCTGTGGCCAATGTAACAACCTATAATTCAGCAGTAATTTGTTCCAACAGAGCATCACAAGGCCTGATACAATTTGGTGAAGAGGGATCAGTGTTTCCAGGAATCAGGGAAATTCCCCCGTTTGGGGAAGGTGGGCGAGGTTGAGGCATGTGCCTGACTCCAGCTTCTTGAGGGAGTGCTGGTGAGCAGTGACAGCTCTGAGATAATTAGCTGACCCTAAGAGGGTCACTGTGATGAGCACCAAATCTCTGTGCCACTTCTGCATGGGAGAATGGATGCCAGTGTGGAGACCAAACTCCAAAACTGTGCTAATTTTTGCCCACAGGCTCATTTTTTTTTCTTCTTGCTCCCTTGAGGGCATCAGAGGTTACAGCAATTAGTAAAGCTTCCAGGTTACTGTAGTTTACATCTCAGGAAAAAAACTCTTCCTATGAGATCCTCCCTGACTGAAACAGTTTTGTGGTGGTCTGCACGTGCTCTTGCTCTCTTGCAGCTGAGGATTTGGCTTGTGTTGTTCAACTCACAGGTCCTTCCACTTCCTCCCTTCCCTGGTTCTCATATCCTGAAGCACAAACCACTTTATGCTGAGAACTGCTGGAGCAGTGGTGTGTGGCCAGCTGCAGCACATAGAGACTGACATTAATGTTGATAGGGCATTAAGTTTATCTCCTATAAAAGCTATTTCCCTAGCAAAGACTGACTGGTGGGATGACAACTCTCTTTTCCCTGCTGGAAGAGAGACTTGTGTTGATGCCAGAATTCTCTCACAGTACTCGTTTTTTACGTAGAAATGTCTTTGAAGGTAAGGCTTTAGAGGGAATCCACTGTTTATATAGCTGGGGAAGACACCTTTGTGCAAATAAATTAATCTCTATCTGCCCTGTTGGCCAGGGTTTCTTGAAGCTGTCAAGATTAATCCACTGACACTGGTTCTGCTTCTCAAGAGAGGACATTAGTCAGTGAGAAAGCTGCCTTTGCCATACCTTCTGATGAATTGCTTTATTTGCCGTGGTTAGAGAGGCATAAAAAGCATTCGGTACCAGGATCTTCACAGAAAATTTTTGGAAGAAATGCCACAAACCCCCAAGCTGAGTATTCATAGAGGAAGACCATTTTTTATTTTATTTTTTAAGCAGATGCCTAAAGTGTGCTCTTAAATCTTTTGTAAGGACACTTAAAAAGTGGTTTTAAAAACCGTGGAGTATTCAGCATTTTCTGCTGAAGTCAGTGAGAATGGCCCATGATCAATGTCTGAAAATAAGTTATCACTGCAGATGTAGTCCCAGGAGTCTCTCCACTGAGGAGAAAGCACTGGTGAGCAGGACTGATAGCAGCTGAAATCCTGAGTGTTGTTTTGATGTGGTGTGGAGAACTGTCAGGAGAGAGGCTGTGGTGGTCAGGAACGGTAGCTGAGGGACACGAAGCATGTGTTTTGAGTTAGAAACAACTGCTGGGGATGAGAACTACTTTTATTACAGTAATGTCAGCCAAGATCAAAGCCACAGTGTGTCTGGCACTGTATATACTGCAATTAAAAGTATGTGTATGTATTTCTTTTTTACAGGAAATCGAAACTAGTAAAGATGAGGTTCAGCTGACTAAACACATTAATCTAATGCCAATTTAGACACCTCATCATACCCAAGGCCTTCACTGTGAACTAACAGGTCAAGTATAGCAACTGAAGCTTGTACTCTTGCAGTGTGATAGTTGGAAGGAGTATCCTAAATGGGGTGTCAAAAATGTCATCCAGTGCCTCAGAAAAGGCAACTGAGTGTGGTTAGCCCAAAGACATGTAGGAAAAGTTTAGTACAAGTAGGACCTTCAATACTGATCCTGTAAGCTGAATATCTTAAAAGAGTGTGATGGAACCAACTGCAACAGAAATTGTTCTGAGACGATGTTTTTTCCCTCCTTGTCTAAGTGTGTATTCATCATGACCTATCTCTTTGTCTTCCCTTATGTATTTTATGTTGTAACTTGAAGATTCATGTGCAGGAAGGTAAATACTGAAGCCCAGACCGAGAGCTCTGTTTGGAAGGGGCTCGAAGCAGGAAGTTTCAAAGAGCCCAGGGCAGACTGAAGGATGCAGGACGTGCGTTAGCTGAGCTCTCCTGAGGAAACTCTCATTTCCAAAACTCTCATTTCCTCCACCTTGCCCATCCCTGACTGCAAGGCAGCTTGAGTAGTTCATCACTTGCTTAAGTCAATTCACAAGCAAGCACACAAGAAGGCAAAGACAAAAGTATTCTGTTTTAAGCACAGGTGGGGTTAGAATGCTGGCCCTCTGTTGTGCAGACAGTGCAGTGGAACTGTGCGATGAGCTGTGGCCGACAGGAGAGCGGCGGCACCGCGATGTTCCTGAGGCACAGCTCAGAGACAGGGAGTCTTGGTGACATCACACGGCTGAACTGGTGCACATGTAACCAAACTGGCAGCCACTGAGCAGCTGAGGAGAGTGGACAGCTGTGGATGGCACCCAGCCCTCCTCAGCGCTTTGGGAAGCCTGGGGAGCTGGCAGCAGGACCCTGATGCGGACGCTGCTCTGAGGGAGCAGCGCTCTCGCTCTGTGCCTGCTCACTTCTGCTTATTGGGTGAGGAACTTCCCATCCACTCAGTACAGTCTGCTAACGGGATAAAAATCTCTGGTTGTGTTTGCTCCTGGGGAGAAAAGCAGGTCCTCTCCATGCCAGTTATCTCACAGACAGCATCGAGCCTGGAGAGGTGGCGGGGGAAGGAAAACGTTTCCAACTGAGGAACTGAACTGAAAATAGCTGTGGCACTGACTCTGATTACAGCAGCTCTTCAGTTAGCAGGATTGTAGAGACAAGACAACAGATCAGAGACTTGGCCTTTCAGATCTTGAGGCCTAAATTCAAATTCAGCTTTAGTGCCCACAGGTGTTCACAGGGCTGCTCATGTCCTCGTTCCCGTGTACAAAGTTCACAAACCACAGCATGATGCATCTCTCTTGTCCTTTTCCTCTTGAGGAAGGGCTGCACTTAGACATGTCCCTCTAGATTCAAACTACAAAGGGCTTGTAGTGAACCCAAGGATAGGTAACATAGGGGAGATCAGGGTGAGGATGTTACCAACTACATTAAAATCCATAGTCTGAAGCAGCAGAAGGGTTAAGCATCAGAACAAGGATGCAGAGGCAGAGCTGCTGGATCCTCACAGATGTGCAGATCAAAACGTAAGTGTATTGTGTAGCTGTTTGAAGAACCAGGAGCAGAATAACAGGGCTATGCCAGGTCACGAATGACTTGTTTTAACACAGCTGTGTGAGGGAAGCTTGCATAACACCTGCCCACACTGAGCTTAACTCAAGCTGTTGTTATCAGTCCCTCACTCTCCTGCATGCTAGAAGCATTTGCAAACCAGGAATCTATTATTTCAAGGCCACTGTAAAATGCCTATTTCTTTGGCTAAGGTAATTAGCCTATTCTCAATGCCTTGCTCAAGAGGTAGAAAAGCTTTAATCATATGTTTGACAAGCTGACTTTAGGGGCAAGGCTCTTTAACTTGAATTTTTTCTTTTCTCCTGGCTGCACAGTAATACATAGCCTGCCCAGCTAGCATGTCTCATGCTTCTGACTCATATGATATTGTGATAGTAGTGTCTAGTATCAGACTAGTCATTATGTTAGTAAAAGTGTCTGAAAGAATGCCACATGCAGGAGCAGCTCTCAAAATCACAAGCACTTCATTTCCTAGGCACAGAAGAAATGTAGCAGATTAGGTTTTCCAACCAGAATCATATGCACATTTTGTAATAGGAGAGGTGAGGTCCATTTCAGATCATGAAGCTGAACTGAACCTGTTCAGTGTGATGATGCAAGAACACAACTCCAAAGGTCCAGAGCTTTCACAGAGCCCTGGCTCTGGAGAGACCTAAATCTCATGGATGTGATGCTGTATCTGTTGATCAGTGAACTGAATTGCTTGATTGTTTGCTGTCAAGGAAGGCATCATCCATAAGCCTCCTCACACATCCCACATGGATCCTGCTATTAGAAAACGTCTGTACTTGCTGAGAACTCATCTCAGTCAGGCACTGTCTGTTCAGATGGACAGGGCCTTGCTGCTGTCTTTTCTTGATAAGATTAATGCTTAAATATCTTAAACACTACTCCTAGATTGAGTTTTCCCAAATGCAGGGAGCACACACTACTCTCCCAGCTTGCAGAGTGGTATTCCAGATGAAAATTCTCGGTCACCTTTTCTTTCCTACCACCTCTTTGCCTATGTCCCAGTCGCTACCCAGTTGTTTTGCCTGTCCTTTGAAATAATACAGCCCAGTTCTTCCCTCACATTCACTTTCCTTTGGGTTTTTTGTTTGGTTTTTCTGCCTCCAGCCTCCTGGAGAATAGTTTCCTTCTTCTATCCCGAAGAAGATACACCTTCTCGCTGGCACAATTCCTGCCTAAGGTCCCTGGTTGCACGGTTGTGCAAACTTCCTCTGGGGAAAATGTCCACTGCGAGCTACCAGGGCGTGACTCCCCGCCCACTGCACCACCCAAACAGTCCCTGCTGTCCTGACCTATCCTCTTATGTGCTCTAGATCACAAATTATAGGCCACTCACTGAGTTCTCAGGCATCACCCACCTTGAAATGGCTTTTGACAGGCAGGAATGTCATAAAGCAGCCAGAGCTGCATCTCAGTCACTTTGAAGTTTAGCAGTCCAGGTGTAAAGCAGACACCTAGGCTCCCTGGAGAGTTTCTGATGACCTAAGCAGATCAGCTGGGAAGTAGCCTCTGTCATTTTTTTTGCTTCTCCTGGGCTCTGCAGGGAAGATGGATTCACAGGGCTGTGCACTGACAGAACAAAGTTGCTGTTGCTGAAGTAGAGAGCCTGGTCTGTGTTACCTCCTCGTCATGCAGGTGTATATTTGTGTGGGTGGGCACATGCAGAAGCTCCCCCATGCACAGGAACTGCAGAAAGCAGCACATGGGCTGCTTTAAAACCACATTTGTGCTCCAATGTCCTGTCTATTTTCATTGATAACAACGCCAGTGAGAAATATTAATAACTTCACGATTATTAGAGGCACAAAAAGTAGAGGGATTTTTTTATTTTGGTTGTTTTTACTGTCTTGAGGGCACTTCCTTTGTGGTTAGTTATTTTGTTCATGACTGGTGTTTGTATCACTTCCCAGCACATTATCTGCAGTGTTTGCAGCTCTCAGGCCCCCATTTCTAAGGTGTCTGCAAGACCAGCCTGCAATAATGGAATCCTTCTTATTTTCTAGTGAGATGCTTCTGCTTTTTGTGCCCATCTATCGTTTTGTGGGGTTGTGCTAGGAGCATTTGATGGCACTGCTGCGTGTCCTAAGTTCCTCTGCTAAAAATCATAAAGAATGAGAGAGAAAACTTGTAGAACTCTTACGAATGTGCTGTTGTGGTTTGTTTGCAAAATGCTGTTGAAAGAGCCATAGATCCTCAGTTGTTTTGCCTTTCCTTCATTTTGTCTGTCCATCCTTGAATTGCTTCAGAGTTCTGTGGGGAACCAGGGAGGTTGCTAAAAAGTATTATACTGGCACAAGAAACACTATAAACCATGTCCTGGCGAGTAAATGCCTTGCACTTTGGCACCTTATTTTTTGCTCCAAGCAAGGCAAACAATGCAAGTCATTTATCAGACAAGAAAATCAGTTTAGGAGGTCATAGGGGGATCCAGATTGAGGGGAGACACATCTTTCAAGGTGTGCGTTCTGGTAGCACCTCTGTCACCCTCTGACCCAGCCAGTCTGTCCCCATTCAGCCGCAGGGATTGCAGAGCTACTTGCATTGCACTTGCAGGCAGATTCTCTGCACGGAATGGGCTCCTGTAGCAGACTCAGGTGTTTGCTCAGCAGCACAAGCAGTTATCCAGGGGGACTGCCCCTCTTGCCCTTTTCAGCAGAGAGTTAGGCTCCTTTCTGCAAAGTCCCCTTTTGGGTGAGCCCCACGTCCTGTGCTTATGAGA
Organism: Lycocorax pyrrhopterus obiensis; assembly: GCA_014706295.1. NCBI lineage: Eukaryota > Metazoa > Chordata > Aves > Passeriformes > Paradisaeidae > Lycocorax > Lycocorax pyrrhopterus. The sequence continues at coordinate 72,456,813 of JACSVZ010000015.1, read as the reverse complement.
TATTTTGAGATAACACAGGTTACGCAAAGAAAAGCTTTGTCCTTCAGGCAGGGAGATGCAAAGAGTTTTTGAGTTCTTCCTTTCAAATACAGAACAGAGCATGTGTGACACTGGCAAAGGCTGGCACTTGGCAAGGCCAGGAGTCTGACTGTGCCCGTTGCTTGGTCCTCTGTGCGACGTGCATTCCACTCACTGGCTGTAATGAACAAATATTTAGGGAATGCAGCATATTACTGTCAATATTGCTATGAAAAGAAGGGAAATGGCAGCTGTTCAAGCTAGCTGAGGAGTCTGTTACAGTAAAATAAGTCCCAGGAAGATTAATTAGTAGCAAGGTAATGCATTTATAGGTGTGCAGTAATCTGCATGTGGTAATGACAGATCTGTTAATCACAGGCCTGCACAATTAATACATTTCACTCTCTCTCCTGTTCCCCTTTTGTAAGGTATAAATTTATGTAGCCCATGGCTATATCCCCTCAACAGCATACGATGTGTGTGGACATGTGGTGACCCTCTGGAAGCGGAGAAGGATGAGTTACAACAAGCCTTCATAAATTAGAGATATACTTTGCAATTTATGTTGTGAAATAGATGATTTCTCCATGAATGGAACATTTGATGATATGATACTCCATCTCAGTGTTGGCCACGTTCCTGCTTTGTGCTGCTGCGTTCAGTAAAGCAATGTTACACCGCATCAGCCCCCGTGGTGCAGTCCAGTGCCCAGCCTGGGTTCAGTGTGGTCACAGGTCACCACACAGTGTTGTGATACCTTTTGCTGTTGGAAAGGTGTTGTTACCAAAAGCCTTCTCCTGTTTGACTGAAGTGGATGCCACTGGCAATTACTTCATGGCTCTTTGTTACTATCCTCATGTTCTGTGGCCAAGAGTGTGAATCCAGCTCCTTCTCCCTACAATTGTAGTCATCTGTGCATAACCCAAAATTAGGCTATGCAATGTGTGTATGTTACATGTACTTAATGTAATATAGTGTCTAATACTCTCCATTATGAGTATTGGTCCCTGAGCCCTTAGAAAATACTTTTCCAAGTATTTTCACAATTTTTTTCTGGGTATTTTTTTACTGTGCTAGATTTATTGACACATTCTGTCTAAGTTTGGGAGGTATGCAACCACCAAGATCCTAGGTATAGTTCAAGTTCCCTTTCTTCTTCTGCTATAAAAGCTTTTCTGTCACAGAACTCTTTTTCAAAGCAGAAAACACTAAAGAATTCCCCAGTCACATCTGGTATATTTTCCTGACAAAACCAGGACATCCAGGGAAAGCTAATGTCTTACCTCTGCAGTTTACCTTCTGGATGCTGCTTGAATTTAAGAACAGAGCCACTGATGGTTCCCAAGGCACTGCATGCATGGAGCAGAATGAAAGCTGTATCTTATTTAAATTAATGAATAGGATGAATGAGTGCAGCATTTTCAAAACAGGCAGGAGAGGAGAGCTAGGCAATATTCATGTATTAATTAAAATGAGAGCTCTCCACCAAAAAAATACGAGTCAATTGATATTCTGACAGCTGCCCATAGACTCATTCATGAAATGATGGCCATGAAAGGCACCATGGGAAGCAGGGTTTTACTGGAGACAAAGTCATTCACTTGATGCACATACTGTTAAAGGAAGCAGCCTGGGTATTGCCATTTATTCTTGTTGTGCTTGATGGGAAAGGAAATCTTAAATCCCAGCTGGAGAATCCACAGGACTACTTTGCTCTTTAGATTTGCTTTATCGTTGTGCAGAGTCCCACTTGGGAGACATCAGCATCAGTAATAACAATAGTACTTAGCACTTACTGTAATGGGTTTCATCTGCACCTCTCAGAGAGGTTGGCAAGGTGAGTGCAGAATTACAACCCCCCTGGCAGAGGGACTGAACAGGTATGTAGAAAAGCTCGGTCATATGGCCAAGGTGACACAGTGGGCAAGTGACTTCAGGTCCCTCTGACCTCAAATGCCAGTGAGGGCAAAAAGGGTTATTTAGACCCATATTTTGCAAAGTAATTAATTACCTGTAGACATTGAAGTATTGGAGAAGTCACAGTCTTAGTGAGCATATTATAAAAGTCAATCAAATGTATTTTTGATTTTTAAAATCTGAAAACCCACCACAAGGCTCTTTCACTGTGAATGAACATACTGCTGGATAGTCACGCTGTTCCAAGTCAAGTACCTAACCTGAGGACATAAAGTAAATGTCTTTTTTCAGGCTGTCCCTAGAACTGAGGGACACATCAGTATGGCCTTCAGAAAACCTGTGGCAGGAATCTATCTGCCTCTGTAGCCTAACTCAAACAGCTAAATCAGAGAGGTGAAGTCAGGCAATGTGAACAGCCTTCAATATATCCAGTTTTATAATTAATGCCCAGATCTGCAAAGCCATGTAGTAACATGTCCCATTAAAATCTGTGAAAGGTTTGTTTTGTCTCTGTTTCTGGAACTGGGCACCCTTTGCCCAAGCACGATTGCCTCTGAGTCTTAAAACGTCACAGTATTAAAGTGAGATTCAGCAAGAAGTGTGACAGCGTTATATAATCCATGGAAATAAATCTGAGTATTAAAACTACTTCCACCGCCAAGATGACAAGCATTTCATAAATGCAAGGTGCAACAGTGGTACTGATATCTCTGAACAGGGAAGCAAATACTGTTCTCCAAGTGTGTGAAGGAAAAATCGTCTCAGGACTGCACAGAAGGGCATTTGCTTGTGCCAGCTTTCTGTTTCAGTGGTTGGCTGTCTTTTGGCAACCTGCCATCCAATAATTCATTGCATGCCCATGGGGCATTTCATAGGAGGAGGGACATATGTTAGTGCAAGAGCAGAGCTGGTATCAGTGCTGGATGCCGGTGACATGGAACAGAGGCTCTCAAAGGGTCTTGCACATCTGTCTAGTCAGACACAGGCTGCAGACTCTGCTCTTATTTTTCTGTCTGTTGGGTCTCAGAGCTAGAATTAACATAACATGAAGCATTTTCAGTTTGGTTTTTTTTTTAGGAAGCTGCTCTATAGCTTTTTTTGCTGCTTTAACTGCTGCAGGAATGCTATGTAAGTAATGTGAAATTGGAGTTTAGGTAGTCCAGGAGAAGAAGTCTGCATTCAGTGATGAGCCACACTGTGGCAAGATGTAAGAAGTGCAAAGGCTTCAGAAGGAACCAGAGAGAGAATATCAAACCTATTGGTCCTTATGATTTGCACTCTGTTGAAACCATGAAATACTTGCCTGCCTTTAAAAAGTTGTTTCACTGCCCTTTAAAAAAATTCCCATCTGTGCTACCTAGAGAATATGTAATTAATGTGAGATTTCATCAACTACAGTGGGTTATGGATACAATGATAAAGCTAAAAAAAGGAGATTCCCATGTATGCAAAGCCACCATAATTTGTATCAGCCTCTGGATCTTTTTTGCCTTTGTCTCAGCTCCCAAAATTACAGGGAGGAAATGGCCATTGAGGTGGCATTGTCTGTGTGCCATGGTCCTAAACACAGCTCTGGTCTGGACTTGAGCCCACCATTTGGGAAAAAACATCTCTTCCTGATTAAAGCATTCCTGTGGTGGATTTACCACCAGCATTCTTGGTACATGGTTCCAGTAATTAATTGCATGGACTGCAAAAAATGCCTGCCTTGTTTCTAGACTGGAGCCAGGGTGTGGGCACAGGGTCTGGCTTCTCTGAGAACTGAGTCAGATAAGAAAGCCATCTGGGCTGCATTTGGTCTACTTCCTCTCCTATTCAGCCCCAGTTTATGCTCAACTCTTCTGCAGCATCTTCTATTTTCTGGTTTTGTTAACAGGCCTGAATGAGCCTGGCAGCACTGCACACCTGAGTATCCCCTGGTCATGAAGGTGTTGTGAGGTGCCAGGTAAAGTGATTGTGCTTCTGAGAGCACACAGCATTGGGGCACACAGCCCTAATCTCCCCTCTGTCCTGACCTTTATCCTCTAGACCATCATTCCTCTAATACTTCACACAATCCTAATACTTCTGATTGTCCTTAACGTTTTCCATCGGTGCAGTGTAATGGGCTCCTGCGAGGTGGTGCTAGCAAAGTGATCCGTGGGGTCTCTTCAGCCCATGTACCACTGCACCTGCATCTCTCACTCTACTGAAGTTTGACTTTCTGCAGCAGTAAGGTCAGGGAAGTATGAGGTATGCTCTAAGATATCTCTGGGATATGACCCATAAACTTAAATTCATTAACTTCATGTTCTCAAGAGCTGGATATAAAAAAGGACAGAAAGCAAATGAGAGCTATGGTTGGATGATCTGTTAGTGATATTTCATACCTCTGTATACCTTTGTTTTACATTTTGCACTTTTGATTCACATGATGAAGTTCTCAGACAGAAGTGGATATCATGTGTAAGCTGAGTTCCTTGTGTTTTTTCTTTTGCCCGTCACTGGCTGCATGTTCTCTGTTGATGTCTTGTTCCTGGTACTTGACACTGACCATCTTGTCTGTGAAAGGAAGCCCTCCAGCTGGTTTGCCTGATGAGAAGAAAGGAAAGTTTGCTTGGTTTAGTCACTCCACAGAAAGCCATGGTAATGTTCCACTGCACTCTGTGTCCACAGTGTGTGTGTCTGTCTGTGTGTCTGTGTGTCTCTGTGCAGGCTGGCCCATAACACAGCTTTGTATTCTCCTGCATGTGTGTGCCTGGCTTTGTCTATTGCTTGTGCAGTGTCCTCCTCATGCACTCAGGATAACAAGCTGCTCTGCAAATCAATCTCTTGCTAATGTCTTCAAAATTGTTTTCCATTTGCAAATAAGCTCAAATACGTCTTGAAAGTGTTTTGCCTCATCCTCCAAAATGACTTGCGAAATATCAGCGTTTTGGCTTTATTCCTGCAGGGCTTACTCCGGACAAAAAATTTCAATTATGAATGTTGGTTTTTTCTCACAGCTTACTTGACTGTTTCATGTCTATCAGAACATGAATTCAGTTTATTCCTTAATTTGTCTTTCCAAATAGACAAGATTATTAAAACATCTGTCTTCATAAAGGAGCAGGCGCCATCAGAGTACAGTATTTCATAGTTCTGTCAAGAGTGCTAGAGAGTCCATTATTTCATAGGGTCCTAAGCACACAGTACAAGAACTTTAGATTTCCCAAGAAGTGTGTTGGAGGTATGTGAATTTTGGTGGCATGAAGGAAAGATAGCTCATTTTGAAGGACATTTCTACTGTAATCCTTTCAAGGCAGTAACCCAGAATATCTTTGGAAGGACCTTCTGATGTCTTTTTAGCCCCTGAAAGAAGGCCGTGCCTCCCTGAGCATCTGCCCAATTGAAATGCAGAACCTGTTTCTTTTACATTGCCTCATTTTGCACCCATGACCCACAAACAGACATATTCTTACTGCTGAGTTACGTATTCCTACAGGCTGTTAGAAATCCCTCCAACAGCCAATAGCACGTGCTCTCAAGTCTCCTCTGAGATATGTATCCAAAAGCTAATACAGGTCATGTTCTGAAGTTCTACCAGGCTCCTGGGAGATCTGTTTAATCCCTCCATCATTCAGTCTTAAGTATAATTTTTTTGTTTGTTTTGTGCATTCCAAAATGGGTGAGGAGGGAACAGGACACATATTGGATCCTCCCCATTTTCCTAACTTTAACTGAATGATTACCTATGAAGAGTGATTGGAGCTTATGCAGGAGCCATGAACAGCTGGGGAAATGAAAATGATGTAGGTTTGAGGGGTTTTTGTGATCTGTGGAAGCCAACAAAATCTTGAGGTTTGATAACAGCTAGAAACAGGTTCTTGAATCTAGGTGAGAGAGGTTCACACCCAAGGCTGCTTTCATTCGATGTTGGTTCCGTGGCACTTCTGTAAAAGCCTAGAAGGTTCTGTCCAGTACTTAGCTGTGAGTGTCAACATAAAAGCTCCACCATTGTCCATATTCTTCAGCTCCTTTGTTGGTAATATGTGAGTGGGTCAGAGAGTCTGGATTTCTCTCTTATACCTGTAGGTCCAGTTTCTAGGTGTAAGGTTTAATTACGTTAATGGTAAGTATTGGACAGACGAGCCATCACTATTCTTTATGTGGTATTTGCTATGAGGCTAACAGAAGCTGTTTATCTGCATGCATCTCAATCCTGGTACCTTTAATTTGTGTTCTAGTCATTGCACAAAAGACTGGCAAGGGCAGTGAGGTGGTTGGGCTGCTGCAGGTAAAGAGGCAGTCCATGGAATCAGACAAAAGCTTCTTGTTGGGTTTGTCAGGTTTTTTGCTTTCCAATGGTTCTCATTCATAAAATTTCCAGGAACTGACTCTGAAAGAAGGAGAGCAGCTGCTTCTTCCCTTTTCTTTAGCATTTGAGTAGCTTGTATGTTCCTGAATCTACCTGCCCAGCCTGCTCTGTACAGGGAGGCACTAGACTTGCTCAGCAAATTGTTTAATCCTCAGGAGCTGCAGCTGAGGGCCTTTTTCATGAAGCCAGTTCCTTCAACCATGGACTCATTAAGAGATGTGCCAGGTTCTAATGGCCATCCCTCTCTCTTTCTTCCCTTTGACTCTTGCAGTGAGCATGCCCACCAGCGAGACCGAGTCCGTGAACACCGACAACGTCCCTGGAGCGGATATGGAAGGCGAGAACTGCGGCGCGAGGCTGGCGTGAGTACCTGCACACAGATAAGGTGTTAGGGGCTGGGTTGAACTGGGGGGGTAAAGCCAGGGCAAGTGTCAGGCTTTTCAGGATGAGGAAAACCCCAAAGGGGGTGAAAGGAGAGGCTGCAGAAGATTGATTGATCCCGGTTCTTATCTTAATTGCAACATAAACTCACTGCGGACGTTAGTGGAGAGCCTCTGGTTTTACACAGATGTAAGTAAAGGACAGAGTGCCCAGAGTAAGCAGATCTGGTTTTGCGTAACAGCTAAAAAAGGAACCGGTGGATAACAGTGTTCTTATTTTAAAATTCCTCGTTGGTGATAGACTTTCGAAACCAGTATGTGTAGACTGAAGAGTGGAAATGACTGGTCTGTTTTGATTTTTCTAAAGATTCTTGTACACTTTACAGTGTCTTGTAATAGAAATACATTGCTGATAACTTCCATCCTGCAGACTGAATTGCACCCTTCAAATGCTGAACAGAGTACTGTAGTGACAAAGAAATACAACAATTAGGAGGGATTAATGCCTCCTTGAAATTGTACCGTTGTAACTAGTGGCGATGCTTAAGAATGTGTGAGATAGCAGTTATGAAATGCCATGATATGTGGTGTATTTTTTAGCCTCACAGAGAGCAAGAATAGGCAAGAGGAGTCCTTTATTCCCTTTTGCATTACTTAAACAAGAAGGGACTTTAAGCTGTGGGGCAATATATTATTCCCTCCAAATGTCCTTGAAACATGAGATAAACATATCAGTGCTATAGCTTGTACCATGCTGGAGTATTTTGAGGCTCTGTCCCATCCTGGGAGCTGCCTTGAGCCCTTGGGTGTTGCTCGAATGGAGCAGATGGGATCCATCCTAGGGCGATGAGAGAGCTGGCAGAAGAGCTCTCCAAGCCCCTCTCCATCATTTATCTTCAGTCCTGGCTCACCAGGGAGGTCCCAGATGGCTGGAAGTTGGACAATGTCACTCCCATCCCTAAAAAGCCAAGAGGAGGATCCAGGAAACTACAGGTTGGGGACACGGTGGGTGGACAGTGGCCAAGCAGGAAGGGGCCTGAGGGTATGATTGACAGCAGCTGAACATGAGCCAGCAGGGTGCCCAGGTGGCCAAGAAGGCCAAGGGCACCTGGCCTGGATCAGGAATATGTGGCCAGCAGGACCAGGGCGGTGATTCATTCTTCCCCTGTACTCAGCCCTGCTGAGGCTGCACCTTGAGTGCTGTGGCCAGTCCCGGGCCCCTCAGAGATGCTGGAGCGAGTCCAGGGAAGGGCAGCAAGGCTGGTGAAGGTGCTGGAGCACAAGTCCTACAAGGAGCAGCTGAGGGAGCTGGGAGTGTTTAGCCTGGAGAGGAGGAGGAGGCTCAGGGGAGACCTCATCACTCTCTACAAGTACCTGAAAGGAGGGTGCAGCCAGGTGAGGGTCGGGCTCTGCTCCCAGGCAACAGCAACAGGACAAGAGGACAGTCTGAAGCTGTGCCAGGGGAGGTTTAGTTTGGACATTAGGAAGAAGTTCTTCACAAAAAGGGTGGTTGGACATCGGAAAGGGCTGCCCAGAGAGCTGGTGGAGTCACCATCAGTGGAGGTGTTTCAGCAAAGGCTGGATGTGCCGTGGTCTTGTTGACAAGGTGGTGTTTGGCCATAGGTTGGACTCAATAATCTCAAAGGTCTTTTCCATCCTAGTCAGCTCTGTGTGATTCTGTGGTCTACATTAAAAGATGTGGTATGTGGGATATATTGTCATTTCAATCTCTGTTTTATCAGTCAGCGACTAACAGGCCCCAGGAGAAATTATTTGTGATCGCTTTCCTTCACCTGCCCGCTGTTGTGAACCTGCTTGAGTCTTTTAGTTTAGATTACGAACACTTTACTGCAGGAACCAGGCCAGATGCATTCACAGCACTGGGGCAGTTGTAGTCCTTTCTTTGGCACCCCACAATGTTGCTTGTGCTCTTGGTGCAGTGTAGGAAGCATCAGCTGGATCCAGTTTGCAGAACCATTGATATTCTGCAGTTATGGTTCACAGAATCACAGAATGGGTCAGGTTGGAAGGGACCACCCTGGGTCATCTGGTCCACTGACCAGAGTGGCAGCCAAAGCTGACCCCAACCCTCACGTGTCCCTGTTTGTTACGAGGTTGAGCAGCACGATTCCTTGTGGGAACCTCCGCTGCCTGCGTCAGAAAGTTGCCATCATTGCTTTCCAGGGACCTTCTGGACTGTTTGTGCTTTGCTGTGTTGCTTCTCCAGAATATGTCAGAGTAGTAGAAGTTCCTCATAGGTGCGGACACAGTGCCAAAAAGAACGGCAACAGTTACTCTAAGGTTTCATGTATTTTTAATATTACAGCTTGCATTCATTTAATGTTCTTAATCCCAAAGGATCCTAAAGCACTTTATGAACTGTAAATGCAGGGATTGGTTTCACAGCCTTAGAGTTCAACCACCTTCAGGGTAAAATGTGACAGGTGTTTAAAAACAACAGGCACAAGTGTTCAAGGAGTTGTATGAGGGACAGCTTGTTTTGCACTGAAACTGCATTGGGAGTTTTGGCAACCAGAACATAATTGTCTTAGCTGGAATGTGGCCAGGAGGGCTGAAGTTAAACCAACTCTAAATGTAATCATGACTTAGAATGGAGTTCACTTAAAATAGCCCAGTGTGCTCACAGGAGAATGGCAGTACCCTGATTTGGCATTAGGAGAAGGGATGCCTAGGTCCAACATATTTTAGGGAAAAAGACATAGGAAAATTACAGGAAAACAGAGCTTCATTTCTTCTTCTCATGTTGCAAATGTTCAAACAGGGCCCAAAGTTTCAGCAGAGAAGGACATGTAAGATTCAGAGAGATAAACAGTTTCCTTGCCACTTTTCACTTCATCTGAAAATGGGTGATGTATTTGTAGGCAAATTGAAGTCTGTTATTGAGAAGGGTTTTTCTAGTCCTTACCCAAGGACAGTTGAGATCCCCAAGGCCTCCCTCAGATTGCTTTTCATCTCTAAGAGATGGATAGGCTCCTTCCTCCGTGAAAATTAATGGCTGTATCATTGAATATGAAATTCTGGAGTGAGATACAAATTTTGCCAATGCTGCCTGCTTTTGTAAAATGTCTGTTTCAAACTTGTGGGTCTGCAGATTCCTTAGTTAGGGGCCAATTCAGACCTGCCTTTGATTCTGAGGCTTAGAATCCTTTCTGGTTTCTTTTGTCACTGTATCACACACTTTGGCAAGCAGGGAAACCAGCTTCCATGGTTTCAAGAAGTATTAAGTGCTCTTCTTTTTACTGAGTCCTCATTCAAACCACACCCCCCCCCCCCCCACAGGCAAATATTCCTTCTGGAACATATAAAATGTAAGCAAGGATTTATTTGAATGAGCATGTTCTTTTATTGGAACCTGACTAAGAATCAGAATCTGGCCCAGTATTCAAGAATAGTGAAAATTCATGTGGGAAGTCAGTGGAGCTTTTCAATAAAGTTCCTCATCAAGTACTAGATTTGAGTAAGCATTAATAATTATAGTCGTGTCATCCTGATTTGCTCTAGTTGAAGACTAAGCCTAGGCTTTTGAGCAGTCACCTACTCTCTGTTTTTGCAGTTGGAATAGCCAAGATTTTTGTTCTATTGTTGAGTTTCATCTGTTGCAGATGAGTCTCAACATTTTTACCAGCATTCTGAACTCACCCCATGGCCATGAGTCCCCACTGCTTTGCCAAGAACACACTCTTTCCCTGAGGGAAGGGGCTGCTCTGGGCAGGCTGCAACCAGACATGACTGAAGCAACATCGGGCTTTCAAGTCAAAGGCAACATATTTATTCATTTATTTATTTTTTCATTTATTTAGTTATTGGCATCGAGCTGCCTAGGGCATTTAACCACCCCAGCACCACCACTACAGTTATAGGCTGAGCTTGCCATCAAAATGCTCTCATGATAAAAGGAAAAAAAGGCCCAGGAGACTGAAAGGAAAAGAATTTTTCATTGAAAGCAACTTAGAATTACTCGCTATTCTTTCTGTTCTTTTAAAAACCTGTAGAGTTTTGAAAGGCTGGGTCTGTGAATGACAGAAAGATCTGCTTGAGAAGCCAGGCTCAAATGTGTGTTTTGGAAAAGGAGATCTTCCCTGACAGCCTTTCTCAGCTCCACAGAGACATATGCTGTGTGAGATCAGGAGAGTACCTCTCAAACACGAACTGTTGCCTACTGATGAATTGTCTCAAAGAAGTTTTTATTTCTCTAGTATCCATGCTATAGAAACTGCCTCCATCAGCTGTCCTGTCTGGAGTAATTCCAGCCTTCAAACCAGCAGGAGTTTCAGGAGGAATCTAACATCCAATCTCTCTTTACTTGTTGTGTAAATCAAATTTATTAGAACTATAACAAAACAAACAAAACCAAGTTTCATTTGTACTAATTTCTGGTGTAACTCTGCTGGCAACAGGAGTGCTGTGGCACAGCACAGTTCACTTCCTAAGGGTATTCACTTTATCAGGCATCTGAATTTGAAAATGGTTTCGTAAGCTTCCACAGGACATTGAAAAGCATCCCACAACTTCCACAGTATATTATTCCTGTCATGCTATTGCCTTGTAGTGGGCTGACATCTGCCCTGCAGTAGGAGCACAACAGCTTTTATCCTCAAGGACAACTCTTGGAAGTGGAACTTATCTTATTTGGATGTGTCACAGCTTTCATAACCTGTTGCCTCAGGGTACAAAGAAACACGTTCCTCTGCAGCAGGCGTCAGTGGGGTAAACCCAGAACCAGGAGCAGTGGGGTTCTGTTTACAGGATATCCTTACACCCAGGGCTTCCCAACAGCCAGTAATTTCCCTGAGCCTCTGTGGTTGCTGCTGTGCAGGACTCAGATTCCTGAGGACAGGCTATTGCTCATAATCAGGAGTAATCTGTTCTGTGCAGGGTGTCAGCATATATAATCTTCCAATACGAGCAGGATGTTAATTTTCCAATACAACCATGCAGATCTGGAGTGCCACAATAGAGCTCGCTTTTATACATATGCATTAGCTAAAAAAAGACCTTTGTGGAAACTAATGCTCAATAGAAAAGTGAAGCACTTGAGCTCAAAGGGAGAGAGAGCTTAAAATTATCTGCTTTCATTGAAACAATAACCTGCTTGGCGTTTTCACCTTGGCCAGGATTTCTGTACATATGGGGGACAATTCAGTTGCTTTTCCACCAAAGACAATTCCAACAATAAAACAAGATAAACCAAAATGAACAACCTGCACTGGCTTTCCAACCGAAAACAGTGTGTCCTGAAAATTCTGTGAGCAATGGAAGCTTTCCCTGGCAGCTGAATGGTCAGTGATTTTTCCCTTGGTGCATTTCTGGCATGGAAAATAACTCCTGTGCAGTTCTCGCAATAATCAGCATAGGAGCCAGTGGTAAAGGTGAAAGTTTTCTTGCAGGTTTGCTGTAGTTGCTGCTGGTTTTCGCCTTATGAGAAGATGGGCTCCTTGTGATGTGATGGAACCAAAGTTCCCATCACATCAGGAACCACGGTGGGAAGAAAAGCCTGCCAAAACTCTGAAACCACTGCTGACTTCAGCAGGAAAACTCACAGGATCAACCCTTATGTGCCAGTCCCATATACTGCTCTCCAACTTATTATGAGCAAGGTGCTTTTAATATTCACAGTCAGCTCTAGGTGTGTGTCTAAAGGACCGTAGCATGCCCTTATGGAGGAGGAATTGTCTTCCTGCTTCAGATTCTGTGACAGGCCTTTCCTGTGACTTGCCACAGGGAGAGCAAGATTATTTACTGAATGCCTAAATGCTGGCCTATTTTCCCAGCCTGTAAGAAAGCCTGTTGAATAGCAAAGCAACTCAATTTTATGCTAGACAGATCCAATTTTCTTAAGGGTATTCTGCAGATTCTTATTGCTGCTGGCCAACAACCTCCTCTTAAAACCAGCATCGCTCCCATCAGGTCAGCGTGCTCTCCAGCACTTCTGCAGGAAGGGCAAGAATGTAAAAAAAGAGACAAGAGGCATCACTGTGTGAAATCTGCTGAAATCCAGTGATTGCCTCAGCAGGAGGATCTCAGTCCACGTCAGAATGCAAGTTGTCCAGGGCCAGTGACCTGTTCTGTTTTGCACTTTTAATTAGTGGTCAGAAATGAGAAAGGGTCACTGCATGCTCCTGTACAGCTCCGCAGGGTTTGCTGTGTTGTAGCAGGCAGGATGGGGGCCCATTGCTTCAGTGTGGATCACAGAAACTTAGCGAGGGCAGAACCTGGCCCTAATGCTTTATTAGGCTGGGAGTCCATCAGGTGTGCTGCACACATTCCTGAAAAGCTCTGTCACTATATGCTCTTGCCCCAGTAACGTGATGCCACCTTAGGGTGGCTGCCATCTCCTCAGGGGTGCCACCATCCTGACTGGAAGCAATGAAATGTCATTAGCAGGAACAGAGGGGAAATTGTGCCACCTTACCCCAGCAACTGCATGAATGAACCACATGGCACCACAACAGATTCCATGTCACATCAGGACTGCCTTCTCACAGTTCTGAAATCTGTAGGATATGGCCAGTGAAGCTCTTTGGATGTTCCCCAAAGCTGTTTATAACCTAGAAGCTTAGTAAAGTCCATTTCTGTGTTGCTGCTTTTCTGACAGCTTTTGCTGGTGTCCGAAGGCTTTTGTGAGTCCTCCTGGAGATGTGGTTGCCTCTAAGTTGGGCTCATACAATATAAAAGTAGTTGGGGGCAGAGTGTTGGATAATGGTCATGTTTGATAATGCCCACACCCAGAACACAGCTGTAAACAGGCCTTTGTGTCATGCTCGGTGACCTACAAGATTTTTCCAGTTGTCTGCTGTGCATACAATTCCACAGAGCCCTCAATCCCTGTTCACAAAACCTTCACAAATGCCTTCTCTGGTGTCCACCATGAGCAGGGAAATGGAGACTTTATCTCTCAGAATGTGGGATATCTCATTACATTTGGGTTATGCTGATTATCCAGAGTTTATGTTGATTAAAACCTTTAAAATTCATTGTCTTATCTGTGTAACTATGTAAGGTTGGAGGAGTTCTAGAGAATTTCAAAGACAGCTAGTCAAACAGTAGAGATCTGATTTTTATGTTCGTCTTTCTAAAAGATAAGCTGAGTTACATGCTTCCTATGATAAAAGCACTCAGCAGTGATCTGAAGTGGTTTTCATTAGGCTCCTGTACCATAATTTTAAACAGTTTCTCAAGACATTCCAGAATTGGACACGATTGGAGGCACCCTCTTTCTCCCAATGATATAAATCCCCCAGGACATCAGGGATGCAAGAGATCCGCTTTTAAACTCAGCAGAGAATCTGGTCCACTCTGAACCCATTAAGTGCCACAAACACTGCAGCAAGGCCCTAAATCCAGGCTATTTGACAGCCCCTAGTGATGCCATAAAAGCATTTTTTATGTGACATTGGTAACCCAAGTTCTGAAAAAAAATCTTAATCATGGGAGTCATTCGAAAAACGTGTTTCAGATTCGTGCATAATGTTTTCAGAAACATTTATTATACAGTTTATTTCCAAAATTCCATTTCACTCTCTGATTCTACCTCTAAATATAAATCTAATCCTCCTTCCTTGTCCTGTTCTATATATACAGCACACCCACATGTGATAAAGCCTTCTGCCACAGCAGTAAGGCAAGGTGGAGGGAGGGGGATGAAGGCTGTAGGTAACCTGTGGGAGAACTGAATGCACTTGGCTGCTGCTCATAATGCTCCAAAGATATAATTATCACATGCATGATGAGTACTACACCTGCTGCACCTCTTTTGCTTAAATAAATAAAAGATTCCAGCGCTGCCTCACTGGGAAACCATTAACCAGAGAGGTCACCAGAGGATTTCACACTCCCTGTCCTTCCCCTTCCATCTCGCTCTCTGGCTCTCTCGCTCTCTCTCCCCCTCTGTCTCTGCCAAATTCTTCTCATCAAAATCCTCACCACCTCCTTTCCAGTGCTCAGCTTTCTGCTTCCTTGTGATTTTTCCATCTTTTCACTTCCCGTCTTTGAGCCTTCTTTCCTGTTGCCTGTAAATCCGGTCCATTACAGTTCGTAGGTAGTGCTTATCAAGCCGGAATTCTCAGTGAGAAGCTGGGATAGCTTTACCACTAAGGATGTGCTTTGTAGGTGCTTCACTTGGCATCCTTGTTAGAGCTTGCTTTGTCTCTGCAGCATAATTTAGCATTCTGCCCTGCCAGTGCATCATTTCTTCTTTCTCAAGAGCCTTGCACGTGTCTGTAACCTCACTGCTGCCCAGTGTGTGGCCCAGACAAGCTGCCTGTGACACAGCAGGAATGATGTATTTGGGTATTTGGTGCAAAGGCTTTTTTCTTTTTTTTTGGCTCGGCCCATCTGCTGGTGAAAAGTTCCCCTGACTACAATCTCTTCCCCACAAGGAACCTGACCTATCACTGATTACTTGCCAGTAACTGATGTCCTCAAGCGGGGACAGGACCATTGCTGGGGCTGCTACAGTGAGTAGTGTTAGATGCTTGGAGAATTACATTCTCCCATCTCCACTAACAGTGAATCCAATTTTGAGGCGGTGCAGTAAGACCTCTGCTGACTGTTGTCAACAATGACTCACTTTCCTGTCATAGAGGGAACCTTAAGGAATGCTTCCACCCGGCAGAAATACTTTGTTCATAGTCATTCCCCAGATTCTCATTTCTGGTGGTATTGCTAGTTGATTTTGCAGCTTCCTAAATCGTCTCTGACTCATGCCATTGTATCCACGTACGTTTATTTCCCTCTGTGCACCATTATGGATTTACCAAAAGACAGCCCAAGTGTTGGAAGGCCTTACAGGACGTGTGTCAAGAAGAGCAAGGCAGTGGTTAAAGAACCAGGGCCTATTTCTAGCTTTGCCTGTGTCTTCTCATAAAAGATTAATGAGATTATTTAGGTGAATAAATCCAAATGCATGGAATTAGATATTTAAACACATATATCGTGGGAATATGGCCAGATTTTCAGGAACGCTTAATTCTCAAAATTTCATTGATAGCAACAGAATCTGTTATTGTACAGACCCATTTGAATGCAAACCAGTTTACACAGATAACCAAGACAAATAAGTATATCTAAGTTTGAAAATATTTGCCATGCACTGGTTTTGCTTCAACTGCTGAAAAAAAAAGCATTATTTTCATCATTATTGTTTCCTAATGTGCTTATGTATCCTGAAATGACAGGTGACGTGTGAAAGCAACAAGTCTGTCTGTATAAAGTCATACATATTTTAATATAAGAAGAAAAAAAAAGGTACTAATTTTTTTTAAATAGTCCTGCTTAAGAAATAAATTTGGTAGCAGCTGTAGAGTGCCCCTAGCATTAGGCCAGCCTTTCATCCAAGAGAAAATCTAGTTCACTGGTATCTGTAGGTGGTAGAATCCCACCATGGCACGACTTCTGCTTCATGAGTCCCACCAAAACACAAGATTTGGGTATTGGGGAATTCTAGCCACGCCCAGTGCCTGCACTGACTTACAAGAGATTCAAGGGGAAACCAGCATGGATTAAAAAATGCATTGAGCTTAACTTTGTTTCTTTCTGTTGCTATTTTCACAAAAGATGGGACGTATGGGACAGCTTCAGAGACTCTAATGACAATTCTTGTCTTTCAGGCATCGGATCTCAAAATCAAAATTTAGGTAAGTAAAGCTGACTCTTGTTTTTCCTCTTTTCTACTGTTTTTTGTTCTTTTCTGAAGTGGTTTACACCAGCATCTCTGGGATGCAGGGGTGATTCTAGGAGATCCTGCTAAATACGTCAGATTTTAGTCATAAATCAAGATTGTTTTTCTTAGTTTCATACTGAAATAAGGCACAGGGACTATTGACCACTGAAGTACTTATCTATGCTACCTATGTATATCAAACCATAAAACATAAAAATCAGAAATAAAAAGCCAGTTCAACCCCATAATTATACTACATCCATCAACATCAACCCTGTCAGCTCAAGGCTCTCTTTGTTGCACTGCTCTGCTTTGCTGGATCATAAATATTTCAACTGATGAAGTTTCCCTCTTATTTGCAAAACTCTCCTGTTCACCCTGGGACGTGGGGAGCTTCTCTGGTGGTGTTTGGTTTTCTGTTGACTTAGAGCTTTTGGAAAAGTGAAGCAGTCCCAAGGTGGCCATTTGTGGGTTTTCACTGTGGAGGCTGACTGAACCCATGGATCTTGGTTGTTAAGGTTCACTTCTACCCCTTTGGTAGGAGCTCAGCTGCCTCCATAATCCTGAATCCAAAGTCAGTTTAATAAAAAGCTAAACGAATTTTCAGAATAACTGGAGCAATAACTGTCCTTCCGCTTACCTAAGGAGCAATGTCAATTTAGGGATGTGCATGTGTGACATCCCCATGCAAAGGTTGTAGATGCAACACAATCTTTACATACATTGCCACGTGCACGCACATTTGTGCCCAAGTACGCGCAAAAGCGTGTGAGACTGCAAATAATTTAATGACAACATTAATGTCTAAGAGTGATGCCCACTTTGGAAGTTGGGAAGGTTATTTCTTGTCCCAAATGCACTGCAAAGCACACAATGTATCTGTTTGTGATGGACTGGGTGCCTTTCTAAATTGCACAGGTAAAACACCGTAAATTTGACCACCTGTTGAAATGTTGTTGCAAAATTCTCGTTCACGTTGTGTTTACACCCTGTGGCTTTAGTTCCTACAGATGTGAACCCTGATCTCAAGCATGGCTATGGTTTGCCACTGAAAATTACACACAGGACAAGAGTAGCTGAGAAAAGTTCTTTCTCCTGAAACATTGTGCATGTGTGTGGCACTTCAGACACACACACATATGTATGTAGTACCTATATAAAACTATTAGATTTATTATACAGTGGCAAGTGTTGCCTGGAAACGGGTTGCTATGCAAGTTAAATTCTGAAGAGTAGGAGGTGTGTAATTAGCTTTAAATATCTTCTGTGGTTAGTAATTACCCTGAGAAATCAGTGACACAAGGGGATGTGTTCATGGAAGGCAAACTTTAAAAAGTCTCTTGATTAGCAAATGGTACCCTTAGTTCCAGGCATGAAGGTGAGATGCTGAAGTCCCCCAGGCTTCAGGATTTTTTTCAGAACTAGCCCTTGTATTGGGCCTACTCCTGAATGTTGCTGAGTGCTGGAAATGTTCTTTGGATTTTATATGACCTCACCTCTCCAAAGACTTAATCCTTCAGCTCCATGTGACAGAGTATCTTTCTATTGACTATCCTGAGGCTGGGCAAGGTCCTGTTGCAGGCCACAAGCATCAAATACGAGGAGAATATTTGTTTTTGTGGCAACTGAGCTAAAAAACTTCTCAGGGTATCTGCAGAGGATGTCTTAATCAGACTAAGATACTGCTTGAAGACCTTGCAGATTGGTTTAGGACTAACTTTATTCCTATAGCTAAAGGAGAGGTGTTCACAACTGTTGACTCCGATGAGAGAGTGTTTCTCAGGGTGAACTTGAGTTACTCTCTGCCATTCTTGGACAATAAATCAAGACTAGAGTCTCCCTTGACAGAGAGCTGCAATAGCCTAAAGATCCCTATCTGAAAAGAACTTTTCCTTCTTCAATTTTTCAAGTCGCTACTGGCGCCGATGGAATCGATTCTGCAGAAGGAAGTGCCGTGCTGCTGTCAAGTCCAATGTTTTCTATTGGCTGGTGATCTTCCTCGTGTTTCTCAACACCCTCACCATCGCCTCTGAGCACTACAACCAGCCAGACTGGCTCACGGAGGTCCAAGGTGAGGAGAAGCTGCTGGTTCTGTTTATTACGGTCGGTGTCAAAAAAGGGAGCTGAGAGAAGGGCTGATGCATTAAAACACACAGTGTGAAAGGAGTGTGCACAGCTCCAAACAGTCCTGAGTCTGTGGAGAGTCTTAAATAACATAATAAACTTATCTGCCTGCTGTGGGAGAAGTTACAGGAAAAATGTAAATACCTCATTTCCAGCCAAAGCAGTGTTCCATTGGGTAGAAGTGAAATCAGGAGTTTAGGCTAAATTTGTATTTGCAGCAACTGGATTTCCAATTTGTGGATAGCTACTGGGAGCCCCACATTGTCCAAGGCTTCCCCTGAAATGGCATTTATGATAAATTCTAATTATTAGGGAGGTGATGAAGAGTGATTTGTGAAGTTCTTCTGCCTGCAGAACAGCTGAATTCTCTCTGGAGGTGAGAGCAGCTGAAAAGGCTTAATTAAGCAACAGTAGGTAGCACAGCAGCTTTTCTATTCCCACTCTCCTCTGCAGATGATGGGTGTGAAGGCAGGTTGTGCACAGGAAGGCGTGTCCCTGCCGCTGGAGGTTGTGTAATACATTGCAGCTGTACGTGCAGTACATAAGAACTGCTGTAACCATCTTGCTAAAACGTTCCTGTGAATGAGATGCCCACGCTTTCCAAGTTCATCCTTTGACCCAAGCTTATACGAAGTTCACTTTTAAGACTGATCCTTAAAATGCTTTCTTAGAAGCAAGGGCCAATGATTAGTTGTGATGACCTTTTGACTAAGTTTCCTTAACCTGTTTCTTTTTGTTTTTTCATGAGACACTGCCAATAAGGTGCTGCTAGCTCTTTTCACGGCAGAGATGCTGCTGAAGATGTACAGCCTTGGTCTCCAGGCCTATTTTGTGTCCCTCTTCAACCGCTTTGACTGTTTCATTGTGTGCGGAGGCATCCTGGAAACGATCCTGGTGGAGACAAAGATCATGTCACCGCTGGGCATTTCGGTTTTGAGATGTGTCAGACTCCTGAGAATATTTAAAATCACAAGGTACTTTATTGCTTCTTTGGGACTGGAGGAGGGCTACTGCTCAATGCACTATATGTATAGGTACAAGGCACTCACAGGCCTGTTTATTTTCACTTTTTCTGCCACTAATTAGGTAGTGAGAGCGCTAGATTAACAGTCCTCTTCTTCTGAGGTCTGTAGCAGGGTGGGGAGGGCTGTACAGACTGGATATCCAACCCTGATGGGAGTGGTGAGGAGTCTGGCATAGGCAGCTGGAGACACCTGACACCGTGTAAAGTGTTAAACTGAAATCTGGAATAGTGTGAACGGAGCTCAGGCTCTCACAGTTCCCTGCAAAACACAGAGAAAACCAAAACAGCAGATAGCCTTGTGACCTTCTCTGATGCTTTTTGGTGACAGAGAGGAGCCTGAAAGGCTGCTTTGAGCCAAAAGAACATTTGACTGAGGAGCCCATGCCAACTCTAGTAGACTGAACAGTGACCTGAGTGGGAGACTGTGCCAACACCAGCAGCTATAGGCAAAGGATGTTGCCAGCTATTCCCATTCCAGGGAGTCCAGCATGAAGCAGCAGCTTTATGGAGAAACCAGACTTTTTCCAGCTTCCAGTATCTCCTCTTTTTCCTTTTCGTTCTTTCCCCTCTGCATAAAGGCACAGTGATACCTATTAAACAGTCACTGCTTGCTGAGCCAGGCACCTCCAAAACACCAGCTTGGTGTGGCAGGGCTTTTTCAGCTTGGGGGGAGTTGGTAGGAGAGATCAGCTCCAAACTTACCCAGAGCTCCTGAAACAAGTGTTTGCCCCAAGTAGCACCAGGTCTGTCTTTTCCCATGTGGGCACCAGTCAGCCCTTCATGAGAAGCTTGACTGAGGTGGTGAAAGAGTGCTTTTTCTGCATGCTCAGCTTTGAAAATGTCCCTACCATCACTGTAACACCCCCCCTGCCCGGGGAAATTTCTGACAAATCTGAGATAGAAAACACAGCACACGAGAAAAACAAGTCCAAAACTGGAAGACAGTCAAGATGGCTGAGCTGAGAGGCAGGAAAAAGCAACAGACTTGGACTTGTGCATCATGCAAGATCTGCCCTTAAAGCTTCTGAGGCTCAGATCTCTGGCAGGATGGATGGATTTCAGGGTCAGATGGCAGAGACAGAAAATCAGTTCACAGTCTCAGAGAGAGAGGCCAAAGCAAGCCTACAACTATTTCAAAAGGGGGGAAAAAGTGGTCTGTTTAGACTTGTGACCGTAGAAGAGGGGAAAACATTCCACAGGGGAATGTTCCCTTCCAGAGAGGGGAAACAAGAGTTTCCAGCAAGAAGGGCATCTTTGCTCTTTCAGAAAGAGCGGGGATCTCTCGTCTGGGGACTGTTTTTCCTGGACCTTTGGGTCTGAAATCTGTCCATTACCGACTCCCAGGCCTGGTTTCTGAGGAAACCAGTAGCTGTTTCAGGCACTGGGTAATCAGATACACCCGGGGCAACACACCAATAGCTATAAAAGCATGAGCTTCAACATAGCGTCCTGGAGAGGTCATTGTTTTTTCAAGACATGTCTCCACTCCTGCACAAAATATATATGCTAGCTAAGAGAATTCTCTAACAGAAAGGCAAACACTGAGGGAATATTATTAATACTTTAGAAAGCCTGAGCTGGTGGAGTACTCAAATATTCCTAAAGCTTCTGGCAGAGATGTGATGATGGAACCAATCAGCAGTAGGACTGGTTATATTTGCCTTCGTTCTGCAGCACAATTAAAGTACAATATTTCATGGGAAGAAGTGTTACCTGGAATATGTCTCCTGCAATTTGTGCATGGGTCTGTGTGTAAAGCACAGAGCTAAGGAAGAACTCATGATGCATAATGTATTAATCAGATTTTTCTTTCTTTCCTGTTCCTAAAATATTGACAAGTAGGCTGCAGTAGTTTCGAATTTATATGTTTTGTAATTATTCATAATTTTCTTCATAATTCTTCCCTCTGTTGGTGAAGTTCACCCTCATGTGGAAGGCCCTAACACGAGCCTCCAAAGCAGTATTTTAGGCCCACTCATGCCTTAGTGCAGGACAGAATATTTTGGCATTAAAGCAAAACTTTTACCTTCTCTAGTAAATTACAATTTTTTTCTACGATTCACTAAATACAATGAGGATTTATTAATGACATTATCAGCACTGGTGGAGTACCCCACCTGAGTGCAATGATAATACAGAAAGATGCAACACTGGAAGACGGGGAGGGGTAGGAGCAATGATAATGTCGTGTTTTATATCAAACATACGATTCATGGGCTTCTGGGGATGTACAGTGGAGGTGAGAATAATGATAATCTAGGACATTAAAAAGGCATAAAGCAGGAAAATTACTCTGCTGAGAATATATCAGTAGGTAGACTATTCTTTACATATTTGTATGGATTTTCCGTGGTAAACACCATGCACAAGCAAATTCTGGGTCATCAAGATGATACAATTCTACAAGAAACACAAATATATCTCCACAATAGAATAGAAACAAATAAAGACACCATCAGATGAACAATGCATCATTTTAGAAACACTGTTTAGAATTTCAAGAGCAAACATTTCTTCCAAGATTATAAATACATTAGACAAGCAGAAAATATAATCTGTTTGTTTTATTCTCCCTAATTTTTAAAGTGCTGTGCAGAACATCTCACTTTGCTGTGAGAAGAGAGATTATTTTCTCATTGTAAATAATCCTTTACTGCTTTATAGATATTACAGTCCTTTATATTTAAAAACTAAATCATATCATTTGCTACAGCATACAGAAATTTAAAGTTCTATACCTAATCCTGCCACTAGGTAAGTCACTGTTGACTGTAGGCGTACCCTGTTTTTTGTACCTTCTGTCAAAAATCACTGTCAGAGTGGTTTTATACTGGATGAACAGGGTGGGAAGCTCTCCAATAATGAGTCTGCCAGCTGTTGCTGCTGTTTTCAGCCCTACATCTATGATTGCCAGTGACGTGATCATAAAGATCTAGTGGAAGGCAATGGAGAGGGAGGAGAGGCAAGAGAGTAGAGCTCATTAAGTTCTAGTCCAGTTCTGCAGTTGGTTGTTGTGTGAGATGTTGAGCAAACCATTTGGCTTCTCTGCATCATTCCTCCACCTTGAAACAGGGATCACAGTCACGTCCTGCTCACCTGGGGTTCTGCAGTGCCTCGTTCACTGGCACCCTCAAGGGCCTAGAATCTGCAGTGGGAGCTGTTAAGAGGCACATTCATTTCCCCATAAATCTGAGGCAGCAGCACTGCTGTCTCTCATACTTCCCGTTAAAGCTGCCTGGTCCAAAACCTCCTATTCCATCCAGCGTCCAGTGCTGTTTTTTCCTTTGCTGTAAGGTGCTAACCAGAGAGGTTGAACCAGTGAGACCCTTCTTCTTTGGGCTTCAACCATTGTTGAGTTAAAAACCACGTGTTTCACTGAGTAATCCCAGATCTCCCTTTGAGGGAGTTCATGTTAGTTCTGCAACCACCGAATGTGACAGATGGTAACCTCAGGTCACACTTCTAGGACCCTGAGATAACACTGTTGTTATTTTCACGTCCTAATCAGTCAAGCATTTCTTATCCTCTCCTTTTTCCTTCCCCCCCCCCCCCCCCCCCCGATTGGTTTACTTTTCTAATGGTACTGTATTTCTAGCTAGCACCAGTACACAGATAAAACAGCACTAAACTTATCACCAGGTCATCTCAGTTAATTGCTTGAAGCTTGATACTTATATGGGAATCTGAATCCCAGGTATTGAGCCATTGGTAAGGAATGCAGAGCTGATATAAGTCTGCAGAGTTGTGAGCTGAGATAGCAAGGCATTTAAACTTAAATTGAGTCACTGGGACTGTTCAGACTGTTCAACTTTACTGCTTCTTAAGGGTACTGCAAGAAAGACCTAGAAAATGTGTGTCCTGGCTGACATTGGAGGACTTGGAGATATTCTGGAGCCCATCAACAACTGCTTTAAGGATGCTGAATTCATTTGACTTTCATCAGAATGAATTTTTCCCTTCTCCTGTGTCACTTTCCCTTCTTTCCAAAGTGTGAAAGTATGTGAGCTGTGAGCACAAACGCAAACACAGGGAGCTGTTACATTGCACATTCCGTGTGGATATTTGGTGGCACTGAGCCCACAGCTTCCATGCCCTTACCTTTGCTCTGTAGTTTTTCATTGCTCATCTCTTTAATTGCAGCTAAACTTTAAAGCATTCTAGTTTTCTCTGAAGTGCTGAAGCTGGGCTGGAGGGAAAACATCACAGCTCTCTTTGAAGCTCAGTCCTTGGAGATGAACCTGCTGCTGAACTTGAGAGGACATGGCCATGTCCCTCTGCAGATCAGATTGCTAACCTTCCTGCAGTGACTGGGCTGCTCAGGCAGTCCTGCCTTCCACGGGACAAGAAAAGTATTCCTTTTGGATTGATACTTGAAAAAAATTAATTTAGCTGGGATTTTAAGAACCTTTGTCTCTAATGAGTATACTACCTTCAGAAAAAAATGATGAGCTGAAGGATCAGGCTTCCACAAAAGAGCCAGAGCACCAGTCTGCCATCCTTTTTACATGGAACTTCTGTCTTCAAGGACAGTATGGCTAGAAATGCAGAGTCCTCTGGGTAATGGGCTTTGGGAGAAGGGACTGGAGGACATTGGCCTTGGTGGACTCTCAAAGCATGGTGGCAGGCCACGTAGAAGGCAGAGCACAGGCAAACACTGCTGGCTTGCTGAAAGCTGTTGAGGCTTGCTAATAATGTGCATCAAAATGAGGCGATTGGAAGATGACAGCTAACCTTCAGCCCAGTCTGAAAGCTGTGGCAGCCTCAAAGCACCAAAGAGAAGAGCTCATGACCAGCTAAGCAGTAGATTAGGAGTGATTGAGCGGATGCAAGACCAAAGTGGAAGCTGCTTCATGGGTGATGTGGTGAATTCTTTACAAATTTTTTCTAAAGCCTCTTTCCAGCTCATGACTACTCTGCAGGCTGGCGAAGAATGCAAACTTACATGCTGCAGCAAACATGCTGCTGGCATCTCTTTGAACCCTGAAGAGAAACCACAAGGGCAAGAACATCCTTTCCCTGCATCATACACGAGTCTGGACCGGGCACAAGCCTGACTACACTGGGAGAACAGGTCTTAGCCAGCCTCTCTCTTGAATGAAGCCATTTGAAAATGTTCTGCAGCCTGTTTGAGGAAGTATAGTAGGTTTGATAACCAAAAAGCCCAGTGATGTCATGCTCTTCCAGATGAATGTAGATCTGGGGCTTGTTTTAGGGTCCTTGTAAAAGGAGCATTGGTATCTTTCCTCTCAATCCCAGAGAGCTCAGCAACCTCTCTGTGAGTGAGCCCAAGCACATACTCACACACACCAAATTTTGGGCGAGTTTGTATTTGCATCCAAACAGTTTCCCCATCTGTTCTTGTTAGTTATTACAGGCCGTTCTCTGGAGTGAGGTATTCTGGCTGCCGTAACATCTGTGAGTGTTGTAATGAGGTTGGTTAGAATGTAACTCACTGAAGCAGCAAGAACTAATCACGGTATATTGATATAAGATGTGCAGAGCCTTAGATGGAGAGTGCTGTAATAATCTTCTGGGTGTGTGTGTGGAGTGGGGGGTGGAGGGAATTGTGTATGTACACGTGTGGTAGTAAAATTACTCATTAGCTGCAGTAGGTCTCGTTATCTTAGGGAAGCACATCAATGATTCACGGCTTAACAGGGTGTTAGGAAATGCCTGCTTTACACAGAAGGCAGCCTGAACCAATATCCTGTGCAGTCCATGAGCACCTGTCTCAAGCTGAAGGAATTTTAACTGCTTCTATTTTCTCTCCCAGATATTGGAACTCCCTGAGTAATCTTGTGGCTTCACTCCTGAATTCAGTCCGCTCCATTGCCTCCCTGTTGCTGCTTCTCTTCCTCTTCATCATCATCTTCTCCCTCCTGGGGATGCAGCTCTTTGGGGGCAAGTTTAACTTTGATGAGATGCAGACCAGGAGGAGTACATTTGACAACTTCCCTCAGTCCCTCCTGACTGTGTTTCAGGTAAGGGCACGGGTGGTCCCCGTGGGGCTGGCTCGTTGTGTTCTCATGGGGCAAGACAGGTCCTGCAGCCTGACAGTCCCCAAGACAGGACATGTCCCTCACAGCTCCAGGAGCAGGGTGCCTGGCTGTGCTCCCAGCACAGGGTATTCCCTCCCAAAGTGGGAAACAAGGATAAAACCCGTGTGCTGCAAGGCCACCGGGTCTTCGCAGGGCAGGACAAGAGAACAGCCACTGCCACGTCCCAGGGCAGCACTTGGGTGCCAAAGCCCAACCCTGCTGCCGTCCTCCCCGTGCTGGGGAACAAATATCTGCTCATAGCACCACAGAAGGAATCCCGTGGCCTTTAAGCCCTCTGCAGTTTTGGGAGTGATCACCCAAGAGCATCAGAATCATGATTTCATTGGCATGTGAGGAGAAGGGAAATGGCCTGGAGGGCTGTGCCGAGGGCAGTGCTGGAGGCTGTGCAGCCTGTCTGAAACCACAGGCTCGTGGGAGGGAAATGCTTGCAGCAAGTGGGGAGACTCGAACAGAGTTGTCTAGGAGAGCCATTTGCCTTCAGCCATCATCTTCAAGGAGACACTGTTTGGGGTTTTTCACACTTTGAGCACAGGCCTTTGCATTTTCTTTGTTCTGTGGTTTGTTGTTTGGGTTTTTTTAATGTTCTAGATGGACACAGCCAGAGTCTCCATCAGCTCCATCCTGGGGGAGGGGGTGTTCTCTAGGACAGTGGATATCTTTGTGTTAATGGGGTTTTCAAATTCTCTGTGTGGTCTAACACTGTATCCCTTATTGGTGGGAATGTGTCATTTAGATCCTGACTGGGGAGGACTGGAATTCGGTGATGTATGATGGGATCATGGCTTATGGCGGCCCCTCTTTTCCAGGAATGTTGGTCTGTATTTACTTCATCATCCTCTTCATCTGTGGAAACTGTATCCTTTGATGCTACTCTTTTCTGCAAGAGGGGATGAATTAAAACCACTATTTACTTTGTTATGTCAGAAAATAGTGAATTTCTTACCTGACGATTTTGCCTTTTCGCTAGGTCTGAATTTTGGCTTTGCACTGCCAAAAGTTAAATCATTTGTTTAATTTTAGCTGGTGCTAAGGCATATAAACAGTTGTAAGAGCCAGCTACGTGCCAGTTCCACATGCTAGCTTTTATTTAGTATCTTCACATGTTTAGTGTTTTTATTCTTCATTCCCCTTAATTCTCTCATAGGTTTTTCTTTCCTGCCTTCTCCACAAACTAATCTCTGTGTGTTCCTACTGTACTCACTGCATATTTTTTACTTTAATTGCTTTTTCAGTAGTATATTCCATGTGCTTCCATCCAAGCCTTATGTGGAATAAAAACATGTATAATCTGCAGTATGCTATATACAAATGCTGTCATAGGAGTAACATATGTTTGACATAATTGATTCATGTGAGATCATATATTAATTCGTGTATAAACTAACAGAACCCGTGTTCCATTTCAGTCCCTGCAATCTGTGTGCTCTTCAAACAGAAAATTGTGCGCTCTGTTATCTTCCAGCCTGTGCTGGTCTTGAGTATCTTCAGTTCTCTCTGGCTCCAAGGTGAAGTGAGGGCACTGTACATACCCCAGGAGGCACAAAGCACATTGCATGATTAGGCTGTGAGTGTCTCTTCACAGGAATTTGAATATCACACAGAGCTGCCGCTCTGCTCCCCATCTCAGTTTGCTGCAAATTCGTCCATGTTTAGTTTCTGCTTCCCTAATAAATGACCCTCCTGTGTCAGAGGTGACATTTCCTTTTATACCAATGCTTCTATAAAGTCACCTCGTAGACTCAGCCCAGCTCTTCTGGCCTTTGCCCATAATTCAGATCTCTCAAACCCTGGTATTTGACGTTTCAGTTGACCTGCATGCCCTCACTTCAAAGTGAGGTGGTGCAATTCCACTTATCTGAAGGTCAAGGTAGGCAATCTGCCTGACAGCTAAAAAAAATCTGTACAACTTGGATCTCCTTGTGAAAACGTGAGCCAAATCTACATGCTGGCTGACTTTGGAGCCTTTAGACCTTGGAGCCCAGGGAGGGGGGGATGTCTGTGTGTCCAGAATAAGCCTTGAACAGGGTTTGCTTAAAAGTTATCATGGTATAATAAGACCTACACTCAAGAAATTTGTAAAATGACCTTATGGTCAGATTTGTAACATGAGATCTGGACACTGACTGGTAAGACAAGAAAACAGTTGTGATTCTTTGCTCTTCAGCTACATGGGCATGACTGGCCATGCATGGACTCTGCTGGGAGGTGGCAGAGTTGTCAGCTCAACCCTTCACTGTCCAGACTAAATTAACCTCGGAAATGCTCACAGAGTACTGTGCTTGCTGTCCATAAAATCCTCTCATGTAACCTAAACTTTCAGAAGATGCAGAGCATTCAGGGCTCCTCTTATGTTCAGTGGGATTCTCTGCACAAAGGGAGACACTCTTGGGAAACTGGAAACTAAAATGTAAATCCGGGCTTAGATGTTTTATGTGAGCCATTCTGTTGTGAAATTTTGAAAACCCACAAAGTGTGTTATCTGTGTGGAAGGAAGGTGTAGGTTTGTGCATGATGGATATGCAGTTGTGTGAAATGGAAGTTTGGAAAATCCAAGAGATCTGATGACAGGTTGCTAAAAATTTTCAATTAAGAAACCTTGGTGTAATCTTTTTCTGCTGTTTTCAAAGCCCATTTTCTTTAAGTAGCACACAAACAGATATCCTGCTGAATGTATTTTTGGCCATTGCTGTGGACAACCTTGCTGATGCTGAGAGTTTAACATCTGCCCAGAAAGAGGAGGAAGAGGAAAAAGAAAGGAAAAAGCTAGCTAGGTAAATCCATTTGTATACACCTATCTGCACACGTTCCTGTGAGTGTAATTACACACAGAATATATATATATATATAGATGTATATGATGCCTATACATGCACATGTGTATATGTAATATATATAACTTGTCTGTGTGTGTATAGATTATATATGTGATCAATGTGATTATAGATGGAATTATGTACATATAAATTTTTATGCAGAGGAATTCCAAGTGTAAGAAAAGAAAGTGTTGTGAGCTGGGAGTCCCCCCAGCTGCAGTGATGTGAGCAGAGGAAAGGAAGTCTGGGTTACTGATGAGCTTTCAGAGCATCAGCAGAGACTGAGTGTGAAATGGTGTCAATCCCATTTGGATCTCCCTACTATATTCCAATTGCTTTGGGCCACGAGGCATATTTTCTGTCATTCCCAGGATGAGATTTAGCAGCTTCTTTTTCTTTGGATGCCACATGCTGTTCTTGTCTTGCCAGTTCTTTTAGTGTTTCTGCAGACACGTAAGGGGCACAAGCTGGATGAGGAGCTTCTCTGTCACTCCCAGCTGCCAGCAGCGGGGAAGCCTCTCCTCACTGGTTATTTCTATTCACTGTCTTCCAGGCTGCTTGGAGGGCATCTCTTGTGCACATCTTTCTGCTTCATCCTGCACGCAACTCAGCAGATTTCCCTCACTCTAGGGGTGCAGTGAGGGGCAAAACTTTTGTAGGCAACGTAGTTGGAAGTTCACAAGATATGGGTTGAAAGTGGTCCATGGCTTTGTCATTGGGTGAACGAAGAGATCTCTGCTGACAGACCTAAAATACACATTTGCACAAACACACACAAACATGCCATTGGGTAAGCTTCAAAAGAAAGGACACTAAATAAAAGTAGATCAGAGCCTCTGCCTTTGCCTGCACATGAGGACAAGGTGGAGCCACTGGTATGGAAGCTGAACTCAGAATGGAGATGCCAGCCAGCTGATTGTTCTCGTGGTGTGTGCTGTGCTACATGAAGTTCCTGAAAGGGAAGCAGCTTTCCCGCTTTGTAACTCTTTGGTTTTTATCTTGTAAAATTGCTAGGACTGCTAGTCCCGAAAAGAAACAGGAGATGGAAAAAACAGCTGTGGAGGAAGAGACAAAGGAGGAGAAAATCGAGCTGAAATCGATCACTGCTGATGGAGAATCCCCGCCTGCTACCAAGGTAAGGTCTGCTGCCAGCCAGCGCTCTCTATGCAGTGATGGCACGAACAGCTTGGGTTTCTGAGGGAATGAAAACTCTCTGCTTTATCAGACAAAGGCTTTGATGCTTCTCCTTCCATTTCTGTCAGATCAATGTGGATGATTATCAGCCCAACGAAAACGAAGAAAAGAGCCCTTATCCCACAACAGAAGCACCAGGTATGCATCTCCTTCCTTGTACCCCTCACTCAGCAGAAGCTCCCGTTGCTAATGCACACAAAGCCACATTGTGGTAGCAGGTGTGCTGGAAATGCCTGCATGATGGGACAGGATGGTGTGCTTGCCTGTGTCTGCACAGGTGTGGACGTGGTCCTTTGCAGCCCCTAAACTGATCAGTCGTGTTCGATTTGCTTCTCTGTAAAGCTCTTTAATGGAAAACTCAGAGCTTTACAGAGAATCAAATCAAATTGTATAAAAATCTCCCTATTTGAAAATACACATATGGCACTGTTTTCAGTGTGCTTTTTCAGTACTCAGTGGTCAGGGGAGTCTCACAACAGATAGTCATGAAAGAGAAAGTGCTGAACGCCTTTTTGCACTATTTTCTAATCAAAAAGGACAGTGTGACATTAACATAACCCTAAAGGCATAAGATCTCAGCCTAGAATTTCGAGAAACAAGCTGTATCATTAGGCTGGTTTTCAAGTCAGGTGGGCCTAACTAACTTCATTCTCAGATACTTGAAAGATTGGTTGAAGAAATCTTAGAACTTTTGACAGTGTTCAAGAGATCCTGAATGGGGGGTGGGATTGGAGCTAGTCAGTTCAACTTCCATTCTTGGAAAAGTGCTGGAACAAAGGATTAAACAACCTATATGGCCACAAGATAAGGAGGTGACTAGCAGCCAACATAGGTTTGCCAGGAGCAAATCTCATCAAACCACACTTATTTTCTTCTAAAAGGGGCTGAAAACACTTGTAGACAGGAGAAAAGAAGTAGATGTCATATTCTTTCACTTTTCTAAGGCTTCTGACTGTCTCTTACAGTGCTCTCATAAGCTGACTAGAAAAATATGGTCTAGAGGATCGGGAGAGAAATGATCAGACCCTTTATGGGGAGAGCAGTGATAGCCTGAGTGAGTTTGTGCAACCCAAAAGCCTGTCTAGAGTTCAGTTCAGTTCATTGTTAATGACCTGAATGATGGAAGAGGCAATATGCTTATTACATTTGTAGATGACACAAAGCTAGGAAGGACAAGGAGCATGCTGGAGGGCAGCATTAGAATTCAAAGAGCTCCTGAGGTCCTGGATAAATGGTCTAAATAAAATTGAAAGTGCCAGGCTCTACACATAGACAGGAATAAACAATTGACAAATAAAGGATCTTAGGTGACAGCTAGTTAGGTAACAGTCCTTGAGAAAAGGATCTGCAGCTCATGATCACAAGCTCAACAGATGCCAGCAACAGTTTGCTGTCTTTGAAAAGGCAAGCAAGTAGTGAGATTTATAAACAGAGGAAGAATGACCCTTTTGTTCAGTTATGGGTTTGTTTTAACTGGTCAATGAAAGCTAATCAGAGCAAAGCAATTGTTTTACTGTGTTGACCATTGATAAGATCTCCACTAGAATATCATATCCCATTTTGGGTGCTCTGGTTAAGAGAAGTGGGGCTGGATTACAAGGAGTATAGAAGAGAATGGTGAAAACAATGCTAGTAGGTAGCAAAAACTAAGATTGAATGAACCTTGGTCATTTGATTTAGGAAAGGCAGGAGAAACATCTTCAAATATGTAAAAGACTTCTACAGGTAGGAGGAGAATGATCTCCACTATGAAGTAACAGATTTAAGATTCGCAGCAAAGAGAATTTTCTAATGGTGAGGCTGGAAAAGTTCACAGAGACGGCTGTGGAAGCCCAGCATTGCTGAATGTTGTTAAGGACAGGTCAGAAAAATATCTCCCAGAAAAGGATTAGATATAATAATTAATTGAACCTGGCTTGGCAGAGGCATGAACCAGAGGGCCTTTTGTGATCCTTCCCTGCTCTGCTCCTCCGTGTTTCTGTGATTATGTAACAGGCTATAATAGCCCATAAAACACTTTCTCTTCTATTCCATAATTCCTAATAAATAAATGTCTGATAATAGGTTGATTCGATAGGGTAAAAAAGAACACAAGAGCTCATTTTGAGTAGCTGGACAAGGGTTTCAGATGAGCAAAATGGAAAATTGTTCATTGCATTTGATTGTCAGTACAAGAAGTCCTCACGCATGCTGTACTTGTATTCTTCCATGTTTATAGACAATGTATCAGGAACAGGGTGTGGTTCTAACCCTGTGCAATCCTGTTTTACCACTGCCTGAGGCAGATCACTCTGGATTTAATCTTCCCATCACCTCTGTAGGCACAGGCACTTACTGGACACACATCCCCAGTTGCTAGGGGATTTGTGGGAGTCTTTAGCAAGAAGCACAAATTAAAACAGCTTGATACAGTTTTGTTTCTGTTTCTCAGCTGGCTTGGATTTGCAGACCATTACACTTTTTTCAAGTGAAGGAACAGTCACCTAAATGTCAATTTTAAGTCTACTGCTAATAGAATTGAGGTGTATTTACATTCTGTAGGTAGCTTAGAAATAATAGCTTACAAATAAATATATAACAAAAACTTACACCTACATTTTTTTTGTCCTGCAGCCACGCATAGAGTTAGAGTGAGGATAATTGAGTGAAAACACTCTTAATGCCTGCCATGGCGTGCCAGTCCCTGGCTGAACATACTTTTGAACACAACCTAAAATGTGAATGGATTATCAGGTTGCCTCCTGTCTCCTACTGGAAATGCAAAGGGACATCATCCTGGTCACTTGCCATTGCATGGCATTGATGCTTTTTCTAAACAGGCCTGTTCCCTGAATTGTTTATCAATTCTTTGTGAAGAGTGAAGATGATCTCTAACAGCTCACAAAATCCACATCCACATTCAGACTTCATGGAAGCCAACCATAAGGCTCAGATGCAGTAAAGTTTCGTAAACCCCTTATTAGATGAGATTTACCGCAGTCATCTGTTCCACTCTGCTGGGTAAAGCCCAGAAACAGCAAGGCACTCTCAGAGCTGATGGGACGGGTCACCTCTGCCTCGTGCAGTTGGTTTTGGAAAGCGAGGCCTCAAGGCTTCCCCCAGCACTAGCAAGCAAGAATTCCCCAATCCCCACGCATACACCTGTCCGGTTCCCTAGTGGACATCTGACCAGCCCAGAATCCTTCTGCTGGTTGCTGATCAGTCCGGCTGTGCTGCAGGAGATGCTGTGCAGCCACACCCAGCCCAGCTGGGAGCACCTTTTCCTGCAGCTTGAACATGGATCCATCTTCAGCTGTGCTCTAAGTGAAACATCCTGTTGCTTCTTAGATGCAGCCAGCTGGTTCTACCTATTTTCTGTTTATGATTTAAGCTGTCAGTGTCTGTGGCCTTCCCATGACTGTCCATCCTCTGAAAACATCATTCACCCTAATTCAGTGTTCAGAAACCGTTTGGATTGGTCACTTCATTTGTTTTTCCTAACAAGGCAGGGTCTTTCCTAACCTACCTTGCTCATTCTCTGCTTTGTTTCTGCTCCTTCAGCCAGTTTTCTCAATAACCCCTCCTGACTCTGCTTGCCACACAGTATTGTTCCTCGGCCCCACAACACTCGCAGCTCCTCGGATCACCTAGCCTCTTTTTCGGAAGGACAGACTGGTTCTCCCAGAGATTTGTGTACACCAGAAGGATTATTATGATGATATGTTTATTACAGGAAGACAGGGAGCTAGTCTTGCAGTCTAGTACAGAAATAGACAAAGAATTCAGAATGTCAAATGAAGGTAAAAGCTTGGGATGATTCATGGGAGCTTGAAGCAAAATAATGTCCTTATACGAGAGTTCTGGTCTTTGTACAGTAAAAAAAAACTCCCCATCATCGAGTTTCTCACTGATACTGCACTGTAGCCTGTTTGTGCTTGTCTCCACAGCCAAAGAACATTTGCTTCTACAAATGTGAGCAGCTGTGCTGCTTCTATACGGAGGTAGATAGCATGGGTGGTGACCTGGGATGAGGCTGTAATCACATTATTCTTCGTGAATCTGGCCCTCAATGTTTCCTTTCTTCTGTGCCCTAGACTCTGAGTGAAAAGTAGAACATTGTTCTTTATCTGTGGCTGAGGAACTGAATGTGTTTTTCAGTCTGAAGGTATTTGGTTCCCAGAGTCATTAATGTATTTCTTGCTGTATGGCAGACACGAGAAGAAGAGGAGAGGAACAACGTCCTTTATGGTCTTCATGGGGCTGATCCTTCTGCTGAGGGCTGATTTTCCAGAGGCATTGTTCCATGCCCATTTAAAAGTGTATTTTAAGCATTCCTCTGAGTAATAAAAGAAGAATGATCTCACATTGAAGGCACAGAGCAGGGACCCAGAATACTCTTCTTAAGTAAGAGTTTCAAATATCCCACATAATCCCGGGAGTTGGTTTTCTGGCCTGTTAAAGAATAAAAAGAATTTGCTTACCTAGCTCTTAGCCTACTCTGAAATCTATAGATAAAAGGTGCAAGTGCAAAATATGGTTATATTACATAAACATGAGTATTAACGTTAACACCTATTTTACAAGTCCTATGCAAAAAAAGTACTTCTGAAAGATGGTTCTTTAACTAATAAAGCCTGTAGAAAGAGTATTATGAAGTATATTACACAGAAAATTGAGCTGTTGAAAACCAGACTGACTTAAAAAGTACAAACTCTATGTACCAGCTCAAACATTTATGCAAAGATCTATCAAGCGAATTTGAGCTGAACTCTTGGTACTGGAAGTGTAAAGAAAGAATCCTATTTGCATGTAATGATGGCATGCATTCAAAAAGGGCATTTTTCTCCTCTCTCTGATATCTAGATCAGGATCTGTGCTGATTCATCTGTTCTTTCTGATGTGTCCTGTAACCAGATCAAGCACAGTACCTCACCCTAAAGGAACACCATTCCAGGAACTTATCTCTCTTTATGGACTCAAGATGAACCTTTCAATTAGTTTCCTCCTTTGCAGAGCCTGGAAGATGAATCAGTTTTATCTAACTTGTCAGGCTCCTTTCTTAAAGTTTTTTTTCCTGTCTTGTTGATTAAGTGAAAGGATTGGGATCTTTGAAATAGCAAAATCCTATCATGTCATTTACAAAACAACATCTGACTTCAGCAGGTAGAAGAAATCCTCAAAGGTGGAAGCTTCTCTTTCACGTAGCACTTAGCCTTCATCTCTCATTTTCTATCTTGGGGTTGCTCACTGATCTGCCTGGAGATGTTCTCCACAGGTATCAGGTTCAAGAGTCTCAGCCTCATTCCCATCTTTCTAATCTTCCCCTCACTAAATTTTAGATGGGGACAATTTTAAGACTTTCTGATCAGTGCGAGGCGATGTGCATGTGCTCACTGTTTGTTCTGGGGCACACATGTGCTCATCCAGACATGGTTCCAGATGTGGCAGCAGCTCCGTGGAGATCCTCACAAATAGAGAAAAACAATCTTGATGAACTCGAGGACTGGTCAGAATAAAAAAAAATGCCCTTCAGTAAGGATGATGTCTAAGTGCCCCTTTTGGGGTCAGTCAGCAGCAGAAGTGCAGAGGGGGGAGTGACAGGCCAGACTGTTGCCCTGTGGTAAATAATCTGTGCTCTGTGCATATCAGACACTGATGGCAAATTAATGCCAAAGTACAATGAAAAGTCTCCATGAAGGACATTTAACAGGAAGATAGTATTACAAGATATAAGAAGTAATCTAGCCCTCCTCTGCAGCAGCAAAACCTCAGCTGCAGGTTAATCCTGCAGATAATCTGGAAGCAAGAAGCAAGAGTGATCAGGGACCTGGGGAACACAGCACCTCAAGAAAGGCTGCTGCTGTTTTGCTTAGGAACCAGATATTCTCCCAGAGGCATAATAGTGGTCCTCAAGTATGCAAAAGCTTTCTGCGAGAGGAAGGCGATTTTTAATTTTCTGTGTCCATGGAAAATAAGAAAACAGAAAATGGATCTAGACCACAGCAAGAAAGATTCAAATGAGTCATTAGAAGTAGCCTTTTTGTTTGTTTTTTGCAGAAGGGACTGTGAAGCATCTGAGGAGAGTGTTGTGGGAATATTGTGGGTTTACCAGCACTAATGGTTTTACAGAGAGACGAGATCAATGTCTGCCAGAGTGAGCACTGGGTAAAGGGCGCTGCCACAAAGGAAGGAAGGGCAAGGAACCTCAAGCTTTCAGCATCCTGTTTTAATGGTCCTTAGTTTTTAGCTCTCATTATGACAGAGACAAATGCCCCAGCACTTCAGAATGGGTTGTGTTGTGCATTAAAAGACAAAAATGCTTCTTGCAGCAGAGGAAGATGAGGAAGAACCTGAGATGCCTGTTGGCCCTCGACCTCGCCCGATGTCTGAGCTGCACCTCAAGGAAAAGGCTGTGCCCATGCCTGATGCCAGTGCTTTTTTCATCTTCAGTCCTAACAACAGGTATTTAAGAGATTGGTTAGGCAGAAGAAGGAGGTGAAGAGCAGGTACCCCTTTCACGTTGGGCCCCAATAGTTATGAGGTGCAGAGCTCCCTTTCAGCAGTTCATACCGGGGGCTCCTTTGGCCCTATCTCCTTTAAGGCACGAAATCCTCATGAAACCACAACTGCAGGGAATGCCATGAAAATATTCAATGGGAGCTCATGGCATGTGCAAGGCTGATTGAAGAGACAAGTCATGAAAGCTTCAGAAATAAGGGAGGCAGAGGCGAGTCAGTAGTTGGAATTCCCCATCCTATTCAGGTCCAAATTTCAGGAGAGCCATCATGCCATCAGTCAAGTGGGAGGTAGCAGCTTCCTGTCCTAAGGGCTGCTCAAAATCCACTCCCAGCAGGGAGTTCATGTGTCTCTGCTCATTGCTGCACGTCAAGAATGAGCAGAAAAGAAGAAATGAGACGAGGAGGAGGAGAGTCCATAGCTCTGAAGGGAGCCTGGGGAGAGCAATTCTTCTCTCACTCTTTTCCCACGGGCTCCTGCAGTGCAGCTTCACATTGTCACACCTGCCTGTCCAAAACAGACATGCAGGACCTGTGGGTGGGTGCAGGGCTGGTAGGACACACGTGAGCTTGTCTTTGCAAGGGTGGAGCAGTGAGCTCACTGCCCAATGGTCTGTGCAGCACGGTGCATTCCCATGTCTCCCCTAAGGCCTCAGCCTCCAAACGCAGCCCCAGAGGAAGGCAGGGCTGTAGCTGCACTGCTGAATTCAGAGCCAGCTTTCTCCCAGCAGAGCTTGTGCCACTCCTCCTTGGGGATGTGTAACACGGAGGGACTGAGGATGGCTGTACTCATGGACTGTAATGCTAGCTGTGCCACCCACCCCGTCACTTGTAGAACTAAATTAACCTCTGCAGTAGTCCGTAAAATTGCTATAATAGGGACTTGGAGCCCTAACAGCCAAGAGTAGAGCTAAATAGATTAATGAAGTGCCTGTAGAGTTGTGCACAGGGCTATTATGGGGTTTAACCCCTCACATCCTGCCACCAACATATGGAAGGTGGTGTAATGGTCTCCATTAAACAAGTTTGATGGGAGACTGCTGCTTCTTTACCTGCTGGTTTCCCACTGAGACCACCAAGTGGGCTTATGTTCAGCACACAGCCTGCATGGCACGATGTCTCTCAGAAGTCGTTTGCTGATGCCAGCCTGCCCTATATCCATTTGGCCAGGCCTGTACCCTGTTAGCAAGGTAAATCCCCCATAGCTCCTGTTAAGTGACACTCCAGTCCCAGCTCAGAAGGACCCTGGCACCCTGAAGCCTGTTTCTGCTGCTTTCCTCCTAAATGAATCAGGAATGGTTCCATAAATGAAAGCAAGGGATGTAGTTCTGGGCTGGTTTCAGACCACATGGAAATCACAAAAAGCTCTGTCAGGAGGGAGTGGCTGTTCTCCATCCAAACACACCGAGCGTGAGTCCTGCGCGATGTGGAGAGCCAGCATTGCCCTGCACAGGTTCTCCCCGTGCTGGGACAGAGGGAAGGGGCTCTGCAGGGCAATCCTCTGGTCCTGCTGGCAGAAGAGGAGGGGGGAAATATTCCCCAGGTCTTGGTGTTCTTTGAGAGATAAAGTCATGCCTCTCCTCTCTCTTGCAGGTTTCGTGTCCACTGCCATCGCATCGTTAACGATAACATTTTCACCAACCTGATCCTATTTTTCATCTTGCTCAGCAGCATCTCCCTGGCAGCTGAGGACCCCGTGCGACACCTCTCCTTTAGGAACCAAGTATGCTTCACATCCTCCTTCCCTCGCGGGGTATTGCAAGTGCGGTGTAAGCAGATCATGAGTTGAAGCCAGGAAAGGCAGAAAAGGCTGCACCAGAGGCTTTGGGAGTGCCTGTCTTCCATGATTTCTGCCTTTTGTGGGCTGTGTGTGAAATCATTAGGTTTTGCAGGAAACATGAGTCAGTGCAGGATTTGGCCTCCAGTTCACTTCAGAAGCGTGTGCAGGGAAAGGAAGAACAGGAGGCTGAAGCAAAATTATTCTTCCCTGGGATTAAAGCATTAGAAATGAGCTGTAAAAACATTGATTGGGATATAGATAATTCAATTTTGAGGGATTTTCGGGTTCCCATTGGACCTTTTGTTCTGCTGCCACATGCTGTCTCTTGAACTAAAAAGCCTGGGGCCTGATTTTCATTTTATTCTCACTGGTGTAAATCTGGAGTAACACTCTTGAGTTTGATGCAGTCACTCTGGGGGAAATTGATGTCATCAAGGTTAGAATCAGACTATTGGAACACAGGCTGCAAAGCTATCATCAAATTTGAGATGACCCTCAAAAAATATGCTGTACTCCTCTCCTTACCTGCCTGAGGGGAGAAGAGGAATGTATTCAGCACAGAGATACATTCTCACCCTCTTTCCTGGCCATTTCTGTTTGCCTTTTGAAATGTTCAGTGCTCCCTTAACTTTGCCAGTGGTTATTTCCATTAGTCAGGGACCATTGCAGAAAAATGAAGAGTCAGCAGACATATGCAAGACCTCTGATTTCTGGTGTCTGCAGTGGCATTTTGGTGCCTTGATGCCTGAAGAGTTTGCTGGGATTGAAGAGTGGGATGGTTTTTTCTAGTTTAATAATAAAACCTTAATTTAATGCTCCCTGAAATATCCTGGCCTGAGCATGCATTTGAACACATATGTGCATGCAGAGAAGGTGTTAATGGAAGTTTATTCCTGAGCATATCTCCGAGCGGCTTTGCATTTTGTCCTGAAGGAGGATGCTAAATAATCCAGTCAAACCTGTGCCACCAATAACCCACTTGTGCACAAATGAGGGTGCCCACTACGTAGGGATAACTGAATGCCAAAATGTATTAGTGCTGCAGCGTGTCAGCTGGCAGATGGGCTCCTGACATGCCACAGAAACTGTTGCAGAGTCTGTAGCAGAGAGATTTAAACGAGAGGGGAAAAAAAAAAGAGTCAGAGCTGGTTGTCCTGGATTAAAGAGCTGAAGGTTTGAGGCAAAGCATTGTTTTGTGTATTTGAAGCCACTGGTGCTGCATGAAAACGTGTGTTTAATTTTTGCAGGTACAGATGTTTAGAATGTGTCACACAAGGGGACACTGACGAGATGTGTGGGTTGCAAACGTGGCCTGCCTTTGCACTGTGACAGTAGAACAGTAGGATCGTGTCCTCCCCTGTGCCCACACGGAGGCCTGGGAGGAAAAGGAAGAAAGCAAGCTGAAAGCAAGCTGAAAGCAAGCTGAAAGCAAAGCTGCCTCTGCCTTCACTCAGCACGAGCCTGTGCACAAGGACTCGTGCAGACTGGGGATGCTGCTGGCACAGACTATCCCAGAGCAGGGAGACAGGAGCAGAGAGCCCAGCAAGGGCTACTGAAGAGGCTTGGGCTCTGCTTCTTTCCTGGGGCAGGCTGTGTCTTTCTCGTGTCACACAGGGCTCAGGCAGTGTTTGGAAGTGCCAGCCCAGTCTGATCAAACAGCCTTTGAAGTCCAAGCAAGTCCTAAGACTGTGCTCACAATATTCTCCCATTTGCACCTTGGCAAGCTGCTCCTTCATTTTAATATATTCCAGACCAAGTTCATGTTTAGATAATAATAAATAGCTGATAAATGGAGCTGCCTGCACAGGTGGGGCCGTGACCATTTTCATTAGGCATGAATTCATCTGTGAGGGGCATCTACGCTAGCTGCAGCTTTGGGGCCAGATTCACCAGTGTGTTCTAGCTCCTGCACAGCACTCTGGTGAGGTAAAGCAGCCACAGGTACGGCTTAATCATTCATTTTAATCAAGTTTACAGCTTCTTTATGTTGGTGGAGTCATGCAAAGCAGCCAGAGAGTACCCATGAGTCTGGCCCGTTGGTTATAAAATTATTCCATTGATAAAATAATAAATGTCAGGACTTAAAAAGTAGCAGGGCAAAAGGATATTTCCAGTTATAATGTATGTAAATTAATATAGGTTGAAATTGAGATCTGTCCCCCTTGAAGTGGCCCTTTTTTAATTCTCTAGGCTGCAAAAATTGATAGAGCCCAAGACAGCCTTGAGAAGAATTTGGGATTAAAAATTGAGCAGTGACCTGAAGACTTTTGAGTTATATGGTAGCAGTAAGTGATACATCCCCCCATCTGACGTGCAGTGTCTGCAAATCAGTACAGATTTGGATTATGCTCAAATAGTACAAAGTGAAATAACCCTGGAACTTGCAGTAGCAGCCCCACTGCACACCAAGCTCTAAGAATTTAGCCACTTATAAATCTGAGTGAGGATACAGGCACTAAGATACAATAAACGCCTGTGGGACAGGAGAAGGCAGTTTCTTGTTTTATGTTTATTAGTGTTTTAGCAGCAAAGGTCTGAATTTCACAAATTATCAGTTTCCTACAGCTTCCATATATTGGCCTTCTGGTTTAGAACTTGATTATGGTGAAACAGCAGTCAGCCATGGGCGTGATGCTTTTGATATTCAACATTTGTAGTGTAGACAGCACTAAAGTGGCTTGGGATGTTGAAATATATTGGAAGCAAAGAGAGTTCAATTCTGGCCCCATAAGTCAAGGAGAAAGTTCCCGTTTACTGTGGGATGCCAACTGACTGGCAGTGAAGGACATTCCTGTCCTTGGTGCCGCCACTTTGAAAGCCCCTCTACACTTCCAGGTGGTTCTCACTGCCTCCTGTGACGCCCCAGGGGCGCTGCCTGTGGTCTGCTGTGCATGCCATGGGTACCTCCACCACCAGGTGTGGGTTCCTGGGAATGGTGAGCATTTCAGCTGGCTTGTTATTCAGGATGCAAATAGAAAGATGCGAGATCTGAGTTAGGCACCTTTAGCAAATGACCAAATTCTGGTTGCAATACAAGTGCTGGGATTCTGTTCAATTGGCAGAGTCTTTGTTATTCATCCTAATCCAGAGCAATTCAGGACAGAGGAAAAAAAGAATAGCTAGAGTATGAATCTGCAGTTTGCTTTTCTTCCTTTGAGAGAGGCACAGGACAAGACTGAATGGAAGCTAATAAGAAGGAATCTCATGTTTTCCACTGAGAGACCAGGCATTCTTT
Organism: Lycocorax pyrrhopterus obiensis; assembly: GCA_014706295.1. Classification (NCBI taxonomy): domain Eukaryota; kingdom Metazoa; phylum Chordata; class Aves; order Passeriformes; family Paradisaeidae; genus Lycocorax; species Lycocorax pyrrhopterus. Next base: position 72,415,757 of record JACSVZ010000015.1, on the reverse strand, counting down.
GTGTTCCCAGTTTGGAATCCTGTTTGAGAAAACCCTTGAATGTTCTTTATGAGATTTAAAAAAAAAAAAAATCCTACAGCAACCAAAAAGTTATTTTGCCTCTATAATGCTCATGGGATGGTAACCAGGAAAGATTTCATGCAATGTGCTTCTTGTCCTCTGTGCCAGGACCTTCACTGCATTCAACAGGACATTGTTACAGAGCCATTCCCTATAGAGTCGTCCCCTTTCCCTTGTGAAAAGAACATATGTATTTAATTTTGAACTGTGATTTCCCAGTCAAGTGATCAGTCACTGATCTACCCTCCCCACTCCTATCCCCTTTTGTTTTTACAGATTCTCTTTTATTTTGATATAGTTTTTACTGTCATTTTCACCATTGAAATTGCTCTGAAGGTAAAGTGCCCATCTTCTCTACCATTACTTGCTCACAAGCTTTCTAGTTTTCTGCCAGTCTCTGTTGCTAACACACACGCCTGTTTGTTCCTGGGTCACGCTCAGTACCACTAACCCAATTGTGCTTATTTTTCAGATCCTAGGCAATGCAGACTATGTCTTCACTAGTATCTTTACATTAGAAATTATTCTTAAGGTAACCAATCTGAGAAATACACTTGTTTTCTTCTTTTCTTTCTCCTTCTTTCTCTTTCTTTCTTTCGCTCTTTTGCTCTTTTTCTCTCTCTCTCTCTTTTTTTTTGTTTTTTAACCCCATTATTATCTCTACACCAAGGGTTGTTTTTCTTTTGATTTTGATGTTTTGGTAGTTGCTTAAAAAGTCTCCTGGGAAATTTTGATATTCAAACTTTTAATTGAGGGCCTATAGCAAAACAACGCTTTTTAGGGGAATTGCAACGAAAGGATGTTGGGAAATGTAAGAGAGGACCAAGAAAAAGGCCATTCCCTCATAAATTTCTCCCTCTACCCTGGCCAGTCTTTCCAAAACAGGATTTTTCTGCTGTGCAAGAAACTCTGAATACACACACCTCTTACACAGGCTGCACCCAAAGAGAAGGTCTTTGTTCTGCAGAAACCAGCCCAAAGGGTGCCTGATGACTTCTGTGAGCTTACAGGGTGCACAGCCAAGTAGGAGGCAGGGAGCACAGTGCAAAACTCACTTTTTAGGGGTAGAGAGAGAAGCAAGAGCACAAACCACTGAAACACCAAGGACAGTAGCTGCCAATGAGAATTGCTGCACCAAAACCCAGCTTCCCATTTCCCAGGAATGCGCTCCGTACCAAGGGGAATGCGCAGGAGAATGGTTTAGCTTGGAAGAAAATAAAAATAGGCTGCCTTGTTCTTAACTCTAATTTTCCCAAATTGGTAGGCTAATAATTTAAATAACAGTAATTGAGCAAAGTTCTGGCTTTCTAAATGCTAGGTTCACTTGGCAGCTGGGTTTTTTTTCTCAGCAAGCTAGTTCTAAGTGCTGGCAGGCACTGCCTTAGAGCTGCTCAAATTTTGCAGCTCAAGACCCTAATAACAGTATCTACATGGAAGGCTGGCAAGCAGGGTGGCCCCTGCATATTTTTGTAGAGAAATGTGCTTTTTTTGATATGCCTTGAAATTACCAAAGCCATAATGTTCTCCAGGGAGACGTACACATTAAGCCTGTGTGCAGTTTGCATCTGTGTTTACACAACAAATCTGAACGTGCACAGAGCACATGGCAGATCCAAAAGGCCTGTCAAGAAAAGCAAAACATCCCAACAGCAACATTTAAAAATGAAAGGATAGTTCAAGGCACCTGTGTGGACTCACTAATTCTGCTCCCTCTGAAGGAAGTGGTAACTCTCCTAGTGACTTCAGTGGAAGCAGAGCTTAACCCAGCCCCTTGGCACATGGCTCTGCTCTTATCAGGGGAGTACCTGCAGGGAACCTGAGCCTTCCCAAGGTCCTCCTGTCAGCTTCAGTGATTTATGACAACATCCCCAGACATTCTCTAAGTTCAGGTGGGAGAACAGTGCAAGGACCCTACGTTTAAGTCACAAATAGCTTGGTTTCTCAGTGCATGTTTCTCTGCTGCCTTGCACTGAGCACAATGTTTTGCAGAAAGGCAAAGTTAATGTAAATGTAATGTAAAAAATAAAAAGAATGAGTGGCCGTGGGATGTTCAAGGCTGCAGAGAAACAAGCTTTGTGTGCCCTCATGTTGGTGATAACAACACCTGCATTCTGGTCAATGTGGGCAAGGTGGCTGCCAAGGTTTTTTAACTGGCATCCTAAAAGGCTGTAACTTGTTTAATGCCCCAGATAGGAGGCAAACATAGATTATACACTCTCTGGAAGTCTCTTCTGAGATAACAAAATCTCTCAACAGGCTTGAGAGAACCACAGTTTGCACAGAACTTAAACTCAGCAGAGCTTCCCCTCCTGATTTCAATGGTGTCTTTCTTTCAAGTTTGCCATACAAAATCTAACCAGTAAAGGGAATCTTTACCACCTTTGTTATGGCAAGAACCCCTCCTCCCTTCCCCAGCTGAATGTGTTTATAAGTATAAATTCTAAGCCAAGACCAGAGTTTATACTTCCTCCCCCTCTAATTTCTGTCTGATTGATAGTCAGTTCCCTGATGTCATCGATGTTTGGTGAAGAAAATAATCTGATATACCATGTGCCCTTCCACCCTGCTCTGAATAGAGTTGTCACGGGGAACCTCCAGCCAATATGCCACCCTGAGCTACTGGTAGGAGCCAGAAAACTCCAGTTTGACTTTCCAGTTCCCACTTGTCAGCTGGGAGTCTGGCTACAGCTCATCACTGAGCAACAGCCTCATGGTGTCTGCCTCGGGTCACTTGAGACACCTAACTTAGATGAGATTCAGAGGACCAGACTTAGAAGGCTGTATTCCTGGATGGGAATGAGAATTCCTAAGGAAGGAACATTAGCAGTTGTGGGGATGGGGTTTCTTCAAAGCAGCTGCATTAGATCACTCACCGAGTCTAAGGTAGGTGGTACAAATACCCCATCACCTCACCCTCTTTAACCGTGCCAGGCTCATTGAGTCACATTCTGTAACAGAGCTCAGTCTAAACTTTTCTGTTTACACTGTCACTTAATCCAGCTCTGGAGCTGTGACATCAAAGCCAGCAGGTATTCAATACCCTTCATACCCAGGCGGGGCAGAGCCTCCCTTGCAAAACATTTAACTATTTTCCCTCCCTCCGCCTGGTTAATCATAATGATTACCTCCACAAAGAAGTTACTCTGTTTCAAGGAATATAGCCTTGGGCTTTGTCAGGAAAACTAAGGGGAAAATGCAACTGCATCTAGAGTAAAAATGAATGAAGATGGATAGGAAAAGGGATATGGGATTGAGCTGAACAGAAGGAGCAAGCTGAAGAGAACAGTAATTTCTCCTGTTGTTTCAGTTCAGCTCTAAAGCATCAAATCCTGAGGGATTATGGTTTTCCTTCACAAAGGGAAGAGTGATCAACTGTCCACTGCAGCTGGTCTAAGTACTGAAAAGAATTAAAGAGCTCATTTTATTTTATATTTTTTATTCAATTTTGATAAAGGGGCCTTTATATGATACAAGTGTCCTCTGTCACTGAAGAAAAAGGGAAAAGCATATGATTGCAAAGAGTAGTTTTTGCAAACAGTCATTCTGCTGCTTTGCTAATTCTAAATGTTATTTACTCAGTGCACTCCAAGTGCATATTTCCCTTGCTTTCTTTATTTAGGCCTTTCATAATTATCTTACTGTCTTTTTCACTCTCTTTTCTTTCCATGGGGACTCAACTCCTTTGGGGTCTGGGGGTAAACTGTCTGCCGTGTTAGAAATACTGCCCCCTCCCCAGTTTTACGCTCTGAGCATCACCAGGTGGGTTTGGTTCCTGAGCAGCTGCTGATGGCAAAGTGTGTTTGTGTCTCCGTGTGCCTCCCTGCAGATGACCGCATATGGGGCTTTCCTCCACAAGGGCTCCTTCTGCAGGAACTATTTCAACATCTTAGACCTGCTGGTGGTCAGCGTTTCTCTCATCTCCTTTGGGATCCAGTGAGTGAGCTATTTCCAGCTGGCCGGTTTTGGGGGCGGTTGTAGGGCTGGGCTGGGAGGGATGGCTCAGGCTCGTTGTCTTATCTGGGTAAGATTGTTCTCATGAGCCTGTTGAGGTCTTCATGAGGTGTTTTTCTCAGATGATCCACCACCATTAAAATTCAGCCTCAAGAAAGGAGGTAGTTACTGGGAAATGCGACACTGGTGACCTGGAAGGGGGAATCTTTCTGAAAGAGCAAATGGGAACAAAGAATGGGTGTATTGAGAATCACAACACTTAGCTTTGTTCCAAGGCCTTTGTTTCAGTTCAGGACAGTTCAGTGACTTATGGTTCCCTCCTAGACCTCTCATAACCTCTTTGGAAAATCGGGGTGATAATGTTTTCCTACTTCCTAAGATGTTGTGAGTCTTAGTCAATGGAAAGCCATCAAGGACTTGAAGAGTTTTGTGAGACTCTTCAGGGTGGTGGTGCCTGTTCTGTTTCTGTGATGCTGTTTTCCTTTGGTTCATCTGTTAATTTGCTTAATAGGTTTACAGATTTACCCGACTATGTGTCGGGTAGGAAGTTTCCTAATTAGTTTCACATCAGATAAGAAACAAGCTCCCAGCTGTTACCACTACAGGTTAGCAGCTCACACATGGTGCACCCTAAGTCAAGCAGGAGAATTTGTAAGGTCCACTGGGCTTTCAGTCAAGGTCTTAAGAATGGCATAGTTCTTGTTTTGACCTGCTGTTTCTTTCTTACAGACCTAATTCAGACTCTTGGTATGTCAACAATTAGAAACTGTTCCCAAAATCAGTAGGAGAATATGATGTCATTGAGCATGAGGAAGATTCTCAGTCAGGGTTTCAGTTTTGGAAGGTGCAGAGAGCTCTGCTGCAGTAGATAGTTGTGTTCAGTACTTAAAAGTGAGCACAGAAGTCATCCTCATCAATTCAGTGGGAGTTTTCACATCCTTAAATTTATGTACACACTTAAATGATTTGTGGGTTTAGGGGCCAAACACACTGTAGGATCAAACTCCGAGTGGATAATATACCTTTAATGCTGGAGTCTCCTGGACTTTTCACTCTTCTATGAACATTTCAATGGAGAGCTTCTTTGAGCCTTACGTGAAAATGCCTTGGTAACGACTCCATCTTGGCACAATTCCCATATCATGGATACCTACAGAGTCCGTTTGCCCCGCTCTAGAAATATACCTTGCCCACATTCCATTCCCCCTTCATTAATCCGGCAGAGATGATGAAAGCTGGAACAAGAAGCAAGACCTCTGAAGATAACATCAGAGATTGGTTTCCTTACCCCTGAAGTGCCATGGCAAAGAGTTGACTGAACACCTGAGGCAGTCTAAGGCTGTGCAGAATTTCAAAGACCTGCCCTTGCAGCACACTCCCCGCGTTGCTGTATCGCTCAAACCTTCCAACGCTTTCTTCCAGGTCCAGTGCCATTAATGTGGTGAAGATCCTGCGTGTTCTGCGGGTCCTTAGGCCACTGAGGGCCATCAACAGAGCCAAAGGACTAAAGGTTAGATAAGTCCCAGTGCATTCTATAAACTATAAATTCAGGTTATTTCGGGCTACATGGACTTTTGCAGTGGTTCAAGTAATGTTTCAGCAGAATCACAGTATGGTTGAGGTTGGAAGGGACCTGCTCAAGCAGGGTCACTTAAAGCAGGTTGCTCAGGCTTTAGAGTACCTCCAAGGAGAGAAACTCCACAACCTCTCTGGACAACGTGTTCCGATGCTCAGTCACCCTGACAGTAAAAGTGTTTCTCAATGTTCAGATGAACATCACTGAGAAAGATACTACTCTGTGTCAGTTTGTGCCTGTTGTCCTGTCAGTGGGAACCACTGAAAAGAGCCTGGCTCTGCCTCCTCTGCATCCTCCCTTCAGCTATTTATACACATTGACCAGGTTCCCCTGAGCCTCCTCTTAGATGAACAGACCCAGCTCTCTCAGCCTTTTCTCCCAGGACACAGGCTTCAATCCCTTAAGTCATCTTTGTGGCTCTTTGCTGGACTTCCCCCAGTATGTCCATGGTCCTCTTGTACTAAGGAGCCAGAACTGGACCCAGTACAACAGGCACAGTCTCACCAGTGCTGAGTAAAGAGGAGGAATCACCTCCTTTGGCTTGCTAAAAGCTCTTTGTCTAATGCAGCCCAGGATGCCACTTGCCATCTTTGTCGTGAGGGCTCATATTCAACTTCGTGTCCACCACGATTGCCAGGTCCTTTTCTGACAAGCTGCTTTTGAGCTGAGTGGCCCCATCAGCACAGAGGTGAAATTTTGTGGTTTTCTAGGGTTACAGACAGGCCCACAACCCTAAACACAACCTTTCTGTATTAGATAAACTGCTTCCTACGTGCTGGTGGGTGCCCAGCTATGTGGGAAGTCTCAGAGAGCTGAGTTCTGGTATTTTCCTGTCCCTTTCTGCCTGCTTCTAAAAGTACAGCAAGGAATGAAATAAGTTGGTCCCGTTTCCTGAGACATTGCTTGGGTAATGGGTGTTAGATAAATAATTTTTTCTTATTATTTGCAGTTTTATTCTTGGGCTTCTCCCTCAGCCAGAACTGTTGAGAACAATCCTACAAGTGACTTTTGTTCCTCTCTCCCACTTGCAGCATGTGGTCCAGTGTGTGTTTGTGGCCATCCGAACCATCGGGAACATTGTGATTGTCACCACTCTGCTGCAGTTCATGTTTGCCTGCATTGGAGTTCAGCTGTTTAAGGTAAAACCACCGGACCCATTCATTCACCCATTGCACTGAGCTGTATTAAGGGATGGGAAGAAAAACAGCATGAAAAGCCTGAGGAAGGGAAAATGGAGTCTTTTGTGTTTGAAAGGCAAGACATTTGGGGCACTGTCAGTGTTACCTGGGCTTCTGCTACCAGCAGCTCTCCAAAACTGAGCCAGGCATGTGCAGAGCTCCCGCCCATCACCCGTGATCATAAGAAATCATCAGTAATGTCATTCTTCCCTAAACAGCTTGACATTGGCACAGCATGGCCCCAGGAAGGTGAAGGGGGCTGTTCAAAAGGATTGGTCCTTGCAGGCTGTGTACCTCCCAGCCTGCAGAGGAAGAGGCATGCCAGACAATCATGGGGGGTTGTTCATGCACTTCTTTACGTCTGCTTTTATCTCCGTGCTTTTCCCCACCCTCCTGGCAACAAGTGTTCAGGACATGCACAGAAAAGTACTGTGCAAGCAGACAGAAGCCTGTGCTCTGTGCTACCCACATCCAGGCAACCCTCAAGCCAGTTTGCTTACATCCACCTGCAAAAGGCCATGCAAACACACAGCTGGCTAACCAAGGGGTAAATGTAGACACCCTGCTAGACGACCTGCCCTAACCCTTGCGCTGTCAGAAATGGACGCTTCATTCCTCTCTCTTCCTTTCCAAGGGCAAGCTGTACAGCTGCACTGACAGCTCCAAGCAGACAGAAGCAGAATGCAGGTGGGTCTGACCTTTTCCAACCCCTCCCCTTCCTTCGCTGGCCGCCCGCTCGCAGCGCCTCGCGCCGGCAGTGCAGGTCTGCCACGTTCTGTCTCCGCTCTCCACCCACAGAGGGTACTACATCACCTACAAGGATGGGGAGGTCAGCCAGCCCATGATACAGCCCCGCAGCTGGGAGAACAGCAAGTTCGACTTCGACAACGTCCTGACTGCCATGATGGCCCTCTTCACCGTCTCGACCTTTGAGGGCTGGCCAGAGTGAGTGCTTCTTGGACCAGTGCAACACTAGCAATGTCCTCATTCATTTCAAAAGAGAAAATTCAAAGGCAGAGCATAGTCTTTCCCTTTCTAAGTATTTAAATAAGTCTAGAGCTTTAAATATAGCAATAGTAGCAGCAGTCACTGTAGTATTATGTACTCTGTAAATTCCTCAGGGCCTGCAGGAATTTCTGTCCCTGTACTGGTAAACGGTGCAAAGCACTGTCTCTAGTTCTTAAAAGATGATTTCCAGTAGTAGCAGTGATATCAATATTTGTTACAATTATTATGTGTATAAATGAATATAAAATGGATATCAGGTCCTTTCCAGTATTGCCACGTTTCAGGTTCCCCCATTTAAACTCAGTTCCCAACAACTCTGTTGGGACTCTCCTGTCTTTCGTTAACTGAAGAGCATGATTTTGTTCAACTATGAAAACATTTCACCCCTGAACAGGTTCAAATGTGTAAAATTAGTGAGAGCCAGATCTTCTCTTTTGCAAGTGTTTGCACTCAGATCAGCACAAGTCTGCACCTCTCCAAGTGAATTAATTTTGACACCAGTAGAAGAAAATGACAAAGTTAAACTTTATAACATCACCTATAAGGCCTCAAGGCAGTTGCAGATTTTCTCTGCATTTGGCTCCTGTTTGCTTTCAGGTTGCTGTATAGGTCCATTGATTCCCACATGGAGGATGTGGGACCCATCTATAATCACAGGGTTGAGATCTCCATCTTCTTTATTATCTACATCATCATCATTGCTTTCTTCATGATGAACATCTTCGTTGGTTTCGTCATCGTCACATTTCAGGAACAAGGAGAGCAAGAGTACAAGAACTGTGAGCTGGACAAAAACCAGGTAATTTACAACACCTTGCTGTCATTAAAGGTAGAAAATGCTTTGGGAATGAGCTTTTAATAGATAAATGCACACAAAGAGGAATATGTGAAGCTTGCCAACAAGATAAAACTGTAAGCTGGCTTTGCCGACATCTTTCAGGAGTCAGGTAGAAAAAAATCTTGGTGTAAGATTTTCTCAAGGGACAACAATTACTTAAAAATGTTTGCCGTACCACTTGTTTCACCAAGATTAGATCAGCACAACAGCACTGCCTGGCCAAGGTAAATGGCCAAAGTAATTGCATCTAGAGCTCTTTAACAGGTAGAACATGCACGTTCACATTATGACCTAATAGAAATTCTTCTAGCAAGCTTTTTCATTTCAGTAAAAAACTTGAAACTTATTGTATTTTTATTGCATTTGAAGGTAGCTGACCACCCAGACATTTTGGGTTTGGGTTTTAAATGTTCCCTGCCTCTTCCACAGCGCCAGTGTGTAGAGTATGCCCTGAAAGCCCGGCCTCTGCGGAGATACATCCCTAAAAACCAGTACCAGTACAAAGTTTGGTATGTGGTCAACTCCACCTATTTTGAATACCTGATGTTCGTTCTGATCCTGCTGAACACCATCTGCCTGGCCATGCAAGTAAGTGAGCAAGCAGGAAACCTCCAGGTGATGAAGCAGTAGACTTTGTTGGGGAAAATGTAAAAAGGTCTGGGGTTGAGACCTGCTTTAACCTGACCACCATGTGTTGAGGGAGAGGGATAAGCACATTAAAAAAACCATTGTACCCCGTTCACTTCTGATGACATGTAGTTACAGTGAGGAATCTGCCTCTCGTCCTCTTCCTGATAACATCTGACACTTTCAACTATTCTGTTTCAACTCCTTAGGAAAAAAAATGGGGGAAAAAAACCCAAAAACTGTTATATCACAGAACAATTCAGTGGCGGCTAGCAAGTGACTTCTCAATTCTGACTTGTCTTCTATGAAATGCAGCAATAAGCCTGGTACTGCCACTCACCTGAGATCTGAATTTTAAATTTGGGTCTTTTCTTTGTCAAAAAAGTAGAGAGAAAATATTTTGGCAAATGAGGTAATCAAGGAAACTGGAGGGAGAGGGTAGGAAGGCCTAGTATAGCCTTTTTTTTCAATTAAGAACCATAGAAACAGTTCTAGAAAGAATCTCAAGAGGCTATAGTGTCCATCCCACCACTTAAGGGCAGCATCAGCTCCACCTAAAGCATTTCTTGAGAGGTATTTGCCTGCCTTGCTTCACTGCTGATGCTCCCGATTGCCTTATGACCTGCTGTGGTGTTTATTCATTTTCCTTACTGTCGGAAGGTTTCCCAAACATCCAATGTGAATCCACCAAAGAAACATTTGCAGCTGGATCTACAAGAACAGCAAAGAGAGGCAGTAGGTGGAACAGCAGTAAAGAGGAAGGAGTCAAAGCCTTCACTAAGTAGCCAGCTTACAAAAAAGGAGTCTTACATTCCTTTCAGTCAGGAAATGGACCCTCATGCACACGAACTTTTCTGTACATTTCCCCAAGTCTGTACTTTCATGACTTGTTCCTCCCAGTCTGTGTCTGCCCAAGGCCTCCCTGTGTGTCTCTCTGCTCCCTAAAACCCATCCTTCCCCCTCACCCAGCCAGTCTGTGCACCCTCTTCCCTGGGCTTTGGCCCAAACCGTCCAGATCCCCACTCTTCAATCAGTCCTTCACAGGCTCACCGTTGTAGTTGTATTTCCTGGGTTTTCCATGGATTTCCTTCCCATCCCCTTACCATTTCACTGTCAGCTACACCTTTTTCACTTCACTGGTTTGTCCCTTCCTGTGAATTCAACTCCCCATGCACTCCTACACCAACTTTCCTTTTAACTGCATTTTCCAGTGGATCAATCCCAGTCTGCTCCACTCCCAGTCCCCCTGCAAATCCAGCCACAGTTTCCCATCTCTCACTAACAGTCCAAGTCTATACTCACAGGCGATTTTCACCTTATCTCCTCTCACTGTCTTCAGCCCACTCTCACCAGATTTCTTGACCTCCCTACTTTTTCATCATCTGGTCCAGCTCTTTTCCATCCCCATTCCAAAGTCTTCCTCTGCTCTTTCCCCCAAGGTCCCAAACAAGGAGTGAGGCAACAGGAGCACAGGAAAGTGCCCTGCTCTCAGCTCAAGTCTCTCCTGCCCTGGTCACTCTGAAGCTGTGAAGCTGCTCAGTTTCTGTGACAATGGTGCACAGCCAGGGCAGAGGGAGCTAGAAGAGGAGAGATGTTTGTGAGCTCACAGGCAGGACTGCACCTCTGGAGATGCTAGGAAGTCTAAATCCATCTTGAGAAAAGTACAATTTCTCAGAGGTTTATGCTGAGGCCAGGTTTGGGTCAAATGTCACAATAGACAGCAAAAAAAGGCGCAGGCCAGTGAAATTTCAAGTTTCTAAACAGAGCCCTGCAAGTACTAGAGCCTTTCAAGAAAAATGTTGCAAGAAACTTTGAAAATGCTTCAACATTGTATTTTTCCCTGGCCTTGCATTCAGCTGCAGCTGATTTGTTTTGACTGAAACTGTTGTGAATAAATCACCCTGTGCCAACACAGGATATGAAAATCCATCCCAGCTGGTTGAAGTTTATGAAAGTTAAGCAACTACAAATGGGGTCTTGTAGCATGAACTGGAAGGTGACCTTAGAACAAGACAGTGCAATCAGTCTCAAGTATTATGATCTGGAAATAGGGGTATGAAAAGTGAGGCAACACTTGCAGAAGACACTGCTTGAATTAATCAACAGAAGATGGAGAGTAATTTCATAAGATCTTAATAAAGTTAAGTGAATGGGCAGCATGATTGCAAATTTAATTCAGGGTTGACAAATGCAAGATAATGCATATTGGAAAGGTATGATTTGAGCTGCTCATGTACTTTGCAGAATCCTGAATTTAGTGTAATTACTTGGGGAATGGCTTGGTATCATTATGAACAGCTCAGTGAAACCCCTGCTCGCTGTGCAACCACAATCAAACAAAAAGGTAATCCAAGTGTTAGGGAAGGTTCAGATAAAAAACACAACTGGAGATTGTATTGTAACATTGTGCAAATTTATAACAAGTCCTGAATCGGGATGATGAGTACGATTTTGGTAGCCACTCCTCAAAAAGATTCTTTTAAAAAGAGGAGATCCGGAGCCAGGTGGCAAAAATTAATAGAGGCATGGAAATCCCTATGTATGTAGAGAGATGGGAATGCTTAATTGAAAAAATGAAACACGTTGGGGTCTTCCTTAGAGCACCTTGGCGTGAAGGGAGGCCGAGAGGGGTCCTGTGTGTTCCTGACTGCTGGCTTTTCCTACCCTCACACTCCTGCTGGGATGCTATTTTTCAGCACTACGGTCAGAGCTGCATGTTCAAGGAAGCCATGAACATCCTCAACATGCTCTTCACTGGCCTCTTCACTGTGGAGATGGTCCTGAAATTAATCGCCTTCAAACCCAAGGTAGGTGCTCTAGGAGTAGATTTCCCTGGCCTCTGTGTGTGTGTGCACGTGTGCGGGGCAGCTGTGAGGAGAAGGAGGAGGTGAAACTTTCTGATCTATTACCCCACCAAGAACTGAGCTGGACAGTTGCTCTCTGGATTGGAGTCTCACTTATATTTAATAACTTTTTCACTGGAGAGTAGACACACTTAAAAAAAAAATAAAAGTTAAAAAAAGGCAACACCTGCTAATAGAGAAGGTTCCTAGTTTTCATTAAGTTATCATAGTGACACTGTGCTAAGGCTATAACATGTCTTCCATTCTGAATGTTATTCTAATGCTCTCTCTCTGACTTTCCTTATATAATTTATAAATAGCATCTCATGATTAGTCTCCTGACCCAAGCGAAGTTAATCAAGCATGACTCATTTTGAGTTATGAGCTTTGGAAAAAAAAATGTTTCTTCTGGGAGGGCTACATCTCAGTGATGGTTTGGATTGCTCTGGTTTTGAATTTAAGACTTCATTGATAATATTCAGTACCCCAGCAGGTCCTGTCTGAAAGTATTGTCCTGTGCATTGGGCCATGATATTGTGTGATTAGATGATATATAGCTGCACCATGGGGTATGATTACAACCTCCAAGCTCTTCCAGCTAAGTTCTTACAGCTGCTGCAGGACAAGGACAAAGATCCTGACCTCACAGAATTACCCAAGACTTTCTTCTGTGGGATTTTAATTCAGTGATATCTCATAAAGACATGAATCCAGATACCTAAATGTAGGTCCCTCATGTCATTTCATATCTTCAGTGGTGCCTTGACACATGGGATTGTGTCTTGAAGGATGCTTTGAAACATTGTGGAGATGGTCAAGATGCTCTCTGAAGCATCAGTTATGACATTGGTAAAGATGAGAACTTTTATGTCTGGCAGTTGTGCTTGTCCTTCACGTTAAGCAGTTAGGGGATCACTGAAGTTAGCTCCTCCCAGGTGTAATCTAACATCTTCCTCATCCTCAGCTCAGAAACTTTGCTCTCCATCTCTACTGAATTTGGTCTTATTTTTTTCTTTTTAACTCCATGTTGACTTTCCTCTCACCCAGCTTCTCTCTTTCTTCCTCAGTTTCCACGACTTCTTCTTGGAATAGTCACAATTTTATTTTTCACCCAAGCCCAATATCACTACCCTACTTCGGATGTAGTTCTCTTGGAAGTTAGGAGCATCTTGTACAGTCCTGCTGAGGACTGATTTTGTTTTGTTTTGCTTTTCGTTTTTTGGGAGGTTTTGGGGTTTTATTTTTGTGAGATCTCAAACATTGTCTTGGGAAATTTAGAAGCATCATTATCTGTTTCAGCAGGGATTTTAATTTTCAGGAGAGATCTACCTTTCATTTTTGAGACTTCATCACATTTGTTAGCAAGCAAATTTTCTGTCACTTCGTAAAAGTTTTATCTGCACACCATGTACCCAGAAGTGTATCTCACAGGCCTTATAATGCTCTTGTGATTTTGCAGTTCCACTTTGCAGGAGATTCTTAACTTTCAGAAATATGAGAATCTCAGCAGAATTTGGTTTAGAATGTTTAGGGGAGAAGTTCTACCAGGTCAAACACTGAGTTCTGTACATATACAAGGGACCTGACATGGTTGCTTCTAACAGTAAGGAAATTGAATTGATGATATTGGAAGTCCTTTCTACTTCCTGTGTTTTACTTTCCTCTGTTCAATCTCCTTTTCAAGTTTTACTGCACAAAAAAGTATTAAAAAAATCAGCTGAGGGTAAACATGTATCCTCTGGATGGCAAAACATTGAAACAGATTTCTTAAAGCAGTTGTGGAATCTCTGTAATTTGAGGTTTTAAAATTAAGTTGGGGGAACCTTTCATTCAAAACAGTTTAGGAATTGATGATCTGCCTTGAGACAGGCAAATGGAATAGACCACAAGGCCCCTCTCAGCCCAATTTTCCATGATTCTGTAATTTCCAAACTAAATCCCCAGCTACCACACTATTGTAAAAATGAGAGTAAAAAATAAATTTTCCTTGTGAAAATTTCAGGAGAACAGTGGAGTTTTAATGAAGTCTTTTGAGCTAGGACCCAGGCAACAACCTCAGGTGAAAGAACAGCCAGCAATAACAACAAATGTTTCAAATCCTGGTCTGGCCTGTATGCCAAAGATGGTACCAACTCATACCTCTCTTTTAATTAAATACCGGAATGAAAAAAACCCCAACATTTAAAAAATTGAAGCAAAGGATTACATGGAAGAAAAACAGGACTGACCTTGCAAAACCAGCTAAAAGAGCAAAAAGACTTTCCTCTAGCAGTATTTTCACCCTGGATTATGTCGAGTACCAGCTCAGTGACTCAGGTTTGGAAACACCAAGCTCCTTGTGTCACTTGTCAATGTCTGTGACGTACGAGGGTTTGGCTGCAGCCCATTCCCTGCTCCATCCTGACTGAGCCTGCTCTGCAAAGAAGGCAACCCTCTCTCCCAGATGACCACTCAGACCAGCCCTGGGGAGCACCGTCTGCTTCTCTTCAGGTGGCACACTACTACTGAAGATGGACTTGCCTAGAGTGTGCTCTGAGGTGGGAGTTTCCAGCGTGCAGAAAGTAGCTACCTCGATCTGCTTGGCTACACCTTGTGGCCAAACTACATTTGCAGATGGAAGGTGTCCCCAGGGACACCAGCTGGGAAAGTCCAAAAGTATTTCATTGTCACCTGGGAGATCACCACCTATCCCCTCTAACCAGCCAAGTCCCCCCAACAAAGAAATGAGATGCTGAGTGTTATTAGTGTTTCCTGGATTGGAAATGGCAAGATTAAATGCTCATCTCTGCTGCAGACAGATTTGTCTGTCATTTCCTGAGCAATAAAACACAAACCAGCCTTTGTTTAAGCTGCTTTGTCTCATTTTGAATTTGTGCCCAAACATCACTCTTTTCTGTCTGAAGAATACCCCAAAATAAAAGAGCTGTGAGCTTTATGACTGACAACAAGAAAGGAGGAAACTTGGTTAGCTGAAGGTGCTGTGTTCTAATGACAAGCCCCAGGAGAATGTGGCAGAACAGAACTGAGCACAGAACTGAAGCTGGCAATATTCAGTCTGTTTTCTCCTTTTTTTTTTGGGTGCTTAACCCAGTCGTGGATGCTGCAGCTTAGCCTTTAACTACAGCAAGACAAGCAGTAACTGAGCCGTGACTCTGAAGCAGCCGCCACAGAGCTCTGCCTTGCACAGCCACTCCTGAAGGCACCTTGGAACGAAGGGTCTGCAGCAGCAGCAGAGGGATAAGGCTTTGTCCATCTGCACAGGGTGGAACGAGCTGCTGTTTGTTCTCACCAGGGAGAGCTGGAAAGGGAACTAGGACGGATCCCTGAGGTATTGGGATCACGTTACCTTCTCACAGAAGTCACCACAGGCATGTGCCCCTGTGGAACAGCTTCAGGGGAAGCCTAATGTGCAGAGTTCCTGCTGCTGCCCATGGTGTGGCACCCACTATTATATACTCACAGATTCAATTGGAAATGGGTTGGAAAATCATCAAGATCATTCAAGATCACCAAGTCCAACTGTTAACCTACCACTGCCAAGGTCCACTAAATGTAATCCACGCCACTGCTACCTGTGTGTTACATGCATAACAACAGAAAAGGTGGCAGCCTGACTGAATACATTTTTTTACTGTACCCCTTTTTTATTTCTTCACTCCCATTCTGTGAGGTGTCCTCCTGACTTGCTGCTCTTGATACTAAAGGTGAAAAGAAGCAAGCACAGTTGCACAGATAAGAAGCAGGTTCACAAAAGTGCCTGTCTACAAAGAACCAGTGTGGATAACCCAGCCCTGCCTCTAGTTCTTACAGTGGGAGCAAGGCTTTACTTATTGAAAGGCCAGCTGTAGGAATGAGGAGCCAAGTCCAAGTCAGGGCCCGTCTCCTAACACTTACAGAAAATATGTGAAGGGGGTAGGAAGACGAGGGCTTTCCTAACCAAACACACAGTTACTGCTGAGATTGGTTGCTCTGGCCAGCAAGTCCCTTTGATACTTGTCCTTTTGACTGGCCGTCCTCTGTGAGCTGTTTGGGCTTGCTTGGTCTCCTGGGAGGCCGCAGACAAGAGGGGCACGTCAGCTGGAGCAGCTGCTGCTGTGGCACAGTCAGTGCATGCCAGGCAGGGACAAGGCTTCTGAGAGCTCTGTGGGTTTCTGTGACACTTCTTCTGCTGCAGAGGGTCAGTTACCCCATTTTTTTTGCAGGACTACTCTAAGCGCTGTGTAAGACAGCTCATCCATGTCTGCAGTCTTGTCAGGAGGGTGTGCTAACAGTGAGCTACAGAGATCTGGGATAATTAGGGCTGCTGATAAAGAAAGCATCCACTACATGCCCTGCATCTCCTTACAGAGTATTAATATGCTGCTCTGAAGCAAAACTCCCAAATGGACCTCGGTGTTTGTCTTGGCTGATGCTCATAAACTGATTCAAGACTAGTTACTTCAAAGAGACAGACAGTCTAAAAGTAATGCTGTTGAGCCAAGGCCTTTTGCAGCTTTGTTTTTCTAATTTTATAAATTCTCCAGCCAGTCTGGTGAGCTATTTTCCAATTCCTGCATGGAGAAAGCTGCTGCCGCTGCTTCAGGCTTTTTCCAGAGAAAACTACTAAAGGGAATGAGGTGCTGTGCTGTCTGTGGTGCTCACAGCTACCACTGTTCCAGCTTCTTAGAGAAGAAATCCCCACAAGAAGCAGTCCATGAAGGGCCAGCTGCTCTACAAAACCTGCCTGGGGTTTATCTTTTCCAGTCAAAGACAGTGACTTAAAATTCCTATTCATATGAAGCTGCGCCATCTGTCAGTGTACATGCTAATGTGAGGATGGATATTCCTCCAGGAATTTCAGATCTTTCCAGCTCCCCAGAATGGGCTGTTTTCCTGATGAGCCACATCTACTTTTTCCTTTCAGGAAACATTTCATCCATCCCCTTATTAGCTAGGGCAGGACCACTAATCCAAGAGCTGTGAATTTTCTCCTGCTGTGCCTGTCATCTCAAACTAGGGAAGACATTTCCATGGAACTACTGCTACGCATAAAGCAAAGCACAGGATCGTATATTTTGTTAAATCCGTGTCTGCGTGCGGAAAGGGAATCTTGGAGATTTCCTCTGTGGAATTATGACTATCAGAGAGACTGCAGATCACAAGTCTCTTCCATGCACCAGACACTGTCAGCACCTTTCTTCCCTGGGTGTTTATGGATGTTGCTTGTAGAGCAGCCTGTAACAACGCCATCTGTCCTGCCTCAGACAGTTTCCTCAGTCCCTCATTTATCACTGCTACTTTACTCTCAATTCTTGCCGTTCTCACATGTCATTTTTGTGCAGCAGAGTTCAGACTTCAGTGGGCTGTTTCAAACAAGCTCTGCGTTCAGCACAAGGCACATAATCCCATGTGATCCCAGGAAGAGCTGTGACCCTCTGTGTAGTGGAAATCATAAGTGCCACCCATGGTCATTTCTTAGTCTCCATGTACTCATGGATCTACGTGTCCTCAGTGTTTCTTTCTCCCCTGATGCATTCGCACTTCTTTATTCCTCTTTAAGCTCCTCTCAGTCAGCGTTTATCATGCATTTGATGTACAGATATCTCTTCTAAAACCTGCAAAATGACTCATCTGTTTTTGTTCCCTTTTTACCAGTACATTTCTCATACATTTATGCCTATAAACAGATCTTCGAGCAGTCTCTCCTAAAGTCACACTGGCTGCTTCATACTACTTGCATTCTTCTTTCTCACCAAAACCACAATCTGTTATTCCTTGGTCAGGAAAGAGGCTTCAGCATTTTCACAAACAGCTGAAATTTATATCCATGCTATCTCCTTGCACCACAGAAACAATGCTGGTTAATTCTGAAAATCTAGTTCTTTTTGTACTTCTTCATTCCAGTACCTGTAGAAACACCTGTATAGCTTAGGATGCTGCCCTGGCATCATTCATCACAGTGTTTTATTTCTCTGGCTTATAAGGAGAAAGGGAAGTAAAGACATTCTGCACTGACAAAAAGCATCAGGAGAACTGGTTACAACTGAGTGGTCTTTTGCTCAGAGCTAAATAACACCTCAGCTCCATCCGACAGGAATCACGTTTAGTTAAAAATCACGTGCTTTGGGATGCAGCATGGTGGTATAAATTAGTGGGTTAAGTTGTGTAAATGTGAGCCCGTGGTGCAGGCAGCTGCCTCCCTCCACGGAGTGTGGCCGCACGATGCTTCGTGGCCAAATGTGACGGTTGTCAAATGGCTCCTACTCTGCAGATTTCCTTTGCTGGTTTTGGCAGGTCCTTAACCTTGGTAGCCACCTAATTTTTTTCCTCTCCTCAGCTTCAGTATTACCTTTTCTGTTTTGGAAGGGCAGCCTCTACATGTGGAGTATTTGATGACTGAGTCATGTACCCACTGCAAGAAGAAGGGCAGTCTCCAACCACCACCCTGGCTTTGGGTGAAAAAAATGCTTTAAAAGGCAAAAGAAAGAGCAAGAAAGCTGATTATGTGTCAAAACCTGTGGGTGGGCAATAATATACATCATTTAACAAAAAATGAAGAGTGAGCTCTGCTTGATGTTGGGTAAGAGAGAGTGAGCATGGAGAGAACCAGGAAGAGCCAGGTAAGAGAGTGTGTGAACTGAAGAAAAGGAAACAACTAAACCAACAGGAAGGACCAGGTCTGGGAGGAAAAGAGAGAAAACCCAAACCTGTGGAGGAAGAAAAACCATACAGATAATAAAGAATGGGAAAAGATAAAATATCCTTAAAGGCAGAAAGAAAAAAAATAAATTGAAGACATTGAAACAGTAAAGTATTAATAAAATGGAGGAAGAAGTGATTGGACAAAAAGTGATGCAAGGAAAAGGAAAACAGAAACAGGACTGAAAGCAAAAGTAAACATGGGAAGGGATTTTTAGAAAATTAAAAACTGAATTAAAACCCATACCTTTTAAGCTAATGAGCATCTTTTTGTGCTTCTACATTTTATTGAAATTCTCTGGCAGACATCCCAGGTCTCCATGTTCAAACACACCAGTATCTCAGCCACAGAGCCTCCCTGGGTACTGTCTCATCAGAATAATTTGCAGTAAAAATTCGGTACAGTATGTTTCCCTTCTTCTGTGGGTTAATCTCAGCCCTGTTTCAAAACGAATCAGCATGTTACCTCAGAAAGGCTTTCCTTTTTCACCCCAAATCTTGTTGTGGGTGAAGTCTGAATGTCCTGTATATTCCTCTGGGTCTTCTATACCACCAGCAGCCCAGCTGGAATTAATCTCAGCTGCTCCAGTGAGCCCAGCAGCTGCCCTGTGACCAGAAACCCCTGACACCTTTGTGGTGCCCAACCAGACACTGCCTTGCACGTGTGCAGTCAGCCTGAGGCTCTTGAGGAATTGCTGAATCAGCCTCGAGGGTTTTGGAAATAAACTAGAAAAGGGGGGGAAAAAATCTTAACCCTTCATTAATCACTCCTCTGCTTTCTCTTTGCTGTGATTACTTGTCTGCCAGGACTCCCATGCGTTTTGCACAGCATACACACCATGGGAAGACTTGGCCATGCTGTCTTTCATGTCTGTAAGTCTGGGAGGAAGAAGGAGCCTCTTTTCTAACTCTTCCTGAAAAAGTAAATGCTAAAAGTACTGTATGTCAGAGCAGCATGTTTAGGTGACTTTGGTGGGAAGAAATACTGGAATAATTATTCTGGACATGGATGTCCAGGTCATCCCAGTCCTTTATACACATCAGTGGGTTGGCACAGTCAGCTGGTAGACTTGCTCCTGGATGCTGCTTGCCTGACAGAATTTCTATCTGCCCATATGTCCAGGAAAAGGAAGGAAAAAGAGGCTAAGAAAGTAACTGAGCCTCCTGTGCCACAGCATTCTCCCAGCAGTTCAGCACTGAGGCTTTCTCACAGACCATGGAAGGGCACCCCACCAGCCAAGAGCCAGAGCAGCTGGATTTGTTATTCCAGCACTAAATCGAAACCTCTCAGCAGAGAGTGCTGCCAACACGTTACAAGGCAGTGAAGTTTAAAAAAAAGAGGAACTGCCTCCTGCTGCCTTAGAGTGCTGGCCCATCGAGTAGAGCCTTGAATAATAAATCTTCCAGCTAATACAGAAAAAGAAAATTTTCAACAGGATGCTCAGGGATGAGGTTGATTTAGCGACAGTTTCCACAAAGGAGGAGCGAGCTAGCAGATAACTGCCTTCTCTATCATGTGAAAGCACAGGGAATCCTCTTTGATGGCTTCTAGATTTCACTGAGCTCCTCACCAGTTCCTGAGTGTGTGTGGGAGAGGAAATCTGGCCCTTCCAAACACTTTAAAGGAGAAGAAAGTAGTGCCAGACTAAAGTTGTTCTATTGTGCATATGCTTATATTCTGAGATGGCATAGGCGTGACTGAACCTAAACAAGTGTTGCAGTGTGAAAAACACTTGGTAGGTGAATGTAACAGAAGAAACGAGATGGATGATGAGAAATGAAACTTTCACCCTAAATCCTAGCTCATAACTCTACTTGAATCTGGGTCAGGAGGCATCAAAGCCTTCCTTGTCAGCGCTGGTTGACATCCTGTATGAAGTAGGCTCTTTCCCATTTCCTTGCAGGAAATAAATATATCTGGCACAAAAGCAGGAGCAGAGTGCACCTCATTTGGTTTCTTTGTTGGTGCCCCTAAGAAAGAGGCCGACAACAAAATGAGTATCCAGGACAAACTTCCTTCTTCATGAAAAGAACTTGTCCTTTCATGTTGTGGTGGAAGCAGTTGGTGAGGGACAAAAAGGCTGTTTGATCTGCTGCTCCCCGTGTTACATCTGTTGTTTAAATGCAGGATGTTCTCTTTCCTGGAGGACAAGGCCAGCAATTTTCTGCAAATAGATCCTGTAATTACCATAGAGAATGTGTGAAATCTCTAACAATGATCAGCCAGAGCTGTGCAATCCTCCAGCTTTCTGAAGGATCAATGGAGAATTCAGTAGGCAGAAAAGACTGTTAAAGGATCTGTGCAAGAGCTTCAATGATGGAGGACCTTTTCCCCCACAGCAAACATACCCAGAGAATTCGCATATTGCTGCAACATTATGACAGATGTATTTTCAGTCTGGCACTTGGGGGTTTTAATACCATTACAAATGATCAAAAATAATGATATGACTGCACAATGCAACGGTGTGGGAAGCGCTGTATTAGCTATTGCACTTAATTATTAAATTCAGGAAATTATTCGCACGGTGTTAAGAGCCCAGTGGGATGGTGAGCCGGGGCCTCGCTCACAGCAGCCTGCAAAGGGAACGGTGCCAGGGAAAAGCCACTTGCTCTCCCTCTCAGATGAAAAGTCCCAACCCTCCACCACTTCATGTGAGGTTGTTTTAAAGGGTCAAAAGCTCTCCCAGATGTGAATCTTCACGTAAGAATGGTACCAGATAACAGACTGTGATACAGCGCCTGTTAAGAACCACTCATCGTGTTAGAAAGTGATATTTCCACTGGCAAATGGTCACCTGGCTCACATCTAAGGGAGGTGATTTCCCTTCTCTCATGCATCTCTTTTGGAGACCTTGGAAACTTTACTTTCTTTGTTTCTGCTTCCCCGAGAGTAAAATGAGAGTAATCATCCTCTTTTGGCAAGTTATGATTGATGGATTACATAAAAATAAGTATTATTTTATTAACTACTGTAATCCATACAAAATTAAGCCTTTTATGAAAATGGAGATAACTTACCTAAAAAAAGAAACTCTGTAAAAACCTCCTGCTCATACCTGCTGCCCTGTTTCTTGAACATTGTGCCCTCCTGCCAGTCAGTACCCACCATCCACTCAGCAACCATGTCAGAGCAGCCCACGGCCTCTTCCCAGACTTCATATGGAGGGAGGGAAGATATTCCAAGTCCAGCCCCATATTCAGAGTGCTTCTTCACCCACTGCTTGCCACTGTCTCATCTTCCCACAACCTGAAGTGACTCTTCACCCTGAGAGATTTGTCACTTCTGTTCTTATAGGCTGAGTTTTACTTCTTTTGAATCATTCTTCCCTGGGCTGGGATGTCAGTCCAACTTTAGAAGACAGACTCTCTTAGACAGTAAAGCCCATCCTTTAGCTATTTTCATAGGACTGTTTGATATTGCTGGGTTGGTTTATTGCCTTCAGGAGTTATTTATTGGCTCTCCTCAAGACATGCTGCTTCTAGACCTTCCAAAGTCTTTGAGCATTTGCAGCTTCTTCCAAATGGAATTTGACTGCAAAATTCTCAAGGAATGCATTTTGTGATAAGTGATCTGTTCAGCCATTGCATTCGCTTTTCAGTCTTTCTGGTAAAACTGGTACTGATTTTGCTTCTCTTTGCTGAGAACAAGTCTGGTTGCTGGCTGCAGGGCAGTAATTGTTAAATGACTGCAGTGTGCTTACTATTCATGAGAAAAAGGGCCTAACCCCTCGTGGGGTATTGCTGTGCCACAATATACCTGTAGGAAGGTCAAGAATGTTTATCTTGCTCTCTAGGGGGACAGCAAAATTTATAAGAGAGCTTTCAGCTGTTCTGCCACCATTTTCATGCATTTATATCAAGGAGGCCTTAGTCATTATTGTTCAGAGGCATTACTCACCCTTCCTTCAAAGGCAGTTAAGAGCAATCCAGGCCAAAAATTACATCAGGACCAGCTAGTTGAATCATCTGGTTCCAGCATGTTTTACTTTACCATTTCCTCAGGCCTTCTCAGCATGTTGCGTTGAAATACAATCTTTGCTATGTCTAAGAGATGCTTTCATAACAAATGCTTCCACCTTGCCTTTGCCATGCTTCTTCCCCAGTCTTTGGAGGACCTGGGACCATAATGTTGCACTTCAAGCCTCCCCCATGGCTGAGAGCTTGTGTACTTCTAAGCACTTTGCAGTAAATGAAATAGAGGGAGATGTAAGGTGACCGTGCCACTAAGTGCCACCACCTTCAGCACCTAAAGGGGGCCTGCAAGAAGGCTGGAGAGGGTCTTTTCATGAGGACATGTAGTGATAGGACAGGGGGGAATGGCCTTAAAATGAAAGAGGGCAGGGTTAGGTTGGTATTGGGAAGAAATTCATTACTGTGAGGGTGGCGAGGCCCTGGCACAGGCTGCCCAGAGAAGTTGTGGATGCCCCATCCTTGGAGGTGTTCGAGGCCAGGCAGGATTGGGCTTTGAGCAACCTGGCCTGGTGGAAAGTGTCCCTGACCACGGCAGGGATTGGAACTAGATGACCTTTAAGGTCCCTTCCAGCCCAAACCATCCCATGAGTCCATGTAGATGGGCATGGAGGCACCCATGGGGCTGTTTAGAAAATACAGTTCCAGTGAAATGAACTGGGTTGCAAAATCTGGAAATGGAAATTCTCAGTTCACAGATCGGACATGACACAGTCTTTTCTAGTCACGTCCTCCAGACATTATCAATTATCAATAGGTGTGTAGAGCATAAAAAAGGATCTGTTGAGACACAAGAGGTTCTATGTTTCCAGCCTCCATAAATGTTAAAAGTTTGTCAAATATTGGCTTCGGGTCCTTGGTTCGGGCAGGGGGTTTTTGGTTTTTTCCTGTGTTGGAGATATTTGTTCACCAGAAGCACAGGTGTGAGACCTGTAATTTGCTTTAGGACCTACACGATCTCAAACAATAATCAGAAGGTGTCCACTTCAAGGTGGCCATAACAAGGTACCTCAGTTTTCTACCAGTCACCTATAAATAAATAAACATCTGAGGTCTTTTTCCAGATCACAGAGCCATGCAGTTCCTCCAACTCTTTTGTTTCTGTCAAGCAGAGTGTTCAGGATGTCCAAGCAGGCCCTCAGACCTCAAGGGACACCTGTCTGCTTTCACAGGTGCCCTCATTGTGAGAGAGAGCATGAAACAAGTGAGGGAGGATAAAGGAAAACATCAACATTTTTGAGTGTCTGTCTCTGTCTACAAGTTGGCCTTGTTTTCTTATGGAATAAGCAAAGAGTCACGAGGCTCCTTCAGAACTCACCAGAACAGTCTGGAGTGATGAAATGCTCCTCTTCTCTTTGCCTGTCTGTGGACAGATTTGATGGAGTAGAAGGGAGCCTTGTTTAATCCCCTGCAGCGGTGACTCATTACAGCGACTGGTAGGTGAACTGCAGGGACTCTGTGTCTCGGAATTAATCCATCAGTGGATGAGAGTTGATAGATAGTATGCAAATAGATGCTGTTTTCCTGCAGCCTGTCAGGAACTCCGAGCAGCTGCATCCTCCACTTGATTCCTTCTCTATTAGGTTCTGCTAATTTCCCTGATTGCTGTTATGGCTAAATGGTATCTTCGCACAACAGAATTTGCATCTGACACACATCTCCGTTCCGTGTCAGGGGCTCTTGTAGCTTTGTAAGATTGTTCAGGGCGCATGTGAATCCCCCAAATCTGCTGTGAGAGCGTGTGCCAAGAGCCGTGGAACTGTGTAAATGTCCTTTGATTCTATACCGTCCCTTTTGCAAAAGTGTGTTCAGGGAAAGCCTCTTTTAATGAAGTCTGAGAACCGACTCTCACAGCTCTAAACAGCCTGCAGCATTTTCAGAAACGAATTCTTGCATTAACTAAACATCAGCCAGACTAGCAGTTCATCTCATTTTGCAAATCCCTAGCAAAGTCTGCTTTGCCCTTTACAATCAGCAGGAAATTTTTGCTAAGAAATCCCACTGAGTATCAGGGTATCAGCCCCTTTCTCTCCTTCCTGTATAATCTCTTCAGCTGATTTAGGCTTGATGCTTCTTTTTGTTGTTTTAGCATGCAGGATTATTTCAGCAAAGTGGTAGCAAGCTTCTCCTGTGGTTTGCCTGCCTTTTAGGCTGTGCAGTTGTCTCTTAGTTTCTCCTCCTCGATGCTTCGTGTCTGTATTCATAAATACAAACGCGCACGCAGGTATGCATGTCCTTCCCTTTTGTCCTACAACACTGCAGCATCACCTTCCCCTGGGGACCATCCCACCTACATTCAGATCCCACCCAGTGAATAGCCTTGACCTTGCTGTGCTCTTCACCTGTAGAGTCTTTTTTCTCAGAGGGGTTTGTTAAACTTTGCCGGCCGCCCCAGAAGAGGCAGAAACGAAAGCCTGTGACTAAGCAGATAAACAACTGCACGTAAACTAGCACACAAGTGGCCCTGCAGGTCCCACAGGGCTCGATGCTCAAAACCCAGCCAGTACCATGACTCAACAGCACCCTTCCCCTGAGGACTTCTGTGCTTCAGTGTGGATGCACAGCACTCCAGACACCACATATTCTTACTATGGGCTCCAGGTGACTCTGAGCTTCAGACAGACTCCAGTGGGCAATTTTCCCTGTTGTTATTATTGAGGCTTCTTAGATATCCCATTTAGGATCTCGCATTCACAAAAAGTAGGAAAAGTGGTGTCCAGAGATGTCAATGCCTCCGTTAGCTCCTAAATAAACCCTAATTTCTCTAACAGCTAGTCTCAGCAACTAGGAAACCTAAAAATGATTGGCATACTCATTCTGAAATGTCTGCTCCTCTCGCACAAATGAGATTCCATTCCAGTCAGCTACTGCATATTTATGCTCAGCCTTTCATTAACTTATTGATCATGTGGTGATACACTATCATTTGCTACCTTTGGGGGGAAAAAAAAATGGGGAAAAAATGTGCTCTACTGGTGGGGCTGTCTCGTGCTTCCTGAGTATTCAATCCAATCCTCCTGGTCTCTCTCTGTCCTCTTTTCTCCCCCAAAAGCTTCATGGATCTCCAAAGGCATCCCACAAGAGAGGGTGACTACCATTGGCCAGTAAACCCCTGAGGATGCCATTATATGGCATGCAATTATAGCTAAATCAGGGTCAAGCGTCTCCCTTTACGGGTAAAATATGGTATTGCACTCTAAATTCCTGTACTGCAAAAACAAACAGTGCCATCAATTCATTTCCAGTCAGACCTCCACCCTCTTGGGAAAAGTATGCAGAACTTTCTGGTGGGAAAAATATTTTGGAAATGCAACCTCTTTATTAGAGTGAAAGCTCTTCCTTCATTCAGCGTGTCTTTCACGAGCCATCCTGGTACACTCCAGTGAGGAATGTGGCTTGAAGAGGCACTTTGAGGCCACAAGAGGCAAGTCCTGAAGGGGTGTAGCTCACTCTCATTACACACTCATAACTCACGACCAGGTTATGAGGTCTGATCCAAAGCTGAGTCCCACATGGCCATTTGTAGGGAAATGTCTCTAAGGAGGGCGGGTGGCTTTTCAGGGAAGGATTCCATCACCTCACACCCCAATGAAGCGTCTGTGTTCTCTGTTTCCTTGAGCTTTCTTACTGTGAATAACGTCTTCCTATTTTTCACCCTTCTGTTTGAAACGCAGAGGGAGCAGGTGAGGAGGAAAGGAAGGTTTTAAAATTCGTGTGTTTCCTTAATTCAAAACCAGCATTTTGGATGTGGGGTTGAGTAAAACTGCATTCACACCCATGGTTCCTCTCTATCACTCATCTGAGAGGCACAGGAGGAAGAGAAGAGCCCTCTGAGTTCACCTTACAGCCACACAATAACAGACTGGGATAATGCTCTTTCTGGGACCCCAGAGCAGACCAGCCCATAACTTTCAAGCAAGGATCTGGCTGCTGAGCCTCAGTGGAGCATCCCAGGAGAAAGAACTCGCAGTGCAAATTTGGAGCAGCACTGTTGAAGTCAGCAGAGTGACTCCAGATACACTGTGGTGTCTCAAAGGTCCAAAGCAGCTATTTTTGATGGCAATGGAAAAGGGACCTTTTCTTTCCAGGCCTGAATCTCTCCTGAGATGTGCCAGCTCTGTCAGTGCAGTGTCATCGCTTCCAGTCAGGTTGTATTACTACTACTGGGAGCAATATTTAACTCACTGGCTTTGGTGGTCATCTGAGGACAGGATTGGATGCCACTTGTCACCTGGGTTCTGTATCAACAGCAAATGCTGTTTTACCAGCAGCAGTGATTATTGGGCTCTATGTGAAAAGCTGCTGAGTAAAAAGAAATTGTAAATCTGGTTACACCCAAAACATTCTTTGCAATATGATGCCAATCATAGCAAAAATACCAACTATCCATCATTACCGATTTGAAAGTCATTAAAAGTCATCATTTTCATGGGTAAAACCTGTGCAACATGTTTTGAATCTTAACCCTTGCAGCTGCCCAAAACCAAACCCTTGGGTTTTTTTGAAGTTGTTTGGATTCCTGCTGAAATCCTTAATGATTCCTAAAGAACGCAACTTGAGAGGAAATAGAAGAGAACCATGCTATTGAACGCATGTATTCATGTGGCATGTGGGCAGTGCCGTTGCCTTCTGCAGGACTGTGCACATGGACAGGGGCAGGAGGATTGGGTCTGTTGTCTTCTACTCTGTTCTTTGATCCTGCAAGTGCACTGTCTGCCAAGGTCGCAGCAGCCTGCAAAGGCACTTTGTGTAACTCTGTATGATCTGTGTCTGTCCTTTATTTATTCAAAATGCGTTTGCCTCTACAATTTAATCTGCTGTTCTCTCCCTCCCCTTCCTCTTGCTGAAGTCTAATTACAGTTTTATTCCAGGTCCATCTGGTTGCTAACGATGCTGGACATCACCACTGAATTCATTCTAATATTTGTTGTGTATTTCTAGGCTGGACGCTGAATAATAATATTCTCTGAATTTGCTTTTGCTCCTGTTTCCTTCCTCCCTGTTGTAGCTAATTGTGTAGTAATGTGTAGCTGTAGGATGGTTGCTCCTCCCAGTGTAGATCTGCTAAGAGAGTCGCCTATTTCAGGCTGCAGAATAAAGGTGTTTTATTCTGGTTTTGAGGAGAAGATTTCAAAGTCCCCTCTACCAGCTCCCTTCACTGGCATGGAACCAGCTGGGCAGTGGCTTTTTCTGCTTCATCTTTTCTTTTATTTTTTTTTTCCCTGCCCAAAGTAATGCTGTTCATAAATGTGAGTCCTAAAGTCTCACGGAGGCAATGTTTCAGCAGATAGAAAGACACTTTTTGCCAGTGCCTGCTCCATGTGATGGTTGAACCCACAGCAATTTGAGGTTCCCAAGCCTGACTTTGCACAGTGCCAGTACTGGGATAATTTTTTTTTTCTTTCTTTTTTTCAATTTTTTTTTTTACTTTTCTCCTTTTTGCTTTCTGCAATGCTGCCTGGGAACACAGGCTCACACTTTACCCATGACCTGACTCTTTGACTAAGAATAGCAGTCACAGTGCAACTCGGGTTCAGTCTCACAGGAGACATGCTGCAGCTGGGAAACAGGGAGGTCACAGTAGCCCATGCTCACAAAACCAAACACATGAAAGGAGGACGGAGGATTTTGTATGTTTGCCTCCTTTCAAGACTGCAGAACAAGGGGAAGAGATTGGCACAGCTGCTCAGTGAGCCAAGATGAATTTTCTTTGCTCATGACATTGACTTGTACAGGAAGTTTACATACACAGGTTCATTTTCTAGGCTGAACAGGACCTTTTCCAGAAGGGTCCTGTATCCTTGCAGCCTATCCAGCCAAAAGTTATGCAGGATGAGGTCAGTAAGCAGTGCTGATAGCATCTCCTGAGCTGTGCTTAGGATGAGATGTTTGAGATAGCCCCTGAAGTGATCTGCCATCGCTTGTCCTGGACAGCCAAGGTGACAGTGCTGCTGTGGCCCTGTCTTTAGCAGGAGTGAGCAACAGCTCTCTCTCTGAGCAATGCTAAAGCCAGCTTTGCTCCCCTTCTCACCCCTTCCAGGTGGGATGAGCCAGGCTACATTCACAGCTCCATTTTGTGGTGCAGATGTGCTTTCAGAGTAACAGAGACACCGGTCCTGCTCTGTATTATAGAGACAGGACCTAAAGCATTACTAAAAGAAACTGTTAGGCTAGTGGCTGTCATAATCCTGACTGTGGCTGGGTAAAGATAAAGGTGAGATTTAGATAGCACATCCCCAGCTTGACTGTGCCCTCTCCCCCTCCCTGGCGCAGCAGCCAGCTATTCCCTGTGCCAGCACAGAGCTGGAACATGGACTGGGGCATTGATATTGACAGTGGGGAGCCAGTTTTTGAGGGAACCATGTCACACTATCCCTGCACTCTCCCCCCAAGTCAAATGGGAAGGGTGCTGCCAGGAATGGAGGTGTCTGGAGGAGCTGGTCCTGCAAGCCCCACTCCTGCCAGCAGCCATACTCAAAGTGATCTGTGTGACTTCCCTTCAGCCCCTGTCTCAGAGTTGGAGGGGAGGGGTGGCTTCCCTGGAAACCCATGAGCTGAAGCGGGGCTGCTCACACGAGTCAGGGAACCCAGGCCTGGGCTACAGCTCGAGACACAAGTAGGCTTAAGAGGAGAACCCCTTGAGGTATCAGGGCAGAAATTCTAATGGTAATTTTGAACTGTTTTTGTCTGTCTAACATTCCTTTTTAATCCCCATCCTGCCTGCCCCTTCCTTATGTAGGGTTACTTTAGTGATCCTTGGAATGTTTTTGACTTCCTCATCGTAATTGGCAGCATTATAGACGTCATTCTCAGTGAAACTAATGTGAGTATTACTCTACCCTCCCCAGGATACCACCACCACCTCCTCCTCCTCTGCTGTTCCTTCTCTCTTTCTCTCTTTTTTTCTCTCTCTTTTTGTTTTCTGGTTTTTTTCCCTCTAGTCATGCTTTTATTGAACTTGCCGTCGTCCTTCTCCTTCTCCCAGGGAAAAAAAAAGGAGGGGGGGAAATCCCTCCTTCTTTTTCACTTGTCATAGCTGGCCCCAAGGCTGTGACTGGTGAAAGCGCACAGAGTTTGGGGTGTGTGTGCTTTTTTTCCCTCCAAAAGGTAGACATGCTTGAGTGTAACTTTCTGACTAACCAGGCTTTTGTTGATACCCTCCATCATGTGAAACGTTACAGAGGTTTGAGCAACCAATACTGTAGAGTGGTAAGAGACTATTTAATATGCCCACGTAACCTCTTTCTTTTCTTATTTTTTTTCTCTTCTCTCCCTCTTTCATGCTTTTGTTTTGTTTTTATTTTCATTTTATTTTATTTTACTTTTTACTTTTTTTTCCCCTCTTTTCTCCCTTTCCCTCTTTCTCTCCCTTCTCTCTCTCTCTCTCTCTCTCTCATTCTTTCTTCCTCTTCCTTCTTTCCTCTCTCTCTCTCTCTCTCTCTCCTTGGCTTCTCTGCCACATGCAGCACTATTTCTGTGATGCATGGAATACATTTGACGCCTTGATTGTTGTGGGTAGCATTGTTGATATAGCAATCACCGAGGTGAACGTAAGTAGCTGGCGTCTGTCCATGATCGTGCCTGCTCTAACATTCATTTGTCTTTCCCGGGATCTTTTTTTTTTTTTTTTTTCCCTCCCCCCTCCTTTCTTTTGAGTTTATTTTCAGAAATCTTGTTTAGTTTCAAAGCTCTTTCTTTTCTTTATTTTTTTTTCTTTTTTTTTTTTCATTTTATTTGGTTTGGTTTTATTCTGTTTTAATTTTTTGGAACGACTTAAAGGACTTTTTGACTGTTTTGCATCATTTTCTTCCCTTCATAACCCGCCTGGCATGAATTAAACTGTATAGCAGGAAAAGTGATGGGAAACGTGGAGTGTAAGTGAAAAAGCTCTTTGTGCCATGGGAAGCTGCTCGAATAGTCCCAGGCCAGCACTTTGGTCTGCCCAGTGTTATGCTTTGCTTCCCATGGCTGTTCAATACTCTCCACCCCACAGAGAGATAAAGGTCAGTTCTTTCGAGGCGGAACTGAGGGAACCAAAACAGGAATCCTCCCTGTGCCTCCTCGCTCAGGCTTCCTCCAAAAGAAATAAGGACTAAATCACCTCTGATTAGAGGAACCTGCTCCTAATGTTCCATTTCAAATGTGAAAATTAAAAAAAAAAAAAAGGTAGACAATATAAAACCAAAAACAAAGCAGAAATCCCAAAGGAAAACAAAGCACCAGAGTTCCAACCCACTTTTCTGTTTTGGTTTGCAACCTGATTTGCTCCATCTCTCAGATTGCACCAGCCCAGTTGACACCAATGGGCCCCACTCATGCCCATCTCAGCAGAAAGGTGAAGGACTGAGTGAGCCACGGAGACTGAAATGAGCATCTGGTGTTCAGGAAATAAATCACACCAGGCAAATCTTTTCCTATATCTCTTTTTTTGATGGTGGATAGATACAGAATTATAGGATAAATAGACAAAAGACAGGGAGGAACACACAGATTTCCAAAAGAAAGGCTATGATGGGTTTATGAGCATGGACAAAAATTGCACTGAAAAATCCAGCTTATAAAGGCCAGGAAAACAGAAAGATTGAAAGAAAATTGCTGTAAATATGTTAAATAACAGGAAATTAGTCTTGAATTTTCAAAGTTATGTGGCCATTGAATAAACATTCCAGCTTGGAATTGTTGTGTACTGTAGAGGCAATCCATTGCAAGCAGAAAAATGACAGCATAGTTTTCACTCAGTGCTGTGTTTAGGGAAAAAAAATTAGGCAGCATTTTAAAAAATAAAAATGCCTTATTTGGAATGTTCCAAACAAAATATTTTCGTATTTTGGTTCTAGTTTAATTTCTGTTCAACTTCTTTTTTCTATTTTTCTTTTTTTATTTTTTTAATTCTGAAACAGGAATATTAATTCAAGCTGTAACATTTTGATTTTGAACAAATGAATTTTTATTTTTTTTAAACTAGTTTATTTTCCTTGTCTTTTAAAAGAACGGAAAATAGTTTTTAACTGAAAAGGAACTTTTATTTTGCATCTCTTAAATGTCCTACTTTCTGGACACAAAGAGTTGCTTACAACATTTCCCACTGAATGTTGTAAACAATTTTGGTTACCCTTTTACTAGGTAGATATTAGGATTAGGCTGACTTTGTAGAGGGAGGTTACAGTGAGGCTGAAGTTGATAATTTTTAAGAGTGAAATTAAAACCTTTTCTCTGCCACACTTGTCACAGGAGAACTAAATAGGGAACCTGGCAGTAGCCATCAGATCATGGAAAAGCTCAATTCTCATCCACAGAGGGAGAACTGTACATGGCGATGGAGGGAATAAGCAGAGTCAGCTGGAGATGAATCATATTAAACATCAACAAGACTTCCCTGACTGAGGTATTAGAATCCACACAAAAGTCTCCTAAGTAGAAAGGAAGGAAATCCTTGTGTTTCGGTACATAAATGGAAGTTTATCATAGTCAGAAATCCTAGACTGCAGGAAAATCCAATGGGTCCTTTTGAAGAAATTCAGATTAATGTCCTCATTAGCTTCCACTGTCTGAGAGGAACACAGTCACCCAGGTCTCCTCTTGTTGTGAGTGGGGAGTGATGCTCCACTCCCCAGGCGCCCTGGACACGTCTGTGACAGGGAAACGAATTACAATTTGGAGGTGCCCACCAGTGACTGGTGAGTGTCTAGGTTTGTTAGGTTTGTCTAGACACCCAGATCCCAGACATTGAATTTAAGCAGTATAAATCACATTCACTCTCAGCATCTTGTCGAGACGGTCATGCTGCTGCTGATTGTTGTGATCTTCAGTCTCCAGGGCTGCCCATACTGGTGTGCTTAATTGCCAGCGACAAGGCTCTCTCTAAATTCGAGTTCATGTCAGGCAAGGCCCAGAATCCAGTTTTTAGCTATAGAAGCCTATGAAAAATGAGGGCATGCCTCTGTCCAAACAACCAGCACCTGTCTTAGTTGAGGAGGCAGCAGGGTTGGCCCCGACTCTTTTAGTAAGGGCTGTGAAGAGCATTGTGTGATGGTCCCTCTGTTTCCTCTAAAGAATCCTTTCCTTCTATACAGTTTTACAGATCTCTGCACACGTCTTTTTGTTACCTGGCATGTTTAAATCTTCTCTTTTTATCTAGGCAAGTCCTTTGCTACTAGTTTCTAATGTTTGTTACTAAAAACTTGCACAACTTTTTGATGCACTGATAAATAAGCGGCAGCTATGGATTGAGTTTGTTCTGAAATGTTCTGAAACCCCTTTGCACTTATAACCCTTATTGAATAAGAGAATGTTTTGTATGTCGGTTTGTCCTGTCAGATTCCCTCCCTGCTAGCAGCACTCGGTATGTTACATCTGTAGAAAATGGGCTTTGGAAGTAGCAGCCCATCTTGGACGGACGGTTGTCATCTTCCCAAGCAGTGAGAGGCAGCTTGTCAGACACACTTCTCCCGTCTCCTCAGGGGCTTGTTGCTTTCTTGCTGTGTGTGGGTTTGAGCAAACCCTGCCCTGTGTTTCTGTACACTGTCTTGTCTTGTTCCGAGACACCCGGGGTCTGAAAAGGAAAGGAACAATAAACCCTAAAGTGCCAATCAGCCCCGTTAATAGGAGATGTTTAGACAGGTCAGGTGCAGGGAAAACATTTCTGCTTAACTCCTTAGAAGCTGAAGAGTGCTTGTGGTTAGGATCTTGGAAGGTGCTGCTCGTGGAGAGAAGGGTCAGTTCTTATTGTGGGAGGTTAGAAGGGAAGATGGAGACTCCTGGCACAGGTCAGTTTGACCTGCAGCCATAGACACAAAAGCCCTGAAATCTGTGAGGTTCACCAGATGTTTGCACTCAGGAGAAGCAAACCCAGCAGGCACTGAGCTGTAGTTGTGAGGAGAGCCCCGACTGACTGACAGGCTCCACGGTGTGTGTGTGTGTTTAGGTCTGTGCTTGCTTTTGTTTGTGCAGTTCCACATGCTCTGGTTTGTTGATTTTTTTTTTTCCTTTTGACATTTGTTTTTGTTTCTTGACAAGGAATTTCCCAGACCAAAACCTTCGTTAAGATATATGTGAGTGTGCATGAGTGGGTCTTTGTGTGTGCGCTCCATTAATCGTATTATATGTGCCTGAGTGTGTTTGGATGCCTGTATGGGCCACAAATCCACGGGAGAGTGTCCAGACATAAATCCATGCGTGGGGGAAAGGAGTGTGAATGCAAGCACAAGTATTTCATGTGTGTTTGTGCCATGAGTGGCTGTTGCTGGATTCACAGGGGTCGTTGTGTGTGTAACTGAGCCCATGTGACTGTCTGACTGTGCGAGCTGGACCTGCTTACGGATGAGGGATTGTGCCTGGGAGTCCCCTGCACGCGGGAATGTTCCCCTGCATGCCCGTGGGCGAGCGTGCACGTGCACGTCCAGCTCAGCGGACGTTCATTAGCATGGCTGTGCGCTCCAAAACAGTGAGAAGCCTTGTGCTGGCAAGGCAGGCCCCCCTCAGCATTTCTGAGTCCTTCAGGAAGCCAACACCTCCGTGGTGGGGAAATCTGTCAATCAGTAAGTCCAATCATGTTAGGCCCACTTGCTTCCTGCAACCTGAGAATATCTCCGAAGTCCCCCAACGAGCTCCACAGACACACAAACACATCTCACACGGCTGAGCAAGTGCAAAGGGAACAGAGAAGGTCAGAATCTGGGGGGTTTAAAAGCTTCAGAGTGGCACAGTTTCTGCCAAATTCACCTTTAAATTGCCTGATTTTGAAGCTGCATTTTCAGAGCTTTGCTCTCAGTGACTGTTGTACAACTAACTTCCTAGCCACAAAAGGAAGATTTTTTTTCCCCAAAATTTTCTGGAAATATTCAATGTTTCTGTTTTGGGGCCCTCTTATGCCATGTCTCAAGTAACTAAAGAGGGAGGAGAAGACTTTTTAATCTTTTGCTTAAAAAAAGAACCTCCAAGGCAGAGACCACGTCTACCATGTGTCAACTCTCTTTAAGATCCAGAATGACTTCTGGGGAGTAAAATGAAAGATGGTATAATATATGAGGCTTGGGATGTAGGGCCTGTGGATTATATTCCTTGGACTTTGATTAGATCCCTGTACCTCAGTCTTCCCATCAGTGGAGACTGTTATTATTCCTTATGTTAAAAAAGTATTGTTATTAGAGTTTGCAAAACCCTTTAAGCTCCTTAGAAGAAAATCTTAAGGTGGTAAAAATTATTACTCTCTATTATAATTGGAAATAAATTTTATAGGAGTTGAATAAAAACCAGCAGGTTTGGACTATATCATCCAGAAGTAGCCCCAAGCACAGAATAGCACTTCCTTCCTTTCCACATCAGCAGACACAGCCTGGAGTTGAGTACTGTAAAGGTGACTAACAGCCTGCTGTCCCCTCCTCCAGGCAAAGAAAGTTGCTCATTACTGTTTGTTGCTCTGTATCAAACGGGGAAATCAAGTTCAATTTGTGCCATGCTACAGTGCCCAAAGTAATGAAAGAAAAACAGTCAGACCCTGAGTCACTGGGAAAGCTGTTAATGTGACCTCCTTCCTCGCAGTCGGAGAGGAAAGCTCACACTTCCTTGGTCCGTGGGGTCCTTTTTCCTTCATCCTTTCCCCTGCCAGTGTCAGACCAAAGAGACTGCGTGGCTCAGTCTTCACTTGCCGCCAAAGCAAAGCTCATATCAGTGCCCACTGAGCTGGACGAGCCTCTGGCCAGCTGAGGGGCTGCTCATCCAGCTCGTGGCCTGCAGACGTGTGAGAGTTCCAGAGGCATGTCCAGGTGGGAGCACGTGTGTCTCCAGAGCACCACAGTGGCAGTGGGGGTGTTGTGCGTTTGAGTCCGTCTGTCTGTCTGGAAAG
Organism: Lycocorax pyrrhopterus obiensis; assembly: GCA_014706295.1. Taxonomy (NCBI): domain Eukaryota; kingdom Metazoa; phylum Chordata; class Aves; order Passeriformes; family Paradisaeidae; genus Lycocorax; species Lycocorax pyrrhopterus. Next base: position 72,380,182 of record JACSVZ010000015.1, on the reverse strand, counting down.
GATGTCAGGGAGGGAGGATTTGTGCCTATCTGTGGGCCTGTCTCTGAGGGCTTCTGCCGGTGCCTCTGAGCGTGTCTGCATGTGCAGGCGCCTCTGTGTTCGTCAGCTGTGCTTGGGGGTGCATGAGGATGACTGAGCAAACCACCTGGGCTGGTACCCATCCTGCCTGCTCATTCAGCACCGCAGCTGCGTGTCTGAGTGTGTCTGTGAACGCTGCAGGAGGCGCAGAGGAGGAGGAGTTCCCCGGCACAGGTACACAAGGCGATGCAGCAGATGTGATGGGCCAGGGGCATGAGCACGGTTACGAGATGAGAACTGTCAGGGATAGAGAACCGGTGACTTGCGGGCTTTTGTGAAACAATGGAGTATTTCCACGCATAAAATGCCCTCCTGTTGTAGCAGCACACGTTTCCCTAAGAGAGAACATTGCGACTGGTTTGAGGGTTGATGGAAATGGTGGGGTTTTAGTGGGAGACATGGCAGGAGGAGAGTGCAGTGTTGTGTGCGGGCTGATCCATGGTGGCATCTGGGAGACATAGGACTTGGGTGCTTCAGCAAGTAGCACTCCTATGAAGAAGGTTAGGGAAACCCAAACCCCACCTTGGTGTATCCCCTCCCTAAAGAGTGTTGGTCAGGTCTGTTTTGCCCAAGCCTGCTGGGTAATGGTTTGGTGTTTGTCCACCAGGTGTTCAGGAGAGCCAAGCACTTCATGCCTTGCACTTCCGAAAAGGTTTCCAAATTCTGTTAGGAAGTCATCAGAGGGTTGCAGCTTGATTGAATCCTGAGTACTGATGCAGTAAGGCCAGAGAAATACCAAAGCATTGAGCTCCCAAGACTTGGAGACCTGTGCAGTGATTTCTCATTTAGTCTATTTTATTTCTGACGTAAAGCAGCTCAGGCTTAAACCAGGCGCATGAGGCCCTTTTTTACAATCATCTCGCTTTTGGTGTCAAGAGGCTTCATATTATTTGCCATGAGCTCCTGCTCCCATTCTTTGGAATATCTGAAAGCCTATACTTAAACCTCCCTCTCACCTTCTCCTGCACTCCTCCCTTTTAACCCACACCCCGCCTTTCTTCCTTTTCTCCCTTGCTCTCCTCTCCCCCGTCTCCAGCCACACTAAACCTCACGAGTTCATTTTCACTCTCAACCAATGTGTCTGAAGGCAGAGAACCAGCGGCTTGAACGCTGCAGTCCTTGTTCAGGCGCGCGGCCTGCGCAAGGGCTGGAGCGCTGGGCCCTGCGGCACAGTCCTGCGCACACACCCCTCAAAGGGAGCAAGGATCGCGGGAAGGACGACATACATCCAGCCTGCACCTCAGTTGGGACTGGCATTCATATCTGTCGCTGTGTCTGTCCGTCTGTCTGTCTGTCTGTCTTTCTCTGCCTGTCTGGTTCTCTCCGCTTCCGCGCCCTTTGCTGCTCAGATTTTGGCCATCAGCTGCCACCGGACACAAATCTTTGCAATTCCTACAACTTGCAAGCTCATTTACCCAAACCTTTCGGAAGAGGCAGAAAACATCTCCCTCCCTCTCCTTCCTCTCCCTCTCAAATGCCATCTGGGTAGCAGAGGCCTCCAAATTATGTAGCAAAGGGCTGGAGAAGCACAGTGGCTTCTTTTGACATCTTGTGTTGTCACACCCTTACTGCTGCCATCCCAGAAGTTGTCCGTAGTCCTGAGCTCTCCCTGTGTGCGTGTATATGTATGTATATATGACTTGTTTTCTTTTTGGAAAAGCTACTGGTAAAATTGATGGGGGTGGGGAGGGGTGGATTTAGTTTGCTGCTTTTTTTTTTTTTTTTTTTAACGTCTTGTGGTGTTTTTATCATTGGAATAATTCAGGTAACGCACCACGGCGGCCCCAGCTGTAGGAAGCCACGTTGAAGCATGGTTGTGAGCTGTAGCAGTGGCAAGGGCTTTGTTTTGCCTTTGAAGAACATCAGGAGAGCTGCCCTGAACTCTTCCACAGATTAGGCTTAGATCAATCTGAATTTGATCACCTCCCATGCTTAATCAACAATTTTAGCGCATGTTTTTCACCCTGTGTTGGTGAGAAAGAAGTATGGTATGATTATCCAACCACAACCATGTTTGAACAGGGTCAATTTTGGTTTTATTTATGTATATATTTGTCATGATGATGGGGCCTCTTTTTTTTTTTTTTTTAAATCTCTTGTCTTTAAAATGTTGGTATTTTGAGTGCATTTCCAGAGTTCATAATGTGATTGCCCTTTAAAAGAGGTGATTTTGGTAACTGCACAACTTTTTCTGTATGGAAATCTATATGAAATATGGACAATCAGAAAAAAGTATGTATTTCCTGCAAAAAAAAGGGGATGGTAAATGCAAATTACTCCTTCCCCAGTTCACCTGAGTGTTTGAGCTGTTGCTAGCAGTGTTAGCACCACAAGAAGAAGGCATGTAGCTCCCACTTTGAAAGACTGTTCATACTGCCCAATTTTAAGGAAGTACCTCAATACTGTGATTTGCACAAAATTGTTATACTTGGCTTCTGACGTTATTTCAGGCCCAAAAAATCAGAATGTATTCTAATGCAGGGAAGACTTCAGAGTAGCATAAAAATAAATTTGCCTTACTGGAAAAATTTAACCACACACATTCTCATTAGTTAAAACAGGCAAAACAGAGGATAGAGAATCCAGGAGAACAAATTCTTAGAAGCTAAATGTGAAAGCAGCAAAAAGAAAGCTAGACAGCCATGTGACTGTAAGACCTGATGCACAAACCTGTCTGGAGTCCTTCTGAGTGAAAATGCTTAAAATGGTGGGCCACAGCATCTCACTGACTGCCCTGAGGAGTGAATTGTGCTTTTAATTAGTGCAGGCTTGCACAAACCCAAAACCTTGGTGGGTTTTAAGGCCTTCAGAGAAGTCTCATTTCCTTATTTGACTGTAAATTATTGTTACAATAACAGTAAAAGCTAATAGTAGGAACACGAAGAACCACAGACCTTGTCCTGTGTTGGTTCAACAGCAAAAATAAGTGTATGGCATCTACATTTCAGTACAAAGAACTCTTTAAAAAGCCTACATCCAGATTTTCTGACCAATATTTAATTTTACTTGTCATTTTTCTATCACAGCACTTTGAAGAAAAAACCCACTACAATATTCTGGCATCAGCATCCGTGATAGATTACAGTTATATTTCATTTTCCTTTTAATTCCAGTGTGTTTTTCCACAAAGCTAGTTAAACACTCAAATTAAAAAGAGCTGCCCCAAGCTGATTATATTTTTCCATTGGCTTGCTAGCCAGGATAAATCATTCCTTTTGCCTAGCAAAAGTTTCTTTTAACTTTCCCTGAACTCTAATAGAGATTGTATCTTTATATGAATCCACAGAAAAATCTCTGACTCTTGATTCCTTAGATCATCTCTGAATATATTAACGTTAATTAATGATCCCAAAGCACCCTAAGTTAGATGGTCAATAAGGTGCTTGTGTGAGTTCAAATCCAGTTGATTCTGTCATCTTAGGCAATTCCTTGAAGCAGTGAAAGATGCTTCTGGAGTTTAAATCTCTTTTTTCTCAGACCTACCTTGCTGAGAATGCCCAAGGAATTTTCCAGTGTCGCTGTTCCCCACACGCAGACTGCAGTAACAGAGAGGGCACAATCCCCTGCATTTCACTCACTCAGTTTTGCTGCAAAAGCTCCTGTTCTTCATGCAAATCACAAGGGCTTTTCGATTCGGTGCTACAAGACCTCACTGCGTGCACCATCTTGTACTGTTGTGCATGTTTGGAGAAATTCTAACTGGTCCCAGGCTGCACTGCCAGTGGCAATGACAGCAACGGAGGAGATGGAAGAAGGGAAGACACACACAAGCTTTTTACTTGTTTTCCTCTTTGACTTGCTCTTCTCCCCCATCTTCTTCTCCCCAGTGACTTTCTCCACATTTTGCTGGAATCTGGGGCAGCTGAGGTTTTCAGCAAGGCAGTAGGAAGTTCCCCTCTACCTTGTGTCGCAGTAGCTTTTCCTCTCTGGCTTCAGCCAAGATCCCATCAGCCCAGGGCAAGAGCTGCTCCCCTTTGTGAGGGTTTTTGTGCCAGGCACTGGGCAGCCTTTCAGCATGGTGATGGTGCCAGTTTGCAAACCCAAATGCACAGACTTCCTATTAAATACAGACCCAGTTGTGGGGAGTTTGCTACTCACCCAGATTTGTAATCTAAGGTAAACACACATAAATTAATCTTACCCTTTCTAATACAGTCAGTATAGCACCCTCATTTAGCTCTTGCCTTGCTTCCCCTACACTCCCATGCACCAGCCAGCCAAACACAAGAGGGGTGTTTATTTTATTATTTCTTAATAGACATCTGGTTTTAAAATGACTGTGCTCTTACCATGACTCCCTGATCTGTTCTTTGTGGAGACTGTCTGGCACAACACGCCAACAAAATGACTTCTGCTCCATGTATCTTCCTGGGCATCTGCTAAACGGGACCCATTCCCTGCTGCATCCAGATGACCAAGCTGTAGGGTCTGGGTTGCTGCTTATGGACAGCTGTTTGATGGCCAAAAATTATGACTTGGCTCTAATTGCTGTTGCAGAGTAATGGACATCCCAGCTGGTCGCATCCCAGCTGTTGTCTCCAAGTCCACTTTGAAGCCCAGAGACACCAGTCAGCAGTGCTGCCTGCTGGGACTTGTCTGAGAGGCTGGGAGAAAATCTCCTTCGTCCAAAGCCAGATGTCTTCACATAAGATGAACAGACACGAAGGCAAAGATGCCTCGGCTGTAAAGAAACACTTGTTAATAGAAAAACATCAAAATAAATTGATGTTTAAAGACAGGGAATTTGAGACTCAACTGTTTGACCATACTTGAACATAGTAAATCACATACAGTGAGCATTACATATCATTTAACCATCCCTACCTTTGTTTTCTTTATTAAAGGATTCATCAAATCAATAATAATTTATTCTTGGAAAGATGCGTAGAACAATAAAATGTTGCTCAGTAGCTTTGTAAGGTCTATCCCCAGTCTCCACATGACCACTTCTAATGTTTTCTGATAATGCCTGTGATTGGCATTTCAAATCCCAGAATGACTTGTAGGCTTTATTGCATCCCATATTATCATACAGAAATCCAATATGAGTCTGTAGGCTGGTTTTTTTCTAGGAAGTGTTCTGCATCAACATTAAATAACTTTCTAATTTAAAAGGCAATGAAAAGATAGACTGGGAATTAAATACTAGCTACTACAAATCTCAGATGAAAATGGTCCATAACAAACTCCCTGTTTGTGCTGCTGGTATCCCTGGATATCCCCCCTTGAGCAAAGATTAATTATACAAAACTGTCAGGGGCTGAGAGCTCACCTACAGTCATCTCGAGCCTCTTGCAATCCACAGTCCTGTTGCTTTGGAGCGGAGGTGGATTGGGTTTTCTCCTGCTTCCACCAGCATGTGCAGTTTCTTCAAGCACCTTCATCAAAGCACAAGATGGCTCATTCAACATCACACTGTCCCAGAGCCTTTGGGCTTTCCAAAGGATGGATCCTGGCACCACTGCGTGTGGAGTCTTTCAGCTGGTAGCTTGCCTGCCTTCGTTCCCGAAAAAACTGCTCCTGGTCCAGTCTCCATCTGGCTCCAATGGTCCCCAAAGAGTTATACCGAGGAGTGGGGATTTTGCTGCAGACCACAGGCCTCCTTCCAACCTTAACACCCCCAGTGTAATTCCCCATCACTTATCCAGGACTTGTACAGTACCACAAAGAGGCTACTGAAGTTTTCTTCTGGATTCGTGTGCTCCTGGAGTCCTACAAATTCCAAAGGTTTCCCTCCTCTTTTCAGCCTGAGGCTGCTCAGAGAAACCCCAGAAACACCAGTACACAGGGAGCACTGAGTTTCACTCTGTTCTTCATTTTTCCTTCTTCCTTGTCCTTTTCCCACACCACGAAATCCTATCAGCTAATTCAGAAGTAATTAACAAGTATCTGCAGAAGTGCTCGAACATTCAGTGCACAGAAGACAAGCACAGCCATGGCAGAGGAAGGACATGCCTCTGGGAGTTTGCTGCATTCCTCAAATCTCCAGTTTACAGGGAAGAAGAAGCCAGTAGATGTCAGTGACCCTCTCAGTACCAATGGAATATTGCAAGGTGTTGGACACAAAGCTCCTGCCTATCAATGGCTCAGGAAGTTCATCTCAGAGAAGAGCTCTGTTGCCATTCCCATTTCCAAGGTAGGCTGTGGGATGCTACAAGAAATGGAAAAATCAGTTCTTATGCAGTGCACAACAGCATGCCTTTAAAGTCATTAGGACTGCTATAAAAGTTTTGAACAGTCTCTTTCTTCTGTTTTATTTTGACATCAAAATCAGTGTCATGGTCCTAGTACACGAGAACCTGAGCAGGCCAAGTGTGTCAGAGAACATCTCCCTGCTTGCAGCCCTCCAGAGCAGCTGTGCCTTCACAACACTGCTACAGATAAGGAGTCAAGATGATGGATTTATCTGGGTGTTTGGGATGGGAGAACCTGGACGTGAAAATAACTGTTATTTGGAAAGAGTCAAAACCAGACACAGGCTGTGCTCCTTTTGGAAAACCTGTCCCACAGATTTCTCTCCCTCTTCCCTCCCAGACAATGAAAAAAAAAGAAAGAGAAGAGAATAATGAGCAATGTAATGCAGAACATAAGTCTTTCTAAAGAGGTGGAGGAAAAGAAGACTGCCCTTTCCAGCACAGTGATAAATACACTGCTGAGTTTGATGTTTAAAAGCCATGTTAACTTTGCCTCAGGAAATGCAGCGAAGCACATTGGACTGCTTAGGAACAGCAATGAGGACACTGTTGGATGGTAATAAAACTGAGGAAAACTGGAGAGATAGGGGAACTTCAATTCTCACTCTTGCTCTCTCTCCATCTCGCTCAGTGGTCTGTTCTGTTCCCAAGTTCGTCCCCCTCAGGCTGCTCCAGGCTGGGACAGACTGATCATCTCCTTTGGGAGCCGTTGCCCTGTGAATCAAGAACTGGTCAAATGAAAAGGCAAGTTTAATGAAAAAAAGTTCATCACACGTGGCTCCTGGCAGAGGTGTTCAAATCAGCAAAACCTCTCCCTGTTACTCAAACAGAAAATCCTCAAAGTCACTCTACCTGTAAAACAAAAGTAAAAGGTCCTGCACACAAGTAGGCTTTCAACATTTATTTTCATGGCTCAATTTACCTTCAGCAGCTTCTCATCCAGATGTTCTAGGGCTTTTTTTGGCCGCCTGTCCCACAGAACACAAATGATGAAACACAGGCCAGCTGCACCTGCCTCTCTGAGTCAGACCAGTACCTGTACCTGAAGATGAGCACTACATCTCTGATCGTGGTTAGTAGCTGCTTCTTTCTCGGGAGCCCCCCAGGCTTGATTACCATAAGACTTGATTACCCAGAGCTAATGAGAAGGATTATTAAAACATCCTGAAAATTAAGAATAATTTGCATAGATATACTTTACCAGTTGTTCTGCTTTTCTGGAAGTCATGGGGAAAAATAGAGCTTTTAGCTATGTAAAAAAGCAGCCCTTTCATTACTTGTCCTCTAATTGTCAATCTAGGGTAATCTGCATAACCAAATTAAAGCAGTTGACTTTCCTTATATTTACCTTAAGCACTTGGAACCATAAGACTACTGTCTGACAATTTCATGGGTATATATATATATGAAATTAATTAATAAGCTATTCAAATTGGTATGATTTGCATATTTGAAGCTAATTAGAAAAGCAAGCTCCAGAATTTCAAAATCTTAGAATACATAGGAAATGAAGGGGAAAAACTGATAGCTGCGGGACTCATTTGCTTAAAAAGTTACCTTGACCTTATTAACTGTATTCAAAACAGGCTTTTTGTTGCACAGGGATATGGTAATGTTTCCCCTGAGGTCTGAGATCATGTGGAATCAGTGAAGTATAAATGCACATCTATTGCACTGGGATGAGCTGACACTCGGTGCCTGTTGGCCCCCGTGAGTCAGTGCAGGCAGAAATGTAATGGCAACTTCACTGCAGATGTCGCATTTCTCCTAAGTCCCCTTATTGCAACAAATGACATTTTCACTCCCTGCTGCAGGAGAGCTCAGTCCCCTCTGCAGAGCTGTCTGAGTTTCAGCATGTTATGCTGCACTGGAGCACTCAGAGCTTTTTCTGGGGAAATCAACAAGGTGCTCACCATTTGCCCCAGTAAAGGCAGCACCATGCATCTCAATTCCCTGTTTTCCTGTAAGATGGTGCCCCTTTCTAATAGGCATTAAATGATCCAAAAAAGCCTCTAGTGCTTCATCCAGGTTAGAGCTATAGGGAGGCTCGATTTTTTTGTTTCCAAAAGCCCCTTGTAACATTTTTTTCTGTTTTAAAATAGAAGCAAAATTTAAAGTTAAAAAACTTTCAGTAAAAAAATTGTTTCTATTGAAATAATCAAGATTCAAAACATATGCTTAAGTAAAGTAAAAGCCGTTTAATCTGGCATGGATTTTTTTTTTCTTAGTTATATACGATTTATAATGGAAATGTAAACCAAATTAAAATGTGTGAGGACAAAATGTGAGATTTCAACCCTACATTTCTGAAATGACTGTTTCAAAGTTGGCATGTTTCTACAGAACATTTGACTTTCAGCATCAGCATTCTCCTGACAGAAAATATTTTTGTAGGAAAAAAAAAGAATTCTGGCTAGTTTTATTCGAAATATTCCCAGAAATTCTCAAAGAGCTGCACACTTAAAGGAAGAATGCACAGTTTGAGAAGCTTTTCTGATTTGTTTTTGTTGGGGTTGTTTTTTCCCCTGCTAATAATTTGATTTCACTGTAGGGTTGTGGGAATTGACAATTATGCCATCTGCAATCCAGTAGCATTCCCTGTCAGAGAAATACCAGATACATTTCTGCCTGGCCTTATAATAACTTCACCGACTTTGGTGGATGGTGGGTTATCTCTGGGGTTCTTGTGATTAAAACCTCAGACAGCAGTGGCAGACAGATGGCTCTGGAAGGGGCTGTGGTAACTCCCCAGTGGAATGGCAGACTATTACCTGCCAGCAGCCAAGGTTGATTTGAAACCCTGACTTTTTCCAGCTCTCCACAAAGACTCGTGTAACTCAGCCTCCTGAGGTCACTTCGGATTTTTGACAATACAGATACAAGAGGACGTCTCATATCTTCTTTTACCATGTCTCCACGGCACAGATAACTTCTAAACCTCTTTTTTTCCCGTGCTTTGGTAAATTCTTGTCCTCCTTGAAACTCACAACCTTGCAGATCCCATCTCAGTGTAACCACTTGGGAAGGAAAAATCTCTGGAAGAGCAGCATGGTTTGTCATTGTCGTATTTGTGCTTTTAAGTCCCCTCCATCACCACCTATGGTTTTGATGAGTTCATTTCCCCAGAATGGCTCTTTCCACCCTTCATCTTGTGTCCAAAGTCACAGATGCAGCATGGCTGAAGCAGGACTCTTGGAGGAGACCTCTATATACAAAGACCTTGATACAGAAAAGACCGATAGCCTACAAATGCAAAGGAACAACACAACACTTCAGCCCGCTCAGGCGAGCTCTGCAGAGCAGATTCTAGGGGCACCCTTCCTGCAGTGAGGAGAAAAAAGCAAGAAGTGAACATTTATTACCCCCTTCCTCATGGGACAGGGCTGACAGACCAATTATCAAGTTTCCAACAGATACAGCGGGTAACTTTCCATTCCCCAAATCCAACAAAAATCAAGGAAATACCTTAGCAGACATCCATCACCAACAAACACCTGCTCTAAGTAGTCTCCTAAAAGCTTCATCCACGAGCCACAGTTTCCTCAGTGGAGAAATGCCATTGCAGATTGTTTGTCACAAAAGGCAGCACAAGCATCTGACCTTGTTTTCTTGAGAAATGTGAAGCTACTCTGTCATGTTGTGGTGCCAGCATCTCAAACACGCATTTCCTTTCATCTCTTCTAACCTAGGGCTATCAGGCATAACTAGAAGGCTGCAGTTGTACCTCTGCATTGACTGAGACAACTCTAACTAGCAAAGCAATTATAACATTGTGCATTCAGCTGCTTAAATGCTCTCCAGCTCTATTAAATGCTCTCTTGCGGAAAGAGATTCCTCTCTATGAATGAAAGTGTTGTTAGAAGGTAAAAAACTATCAGCAAGGAAGTTTTGCTCCTCAAACATCAGGGAAAAAAATCAGTTTGGACTTCCTAGCAAAGGCTGGATCCCCTCCAAGGGAGTTGAACTCATCTTCAGTGTGTCCTGTGGTGTAAAAGAATCACTACCATCAGCAGTGCTGGCAATGGGAATGCTCCCTGCCTGTCCTGTCATCTCAGTGCAGTCAGGCTTCAACAGCTACTGAACAGCTACTGATACTTATGCAGCAGTCGAGGAGCCTCCGTGGTTATATGGATTAAATATAAACTAGGCAGACCTAATGAAGCTCCCTTCCAGGCACTGCCAGGTGCTGCTTCTCTGGAGAGCCATTACAGTTGTCAGCCAAAAGCCCCAAGGAACTCAAACCTCCCAACGTGGTCCTCCATCTCCAGTGTTCCACAAGGATGAGGTGGGATTAATATCTCTTCTCAGGAATTTTCTTCTGAAACTTCCATTTGAATCTGTTTATTAAGACACTGTTGTTCTCTTCCAAATCTTTATCCATAAGATATGCTAAGCCATGGATATTTCAGGGAACTTTGACACTGCTGTGACTATACAAAGCCTTTTTGCCCATATTTTGGCTGCTGTTTTTCTAGCTCTGAAAAGCCCCATCATCCCTTCTCAGAATTTCAGAATGGATTGCGTTACGGCATAAATACCCTACTATATTGACTGTTACATATTGCTCTTGAAAGATTGAGACTGGTTCTCCTGGAGTGCAAACTTTATCCTCTCCTAGTTTCCAAAGCACAACCCATTAAAAACTTTTTCCTTGGCCCAATGGCAGTATCAGACACCAAGTCTGATTTGTGAGACATTATGGAGGTTCAAGAGGACTTGGAGGAGTTATGCTCTCCACAAGCAGTCCCCAGTAAACCTCATTCCCACCTACCCAGGCAGAGTGTGATTAGCAGGAACACAATTACCTTATCCAGTGCTGTGGTCTCTGAGATTTTAAGTATCTCTCCATAGAATAAACCTGGCTTCTTTCCCAGAGACTTCCTTACCTGGGATCCTGACTTCATGAGGGGGGTAAGCTTTGCCTTTCTCTTTTGCGCCTGTAGTGGCTCTAAGGATGCCCACAGGTTTTAAGCAGCAGCTTAAGCAATTTATCTGTTTAAAAAGCTGGTATTCTGGTACACACTGAACATGAATGAGATGTATGCAGGCAACAACATTCTGAGGAGGTTTTCAGGCATGTTTCAGGGATCACTCAGTCTTTATCCTACTGAATTTTCACTTGGGCTTCTAGAACCTTCTCTTCTCTTTCTTGGCCTCTTTTGACCTCTCCTTAGCATCTCTGTTGCCTTTTTAAATATAGTAACATCAAAAGAAAGAAAAAAAACAAACCAAACAGTTCTCATTGCACTCATCCCCCCGAGTGTCTTTACACAGGTACATCCTACCTCAGGTGTTTCTTTTCCTGTCTTTACACAGGTACATCCTGCCTCAGCTATCTCTTTTCCTACTCAGCCTTCAGGTTCCCTTCTACATCACTCTAAATATGGCCTTGGACTTGTGATTTATACCTCAGATCCCTTTTCTGTACGAGGTAAACTGCTCAGAACATCATCTCTGCCTGATCTCCCTGCTGTGGAGCTTTCCCTTTCAGTATGTTCTGGCTACTCATGCCCCAAAAGAGAAGGGCAGGACGGAAGGCTTGAAGTTCCTTTGCAGGTTAAACCCCATGTAGGAGCAGAGACAGCTGCAAATTAAACACTACAGCCAAGAGTGCTTTCTGCTCAGTGGTGTAGCTTCTCCAAAAGCTCTTTCAGAGACATTAAACAGACGAGGATTTGTTTTTCCACATTGTTCTGAGATTTGTAGAAATGGAATCCCGTCCATTTCAGATGGGCAATAGACACTGGCTTTAATTCCGTGTACTTGTCACCATGCCTCTGTCTCTGGGAACTGATGTGACCACTACATTCTCAGGTGCCAGTTGCCTGGCCTTGTCCTAAAATTGGCATTCCCACATCACTGGCAAGGCTGAAGATTCTTGGATAATCCAGCAGTAGCTCTCTCAGCTTTAGAGTTCGGAATGGCCACACTTGAAAGTTCCTGAAATGGGTTCTCAGATATCTGTGCTCGCGTCCATGGGGTGGCTTTCTGGCACAGGTGGTAGGATTTGCCTCCTTTCTGAAACCTTTTTGGGTATCAGAAAATGTATTCAGCAACCCAAAGCTGGGAATTGATTTCCCCCTCATGAACTCACACACTGTGCACAAGCATAGCAGGAACCTCAGCCCACAGTGCCACAGTTTGTACAAATCCCACCTTGCCAGCATTAGCAGAACCTTTCCTGTGCTGCTTTTGAGCTCTACCATAGGTAGTGATATAATTTGCTACATTTTTGAGCACATCTTAAAACACCGGCCAATTAGCTCAGGGAATTAGAGAAGAAATGACAATAAATGCACAATTTCCCACAACACCTCAAAAGGCTTCTTCAGCCTGTCAGTCACAGATGCACCAACACTGTCAGCCAGGAAGGATGGAGAATCCCAAAAATTTTTAGGCTTCCTTCAATTATTTTGAAGGGCCTTTGTACCTTCTACCAGGAATGCAGCGAGTAGCAGAATAAGGGTTCTTCTACTGTTAGAAAAGGTGATTTGGACAACTAGAAAGAGGAAGGGGGATGGGACAGAGAAACGCTTTGCTGGAAGGATGTTTGCCTAGCAACACAAAATCAAAATCTATGCCTGACCTGTAAGAAATGTCTCTATGGGCACTGCTTCTTTATTTGGTATTCAAGCCAACTTTCGCCTGTATGTGATCTGAAAACACAAGAGCAAATGTGAAAGAGGAGGATAAAAGCAAGGAAAGCTGACACTACCAAACCAATGAGTTAACCCAAATTATTATATGATAGGTGTACCTTGGGTTTTTAATTGTTCTCATTTGCCTATATCACCAAATAGGATGTGCATCCAAACTACAGTTTTTCTTTAGGTAATACAATGCCAGTTTGACTACTGCAGCATCCTTGGAGAGCAGGAGCATGCTGCAGGAGTCCTCCATGGCACTAGAGGGGAATTCTGACTCTGACAGAAGAAAAAATACATCAGTTCCCACTTTGCTAAAGTAGCAGACAGGTTTGGCATATGGTAGAGGTTAGGCCTGAAGGATTATGTTACTATTGAACTGAAGGACTCCTAATAAAGACAGTTTTATTTAATTTACAATTCTGCTTCTTACACCTAAGGATACTTGCAGCCTTGGGTATTTTTTAGAATTGCTCTCAGTATTGGAAATGGCCCCAGAGGTTAATCAAGGAATGTCAGGCCGACTGTCTGCAGCAATTTGACTCTTCCAGGTGTGACCAGGGCTCGGCTGAGCTCAGCCTGGCCTCCAAGAACACATCCATTGGGTCCCTAGGGCTTTGCTGGGAGGTGGGTGAAGGCAGAGCGAGCTAATCAGCTGCACCAACCCACTTTCCACAGCTGGTGGTGGGTGTTGTAGGGTTGCCAAGACCCAGACTCTCCCAACCCATTGCCTCACCTGGAGCTGTGTGTAAGGGGATGGGGGACATGTAAACAGAAAGTGTTGCTTTAGCACTGGGATATTACGGGTTTACAAATCAGACGGATGCACTAGAAGCTGGCTGGTCCCTGCGCAGACATGGCCTGGATCTGACTTGGAGAGCTAAATCAGCCCCTGTATTGAACTCACAGTAGTGATACAAGAAACGCTTTAACAGTCCAGTACCTCCACTGCCAGGGTGTCCAGCACTCAGGAGACACTGGGTGTGACTCACATGTGGTGGTAGTGGAGAGAGCTGACATCAAATTCACTGGCAGTTGTAGCTGCTTCTGCCATGGCCAGCATTGATCCTGGGCATCCTAGGGAATAAGCCCAGCCTCTTGTGCATTTCTTTCAAATTCCCTTTTGCCCTCTTCTGCCATTTTGTTGCTCCTGTGTTAGCCAAGACCTAGTTTACTAGGGCTCTTGATTGGAGACTTATTACAGCTTATTTCTGTCTGCCTTTCTTTAAAGCCAGCTGAACATACCCAATGCTCTTCCTCTATGGTAAGACCGAAAACACAGACCACCCTCCCAGCTTCTGTGACACTCTTTCTAACACACTCCTTTTTTCTCTTCTCCGTGATCACAAGTTCTCTCTCCAAGCCCAGCCTAGTTATTTGTGCATGAAGCTGCCATGTCGTGTATTGGTGTGAGTCTGGTGTTCACATGAGCTGTGAATATGCTGCACATGTGTATCTCCTGTGCATCCTGAGCTTTCCTTTGGTCGAGTTAACTGTCGTTCTGCCTTCTAATGAACCACCAAGAGAGAACTGGACCTGGTAAGATTTCCTGTTAGCCACAAACCGTGTCCCTGCGTCACTGTCAATGTGACGCTGAATGAGTTTGCAGTGTGACTTCGTGTCCAAGCCTCCAGAAAAGAAAGCTCTGAAGCTCCTCTTCAATGAGGTAGTTCACTGTAACATTTGAGTTCGTATTTTGCACAAAAAAGTGTGGTGAAATGGTGCACAAAACACTCTGCTGCCTTGGTGTGCAAGGCAGTTCCCACACCACCCCAACAGAGCTGCAGTAACTCCAGTTTCTGGATTGCCACTCTGCAGAACCTCTCTCCTCTGGCAAGGATACACCTTCAAAAAGCTGGATGAAAGCCAGGAGGAAGCAAGCAGGGCTACTCAAGCATCAGCTAACCTGTACCACCTAGTTTTAAAATGCCTGTAATCTTCTGAGGCATCACCGAGCTTTTGGCCAAGTGGTTTGATGCCAGTAAGTCGCAGATTTGCGTCAGGGAGGAATTTGTTCTATTTCATCTGCTGCTTAGACTTTGCCTGCTCTAGGACGCTAGGAGGGCAGAGATAAATTTCTGCCTATAGTAGCTGCCTCCTCTCAGCAAGGAAGGACAAAGGAATACTAAAACCTCTGTCCAGATCCGTGTCCCAACCTGCTGCCACCTAAAGAGCCAAGCCAACAAGAAGAGCAGCAGGTAGAATAATAAAACACTGGTTTTTTAATCACAACCACAGCAGGATTGCTGTCCACACAACCTTTAAATTTGGACCTCAGCTCTGTCTTAGATGGTGTTAGAGCTTGGCTTCTATAGGACTGGGAGAAGTATTTGACCTTACAGTTAGCCCTCTGGGACCGTAGCACTGAGAGTATTCAGTGCCATGATTTTCGATTCCTTGGAGGCCACATTCCCTCCTTCACCTCAGAGCAACTCCCTCCAATTCACTGAAGCCCACAGCCTCATGTCCACGTAATCAAACAAGGATGATGTGAGGTGTAGGGAGCACTCAGGCTTTTCCTTGACACAGCCTGTCTCCCTAATCTTTTTCACCCGGTTACTCCACGGGCAGCGAGTGTCAGCCTTTGCTAGAGACTGGAGGAAGCTACCTGGTGATAAATACACCACAGACAGACAGACAAACTGCAGCTGGGTGCAAACCTGAGCTGTTGCACGTGGTGCTGAGCTCTCTGTGGGAGCAGGGTTCACACCCCAGCACGCAGCTATGGCCCCTGTGTGGGGACAGGGACAGAGCTGAGCACCAATCTGCCCATCCTGGCTCAGAAACAGGAGCATACACAGGTACACATCTGCATCTGGGCATTTAATCCCAGAAACATCCATCCAGGCTGCTCCTGTGCCTTGGGGTTAATCAGAAGAGGACAGGCCAGCAGCTGCTGTTTTCACTGCCCAGTGACAGGAAATCCAAAGGGTCTGCTCTCTCTTGGTTTACACGGTGGTGAGTAGTTAACAGCAGGGGTGATCTGCACTGTTTCTTCCTCCTAAATGTTGCTCTTTCGGTGGTGTTTAGACTCAAACTGCAGTGTTTGCAGCCTGGGTGGGGGCAGAGAGGGGGTTTCCACGCACTTTGCCCCACAGCAGGTCAAGTGGCAGGGTGACAGTGTTATCTCCCCCTGTGACAGGAGGTCACATTCCCACAGTGCTGCTACCGGAAGGCACCAGCTCCACGGGCTTGGCACAGTATTTTAGGGGGTTAATAAACTGGAAAACGTGGCATTTGCTGTGCCCTTGAGCTAGGCAGCGAGTCCTGTGCCAAGGCCAGGTGAGCCTGCTGCTGCAGCAGCCTTCAGATGGATGTTGCCTTCACGCATGTGAAGGCTGAGGAACATCAGAGCTGGTTATAACCCCAGGGGAAAATGCTTAGGGACAAAGCAGATGCTGTGAGAAAAAACAGGCCAGAAGAAAGACTATTTTAAAATACTCCACGCTTGAACAGTAGCAGCGAAGCCAAAATAAAATGTTTAAAAAAAACCCAAAAGTCAGTGCGCAGACTGTGGGAAATACAAAGGGGTCATGAGAAATGAAAAAGGCCCAGCAGCGGGAGCGAGTGGCCAGGGCCCAGCCCCCAGGAGCATGGCCACAGCAGCACAGCACAGGGGCAGCCAGGCTGGCAGTGGTGCAAGTGACACCAGCACACACCGTGCCCCCGCCGGGTTTTGCACCCCAGGGCAAATCTGGGACCTGCTCCTGTTTCCCAGCAGAGCAAGCAGCACGTGGCTGGTGCCCGACACCAGATTAACCAGAACTGCTGGCTGAGGCACTCACTGGGGTGAAACACTCAAGACAGGTCAAAAGGGAAAGTGTCTTTCTCCTCCAGTGCAACATCAATGGGGAATTGCCTCTTTCCAATGTGAGATGTAATGGACGGGTTTACAGCATAGCCTATCCCTAATCCCTGAAAGCCCAGGCAAACTGAAGGGAGAGGCTGATGGCCTTGAGAGCCCCTGTAGAGTAGCCTCACCACCATTGGAGACAGGGCAGGCCTGAGCAGCCTTGGCCTGTCCCTGGGGTGCCAGGAGTGGAAGCCCAGGGAGCAATAGCAGGACAAGGAACAGTGCAGTGAACTCTCAGCGTAGCGTCCTCTGTGGCCCAGGGCCCTCGTTCCTCTCGTGCTGTTGTAACTCCTGCCTCTGTGCCAATGGCTTCCAGAATGCAGAGGAAAACTCTCGCATCTCAATCACCTTCTTCCGACTCTTCCGCGTGATGCGTCTCGTGAAGCTCCTGAGCCGAGGGGAGGGCATCCGGACACTGCTTTGGACCTTCATCAAGTCCTTCCAGGTATTCCTTCACTTATCTCTAAGAAAGACCTAACTCCTTTTGATTTCCCTTGGTGGCCTCTCAGGGAAGAGGTTTCACCCCAGTGCCTGAGCTCAAAGGCGCCCAGGGACAAGCGGCACGAATGAGTCAAGCAAATGGGACTCGCAGGGAGTGACTGCCTGGGTATGAGTTTCATCTTTAAAGCATGAGTAATTGCTGGAGACCCTCCTGAACAGCCTTAATAGCTCAGTTCAACTCAATTACTGCCTGTCTGTAACCCTTCGATCTCATCTTTTTTTTTTTTCCTTATTTGAGCTGTACTTTATATGTGTAACTTTAAGTGAAATACACGGCTATGGGGGGAAGGCCTGGGTCCCAATTAAGTTTCCTTTAAGCCTTGTTTTGAGGATTTCCAGTGAGTATTAGAGGTGTGTGGCCTCCATACTTTCATCCAGGAAGAATTCACCTTTTTAGCCCCACTCTTTTGAGCTGGTAACAATGCCGAGTTATTAAATTGCTGCTGCTTTTTTCCCTGGAGACAGGTTGCATTTCAGTGGCAGGTAAAGTTCCAGAGTAGATAGGAGGAAGTGAAGGAGACCAGACTGGATAAGAATCATCACGTTTGGAGGAAAAGAAATGCCACAGTTAGTTGATAGAAAAAACCTAGCTGCACATAGTAAAATGATAGTTAGAGATGAAGCATAGCACATTCCTGCATTTTAAAATTTTTAAAATTTTTAAAATTTCCCGGACCAGCACAACCTGGATGTTAGCTGGGGCATATCCAAAGGGAGTGTCAGGGAAACACGGCACAGGAATACAAATGGTGGTGCAAACATGAGAAAATACGCAGGACACACCACTGGACAAAAGCGTGAAAGAGTAACTCGTGCAACACACAAGTCTTGAAACAGCACCTACATACCCCTCAGACTGAGGCTTTAAATGGTCAATAGCTTTTGTATTCACTCAAAGGGAAAAGGAACTGACCCACACTTTTAAACTTAAACCTCCCCAGCGACAACACAAGCTGGGAGCAAAGCCTGCAGTGCTGTGGCTCATCACAGCTTCTGTCTCTCATCAGCAGAAGTAGCACACGCGCAGCCCAGGGATCAGCACGGACTTTTTCCAGTGCAGCTCTCAGAGGTCTCAGTAGCCAGACCACCAGGCTCATGCAAAGGGCTCATTTTGCACACTCCCTGACTGCCAGAGGATCTAACCCTGCACAGCAGGTTTCTGACACATCCATGCCACAGTGACTTTTTCCACTGCTTGCACAGTTGCCAACTTCCAGGTCGTTATTTGAGCAGCGCCACTGGGAGCCATTTTGTTTGCATGCGCAGGAATGAGATTCCCTTGGCATAGCTCAGCCATCCCTGATGCAGGGGACAGTCACAATTTCCAGTTCCTGCTTCTCCTCCCCTTGCCCCTGTGCCCCTCCAGCCTCTTTAGCAATAGCTCGCCCTGAGCTGAACTTGTCACGGCTCATGGCTGGAGAGGAGGAGATGGATGGGAAAGGGAGCACCTGGTACTTCCCTCCAGTGACCTTCAGACCTCTTCAACTGGAGAGTCACTTTAGGCAGGGTTGTAGGGTGGTGGGAGAAAGTATGAAGGGAGGGATCTTCCACAGCAGGGGAGGAAAAAAAAAAAAGAAGGCATTGCAAGCAAGTGCCTTTTCCCTTGAAAGCCTTTAGCCATTTATAACATGGAATTCTCTGCTCCAAGCTCCTCCTCTTGCAACTACCGGGAGGCTCCTTTGGTGGCTAAGAATAGCCACTGTGCTGCTCTTAACTCAGCCACTCCCACTGTCAGAATGTGGGATCCCAGCAGACTTTGGCAGAGGCTCTTCAGTGTCCCCACATGCTTCCAGGAAGCATCTCCGCTCACACAGGGCAGCCAAACAAGCAACGAACTCATGGAGTTGGATCCCGTGGTAACTTCCACGTGCCCTGGGCATGGCATGAAGTGCTGACGTCCGAGCTGGGGCACTGGTCAGAGTGGTGGGAAAATGCTCAGCGGGGTTTCTGTCTGCAGAGACAGCAGCAGGGTCAGGCTGGGGAGTGGGAGGAGTAGGAAGTGAGAGGGTGCTGAGGGCACGGCAAGGCCGTGGGAATCACAAGGACAGAGTGGTAACGCCAGGGAAGGACAGAGCCAGAGGAGGACAGAGGCAGAAGAGTAGAATATGGGAGGTGGGGAGCTGAAGGAGCCATGGGGAACAAGGGGCAGGGGTGAGCAGGAAGGTGCGTTAGTGGAGAGGAGTGGGCTGAGCACAAGAGCATGGAAAGGAAGTGGAGGGGCAGACAGGAGAGAAGACACTTTCCCATGGCCATCTGAAAAACAGAAGTTATACTGTTATAAGGTTTTACACCTCAGGTCCTGTCTGGACATTACCCCAGCAGCTCTTAGGTGTTGTGCGAATCAAGTCCCAACTAAACCATCACAAAATGTTTGGAGCCCAGTTCTGAGCTGGTGGTCTCTCCAGTGACGTTGTGGGGTAAACATACCAATTTTTCTGACCCCCTAAAAAGCCAGAGGAATCTGCCCTGAGCCTCAAGATGATGGTTACAGACATTGTCTAAAGGATTTGATTTTTTTTTTGCCATTTTAATATTCAGATCTCTTTGAGATGATTTATGCAGATCTCAGTCAAATCTCCGTGGTGGCCAGTGAAAACATTCCCTTGATTTTTCCTGTGGGATTTAGTTGTGTTGAATTCAGGATTACAGACGGGTTTGGGTTGGAAGGGACCTTAAAGATCACCTAGTTCCAGCCACTCTGCCATGGACAGGGACAACTTCCACCAGACCAGGTTGCCCAGAGCTCCATCCAACCTGGCCTTGAATGCTTCCAGGGACAGGGCATCCACAGCTTCTCTGGGCAGCCTGTTCATGTCTCACCCACCCACACAGTAAAGAATTTCTTCCTAAGATTTAATCTAAAGCTCTCCTCTTTCAGTTTAAAACCATCACCCCTTCTCCTATCACTGCACGCCCTTGAAAAAAAATTCCTCTATGTCTTTATTGTAGGCCCCCTTTAGGTGTTGGAAGGTACTCTAGAGTCTCTCCGGAGCCTTCTCCAGGCTGAACAACCCCAACTCTCCCAGCCTGTCTCCATAGCAGAGGTGCTGCAGCCCTCTGATAGTGTTGCAGGCTCATTATATTCTGTGAAATTGGGTGTTCAAAATCCATATCAGGGACTGTGCTCACATTTTCAGGATAAATGTGTCCACCCATTGCCTCTGAAGTAAGGTCTGAAAGCCTCTGATCTGAGCACTATGTATTTCAAAAAATTCCTGCTCAAAAGCCTGAGCCTGTGAGGTCCCAAGCCCTTGATTCCTGTTAGCGGTGGAGGAAACCGGCAGCACTCAACACTTGGCTGATTGCACTGACCTCTTCCTCGGGAGGCAGCTCTGCATATCAGGGCTCTGCATTTCCTCTTCAGCAGCTGATCACTGACACTCAGTGCATGGCAGACACCACCAGGGACACCTAACACTGAACAGGGAAGATGCTGATGCTGCTTCAGGTACTTAGAGTGGTACCAGCCGTTGTAGCAGAAGCCTTGAATTCGGATTTCAGCAGCTGTTGCATCTTTTATTTCACCAGACTGGATGCAGGAAAAATATCACATTGCCATTAGTGCCAGAGTAATACTGGTTGTGAGAGCTTTCTCCTCCTGGTAAGCAGGGGTAGACACTGGCTCGGTCAAGGGCGGGAGTGACGGGAAGGCAGCGGAGCTCCATCCCTCCCCCATGGCACAGAGCCGAGCCTGCTGGGCTGGGCGGGCAACCAAGCGTGGGCCTGTGGAGGCATCTAGTGGCCACCCGCCCGCACTACAGAGCCCTCGCCCGGGCCAGCCGCGCCCCGGGTCCCAAAGCCAGGAGGAGCACGGACCAGGCTCCTGCCTGCCGGCCTCGGCGGAGACACAGTGCTCTCTTTTTTCCTTTCGTTTCTAGGCTCTCCCCTATGTGGCTCTTTTAATAGTGATGTTGTTCTTCATCTACGCTGTGATTGGGATGCAGGTAAGCGATGCTTAAAGAGCTCAGCTGTGTCTTGTCTTCTCCTCCTAGAGCATGGGAACAGGCTTGCAGAGTAACTAGATCCATGTGTGGTTGTGGGGGCTTACAGCAATGTTTTCAGCCGGTAAGGTAAGACGGCAGCTAACCTTGGCTGGAAAACGTTGTCTGACCCTGTGCTTCCGACAGCAGCACAACACACTCCAGAAAAAAAAGCAAACAAAAAAGTATTGACCCATTTAATGGCAGAACACAACACGCAAACAGTAAAAGGACCGTGCCTGCCCTCCACATTCTAGAAGGAATATCCACAAAGAAGATCTACTGCCTTGCTTGTTGGTTCAAAATAGTTTTTTAAGTGGGCTTATGGCCATGCTGCACTGAACAAACCCAAATGTTCTCTTGCATCTCTTTCACGCTGGCATAACTTCCACTGAGTTGTAAAGAGCAGCTTTTCATCTACGCCCATGAAGGTAAATATGGGATCAGACCCAATGAACCAACACGCAGAGTTTCTCCAGGCAGCTGCATCAACACAGCATCTTATTCAGTGTGCAAAATGCACTTGGAACCATCCTGAGCATTCACCTGTGCGAGGAACTGATGTCGCACACAGACCATTGAAGACAGCACGTGATATAGGCACAGTCTGTGACAGTCCCAGCCTCATTTGCTGCTGTTCAAGCTAAGCTTCACTTTCCACTTTGGTGTTAATCAAAGTCCTCAGACAAGTCAGCCATCTGAGACCAGAGGCCACAGTATAGAAAGGCATGGCATAATTGCTTCCAGAGGTCTTCAAACATGACAGGCTTCCTGGTTTCACAGTGACAACAGAATTTGTAATTAAATTCACCTGACCTCTGTGACCTTGTTTTAATTTGTTTCCTGTTATTATAATCACATGTTTTCACAGACTCCATCTACCCCGCCCCACTGTGAAAAATAAAATTAATCTTTTCTTGAATTATCACAGGTTATCTCAATAGCCCCAGTAATCACAGCTGCCATTTACTCTACTAGGCTCATACTGTAAACTTGCCAGTTTTGCCTTTAATACTTAAGTAATGGCCAAGATCTTACAGAATTACCTGTGCTATACAGAAGATCACTTCAGAGTATTAACCTGGTGTTATGTTGCTGTACAAAGCGTTGTAAGTGGCTTCCAAGCACCCACACAGACAGGGTCTACAGTGACCAGGGCACTGCCAGGGCCAGATGCTTTATTCTGTAATTCTACTCCTTTTTCTGTCAGCTAGTTCTGAGTTATCTATTTAACCCTTGGCTTACATTGAAGCCTCTGTTTAAATCATCTCAGCAGCCTGAAGATCACACATCTGTCTTTCACATTGATGTAGATTACTAGGTCACTCCATGCCCTCATGTCTTCCAATAAGAAACCCAACTTTTTCCATTTTCCCTGTTTGCCCAGAGCCCACAGACCTGTTATTATCACTTTTTGTCCAAAGGGCATCTCAGACATTTTGTGTGCAGCTCTCTTGAACGTGCTGACACACATAGTTCCCTCACACAGAGGGACACATAGGAAGGAAAATCATCCCTCACTCCATTAAGCAGCTACCATGAAAGACTGGATGTACCAGATCTGATGAAAATATCAGAATTTCCCTTATAAAGGAGACCTACTACTTTATGTCAGCTACTGCCATGACTTGGAGCGTAACAACATTCAAGCCTCGCTACCTGATGTGCTCGAGTGGAAAAAATCCAAGTTGATGCTGATGGATGAAGCCGCTCGTACGACGGCCCAGGAGGCACAGATTGGAGAGGCCGTGAGGGAGGAACCTCCACTTACAGCTCCTCCCAGGTACCTAATGCAAAACACCCACAGCAGCTGCTGCCAGTACCTCGTGTGTGAGGGAAGCTGCGGGGTCTAAAGGAAGATCAGACTTCCAGCATGGGAAGCTCCCTTACCTACATTTGCCTGCAATGGAAAATATGGGCTGCCTCGGCTCAAACTGGCTCTGAGCATTGCACTGTCGTGCTGCTCCTCCTCGGTGCAGCTGGGGCTGTCAGTGCTGCCCGTGGTGTGGGGCTGGTCAGGCAGGGGAAGGCTCATGCATCCATGAGGAACCCCTGAGGAAAACTGCCATGTGCTGACCCTCCCTCCTGTCCGGCAAGGCCTGCCCACCACTGTCCCCCTGCTCTTCTCCACACCATTGTTTCTCTTGGAGTGCTAATTATCAGTGACATTTCCTTGAAAAGAAGCTCGGTGTTCTCTCAGAGCTGCTCTGTTCCTGATGCTTGTTTTGGCTACAGAGAGATTACAGCTCTCAGCCCCCGAGATCTCTGCCACGTTGTTATCAATGGGGAATAAATAGTCCTGACTATGCTGTGCAGAGACCTTTCAGCTCCACGAGGTTTGTTAAGCTCTCAGTCCCACTGCCTGAAAGTACCACAGCCATCCAAGATTTTTTCAAAGAAGCCTGAAAAATCTGTTGCACTGGGGACTTCACACCCAAGGACAGGCCCCTAAAAAGGTTTGCTGATGGTTGCAGGCTTCATGCCATGGCTGGATGAACTAGTTGGTGTGGCATGGGAGGAAGCTCTAGGACATCCTCGTCTGGGCAGATCTGACCATCATCTTCATGCTGCTGTGTTCTGGGAAGACCCCTGAAACACCTGCTGGTGACAAGCGTGACTGTAGAAGGGCAGGCATTTGGACAATCCCAGATCCAAGGCAATGTACTTTACACTGTTTTGCGAAGATCCAAGGCTCCCCACAGAGATGGAAACTCAAGGCTTTGCAGCTGCTGGCCTTTTGCTATCATTTCCCCCTGACAAAGACAGATAAGCAATGAAGGAAGGGGCCTTTTCTTCTCTGTTACTGATTTCTTTCAGCTGGACTCCCTTCCCATTTGAGTGCCTGTTAAAGCAAGGCCCCATGTCATGCATTCAGTGTAGGAATAAGGAAGGATACCTTGTTTTGACATAAGATGCCTCTTGTTGCAAAATTAGCACTTTTCTGGTGATAAAGCACAAGCCATGGAAGCAACAACAAATATGAAAGACACACGGAAATGTTTTTTTTAATAGAAGAACAGATTCCATTAAATATCAGGGTCAGGGCGAGGTCGAGAGTTACGGGTGACGAGGTCTGGGGATTTTGCAGGGCTAATCTGAAAAGACCTCTGCTTTCTGCCAGGTGTTTGGTAAAATTGCGCTGAACGATACCACAGAAATCAACCGCAACAATAACTTCCAGACCTTCCCCCAGGCAGTGCTGCTGCTTTTCAGGTGGGTGTATGACAGCTCTGGATTGTGTCAGTCCGGGAGCACGATTTCTCTGCTCTCGGGCACAGCTTATCTCCTTCTACCATGTCATGTTCCTGAGGTGAGTAGTAACATGTTGTCCTTCAGCGGGGGAGCCTGGGAATTGTGTCAGATTAAGTCCACTAAGTCTCTTGTACCCTGGCAGCTCACCCTGGTAATGCTCAGTGCTGGGGAGGGAGACAAGTGGAAGGAAGGTAGCCAGTTTTCAGGGCTCTCCAATGTTGACATGCATCAAAAACATCTTTGGGTCAAATCTGACCGGTGTGACTTCTAGCAGGGAAAGGGACATGATGAACTCGTGCTGCTGCATGGCCATGCCCAGCTCAGCTTAGCACATCATCCCACTCCAGCTGGGGCCAGGGAAGGGTGCTGAAGGGGTGGGAAGTTGGCACAAATTCAACACTGCCATAATTTTGAAGGACGTTTTTAGATGCAATCCACAGCCATGTCGCACGCATCTCCATGATTGCGGCTGGAGCGTGAGAGCCCCGTACCCACAGCAGCCAAAGCCAGTCAGAAATGATACGCTGTTGATGACCACAAAACCAAACAGAGGAGCAGGGGATGCCAGGGGATGTCAAAGCCATCGGCCTAACTTGCTCTTAATTGACCTCAGTGGCAAAATTCCCATTAATGTTCATGGGAGCAGGAACAGGTTGCTAACGTGCCAGTCCCTGTCACATCCGAGGTCACTGCTGTCTTCCCCTGCCCTTTGCCTCGCCCAGGTGTGCCACAGGTGAGGCCTGGCAGGAAATCATGCTGGCATGTCTCCCGGACAAGAAGTGCGACCCAGAGTCGGAGCCAGCCAACTCCACGGAAGCCGATCACTCCTGTGGCAGCAGCTTCGCCGTCTTCTATTTCATCAGCTTCTACATGCTCTGTGCCTTCCTGGTGAGTCCACCCAACCCAAAACCTTCCCTCTGCCAGACTGAGCTTCCCCAGACATCAGCAATGTACAGGAGAAGAATGATCTCAATGACGGGAAATCTCCCCATGGGGTCTTTCCTAGCAGCATCCTTTCAGCGACAACATCCCTTCCCTGCCTCCCTCCAGCTCTGGGGGGATGCTCTGTTTCCAATCCCAATCCTTTGTGCACAGCAAAGGAGAGCTCTTCCCCCCTCCCTCTCAATGAGAAAACCAAATTAGTGTGTTGTGGGCTGTGCTGAGGCTAGCAACGCCTCAGCCACACTTCCCACCTTCCCTCCTACCTTCCTTCTGGCTGCTGAGCAGGATTCCTCCCCTGCCAGCAGCAATGACTGTGAGAATACACATATCCCACTTGCATCTGCTCTGTGTTGGCAATGCGGCATTGCTCACAGCGACAGCACACGCTCTGCAGCTGGCAGCGGTGCCCAAAACTCTCCCAGTGAACAGCAGCAACATTTTAAAAGTTTTGGTCTCGGGCCAGAAGAAAGGACTTTTGTCTCAGCCCCACTGCCTATTGAAGATAAATCCCAGGTTCTCCCACCCTGTTCTGCCAGGCAAAGACACAGGTAAAAAAAAGCCACAACACCACATCGAAGAATTCAGCAAATTTGTGCCTCATCCATTTAGTAGGGAAGAGAAAAATGTAACCAGCTGAGAGTATTCCACCTCTGGGCTCTTCCCATTTAAACTGGGGGGCTGGCATGGGGGAATAAAGAACCTAACCACAGTGGCTTCCTTGTTTCGTGAGTCCAAATCCAGACCTTAAATGGAGAACCTGGTAAAATCTACTGTTCCTTGCCTCATCCATCACATGTCTCTGTCCTTGTTTGCAGATCATCAACCTTTTTGTAGCTGTTATAATGGATAACTTCGATTACCTGACACGGGACTGGTCCATTTTAGGACCACACCACCTGGATGAGTTTAAAAGGATCTGGGCAGAGTATGACCCTGAAGCTAAGTAAGTAACCCAGCCTGGATATCAGAGCTCCTTGGGAGAACAGGCCCATTATTTTCTGTGCTCTAGACCCAGTGCAGTAAGTGCCATGTTCCTCCTGCAGGAACAGTTGGGGTTTGTTGGGTTTTTTTTGTACAAAACTCCTAAAATAGGTTTCGGCACAAGGTACTGCTGGTGGATCCATAAGACCAAAGTGCAAAGACAGTCACAGAAATCTCAGCATTTAGGCTGCACTGTTACCTGTCAGGCCATTGCTTTACTTTCTGTCAGGAAGAGATATAGACTTAGTGAGGGGCAGCAGGAGATTGAGAAGAGGAGATTAGAGGGTTGGTTTATTGTTGTATTTGTTTGGGATATTGAGCTGTGACTCTCCTGTTTGACTTTGTACTCGCAGCAGAGCCGCTGTGCTCAAATCTCTGTTTTGTCATATATATGCCCATCACAACCTGTGCATTCACACGGCTGCATTACGTTGTCTGCAGGGTTATTCGCAAGAGCAGACTTGCAGGGATTTAAAGTTACACTAGAACAACTCACACGAGGGCTTAACTGACATTCAGTATTACATGCTCTGTTTGACACATGTTTAGGCTTAAAGTGCATTTAGATCCCCGTGGCATCACTGTACAGTTGACAGTTGTAATTGCAAAGCCCCCTTCATAATGCAAAAGCCATGGAAAGAGATTTGGGTGTAAACTAAAAGCAGATCTCTTTAGGAGACATAGCGTCAAGATTAATCTGGGCTCAGGTTCTGCCCTATGTGAGGGTGTGTCACATTATGAGAGTCATACATGAATTTAAACACTTCTTCCCATTCGTGGTGACTTCCCGTGGGGGGACTTTTAATATGGATGGAGAATAAGCACAGACTTCTAATAAATACACCATTTGTTAACAAAACAGATGCTACTATTTGTGCTTGTTTGAAGGCAAGACTGCAGTGGCTGAAGCCATGTAATAGATAGCCACTCAGTTCAGATGACATCCTGTTCCTCCCTGTTCATAAATGGGAAGCCCTTTTATTCCTCTTCCCCATCCATGTCCCATGCTCCTGGCTCTGGTAGCTTTCCTCTCTCCATGAGAGAATTCTTCTTTTGAAATGCCATTTACCAAAACTAAGAGAAACCCAACTGCTACTGTGGAGGAAGTTCAGTACTTTGTTTTGTGCTCACTCTAGTTAAAGCCCAAAGCATAAACAAGTATTAAAAGACAGTGGCTTGGGGCTATTTATGTGGGAGGTAAACCACAAGGAGAAAAACAGACCCTTTGCACCTCTCTGCCTGCTCTGTTGTACTCAGCCCAACAAGTAAATAAGCAGGTATTTATTTTGAGCAGGTCAGTGACGGGGGGACAACCCCAAATTGTCTGTTCATGCACTAAGAAACTGCAACATTGAAAAGGCTGAGGTCAGTTCTTGCAAGTATTGACTCAAGTATGACTGACAACAGGGATTTCTGCACTAGTAGAAGTTATATGAGTGCTGGGCAAATCCTGCAGAAGGCACCAAATGCAAGAGGCCTGAAATAATACTTTAAGCTATGCCTGGGCTACAGGGAGCAGCAGCATGAGGCTGGAGAGACCTCAGTGACACTTTTAGCTGTAGCTGCACTCTGCAGGCAGGCCAGCAGGTCACCCCTGGTCGGGATGCAGCCCTCACTGTGCTTTCTTCTCTAGGGGCCGGATCAAACACTTGGATGTGGTGACGCTGCTCCGGCGGATCCAGCCCCCGCTGGGCTTCGGGAAGCTCTGCCCTCACCGGGTGGCTTGCAAAGTAAGGGACTCTGCGGCTCGGGGGAGGCTGGGCTCACAGCAGCTAAATCAGAGAACCCGTCAGAGAATACAGAGAGCTTTGGCTTGAAAGGCAGCTTAAAGACCATCTAATTCCAACCCCCGTGCTGTGGGCAGGGCTGCCTCCCACCAGACCAGTTGTTTTACTCTGAACAGCCTGCAGTGGCATTTTCTAGCTGACCCTGCCTCACTCACTGGGCACATCCCAGCTTGCTGCCCACCAGGCAAAGCCAGCAACAGCGTGTGTCTGAACAACCCCTGGGCTGCCCTGTGCCTCTCACCAGCTCCTCTGGGCTGCAGCCACCCAGTCGAGGGCTGGAGGGTCACCAGCAGGTGAGTTGTGCACTAGCCAGGGCCATCAGCCCTCTGTCTGGTTAGGAGAGCACACCTGTGCTAAACACAGCTCTCAAGTACCAAGAACACACATCTGCTTGTACTGTTAAACACCCATCTCGAGAGAGATTAGGACAGATAGAAATAACAGGGCATTCTCATTGTGTAACTAAATCCACAAGCTGTGGATATTCGCATAAGAGGCATGGCAGGTTTAAGGGCATCATGAGGACATAAGGAGGAGCATGCTTCAGTCCATGTGTGGCAGTGTGATTGTTGTCTTTCTTCTCTTCATCCCACAGCGCCTTGTCTCCATGAATATGCCACTGAACAGTGATGGGACTGTCATGTTCAATGCCACTCTCTTTGCGTTGGTCAGAACAGCACTGAGGATCAAGACAGAAGGTGAGAAGCTTGCTGACTGCAAGGGTTCAAAGGTAGCAGAGCGGTGTTCGTGCCAAGGTGTCCTGAGTAGGAATAAACCAACAGGGACATCTTGTGTAAAATGATCCAAATTACTCATATGCAGCACATGGGACAAAAAGCTATGGAAAGAGGTTTGGAGGAATAATACCTTCTAGGGAGAGCACAGTGTTTCCCACTACCTAGGAAGCCAATGCTTCCTGTAGTATCATCTCAAATTATTGATCATATTCTTCACAGTGGCCTGAGAGTTTAAAGTTTTAGATCAATGTCTGCTCACACAGCAATTAGAAGGACGAAGGGCAAAGAAGCCTCTTCTTTGTACCCTGTCTGCAGAACTGAGCCACTTTTTGACTGCTGTTGCCACTGATCTTCCAGTCCAAGAGAGAAAAAAGAGCTTGGACTTGAGGGTCTCATCTCACAAAACCTCCTCCTGTGCTTCCATTAGCATGAGTTAACATTACATTGTATTAACAGTGGCGTTGTAAAGACAGATGAGAAGTAAAGGCACTGTTAATAGCTTTGCATAGACAGCAGGTATATTTGAGGAAAGCAGACGAGATTTGGGGCTCAGCTTGTCCTCTTTGTTGCACTCTGTCACCTGCTGTAATGAAAGCTATTGGTCCTGAGTCAAAATCCGGCTTCATGCATTAATGAGATGCATTAAAAGAGCGTGGAGGTCTGTGATTCACAGCTAAACACCTCTGCCTCAGGAGTGGCTGCATTACTTTTCAGGCATGGGAAAGCAGAGACCAGCAGAACTCTACCTTACTGTGTCAGCTGTACACAGCTGAGCCAAAAAACAGTGGCAAAATGAAAAATTATATTAAGGCCTTGAAAGTTGTGCTAAACAGAATTTGACTGCAGCTCAAGAGACTCTCCTGTGGAAAAGCCACCCACAGTCCCTGTAAAACATCTTGTGTCTTATGAAACAGAGACCCAAAAAGGACTCAATTTTCTTGTCTGTCTGAGCCTCAAACTCTCAGTCATTGCCAGTGAACTCCTGGGAAACCATCTAAAGCCTCAAACTGCTTTCTTTCTTGCTGTAGCAGGCTTTTTAAAGTGGTCAGAGCAGGAGTTTGGAAATAGCCCTCCTGAGTCAGATTACTGCCTTTGATGCTGTCCATGTGTTGCATCCTCAGGAAATTATTCAGTGTCCCTATCTTCACTGCATCCTATTACAGGAGCTACTGCCATGCAGAGCCCTGTGCAACACCCTCAGCAGCCTTAGTGCTGGGGAGAAATAAGAAAAACTGCAGGAACAGCACCTTTAGGAGGACAAGATACTGGTTTCAGACACCTAGAGAGAGAAGAGACAGGTTTGAATGTACATAAATCAAGAAATAAAATTGAAGGTGACTCATTTGAGAGGAAATGGGTATCTAGAAGGAAAGTCACCTCCCTACCCAGAGATGACTATGCATATTTAGGAAGAAAGCTGCTTGCTGTGAGGGAGCTTTAGGAATGGTCTGAGCATCTCTTGGCCCAAAACTTTCCACTCCTGAAAACACTCTGATATTTACCTCCTGAGACTGCCATGCCAGACATTAAATTGCTCCTCTGCAGGGTCTGCGTAATTCCTGTCTCTGATGATTTTCACCCTGCAGGTAACCTGGAGCAAGCCAACGAAGAGCTGAGAGCAATAATTAAGAAAATCTGGAAGCGCACCAGTATGAAGCTGCTGGACCAGGTGGTGCCTCCCGCAGGTGGTGAGTGCAGGGTCTTGTCCCTGTCTCTGAATCTCTCTGGTTTTTTCCCCCACCTGTCATGTCCTACTGCACCTTGTGATCATCAGGTGGAATATGGGGGACAGGCTTTCTTCTACAAGCTATCTGCATTTCATCAGGCTGAGATCAGTTCGATACTAACGTGAATGTCCTGTTCTCACTGCTGAGAAATCAGGGAAAGAAGAAAATGTGCATAAATAGGAGTCGGTGCATAGGCATCCAGTGTGACACTCACTGACATTCCAGGTGGCCCCATGGGCACAGAACTGCACTTGGCAGTTGGCCAACAGGTGCAGCCAGGTCCTGAGACTTGCTCAGCCTGCTCTGAAGTCAGTGGACCATGTCTTCTAAAATTTCCAGTGGCTTTGCAGAAGGGAGGAGAGCTACCTGGAGAAAAACATCATGCACATTTTGGCTGACTGACAGTTTTTATTGAGTGGGAACACAGCTGTGACCACATTTCAAAGGAGAGGTGATCTTCACTGTTCACTCACACCCATGTTCAGACACAAAGGGACAGAATTCCAGTGCAGGGAAGGGTCAGATCAGGCCTGGGATGGCTGATCAGTCAGATGCTGTTGGTGAGCCCAGCCTGTGAATAAGTCTTACCCCAGGCTGTCACAAGACAGCAGCATGTGTTGACCCAGACCGGGAGGCTGCTGCTGTAACGAGATCCTTTGTGGTTAACCAGCACCAGAGACTGCACAGGTTAGATGTACTGCTGCTACAGGGGTTCTCTGCCAGCAGAGCCAGTCTGCCCAAATGCCACCTGCACCTCTCCTCCTGACTATTTACAGCAACGTCTGGCTGTGGAGCAATCCCTTCCTTCAGCCCTGCATCCTGATGCCGTAAAAAGCAGAGATGGACTGCAGCGCCCAGTGTTTCTGCGAGGCTCACGTGAGCACATACACCGTTAAAATCAGCTGCTTATTTAATTTATTGTCTTAACCCCCCTTTGCAGATGACGAGGTGACCGTTGGGAAGTTCTACGCCACTTTCTTGATCCAGGAGTATTTCCGGAAGTTCAAGAAACGTAAAGAGCAGGGGCTGGTGGGGAAGCCCTCCCAGCGCAACGCGCTGTCCTTACAGGTGCCAAGCGGGCCCCGAGTGGACAGGGGTGGTACAGTAGAGACAGGTGGCCCCACTTCCCTCTTAACCATTCTGGGGGTTGCAATGGGCTATCCCTACTGGGAAGGAGCTCACAGACTCCTTGAATTATCACACCAGTCCTTTTGGGTAAATACCTGTATACCATGGGCTCACAACCCCCTAGCTCTGGAAATGGAAGGCACAGGTGAGGTATAATCACAATTTATCAATCTGCCAGTAATATTTGAAATTTGGGATCCTTTTAGAGAACTGGTACGAAGTGTCCTACAGACATTTGCTTACTCCCACATACATTTGACCCATTCTGAGGAGTCTGCATGTTGCCAGGAGGCAAAATCACTTAAAAAGCAAAAAGCATACCTGGATGCCAAAGCCACATAATGGACAGGGCATCAGACTGTAAGGACTGGGATCTGTTCCCCACCGTGATACATGTTCACTTACAGGCTGTGTGACAGAAAGAGAAAGCCCCATTGACTGTACAAGCAGTACTATTTATGTCCCTTGAGGGTACATGGAGGAAAAAGGGTGACTCCGGAGTTTCAGCAAGCTGAAAAGTGCTGTGATGTGGGCACAAACACAGAATGAGGCCTCGGTACACCCACAGCTTACCACCCTGGATGGACTCTTTGGAACAGACTCCAGTCAGTGAGGGGTTTGAGGACCCTCCAGGTCGAGATGCCAGAAGCTTAGTTACTAAATCCATATTTAAGCTGCTGATTAAAAAGAAGAGATTTTCAGAGGCACCAGAGTACATGGTTCAACTGGAACTGTGGCTGCTCTAGAGCTTCTGGTTGTGGATCTGAGAACCCAGAGTCGAAAGCACACAGAGCTGCTTAGTCAAGCCTGTGGATTTATGTCTATGTCCTCTTGTGATGAAGCCAAGGACTAGCAACAAACATTCCTTGGTTTGTATTGCTAAGAGTTTCTCTCTCTCTAAGGTGGAGATGAAAGAACAGAATTTGTTGGTGTTCTATAAGCTGGGGGTGCTGTGCTAAGTAAAAGGGCTCCACAGTGTTTAGGAAGAAATGGCAGTGCTGTTATCTCTCCTGTGCCCACTCGGAGATATGAAGCTCTATAGTTTGCTGTTTTGCAGGCTGGTCTGCGCACACTCCATGACATTGGGCCGGAGATCCGACGAGCAATTTCTGGAGACCTGACAGCTGAGGAAGAGCTGGACAAGGCCATGAAAGAAGCTGTTTCTGCTGCCTCTGAAGATGATATCTTCCGGGTAGGTTCTGAACAAGTTTGTGAGCTGAGGCTGAGCTCAGAGTGCTACATTCTCTTTCGTGCATTCTGTATTTCAGCTGGGCCCTTCTTGTTTTGTAGATCTTACTAGAAAACAGTGGTGGGCCTAGGTCCTAAGTGAAAGGTCCTAAGGTCTTGGCACAGTTTTATCCCAATTCCTCCTCTCTTTCTCTCAAGGGAAACTTCTCACTGGAAGATTCCCTCATGGAACCTAAATTAAAGAACAGTGCAGCCATCTTGCAATCTGCAGAGCAGCAGCCAGGCACACTTCAGTGTTTTGTTCACTCCTTTCAGTGGCACTGGTAGCATCCTTACAAAAAGTACACCAGAACCCAATAGAGCTCCTGTGGCCTATTTTCTGAGCTACTTATTTCTTTTCTTTCTTATTTCATTCCTGTTTCTTGTAATTGTTTCCTCTGGTAACTTTCCCTCTCCTTTGGAATTTTCCTCCTTTCTTTACAGAAAGATGCTGTCAGTCCCTTCCATTACTCACCATCTGAACTGTACATAACTGGCTCATTAAATTTCTCTTCATTTCTTCCTCCAGGTGATTAATAGTTTCTGGTGCTCTTCTCAAATTCCCTCTCATGTCTAAATGTTCCTTTGCAACTGCACTGGGAAAACCAGACAGCAGCTACCTGGTCCTTGCATCCATACCGCATCCTGGACTCCCAGGACTGGTGGGAGGTGTAGAGACATACATCCACCTGCCAGTCCTCTGGAATCCCAGCCTGTGTGTGCCTAGTCTGTGACAGAGAAGTCCACACACTGCCTGCTGGAAGAGACAGCACCAGTGCCATCATGCTCACTTTGCTCCTCACTTTTTTTTCCCTCAAGAACAGTCTAACATGAAAACACCTGGGCCCTTGCACCTCTCACTCACAAAGGAAAAATCCTTTCTGTTTCCCTGACAGAGAGCTGGAGGCTTGTTTGGAAACCATGTGAGCTATTACCAAAGTGACGGCAGGAGTGGGTTCCCCCAGACATTCACCACCCAGAGACCTTTGCACATCAATAAGTCTGGCAACAACCACGGAGATACCGAGTCTCCATCTCATGAGAAGCTGGTGGACTCCACCTTCACTCCCAGCAGCTACTCATCTTCAGGCTCCAATGCCAACATCAACAATGCCAACAACACTGCCCTGTGTCGCTTCCCCAGCCCGCCCAGCTACCCCAGCACTGTCAGCACAGTGGAAGGCCATGGGACCCCCTTGTCACCCACCATATGTGTGCAGGAGGCTCCTTGGAAACTCCCATCCAAAAGGTAAGTTTCAGAGCAGAGAGGAAGCCAAGGGAGCAGGTGTTGGAAGGTGCATGCAAACACCAGAGCACTGCTGCCGAGCTGAAGTCACTCCCAGACATTGCCCAGCCTGCAGCCTGGATTGAGCCTTCTGGTTCTCCACCTGTGCCAAAGCCCACAGTGCAACACATACGCACCAATCGGCCACTGCAAAGCACCAGCACTCGTACTGACCAACACACTTGGTTTCTTTGGGCTTTATCGGGAAGAAACCTTTGTAAGATCCAAAGGGAACCTTATTTATCCCTCCTTCACCACAGGGAGGTGTTTTATCAACTGGTAGCTCAAGGAGACTGCTCTTCATGTCTTAATCACCCAACAGGGAGCTTTGCTGAAGTCAGTGGTTTTTCATTCAGCAGGTCACATCCCTACAGAGGTCACCAAAGACATTCTGGGAGGAGGGAAGCAAGGTTTTCTGAAACAAAGCAAAGAAAATCCCCTTCTCTGGACAGCTTTCAGGCTCTCTACACACAGATGACTAACACAAAAGGAATATCATTTTTCTCAGTGGGGGATTTTTTTTAATACTTTCAGAAACAGCAGGAAGGAGATGGATTTTTTTTTTTCAGTGCAGAGAGTGAGCAGTGTGAAAAGGTGACAAATGCTGCCCCCAGAAAGGACAGAATAGGACAATAAGACAGAGGAACTTCAGTGGGTGCAGAGTTGCCCAAGTGAAGAGTCCCGTGGTTTTTCTATTTCGTGCCTTCCTGAGGGAGGCCACAAGGGTTGCACAACATGTGTTACCATCTGCCCTCCTCCCTGCTGACTTGTGCTGGTGTGACACTGCTAACGTGGTGTTCTTTTCTCTCCTTGCTTCCCTGGGCACGTTCCTTGAATTAGGACACATTACTACGAGACACTGGGACGGTACGTGTTCTCCATAACCCTCTAATGCTGGCTGGGTGCAACACCCACACTGTCCATCCTACTCAAACTCCAAATTCCCAATAATGCTGAGCATGAGCTCTCCTTTTTGGTGTCAGTAGGGCTGAAATAGAGATACTGATTACCATGACAGCTCCAGAAAATACTCCCAAGTCAGGGCAAGCAGTGGTTCATGTTCTGGCTGTTTTCTAGATTTGGGGTTTTTTAGAGATGCTAGCTGGGCTCACACACCTACATATTCTCTGATCACAGCATAGTGAAGTACACCGTGGCATGGTCATACAAAAATTCTGTACGGTTTTGGCTAAACACAGACTGTTGAGCAGGAGGAGATGCCAGGTACTGATTTTTTTCCCCTCTGCACCTTAGCAGTTTTCCTTGCCTCCCATTTCAGAGGAAGGTCACTGCAGCACTGTCCTACAAGCTCTCTTATACAATGAATACCCACACTTCTTGCAATGGTTTTTGCTTTAACCAGATGACAACATAATGTTGCCTCTCCAGTCCCTAAAAGATGAAAAAAAAATGCCACCCTGCTCTCTTCTGCAAATGCTAGTAAGAAACTGAAATTGTTTCCAATACCTCCATGTCCATACCTCAAAGATTCAAGCTACCTCCAGATTTTACTTTACTCTTCAGAAAACATAAAGTCCAAATGAGGTGAAATACGAGTGCTGAAATGTGAAACAGACAGAGGAGGCAAGCAGGGAATGAAGGGCTGGCACACCTAAGGCTTTGAACAGAGCCTACTGAATTCAGTAGAAGCACTCTGCAGGTGAAAAAAGGGACAAAAGGTGGAAAAGCCAGCAAGGATGAGAACGTGACCAGGAGGCAGAGGGCAGAGCTGGTGCAGAGTGAGGGATTTGGGAGGCAAAGGCCACACATCACAGAGATGAGAAGGTTACTGTGAGCGGCCAGGAGCCTTCTCTGAAATCCACAACCAAGTTTTTTGCAACAAGGGAAAAAGCTTATTGCTGAGAGCCCATCTCAGGTTTTACTGCGAGCTCAGTGAGGTGTATCTTTGGAAATGTGGTCAGTGTGATGTGCACATTAATAGAGTACGGGTAGTCACGAATGACAAAATACATTTACAGTGTTGTTCAGCATTGGTTTAAGAAACTCATCCTGTGGAAGAGGACACAGACTAAGGTTGTTGCCTTGTATTTGTGAACTCTGTAGCTGTGCTCAGTCATTGATTTTTCTATGATGGCTCTTCAGCATTATAATAAACTGAGACAGACGGAGCCTGTCATTCTTGTCTTTGTAACAGGTTGTCTTTACCATCTCCATATCTTGACTTGTCTTTTTTGCTCATTAGCTCCAGTTCCAGAGACAGCCAGCTGGCAATTGTTTGCCAAGAGGAAGTGTCTCAGGATGAGACTTATGATGAAAATTTGAATGAAGACATTGAGTACTGTAGTGAACCAAGTCTGCTCTCTACCGAAATGTGAGCTTTGCAGCTTTAGTCAAGGTGTTTGGGTGGTTCTTTAATTAAGGGGGAGAGGTGGGAAGAGGTGACTTTTTCTACAAAAATTTCAATTTATGGAGGAAGGTCAGAAAATTTGAGTCAGACAACTCAAATATCAGAAAATAATTTAAAAAAATAAATGCAGTTCAGCCCTAGAAGCAATATTGAAAAGGATATCTTTCACCTAGGATTCTCCTTCTCTGAATGAGACATCTGGATCTGCAGGGCCTCCCCCCACATTCACCTGCTGATGTTCCCAGATCTCATTTTCAGAGGGTTCTCTGTCTCACAGTCTCTTGTTACTGCTCCTGGACCAGTAATAGTTTGAAGCTAGCTCACTCCTGCATCCCTTTGCTAGCATGATCTTGCTGGCTTCCTTGCTGGAAGAGGGCTTATTCTGCCCAATATCAGCTGCTTTTCTAATTCCCTCTGCTCTCCTTCCCAGGCTTGCATACCAAGATGATGAAAACAGACAACTCACTCCACCAGAAAACAACAAAGGAGAGGACACCCGGCACTCTCCGAAGAAGGGGTTTCTGTGCTCCTCAGCACTAGGTAACCTCCCAGCACGGCTGGGCTGTGTTTCCTCTGCCTTGGTGAAGTTCCCACATCTCCCTGCAGGAATCCCAGCCTGTGTGGGCACGGGGTGTTGCTGTTTGCTGCGTTCAGCTCGTGAGACCAGGAATCCCAGGGCGTGCAGACAATCCCGACCAGGCACATGGCTCTGCTGGCTTCACAACCAGTCAGCAGATGAACCTGTGGCTGTTTGCACAGTCCCCGTGATCTGTTTGATTAAGCCTGCCTGTGAATTAGGGCAGTTTATTTGAGAATTGTAGACTCTCCAAACAATCACCAGGGAGTCACCGAGTGGGTGAGCCTTGAGCCTGTGGTGTTCTGCTCTGTGTGTATTCAGCAAGGAGAAATGAGAGACTGTCTCCTTTGTCTGCTACCAGGACCACACTGGATGTCAGATTAAGTTAATACACCATAAATTTGCCTTCTGCTCTAATTGTACCTGGAGATTTGCAAGTGCCTCACTGTCAGGTGAAACCTATGAATCACAAGGTTTTATGAAAGTATCAAGAGAGTCTGTGAGAAAATGAACTCTTTTAGGTATAACATTTTTCAGCCTTTTTCTAAGTATTGGTGTGGTGAAAAAGGGCATTGAAGGGAGAACCTGAAAAGAAACATGTATATAAAATACATTTTTACAGAATAACAGTGACAGACTGGGTAGTGTAATGTTTAAAGTGAGGCTACTGAGTCTTCACTCAAATCCTTCAGGATGCTTGAATGTTCTAATAACATTTACTTTATTTCAAATCTTAAAATATTAGGCAATGACAACTTTATATCTATCTGTAAGGCAGTCAGCCCTTGATACAATGCTTCACTAACTACATTCTAGTAAATATTTATACACTGATGTCATACTCATTTTACTAGTTGGGTTTTTTCTCTAGAAAGAGGAAATACTTTTAACCTGCATTGTAACATTGATTCTCTGGGTTATAACATATTTTCTCTAACCCTGAGAGGGCTTTTTCTCAACAAACTAATATTATAGGTACTTACTATTTTCAGAATTCTAATTTTCTTTCCTTCATTAGAAAAATGTCAACAAAATCAAGA
Organism: Lycocorax pyrrhopterus obiensis; assembly: GCA_014706295.1. Lineage (NCBI taxonomy): Eukaryota > Metazoa > Chordata > Aves > Passeriformes > Paradisaeidae > Lycocorax > Lycocorax pyrrhopterus. The sequence continues at coordinate 72,341,881 of JACSVZ010000015.1, read as the reverse complement.
AGACCACAAAATATTTTATTGTTCATGTACTGAATCTTTAATACTGGATTTATTTGCCATTTTTCAGAAGTAAAGCACTTGATCATAAACATACTTTTCAGTAGTTTTAGATTCCTCATTGGGAGTACCTTTCTCATATTTAGAGAAGTAAAGTTTAATTTTATAGCAAGTAAACAAAGTGACAGTTTCAATAGTTCCCTCTAAAATCTTTTTTTTTTTTCCTCTTCCCTTCATTCCAAATTCTGAAAATGCCTCATGTCTGTCTAAGTCACCTTCCATCCACCGGTAAATTCACCATTGATTAATTCAATTCCACTTGACCTTGCCATAGACACAGTCTCACACACTGTGGTGTGTCTGGCATCTGAGGGACACACATCACATGCAAGCAGGGCGCCAGTGTCACCTGAGCAGCGTCTGCGTGTTGTGTACAGCCAGCACAGCACCAGAGCCTCAGCTGCCACCATCCTGCTGAGGGCTTTGCCCCAGCCACAGAGGTCTGAGAGCACTGCCGCTGCTCGGGAGGGAAACCAGCTGCATGTGCTTTAAAGCAGAAAAGTGTTCAGAACCCTACCTTGCAGCTTGCTTGGAAGGTAGCGTTGATTGGTTCGTGATGCCCGAGTGCTTTCTGTAAATACATTTGCTTTGGAAAGTGTTGAGGGAAAGTGGACAGAGCCTAAAACATGTGTGTCTTTGCTGTACGTCCAGTGGGACTGCACTAAAATAAACTGAAAACAGATGACCTGTGGTGTATTATGAGTGATGGACACATTGTGTGTGGTTGCTGTTTCAGGTCGAAGAGCATCTTTTCACTTAGAGTGTTTGAAAAGACAGAAAAACCAGGGCGTGGACGTCTCGCAGAAGACAGTCCTGCCTTTGCATCTGGTCCATCATCAGGTGAGTGTTAATAACCACACAGGGCCCCTGCCACCTGCAGTGCCCACCCAGAGCACCCCAACCCACTGCTTAAAGGCCATTTGGGACAGATTCTCACCCATACCAAAGGCCCAGGTTTTAGCACTCAGGATTTTTATCATTCCCAGAATGCTACAGGAATATGTCCCTTGGAGTCAGCCACAGTTACCATTTTCTGATGCCCGTGAAAGAATAAAATAAAATACTAGCAAAAAGATGAAAATAACTACCCAAATTGCATGCTGCAGCGCAATTACACCGGCTTTGATGGCAGCATGCACATGAATGAAGTGTGCATAGTCTACTTTCATATTAATTAAAGGTAACCAGTAAGTGTAATTAACCATTTTAAAACATAAACTGATTACATGCAATCAATCAGCTTCTTAAGCCCTTTGTAACTGTGTTGAGCAGCCTAGCAAATGTATGCTCGAGCACGTACCTAGGTGATTAGCCAGCTGTCAGACTCCAGAGGAGAGCTGTGCCTGTTGGTTTGATGATGCCACTTTTTGTCACCATAAAAGAAACAGGTGCAGATGGCAGTGCCAGCCTTGCAAGTGTGGCATCCTGCTCTGTGCAGTCCACTCAGGCAGGGCAGAATAGCCTTGCCACCTCTTTAGGCTGCCACGAGGGCGGAAAAGGCCACACAGCAGGAATGCAAGGAGTGAGAAGTCAGAGGAGCGAGAGAGGAGTGGGCTTGAGGCTCCCTGGCTTTTCTCACCTCCACTTCCAGAGAGTTATCCTTTAATTCTTGAGCTCCAGAAAGCAGTGGTCTGCAGAGAGTTACAGCGGTGGCAGGGACAACCAGAAATTGTGTTGGAGCAGGGAGGACTGGTCAGGAAACAGCTTCGCACGTTCACCACAGCAGCAACAGCCCTTCTGAGACTTCCTGCCCTCCCATGGCAGGCCAGGCAGAGGGAACACAGGCCTCCCAGCCCTCTCAGCCCATACAGCTGACAGAATCACCTCCCTCCAACCTCTACAAATAAGATGGAGCTACTTCACCCTTCCTCACCCCACCAGGCAGCCCACAACCTCGAGGGATGGGGCTCTGCCCACACAAGTGTCACTCAACCAGACTGAAGGGCTACCCTGACAGAGGCATCTGGCTGCCAGCTGACAACACTCAGCAATGTTCACATGTTTACAAAAATGTTAACCAACAACAGTGCCTAAAATAAGACCACAGAGTGGAAAGGTTGCCTCTGCCAAGCGTAATGGATTCTGTGAATGCTTGAAGAGGTGTTCTCATGGAATACCTGTACATCATGATATGTAAATGTATGCAGCTGAAGCTCAAAGCAATCCCAGAGAGCTTCTTTCAGCTTCCTCAGAACCTTACATTTTTGATAAAACATTTTGTATATGTTTCTGCCAACAAGCTGAAAAACTGGTTCCATTGCCCTGCCTGACAGATCTAGGTCTCTCCTTGAAGTCCTGGCTGTCTAAGGGATGTGCTGAGGCCATCAGAGCCTGCAGGGCATGACTTATTCAGAAGAAGTTTTAAGGGCTTTCTTCCTCAGTGAAATTTGATAGGAGTCTGTCATCTAATTCCTGAGAAAGCCTTGGTGAACTTGCAGGTGACCAATAATTAATTCTTTTGTTTACCTGACACTGAAGCCATCAGCACAACATAGTTATCAGTTCCCAAGGATTTTGGTGGCAGATGGACTGAGCTTCACTGAACATTCAATAGCTTAAAGTGAGCTGTCTGGGTTAAATTAGTCAGTTCAGTCCCACTGTGGTCCATGGAGGGAAGGAGCATCACCAAAAGGCAAGTTTAAGTCTTGTGTAAGTCATGTCTTTGAGGCAGCGTTTTCAGGCAGGCATTGAAGAGAAGGGAGCCTTGCCAGTGCCTCTCTGCACAGCTACCTTAGACTAAACACAGAGCCTTCCTGTAGCTGAAGCTGGGTGAGCCTAACCCCAGCCTGAAAACAACAGAATCCACATGCTTTTGCATTTTCTATGCATTTATTTCATTGCTCAGCCATGAGCTGTCTGAGACAAGCTTATGACTCTGACAGTCTTGCTTATAGAACAAGGAAGCAGTCACCATCAATAAGGCATCAGATCAGCCCTGTGCAACAAGAGGCTTCCTGAGAATTCATTATAAGAGGAGGCTGGATGACTCAGAGGTTGTGTATATGATTACAGGAAGGCCTGAATGGCTGAAAGTATAATCATCAGCTATTGATCCTCCCACCAACAGCAGATGCCTTAAAATCCCGTGGTGGATTAAAGTCATTGCCAACTGCACACACATCTAAAATTCACGTCTGGCATCTGTAGATATCCTCAGCAGACACTTAAAACAGCAACTGGCAATAAAAGCCTGTGCTATGTGTGGTGTCAGTGGTGGGAAAATTAGTTGCTGCCCCTCTCACTAGAGAAGAGGTGATGTTTCTGGCAGTGCTGTGGGAATGGGGCTGCATCCCTTCCTGGCAGTGCTGTGGGAATGGGGCTGCATCCCTCCTGGCCAGCGGAAGTTTCCAATCCGATGCTTGGTACTAGCACAGGGTACACCATTTAAAGGAAAGCTTGCAAAATGAGTTTGCAGCACACATCTAAACCCTTCAAGGAGCTGGCAGATGTTTTCACAAGCCTCGAGACTCTCGAGGCCTTTCTTGGATAGTTTCTCCAGCACCTCCTTGTTCCAGCTCTGCAAGCTCTCACTCACCTTGTCCCTCTCTGTCCACAGGCATTAGCAGTGGCCGGCCTGAGTCCCCTGCTCCAGCGAAGCCATTCCCCCACCATGTTCTCTCGGCTCTGCGCTACGCCCCCGGCCACGCCCTGCAACCGGGGCTGGCCGCAACAGACCATCCCAACCCTGCGCCTCGACGGGGCAGAGTCCTCGGAGAAGCTCAACAGCAGCTTGCCGTCAGTCCACTGCGGCTCCCGGTACCCTGAGAGCGGCGGCAGCCCCAGGAGAGCCCGGCCGGTGTCCCTGACCGTGCCCAGCCAGACCGCAGGGAGCAGCCGGCAGTTCCACGGCAGCGCCAGCAGCCTGGTGGAAGCGGTAAGAATGCACACTCACCAAGGACGCGGTGTCAGCTAGAAACATGGCCCTCGGAAGAGCAGGGCGGCAGATCCACTGCTGCCCACAGTGCCAGCAGTAGGAGAGCCCGTCTCCCAGCAGGGGTTTAGCAGCATGAATGGGAGAAGGAACACAGCAGCAAAGAGGGTTGCGTTAGAGGTGTGACAGGGTTGATGCTGCAGAGTACTAACCACGTGTCTTTGTGTTCTGGTTCCCCACCTGCTTTTGAAGGTCTTGATTTCGGAAGGACTGATGCAGTTTGCTCAAGATCCAAAGTTCATTGAGGTCACAACCCAGGAGCTCGCAGACGCCTGCGACATGACGATAGAAGAGATGGAAAATGCAGCAGACAACATTCTCAATGGTAACAGCAAGCAGAGCCCCAATGGCAACCTCTTGCCTTTTGCTAACTGCAGGGACCCAGGGCAGGACAGTGCAGGAGAGGAAGAGGAAGAGGTGCAGAACCCGGATTGTAGGATAAGTCAGGAGGAGCTCAAGGACAGCAGGATTTATATCAGCAGCCTGTAGTTGCCAGGGCTGGAAGCGATGCTGGTTTTTTATTTGTTTCAATGTTCCTAATGGGTTTGTTTCAGAAGTGCCTCACTGTTCTCGTGACCTGGAGTAACCGGAACAGCGTTCTTCATTCATTTCTGTTGGGACGAGTCGCAGAGTTGGGTGGTGTAAGAAAGCTTTTCAGGAGCGGATATAACCCCAGCACGTGTCCATGAAGGAAGAGTGAGGAGGAGGAGAAGAAGAGGAGGAGAGCCAGCTCCCTCTTTTTTTCAGTCCCTGCACAAGGAACGACAGCTGCCTCCGGAGCACGAAGGGGAACCTCAGCTTCCTGTGGATGGCCCTAGCCAAAAGGACCCTGCGCCAAACGGGTGTCTTTAAACTTTGCTTGTAAAAATCATTTTGCACATATTCTGTATGAGCCTCACCGTCTCCATAAAGCCAAGGCCCTTTGATTCGGAAGGAGAGGAAGACTTCTGCTGTGGATTCCCACACGGCCACGGGGAGGAGGAAGCAGGAGAAGGCCGCGGGCGCCCGACGCGCGGCCCAGCCCTGCCGACACTCCGGCAGCGGCCCCTGCCGGCCAATCAGAGCTCGGGCAGTCACTCGCCAGCCAATCCGAGCTCGGGGGGGGGTCTCCTGCCGGCCAATCAGAGCTCAGCGCGCCAACTGTGCCAGCCAATGGGAGAGCAGGCATGGCGGCAGCGCTGAGGGGCCGCCAGGCCTGTGCAGAGTTCTTCTTGTTTCGCAGTTTGGTATTTTCTTGAAAGCATGTTGCAGTTTTTATTTTGACTATTTTATTATTATTGGTTTTTTGAGGGAGAAGGGAGTGTTTACAGCGTTTTGTAATCACCTACCTTTTTTGTTTTGGTTTTATTTTCACCTTTGCAGATGTTAAATTGGTTTGATCATGTTGTATTATTTAAACTGGGGGGGGAGGGGCAGTTCTCCATTGGAATTTGGTAGAAGTATAATGATAGATGAGTTTTACCAACCATTATGTACACCGAGAATTTGTAATTTTATTTACTAGTAACTGAAACCTTTTTTTGTTGTTGTTTTATAATTTAAAGATAGTAGGCAATGCACTTGATATAGTCTTGCACATTTGAGTGATTGATTTGGGTTCTTTTTCGTGCTAAGTGTATCTGTCGAGCGTGGGAGCAATAGGAGCGAGTGTGTGCGCGTGTGTGCGTGTAAGTGCAGTTCTCCACATCCTGGTTTGAGCTGCAGGAGATCTGTATCTGGGGCCATTCGAATGCAAAAACAAACCACTGTCTCTGCTTTCGAAAAGGGAATCAGTAACTTTGCATTTTCTGTTCCACAAGATATGCAAAAACAATGCAATAATATTAATTTTAAAATAAAATTGTAAGTTGTGTTGGCATTAAAACTGTATAGAAAAAAAATTACGGGGGTGGGGGGAAACAAAAGAAAAAACAAACAAAAAAAAATCAGAAGATGTTATGCTTCGATATATTCCGTGTGATGTTTTATTGCATTGATAATGTTTCTGTTGAAGAAACCGTTATACTTGAATTCAGGTCAGTTTCAGTATTTTTCAAATATTTTTTTAAAATGAATTGCAATTGTGCCAAGCAAAGATAATGAATTGAATTAAGTTTGTTTAAAAAAAAAAAGAAAAAAAAAGAATCACTTCTTGTATATTTTGCTGCATGTCAAGTGAATCATTTCGTATTTGGAATGTGCCAAGCTTTACCTTTGAACTTTTAAGTGCTTTTTTACGTGTGGTTGGGGAAAGGGTACTATTTTTTTTTTTTCCTTTTTTAATTTGTACAATGAACAAAGTGTACCTGGTGTAAGTAACTATTCTGCAATCCACTGACAGGTTGAACGTTACTGATTTTGCATATCTTGTGTTCATTTTCCTTCTTCCTCACTCCCTTTTAATGTGCACGATGACTTTATTGGTAGAGAATCTTTCTTCCAGAGACTGGGACATTTTATTCAGGCTTTGTTTTCTTTCCTTTTGCTCAGTTCCTCTAAAGGTCTCGTCCCACTCAAGGGTGGCAAGACCCCCAAGCCCATTTGGCAGACCCATCCTACGCGTTCAGCTGGCACCAGCAATTCCAGGAGCGGGGAGGGGAGGGAAAATCTGGCTTCAAAGTTATTTTATTAAATAGCTGAACCCTGATCAATTATAGCAGGATCCTAGGATAAGAAATGCGAGAATCAGAATAGTTGGCAAAGTAAAGTTATCTAACCCTGGTCTGGACTAAAAGCAGAGGGAGAGGAGCTCTGGATCTTTATTAAGAGAATTGCTGCAGTCTGGTCAAGATGCAGCTGCCAAGTGACTTTTTGGTGTTCCTATGCATGGTCTCAGTCCTCTTCCCAGACTTTAGTGGATGGGTCAGATACTAAGTCACAAAACATCTGGCAGCACAGCATGTCCCAGCCATGTTTCCTGACTAGTAAGTGTGAAACTCTCCCGACTCTCTCACACTGACAGTTGGCCCCAACCCCTGAGAGAGGCTGAAAAAACAGGCACGTATTGTTAGATTTTATGCAACTGATTTTCGTCTAGACTACTGCTGTTTTTTCTCCCTCCTCAGGATGATTCACAAACTTACAGATAGGTTCTGAGTTCCAGGGTGTGATCTGACTCAGAGCTGAACTTTGATTCAAATCTTGAGCTTCTGCAGATGTCCGAGAACACCCTTCCTTGCATACGTTGATTACATTATTTTTGTAACGCTCTTGTTGTTCTTCTCAATTCTCTGGGGCATAAAGGAGAAATAGCAAAGGGTATTTTTGACTGTACTTTTTGAACCGGCCAATATCAGCTCAAGATACCTTAAAAAAAAACCAAATACATTTAAACTAGAGAAATACGAATCCATTTGTACAAGCATCTGTCATCAAAGTCGTAATTCAAGACTTCCCTGGAGAACGTAACCAGCTGATGTGGGTCAGTCTCATCCTTCCATCCCTGGTGCCCCTATGGAGACAGGCACACAAGTGTGTCTCCCTTTGAGTTTGCTGCTGCTGGTGCTGATGTGCTCCAAAGGTACTTGAAAGGGGAAAATGCCCGTGCCTGGCTGTTTCTGAAAATGCCGTGTAAGGGCTCCCTAACTCATTTTCTTTCACTGCAAAGTCCAATCTGACCCTCCCAATGGAAGACGGGTGTTCTTCACTCCTGAAAAACAGTGCTGACCTGAATTAGTGGTGACAGTGAGCATTTTGGATGCTTAACAGCCCATCTTTTAGGATTTTTCTTGATGAGAAGGAAAATGAGAGGAAGGATTGTGCCTCACGCATTCTTGGTGAAAGCTGCTGCTCCCTCGGGGGTCAGAGCCTTCAATGGCCAGGGGAAACCCCGCTCTCTCCTGGAAGGTGCTGCAGAGTGGAAAATGTATGACTAGCAGAGAATGCAAATGACTTTTGTAGTTTGAGGGGCAGGTGTCAAATTTAGTAATTGCTGGTGCCAGCTGTGCAAATTTCTGGGGAGGGCGGCTTTTTCTTTTTTTTTTTTCATTTGAGGTACTTCCAGTGTGCACATTGTGACAGGCCTGAGCAAAGAGCTGCTGCCTCCTGCAAGAGAGGCAGAGTCTGGGGGACAGTGGGAAGGAGGGGGCAGGTTTAGTTCCTGGAGTGTTTCCCTGTGTATGGAAGTGGATGGTGGGTACAATCACTGTGCTGTGGATGGAAGCTTGGAAGGAACCGATGGCTGAGAAGTGGCATGGAAGGAAAGAATGGGGAAAACCATCTGCTGTTTGCCTCTGAGCATCTCTGACTCGCAAGAGTACACTGCAGACTAAAGACATTTCTTATAAAACAACAAACCTCCTCCCTGTATCACTCCTGCTCATTAGTCCAGACAGTACTGGGCCAGCCACATCGGGTGCATTTCTTTTTTTCTTCCTTATTTCTGTGTGGCTGACGTGATGGGAAAGCAAGTGGAACTCATGATCCAGAGCTGGAGTTTTGTTGTCCACAGACCTTTTGTGCATCATCTGCCTCTTCAGCTGGACATGGGGACGATGATGGTGTAGATGCTGCTGCTACTGCAGGGGTCCCACCTGTTGTCTTGCCCTGCCCACAACACCCCAGCACGGAGGGACAGCCAGAGAGGCGCCATGTACAGAACCGCATCTATTTCTGCTTTGTTTTCTGACTCAGAACCCTGCCCCAGTGACTACGACAACGACAACAACAACAAAAAAAGGGCAAATGCATTTTTTACATTTCTTGATAATTTCCAAAGCAATGTATCATTGCTTTCTTTAGACTGACGCCAATATAACAGTTGTATGGGTCTCAGCCAGGCTCCTGTGTCTTTTCTGCCTGAGTTTCAGATTGCTGTATGAAATGTATGCGCGTTTGCACACAGACACAACCAGACGAGGTGGCGGGACCCCAAGCCCGTGGGGTTGGTCACCTGTGTCACAGATGGAGTTGGAGGCCTTGCTTCGTCTGTGTAGATGAGAAACCCCAACCCACTGGTCCAGTGAGCTGAAGTGAAGCAGCCCTACTGAGACAGAACTGAGTATCCTAAGATACATCCATGGTCCTGTTATGGCTGTCGCCACAGCAGGGGCACTGGGGGGGAGAGGAACACTGAATGGGGAATTTGGAGCGCAACAATATTGAAGTAGAATCCAGTCGGGGGTTTCTGGTAGCGGTGAGATTTTATCAGTTCCCATAATGAAAACTGTAGTGCATATAAAGAGAACATTCCAGGCCATCAGAAGCCCCAGTTCCCATCTTGCTAACATAAGGCTTGGGGGCACTAGAGGCCAGGGAGGTTGTATTGATGTGAAGAATATGGAAAACAGCACTGGGCCCTGAAAAATTTAATTATATCTTTCCCCCATTTATTTTCTTCTTCAAAGAAGTCTAAGAAATATAATTCTCAATAGCTGCACAGGGTTTATTTTTTTCTTCTTTTGAATGTTGTGAAACTTTTAAAGTTTTATTCTGGGTGAGCAAGCCCAGGGATCCAGAAGGTTTCCAACAGGATCTCAGTCCATGGAGCTTTTACCTCTGTTCCCTGCTTTGCTTCTGGAAAGCTGAAACCACTATGGCCTCACTGCTACAGCTCCCTGAGGTTGGGTGGGTGAGGGCAGAATTACAGCAACAGATAATGTCCTGTTCTGAAGACAGATTGGGCTCCAGCTGCTTTCAGTAAAGTTAGTAGCATCACACTGGAATGGAAAAAAAACCCCTCTTCTGATACAAACTTTAGTGTTTTAGTTAAATTCTCCATTCTTCTCCTCCCCCTTATGGGGAACTTAACACTTGAGCATAAAAAACAGGCCTTCTTTAGGGGCACAGGGCTCGACTCAGTTGCCTAAATGTGAGTGTCTGCTGTCACTTGAGATACTCTACAGTATCCTCTGCCAGGTCTGCCGCAGCTGGTGGGGAGAGGCACAGCTCTGCCCCAGGCAGGGCTGGTGTCACAGCCCTCAGCCCCAGAGGGTGGCAGAGGCCTCGGGTGGTGGGAGACACTTAGGCAACTTAATCAAGTCCCTTTCTAAAGGGCTAATTGAGAGGAGCAGCACCAATGACTGATGTAATGAGGGAATCTTCATTAGCATTACCAAGGGCTTAGTTAGGCAGGATCAGGAGCTTGTCTCCACACTCCCATGCTGTTGTTTTCCTTCCCCATGTCAGGCACTCTGCCTCCACTCCTGCGGCCTGCAGTTGGCAGCGCTCTGCCCGGTCCTTTCCTTAGACCAGGGTTAGCGGCTGCATCCCAGGCCCAGTGGAGCAGGGACAGGCCCAGGCGAGAGCAGGCGTCACTCCACTCAACCACAGATTTTTCTGCCACTGTTCAAACGGCCCCTTTCCAAAGCTTTTTCCTGTTCGAGACAGACTCACAAACTCAGACACCATTTGCTAGCCTCATCATTCGGGTGATTAAATACCTGTGTTTTTCTGTTAGCTCTTTCCCAATTAGGCTGAAATGCTTTCAGTATTTTAAGCATCCTAAAGTCAGTCTGCTCCCATCTCAAGCACCTAGGTAGACTGGCAGCCAATACTATCTAAATATCATCACCTTTATGATTGCTCATAGAAATGATTGTTTCAAGCTTATTTAGTCTTGACAGTTTGAATGTGGGAAGATTTTGGAGGAGGAGGAGTGAGATTGTAAATATCTCTGACAAACATTGCTGCATCACACACAAAAAAAAAGGGGAGATACTTATAAAACTGCCTTAAAAATCAATTCTGAATGATGACATCTCCCTCCAAACAATTGCCGCTTGATAGAGCAAGGGATGAGTCACTTTGGGTGAATTCTGGCAAGAACTGGTTGGAATCTAGTCCAGTTTCAGGAGTGAGAGTGTAATTTAGGAGCTGATCTCTCAGTCTGAATTCACATCAGCACCAATGACTGAGCACTGCAGGACCAAAAGAGTTTAAGGTCTGGGGGTACTGTCTGTGCATGGCTTGGGTCTGGCCCAGCAAGGTACTGCGTACCGCTGTTTCCCAGTGACTTCAGGGAAGATGGGGTTCCTCAGCACCTCTTAAGTTCAGGCCCTGGAGCACCATTTCCTGCTCTGATCATCAGCTATAAATGTTGATAAATATAAGTGTTTTGCCTTCATTTGAATTGCCCAGAGCTGTAAAATGACCTCTCTCAAGTATAAATCAGTCCAGATATAAACCTCCTCTCCCACTCTTCCCTACACACCCTGCCCACCTTCCCAGCCCTCCCTTGCACCTCCACCCAAGCCCTTCCCTGTCTCAATTCTTTACCTCCTTCCACACTTTTATATCTAGTTTTCATGAACCCACAGAAATGCTTTTGTAAATACTGCTGTACAGTTTGTAACCGTCATGTAAGCCTGTCATCAGTGCCAGAGTCCGTCTTGCCCTCTCGCACGTTTTAAAATCAACAGAGGAAAGTTAGAGCGAATGGCCCGCCAGTGAGCTATAGGGTCATCTCTGTGTGGGACAAATGTATATTCCTGTAAGATTGCATTTTTATCTAAGGAATGATGTTATTTTAAAATTGCTAATAAATTTCTAAACAATGTCCAGATTTGTTCAATATTGTAAATGGTATCAAAACTCCTTTGACATTGCTCCCTCCTCCCAGCAGTGGCTGAAAAATAAGACAGCTTCCTGCAGCCCTTTATTTCCCGTTGGCAGCCCCACTGCCACTCATGGGCTCTTGTCCCTATTTAAGGGGCTGCAGAACGGTCTTGACAGCCACAGCCTGCCCTGTTAAACAGTAACTTAGGAAATCCAACCACTCTGTGTACTGCTGTCACCACAGAAATTCTGCCTTGTCACGATGTCCAACGTGTGACTCACGCGTAACCACACACTTAACATTTTCTCTACTGGATTCCTTTTTACCAAGCACATGCAACAGAAAATGAGTGCCCTCAGCTTAAATACAGTGTAATTAGTATATACATAAACCATGAAGCTAATGGGATGATAACAAGTAACATTCCACACATTTGCTTGTCGATTGAGCAAATTTGTTCTACCATGGTTATCAAGAAATTACACCACAATGCCAGCTGAGCACTGCATTTCTGTCGCAGCATTACAAATCACAGTGTGCTCAGCTTAAGTACATCAGTGTAAGATTCAGTAAAATAATGCCTAAAGAAAAAGGAATGGGGTTTTTTCAGTTACACGTGTATATATAAATATTTTTCCCCGACTTGCACACAGTTGTCAGAACTGCAGGCTTTGGTGCTACCATTAAATAGTGGTGGCACAAAATGTTAAAACCCAGGAGGTGATGAAAACCTGTGGATGTCATCAGTGCAGGGCAGAAGGAATGGCAGAAGGATCACCAACAGAAACCTCGTTATCTGCAGGCTCAGACTGGCCATCAGTTAAGACATTTGCCACCACAAAACCATACAAAACCGCTGTGCTCACAGGTGTTGGTCAAAGCCCAGCAAACGGCTCAGCTTTGCTGGAAAACTCCCTGAGCTGGAAATTCAGCTGAGTTACAGCTCTATGTGAGACCCTGAGGTGAAAATTATGGCATAGAACAGGTGAAAGTGGCTGTGGGTGTGCTGCAGTGTGAAAACAGTGCGAAACTTGGAGTGAAACCTGTGAGACAGCTGAAACGGGGTGAGCATCAGGAACGAGTAGCAGGTTTGCACAGCCCCACAACTGGAAAAGCAGAGCACACACTTGTAATGCTTTTAGTTCAGCAGCTGCAGAGCGCTGCTGATGTCAGTTTTTAATGCTCACGGCATCCACCCGAAGCCAGAGACGCGCACTGGGAGTTCCACCTCAACACGAGGAAAAACTTTCCGTTCAGGGTGGCAGAGCCCTGGAACAGCTGCCCAGGGAGGCCGTGGAGTCTCCCTCTCTGGAGACATCCCGAACCCACCGGGACGCGTTCCTGTGTCACCTGCTCCAGGTGACCCTGCCTGGGCAGAGGGCTGGACGGGATGAGCCCCAGAGCTCCCTTCCAACCCTGGCGATTCTGTGATGAGCACGCAGACCTCGGGACCCTCCCGCTGACTCGCGAACAGGAAGACGACCCCCAGGTAGCAGCAGGTTTGGCTCTTTAACCCCAGCCTCTGCCCACGGACAGCGCTGTCCCGGGCGGGCAGGAGCCCTCCGGGGCTCCCGCGGCCCGGCCCGGCCCAGCACAGGCCCAGCCACCCTCCCGCCGGCCCCACACGGCGGGCGGGCCCCGCTCCGCGCCGCCCCGGCCCCTCCTCAGGTGCGGCCGGCGCCGCCCCGCCCGGCCCGAGCCCGGAAGCGCCGGGCGGCGGTGCGGGGGCGATGGCGGCCGCGGGGCCGCGGCTGCTGCTGCTGCTGCCGCTCCTGCTGCCCTGGCCGCCCGCCGTCACGGCCCTGCGGCTGCTGCTGGACGCCGCGCCGCCCTTCACCTGCTCGCAGCCGGTAAGCGGCGCCGGGAGCGCCTGGGATGGGCGGGCGCGGGGAGCCGGGAGGCTGGGACGGGGGAGCTGCGGGGCGCGGGGCCCGGCGGTGTCGCTGTCCCGGGGAGCGCTCCCTCCCTGGCCGAGCCCCGCTGCGTTCCCCGGGCCGGGGATGGCTGCCGGGAAGCGCCTGTCCCGGGCACCGCCGAGCGGCCGCGGCTGAGTCGTGCTGGAGGCGCCCGGAGTCCCTGAGCAGGATGTGAGTCTTTGCTAAGAGCTGACGTTGCCCAATGTCCTAAAAGTTTTAACTAGCTCCTTGCGGCTGAGGGTTTTGTGAGAGAACGCGGGGAAATAAAGGTTATATGTGCCTGAGGTTTTGGAACAGGGCGATTTTGGTTGCCTTTTCTCCCTGTGAAACCGGCCAGACAGGAGCTGCAAATGTGGTGTCTATAAAAAGTGAACCAACCAGCCTGAGCGAACTTTGGCAGCCCAGAGTATGAACTCCTGGCTGGTCGCGCTCTCTGGTGGTTTTTGAGGATTGTTTTTGATTTGTTTTGTTGGTCGCTTTTTTTGTTTTGGGGTTGTTGTTTTTTTTGTGTACATGTAAAGAGTGTGTAGTAGGGGGAGGAGATCTGCTTTTGCTTTTTAGTTCTGTTAACATTAGCAGTGAGACAGGAACATGGGCAGCTGTCTTCTAAGCTGGACAGCTTTACGTGCCATGGTGTACTTTCAGCCGTCTGGCAAAGGCAGATAGTCAGGTACAGCTATAGACAAATGTGAAACAGAACGTGTCCTTTGGAATGAAAGCTTCTATAATCTTTTTCTGTACACATTTCCTATCTTTTGTCTAGTCTGACACCTCTCCTAATGTTTGGCTGTATCGTTACCCCTGTTTTACCTGACCTCTGCTCTGCTGCCTTCTCTCTTATTTAAAGAGACCCTAAGAAAACAGACCAGTTCTGCAATTTTACTTTAGGCTGGACACTGTAGAGTTACAAAATGTAAAGCCTTGGTGAAGGGAAAAACGTAACCATGATTTAGTCACAGAGATTGAATATTTTGTAATATTTTGAAGAGTCTCTGCAAGTCCTTGGATGCTTGGGCTCTGACTGACTTTGTCTTGCTGCCTGTACCTCTTTTTTTAGGAAACGTGACCATGATAACTGGGTGAGGGGTTCACCAGAACATGACCAGCTTTCACAGAGAAGCTGTGTTGCCCCCCTCTCTGGTGTGCACACAGAGCAGTGAATGTACAGGGCTGCTACACTGGCCTTTTCTATCAAAAAGCCAATTTCTAAAGTGCAGATAGACTTATGAAAAAGGAGTCCGCTTAAGCCCGGGAGCAGCCTGTTTAAGCAGTTGTGAAGCTGCTGACACATGTAGGAAAAAGCACCACCAGCTGAAGCCGTGACAGTTGAAAACAGTTCCCCCTTCCCTTTCTGTGGGTTGCACTGTTTTCAGAGGATGATTCAGTAACCCTCCCAACGTGTGGCTGTGGTGTGGTTCAAAAGGAAAGCTGCTGCTGAGCAGGGTGGGTGAGACTCAGTTCCACGTCTTAACCCATCTTAACCCGCTCAGGCTGTTGTTGCTGAGCTTTGGAGCAGGTCAGGGTGAGCCACGGCGGCTTCCTCAGCAAAACTCTCATGTGGCAGAGGCTGTTTGGGAGATGAAGTGGTGGAGGGAAAATGTCATAAGTGGTGTCAGTAGACACCTGAAAGTAAAATTAAATGCCTGTTAACAGCCCATCTTATTAAAATGCCAACAAATGCACTTAATGGGCCTCATTCACCACTACTCCATCAAACGCCCTCAGCTGTAGGGCTGAATAGCACAGCTGCAAATCCGGTTCCTACCAGTAACTGTTACTTGAATATGTCATCTGCAGGGGCTTTTTTCCTATGTGCAGGGCAAAAGCATCCCACAGCTTAAATACCCATCTGTTTTTTCACTATCGAATATTCAATCACTGTGTTCAGTCGTTGTGCTGTAACAGTTTTGAGATGTGGCATGCCTGGGTGTCCTGGAGGAATGCAGTGTTTGTAACCCTGCTATCTTTGAGGGGATGGATAGCTGTACATGTCTCTGAAATTTATCTTGCCAGTTTGATTCACTGGAAGTCTCTGCAGAAGAATTGGTGTAACATATCTCATGAAGATGAGCCATGGTGGCGCATGTGAGGAAGACTTTTCCCTGGTCTCCTTTGCAAATGTGTTTTGCCTTGGCTGTTGACTGACTTCTCTCATTCTCTTCTGTGGCATCTTTCTGCTGTGTAGGGTGTTAACATAAACCATGATCACACTGAGTGCTGTTAAAAGATTTTGAACTCCTTGGCATGAAAAGGATTACTGATCAAAACTTCTGAACTTCAGCATAAAAATGGTTACTGATCAAAACTATGGAAATATGATAAAGACAACTTTAGAACTGATTGTTATGAAGAAATTTTAACTTTTGAATTTGGATTTGATTTTGCTGAGAATTTATATGAAGGCAAGACAAAAAGTTAGAAACCGTGGAGAAAAATGCTTAAAAAGATTAAAACAATTTTGTAAAAGATGCTGGTTTCCTACCAGCCTTAAACAAATCATCCTTCAGCATTTATTCCTGTAATGTGTTCATGTGTTGATCTCTGCTTCTTTTTACTGAGGAGTTGGAAAAGGGAAACTGCAGTAAACTTCAAATCATCCAAGCCTCAGAAGATACATAGAATAGTTCAAAGGTGAAAGGCAGATTTTGGGAAGCTGGAGTCCTTCCCATTCAGCAGCCACTCTTTAAAAGAAAACTGGACGCTTGCCCAGCTCACAGTGGTTTTTTTTTCTAGTTACCAGAGCATCCTGCTGGGAAATCTTTGCCTCCCATTACTTTAATTGAATTGTTATGGGATGGTGCTGTTAATCAGTTTCCCAGGTTTTTTTCATTCAGATCCATATGATTCTCCATGGCATATGGTCTGTTGTTTTTAATGTCGAAAGCAAAACAAAAATCATTTCGAAAGAGCGAAAGAAACAGTTGCTTAGCTTTCTGTGAAAATACAGCAAGTAAACATGAAGAGTTGACTGTGCCTGTCCTGCTGATAATAGTTTCAGCATCACCTCACAGTCATCTGCTTCTCATATTTATGCCTCTCATGTCTGTAGCTTTGCTTGTTGGGACAGTTGGCAAGTGAGCCCCACATAGCCACGTACTCACTCCGCCACCACTGGGATGGGGGAGAGAATCACAAGGGTAAAAGTGAGAAAACTCATGGGTTGAGATAAAGTTTAACAGGGAAAGCAAAAGCTGCATACACAAGCAGAGAAAAACCAGGTGTTCATTCACCACCTCCTATGGGCAGGCAGGTGGATCTCCACTCCACCATGGATTCATCCACAGTCCCTTCAGCTCCAGTTCACCCAGGAGTTCCAGCCTGTCCAGTGCAGCAGTGGTGCCCTGGTCATTTCCCAGCCCAGGTGCATCACTACTGCTGTTACCAGAATGTTCCAGGCACTGCAGAGAGTGATGGGATGAGCAGTACTGCAAAGCAGTGAAAGCAAAACCAGCCACTAATGCCCACCAGAATCTCACGTGCAGGTGAGCCCCATGGCAACCACAGGAGCCTGTCAATGGCTACCAGAACAACACCTACAAATTTGACCTGGCACATTCCTGTCCACTCTGTTGTTATCTCAAACCCTTCAAGCCCCATAGTGCATGCCAAAAAGGGCTGTTGCGGTTTAACCCCAGCTGACAACCATGCACACATCTGCTTACTCACTGCCCGCCAGTGGGATGGGTGAGAGAATCAGAAAGGTGAAAGTGAGAAAAGTTGTGGGTTGAGATAAAGACCGTTAAATAAGTAAAGCAAAAGCCATGCCTACAAGCAAAGGAAAACAAGTTGTTTTTTACCACTTCCCATGGGCAGGCAGGTGTTCAGCTGCCTCCAGGACAGCAGGGATCCATCATGCATAACAATGACTCTTGAGGACAAACACCATCGCTCTGAACTTCCTCCTCTTCATCTTTCTTCCCCCAGCTTTATATGCTGAGTTTGATGCCTTACAGTATAGAATATCCCTGTGGGTAGTTGGGGCCAGCAATCCCAGCTGCTCCTGACTCCTGCACCCCCAGCCTTCTGGCTGGCAGGGCTATTACAGCAGCAGAAAAGGCCTGTGCAGGCCCTGCTCAGCAATAACAAAACCATCTCTCTGTTATCAACACTGTTTCAAGCCCAGATCCAAAACACTGCCCCATACCAGCTACTGTGGAGAAAATTGACTCTATTCCAGCCAAAAGCAGCACGCTCAAGTAGGGAAACTAGGTTAAATACTTCTGCTATGCAGAGCTTTGTTAATGTACACTGGATGAGCTAATGCATCAGATAAGGTTTGGGGTTGGTTGGGCCTTTACAAAGGAAAACCAACAAGTATTCCCTCAGGTGCTAAGGAGGTAGCCAGGGCAAATCTGACAGTAGTTGATTTGCTTTTCTGCAAAGCCAACTGGTCTTTTTCTTTAATTGCTTCCTGGCTTTTGAATGTCATTGTCTGGAGTTACACTTCTTGGTATAAAAGTGTGGCCTCAGCTGCAGCCCAGACCTGTTCACCTGGGTACTCTACAAAAAGGAGATGATGGTTTTCGTGGCAAGTCCTTTCTAGGACTTGCCTTTCCTTGAGCTTGTTATACCTCTGCCTGCACTGTGGCATTGTCTTCACTTATCTTTGCTTCCTTATGCCAGTAGTGACGACTTCCTCTGTGGATGAGTTGTTCTTCGAGGCATTTTCAGCTCTTGGGTCATCCCTGTAGTGCTTTGGAGACTGAGAAGGGAGTGGGCCAAGAAGTTAATTGGTGCGGGCTGCCGCGTGGTGGGAGAATCCTTTCCCTCCTCTTGTGGTAGACCTGCTAAATGCTTGGCTAACTGATGGCAGCTTAAAACGCTTCAGCATGGTCAGCTGCACATAAAAAAGTTGCTGGCACAGCAGGTAAACAGGTTAGAAAAAACACATGTGTAGATAGTCCCTTGAAAACCCTGAGTGGGGCTGGGGAATGGTGATACAGCAGATAAAATACTGTTGTTTCTACCCATAGAAACCCAGACTTGGAAAGGTAAGAAAGGCTTTAATTACCAAGTGTTGGTTCTGAATCCTCATCAACAGACGGATGGCTCCTCATTAAGCTCTGGGGTTTTTGATGAATGTCAGAAAGGGCACAACAGCCTCATCAAAGCTGGGAACGTCCTTGTGAACACTTCACCTGGGGTAATAGACCTGGAGGAAGAGAGGATCCATTTGTATGCTGTAATGAATCAATATTCATATTGATCATTAAACAAAAAAGGGGAAATGCAGCATTTCCTCACTTAACCGTGTGTTGTCAGCTAAGAAGCAGAACACCAGCACTCAGATGAAAGCAGATGTTGCTGCTCTTCAGACTAATAATGCCTTATATTTTTTATAAGGGCTTTACTGTGATGCCATTTACAATAATTACTGATAACTGCAACAGGATGAGGACAAAATGACTGAATATTAAGTGATAGGCTTGAACAGAGATCATTACATTAGAAAAAAACCCTGTGGTTAGTAGCCAGTTGTTTTTGTTTCCTCTTGAGGGTTCATCCCCGAGCAGCTCAGCCCCACACAGCCACTCACTCTTTGCCCTCAGTAGAAAGCACCATAGCAGCTGCTGTGAAGAAAATTAACTCCATCTCAGACAAAACCACTGCACCTTTTTACATAAGGGGCTTTGTCAGGCCACATAATTTACCTTAAAAAGTCTGATTACGTGTCTGAAGTGTTAGGAGTATTTTTTTTTCATAGCTTAATCTGCTCTTCCATACTGGTATTTACAATTTATGTTTTTCTCTTTTTCAATGATTGTAGTTAGCTAGTTTGGGTGTGGTTTAATCAGGATTTGCTTCCTTGCTTTCTATTTCTTTTTTTTTTTTTTTTCTCCAATAATGAAGGATTTAGGTTGCAGGTGCTACATGGCAGTGTCCTGCAGTGGCGGGGGGGGAAAGGAGACCTGCTCTGGGAGGTACCAAGTTGCAGTCACGTTTCTGTTAACTGTACTTGTAACTGTTTTTTTCAGGTATGACAGGATCTAAATACTTAGTGGAGGATTTATCTGTACATTTGTCTGCAATAATTAGGTGCAGTATAATTGTGAATGTGCAGTTCAGACTAAATTGGTATTTATGTGCCAAAATATTTGTTCTGACTGTGCAATGTTGCCTTAGTCCTAAAGGGCACCAAAGATGATTTTGTTTTGGAAAACAGAACATGGCTATCTGGCTGCTGAGAAAACCATTCTTCAGCAAAGTTCAGTTCTCAGACAAAATGTCATGCAGATTTGGGTATGCTTAGAAGTTCAGGGTAGCCCATAAGGCAGATTCCGTCCTTTGAGCTGATTGAAATGTTTCCTAAACAATAATAAAGTTGGTTAATATTACGCAACTTGGGTGTTGCACTGACTCTTTTTCAGTATACCTCTATCTTGAGGGCATTTGTGGTACAGTAATCGGAGTGTGGATGTGTTTCTTGTGAAGGCTGGATTTGTACCTGTGTGTATTGTTGTGACTTGTGTAGCAAAAGCCTGGAAGAGATTCTCAGGTTTTATTTTTCATATAAGCATGAGGAGCTTAATGCCAAATCTTCCTGCTTTCGCTCCAGGTTTGCAGGAACACAGATACACGAGCTGAAGTGTGAGCATTAATCTCTGAAGCATTTTCTTCATAGTCAGTAGAACTCCACCCATGTTTGAAATTGGTTGCTCAGCTCAGCTTGTGTGGTACTCGATCTCACCGAACTCTTATACTTTGTATTTGCCTCAAAAACCAGAAAGCTTATTAATTGATGTGATGTTTTGCCTCTGCTAGGGACTGCTCTAAAGGCAGGATGTGATTCTGTCCTGTCATAAGCAGACAAAAGCCAGCACAGCTGTGAAAAAGCAGTGCCCACCTTCCTCTTCAGAGCTGGTGGTTTGTTGCCAAGCAGGAGCAGACGGGCAGAAGATCTGGTTCACAGATTCTGGACCTTGCTTCCCTTTCAGGCCATATCCAGGTGCCTGCCTGGTGCCAGCTCAAGGCAGGCCGCAGTGCTGGGCTTGAGGGAATGGAGGCTGAGGGCTGTGCCTCTGGCAGTGATGCTCTGTAATGCCAGCTCAGTGTCTGTGAGACTTCAGCTTTTTGTGCCATGCATGTTCACTACCAATAAGGCACAGTTGGCTTTTTCAAGCACCCATGCCTAAAAATGTAAATATACCCTTGGACACTAAATACAAATACACTTGGAGCTGACCGGAGGAAGTTGTAGAGTTTAAAAACCCAACTGTCTTCCCCCCTCCACTGAAATGGATTACATGTTGGCAGTGGTATGACAGTAATATCCGGCTTTATTCATCAGGGCATAGGAAATGAGTGAGAGGAAACCTAGCCCTCATTTTGATTTACTGTGTCAGTGACAACTTCGGGCTTCCTTCTCACTGGGATTGTGCATCACACTAACCAATTTAATTAACAGCATGAAAGCTGACATGCTTCTTCCTGGTGACCATGGGGTCTTCCAGTATCAACAAAACATAACTTGGAGAAGCCAGGCAGAGCCCACAAAACTTCTGGTTGCTTCTTTATGATCAGGGCATCTTTATTCTAAATAAGAAAGTGTCTAATTCTGATTATTTTTTTTTTCCTTAATGGGTTGCCTCTCAAATATATTGCTTGAAAATAAAATTGCCCTCAGTGTCAAGCCTTGCTGTAGAGGGCTTGTGCTCCCAGGCAGACGGGCTTAAGCTCAGAGGAGACCTCATCACTCTCTACAAGTACCTGAAAGGAGGGTGCAGCCAGGTGGGGGTCGGGCTCTTCTCCCAAGCAACAGCAACAGGACAAGAGGACATAGCCTCAAGCTGCACCACAGGAGGTTTAGGTTGGACAACAGGAAGAAGTTCTTCATAGAAGGGGTGATTGGACATTGGAATGCCAGGGAGTTGCCTTGGGCTGCCTGGAGAGCTGGTGGAGTCACCACCCCTGGAGGTGTTTGAGGAAAAGCTGGACGGGCACTCAGTTGACGCGACGGCGTTTGGTCACACGTTGGACCGGATGATCTCAGAGGTCTTTTCCAATTGAATCTGGGATTCTGTGGTACTGATGTCACATAAGTTGTGCACACGTTTCATGCCCTGTGTCCCTGGAATTTTGATTAACACCTTAGTCCAGTGTTTCCGTCACGGTTCATTCTTCCAATTTGTGTGTGTCGCTGAAGTGGTTTTTCCTGCCCCTCTCCCAACACCGAGCAGAAGCAAGTTATTGTCAATTTCATTCTGAGAGTAACATTCTTGTTTCTTTCCCCTACAGGATTTAAACTGTCTCGTAAGAAGTAGTAAGTAATTTTTTTTCTTTGTTGCAGTTTTCTCATCAGATCATGCTCTTTTCTTCTATTTTTTTTCTTTTCTTTTTTTAGCTGGGTTCATACAGCATGTTTTTCCTGCTAGAATCAAATGGCTGTAAAGGGAAACACTGCTCTCATGCCTTGCTTTGGGAGTTTCCAGTTTGATCCATTATAAAATCCAGCTAGAAGAGGAATGGAAAGTTATGTCTTTTTTGGGACAGAGTTGGGGTAGGCAGTGGCATGAGTAGAACCCAACCCAATTTGTTTCGTTTCTATTTAAAGCTGGGATCATCAGTTTTTAAAGAAATGGGAATTTTAGGACAAGTTTGCCAGTAAATGTTCGTTACAAGCCATTATGGTAGTACTTGATGAAAAATTAATGTATGAACTAGAATTTAAAAAGGGGCATAGAGGGGTGCAGTTGAGAGCAATTAATGTAAATTATTGGGTGTAAGGGGTCAAGTCTTAGCAATGACGTGCATCTGAAAGACTTTAATATAATTATGGGTAATGTTCTGAAAAACATTCTTAAAAAAAAGAAAATGTTCTGTAGTTGTCCATTTGGTACCTGGAGGCAACTGGGCAGTGCTGCAGAGCTCCTTGGCTTTTCCTTGCAGCCCTTGCTCTAAGCAGGCTCATTCCTGCCTCAGTGCCCAACCCTGTGTCATACTGGCACAAGTGGTTTTGTAGCCAGTAGTATTTTTTGTAGTATTTCTGTTTCACTTGCCAGATCAGGGAGAGGACTATGCTGAAAATAACCGGGTTTAAAACTTCTTTGGCAGTAGAGGGCTTGGGTGGGATCAGGCTGGACCTGATTTCCCACTGGCACACAGCCATTGGAATACAGCTTGACAATACAGCTGAGCCAAACTGCAGCATCACCATTAAAATGCTGCCAAATTTGAATATTTGGTTTAAATTCTGCCTTACGGCTCTTGTTATGTTTTTCTGCTCTAGGGGAAGTCTATTTTTTTTTTTTTTTTTAGTGCTTAGTACACTCTTTGCTGAAAGGTACTTTATTCTTGTCAGGCTTTTTATAGATATTTTTTGGTAGAATGAGCATTTGAGGATTGTCTAATTACTCCTAAGCCTAAAACCATACTGTTACATGAAGGGATGGTGTCCACTTTCCACTATTCCCATCACAGATCCAGCAAAATAGACCCAAAGTGTGCTTTGGGGCGGGGGCTGACTGTGCTATTTTTAACATTCTCTGATAAGTCAAATGTCTTACAAAAGCCTTAGTAGATCATGTCTGTCAAATGCCTTGTCATACCTGATTTCACTTTCTGATGACATTATAGGACCAGTTTTCCCTAACACTGTGTTGACAAGCATAGTTTATTTTTCTGTCCAGGGAGCTCATTAATTTAGGCAAGGCATAACAGGCAGTTGTTGGAAGCTGAATTCAGATGTGTATTCAAATTTGAGGAAAAGCAGTTTGTAGACCCAAGATAATTAACAATTGGAACAATTTCCCTGGGTATCTGACAGATTTCTTATGATTGGAAGGCTGGAAATTAGTACTAACATAGGTCTGTTTCAGCAGAAGCTTGAAGGAGATACTAAGTCAACTTACTTGACCTGTTTAGCCTGACTACATTGATTGTGATAAGTAGTAATGGATTTTAAAGAAAAGAAGAAGTTACTAGAACAAGTTCAGATCATTACAGGCAATTTACAGAGTAAATTTTCCATGCTGAAAACTGCCTTTCTGAGCTGGAAGCAGTCTGTCACTCAGTTTTCCCCTCAGAGTAACCCTGACCCAAAGAGCAGGCCATAATTGCAATTAAGCAGAGCTTCCTCAGCCCCACTCTAAATGTGGTTTTCATTTGCTGGACAGGCACCTGCATGGAGTCGAGCTGGCTGAAGGTTCCTGCGTGGACTCCTTCTGCTCCAAGCAGTCTCCACGTTTCTTCGGATGTTTTCCGCCAGGAGGATGGAAATCTGCTCCCTGTGCTTCAGATAGAGTGGAAAGTGGCCACGGATGGTAAGTGGTGGTTGCTTAATTTGAGCGTGGAGCAGATGTAGTAGGTGTGATCTAGTAAAGATAGCGAGGAGAATTAGGACTTCAAGTCATGAAAGCAGATCTTTGAAATTTGACAGGTTGGCTGCTTAATTTTGTTTGTTTGGCGGGTGTCATCTCATCTTTCTGTGCCTTGATAAAGGAATAATTGTCTCATTGTTGGAGCCTAAATGACTACCAATAAGTCAAGTTTTCTCACTCTCCAAATACCTTTGATTTTTTTGTCTGTAAATGATGCTTCCCTTGCATACTCATGTCCAAAGTTTTGCACTGCTTTAAGACAGAATTAAACACATTGATTTCTTCCTTCTGCAGGGCCTGTGTCTGAGGGCTGTAGAGTTACGATCTCTAGCTATGGTAGTGTAGAAGCAGGTGTGACTCAGGCAGCCCAGTCATTTCAACTCAGCTGTAGTTGTAAACTCTCTCACTGGGACTGTGTGTACCAAAATAAAGGCGTGTTTGCTTTGGCACCCAAACTGCACCAAGCAGCTTGGAGAGGCAGAGCTAAACACGACACCGCATCCGTGGAGCTGCCAGGGTGTGTGGAGAATGCAGTCACCTTCTCCTTTGCTCCTTCATTTGCACAGATTTAGCTTTGCCATGTGGATAACCTTTAGGCTGAGAGTGCTTGTTAGTCAGCCCTGCATGCTCACTTTTCCATGGCCAGTTATCTTTGTGGTGGGATCCTCAGCACCTCAAAGGAGTAAGGCTGTGGCAAGACTAGGTACAGCGGTGCTCTCTGTGGGGGCTGCAGCCTCTCCGTGTGCTGAGGAGAGGAAAAGATGAACGTGTCCCTCTGTCCCTGTGCCTGCAGCCAGCATCCGCTGTCTGGAAGGGGCAGAGCTCGCCGTGATGCAAGTGAGCAGCAATCAGCAGATCTGTGCCCAGTTTGACTTCCAGAACAATTTGCCTCTTCAGGTCCGTCCGGATGGAGGCCGGGTGAGTGCTAAGGGCTCCAAATTACGTATTCTAGTCCCTGGATTTGTTTCTGCTTTCACTGTCTTATGGCAAGGTTATTGATTAAAAAGTACAGACTGCTTTAGAGTTAAAACAGTCAAGGTATCAGACTTGAGATCTCATTTCCCATTTCTCTTTCACTCTTCCCATCCTTCAGGTTTTAAGAATTGTTGCTCTTAGTGCCTAGCATGTGTCATCACTCTGGATGTTGCTTAAAGCAAATAATTGTAGGGGTTTTTGCATTCTGCTTGAGAGCATGACATTTTATAGCTTTTTTAACTCAACTCTTCCTAGTGCTTCCACGTCTTTCTTGTACGCTCTTGTGGAGGAAAGCACCAACCTCGGGGGTGGTCCTTCAGCTTACACTCCTTCTAGGAAACTCATCAGAAAAGTGCTGAGCATCCACAACAGTGAGGAATATAAACAATAAGGAGTTCTTTCCTTACCACACAGAATTTGGCCGTAGTTAGCTTACCACTTACCACATACCAGTGGCCTAGGAGCCAGTGCCTCACCCAGAATTTGCACAGCATTGCTGATGTAGAAAATATTATAGATTTAAGAAAATATGTATGGAATGGCCAGGTACAGAACTACATATGTATAAATGCAATTCTAAATGCTTAGCACTTGCACAGTGCTGCAAAATTCATACTAGACTGAAATTTCCATCTTGAAATTGCATATTATATTCTAATCTCCTTGCAGTTCAGGATGTAGTTTGGTGGAAACTCCACACAGTGGTTTGGCATGAAACTGTTGTATCAGCTCAAAGATGCTAAGAAAAAACTAATTCCAAACAGAAGAATTGAGACAGACAAGGGGATAGGTATATTTAATACCCTTGAGTTCTAATTTTTTATAGTCAAACTTCAGTGAAAGGGTTATGTGGGATGAGGGAACACAGTGGAACAGGACCAGGTCAGCTGTTAATTTCAGTGCCTTTAAAGAACAGCATTGTCCTTTAAAGTCCTTGTGGATGTGTTTTGTTTTCAGTGGAATTTCACTTTTGACCGTTTTGAAGTGGAACCTGGCCAGACTTACCAAGTGACCGTGTATCACCTGCCCAAACTGGGGGTAAATGGAGACTACAACTGCAAGTCCACGTCTCTCACAATGCCTGGTAAGAGGTGATTTAATTCACTTAGGCCTTGAGTTTAGGAATGCAGTGGTTTGTGGACCTGTGGCAGGAATGTGGTGGTTTGTGGACCTGACATCGCTGCTGCTTTTACTTAATTTAAAATCTTTCAAAGTTGCCCCTCTGCTTGTGGCAGCTGGAAGTACAGGCCAGAATTTCTAAATCAGAAGTTTGCCTTCTAGTATTAAATCTTAGATGTGTGAAGTTCAATTTCAAAGGCACAGTTAGGTATAATTTACCAAGAAACTTGGTAGTGCTGAGTGCCTGACCCTTTCTTGTATATGTGAAAATTTTCCTATTGCTAAGAGTTTTTATTGTTTTCCTCAAGGTTGCTGAGCATCTTCAGTGCCCTCTGCCTTCACTGGCTACTTCATAAATATTTGGTGCTTAGTGCAGAGCTTGAAAACTGGTTCTTAACTTTTTTCTTAACTTGCCTATAGTTGTCAGCCTAACTTTGTAGTTACAAAATGGCAAACTGTGGAGCGTGTCAGTCAATGTGAGCTGGAAAAGGAGAGGGAGCACTTCATTTTCAGCCCTATTATCCTTTCTTATGCCTTTTCACACTAAGAACTTCCTGCCTTTTATCCTCTACTGTTCTTCAGAAACCTAGTTCATGGTGTCAAGCTCAGGAGTTGCAGGGAGCTTTGCTGATTAGAGCTTACACATGAATTACGGAGACACTGTAAATTTGTAAACTTTGTAAAGTTTAAATTGGTAACTTTGAAAGTTGGAAATTTGAGATATGCAGTGTTTTATCTCAACTGTCTAAGCAAGGAGTTGTTCCTTTTCCTTTGTCCAAGCCCTGGAGGAGAGGCATAATTTAAGGATTTGTAAATCCCACATTGCTAACTGTTGAATATGTAACTCTGGATTTGACTCTGAAGGAAGTCTCAAAAAGCAGGGCCAATCTGTTAAATAAAGTGAATTAGAAATGTGGGAAGAGTGTTTTGGGATTAAGAAAGATTCCAGCCTCCTAATTTTCCTGTGTCAGAATGCCTTTGGAGGAATCTGTTGCTGAGGTGTGATTACCAGGTGTGGTGATGAAGTTTTAATTCCTCTATTGTGACCCTTTCTGCACCAGTCGTACATTAAGAAGGTTTCTCAGATACTGCTGCACTATTAAGTGTGATGTGTTTTTAGTCTCTTTAATTTTCTCTGTTCTGAGAAGAAAAAGAAGAACAAAACACACCATGACATCAGTGAAGGGACTGGTTTGTACACTGGAAACCAATACTGTTCTTCTACAGAATTTTGCCACTGCTTTGGAACAAAGGTGTCTACTCACTTAGGAGAGCTTGGTTAGGTGTCTGGCTTCTGATAAGAAAATGTGCTTTTTTGCTAAATGGAAGTACAATGTTTCTGACTATCTACTGATGGTCTTTCTTGCAGACTGCAGGGATTCTCTGATGAAAAGAACCATCCCATGTATAAAGACAGGTAAAAATTTTTGACTCGCGTAGATGTGGGCGCTCTGTTGGAATATTTGACAGTTGAGAAACTCGGGAATATCTGCCCTACTTCCAGGTAGCTTGTGGGAACCCAGGATCCGGGGTGAAAGTCTAGATGATACAACTGTGCTCGTGAGCTTCAGCCCATGGATGGAGCCAGCCCAGTACCGAATTCATGTGGCCAGTTACCTGAACGAGAAGAAGTGCAAAATGATCACACAGGATTTCACTGGGGTAATTAATTGCCTTCCCAAGTCTTACCTTCTCTGGGGATTTAGGCAGACATCTTAAATGCTTGCTAAACGAGGACATTTGAACAACGATTTTCAAGGAATCATTTTTATAGATCTTTAATTGTCTTTGGAAAGAGGAATTGGGCAGATAAAAGATCAAAAAAGAGGTTTTATAATGCATGAAGCAGCCTATAAACATTTGCAAAGTCAAATTTGATATCTGACTATCTGGGCTTTATTACTTTTTCAAGCCAGTGCCTAGGGAGCTAAGACTAAGTAAACTAACCAAAACTGAGGTGCAAAGTTTCAATAAATCTTTGAAGTATTTTATCAAATATGATCACAGGAAGGTGTTAATTAAATTTTTTAGATAAAGAATGAGTGATTTAATAACAGGTGCTTCATTCAAGCTGAGAATCAATTTCTGTGGGTCTTGCAGTCTGTGTTGCTGAGAAACTCCAAGTGTCCAGGCTGTCTTCCAATATAAGAAATGTTTTCCTTCAGGCATCTGAGGGAGGAGAAATACTGAATATTTGGAACCACTCTCCAGCCTTCCTTGGGCGAGGGCAGATATATTGGCATTCAGTTTGTTTAATCTTTCTGTTCTTTAACACTTAAAACCCTTAGTACTGCACGCACTGATATGTTTGGGTTGTTACTGACACAGATGGGACAGCTGTGTGAGTGTTTCCCTGGTAGAGGGGAATGCACCTCATTTTGGAGTTTGTATCTGCTAATCACTGTGAAAAATTAGATTAACACAATATTGATTGTGTACAGCAGGTAGCAAGGGCAACTTACTTGCCTGTTCTAGTGTCAGAAGCAGCAGTGTTGGCAGCTGCTTTTAATTAAACAAGGAAGCTTGTTAATGTTTACACGTTACAAAGCTGAAGGCATCTACATTGTTTAGAAACTGTAAGTTTAACTCCTTTGAAGTTATACAATGTACATCCCTAATTGTTACCTGTGCAATCTTAGCCTGCTGTTTTAATTGTATCACCATGTCTGTCACACAGGACACCTGTACTGATGGTGGCCAGATCCTTTACCCATTTTGTTCTCTGTGGGCTTCCTGTTCAAAGGAAAAAAAAATAGCAGCTTCTGCTTCTTTGGACCCCTCTGTGTTGTCATGTCAACTTCTTTTTTTCCTCTTTCAATCAGTTTTCTTCCTTCCCTTTTAACTTGCATCTGATTTCTGCAGGATGGACTACAACAGCAAGTGAATGTCACAATCAAAATAGAGAAGAACATAAAAGCTTGCTGCAGCTACAGAATACAGGTGGGATCACACTGTTGTCCCTGTGTCCTTCCTTCACAAACAAGGCAGTGAGCACCTGAGGAATGTTAGGGGTTTTTTCACAGCGTTTTGTTCTGAGAGTGGCTAATCTGTAATTACCTGCATCAGGGAAATACTATGGCTGGAAGAATTTTTATATAGATATTCTCTGTAGTCAGTGGCTTTTCCTTAGTATAGGGCTGCCAAGTCAGAGATTACGGGAGTGAGAATGGCAAATGTGCAACCTCAGGAGCTCACAGTCTTCTTCATGTGTAGTGTAAGAATTCTTGATGAATATTGTTTTCTGAAGGGAAGTGGGAATTCTGTGTCTCTGTGCTAAAATACAAGGAATGTTGAGGCAGAGAGAAAGTAAATCAGGGAACAAAATTTCTTTTAAGAATAACTTCTGTTTTCTGAATTCATTTCAACTGCAGATTCAGCCATTCTTTGAGAACTGTAGCACAGACTGTCTGAGACACTCTGCTTTCATCCCATGTGAACCAGTTCCAAGTGAGAACCACTTTTCTGTAAATTAGATTCCATTGTCTTACAGATGAGAACTGAAGTCTTAACATAACTCTTGTCTTTTGCAGGTACAGAACCATCAGGTAAGAAGTTCTTCCAATACCCTGAAACTTTTTGCTGCTCTTTTCTTGTTGTGTGGAGTAAGAAATGATCCTTCCTGGGAATGACCCAAGGGGCAGGAGATGTCCCTGTTGAAAATGTTATATTATTTGAAAACAGTGCCATAGATGGTGGTGTATGAACTGTAACAACCATACTGGGAACCCACCAAAGCTCCCACTGAAACCTCAGAGGATGTGAAGATGAGAACGTGGCAACCACTTGGTAACAAAGCACCAAACCAACGAAGAGCAAGGGGGCCTCAGACCCTAATAATGCTCTTGGTCTGGGCTGTCTTTGGAATGGGGAGTTCAGGTCATAAGGGTTTCATTGCCCAGGGATTTCTTTGTTCAGGGTCCCTCTTTTGAGCCACCAAGCTCAACCAGCCAAGTATCGTAATCAATATGTGCCAATAAATCTGTCTGATGGAGATGAGAACTCAGTGTCTAAAATTTCTGTAACGGTCCCCTTGTAACACTGAGTTCAGAATTAATTGTGCTAAAAATGATTTCACCATGATTTAATGAGGCAAGTATTTGTATGCAGTGTGAACCTTAAAGAGCAATTTTTTTAGAGACACTTCACTTGCATGGGATTCTTTGAGAAGCAGTTTTGACAAGAAGAGTCTTAATATAAAATACTTTCTGTCACTTTGCTCAGTGTTAAAAAATTTGCATAATATAAAGCAGCTTTTGGAGAGAATAGCGTGCATATATTCATTTTTATGAATGTCAAGATAACTTGTGCATAATGATTTGACATCTTTTTTTTTGGCTGCAACACCTGTAAGGATCTGCTTTGCTCAAGATTAAAAAAAAAAAAAAAAGGACAACACCTGTAAACTGAAATTCATGACCCAAAATGGTGATTTTTTAAAATTTTTTTTGAGCTAGATTACATGAACAGGCAGGACATGGGCGGCATGCCTGTCAAAGCTGGGTAAACGTTGCTATTTAGAGGAAGGTTCTTGATCTGTGTTCTCAGTGTGCTGCACATACGGTTCTTTGTGTGGAGCGAGTTTGTGGTGTACAGCAGCACCACGAAAGCAGGAATGGGTTTGGAGAAGTGACTGCATATTCCAAAGGGGAAGTACTGGTCTGCCCAGCACAACCAGGGTCCTCCTCCCTTGGCCTGTGCTGCTCAAGAACCTTCTGCTCTCTGGTGAAACTCTGTGTAAGGCAGTGTCTGAGGAGTGTTTCTGTTTTGCAGACGATATGATGATATGGCTCTACTGGTGTATCACTGGCGTCAGTGTGTTACTGGTGGGGTCAGTCATTACAGCTGTGCTGTGTATGACTAAAAAACGAGCAGGTAAGACTCATACCAGGCAGGAAGAGAAAATCCAGTGCTAAAGCATATTTTTTCCTCCTTCTGTATCTATTCCTGTTGCTGTTTCGTCCCTTGCTGTTCTGATGCCTTGCCGCTGAGATAACGCCTGTGAAAACACCTTCTTCTGTTTTACATTATAGGACCTGCAATGTCCTAATACCATCCACTGGATAAGCAAAACCTTACACAGGTTATCCTGTCTGATACTCCATGTTCATAGCACTTCAGAGCTCATGGAGGGAAAAAGGAATTCTGTAGTTCAGCTCTTTGTTTCCTGCAGATTGCTGCAGATATCTTTGCAGTTATTTTTCTGCTGCATTGCATAAGAGTGTTGCAGAACAGAAGCTTCCTGTTTGTCCACACTGTAGTCTTCTCCCTGATCCCCAAAGTCTCTGCAAAATTAATTTTATGCTATTTTGAGATCAGATAAGGTTTTTCAGTTTAAATGGAAGGAAAAAGAATACAGGACATAGAGATTGAGATCAAGCAAGTTGGAAAATTGGGTACTTAAGGGCTAACTCCTAGTCTCCTGTGCTGCAGCCATGAGGCAGTTATCACAGGGAAACTGTGTCACTCACTGCTTGTTTTGTTTTCTTTTTACATGAGAGGGAGAATTAGTAATCTTTTGGAAAATTTCTTAACATCAAACTTGTCTATAAGATGTAGCTAGGGACATCTTAGTCACCTCTTCAGAAAAGCTTCTTAAGAAAAAGACATCTTTAAAAAGGCCCCTTCTCCTTAAAGAGAAGTAGCAGAACAGCTGGGGGTTCTGTACTTGAGACTGCCTGGATTTGGGGGAGATGGTGAAAGTTCATTTTGAGTGCATTCTGTCACCTCTCAAAGGAAAAATGTAGCAAGAACTGGCTGTAGAAGAGTATTCATTCAATGTGTTTTTTATTAGGCTTGTCCCTCCTTACAGCTTTATCTCCCTACACAGTTAAAGATTTTTTTTTTTAACCTAATCTGTGGAAGGTGGTGTGATTTTAAGCATTTAATCTTACTTCATGTTTTCAGAACTGACAGTGACTTTCTCTCTTCCAGGACGCTGGCGAGGGAAGTGCAACCACAACGATTTGCGAGCTGGTAAGATGCCACCCGTGTTTTATCAAGCACCTGTCATGCATTCTGCAGGTCTCACACAGTTGCCTAGAAGGGGCTTTTGTTGGCTTTAACTACTCTATAGATGCTTCTTGAAACCGAAGGATAGCCTTAGGATCTTCCTGTTTAGCTAAAAGAAGCTTTGTATATGGAATTTGAAATGCTGTGCTTGTCAGATGGGAGGTAATTGCTTTGGAATGTGAGGTGAGGCTTTTGACCCAGCTGAGGCTGCACTGGCAGAAGAACATTTGCTAATCATCGAAGCCATAGCAGTAGGAGATTGGTTTGGGGTGGTGCACTCAGCTCTCCACCAGAGAATACAGCAATATTTGCAAACCTCTTGAAGCTGCTGTATTGTTTTTGTGAGGTGGAAGTCGGTGAATCATCTGGGCATTATTATAAATCACAGCTTCACTGTGTCTGTACTTTCATACTAAATTTACACAATGAGATGTTGTCCACATACGTTGCCAAAAATAGCATTAAAACTTAAAAGTTTTATTAATACCCTCCTCTGCTGATTAGTGCTGACTCACACCATTACAATTTGGGGAATGTGGCTGTAATTAATGCTTTTCTGTCTTCCACCAGCACCAGACACCGAGCTCTCCCTGCCGCCCTTGAAGCCCCGGAAGGTTTGGATTGTGTACTCTGCTGATCACCTGCTCTATGTGGACGTGGTGCTGAAGTTTGCCGAGTTCCTGATGACGGTCTGTGGCACTGCTGTGGCCTTGGATCTGCTGGAGGACCACCACATCTCAGAGCTGGGGCCGCTACCCTGGCTCACGCGGCAGAAGAAGGAAATGGAAGAGCTGTCTTCAAAGATCATCATCCTGTGTTCTCGGGGCACCCAGGCCAAATGGCAGGCCATGCTCGGGGGTGAGCCTGTGTGTCTCAAGCAGGATCAGCAAAAGCCAGTGGGAGACATGTTCACCCCAGCCTTGAATCTGATCCTGCCAGATTTCAAGAGGCCAGCCTGTTTTGGAATGTACATAGTCTGCTACTTCGAGGGAATAAGTAGCGAGAGAGATATACCTGATCTGTTCAATGTCACATCCAAGTACCAACTGATGGACAAGTTTGAGGATATTTATTTTCGGATTCAGGATTTGGAGAAGTTTGAACCTGGGCGGATCCATCGAATCCAGGAAATCACAGCCGAGAATTACATCGATACCCCCAGTGGGAGGAAGTTGAAAGAGGCCATAGAGAAGTTCAAGAACTGGCAGACTGAGCACCCAGACTGGTTTGAGAGTGAAACCATCTGCTTGGATAGTGATGAAGAGTTGCATTCCCTAAACAGAGAGAGCCAGGTGGATTCACTGCTGAGTGAGCCAGGAGGAATTGTGAAACACCAGCTGCACCTCCATGAGCCTGACCCCAGCTGCTGTTATGTCATCAACCTCCACATGCATGAAGGTGAAAGTACGGGCTGTAAACTGCAGCCTCAGCTTAATCCATGTGGGGATCCAAATTCCCAGACTGTGGTCCTTCCTGTGGATGTTCCTCGAGTTCAGGTCGTGGAGCCGGTCTCTTCCATGGAAGACAGAAATATACTCAGTCATCATGTGCTGAGCAATGAGGACTGTATGGAAGGAGTTCCTCTTCTGGAGACAAGCTTTCCAATGAGGAATAACCTCATCCTCCACGATGACTCTGAGGTTTCAGCGGTAGCTGACCAGAGTCTTGCAAGTCTCTCAGATGACCTGAGTGACCATGTGAATGGACTCGTGTACCCTCTTTATCAACAGAGGGTCATTCCCTCAGAGCCGTATCTCTGCCAGGGGGAGGCTGACAAGCAGCACCAGCTGGTCTTTGATGACCAATGCAATGACCAAAGACAGTCAGTGCAGTCAGACCAGGGCTACATCTCCAGATGCTCCCCTCTGCCTCCTGAGGACCTTCTAGAGGAGGAGGAGGAAGAGGAGGAGGAGGATCAGGAACAACAGGTGGGTTTCCACGAACTCTCTCCAGAGGTCTTGAACAGTCTAAAGAGCCTCCAGAAGCAGCTATTTTTCCAGGACATTCAGAGGAGCTCCAGCTGGAACTATCCAGCAGAGGTGATGGACATTGACCAGTCTTTGGAGGACTGTTAGGCTCTGCCTGGGACCTGCTCTGTTTGAAATAGAAGGATGGAAGGTGGTCCCATGCAGAGTAGTACTGAGACTGCATTTCCAACACCATCCTTGTCCTTGTATTGTAAATGATTTAGTGGTGGGATCTTCCTGTGTGCTGCTGGGGTGCAGCACTGCCCAGCAGAGGGGGAGTGTTGCTTCCAGTCTCTGTGGAGAGAAGCCACGAATGTTGGCCACCCCTGTGAAAGAACAGGCAGTGGTTCTGTTCCTTGGGGAAAGGCTTTACACTGAATTCTCATTGATGGATGGCAGAAAAAATTACTATGGCTCATCCACTCGTGCCTTCAAAATGCCCTCCAGCTGTGCTGATTCTATTGCACTGGATAAAAGTCACAGGCAGGGTTTAGAAAATAGGTTTAGATAACATGGTAAAATTTGCATTGCCATTTTAATACACATTTTAAACATTTTGTTGTAAATACTGCGTTAAAGATGTGTGCCTTAAATTTCAGCTAGATTAGGGCTGTCTCTACTTGGTTGGTACATGTGCCTGGAGATTTTTTTTTTCCTCATCATTCATTTGCAGCTGCATTTCCATGGTCATTCAGAAATCAAGTGGAATAACTGAGAATAAGTGGGATAAAGATTTAAATTGAAAGTCTCCATAACTCTCCCTGCCTCCCTACTGGGAGGTGTGTGCTTGAAAGCCAGCAACAGCAGGGAGAGGGAAGGGGAGACCAGAAAATGGAATTTGGGTTTGTTACACAGTTTTAAGAAATGTGGGGCTGAATAGAGAGTCACAGAATCAGGGTAATCTGGTGTGTTCTGTGACACACTGCTGCAGTGCTGTTTGCTTTTGGATGTTTTAGCACCAGGAAGATGTGAAGTGAAGATATAGATAGTGACACACAAGGAAATGAAGGACCATTTTGGAGGAGAAAAAAGTGTAGCCTCAGCAGATGCTGGTTTAGAGTGGAAATTATATCTGAGTTAGGGGAGGCTGAGCAAAAAGAACTATGAGATGTACTTGTGTGGGCTTAAGCTCAAGCACAGGTTATCCACAGTGAAATACTGAATAGACTACGGGGTTCATCTTCCAGGAGCGGTGATGGTAACTCTGTCAGTTCCAGCAGGTTTTTAAAACAGGCTGGATGCACTAAAAAAAGTTGTTCCCTGCGAGTGATGGCATGTTGGCCCTTGTAGCGCTGGCTGGGTGCCAGACTAGTTGAGGCTTGCATTTACCCTGTTTCTTAGCACTGTTTCTGCAGCCCACTGGGTAACAACCTGTGAGATGGAAATACATCCAGGCCTCCCTCCTTTGTCATCTTCCCGTCCATCTAAGTTTACTTGTCAAAAAATCTTACAATAATTTTATCTCAGCTTTTTTAAAAATCTAATGTCTCAGAAAAGAATCTGTTATTTTGACTTGCAATTTATTTTGTATGGTGTATATTTTATAATTTTGTGTCAAACCTGTGGAATATTTTTCCTTAAATTATAAAACCAAGAATACTTTTTGGATATATTTACTTAAACACTTCTGTGTCCTCAGTTCTGCCTAACGCCTTATGTTGAGTTATGTTAAGTCCTTAGTATTTGTTATAGAAATCTGAGGCAAAACTGAGCCAGAAGTGAACTGGCTCACAAATGTCAAAATATTCCTGGAAAGCACAGTATGGAGAGACCTGGATAGAGCTGAGGGCCTGCAGCTGTGGGAAGGACACGTCCCTTCCAAACGGGTGGTAAAGGAATTGTTTGTAATTTCCATGCAGGACTCTTAGGACAGCTTGATAACAAAGGGACAGTCCCTGCAGACATCCAAACGTAAGGCTGGGAGCCTTCCTGCTCCAGCAGGAATCCAATCTAACCCAACAGGAGCTAAGCAAGAGGCAGCTGTGATCTCAATGCTTCTCCAGTGAGAACCCATTTCCCACTTTGTGTCAGTAATTGCCATCTTGATGATCCCACTTCTAAAAGTTTCTTTTATCTTACAGCAATTAACATGTAAATCTGTTATTTTTTTTCCCATGAGTCTTTTTCAAGTGGTATAAATTCCTATAAATCACTTAAATAGGAAGCTCAGAAGTGTCATCTGAATTTCCTTGCTTTAGTCATTCCCTTCTCAAATAACTCCCTTGGTGTTACAGCTCTTAGAATTTGCTTTCACTTACAGAAAGTTTGTTTGAGGGGAAAATCCAGACACTATTTTAGCAATCCAGTATGAGGAAAACAAGTAACTTTAACGCATCTGTTCGTCCCCATTCAATACAAAATTGAATAGCCCAGCAAGACTCAAAGGAGGAAAAAGAAAGAGGAGCAAAATCAGTCACAAGTTTCTAATTTTATTTTAACAATCTTGCTTTTTAAAAAATACAAGTTCTGATTAATGCCAGGGGGATGCCAAGTGTCCATCAGCCACAGGCCTTACCTCTCACTTCCGTTTCCCCTCCTGGGAGTAGTCATCTCTTTTGTCAGGATAGCAAACAAAGAGCAATAAAATGCTAAATAACTGAGTTGTGTTACGAGGCTCATAACAGAATCCCAAGGGACCTGTGTCTTAATATGGCACAATTTCGTTCAGCAAGGTGTTACTGACCTGGACCAGCAATTTGATGTTGGCATAAGGTACAGGAGTTGTGCAAGGTGCATCGGGAGAGGTATTGTTGGCACTTTCATGGTACCACCGTCTCTCTTCTGCAAACAGAGGGGTTTAAATGGAAGCAAGAGCTCAATTACCAAAGAGGAGGGAATTCAAAAGGAGGAGCACGTTTATAAACAAGATCTTGAAGATCTTTAAATGTTTTTTCAAAGTAAGTAATTGCAGGAGCAGCAGAGCTGCCCTTTTAGTTGCAAGGGGGCTTTTGTATAGCCAACTACAGGAGCTCTACGCTCCCCAAACAGCACATTTCCTAACAACCTAGAAACCATGGCACCACAAAGAACAACTTTTTCTACAAAGGAATTCTATGCAACAGAAGTGTCATTTTGCAGGGTCATCTGTCCCAGGCAACCTTTTCATCCACGGACAAATCTGAACTGTGAGTTCACCGCCAATGGGTTAAATATGCCATGGCCAGATAAATTCCAGATATGCCGTTTTTCTCAATAACATCCTAACTGGAAAAAGGCACTCACTGTTGAAACAGCAAACTTTGTTATGGGCTATGAAGGGGTGCTGAAGTAAGACTTGTTAATAATTCTGCTGTGATACTTTTGATGTCTCAAGTATGCTCACGCTTCAGTGTATTAGGGGTTAGCACTTTGGTGCTATTGGGAACTTGGCCATAGGAGCAGCAAAACATAGTTGATGATGAAAAGCTTTTTTTTTTCCTTCAGCTTTTTTTTTGGCAAAGTTGGTTGGTTGGGGATTTTTTTTTTTCTTCAGCTGTTTGACTGAAGAATGGAGCAGTCCTAGGTTCAGGTATCACCTTATTCTCTCTTGAATCATTATTTCTGAGCTTCTACTATCTATTTAATGCTGAAAAAGGAAGGTGCAAGGAAACAAATATCTGTACAAGCATCATATACCTGTAATTACACCTCCTTTGGCCAGGAACTTAGCATCCCCTCGACACATTTCACATCACATAGGAAAAGTTCACAGTACCAAGTTTTACAATCACAGTCACTCACAGCACCAAGATTGTCCAGACAAGAAGAAGTTACCGAAGAGAAAGGCCACTGGCCAAAATTCACACAATTGCCCATGTAAGGGCTCAGGTTAAAAATAAAGCACTGGTGGGAAAGTTAAGCCTAGCTTTTGCCAACTCTCCGTTTGGCATGAGGAGAGCAGCAAGTCACCCATCCTAGCTGCACTTCTGAACAGAACAGCACTATTGACCCATCTTTTCTAGGGGCTGTTCTAGCCCCTTAAAGCCCATCAGCCACCGAGAGCTGGGGGAGAAGAGCCCCATGGCAGCCCCACTTCTGCCTCTGGGAGCTGGAAGTTACCAGACTGTAAACATTTTGTTGAAGCAGTCCACCAGAGCAGGCAGTTGATCCCACTCTGTGAAAAGGAAGGTGGGACAGAGGCTCTGAAGCCCAAGCCCTGAAGGAAAGAATGAATGTGTGTGCGGAAGAAGTCTGGGCCGCGCCTGCAGTCCTGCTGTGGGCTCTGGGTAGCAGCTGGTTGTGCTTTATTTCCCCTTCCCATCAGGACAGCTTGAAAACAAAACTTGTGACAGGAAATTGTCGTTTTTCACAATTATTGCAGTCTTGCCCAGATAACAAAATATAAGCCTGGGAGGGGCAAAGTCCTTCCTCCGAACGTGGCTTGTGTGCTCCTGCTTCCATGGGGCTGGTTTCAGGAGCAGCGGCAGCCAGGCAGAAGAGCAGGCCTTAACCCCACCCAACATTCATGGAGCTTAAAACCAAAGAAAACTGTGTTCCTATGAGAGGTTGCTAACAATTTTTCCCCACCTACCCTAAACCACATGCACACAGAGGACAGGATGCTGATACGTGGGCTTTCACCAAAGCTCGAGAGCCCCTCTGCCTCGAGGGCTTCTGCAGCACTTTGCTTTCTGTGCTGAAAAGTGAGGTTCACTGAGCATGGAGCCCACCCTGAGCAGTGCCAGCGTCCTCTGCTCTGCTCTGCTCTGCTCTTTGGGAGGGGGCACTTTGCAGGCTTAGCCCCATCTCTGCTCTCTCAAGCAGGCATGGAAGGGGGTCGGAGGAAATTTTCCAGCCTTTCTGGCTGTGTAAAGGAAGACCCTACGCTCCATGTAAAAGAAAACCAACGCTGATCCCGTAAACATGCATATTCACAGAGAAATGAGAGCCCCAGCACCTGGGGATGCCAGCAGTAGGCTGCTGTAAACCCTGTTCTCACCAGAAATAAACGTCTTGGTGGTTATGAAATGGGGCCTAAGCCCTGGTTTATGATGTCCATGCTGGATTGGTTTCTTTAGCATGTGCAGTCAATGTAAGATGCAAAAGGTTGAAGCACAGAGGTAGACATTTTGGCTAGGAGAAGGTGGCTCATGGGCTTGAAGTGACCAAGTGGCCAGCGTGCTTCCAGAGGTTCCTTAGCTGGTACACAAGGGCCTGGGAAACAGAGGCAGCAGCTTTGCAAGACCCAGGGAAACCAAAGCGTGCTTCCTTCTGTCCTTCCCGTGCCTGGAGGCAACGTCTGCTGGTCAGGCCCCTCTCGCATCTCATTATTGTGGTCAGCAGGAGTTCTTAAAGGAGGGGACAAAACGCACTGGTCCCTGCTTAGGATGGAAAGGAAAAAGTAAACCTTTATGGATACAAAGCAACACAATGTCCTGGGAGGGCGGGGAAGAGTGGGACCCTCCAGAGAGTGGAGAAGCAGAAGCACTAGAAGTCTTGTCATGAAGGACAGGTGCGTTTTCTGGGGACAAGCGTCATCCGTAGGCTCCTGCAGGTAGTCGGGTTTGTGCGGAGCTTCCGCTGCTGGATTTGTCCATGAGGAAGGGAGGAGGGGAGCGGGAGTCTGACAGGGAAGCCCACGTCCCCTTCCCCTGCTCGGCCACGGCGGAGGGAACCTGAGCAGAACGCAGAGAGAGAGACTCTGCCGGGAGCGGGCCCGGAGGCGGCGGGAGCTCCTCCGGGGGCGGCCAGGGGGGCTCAGCCCTGGGCCGTGACCGCCAAGGCGTTCACGTACCCGTGGGGACCCACGTCCACGTCGGAGAGCCCGTGGGCCAGCGGGGCGGCGGCGGGGGCGGCGGCGGCCGGGCCGTACTTGGCGGGCGGCGGGGCGGCGGCGGGGCGGAGGAGGCAGCAGGTCTCCAGCGCCTCCAGGCCGCGGCAGGTCAGGAAGAAGAGGTTCTTGAGCATGAAGAGGGACAGCGGCTGCTGGTAGCGCAGGAGCAGGAGGCAGCGCAGCGCCAGCAG
This sequence comes from Lycocorax pyrrhopterus obiensis, assembly GCA_014706295.1. NCBI lineage: Eukaryota > Metazoa > Chordata > Aves > Passeriformes > Paradisaeidae > Lycocorax > Lycocorax pyrrhopterus. Next base: position 72,302,174 of record JACSVZ010000015.1, on the reverse strand, counting down.
CGGGGCGTCCAGCAGCCCGGCGGGCAGCAGGAGGTGCAGGGCGAGGCGGGCGGCGCCGGGCGGGCGGGCGGCGCTGAGCTCGTACAGCCACAGCACCGGCGAGGCCAGGCAGAGGAAATAGACGGCGATGAGCAAGTAGCGCAGCGGGGCGGGCAGCGGCGCCGGCCGCCCGGGCTGCAGCACCAGCTCCAGCAGGGAGAAGCTGTCGAGCAGGTCGAGGCAGGTGGCGAGGAAGGCGGCGGCGGCGCGGTGCTGCGGCGGCGGCTGCGGCGGCAGGAGCAGCTGCCCGGCGCCCTCGGTGCCGATGGCCCGCAGCAGGCAGTACAGCAGCGGCGCGGACAGCGCCAGGGTGATGCGGAAGCCGGTGGTGCCCAGCGGCAGGCGCAGCTCGATCAGCTCCAGGATGGAGGTGCCCAGGATCAGCGCCGCCTTGGGCGTGAAGGCGATGGAGTAGATGAGCCAGGCGAGGTGCGCGTAGGCGAAGTCGCCGCCGCGAGGGGGGACCCCGGCCCCGCGGCCCCCGGCCCCGCGGCCGCCGGGGGGGCCGTGCAGCAGCAGCGGGTGCGGCGGCGGCGGCCCAGGGGGCGGCGGGGGCCGCTCCCGGCGGCGCGCCCGGCTGTTGCGGCAGAAGAAGATGCCCCAACCGGCCGCCAGCACCAGGTCGGTGGCGATCCAGCTGCACCAGTACAGGTCGGTGACGGCGATCAGGTAGAGGTCCAGCAGCGCGCCCTGCCCCAGCAGCAGCACCAGGGACAGCGCCTGGAAGCCCCAGCGCCGCCCGCCCCCCGCCCCGCCGGGCCCCAGCAGCGCCCCCGCCGCCGCCCCGCCGCCCACCGCCCCGCCGCCCGCCGCCGCCGCCCCGTACAGCTCCGCCGCCGTCATGCTGCGGCCCGGGCTCCCCCCGCCGCCGCCGCCGCCGCCGCCGCCGCTGCTGCTGCTGCTGCTGGGGAGCGGCGAGGCGGCGGCGGGCAGCGGGGTGGCGGGCGGCGGCACCAGGGGCTTGCTGATGCTGATGCTGTCCTCCTCCTCTTCCTCCTCCTCTTCCTCCTCCTCCTCTTCCTCGGTGCTGCTGCGGGGGCTGCGAGGGCGGCGGGCCCGCGCCGAGCCCGAGCTCGACCCCGAGCCCCGCCGGCTGCCGCCGCTGCTGGAGCCCCCCGGGAAGAGGGGCTGCCGGTCGGCGGCGTGCGGCGGCAGCGGCGGCGGCGGCGGCGGCGGCTGGAAGGAGCCCGAGGAGGAGGAGACCGAGCGCTGGTTGGAGGCAGCGCGGTGCATGGTCCTCCCCGGCCCCCGAGCCGGCGCGCCGGGCCCGACGGCCGCGCCGCGGCCCCCGGCCCGCCCCCGGCCCGCCCCCCGCGCCGCCGCACCGGCCCCGGCCCCGGCGGCGGCAGCGGCAGCGGTGCGGAGAGCCCGAGCGGCGGCAGCCGGCGGGGGAGCCCGGGGGCGGCGCCGAGCAGCAGCCGCAGCAGCTGCCGGAGCCGGGGCGGGCGGCTGGCGGCGGTGGGTGGGCTGGGGCTGGGGCTGGGGCTGGAGCTGGGGGAGAGGCTGCGCGGCCGGGGGAGGGGAGGAGGGGGGCGAGAAGGGGAGGGGGAGGAAGGCGCCCCCGCCCCGTCCCCCAGGATGCTCCCCTTCCACAGCTCGGGGAGCATCCTGCCTCCTGCCCCGCAGGACCCCCGCCAATGGAGCGAGCCGCGCCCGGGCGAGTCGCCCATGGACACGCCACAGCACCCCGGCAGGCACTCCGCAACATCGGAAGTGCTTCGGTCTTCCCTGATCTCTCTAGGCTGACCAAGACAAAGACCAGTTGGCCTGGCACAGAGCCTACAGTGGAGCACTCACTCGTGGCTCATCTGCGCTGCTGGACCTTCATCTGCCCCTACATTTGGTCTGGTGTGATTGTTCGTCAAACTAAGTGTCTTTTGTCCCACCAATTTTCTGAGTTGAGCCAATCCACATGCTGAGGGCCCTGCCCAGCTTACCATGATGGGACAGAGCCTTTAAATTGATATGAATAGCCCTAAAGTTCCTACTTCTACTGAAAGCACCGGTCAGGACCTTTATTGACGCACTATCAATGGCCTCGAATTGAGGTTAATGGCTGGCTGCATCCATTCATCACCAGCACTAATGGCTTGGCACATCATGTTCCAAAGTGGCTTGGTGCTCAGCATCACCAGTCCCTCATTCGTGCCTGTGCCCACCAGTGATGAGCCTGACAATGAAGTGAAGCACATCGGATAAACTGTCTCCAAAAATGTCTGTATTAACTACACTTAGGGATAAAGATCCAAAATAGCTCCGTGTCCTGAGGGTGTTGCTAAGTCAACACATGGGACTGAGCAAATGCTGCTTAGTACTGGGAAAGGACATCAAGGACAGCAGTGACAACCATCTAATACGTGTTGGTGCAGGCTCCCTGAGGAGCCCTGCTCCAGTCAATGTCCCTGGCTGCTCTTGGCAACAAGGAGAAAGCAGTCTGGGCTACAAGGAGAATTCATGCTTAAACTTGAAGCAAAGAAAAAATTGAGAAAGCGGAAGGGAGAACTTGGGATGGCTTGGCACAAAATTTCTTTGGACACACGGCAATAATCAGGAGGAAAGGCAGGGGAAGAAAAAGTCACAGCAAAAGCATTGCTGTCAATGGAGGCTGGAGTGAGGGGGCAGAGATAAATCAGTTTTCTAAAAGCGTGGTCAGAACAGAGAGAAGGTAACTGGAGGCTGTGCAAGCTTTAATATGGTTACTTGGGCAGCACAGGACTGAAATGGTACCACCTCTAAACAACAACAAGCAGGCGTTCCCGTGGTCCCCCACACCCTGCTTCTAAGTCCGTGCTGCTGCATCCCTGCTGCCATGTCCTGCTTGGCTGGGGTGCAGCTCGGAGGGGGAACACCTATTTTCTGCTGCACTCACATGATGTTTGTAATGCTGGGACACACTTGCCAAGATCCAGCCTTGCATCAGCACTACCTGTGCCACTGCCTTCCCCTCTTCCATGACCTTGTCGTGGTCCCCAGCAGCAGATGAGGCTGAACACGCCATGTGCTCTCTTGCTGAGGGCTTTCTCGTTAACTCCACGTTTCCATTAGCAAATAAAACCAGTTCATTTTAAGAAGGTCACCAATTTTAGCCCCCCAAAAAGGTCTGTTGCCACTTCTTTTCCAGCAAGTGACTGCATGACAGCCTGAGGCCGAGGACCTCTCAGAGCAGGCTCCCAGCAGCCCTATACAGCACTGCCTGCATTTAGCCCAGGCAGCCCACGGGCCTCTGTCAAGGTTCTTGGCCCAGGCAGCACACCTCTGGCACCCTCTTTGCCCTCTGCCTTCCCCAGAGGCTGCTCCCCGTGATCCATATCCCACACCAATGCCTCAAAGGTGCTGCCAGGTTGCTGCAAGTGACACCGGGGACATTATTCCCTCTGCATTGTGAGGGAACAACCACCCATCACAGGAATGTGGGGAGGTTTTGTGGGCCGGAAGCAATGCAGCAGTGAGCTCTCAGGCGAGCAGCTTGGTCTGAGGTCATTCATGATGCAAGAAGACAGAGCATCGAGCCACCTCCCTTCCTTGCCAGATACACTCCCATCATGTTGGCTTTGCTCTCCAGCCTCTAGGGTTGTGTGGATGGTCAGGGATGAGAGCCTGGGCTCTGCTGCTGAGCCTTTTGCTGGCAAGGCTTTCTCTCTTTGACCGACTTTGCTGCCAAAGAAAAATCCATGGCCAAACGATTGCTTAGGCTACAATTTCTGTACAACCCCACAAACACTTCACTTAGGCTTCTGTGGATGGTCTCTGTTTGATAGGGAGCATGAGGCTGGAGGCCATGGCCAAGGAGGATGATTGCTCTCTACGTTGCTCTTTCATGTTCAGGCAGAGCCCGGTCCTACTTGGGAGTTCAGCACAGCTCAGAGGGCTGTGAATGACACCAGCTGTGCCTCCTAATTTGGTTTCCACAGAAAGGCTGGGGTAGATGGCAGTGTAAGTGTGTGTGGTCCACGGCACAGGGTAAAACCACATTCTTATGTTCTGGATCCTGGCTTTTATCCAAGGTGGGTGGGCACCTTCACCTGGCTCTCCTCAGGGTAAGCCAATACTTGTGTCACTGGCATGATCCATGTGTGATCAGCTCAACTGGTCTTGGTCTTGCCACATTCTGCTGCAAGAGGAGTTTTCCACTTCTACAGGAGGATGTGGAATGAAAACCAAGTGTCCACCTGGGCTGCTCAGGGCGACAGCCCTCATGCAGAGAGGGCTGGTCCTGCCCTACCTGGGCAGCAGGCAGTGACAGCTTTGCCTCGTTGGCTGCCATGCTCTGGATTTCCTGAGCAGTGCAATTCCCTGTGTGCCACAGGCTGGACATGCTCACTTAGCTGCCCTGGCAGCCTGCCACAGGCACTCACATCTCTGCTTTCGATCCAGGCACTCATTTCACAAAGAAGCCTCATTTCCCAAAGCTTTGGGTGGCCGTCTGGTGTCCCACCTGCAGGGGCAAGTGGAACTGGGTGGGAGCCCTGGGCTTTGGAAGGGTGGGCTGTCACCCACAGCTGGTCTGCAGAGCTGGGAAATGGGCTTTGACCATGCCACCCAGGTGATGTGGGGAGCTGGGGCATGGGGAATTGAGGCAGCTGGGAGGGAACTGGTGCTCAGGGGGCCTGCTGGGCTGAGGCTGCGTGAGCAGGGCGAGAGCAGGCTCGTGGAAATGGTTCTCCAGACACCACAGGATGCCTGCTGGGGCTGGGAAGGTTCCTGCATCCAAGGTAGGCAGGCGGGAACGGGGAGGACCTGTGGTGGCAGGGCAAGGGGAGTTATGACCAGGGATGGGGGAGCACCCGGAAGGAGGGTGGAAACTCAAGGGCTTCCGTGGGCTCAACATGGGCTCCAGCAGTGCAAACACAACCCAAACAAACAGGTGAGAATAAGAAAGGAGCTTATTTGTAGGAAAGGAAGCAGAAATTGTGCCTCTGCCTTGAAATGGGAATGAGGGGAGAAATGCCTTCTACTCGAGAAAGCACTGAAGAGCTTTTTGTAGCACACTGTAGGATGAGATATGACAAGCTGATGCTTCCCATGTGATCTAGTTATTTAATGCAATGTGCAGTCCTTGGATGTGTTAGTGCTTAACCATTACTGTTAAAACATTAAAAAGCTAAACTATAAATAGCTTCTTCTCTTCAGCAGCTCCCAAGCTATGTTTTTGGCTTTTTTATGTAGCAATGTGTATGCACAGAGATGTGTGTGTATATATATGTATATTTAAAGGCAAACAGCAGACAACAGAGTTTTGTGCAATAGTCATACTGAATGTCTAAAGTGCTGCCATTTTTAGTTTACACTACAAGTGGAAACAAGTAGTGTGCCCTCAAAAATACCCCTGCTGGGGGAAGGCAAAACTTTCTTGAGGGCTGAACTTGGGAGGAAACAATGACTCAATTTCTTGGGGGAAGGAGAAGAAAAAAGAGGCAGATATCTGCCTGAAAGAAAGACCAGAAACTAGATACCTAATTATACCCTGCAGTAAGCTGTCAGAAACTGGCAGCAGTGGGAGGGAAGGAGGCAAAGCTGATCTCGGTGAGTTTGAGCATAATCTGCTCCAACCATACTTAAAATGCCTTTTGTGTGGGAAAGGAAGCTTCTGGGGTTTTCTGACACACGCTTTGTACTGCGCTTATCTAATCCATTCGAATGGCCAGGGCTAAAGTTACAGATAAGTGTAAAAAAGTTTCACCTGGCCAGCACCAAAACTCAAGGATGCCTCGGCTGCCGAATGCAGTCTTTGTAACAAAACTGCTGATCCCGTGTTATGGAGCAGGGAATGCAGATACTCTTCAAAAGGATACAGAAGGGTAACAGTCTATTGCTTGTAATTACATTTCGGTTCAAAGAGCTTTCAACACCAGCAGAAAATGCCAAGACATTTGTAGCAGGGTAGGGGTTTGGAGAGTGGATTTGGTGTTTGCTCTTGGTATTTTGTGGTTGCTCAGTCTTAGTATGGAACATGTATTGATCTGACCTTGAGAAGAGAATGAAAGTTCTTCACAGTTGAAATGATTGAAAAGGAAAATTAGGTTTCTTATAGTGAATTAAGAGAAGTGTTTTCTTGAGGAATGTTTTCTTGATGGAGGTTTGGTTCCTAGAGAACATGTAGCTGCCTTGCTGGTGTGAGGTTTTAAGCTGTTGCAGACTGGATCTGTAAGTGCATAGTGTTCATCAAATTGACTGTGGCAGTAAAAAAAACCATAAAGATTTGTGCTTTTATAACTCTCGTTAGGAAGGTCCAGTAATGGAAGGGTTTGGGCAGGGACCAAGCCCTTCCCAGGGGTTCCCCTGGCATTTCTCACAGCATTCACCTGGGAGCTCTCAATCCTTTTGTTCGAGTTGGTCCTTCTTCAGCGTTTAACTCTGCACCTTAGGCTTGGCACAGATTTCTGTGGATCTCTAACTCCCAGCTAAGGCTCTGCTACAAAGGACAGCTTAACCCTAGGCTGCCCTTGCCCTGCAACCACAGGTCCTCCCTGTTCCCACCTGCCTACTGGATGCAGGAACCTTCCCAGCCCCTGCAGGCATCCTGTGGTGCCTGGAGAACCATTTCCACGAGCCTGCTCACACAGCCTCAGCCCACTAAGCTGACAACAGTGTAGTGATTAAAAGCATGCACCTGGGAGTTTCAGGTTGTGATCTCTCTCTGCTTAACTAAACCTTGATTAGCCCCATCCTGGGTGAGTGCTCCAACTACCCGAGCACTGGCTAAAAGGAGGAGGCTGATTAACACGTTTTATCATTATTTATTAGAGGTCAGGGCCGTAGGTTGCTTCTCCAGGATGTAGAATATAATTCAATTCCTCTCTCTGCTGAGAATGGGAATCCTTGTCCAGTCCCTCCAAAACTGCTTTACTGATTGTTGCTTTCAACACCAAGTTCTCAGGACTCTGCACCACACCTGTTTTGCTGTCTAATGTGCACCCTGTGAGCTGTGAACTTTGTAGATGGGAAACCTTCTGATGAAATATGAGAACGATGCAAGTGAATTGGCTGTTTCTAGATCATTAAAGATGATGGTTTCACCTAGCAGGATCTTTAATTTTCCATTGAAGTCAGGGGAAGCTTTTGGTTCTGGTCTGAAAGTTTGCCAGTTAATTGCTGAAGGGGTATCTTTCAGGGTGGTTCCCTCAAGAAAATCTGATAATAGCTTGAAGAACAGGAAAAAAAAGAAAAAGTGAACAGAAATTGCCCTAAAAATCTTCTAGGGCAAAGATGTCAAAGAGAGCAGGATAATACCCATTAAATGTACACACAGGAAGTCAAAATTTATTTCAAAGCAAACATCTTTTATTATTTTCCGTATGTGCTTGATCAAAGTAGCACCTCTGTAATTGCATTGAAATTAATATGAAATCTAAAATAATCACAGTTTGTGATTTCTCTGAATGACATATAATCACTCTTCTACAGTGCACATGACACAATCTGGAACATTACCATTTATTGGAGGGAGAAAGATGTGGCAGGATTAGGACTGGAAGGAAGGGGACCGTAGTGTTATCTGATTCCCTGAATGCCAGGTTAGTAGTTGCATGTGTCCCTGGAATAAAGGAATTGACTTCTCTGGCCACCATGTTATTGCATGCCACAAAAGCTCTTGGCTTCAGATCCAAAACAAGGTCTATCCCTTGGTTCCTTCCTGCTATTCTCAGCTGCAAGCTCCCTTCTGGCTTGACTAAAACCTGTTCATCTTTGGAAGATGGAGTTGTTAGGATCAGGTCTTCACCCTGTTTGTTGTACAGGGCAGTGCATCCTATAAACGTTAAGGAGCTGGATCAGGAGTGAAGTCCCCTCTCCTGCTTGGCCTCATGATCTGCACAGAAGTATCCTTGCTCTGAAGTACAGAAATACAGCTTCAGAGACACCACTTCTGAACAATACATGAGACAAAGGAAGAGTTTCACTCCAGCCATGCTTGAAGCTAATTCCAGGAAGCTGCAGTTCCAAGGAAAAAGGATTTCACTGTATTCTAGCAATAAAAGATGTCCATCAATGAACTGCAGATAAGCTAGAAGCCTGTACAGCACTCTAGCACAACTCATGGAACAGAGGAGACCTGCCAAGCACTTTCATTAATAGAAACCTTCCAGAATCAAGCCAGTGCCCAACAGCAGCTGGAGAAGCCAGATTTCCTACCCCATCCACTGGGTCCATGCAATTCCCAGGCAGGGACTTGGACAAAGTGCACTGTTTCAAGGAGCTGAGAAGGGGAAGAGGGGAAAGGTCTTGGCATTGCTCAGACCAAGGGCACTCCACCTGGCTAATTAGTGCAGAGAGCAACAAGCAGAGTTTTTTATGCAGCCTTACTTGGCATGAATTAGGGAAAGGGTACAAGATATTTCTAGATCCTTCTCCTCCCTTCTGTTCAATTTCAACTCACAAGCAAAGCACTTTTTTTCAATTCCTTATCACTGAAGTTCCTCCTACGCATTTTTAAGACTCCCAGAACACTGGTGAAAAAAACCCCCAAATCCAGAGCTAAAAGCAGATTTGGCATCTGAAGCAGATTCACATCAGTCAGCTCACCTCCACTGCTGTTCCAAAGATGGAGATGCCTGGCTCCCTCTCTGTGCAAATGCAAACCTCTTCCTTCCTTGGAAGAGGTGCTACAGCCCTCAGGGCACAGTGGCTCAGCAGCACCTTTTCTCTGAGTAACTGGCACCACGCTGGTAACAAGGCAGAGCTGTGCCCAAGGCTTGCTGCAGACAGACAGACCTCAGCATTCCTTCGAGCGGCGCCCACCACACCGAAGGCGTGGCTCATTCTTCCTGCCAGCAGCCAGCTCCCTGAGCTCTAGGTAATCATGGCCTAGAGGACCATTCCAAGGAATCCCATGGAAGTCACCACCCAAGTCAGCGAATACTGCAAGAAAAGGGAGTGTTCCTCTTCCTGCAGTGGATGGCACCTCTGGACAGCGAGGCTGAGGGACACTGGAGCTACCCTAGGAATAAATGGGGTTTGGGCTCCAGTTTCAGGCCTGGCACAGCACAGCTGTGACTGTGAGAGGTGCTGCAGCGGAAGGACCTTCCCCATGTTATATGCCAAGTCCTTCCCTGTGCCTACTCTTCTGGAAACTGGAGACAGGCCCTTGTCTTGTGCAACTAGACAAGAAAGAAAAATTTCTTTTTCTCTCCAATGAAAGGAAAAAGATTCAAATCTGTGTTCCTCCAATTACAGCTGCTTTTAGAAGCAGCCACGCAATTCTTGTCCTGATGAGACAAAGGAGAAGAACGCCAAGTAGTGCTAAGAGAGGAAGAAATTGCTTCCCACTGTGGATTTCACATGCAAAGAGGTATTTTTCTGCTCCTATTCATAAAGTAAATAGAGAAACAGAGAAGGACTTCTTTTGCCTGGGTGACTGAAAGAGCACCTGGTCTGCTTCACACACAGACCCTGGCACAACACAAGAACAGAGCCTACGCTGCAGTGACCTTCCTAGGAAGATACATCAGTATTGAGAGGATGGAGAGCTGCTGGAGCAGAACTGCAGTGCACATGGATGCTGAGATTTGAGTTAAGAACTCAACGTTCTGTGCAGAACGTCTTGTCTGTACCCTGTGTGTAGAGCTGCCTGGTAAAGCAGGAAGGAGGAAAGAAGAGGCAGAGCAGACCTACTTCTTATACTTCAGTGGGGTGTGAGCTGACTGCATCTAGGAAAACCAACTCAGCTGTGTTGGCTCCGAGGCTTTTCATCACATACACAGACTGATTTGTGCTTCTAAAATCACAGTGCTCCTCTGGAATTAAGACACTCCTCGCTAAGCCTGATCTTTCACATGAGTTTCTCATGCAAACCTCTTATCTTCCTTGAAATGTCTCTGGAGGCACAAGTCTTATCTTTCTCTGGATAGCCTGAGCAGGGAGAACAGAGGCAGTAGAAGGTGCATGTTGTTAGGGAAATGTTCCTGGGCAGGCAAGCCCCAGTTGCTGATTCATGTTAGGGGGACTCTACCTGCATGTTAAAGGAAGAGGAGAGACCAGAGGTCAGACTGTATGAGGTATCCCTGAGCTGCAAACCACACGAGGGATGAGAGGAACAAAGGAACTGAAAGACGCAGACATTTGTATTCTAAAAGATCAGGCTTGGGGATCTGGGGCTCTGGTACCACCCTGGCTTGATGATCTTCTCTTTGAATCCTTGCAGGCAAGGAAGGAGCAAAGGTGGACTGTGACTCTTTTTGTTTGGCCAGAGAAGGGCCCCTCTTGGAAGCTGTGCCAGCTGGAGCAGGTGGATGTTCCCTGCAACAGTTGGGATCAGAGTGGGTGCCAAAACAGCCTCTTGCTGCAGCACTGAGTTCTGGGCAAAGACAACTCTGCCAATTCAAACTCTGGTGGTTTCCTCTGCTACTGAGAGCAGGCTGCTGGCTCCCTAGCGGGATGTGAAAAGGCAGGAGTGCTCACAGAATGCTAAACAGGGGGGAGGGAACAATATAACTTTCACCTCAGCCCTGCAGCAAGTTGCTCTGGCTACTGCAGCTTCCTTTGAGGGGCCCTGCCTCTCCAGAGCTGCCGGATGACTGCAAAACAGAACTTTGTTTCAGACTGACAGTGATGCAGTGGCAAATCCCCAGGAAAACAGAATTTGTTAAAGTCCGTAGGCACTTTTTCTTCACAAGGAGAATGTTAAGACTTAAAGCCTTCTCTTGGCACGGTGCCACCACAGCCCAGCTCCTGGTGTGCTGGAGTCACAGACTGGACAAACGGCACATTGTAAAATGGTGCACTGGCTGATGGTGGCTCCTTGTGTGGGGAAGAGCTTCGCCCTCAAACACCTCCCAAAGAGGAGGGTGGGCTCCCCCTGATCTTTGCACACAAAGTGTGGAAAAGAATGAGCTGTGAGAGCTGAACAAAACTGGGATTGCTGGGACAAGCCTGCTCCTTATACCCGGTTTCCATTACGGCTCAGTTACGGCCGGCAGCAATGTATGGTCACAGTTCAAAGTCTGTGGGCAGCTGTCAGGATGGCAGATGAGTACCAAAAACACTAAGGGGCTTTTAGTGCTGCAACAGGGAGTTTTCTTTCACGTTAGCTAGATTAGAAGATCACCCCAGGTCCCTGTCCGTTCTCCTCCTCTTCCCTTTCCAGTACGTAAAATCTCTTAGAGTAGATCTTTAGGCACACCTGGCTTAACCCCTAGCTCCAGTTTTCTTTTCTAAAAGCAAGTTGCACAGCTTCATCCACATCCTGCACTATGTACGACGCCTCCACCAGGCTGGGGTCAAAGCAGAAGTCCCGATGTCCGTGGAACACTGTCTCCATTGTGTGTGGCTCTGTTTTCCTGGGAACATCACCACCGTGGCGGTAGACCCCAGTGCAGACCAGAATCGACTCGCAGCTCTCCACTGAGTTGTTGCAGTCATTCCTCAGCTCCAGGTAAACCTCAGTCTGGGGACTGGCTGCCTGTGGGCTCCTCTTCACCCCAGCCTGGACCTGGTTCTGCTGGGCTGACTTGAGGTAGCTGTTGTAGAGGTTTGCCCCATAGATGTCAGACATAGGGTTGTCCCTGGACAAGGTCACAGTGTGAAACAGAAATGAGAAACAAGCCCATGCATCTCCCTCTGGCTCTGGGGGACTGGGATTAAGACAGCACTGAAGGAGGAAGGGGATGTGAGATATTTGCTAACATCAAGAGGAGCACCCGGAATGGGCCACTGAGTCCAGCCAGCAGTGTGCCCTGCTCAGGCCTACAGTACTACATCTGGGTCTCTTAATTTTGTCTTTAACCCAGTCTCACTTTATGTGCACTCTGCATCCTGCAGTCCACAGCTTTGCTGTGCAGGGCACAAAAAGCTAGCAAGCCTCTGTTCCAGGATGCGAGGCTCCAGAGACACCACTGGGATTTTGGTATTAGCTTTAGAAATACTCAGAGGGAAAAAACCAAGCAAGTAAGCAAAAAAAAAAACCCCACAAGAACCCCAAAACCAAACCAACCTACTAAGGAGCAGTTAGTATACAACTCCCTAAGGCAAACCAGCAGGAGAAAGTCTCTTACCCAACTGCATAGAGGCGGCGGATGGGAGCCTTCCAGCCCTGCTTCTCCGCCTGCTGTTGGATCAAGAATTGGGCATAGCGGTAGGTGACCAGGCTGGGTTTGCCAATCAGGGCCTCATACTTCAGCTCTCTGCCCGTCACCTTCTTGTAGATGGTCTCCAAGCAGAGAAGGAAAGTGCCATGGCCAAACCTGCCCCAGAAGGGAGGTCATCAGTACCCCAGTAACACCACTGAAGCAGCAAGCACTGCTTGGTTACTGCCTATTTTGGGTATGGTGTCCACCCACACACACCATCCACAGACAGTGATCTGGCTTTTGCTTCTCCCGGCTTTTGGTCTTTGTTTCTCATGCAGCTTTCATGTCTCTGCTGCTAATTATATTGTACAATCAAGCTCTTAAAACATTCAAATGCTGAAAAAATGCAGTAGGAAAAGATCGTCTGCATGAGAGAAGTATGAAGTAGGCTAAGCCAAATACCACATGTGCTTTTCACCTGGGCATCTTGGCTTCAGCCATCCACAGGAGGTCCATGTTGCAGGCAAGGATAGGCAAATGAGGATATGGTACATCTTGCAGCTCTGCCCCAGGGTTCCCGTTGCTCAGGAGTACATCAGTGATGAGCTGCAGGCTTGTCTCCCACCTCACTGGCTCGCCAAACAGAATCACCCCTGCACGATTTTGAGAGCTGTTTGGAAACTCACAGCATCCAAAAGCCACCTGCGAACAAAACCCCTCCTCTGCTGGGATGCCCTGGCAAGTACAGCTACCACTGGAACACGGCTGGTGCCAGGGCTCCAGTCTGCACATCACTGCTCCGTGTGCACCACTGGTCCCAGATACTGGAGATACATGGCACAGAGAGAAGCTGGCTTTGCTTTCATCCAGCTTTTTCCAGCAGTGAGGCTGCCTCCTGGCTGTGCCCTCTGAATATGCTGCCCGTGGATACCAACAAGCTGACAGCACGTCATTAGCTCCCATCCCAGCTGGCCTGCCTTGCTGTTAGTTCTGCTTGCTGCTCATATGTAAACACAGGCCACTGCTTACCTTCTATAGTGGGGAAGCCAGTGGTTGGAGGAGGCTGCCAGAAAAAAAGGAAGGCTGGGTTAGTAATGCAAAACCTAATGCCATCTCCAAAACAAAACTAAAAATGCCTCCTTTGAACCTGCCAAGGCAGTTCCATAAAAAGGCAGGACAAAGCCACCTGGAATCCTGAAGGAAGATTTTTTTTCCCCCTCCCCCCATCCCAGATGGGATTTCACACATCTTGTACTCCCCACTCAGGAGCTGGAGATGTCAACCAGGCCACCTTACCCCTCGCTGCCAGGAGCAGCAATGGAAGACAGGCGTGGCATGAGAAAGGCGAGGGGAGAGTCACTGCCCTTCCTGCAGGAGCCAACACTGGGAAGAGCAGAGGTGCTGCTTGCTCAGTGTCAGGGCCAGGCTCGTGCTAAGGGATGTCGCCAGCAGCCAGCTGCCCCGTCCCTTTGCAGCTTCCCTGCCCCGAGCTGTGTGCTGTGACCCCCTCTGCCCCAGAACAGCCCTTCTGCTGCTGCTTCAGGGAATTACCAGTTCTTTTGGCCTCCGGCTGTGGTCCACCATGTCTAACAGGGGATACGCCTTCCTCAGTGCCTCTATGGTGACCACGTGCTTGAAGCCCAGGCTAGTTCAGACCATCAAGGAATGCTGTGGAGACTGGTTTGTTTGGGGTTTTTTTTTTAAGTGACTGTTTTTCTTTAAGTTACTTGCAAAACCATCTGTAGGATTAAGGAATATGAGTCCTAGTAACAGAGCAGTGCGGTAATGCATAACCTCATGGCTTTCAGCCAGACTGTGTTCCAACCTATGGATGGCCCTAAAGGTTACAAAAAAACCCCAAAACCTGACTGAGGTGACTCAACAGCAATCCCTGGAACTGGGCAAAGAGCAGAGGCTGCCACTTCAAGACAGAATAGATGTGCTCTGGGAGACCTTTTTGCCAGGGTGCTCATATTGGTGCAGCACAGGGAGCTGAGGAGGCTGAAACAGAATCAGTGAAGCCTTGGTCAGCTCAAGGAAAGTGCAAGGAAAATGGTCTGTGCTGACAAAAATATACAGGTGAAGGATGAGGTGCATTTGCTTGCAGAACACCTTGCCCTTAGCTCACCCTATGTACCTTGGGGAAACACAGAGAAGGGCAGTGTTTTTGGAACAAATTAAGTTAAACGTTGAGTACGGGGTGTGACCCTACCTGCAGAGGCTGAGATGGTGCAAATACTGAAGGCAGTTCTTACCTCCCTGCAGACATGTCTGACCTGCTGTGCCTTCACCTCAACCAGGCACTGTGCACATGGGATTGCCACTTAGACCACTTCCCTGTGCTGGGATGCTCTGACTCTAATGACATTTCATAAAATAGTTTAAGTTGGAAGGGATCTTAAAGATCATCTATTCTGAACCCCCTGCCACAGACAGGGACACCTTCCACTAGACCAGATTGCTCAAAGCACCATCATATCTGAGTTCCTTCAATTGCTGTCAGATTCTGGGGAAAACTTTATCCGTGGGACAGTTGGGAGTGATCTCTAATGGGCTTTGCCATGAAAGAATGGGAGGAGCACAACTTTATCTCAAAAGTGAGAGACACCTAAAGCTGATGGAGTCCTCATGGTCACATCCCACCCACAGAACAGCAACCACAGGAGAGGTGATGAGCATGAGAAGCCAGCGCTCAACAGGGGAGCCAGGAGGTGACCGAAATGGAGATCAACAGTGCCTGCACCTGAGCCTGTCCATAAGAACGCTGCCCCATAAGGTAAGCCCGGTGACCTTTGTGTGTCCTTGTGCTTCTAGAAGCTGAGCAAGCGGGAGCCGGGGGTAGGGGCAGGGCAGGAGCAGCAGCCTTTAGCTGGGATGCTGCAGCGGGATGCATAGGGCACCACGAGGCGCACGGAGCAAAGGATACTTGTGGGCGTTCTCCTCCACGGGCCCCTGCCCGGCCACCAGCATGCACCTCTGGTGGAACTGGCTGAAGAGCTGCAGGGGGCTGTGGGACAGGATCACCTGCTCCGGAGACACCTGCGGGACGGAGGAGAGGCCGGCTGGGAACCGCAGGTAGGGTTTCGCCCCCATCTCCCGGCAGTCGGGTCGCACGGCTGCCACCTGCCCCCGCGCAGCCGCTCGGGCCGAGGCGAAGCACTCGAGGTGCTTCCCTGCCGGGGGAATCGTGGGCTCCCTCCTCCCGCTGCTCCACGGCCGGCACGCCGCTCCGGGAGCGCTGCCGCCGCCCCGGCCCCATTACCTGCAGCCCCAGCGCCTGGGACAGCTCTCGGGCCTTGGCCGAGCGCAGGCAGTTCCCGGCGTTGGTCAGGAACACGAGGGGCACCCGCAGCCGCCCGCCGCCGTCCGCCAGCCGCTGGAAGGCGCGGCGGGCGGCGGGCAGGGCCTGGCTGCCCCGCACCAGCACGCCGTCCACATCGAACAGGAACCCGAAGGCCGGCGGCTGCAAGGCGAGCGGAGGGCACGGTCACCCGCGGAGCCCGCCCGCCCGCCCGCCCGTCCCCCGCCCGCCCCGCGCCCCGGCCGCGCACGCACCCGGCTGTGGGCGCAGAGCCCGCGGGCGGGCGGCCCCGGGGCGCGCAGCAGCGCCCGGCAGGCCCGCAGGGAGCCGCGCAGCGCCATCCGCCCGCTCCGGCCTCGGGCACGCCGCCCTACCCGGACTACAGCTCCCAGCGAGGCGCGGGCCGGCGGGGCGGGACCGGGGCGGGCGCACGGGGGCGCGGCGGGGCGGGAGGGGAGAGCGGCCGGCGGCCGCGGTTCTTTTCGTTCCGCGGGGAAGGGTGCTGCCCGCGGCCGGGGTGCTGCCCCTGCTTCGGGACAAAGCGGGGTTGCGGGTTTGGGGAGAGCTGGAGAGAGGAGCGGGTGTTGGAAGCAGCACCGGGGCTGGCGGGATGTGGACGGAAAGCAGCCGTACCGTGGTAGAGAGAGAGATTTGGGCAGGAGGGAGCGAAAGGCTTTGACCCCTACGAAGCAATCACACCGGGCTTATCTCAGCCCTTCACAAAATCAAAGAACAGGAGACTCTCGGTCTGTGAGTGAAACTGCTCCAGAGCTGTGCGGCCCGGGCTTCACGATAACAAAGGCGTCGCCCCGGGCATAGCCTGGTTTCAGTCTAGCGTGGTTACTGCTTATCCTGCCAAGGAATTGCACTGCAACTCGTCACCTCTTCCAGCTGACCAGGGCAGTGATTGTCCCCCTGTACTCGGCACTGGTGAGGTCCCACCTTGACTGCTGTGTCCAGTTCTGCACCCCTCACTACAAGAAATCGAGGTGTGGAGCAAGTCCAGAGAAGGGCAACAAGGCTGGTGAAGGTTCTGGAGCACAAATTCTGTGAGGAGTAGCTGGGGGAGCTGGAAATGTTTAGCCTGTAAAAGAGGCTCAAGGGAGACCTTACGGCTCTCTACAAGTACCTGAAAGGAGGCTGTAGCCAGGTGAGAGTTGGGCTCTGCTCCCAGGTGACAGCGACAGGACAAGTGAACATAGTCTCAAGCTGTGCCAGGGTAAGACAGGTTGGGCATCAGGAAGAATTTCCTCACCGAAACTATGGTCAGTATTGGAACAGACTGCCCCTCCACAAGGAGGTGGTGGAATCACCATCCCTGGAGGTGTTCAAGAAATGACTGGATGTGGCACTTGCTGCCATGGTCTGGTTGACAGGGTGGTGATCAGCCGAAGTTTGGACTTGATGACCTTGCAGATCTTTTCCAGCCTTGAGAATTCTGTGAGTTGCTGCCCTGCCTTTGCTCAGCCTTTTCTATGCAAACCCTTTTTCTTACAGATAATAAGGTTCTCTAAAACTCTGGTCACTTTTTTTACTCTTTGACAGACTGCGTCCCTCTTTCCTGCACCGTGAAACAGAAATCTTGATGCTGAATTCAGCTGAGGCCCTTCCAAACCTGGGGAAAGTAAAAGGTTCATTTCACATCCATGGAGATGGAACAATGTTTGTTTGCTTTCTGACTGGGCTTAAGATCTCCTGAGTCCCTCGACAGGGCAGGTTTAACACGTATGACTTTAGGCATCAATTACACAAGCAGTGTAATTGTTTGTTTTTACGCTTCCATTGCCATGAACACCAACCTTAATTTGTTTTTGACCCACTTTAACACCCAGAGCCCTATTTGCAGAGCTATTAAAGCACTGGCAACTCAGAGATATACATTTGTACAGATGGTTATTCCTCCTTAAGTGCTTTTGCCTTAACTGAATTACCTACCGTTTATTTTTTGTAATTTCCTCAATTTGCCAGGATCACTTCAATTTCTCAGAAGTGTTTGCAGCTCCTCCTGCTCTGGCAATATTTATGCTGGCCTTGGAGACGTTACTGAAAGTATTTAGCTCCCTGTAGAACTGGGCTTCAAACCTTCTCCCACCAGCACAAGGCAGCCAGCTACAGCTATTTTGAAATGTGCCTTCTCAACTATGTACAAACCAGAGGCCTCCAACCCTCGCCTTCCTTGGCTGTCGATGAAAAATAGTCAGAGAGGCAAAGACTTTCTGAAATTAATGACAAACACAAGAGCCTTGTCTCGAGTGCTTCTCGCCCATCCACCAAGGCGGTCGCTCCTGGCAGAGTGAAAATGTGATTGATTTGCTGTGATTTCTGCTTAGGGTATTTGCCAGCGTGGATTTATGGCCTTTTAATGATACAGCCACTTGCAAGTTAGACGGGTTGTTTTGGTTGCTGGTTTCGGTGCCTCTAGACTGAACTGCATTGTGGGGCTCTGTCAGTCCCCTTTTTTTAAAGTATAGGGGTACTTTTGCCCCTTTCTTCCCGTTCCCGAGGCTTGCAAAAGAGCCGGGAGAGACATCCCTCCCGTTCCCTATCGCGGAGAGGATTTCACTGCTAAAAAAAAGTTTAGTCTATTAAATATCCAGCAGTTCGGGGGTGGGGGTCTGGGGATGGCGGTTTGGGGGGAGGGGTTTTGGGGGGTTTTATCCGCCCTCCCCCGCCCCGATGCGGGTTGTTATCCCGGCGCATCCCTGCGGGAGTCGCTCCTGCTCCACGGCGCGGGCGGGCCCGCAGCGCTCACCTGCGCCCCGCCTCGGGGGGCTCCGGGCAGGGGGATGCGGGTGGGGATGCGGGGTCTGCCCGGAGCGAGGGAAGGAAAGGAACGCGTTGTTCTGCTCCCGAGGGGACTCTGGGGGGTATCCGAGGTGTCCCCAGAGCGTGCGTGTGCGCTCCGCTGCGGGCTGCCGGCGCTGCCCTGTTTGTTTTTCCAAGCAAGGCTGTCCAACAGGCTGCAGCGCTTATTTTTAAACCACCACGGAGGGACTTTGCCAGCGGCCGGGCTCAGGCGCAGCGGGGACCGCCAGCGGCCAAGCCCCACGCTGTGCAGAGCCTGCAGGGGCTGCCGAGCCCCAGCCCCCGCAGGCAGGCTTCAGCCCATCATCCCTGTGCTGAACGCCCGGTCCTGTCATTTTCCTTTCTAGAGTTGGGGATTTCTCTGTGGCTCCGCTAGGAGCTTCCCATTCCGCATGCTGTTCGTGGACGGACCTCGCGATTTCCTCTGCGGGCGCATCTGGCCACAGCCATACCCCAAATACCCCCGGGGATGGTCTGTCTGCCCTTCTCACACCAGCCCACAGGAGACTCCCTCGTCTTCCCCTGTCCACGCCGTGCTTGGATGTCTCTCCCACCCCCTTCCACAGCTCACTGTAGAGACAAGCAAAACGGGCCGCTGCCCGCAGCCTTCTCCCGTGGGTCCCCGTGTAAACTTTGCAGCTCTGTCTTCCCTGGACTCACCGCCCTGTCATCACCCCCCCCTCTTCCAGACCTTCTCACACCCCCCTCCAAAGCAGCCGTACCTTCCATCTCTTTCCTTGCTGCAGAGGCTCTAATGGCCTGAACCAACCCTCCCCCCACCGTTTATCTCTTCCCTCCCCACGCTGCAGCCTGCTCATGGAATGATGGACAAGCTAAAGGTTGAGAAAATACGGTAAAATGCCTTTCTTATCCTGTAATGACCAAGGGGGAGGACACAACCTGATAAAAATGACAAGCCAGGAGAATTGAGAGCCAGACCCTTCACCTGCCTGTCCCTCAGTGCACAGAAAACACTCAATAGACCTGCTGTGATTGCAACTGCTGCAAGCCTGGAAAGAAAGGAATTAAGGACTGAGCCAATTAGAGCTACAAGTTTCTGACCAAAGAAATGTGCTTCTGCTACCTGTGAAGAGGCTAATTCAGAGACTTATACAGGAAGAAAACCTGAAGCTGGCCGATCATTTGGAGCTGGTGGAAAAGGCATCTGCAGCCCTGTGTTTTATGGCCAGAGGGCTTTGCCCAGCATCTGGCATCTGCATAGTCCCACTGCAGTGAAGGAGGCTCACATGGCAGATAGATCCAGCTGCTTGCTTGGGCCTATCTCTGTTTTCAACCACTTACTTTTACTCCTCTGTTCTTATTGGCGTGATTTTTGACAGCAACCACTAGTGCTGGATCAGCCGTTTCCTGGCAGCGAGTGACCAGGAGGCAAACATTTCATTCTCTGAATTGCCCCAAAGGCAGTCTAAGATGCTCTGCAGCAAACACTTGTGCTGCAAACAAAGCTCCATCCACCTCCCATTTAAACAAATTGAACCTGAAGAGGCCACAGGGAGAGGCAGATGGGGGAGATAACAGGCATAAGGCTTCAGGTATTGCTGTGGCTGCTTGAAGTAAGTAATAGAAATTTCCATGAATTTTCTACTCTCCTTCTTTGCTCCTGAGTCTGGGTGGAGACTGAAGTAGCCTCTTTTTGCCTCTTTATGTCTGTCCTACTCAGGCTCCCACCACCCTTGTGGCTGCCTCCACCTCTTTTATCTCAGATATTCAAGCTCTCTCAAGCTGGCACTTTCTTCCCATGCCCACCAGCAGTACTTTGGCCAAAGAGCCTCAAGTTGTACCCTGTAGTCACCTGGTGCTCCTCAAGGCACTTGCCAGCTTTGAAAAGAATGGGCTGATCGTTTAGTCTTCTCTTTGTTTCCCTCTATTCCCTTCCTGAAACCATGCTAAAAGGAGGTTAAATGACCTTCAGTAGTCCCTTTACTTTCCCGTGCTGTAACCACCACAGAGATGGTACAAAACTGTGGTGGGAGGAGAGGCAGCACACACAAATCCTCTCTGTCAGGTGGTCTCTGTCTCAAAACACAGCCCTGAGCTGGATGCAGCTGCTGTGGGGTTTGGGAAAGGGGGAACAGGGGGCCCGTGTAGTGTCTTGGCCAGGTGACTCAGGCTTAACACTGTGTTAGCTCCACAGATCAAACTACCCTTTGCAGCCTGCTGTGAAGGCATTTCAGACTCCCTGATCACTCCAGGCCGAGTGATGTGAGACATCCCCCTCCACTGCACGTTCCAGATTAAAACTTCCCATCAAATGCGGGTATCCCCTGTTCTTTATAACAGGAGAAAAAAAAATAACCCCCCACAATTCAGACAGGTTAAAAATTTTAATTGTAGACTAAGTTCTGAAAGAGAAAGGCAGGAAAGCATTATATGTGATGTATTTGCCAGCAAATGTGAGCAGGGAGCCAAGGCACTGGGGAAAAGGGAATAGACTGGCAGCAAAACCCTTGAAATGCTACTGCTAAAAGCCGAGTCTCAGTGAAGCTCTGCTGCCAAATTTACCCAAAGCTTTGGAGCTGAATGGATTGATCTTTAATAACTGCTGTGGTCCAGCCTAAATTCCTCCTTTTTTGCACACCTGGAGTTAGAGAGACGAGGATGCAGCTGGGTTTCTCACTTTGCACCTTCCTCCGAACTGAGGCGTGCTCTGAGGAAGAGCAGATTCCCAGCAGTAAAGCAGGCTGGCCCTCCCTCTGTCACCCTCACCAAGGCCCTAAATATGGTGGGAACCCATGTGCTGCCAGAGGACTCTTGGGAAGCCCCAGCCACCACACATGGTGCAAGGAGGGATCCAAGGAAGGGCACACCACTGGAGTCAGGCCCCTCCGTGTGGTGCAGGTTCACGTTTAAACAGACATGTATGATCAGGATGGAAAAGCTTCTGCCCTCTGCCCAGCCCTGAGGTGGATACCTTCAGCAGAAGTGGGGCTGCTGGGCATGCAGACAGTAAATGCAGACAGAGCCCTGTAGAGCCAAGGTTCACCTTTTTGAGGGCTGCATCTGAAGGTACCTCAGACCTGTGCCATTTTAAACCCCTGTGACTTCTGTAGGAACCTGATCCTGCTGTAATCCCGAACAGCAGCACACACCGGTGGCTCCAGGCACTCGGCCCCCTCACAGCACAGTTGTGAAGCAGGTAAATGGCCATGTGCACAACAGGAAAGCAAGAAATTTCCTTTTCCTAGGAAAGCAAGAACAAACTGGACACAACAGGTAAACTGGTTCCAGCAAGCATTTGGCAAACGGAAGATCTAGCCCTGCAACTACTGCAGGTAATGAGGAGAAAGGAGGACTACAAGTAACCAAAAAAGTGGTTCAGGACCTCAGGAAATCGTGTGCAGGAAGAGCTGAAAGTTCTTCTTCTGTGGTAGAAAAGGAAGGGGCATGGGTCAACCTGTGTGTGGAGGAGCTCAGCTCCTCCCACGATGGCTCTGTAATGATTAGCTTCACCTTGGCAGCAAAGAGGCTTATTTAAGGGAGAATCAACTCATGACAAATAAAGATCTTCATCCATCCACATATAGCAAAGCTGAAAGATCAGGTTGCTGAGAGGGACGTGGCTTTGGGTCGTTGGTTGGCAGCCATTCTGCTTGTTTGCAGCAGTTCTCCTCAGCATTTCCCAAGCCAGCATTTATAACCTGGCCATGACCAAAGCCTCCCGTGGGGACTTTAGTCTGAGCTCTGCATGCAACACCCACGGAGGAGGAGGGAGGGTGGCTCTGCTCTGGCTGCTCCTCCAGCATAAAGCTCCTCCCAAGACCTAATCTGCATCAAGGCCCAGGAAAGGTCAGTCTGCAAAAAAAGCATCAGGATGCTTCAGAGAAAGATGCTGGGCATGTGAGCAGAGAGAGCTGGAGCAGAGACAGCTGTGGCTGAAAAGGGCTGGGGGTGTGAGGCACTTCAACCCCCTCAGTTAGCGAGGGGTGTGTGTGACTGGGTTCTCAGTTTTTCATTTCTGTGGTTTGTGTTGCTGCCTTCTGCAATGCACACACCTGTGGCTTGTTGTGATTTTGTTTGCGTTCTGTGATGGGGTTTGTAGTGTGTTTGGTTTGGTTGGGTTTTTTTTTTCCTCTGGGATAACCAGAGATGAAGTTGCAGCCTGTGAACTGTGGGCAATTTAACACAGGGCACGCAGGCTGTGCAGCCTGATCCACTTCTGTAATAAGTGTGTTTGCCTCCTGCTAAGGTGTTCCAGCCAAGGTCAGTGGAAATAAACACTACGGCCAGGCAGCTTGAGACAATTAACAGAAAGCATAAAGAGAGCCAATTGGCCCAGGCTGGTCAGATTAGGGAACAACAGTCTTTGCAAGTCTGTGGTTCAGAGGAGGGAGACGTCTTTCAGTAGGAATTTCTGTCAATTCTCTCTTGGCTGATGCAAACCAGCATAATTGTGCTGAAGTCAGGGAAAGATGCTGTTTGATCCTGGCTGCATGCTTGGGTTATGTGTGCTGAAGGGTCTTTCTGCATTTATTTAGCAACCTGATTGAGGTTTGTTTTTTTTTTGATGATGATGATGGTGTTAAGAAAGTGAATCTGCTTGTCTAGAGACTATTTCTTGTGTAGTTTTACTTTTTTGCCAAGAAGGTGGAAACCACAGAGGTCCAAATGAGCACAGTGGATATCCACAGCAGTTCTCTACCAAGGTGAAAATCTCTCTGACAGGCTGAATAAGGCCCCACTTGCACAATGAGTTGGGCAGCAAAGGCTGGTAGTGGAACCCCCTCAAACCAAAAGGTGTTTCCTATAAATGCCTGTGTTAGCATGGCCTTGTGCAGGGGGATAGTTTTAATCAAGCTGGGTCTGGGAAGCCAGGATGTTTTTGACTTAACCTGAAATGTGTTTTGTCTTCCTTTTGACCAGAGGACAGGAAAAGACTTTGTAGTAAAAAAACTGCTGGCAACTGAGGCACCTCTTTTCTGGCTTTATGATCACTGTGCAACCAGGCTTAAATGTTCTGGGAGCAAGTTCCACCAGCTTGTTTCCAGCCATGGTAGGTCCTGAAATAGCAGACATCAGACCTATGACTGGTTCTTCGACCTAGCAGTGCTATTTTGGCAGCAGGCCCAGGGTTAAACATAACAAGAGTCATTTTCAGTCCTTGCCTCTTGAAGGTCAGTGGCCCAAATGGTTGGATGTTTGTCTTAGCTGCTTCCGGACAAGGTCTGCATTTTGTAATGATAAGGCAAAATTCAGAGATCTTCGTGTTGGCAACCTCCTGCTGACTCTAATTGGAAAGCATGTTTTTCCTGAATAAGGATGTCGGGATTTGGTCATTGGCAATTTTTAATTGTTTTGACTCTTTTGAGCGGGGTGATTTCTTGTGGTTGCTACAATGACTCACTGCTCCCTTTTACCTCCAGTCCACGACTTTCACAGGGTGCTGCAGCTCATTCTTAGCTTTAAGCCCATTAAGCCTGGCTTACCAGAGTTGCCCACTGCCAGGTGAGACTTTGAGGTCCATTCATCTGCTCAGGTCACATGGAAGAAGCAGTCTCCCTCTTAGCAATCAGTCTGGCTCGCTCTAGCTTGCCAAATGCCTTCTGAGATGAGCCTTGTCCTCTCTACAGCTCCTTTAGAAAGCTATCAGAGAGGTCAGCCACAAATTGGTCCCATTTTTTCTGCCAGACCTCTTTGGCCTTGGCTTTCTCGTCCGGTAGCATGGCACTGTATCTGCGAGGAGGAGGGAAGTCAGTATCAGGCAGGAGACGAGGGGGCAGCTATTTCAGGAGCAGCACCGAAATGAAAAGGCAGGAGGCAGCAAGAGATTAACCCTTGCAGGACATGCCTGCGCCACAGAGAGTAACACGGTGTGAAGAGCCTGGAGCCCACTTGGGCTCGTGCTGGGACAAGAAATATCACGGTCACACCAGCAGCCTCTGAGTCCTGCAGCAGGAGGACAAACAGCTCAGTCTGCTTAAGCTGGAGACTCTCTGGGCAGCACCCAGTGCCTTGGGATAGCCTTGAGGATTGGCACAGGATTTGGCAAACAGGCAAGAGCTGAGGAATGTACAGGAAGGCCCTGGGCATCATATCCAAAGTATTTTTGGACTATTTTATTTCAGGGCTGTCCAGTTAATAGAAAAAGTGGCTAAACTCACCCAAACTAAATGCTAAATGTTTTCCTGTGTTTCCCAGATGAGTCATGGCAAACACTTCAGCAAGTCAAATTTGGCAGAAATAGACAAGGGATACAAAGACGTAAGATTGATTTCACCCACACCCAGAACCAGGTGGTGGAGGCAAGTTCAAAAAGGATGGAAAAGGAGGAATACACTGAGACATGGAGTAAGAGAAAGACACTTGAGAGCACAGGCAGAGGAGCCTCTGGGGTCCCCGTGTCCTGCCTTTGGAGGAGATACACAGAGGAGATTTTGGATTAACAAAGCCCAGCTCATGTGGCAGAGGAGACTGCGGGGCCAAAACCCAAATGCAAGCAAGGGGAGCAAGCTGATGGTTCCCTTATGATTACTATGACTAGGTGAGAGAGGTGATGAACTTACTTTATGGAGTTGAGTGCAAGTTGTTTCAGGGTCCTCAGGTCAGCATTCATCCCTCCGATGGCCATGAACACCTCGTAGAAGTCGTAGGAGACCCCCTTTGCCCCAAAGACGGGGGGATCATCGGGGCTGATCACAATGGGGTGCCCCTCAGCCATGAGGTCAGCTGCGGGGTGACTCCTCAAGTCAGCTACCAGCAGCAGGACCTGGGTGGGGAAGAGTGGGAGACAACACCACGCCAGGTTATCGCTGCAGCTGCGTCACACTGCACACCTGCCAGGGCTGCCTGTGTCAGCGTGGTCAGGGAGGGACAGCCTCAGAGGGACGTTCAGAGTGTTCTCTGCTCTGAGCTGCTGCAGGAGGAACCAGCTTGTCTCCACTGCCTATACAGAGAGATTAATTTCTTAAGTAAATCACCTTAATCAAGGCCAGTGGGGTGAATAACTTGTGCTTATTTAGAACAATTTGACTGTGAGCCATTCAGGAACAGTCTTTTGGTAACACATTTGCTGTGGTGCTTAGCTCGAGGCGTCTGGAGCTGGTATCAGGGTTCTCTCGCCTAAGGCTCACACCAGTAAGTCTCCACCCAAAGCATCCTTTCTGCTGCCCCTAGGGGACAATGGCACCATCCTAATGTGCTGCAGAAGGGTTCCCACTGATTATGAATTCTGCAAAACCAGGGACTTCCAGTTACAATCCCAGCTTCTCAGCCTCTGGGCCTCATCTCCATGAGGGGGGACTGCCTTCCCAAGCTCCTCTGGATAGGACTTTAATTGGTTTTTTTGCTGACTGGCATTACAAGCCTCATATATACCCACTGTGTGTGTCTACGTAGCAAACTGCAGTATAAGGTGGTGCAAAGGAAACTAAGCCAGCCTGTGTGCATTGAAACTTGTAGGTGCCCCCCAGCTGACCCTCACAGCTATGGTAAACCCCTTTCCAGTGACCCAGCCACAAGACCTGAGCTTTTAACAACGTACCTGGTTGGAGATGGGACAGACTTCTACAGGAATGTCTCTCTTCAAAGACAAACTTTTGGCTACTGGGTGTTTGATGAGAGCAAGTCCATGGCCAATCCTGCTGGTATTCAGTAGCAATGCATCCAGCACATTATTGTCGACAGAGGTGCCCTGCCAGTCTGAGCAGAGACAGATAAGAGTCGCTGCAGTGCTGTGAGGAAATAAGACTTCTCAAACTGCTAGATGATTTTGTTAATAGATGTCCCAGTTGTGAGGTGAGAGGGTTGCTCATACTCAGAGTTTCCACTTGCATTTTCAGTGAAATGGGGATCTAAATCTGCCCAGGATATGGCCCAGCACAGAGATACCCACTCATCTCACCTGGCTTTGGACGTTTACAGTATTGCTCTCACAGCTGAGCTAATTATGCTGGACTCCATTAATTGTCAATGGAGAGAAGTAATAATTATTGGGGATAATTACTGGCCTGTGCATTAGGATGAGATGTATTGTGGCTTACAAGTGCTTGCTCCTGCCTGTGGCTATGAAGGGAGCCCGGGGTAACCAACCACACTTTTTCTGTAGATGTCAACATGCAACACACAAGGCACAAGTTAGACACAACTCTCACGTGTGGTCAGGATAAATCCCACCCACACAGGCTGAATAATATATTGCCAATAACAACACATTGCCCCAGGAATGAAGGGTACAGCAGTTACTTCGATGAGCCTGTTCAGTTAAGCCTCAAGCCTGGCTCAAACATTATTTCACCTCAAAATGTGAAATAGCGGCTGGGGGACTCCGCTGCTGTTGTGGATGGGAAGTGAGTGCCGTTCCAAGGAGGACATGGCTACCAGCAATAACTCTTACACGTGACTCCTTGTCACACCAGGTCAAAGACGCTGAGCAATGTGACACCTACAGTCAAAAGCAGGGAGTAGGTAAGGGAGGGAATGCCACAGCTCCAAACTGATACAGGGAGAAGCATAGGGGAAACTGGTTATGCACACATGTATACACACACAAATCCTACAGATACAGCCAGCAAGCAAGCCAGGCTTCCGTCTTCTGCTCTTTGCAAGACTTCAGTCTTGCCTCTGCAAGCAGTAACAAGCCTTGAGTCCTAGTGCTTACCAGTCTCCCCAGCATGGAAGAAGTACGGCAAGTTGACACCCATGGAATATGGGATGGTCAGGGCATCCTTCAGGTCCCATAGAGAATGGCCTTCATCCTCATTACCAACCTGGGGGAAGGCAGAAAGGTATTTTTGAGCATGCTTGGGAAGATGGAGGGACTTACAGCTCCATATAAATGAGGTGCCAGCTGTGCTGAAATTACAATGCTGTGGGGTAGGGAGCTGATTCTTTCAGGGGATTTTGTCAATTACACCGAACAAAATCCTGAGCCGGAGGATTTGCAATTCATTAACGCTGATTTCAGTACGGCAGCGCAGGTTCTGGCTCTGGTATACAACATATGCCATGGTGTATATGTGGCTGTATCACCAGGGGTTCACGTGAAGCCCCAGAAGAAATACAGTTACCAGGTCGAAGCCTGCCAGGGTGTCTGGGAAGCGGGCTCTGAGTGCCATGGCAGTGACGATGGCTTCTTTAATCTGGGAAACATTCAGCATCCTAGAGAGCAAGAGAGAGAAAGCGCTGCAGAAGCTGGCTCCCATGGGCCTGCCTTCTCGGGGTTTGAGTTGTGAAATGGGGCCCCCAGGGGCATTTCCAAAACGCAAGTTGCTCCTGAATCTGACAACCAGCTTCAGGTCTCTAGAGGAACAGCAGTAGAAAATTGATGTTATGAAAGGAAACCCATGAATGACCAGGAAATGCCTGGCTAGACCCTGCTGTCACTTGAGTTGAGGCATGCTTGTCTAACTCACTGGCTTTCCCATTTACCAAGCAGGGACGGGAACACAGCAGTGTGGAGAGAAAACGTTTAATTGTATTTCTTTCCTCCCGACTGTTTTGTTGGGAGGTGAGACAGTAACTGCATTTCAAGGGAGTTTTACATTTAGCTTTCTTCCAGCCCTATCAGACTTAAACTTCTCAGTGCATTTTGCAGACTGTGTCCATGCCCCAAGCTGCCCAGAGAGGCGAGCCAGCTCTGAACTGGAAAGGGCGTTGTGCCAAACCAGAGGCTGCTGAGAGGTCTGCTCTCCTCGCTGAGCATCACCTCACATGACTTCGTGGCATCTGGCTGACTTGGAGAGCAGCCTCGTGCCCGCCTGCGCGGGCAGCAGCACGAACATACCGTACACAGGCTGCCGGGGAGCAGCGCGTGCAGGGTCCCGCGGGGAGCTCTGCCACACCGAGTGCCCGTACTCGGGCCCTGCTGCCACTGCTGCGGTGTCTGCACGGAGCGGGAGCGCGTCCAGCCTCAGGAAGAGAGCAGGCACGGCTTGGACACGCACACAGGCAGCCCTGCCCTGGCTCATTCCCGCTGCCAGGGCTCACGGACACTCCTCTGGCGCTCACCCTGCTCGCTTCGCACGTACACAGACTTTTATAGATGAGTTCTCACCCTCAGCCTTTTACACGTGCCAGGGAATGCTTCAGGAGTCAACGCCCCGGGTCTACGAGCGCACGTGGACATTGCCAGCCCTCAGCATTGCTTCTCCCGGCCCGGTCCTCCCTCTGCCCGCCTCCGACACGGCACAGCCGCTCTTCGCCCTGCTCAGCCTCTACCTGTGCGCTGCGAATATGATCTTGGCTCCAACAAAGTCTGGGTGCTCCTTCACAAACTGCCTGGCCACCTCCCGGTAGGTTGCCACAGACCATGATTTGTTGTGCCGGGTGCCATCCAGTTCATACACCTGCAGCGTGAACAGCACGTGACAAGCAGTGGTTAGAGGAGGTGTTTTACAGGAAGGTGGGAGAAATGAACTGACAAAAACCCTGGGAGAAGCAAAGTGCTATGGTCCAGAGAGCAGGGCAGGAAAACAAAAGCAGTAAAATCTGTGCAGAACATTTTTTTCTTCAAGCCTTTACCAGCTGGCAAGAACCAAGGAGAGGTTTTCCTCCCTCTCCTGTGATACGAGTTTCTCCGTGTTCAGACGTGGCAAGCAAGCGCCCTTGAGTACCCAGAGGAGACCGTGACCTCTTACTCCTGTCTGTATCAAATGCTGGAGTGTTTTGTCCAGCTGTCTGGCGGCTCACACACGCTCTGTGCCTTGCAGTGGCAGTCTGTCAGCCGAGGCAGCCCCAAGGCACGCGATGGCTGAGCTCCATAAGCTACCAGCTGAGCTGGGCTTCTGCTCCCCTCTGCCAGAGGTTTGCTTCACGACCTTGAGTCAGTCGTTTACTCTTGCCATGCTTTCCCAGGTCTCTGGCTGCAAACTGGGAAAAAGAATCCTTTTGGCATGCTCTCTCTCATCAACTTGCTCTGGAGGTTCCTCACTACCAGGGCTGTTCTCAGGGCTTTTGCCCTGATTTCAGCAGGGGTGGAGACCCTGAATGCCCTCACCGATACTAACCCACAAAGGCCCTGCCTGGAGTTGCTCACAGATGGTGGCTGAAACCACTCCATCGGTTCTCCTCTCACCCTTGTCACCATTCTTTTCTCTGTCACCTTTCTCCTCCAGCCTTCAACTGCTCCACTTCACCCCCTAACTTCCTCTCTGGTGCTGTCCTTCACAAGGATGCCCCTCGCAAAGCCCCGCACCCCGTCACAACGCGGTGTCCCCCTTGCAGGCACCAGCAGCCATGGGGCAGCTGCAGATGCTCAGAGGGAATTTTCCCCAGCTGCAGCCCATGGGAATGTGAGACTTTACACAGCTGAATCTGCAAACACAGCTGGGCTTAGGGGGCTTTTCCACAATGTTTGCTGTTTCGCACTAAATCCCAGTTTTCATTTACTTTACCTCAGGGGCCACTTCTGGCAGGCTTTGCTGCAAGGAGAGCTTTTGCAGTGTCAGCACTGCTGTCCGAGCCTCATGGAGGATCTCCAGCCACACGAGCATCTTGCTATTCCCATCACACCCTGCTCACCTTGACTTTCACCACGAAGCATTTCCCTGCCCTCTCACCCCAGCTTCAGCCTGGCTGTCCCTTCGCTGCCCATGCTGCCCTCCATGCCAGCGTGGTGCAGCTCCTGGCGTTCCCTGCCGTGGTGCCCGGGCTGCAGGCAGCCTGCCTGGAGCTCACAGCCCGTGAGCTGCCGGCTGCGAGCGAGCCCCAGGGCTCTGCAGGCTCCCACGGCTGCCGCCAGCATCAGGAGCTGGATGGGAAGCAAATCTTCCCTGCCAAGCCTCTCTTCAAAAGGACTTACAACCGTGTCTAAGGGCTGATGGTAAAGGCAGGGTATTTTCCAGTCAGGCCCACGCACTTGTACCATGGCAGATACTCTTGGCCTGGAAACCTGTGTGGCCTGAGGCGATGCCAGTGCTCGCGCTGCCTCACAGCACAGGCATTCTGACACTGCTGTTATTTTCTCTCTCCAGGTACCCCAAAGACAGGTGATGGCTGAGTTCAGAGCAACCGGCTTATGGCAAACCCAGTAAAGTAAGATACACAAAAATTTTGTGGCCTTCTCCACATCCCTTTTTTTTTCCCCCTTTGCAATATGTCCTTCTCCTCTCAGGCACCACAGAGCGGTGGCCTGCAGCCCTGACACTGAGCCCTATCTTGCTATGGGGCCAGCCCAAGCTGCAGCAGGGCGGGGTCAGCAGCCCCGCTCCCCAGCTGCTGGGACAAAGCCAGATCAGCCTCCAAAGCGGTGACAGCACCTGCCTGTCTGCTGGCGGGGTGGCTGTGGAGGCCTGTCCAGCAGCAGCAGTGGTTGCTGGGGCACAGACGTTCCTCTGCAGCTGTCTGGAGCCCACCAGCCATTGTGTGCATGGGCTGTGAGCTGAGGAAGCTGCTGGCAGGCGTGCTCAGGGATGCCAGCAGGACATCGGCATAGCTGCTGCATCCACTGGATGCCGTGGGGCCAGCAGCAAGCTGCCACCTGCATTCCCAGGCGCAAACCACCGCCACCTGGTCCTTCAGGTGCTGCCGGAGGGACCTCGCACAGCAGCTGCAGTCCTGTTGTAATGGACTGCTGAGAACATGGAGGTAGGTGGGGTGGTGAGGACCAGCAGACCCAGTGCGTTTGTTTTGGTAAGGCATCTGCTCCTCTGACAGAACTCCCACCCCCGTGGAGTCCTGCGTGGAGCTGGGCTGGAGAATTGTATGGGAAAGGTGTGTCTGCAGCGACAAAACTGCCACTGGGAAAGTGGGAACACTTACAGTGGTGTGGTGCTTGGGGAGGTGTTAGGGCTGAGTGGGCTTGTAGGACAACCTGACCAGCTCTGGGTCACACACAGGGAGAAAGGCCTGAACCTTTACCAGCAGATTTTGGTGTTAGTGGCAATGAAAGGAGAAGTTCGTACTTCATACACACAGCCAAAATTTTAAGTTGTCTGCAAATTGTGGAAGGTTGTGTTTTGCCAATTGATTGACTCGCCTATTCAGAGTAATCATTCTGAAATAAGCTGAGGGTTTAAAATAATGTAACTATTCCAGAATAAGTCTCTATTCAAGACAGGAAATTTGTTCAGAATAGCTGCCACAGAACAGGTGATTCTGGTGCAGACACAACTGAGCTGCATCTTCCCAATGAGCAAGGTTTTGACACAGCTCCCAGTCTGACTGTACAATGTAGTTTTGTGCTGATGTCACAGCAGGTATGTCCCTTAGCCATTAAGAACAAAGAATCTCTCACTTTCAAGCCCTTGCCTATGCAAACCTCCCAGAAAGACTTTTGAATATGATCAGTTTTCCAGCATCCTTAGAAGGGCAGGTATGCAAACATCCAAAAGCTAAATTCAAGGTAGGGCTTGAGAAAGGTTATGGAGAGAAGGGGATTTAAAAGACTACTAGAGAAGCCAAACCCCACGTACCGCGGGCAGGATAGCTCTTATCTCGACATACTGTATGTTATCTTCATAGAGCTCCAGCAGCCCCTGGTAGAAATAGGCCTTGAACACAGGTGCATAGCAGATAAGTCCAGAGGCAGTGAGAAAGATTTCTTCAAATCTTTTCCAAATGAAAGCCTGAGAGGGGTAGGCCAGCTCAGGGGCATCTGTCACCAGGGTCAGGTTTCTCAGCAAGCTATAGAAAAGGGAGAAGAGAAGGAATGAGGAGAACAAACAGAGCCTGTTGGCACTGCAATACAACAGGCATAACAGCGACTGGTGCAACTAGGAAGCATTCAGGTCATTTTTCTGCCACCTGTATTCACTCCTCTAATGGCTGGCACAGAATTCGCATGATACACATTGAGCTGTAAGCAGGGTAGGAGTAGGTGTTTAAAACCTGCCCCTCCCTTTTTCAAGGGCAAAATCTTGAGGAGGAATAGAGTTACAAGAGCAAGTATGGTGCTTTTGTATCAATTCCGCTCTGCTGCGCAGGGTATCCCTAAACTGAAAGCAGGCATGCACATTACTCCTGCAGACAATATATTTTCCCAAGAATCTTCAATGCACATAAAATGTTACAACACCTGACCCTCGGTTCAGCACCTAAAAGGCAGACTGAGCTTACAGGAGATGCCATGGTCTGGGCCACCACCCACCTGCTTCCTGAGCCCGTAAGTTGTCCTGGTACCTTTGTATTATCAAAATATGCCATCAAAAAAATGCAAGGGGAGAACAATTCTGAATCAGAAATCATTTTTCCCCCCCAGTGAGAACAAACCTGATGCCCTGCTTGCCTTGCTGATAGCTACTTCAGGGAAACAGCTGATAGGAATCTCAGTCCTGGCTTTTCCTTAGCGTGATGGAGATGTATTTATTTCCTCCATACTCTCAGCTGGCACATAAGCCTCTTTCAGAAATCCAGAGAGACAGTGGGTAGTTTTATCAAGCAGAGTTTAAGGGAGCCAGTAAATTGCAAGATTATCTAATTGTGGGTGACAGCTTGCATTTAGGACAGGGTGAGCATCTGTGCCACGCCACCACCCTCTAGCAAGCTGATAGCCTTCATCCCACCTGAAGCCTTGCCTCTGGCAACAGCCACCCTTCTTCCACCTGAAGAGTAGTTCACAATAAATTTCTCCTACCAGTGGGCAAAGTCTAAATGGCAATGCAGGGGTGATTAACTTCATTCCTGGGTGGACAAATGGAAGCCATCACAGCAACCTACAGATTTGTTTCCTTGCTGGCCCAGTGCTTATCTCGTGTCAGGGGCTAAGCAGATTCAGATAGAAATACCTTCAGCCATGCTTCAGCTTTCATCTGAGTGTATTGTTTCCCCTCAATAACAGCTACTGATCTTTAATAATGTTTCCTGTTTGATGTCTTGGCCCCCATCCTCATGCAGTGCTCTGCTCTGTTTTATGGGAGGTGTGGCTTTGATTTGTGATCTTATTATCTTCATCCAGGACACTTCTGTGGATAGAATTAAACCCCCACAGCCCCCCTACAGATGTAAAATGTGATCTGGTCCAAATTCATACACTAAGACATCCTGGGCAGATGTGCCTTTTCAATCCCTCCATCCTGCCCATAAAACAGAGCCCATTCCCCCAGGACTTGCCTGCTGTTTCACTCTCTAAGGATTCTCTTCCAGGGCCTGCTCTTTCATTTCTCCCTCACTCTGTTAATTTCTTTGCCAGGAACAAACCTGCACGTAAAGAGATGCTACTGCGGTTAAGGATGAGATTTTAAATGCTCAACAGCTCAGGAAAATCCAAAGTTAAGGTTTCCGCAGCAACTTGGGCTCTGCCTTCCCATGCATTACAATGGGGGCTTTGGTGCCATTATCACAGGACACTGGGCAACCCCAGCCACTGCTCAGTAATCCACGCAACCGGAGAAGACCGAGCCGGACCACGGAAGGGGCGGGCAGCGAGGAGCACGCAGCAGCGGGAGACACCGCGGCATCACCCCAGAAACCGGGAATGCAGCAGCCGGGAGCATCTTGGAGGCGCCGATCCAGCTGCCCGAGCTGCGGAGGGGGAGGCAGCCGCCGGCAGAAAGGGTGTGCTGCTGCTCACCGGCGAGGTTTCGTGTGGGAAGAGCTGGGAAAAAGAGACTTTTTCCCCTTCCCTCCTGGCCGAAGGGCAGCTCCCCTCCAGCTCCGCACGCCGGCGGAGAGCACCTGCCCGAAGCCGGGAGCCGAGCGGGGAGGGAAAAACCTCCCCGTGGATCAAAAGGCCGTGCAAGCCCGTTCTCGCCGCTCCAGGCAGCTCCGCTTCAGATAAGGATGGGTGGTTAGCCGGGCTCCCACCACCTTCCCCCCTTGTCCTGTGAGAACTCGGCTCCTCCAGCGATGAGCGCACGCAGGGCTCCGCTCCCTGCCTTTAAATCTGGCTGTACAAACTCGTGCTTGTTTACTTAGCCTGTGCTCCTGGGCTAGAAACAGCAATAAATCCCCACACCACCCTGCTCCTAAAAGCACATAAATCAAATTGTGCTTCTCTTTATAATCTCCTTCCCTTTGAGACTGATTATTGATCCTTACAACTGTTGAAGATTTATTGCATAATAGTGATCCATCCTTGATAACCAGATAATCTCCTAAGGATTCGGGGGCTTTTGCCATCAGTAGCTCATGCAGATGAAGCAAAGCTTCATAAATACTTTTTTTTTTTTTTGCTTCTTTTCTGGAATGGGCCTTCGCCAGTGATCAGGTGCAGACTACAAATAGCCTTCCATGTCATGTCATATATGCACTGAACAATGCTATTGCAATGCATATGCCCAAAGGGGCACAGCTAAAATGACCAGCCAGGGATTATTTATTTTCCGCTGTGGGTTTGCTTTCTCTTTTCCTGGGTTTTTTCCCCGTTTTCCTTTCCTGTGCTATATAATACAGAAGCGAAAGGTTTTGTTGCCTTGTTTTCGAAGGGATTCTTTTTCCTGCTTCTTTTGCTGTTCTCGATGGGTAATTATGCCCCTCTCCTCACCGTAGTATCTAAATGTCTTCCAGTGGTGCATTAAATAGTGTGACTAACATCTGTCACATGTGGTTCATTCGCTTTCTCTAGCTCTCTCTCATCCCCTCTTCTTCTCCCCAAGGGGAGACTTGTAGAGGGAGCGGAGTGCTTTGTTTCTGTAGTGGATTTTTATTCCTTTTTTCCCCCTCGTAATGCACACACTGGCCTATTTTTCTGTGAGATAAGGCAGTCAGAGGACACGGAGGGGAAGGTGATGGCGGCCCGGGCAGCCGCCAGCGCCCAGGGGAGTTGTGCCTGCAGCCTCGGCCGTGGTGTCAGCTCCCTCACAGATGACTTCATCCTGGTGATAGAGAGCTCTGCTGGGCACGGCCTCAGTCCTCGGGCTGCTGGCGGGGGGTGTGCGGTGGTATTTTACAAATATCTGGAATGTCAATGCTGCTTCCCTAAATATCTGGGGGCATGCTCTTGCTTTAGAGATGGTAGCCATTACGTTGCCTCTTGAGGGAAAGAATGACATTCTCCTGTATCGTAATTGATTGTGAAGAAAATAAGTGAGGATTGTTTTTCCTTTTATGTATGAAAGCAAAATTCCCTTCCTTTCGCTGTCCCTTGGCCCACGGTCTCCTGGCTCTCCTAACAGCATCCTTTTGGAAGCTTACCAGTAACACAATACTCCAGGGTCTTGGCCCATGAGATGTGTGTTTTGAATAGGAATGATTAGACCTTCTCTTGAGGGAAACAAACAAAAGGAGTCCCTTCCAAAGCACACACATATGTATATGTACCTAAAAATGCAAACAGCACAAATTATGCAGATTCCCCTTTCTTCCACCCCTTCCTGGTCAGAAATGCTGTAAGGTGAAAGAGGTGTAGCTTCTCAGAAACATTTCCATTGTTCCTTCACATTTGCTGATCCACCCTGTCTTGCATGAGAGCCCTTCCCTGCTGCCATATTCCCTTGACACTTCCTTGAAACCACCCAACTATCCATCCATTCTTTCCTCTGACATCTGCTTTCTCTCAGCTTGTCGGTGCTCAAGGGCAAAGAGGAGTGCAGGATAGAGGTAGCCTGGGATGCACATGTTCAAGAGACTGGGAGAGTTTCCAGAAACTGAGAAGCAGAACAGATTGGGGCCTATTCCTGGCTAGAGACCTATTTCCAGACGGCCAAAAACATTCCTAACCCCTAGACTAGTACCCAGGGATTAGATGAAAATAGGAGGGGAAGAGCCTCAGCGTGGCTGTTGTTGGTGTGTTTGCACATTATGCGCAATGACTCCTCTGTGATTTTGTGGTGATGAGCACGGAAGGACAAGAAATGAAGGACAACATACTCAGATGGGTAAGTGAGCACCCAGGATGCAAGACATCCAAGGTTGTACTTGGCTCAGGCACACGTTTGCTGAGGAAAATCACTTCATGGCCTCTGCCTCGGTTTCCCCTCCACACTTGGGGAGACCCTTGCAGCAGGGCTCTGTCTTGTGCCCCTGTGCAGTGCCTGCCACTCCGAAGTCCTGCTCTGACTTGTGGCCGCTAAGCATTGTCAGACAAACACAAAAGAAGAGGAATGTGGCAATACTGCCTCTGAAAACAAGTGTTTCCACACAGGAACAGAGGGAAGCACACAATGCACAGCCCCAGTCACCCAGGTGTACAGCGTGTACAGGATGCCCTGGCCTTTAGCCTCTGCCAGAAAGTGGCATCACGCCATGGAAACACAACTGAAACCAAGTGCAATGAAGAGTTGCTCCTGAGACAGTTCTAAATGCCCAGTGCAATCGCTTGGGCTTTAAGGAAGTGAAGCTCTTTCAAAATCCAATCTCTTGCACATGATTTATGGGTCTCCTGGTGTGGCTGAAGAGAGCTGGTGCTGTCATCTTTCCTTCCTCATCACTCCCAGCACAAATGGAAGGGAGCTAACGGGGAACCGGTTTTCTCTTTGGAAGACAGAGATGAGTGACTTCTCACTGGATCTTATTTCGTCCATCACGTGTCAGGGCAGTTGAGCCTCAGGGTACAAAAGGTCAAGAGCCCAGGGTCTGGCATCACTTTCTCCTTCCCTTCTGGACCTCCATAAGAGAGGGGTGGTGGATGCCCTCGAGAGTCAGACCCCTCTGCCCTGCCCATTGCTGGTTTTGGGGAGGGAAGGCAATACCATGCCACAAGTCTGGAAGCTCCTCAGCTTCCCAACCTGACCTCCTTCCCAGATCTGCAGGGCACAGAGCCCAGACAGCTCCCACGTGGAGGGGATACCAGCTCACTAAGAGTTAAAAGGTCTCTCTTTAAGAGCACACAACCTCACTGAAGAGCACTGCAGTAAAACCCGCCAAGTTTCACTTCGGGAATGCTGGAATTAGGGTCATCTGCACTGCCTTAATCCAGCCCTCTCCTTGTGTGTTGGCATGGCAATGCTGTCTGTCATGACATGACACCCCACACTCTTTTTTTTCTGCAGGACCCCAGCCCCCGGAGCACCGCCACGGACAGTGGTGCCCTCTGAATGGATGGCTACTCAATATTTCCCTTTGTCCTCATCGCTCAGTGTCTGCCTTCATGCATTATTTAGCGTGCTCTCTCCAGCCCCCCACACACCGCGGCAGAACTGCAGGCTTCCTCTTGGCCTTTTCAGCGGGGCTTTGTCCCGGGATCAATGGCCCCTGGATGGGGAGATAGGATTCTGTCTTCCCATCACCACCGGTTGGAGGGGGAGCCAGGCCCTTCCCAGCCACCTGTAAGTGATTAAATGCCAGGTGGTTCAGAACAGCCCGGTCCTGATAAAAAGCTGCCAGCAGTAAAGGCAGGAGCTGCCTGCAGGCATGGGTGCTCCTGCAGGAGGGTGAGTGATGCCCTGGGGAGCCATCTGATGTGTGAGCTCCTGGGCAGCTGCAGGAGCCTTGCCTGTGAGGGCAGGAGCTCTGTTAGCAGGAGGGTGTTTGAGAGAAAAAGAACCCTACCAGGCAGGGCTCCTGTGCGTGGGGTTCCTCGGCTCAGCCAGTGCCCAGGAGGGTGAGCCACAGTTCCTGGTGCCTGAGGGTCCTGTTGGGAATGAATGCCTCGTGCTTCCAGGTGGTGGTGGGTGCCAGTGGGGTTTCAAAGGCAGTCCTCAGAAAACAAGCTTGGTGTTTGGAGGGAGAGCTGGGTTGGGTTTTATTTTGGGAAGTTTGAGGGTTTTTGTCGGTGCAGTAATTAACATAAGTAGTTTGCCCAACTTCTTGCTCTGAATGAAAACAATTACTTTGCAAATGACTTTTGAGCTGTTGGGGAGAGCCTGTTCATCAGCTACCTGGCTTCCTCATCCAGTTTTTGGATACCTCACTGGATGAGGCACCATGCAGCCCTGTCCCACACTGAGAGTCCATCCAGCCTGGCTGCTGAGGAGAGGTGGGGACAGGTCTCATAAATCTACTTAAACCACTGTCCCCAGCATGTCTGTGCAGAGGGCCTGAGTGAGAGTGCACAGAAAAATTCGGTTTTTATGGCCCCTGACTCTGGTGTACTTAAAGCAGCAGCCTTCAAGCTCTTACATTGCTATTTGCTTTTTCACGTGCACAGCCCTAAACGGAGTTCCTCACTTCCAGAGCAGCAAGCAAACGGGAAAGCTGCACCAGGCTGATCCTGCTGGCTACACACTATGCTGCCGTGGGACCCCTCTTCACTCACCCTCTGTCGAACTCGGTCACGTTGCTGAGCTGTCTCCGGTAGGTCTCCAGCAGGAGCCACTGGGAGCACTGGGCTGGCAGCGGGCGGGGAGGGCCCGGCTTGGAGAAGCGGAAGCGCACGGAGCCCGTGCGGGTGAAGCAGATGTAGCAGTCGGGGAGGTAGGAGGCATTGTACACCAGCCAGCCCACGCTCAGCATGGCGTAGTCGTGCAGGTGGAGGACAGCACCTGGTGGGGGACAAGGACGTCCTGATAAGTCCAGGCAGCTGGGGAGAAGGTTTAGCGTGATAACAATTTGTTTGCCCATCCAGGGGCATCTGGAAATGCTTCTAGAAGGCTGTGAGTGTTCTCTCCCAGCAAGGGCTGCGCAGCTGCTCTGCCTCCCCCATGCTGGAGGATGTGGCCCCCTCCACATCAGACACTGGGCAGGCAGAGCGTGACAGCTCCCTGGGAGCACAGGGAGGGGGGAAATCAATAGGGAGCTCTGCTTCTCCACTGGGATGGAAAATGCTCCGAGTTATTAAAGGTCTTTCAGACAGACTTTGCTGTGAGCTGGCTCAGGCTGCACTGATTTAAAGAGGAACTCGTGCAGCAGGCAGCAGTTTACAAAGCATGCTGGCTGAAGCACACCTGAAGCAAAGCTCTGGGATCTGTTTGGATCCCAGCTTCAATTTTTCTGTCTAGTCTGTGTCCCTTCTTTCAGCTCTCTGGAACTCTGGCATACACCAAAATCCCAGACCATGTTACACTGGGGAATTGCACTCAGATGCAGAAGTACAATTTACTTCTATGCCTTATCAAAAGCATGCTCGCTTACATTGTACATCTGCTGCTGGCCAGCACGAAGGGCCTCTGGGACGCTCTGCTATTGTGCAGCATGTTGGCAACTGCCAGTCTTCCTGGCACAGGAAGCATCCTCTGTATGCTCACCTTCCTTATCATTGCATTTTGCTGAAACCTCTCCTTTTCCGAAGACTCCTGATGTTATCGGTGCTTGAACTAAGCTTCACCTTTGTAAAGGGAAGGTACTCCGAGAGCTGAAGTCTTAGAGACGTATTTTATTAGTCTAGGGGAGACCTCTTAGTCAAAATAGCTTTGATGCCCTTAGGGGTAAAGGGAGACCATGAACAGCAAGAACAAGACACAAGACCGGTATGTATTTGACATTAGATTAGGTTCAAGACTGTAATTTATAGTGGACTAATCTAATATAGACTCTAATGTCTGTGATCTCCCACTAGAGAGGGTCTGGCTGTAAAGATGCTGAGGAGCTGTGGTTGCTGCTCCCAGCAGAGCTGGTGCACCAGACTGGGCATGCTGCAGCTGCCTGACCCTCCTCTGGCTGCCAATGTCACCTTCTTCCCAACGTGAGCAGCAACAGGAATTACAATAGTGCTTGAAACAACAGGAACTCCCCAGGGCTCTGATCAAGTCCTACTCAAACAGCTATGAGGATGTGATCTTGGCCCTGAAAGCTTATGGCCCTTGCAAAGGTTCCAAGAACCCATTTTAACATTGCCTGGATTGAAGAGTGTTGATTATTTGTTTTGACTCCCACTTGGTATCAATGACACTGGAGGTGAAGAGGGGAGTACTTTTAAATTCCTAACTGTTCAATTCAGCCATGGAAGGATAATGACATTTCTGACATACTAATCGTTTATGGTAACAGATTAGGATGCTGCAAGACAGGGATCTGCATCCCGCAGCAGAGACTGTGAGGGAGAAGTTGGGAAGATTGCTCAGGGCCCCATCCAATCTGGCCTTGAACACTTCCAGGGATGGGCCATCCACAACTTCTCTGGGCAACCTGTGCCAGTGCCTCACTACCCTCTGAGTAAAGACTTTCTTCCTAAACTCTAATCTAAATCCCTCCTCTTTTAGTTCAGTGCTGTTCCCCCGGTCCTGTCACTGCCTGCCCATGTAAAAAGTTGCTCTCTCTCCCTTTTACACGCTCACTTTAAGTGCTGGAAGTACACAGGCTTTGACTTGTACACAACAAGCAAAGAAACTTCCAGTGTTAGAGGTAGCCCCTTCCTCCTCTAGTGCCCCCAGACTTTCCAGGAGACTTCCAGGTCTGCCACAGAACCACCTGCAGAAACACTTTTTGGGGGATACAACACTTTTGGCTAAGATAGAGAATAACACAAGGTTGGTAGCCTGTTCGTGAAATGTGTATGTGGGGAAAAACAGAGGCCCTGGCTGGAACATGCTGAGTAAATGGGGATGTCTGCTATTTCTTGTTGTCTTTGCTTCCTCTGCCCCTTCTCCACTCTTGAAAGACTTAAAGGATCCATATTGTAAGTTAAACCAAAAGCCACAATTGCTGGAAATGTGTATTCATCCAATCCATCCCCCTCTTCCTCTCTCCCCCTACCCTGTCCCTGAGCTCAGAGTCAGGGCTTTTCCTGGAACCCAGTGAGCACAATTTACAGCTTGTCTCCCACATCTCGTGTTTTGTCCCAGCTCAGAAAGCAAAAAGTGAGAAAGGATGAGTAAGGTGAGATTCCTTAAGCCAAGCCTACCTTTTGGCATGCGCCTTAAGACGCTGAACACCGTGCTCTGATCAATGAGGCTCTTGGCCCGGAAGAAGTGCATGCTTGGAGGAAACTGTCCCGTAGTTATGGCTGCTTCCACTTCCTTCTTCTTGAGGTTTACGAGCTTAGTGCTGAGCTGCTGCTCCTGCCCACTCAGCACCAAGTTGCCACCTGTCTGATGGGCTTTCTCCTCCTGCATCAGGGAGTCCCGGTCCTTCCAGAGAGGGGTGGGAAGGCAGAGGGAAGCCAGACTCAGGAGAAGGTATGCCAGCCTTATGCCTTGCCCAGGTGGAGGTTTCATTTTAGAGCTGC
This sequence comes from Lycocorax pyrrhopterus obiensis, assembly GCA_014706295.1. Taxonomy (NCBI): domain Eukaryota; kingdom Metazoa; phylum Chordata; class Aves; order Passeriformes; family Paradisaeidae; genus Lycocorax; species Lycocorax pyrrhopterus. Next base: position 72,261,154 of record JACSVZ010000015.1, on the reverse strand, counting down.
ACCTTGACAGGGAGAAAAGACTGAAGGGTTAGCAGAGGTCAGGAGGTGGCACCTCGGCAATGGGATGCGAAGTTGTTGGCCCATCCTGCAGGAGTAGTGGGTTAACGGGATGCTCAGTACTGGCAGGAGCACCCGGTACCAGTGTCCCCTGACTTTAGGGCTCACTCCCTATGTATCAGCACGCTCCCTATGGCTGCTGATTACACGCAGCAAGGCTGGGTAGGGTGAAGGGACATTGCTCCTTGGGTCAGATCAGCACGTCAAGGCAAAGGTCTAGCCCTGGAGTGGATCGGTGGCATCAGGACTCTGCTTGCAAGCTGGGATGGAGCCCCCACTGAATAAGGGATGCTGGTGCCAAGGTGCTGGCTGTGCTGATAACATCCTAGTAAGGAGCTTGGCTTGAGCTAATCAGATCCCAATTCCCTCCAGTCGAGAGAAGATCCTGTTGCACCCTTTTAGTATATTGCAGCTATCAGAAGGGTTTATTTAGGGGCAGAAAACCCCAAGGCTTCCTCTGCAGGAACAGAGGCATGTCCTTTCCTTGCAATCCCAGCAGAAGAGGATGGAAGTGAGACCATGGGAGTAGTAAGAGATCAGAGGAGACAGGCACATGTGAACTCTTGAGAGCTCTCCCTCCCCCCCAAAAAGCACAACTGCAACATAATCCTTCAACACCAGGCTTTAGTGACCCTCCTTGCCAATCTCTCCAGAGCAAAGCAGGCTGGAGAAGGGCTCAACATTTTGAAATAATCCTATGTGAATTGCACAGAGAGGCCCTGCTTGTGCATATGTCTTCTGCTTCCAGCCTCTCCTCCACCCGTGGGCCCAGGAGGACATCCTCATCCCCTTTAGTGTGTCCCAGGGGATGAAGGCGTGCTGGGGGAGCCAACAGAGCAGGGCTGGATGCAGCCCCATATCAGGCCTGGCTCTGGGCTTAGAAAAGGAAGCATCCTAAAGAAAGTGTTATCTTATCCGTGGTGAGACTGACTCACTTACTGTTAACTCCGCTCCTCCTGGCATCCAGAGCTCACGCAGCTGCTGCCCGGGGGAGCGGGGAGCGCTTCTCTCCCTTGCGAGCCAGCACTGTCCCGGCACGGGTCCAGAGCAGGGTCCGTCCCGGCGCTGCGGGGCGAGGCACACCGAGTTCCTCTTCCTGTGCTGCCGCCCCGGCTCGCCCAGCTTTTATTTCTCCCCGGCTGGACTGCTTCATGAATATATAAGGAGGAGGAGGAGACAGGGGAGGTCATGAGAAAGCGGGACACGGGCGCTGGAGGGAGCCGAGCTGGGAAGCGGGCTGCCAAAAAAGCGGGGTCGCTCAGGGGAACCCCCCCAGCTGCTGTCCAGGGTGGGCTCTTTAACCCATCGCTGCCTGCCAGCGAGGGCATCGCGGCTCGTCCGTGCGGCCGTCCCGAGTTCCCTGGCACACGCAGCTTTTAGACAAATATCCTGGGAGCAGCGCCTCGGCACGCACTGCTGCTACAGGGAGCTCCGAAACCCTGCTCCCAGTCCCAGGACTACGCACAGGCTTGGACAGCCAAGCTGATGGAGAGCGCCGTGCGTTTCGTGCCAGCGGCACTGCAAACTCTGCTCACGGATGCTCTCGGAGCTGAGAAAGCAGCGATTTGTGCAGGTACCTTTCCGTGGTCTTGCCCAGTCTCTGCCGGCTTTGGGAATCGGGCAGACATCGGTCCAGCCGGCTGCCCTGAGACACGCAGGGCTAAGCTCGAGCCTGGGAAGTCACTCAGGTGGAGGCGGGATGGACTTATTTAAAAAAAAAAAAATCACAACATATACAGTAAATTCAGCGTTTTATTTCACGCAGTTCAACGGAGGGAGTTTTAAACTACTTAAAACAAATGTTACATAAACAGCTTCCAGGGGAGAACGAAGTCCAGTTGGTTTAATTTAGTCAAAAAATTTAATCGTTTTAAATATTAATTAAAAAAGAAAGATTTTGTAAGTTAAGAACTATTGAGAACAACCCACAGCAGTCACAAAGGTTGTGTTTGAGGCAGAGACAGAAGAGTCTGGTCAATAATATGTTAAATTTCATCAGCTGGCACTACTACAGCAGACTGGAAGCAGGGTGTCCAGGCTGCCCACCCTCCCTGAATGTCCCAGCTGGACACCTGCCAGCTTTTCCTCCTCTCTTGGTCCCTTCACTCTCTGCTGTCACTGAGCTCAGTCCCAGCATCCATGCAGGGATCAGTCAGGGATCCCAAATACTCTCTAAGCCCTGTCCAGAGGGTGGCTGTGCCCCCTTGCCTGCCCCTCAGCAGGATGGGGTATTCCTTGAGGTCTCTAGATGAGCCTGCTCCCCAAGGGAGATCGGAGGAGTGGAAAGATGACCCAAATATGCTCAGCAGCGACTGCTGGTTGATGAAAGCAACTTGAGGGTGGGAGGTATGAGGAGGGAAGTGCATGGAGTGAGAAGGGATGGTTCAGTAGGGACAAGAGTTCCGCCTCCAAATACCTTCAAGGGAACAATGTGAGTGAAGGAAGGGAATTGCTCTAATTTTCTTGTAGCAGTAAAGCCTAGCATTAGTTCTATAAAACCAAATTCCGCCCAGGCAGTTGGAAAACTGGCTCTGTAGTGAGCAATTGGGTGCAAGAGACAGGCTCCCGCTGTGGAGCACTGAGGGGGGGGGTTGAAATGCTGTGTGAGGGATCTCAAATAACTTACAGCCAGGCAGGGGTCTTGGAAATGCCTGCCAGGGAGCCTCAGAGATTTGGGGTGGTTCATCCTGTCAAATCACATTTGAAAAACAAAACCAAAGTCCAGTGCTCAAACACTTCTTTGATGAGACTTTTCCACCAAAACAATTGCAGACATTGCCAGGAGAGTTTTGTACAGATGTTGCAAGGGTTGGGCTAGGAAATAAGAAGGTGTTTGAGATGCTTTGCTCTCTATTAAAATGTGGTACATGCTCTGAAAATAAAAAATCCTGGTGAAATAAGACCACAGCTGCTTTTAGGCAGGATCTCTCTGGACATGAAAGGTGGAAAGAGGGAGAAGAGGACAACCTAAGCCAGGCGCTGGATGCCACGAGCCAGGAGCCCCTTCTGGGGGAGGCTTGGGTCCATCTAGTGCCTACAAGCAGCCAAAACCCTGGCTCCAGACCTCCCTGGGAACCTCCCTGGTACAGGAAGACTTGCCCTGTCTAAAGGACTAACAAGGAATGTTACAGTTGTCATTTCCACACCAACACATCTCTCAGCTTGTTTGAATTCTTCCTGAGAACCAAGTAGCCTGTTTGGAGGTTTTGCAATAGCTGTGTCTGTCCACAAGACCACGATTGCAGTTCCTGGCCAGTCTTGGCTGGCCCCTGGCACAGTCTTCACCTCCCTGGCTGTGGTCCCACATGCTGTTTAGCCAGGGCTGATAGGGGCACCAGGCATGCCCTGCTCCTTCGTCAAACAGCCCAGCTTCTCCTTGGTTTCTGGGGTGGTTCCTAGCCCCTGCTGACCTCTCAGCTGCTGCAGCTGTACCCAGCAGTGTTCCAGAGCCCATGCCCTGGCTGAGTCTGTGCAAGCTGCAGGCATGCCCGTTCTTTATGCCCAGCTGCACATCAGACGCATCTGAAGCTTTAAATAGCTGGTGGCCAGTGCTTGGTGCTCACAGTGAGTTCCCCCTGCTTCAGTTTCAGTTCCATACGTGAACCGCTTTCCTTCAAACCTTTAGAGCTTCTTGAAGGTGACAGGTGCCGTCTCCAGCGTGTTTCCCCACCTCTCCCTCCTCATCTTCCCTGCTGTGGCCACAGCTGTGCCTGCTCCCACCATCCTGTGCCTTGCAGCAGCAGCAGCAGCCGTGCGAAGGGGAGCGTGGGCAGCCGTGGGGGTGCAGGAAGGGGGAAGGAGCACAGAGGCGGCGGCAGCAGCAACAGGCTTGCAGACGTGTGTTTCTCACTTCATCTTTCAGCTCAGCATCCTGCAGAGCCCATCCTTGTGCCGTGGAGGGTCAGCCTGCTGTGTGCCACTGCAGCTGCCAGCCCCGGGTTAAAGCCTGGCAGTGCGTGTAGGTGACAGCAAAAGCTACAGTGATAAATCCAGCAGAGGCAAGACCTGGGGGTGATGCAGACTTGGCTGGGTTTTCTGTGTGGGCAACCCATTTTCGTGTAAGCCAAACCCAAACCAAGGAGCATTTCTGAGAGCACAGAGGGCGGGGGTGCCTTTTAGCTTCCTAGCCTCTCTGGACATGTTGTAATCTTAGCTGTTCTCTGGAAATATCACTGTAAGGCTGGGAAGAGAAGACTGGAGCTGGGAAATGTGTTCCTAGCTCACCAGTTAGCTGTTCTTTCTGTGCCAGCTGCCTCATTTGTGAAATGGAACCAACTCCCTGCCTAGCTGCGATGATTATTTGCTTTATTTGCTGGTGAAACAGCCGTGGTCCCCGGGCCAGCAGCTGGAAAGCAAGTCTGCATAGGAGACATAGTCTAGTCTGGAGAGGAAAACCACGAGGTGGGACGAGGGGCAGGAAAACAGCCAGAGATGGGCAGGTGAATGAGGGCAGGCTGTGGAGAGTCCCTTCCTCTCTGCTGGGCCTGAGTGAGGCCGCAGTGCCAGTCCCAGTCTCTGGTTAATGCCTGCAGAATGCTAAGAACGTGTAAAAGTGCTAAGTGCTATAAATTGTTAAGAATAGACTGCCCTGGGATGTTTGGGATCATTAAAAGCTCCCTGCTGGACTGCTAAATAACCCCTGCTTTGGTCTGGCTGGGCACAGGTTGGTATTTTTATTTCTTTCCACCTCACTTTATGCCCAGCTAGGCAAAAATATGGACAATTCCCCAGCCCAACAGGGACATCAGTGGGAGCCCTGCAGCAGGGAGAACGCTGGTGTGCCCTGGGTCTTGCTGGCAGCATTGCTCCCCAGTCTCTGCCAAGCTCTGCTCACCCTCAAGGTGCTCCATCCCCCTTCAAAAACCCTCCCTCCCCTTAGCTACCCAACCGTGTCTCAGTGCATCTGCCCTTCCACTCCTCCTCAGCTACATCCACGGCTATCCAATGATTTTAAATGGATAAGACACTTGAGATGCTACAGGAATGGGAGCTGCTGATGGAGAGACCCAGGGAAAGAGCTGAATTCCCAGGCTAATGATGAATCACTCTGGGAGTGGAGTCATTGATTTGTAATCATTGCCTGGCTCCCAAATATAATAGCCATGAATTCCTCTGACCAGCAACCGAGACAAGGTGCTTTGGGCTATTCCCAGCACACCTGCAAAAGTTCAAATCTTGCTCACAATAGCGGGGCTCAGAGCTCCAGGAGCCAAACAACTCCATCAGGGTTTGCCCTCTAACGAGAGGGGCTCAGCAGCCAGCACACACACCAGGCTGTCACTGTGCTGCTGCTGAGCTTAGCATGCAAATAAATAAGTGAAACTGCATCATTTCCTTCCAATCCTCCATCCCAATTCCCTGCTGCTGTCACCCTGCCGTGGAGGTCTGGGAAGGGGAGGTACAAAACCAAGTGAGCCGGTGTGTATTAACACCCCATTGCTTTGGGGGCAAACATCAGGCTGCCAAGGGCTCCCAGGGCACGAGCTGAGAGCCTTGGGTGTTTGGGAAAGGGGCTCAGTGCCATCCAGGGCAGGTCCCAAGCTGTCACCAAGCCTTCTGTGCAAAGATTCCCAGAGCCTCAAGTTTATTATTTGTATTCTTGTATTCTCTTCCTCTCCTACCCACAGGGGCAAAAATGAGAGCAAACCAGGCAACCAAAACATCCTGGATTAGTGAGTGTACTTGACTCTCTCTCTCTGGGGGATGACTTTAGGGAGGGTAGAAGCCCAGTGCTACCATGGGAAGTGTTTTCTTGCTTTTTGCACGAGTCACATCAGGTTTCCTGCCCGACATGTGGTGCCTATCCATCACCAGGCTGTGGTGACTCACAGGGGTTAGTGTGGTTTTGGAGGGATTTGCCCTAGCATAAAAGCAGGCAAAATTCCTGTTCCTAGGAGCTATACTCCATATAAACCTCCTCCCCACTCCCAGCCTCCTACTCTGCCCACCTGACTTCCCCAACCAGAACCAAAAGCCAACCACGTCTCTGTCCTAATCCTTTCACCTCTGCCCCTGAGGTCCATCACACCTTGACACGAGTTCATCCCTGGTCAGCCTGCAGCTGTGAGCATCCCCGTGACCTCTGCCAGGCCATCCTGTGTCTCCATGTCAACCATCTCCTCGTCTCACTGCCTCTCCATTTCTCTGTGCCTACATCACCCACACGGCTCCACCACCACACAGACCTCAAGCCCAATCAGTAAGAAGCACAAGGCCTTGCAGTGACACTGCACCATGTTCCTCTCTCTCTCTCTCTCTCACCCTGGCCTCTCATGGAAATCTCACCAGAAGGGACATTCTACACTGCGTCCCAGAGCTGTGGCTCTACCTTATACTCTAAGGCTCCAGAAATGCTTTGGAAGAGAGGATAGCAAAGGCTGGGGAGCACATCAGCAGATGCACCCGCCCTTCAGCTGCTCAGAAGTCACCCTGCTCTGTACAGTTTCTTTTCCTCCTGTGCATGAGACAAGCAAGTCAGCATTTAGAATGGGTTTGTACTAAAAAATTAACGGTAGTGAGGAGCATTTGGGTTAAAACATGACTGGCCAAAAGTGCCTGTCTTGTAGCCAAGCTTCATCCTGCCTAGGCAAGCCTCCAAACTTTATTAAAGCCTTGGGATGTCAAAACAAGGCTTCTGCACGGTTCCCTTTGGAGGTACCTCCAGATACCATGCTGCAAATGCAGACTCTGGCTTCAAGCCAGTCAGCTCTAGCAGCCCTGCCAGCAAAACCTCATTCCCCCAAGCTCCTTAGGCAGGGTTGTGCTCTGCAGGGATTTGTGTTGCTCTCAGCTGTAGCAACACCTGAGCAACAGAGTTGAAAGCAAGGTGAAGGGTGCTCATCCCAGCGCCAGTCACCTGCCCAGGGTGCACACTGAACAGCAGAGCCCAGCCACTTGTGATCATTACAGACAAAGCTCAGGGCATTTCTGGCATGCCTAGGCTTGTTCATCCCGTTCTTCAGAGGCATTTCAGCCCAGCCCATAACACTCTTGTCCCCTGGCACCTCCCAGCCTTACCCTGCAGGTAGTGATAGGTACGATGTGACCCTCAGCTAAATGGCTGCACCTCCCCAAGAGATGCTTTTCCCCTAAAGCACTGCAGCGCTGCCTGGGTCACCGCAGCAAGCAGCCAAGCCCTCAGGGCACCCACCCTAACACCAGGGGCCCTTTTTACCACACCTTCAGCAACAAGCTGCAGTGTGATCACTGAACTCACAAAGTGAGGCACAGACAGAGACTTCAAGGGGGCTTGTGGAGTCTTTGACCCAAATAGCGCATGTCTTTTGGTAGCCATGAGAATACGACTTTTCAGCCCACCCTAGGAACAAATAGCTCAAGTCCACCTTCTTTTGGTGTTGGTAAGCAAGCCTTGTCTCTTGAACCTCAGTGTCAGCTCTGAGCGTGGCTCTGGTGTGAGCGTGCTGCTGCAAGGCCAGCAGCTGTGGGAGCCAGCAGGGCTGCAGGGCCCCTCTCCTCCAGCTCCCCCTGGGATCCCAATCCACACCTAGCACAGCCCCCTCCAGAGGGGCCTGGTAGGAGCCCTGGGGAGCCATTATCACCATCTGCCTGAAATTCCCCCTTCCCGTGGCCTCCTTCAGTTTGTGGAACCTCCCTCACTGCTCCAGCACACATCAAGATTTCGGTATGTGGCACATCTCTTCAGGAATGCTGCTGCCCGTTGCTGCTTCGAGTCATAATATGGGAGAGCTTCTTCCTTTCTATCCTGCCTGATCAATATGTCCTCTGCAGACAAAGAGTGACTATTTCCTGCTGTGGTTTCACTCTGCTGGTGACAAAATCACAGGCAACATCAAGGACGTAGGCATCAATCGGCGTGTCAGCTGCAAGGACTGGCTCCACGGGGGAAGGTGAGCCTGGAGCTGAGGGTGGCAGGAGGCAGGCGTGGGGCAGTGGCCACACTGGCAGAGGTGCAGTGCCACAGCACCCAAGCAAGAACAGCAGGGCAGGTCTGGAGATGGCAGTCAGGTTCAGCGACAGCCCAGCGACCGCCAGGCAAGTCCATGGTGATGAGACAGACCCAAGGTCAGCTCAGGGACTGAAGTCCACGGGCCAAGGTCCATATAAACAGGGTGCATGGCACAGGCTTAGCTGCAAGGTAGCCCAGCTGAGGAGCAAGGACGAGAGCCTCAGCTAGCGAACAGCAGGACATGCCCTCACTGGGGCTTTTAGCAGAGCTTTCTTGAACAGCTCTCTTCACATCAGACACTTGTGTGATTATCTAAGTCAGCCCTGGGCCTTGGGAGTCAAACCCCCAGGGGATGCTCTCAGAGCCCTGACACTAGCTACCATGCTGTGTGAGCCTTCTGAAGGCAGGTAGAGATGCAAGGGATGAATATAATCTGCTGCCAGTCTCCAGGCTGAAGCACCGCAGCTCCTCAAATGCTGATGGTCACAGCAGTGGGCATTTTAAAGCAAAAGATCTTTACTAGACAACCCTCTGCCTTCTGCAGCACTGAAGTTCTCCACTCCTATAATGACCACATGGAAAGGATGTGGAAAGTTGCTGTTAAGAAAGGGAGCAAACAGTGAAATTTAAACTGCTTAAAAAGAACTGTTTTAACAAAGGTTTGAAGCAGAGCTGGGGACAGAAATCCGTGCAGTGCACAGGAGGGAACACTGTCTCGGGTAATACGTGTGTGCACAGACCTTCTTGAGCTAAAACAGTATTCACATTTTCGCTCTGGAGAGGGAGCACTATCAGCCAAACTGAGCTTCTAACTGACCAGTGGTTCTGGTATTTTCTGTTTATTCACCCTGCTATGAGTTGACCTGAACCAGATCCTGTCTGCATGTCTCTCGGGTGTTCAAAACCCACCTCTGGGAGACAGCAGAAAAGGTGAAACGCTCAGCATTTGTGCCATGCTCACCAGTCCCTGGGCAGAAGAGGTGGCTAGCAGTCACCAGCACCCTTTCTGGACCAAGGTGATGATGATAAAGATGATGTATCGAGGTGCTGGGTTCAGAGATTTTAGTCTAAATTCTGCAGCCAGCTTCTCTCCAGCAAGGCCCTACTGCAGTACCAGAAATCAGCTTTATAAAAGACACAAAGGGCTGTGCCACAGGCACTGAGACACAGCCAGGCTGCAGCTTGCTGAAAGGGCCCACCTCCATTAGCATGAAGAAAGAAGATCCAACAACTGCATTTAGTCTGTGGGCATCTTAATGTCTCTGAAACTGCTGGCCAAGCTCCCCTCGTCGCTGTCCCGGCACCACCCATCGCCGCGCCGAGGTAAAGCTGTAATTCCCAGTGCGGGATGGGGGCCAAGGGGAATTCACTGAGGCAGTCGGGCTCTCCAGCAGCCCGGCAGCTCCGAGGTCCACAACGGAAATTAATCACTGAACTCAGGGAAGCGCACCTTAAATGAAGAAAACAAACACCACCAACTTTGCTGAGGAGGCACCTTAAATGAAAAACCCAACACAACGGCTGTGCACGTCCAACCCGTTGAAATGACTTTGTAATTAAAACTTAATGAAAAGCGCCATTTATCGATGAGTTGTATTAACCTTGTCTAAAACCATTTGGACAAATTAAAACTCCTCTTGGTCTTTTCCTGCCACGCTAAAAGCAGCAAGTCACGAAACAAATCAATAACGCTGGCCACATTGGTTCTTTGTTAGGGGCAGAAGAAAGCTTTGCTGTTGGAAAGCTTCAGCTGGCATGGCTTCAGCCACCGAGACGCTGCCTCCTGGCCTCTGCCAGGGCCCCTGCTGGCGAGCCCCAAAAGAGATTGCCAGGGTACTTACATGGGCACATAAAGAATGCTCCCAAAAGCGCTGCCGGGGACCAGCTGTCCCACTCCGGGGGACACTTCCAGGTTATTTGCATGAGCAGATATAAATCTATGCCCCAGAGAGCACTGCCAAGGCCCCTGCTGGCACACAGCAGGGGCTGCTGCCAGGGTACTCACCCCAGCACAAAGCAGCGGGGTGAGGCTGTCACGGACCCTGTGTGTGCACATCTCACCCCTTCGAGGGTGCTTCGTGGCACTGCTCCTCACGGGATCAAAACCACACAGGGCCCTGCATCCCAGCTGGGTCGCTTTCTGCTGCTCCTTCGGCGGCCACAGACCTGTAAAGCAGAAAGACTGCCAGACCTCGAGCTCTTTCCTTCCCTCGCCCAGCTGCGTCCGTCTCTCTCCAGCCACACAACAGCTGAGCAGCTCAGCACTGTGCCACCTGCTCCCCACCTCCAACACATCCCCCTCCGAATCCCACGCACAGCCACCCCAGGGATGCTCAGCGCTTCGCCTCTAGCGCTGCACCCTCCTTCCGCGAGGCTTCGGCCCCACGGCAGCCACGGGGCCACTCACGCTGCGTGCAGTGGCCAGGAAACAAGTGGAAACCTTGGAAAATAACTGAATACGCCAGGCTGAGGCAGGCTCACACGTGCTGTTGGGCTTGCCTAGGCTGTGACCCTGGTGCTTCCCCTGAGGCCCTGCTGTGCCCAGGGGCTGCTCTTCTCCCCCTTCGCTCCTCCGCTGGACTCGCAGCACTTGCCACGGGCCATCGCTTGTGTGAGCACCACTGAGAGTGTGGATGTGGTGGGTTAACTCCACTTGTTCTCGTACCAGCAAGCAGGGTCCTTTTTGGGTGCTGGTGAGCCCTCGGCTTCCATTACAGCCCAGGGGAATGGTGTCACTGGGCCAGCGGCCCTTCAGCCACTGCAGTCGGTGCGTGCACCTTGCAGGCAATCTGCAGGGGTGTTCAAACAGGTAAAACGCTTGTGGAGAGAAAACATTTAGGAGCTTTCTCTTTGGAAATGCCACCGCTGCAGCATAGCCAGTGAAATCAACCTCTGGGAGGAATTAATAAGAAGAAAGTTTGCTTGTCTGCTTCCCACCTAAGTGGTTAAGCTGCGGAACTCGCTGCCCCAAGACATTTGTTTAAGGCAAAGGATTTTTTGTGCCTTTTCATAAGTGCCCAACATGAGCCCTTACTGGAGCCAGGACTCTGCGGACACCACCCTGGAGCCGCCCCTCTAACCCTGCATTGCCCTCAGGACTGATCAGGATTACAGTGGGCATATTCGATGTTCAGCAGTTTAAATAGAAATAGAAAAATTGATTTGTGTTAGTCAGACAAACTCTTACTCTCCTCTATATCTTTGCCAGGGATCAGCATCATGGGCAGGGGCACAAAAATCTTCAGTAGGAGCAGGAGAACATCCCTACTGATGAAACACTTCCCAAACTCCACTGGCAAAGATTGAATTCAGCTTTGGCAAGCAGGGCTTTCATCACTAGCAGCCTTTGTTACTTTAATTATAGCTTTTAATATTGCCTATAAAAATGTTTGAGACCTGCTGAACTCTTTTCTGAATCCTGCTGAGACCCCTGGGCTCCATCACACATGGCAGAAGCACATTCCATAGGTAAATGTGCACAGTGTGAAAAGGGATTGCCTTCAATTGCCCTCATATGATTTCTAATGTAATTGAATATCTCTGCTTTTCACACAATGGAACACAGAGATGAGTTCCCAGTGAATCTTTCTGAGCTGCTCATTCTTTCATGGAATTTTATCAAGCTGCAGCCACAAAGAAGGGAAAAAAGACTTTGACTCAGCTCTGTCTGGGGACTCAACTCTGCTTTTGTTCTTACTGTGGGGCTCTGCTTCCCATTTGCATTCAGAATTATAAGCAAGTACTCTGTCTAGTGTCAAAGTAAGTTCTTGATGCTCTTACCTTTCCTGCACTTTGGGTTTGTCCAGTCTTCTTGCAATAGCAACGCCAGTGTAGGAGACTGATCTAAAGTGTTAGCGAGCAAAATCTGCCCTGTTGATAAGTGCATATGAAGAGGAAAACCCCGCTAAAGCCTCAGGCCTCCTGTTTAGTTTGCAGGGTTGCAAAACATAAAAAAACCTCCCTGTTTATTAAATTGGGCAAACGTGGTCCAGAGCAACTGAGAGACAGATGTGGAACCCTATGATGCCAGCACTACAGACTCGCTTTTCAAGCTAGAACAATACTTTAAAATGAACAATTCATTACTCGGATCTGTGAAAAGCAAATGAAGCTCAGCCTTTCCTAACCTTGACATTTTCCAGACTGCTGGCCAAATCCATGGGTAGAACATTTCATGTTGGTAGAATAGAGGAAATAAGGCAAGAACTGTTTTTCTGCTGTCAGTAATGGTTTAAAATACAATAGGTTAAAAGCTTTACTTTTTTTAAAGTGCTGAAGACACCAAAGGAAGCAAATACACATCTTCATTTTATACAGAACTTGCTCTGTAGGATGGCATTGTCTTTAAAGGTAGTTGAACTTCCTGCTTCCTCCCTCTATTTGAGGTGGGATTTTTTAAAACAGTAGTTTCAAGGAATTTGTTTGCACTAATTCACTCCTCACAAACATAAAAGCCTTTCATTTATCTCTGAGGTCCTTTGACAAAGTTGCCTGGCTGTGAAGAGCATCAGAGTTTGCTCCTAACAGGAAAAAAGGTGTGCAGGTGTCTTGTCTGTGTCACTGCAGAAAATGAGCCAAAGAATTGAACTGTGGCCTGGGTCAGTGTTGTGTGTTCTTTTGAGTGCAAGGCTTCTCCATTAAAGATTTTTCTCTTTCTTCTCACATGGTTTGTTAGCTTTCTAAAAGGAGACCTAAGGATGTGACTTGACCTTGCAGAAGGAAGGAAACCTCAAATGCAGACTGTTCTCCCATTCTGAACTTACAGCAAACCTTTGCAGAAGGTTCAGTCTTCTTGCTAAATAAATGTAGAACCACTACACTGTGCATGGAAAATAGGGAGAGCCTGGCTATGTGTGTGTGTTCCTCGCTTTATGGAAAAGACATTCACTTAATGATATCTGGCATGTGAGTAAAACAGAGCAGGAGCCTACATGACTTCAATAATTTCAGCCCAAAGGAGTGTAAAATCCCATTCTTCCCACCTTTCTGAGGACATGGGGACAAAATCCTTGTTGATACGCAATGGAGGGTTGGTCCTTATGGCAGGTGGCTGCTGAGGACTCTGGGGGTGCTGGCTCTGGCCCTCTGATTGGGGTTTCTCGGGATAGAATGTAAGGCTGCCTGTGTCCCACTCTGCCCCCAACACCCTCCCCGATCCCTCATGGGATGGAAAAGGGTTTGGGGGCCTGGGGGTGGCTTATGGGTGCTGTGGTTGGAGTGCCTTGGGCTGGAGGCTTTGGCCAGTTCCCAGCGTGGGGCTATTGATGGCAGTGAGACTGGGTGGGATGAGCCCCACACCCTGAGGGCTGTGCAAGATGATCAGGGGGACAGAACTCCTCTCCTCTGAGGAAAGACTGAATTGGGATTATTCAGCCTGGAGAAGGCTCTTGGGAGAAGTTATTGCAGCCTTTTAGTGCTGAAATAGGTTTTTATAAGAAAGATAGAGATGGGACACATTTTTAGTAGGGTATGTTGCGATAGGATAAGCGGCACTGGTTTTCAACTAAGAGGGGCTAGATTTAGACTAGATAATGGGGGGGAAATATTTATGGTGAAGGTGGTGAAACACTGGAACAGGCTGCACACAGAAATTGTGGATTCCCCATCCCTGGAAACATTCAGGGTCAGGTTGGATTGGGCTCTGAGCAATATGATGTAGCTGAAGGTCTCCCTTCTCGTTGCAGGGTAGTTGGAGCTAACTAACCTTTAAAGGCCCCTCCCAACACAAACCACTCTGTGACTCTGACACATGCACGCACATGCACACTCCCCCTTCAGAGAGCTAGCTGGCCTGATAGAGAATGCCTTTCTGATGTGACTTATCTTGTCTGAACGACACCACAGAGTCCCAGAGCACGAGGTGCTGTGCATCTCTGTTTCTAATGACTAAAACTGGCCATGGTAAAGGCTTTATTGCTCTGAGTGTTCCCTGTTCTGATACAGTCCCCAAAGACACAAACCAGAGGAAGACTGAGTGGAAGCAAAGTGCAACAATTAGTAAGTTCATTCACCAGAAGGCCATTTGCATGTGCTATTGCAATTGCTGCTCCACTTAGCCACTGCAGGCCACTTTGGCAGCCAGGGGCTGCTCACTGGCACAGCTTAACGTCGCCCTCTTTGCTGCGTGTTTTGTCCCTGTCCTCCCCCAGTTCTGCCTGTTACGTGACAGTTTCTGCCAAACAGTGTTAGTGCATTAGACACTTTTCAAACGATTGCTTCCCCACTGGGCAGGGTCTCTTCAGAGCAAGAGGATGGAGACCGCGAGCCTCTCAGCTCCAAAGAGATTCATTCTTCCCCTCTCTGGTTAGTGGTATTCCCTGAGCCCTGCTGATGAAAGACACAGATGTGTCTGCAGAGGAGCAGCTCTCAGTGGCTGCCTCGTTCCCCAGAGTCCTCTTCAGCCAGTTTGATGTCTAAGTGGAAGGGAAGAAAATAAGCTGACAGTGGGGTTACCACCCAGATGATTTTCTGAATTGATTAGCTGCTTTTTCACGGGTCTCACAGCCACACAAACAGCCACCTCGCTGGATCTCACAAGCGAAGTAATGACCTCGGCTAGGAGAGCTCTAGAGAAAGACCAGCCATAATGATGTGCTGCTTCCTATGAAAGAAACAAAGAAAAAGCCAGGGGAAAACAACATGAAGGGAACTAAATAACAGCTAGAAAGGGGCAAGGGGAATGCAGCTTGCAAGAGTGAGATGAAAAATATGCAGCTTGCAATAGTGAGATGAAAAATAAGCACCTTTCAGCAGCAGCTGAAATTTGTCTGTAAGGGCCTGGGCAGGCAAGGAAAAGAGAGCTCAGACCACAACTTTTTGAGGTCAAGCCTGTGAGCACAGGGCAGGCTCAGCAGCAGCTGAAGGCCTTCTTTGGGTGTGTTACAATGGAGGTGATGTTGTAATAAAATCCAGATCCCTTCGAGCTGTCATGTGCTGGCCAGTCCACTGCCACGCGTGGGATGGCCAGGAGCAGCCTTAGCATTACCTCCCTGACAATCACCCCCTAACCTGGGCTCCTGCACCCCAAACCTTCCCAAGCAGGGGGTTTCAGCTCCAGTGAGCACCGTCCATGCTGCAGAACCCCCACCAGCGCTGCCCTCCACTCCCAGCCTCTGCCCTGCTGTTGCCGGGTGGGGACAGCAGGCAGCAGCGCTGGCTCTCAGCGCACAGTGTCAGTCCGTCTGTCTGTCCGTGGTCTTGTGCCCCAGCGGCAAAACCTCTGGGATGTGCAAACGGGAGGGGCCAGGGCAGGACTGCCCAGCCCAGCAGCCGTAATTGGGTTTCTCCCAACTTTTCTGAGGGGGAAGGCTCTCCTTCAGCATCCTTGGGCAGCCCCACTCGCGAGGAGGATGCATCGCAGGCCGGGAGGGAGGGTGAAGCCCCTGCAGAGCACTTTGGGATGGACTTTGGGGTCCATAAGTGCCCCACAGAATGCGTGAGCTTCACGTGCCTCTGGGCAGAGACTGCGACATGCCGTGCTGGACTGCACTGAGATCGTGGGCAGCTTAAGAGAGGTGAGTTGTGGAAGTGGTGAGGCTTAGGCTGGCCTTTGAAGGATTTAGATCACACACAGAAAGTCTGTCTTTGAATGGGAACAAATGGTCCAGCCCTCCTTATCTTCTACTCCCGCCTCCTTCTCATGCCACAGAATAATGTTAGATTAGAAGGGGGCGGGCGAGAAGGGTGCTGTGGAGCCTCATCCCTCTGCTCTTTCCCATCTGTGCTGTGCTACCCTGCCAGAGGTTTTTACTTGACCATAAGAAGAAAAAAAAAAAAGGAAAAAAAAAGGTAGAAATAAAACCCACACTCTATACTCCCTCTGCAAGTGCCCCAGCCCAGAACTGCAGCCTGCTGCTTTCAGTGCCTCTAATTAGCTAAGCAAGGCAAGCACTCATTAGCCCCACCTGGGTCACTCTGCAACTGGGAGAGGGAGCATTAAGCCCCACATGGCTCCAGAATAAAGAGGTGAGAGGCAGATTTGCTCCCTGTGCCAGCCCCTCGTGGCAGCAGGGCCCCAGGCAGCCTGGCCCTGGGGCTGGGTGCCTTTGGGTGGTGCTGGGAGGGATGTCGTGCAGGGAGGGTGGATGTGCTGATGCTGCTCCTCCGCAGAGCCCAGTCTCCTGGGGAGGTGCTATCAGCTCAGGTTTGGAGAGGAACTTTGGGAGGGGCAAATATTTGTCACAGCACTGCAATTTTAGCTGTTGTCACACTGTGAGTGCCTTGCTGGGAGTGTCTCCCAGAGTATATCTCTGTGGGGAGGCTCTGGCACGTTGGGTATGACTGCAGTGACGGACTTTGTCTTGAAACTGATCTGCTGTTCCATAGCCATAACTTCAGGCAGCTAAGCAAATCCAGCTGCCAGCTTAATTAAAAAAATCAGATGTGTTTTTTGCTGAAGTTATGGCATAAGGGATAAATGTATACCAAAACTATTCCCTGTGCTATCACACAGTTATTTCTGTCCTTCTAGATCAAGGTTTTTCTTAGATCAGCTGTTTTTTTCATCTGTGGTTGTGCATCAAGCCCCAGTGGAGAGCTCAGGGTGAAGGGTAAAACACATACATGTGGGACAAATCAGTCAGTCTCAGGCTGTTTGTAGCCTTTAAGTAAAGGCACTTGCAGGCTGGATTCACCCAAAATGGGCAGGTGGAGTAAGTTTTAGAATAGAAATAAGTGTGTGGTTCCTTGTTCAGTTAAGTTCATTTTTATTTTCAGGAAGTTGGTGCTAAACCAAAGAAGGCACCTTGCTAGGAAAGGACAAGAGAGGGATAGGAGTAACTGCTCTGCCTGGAGACAGGAGACAGTGAAGAACACTGAGCGGTGCTAAGGCCTGAAAAGAAAAGAAAATCTGCCTCTGTCCTTCTCTCCCTGTGTGACAAAGAAACAGCATGGGGCACAGCAGCTGCAGCAGCCAACAGCAGGACAAGGATGGGGAGTGCTTGAAGTGCTTCTTGACTCTGACTGAATCTTGGGACTGCAGAGAAGTTCTGCCTTCCTCTGTGTCCCCCACCCCACCGGTGGGAGGAAATTTGGAGCAGAGAAGGCCAGGGGTGGAGCCTGGCATGAAAGACACCCCTGTCAGAACTGGGATCTCGAGGCAGAATGATCACTGATACTACCAGCACCAAAAAAAAAAAAGGATACTATTTTTGCTAGCTCTTTCCCAACTGTATTTTTTTTTTCTCAACTGGATCAAAGGAATTAGTTTGGCTGGTTTCTCTTTTATTTCAAGTCATCTTTACTTTTCTTTCTGTTTGTTAATCTTCCCCAGAATGGTCTTCAAAGTTGGGGTTGGAAAGGCTGCAGGGGAATTTTGGTTGTCAGTTTGGTTTATATTTAATATCACTGTTGTAATGGTATCTGAATATTTTGCTAAATGAATTCTTGCTTGGTTTTGCTTTCAACTTGATTTCTACAGTGCTACTCCAGACAAATGGTAACCCTCTCTTAAGGGAAAGAAAAATCAGTTGAGCAAAGCGCTTGCTTTGGAAAGATGAGGGTAGAGTTGTGATGGCTGTTCAGAGACTCTACATCAGAAAGAGAACTGTGCCCCAGAAATCTCCCATCTGAGGTGGGTGAGAGAGCACTTCTATACCACATCTCACACTCTGCCCAGAGCATGTTTGCCCAAACACTACCAAGGGCGTTTTTAACCACCAGGACTGGCTAAAATCTATATACAACATTGCCTCTTAAAAGATAGGACCTCTGGAAACTCCATCCCCCTCCCTCCCCAAACACACATTTGCCCTCTGGAAGCTGAGCTTTCCCCCCATGGAGTCCAGGTGAGGCTGCACACTTTGTGTCACTGGTAGGAACAGCCCTAGCTGGGTGTTTGTGGTGACAGGAGGCGGTGGGAGGATTTGCTATTTGCCTGATGTGCTGGCTCTCTGATTTAAGTTTCTTAGCCCCCTCAGGCTCAGCTGTGGCTCACTGCCAGTATTTGATCATCTTTTCAGAGCAGGATTAATTATGCTTTATTGCTTGTTCGCGTAACGGACCAGTAGCATTTAGGTTGGAAAAGACCTTTATGATCATCAAGCCCAACCATTACCCAGCACTGCCAAGCCATGTCCCTAGAGCCACATCTACGTGTCTTTTAAATATCTCCAGTGCTGGTGACACAACCACTTCCCTGGGCAGCCTGTTCCAGTGTTTGACAACCCTTTCAGTGAAGAAATTTTTCCTAATATCCAATCTAAACCTCTTGAGGTACAACTTGAGGCCATTTCCTTTTGTCATATCATTTGTTACCTGGAAAAACAGACCAACACTCACCTTTGCTGCAACTTCCTTTCTGGTAGTTGTAGAGAGTCATAAGGTCCCCACTGAGTCTCCTTTTCTCCAGGCTAAACACCCTCAGCTCCCTCAGCCATTCCTCATAAAGCCCATTCTTTGGAGGAGGAGGGAGGAGATGTGCCCTGTAATTTAGTGACCATTCATTTTAAATGAGAAGGTTAATAGCTTGGCCACTTCATATTTTAACCCTAAGCTTTCTCCCTCTCTAATTGTAAAGCATAATAGGTTTTATTTCCATACGGCCGTTCCCTGTGGGGCTTTGTCTGGATGTATAAATCAAAGCCTTCCTGCCACATTTTGGGGCTCGGGGGCAGATTCTGCCCTCACCCAGAGCACAAAGTGGGGTCATGCAGCTGCCAGCAAAGTTACCCCATTTTGCCTGCATTGCTGGGAGTGGCCCCTGGGAACGGGCAAGGGAGAGATGGCCACTCAGATAACTGGCAGGGTGGTTGGGTGCTGAGGACTTTGCCAATCGGATTGTTGATCTAGGCGATTAACTTCGAGTGGTTGGGTTTTTCTGATGCCGTGGTCTAGCAGGGCAGACAGTGTCTTGGGGGCTGGGGCAGACAGACAGAGCTGCTGGCATACATTCCTCTCTTCCCAGCAGGAAAATGAGGCTTAGACATGAAGGTGAACCAGGAAGGCTGGGTGTGGGAAACCCAAACCTTGAAAGCAATTAAGTGCAGAAGAAGGAATAAATCAGCTGGCCCTTCTCCCTGCCAATGCAGGCCTTTCTCCATTGCCTAGTTACTTGCATTTTCATCGGGTCACAGGTTTAAAACAAGTCGGTGCTTCCACAGGCACAACCGTTCCACCACAGGCAGGTGGTTTGCAGCAGGATCCTCATCTTGAACTCCGGGAAAAGCAGAAGTACATTGGCAGAGCTATTTGGGGAGCTGGGAACAGGAACACAGAGGTTCTTCTGGCCAGGACTGTGATCTGTTTATCAGATCTCTGCTCAGGAGCCTATGGCATCCTTCCTGCCTAACTGTGAGGAGCACTAGCAGCTTGTATTGATATCCTGCTAGCATGGGAACCTCTGGAGCTGAGCCTCAGCTGTTTGGTGAGGGCTGGTAAAAGTGAACCAGCTGGAGGAGTCAATGGATGACAGTGTCACTAACAGCACGGGCAGGTCTTTTCTTTCTCCTTCTGCCCTGCTGGTTTAAACTGGGCTGGTGGCAGAGGGGTGAGCAGCCCCTGTCAATGTGTGGCTGCGTCCAGCCCTGGGGAGGCACGTTCCTGAGCTGAGTACCCGGCTGAGGTACAGGGGTGTGCTTCTGGTGCCTTGGAATAATGGAACTGATCCCTGCAAAATGCAAAGTGCAAAGCCATTTCCCAGCCCCTCTGGAAAGGCAGTGGGAGGAGCAGCCTGCCTCTTCCAGGCTACTGTCAGCCCTTGGCTGCCCAGCCCGCCCCACCTCAGCTGCTGGAGAGGCTGGCCTGAGAAGGGGTGCAGGCAGCCCCCTGTCCTGCTTTCAACATCTCAGGCCATTTTCTAATGGCCCCTAAGCTCAAGGCTGTGCTCCTGTGGACAGTCAGGCTCTCTCTTAACCTGCAACAGAAAAAGCTGAGTACCCCTTAGAAAAAGCTCAGAACTCCTTAGTTACAAGCAGGACTGTTCTGGGAAAGGTCTGGAGATGACTCACTGGATTAGTCACTAGCTTTTTTTTTTTTGAGGCTGGGCACCTAAAATCCCTTCACTCTATGAATCTGCCAGCCATCCCCCATTTCGAGCTGCCTCCAGTCACTTTCCTCTGAGTGACTTGATAGGTTTTTAAAGTCTTCCATGGACCTTGTTCTGTTTCCCTTACACCAGAACCAACACTGTGTCTAAACCAGTTTAAATCATGTTTATCCTGGGTGAGTTTAATTACACATACTGAGTTAAGTAAACCAGTAAAAGTGCAGCCTAACTGTTTCAAGAGCAACTACATTAGGAATCTGGAAATAAATCAGTTTTGTTGTATGTCAGGGAGATTTTTCTACAGGTAGAGCAGACCTCACTCTAAAGCCAATACTGGGAATGCCAACTCCCTGCCCTTGGTATTTACAGAGAAACTGGATTAAGTCACTCCACTTCATCTGGAATAATAATGTTTAGCATGTAAGTAGCATTTTACAATTTCAAAGCAATAAACACAGAGATACCATGGTAATGAGAACTGACAAGGCACTAGCATTAACTAATTAAGCCTTGCAGCTTCCCTGAGGTATCTAAATGTGACCGTTCCCATTTTATAGACAAGGAAAATATACATGAATTTATTTACTCACAGACACGGGGCAATTCAGTGAAAGAGCTAGAACCATGACTCAGTCCTGCTAATGTTGGATGGCTGCTCAGCCCTCTGTGAGACTCTGCCTTATTTCTAGACCCATGCATCAGCACAACCTAGTATCCCCTTCTAAGCAGGATTTAGAGATCAATCACTTTCAATTTCTGCTGGCTGCTGTGGAAGGGATGGGATTCGAATACCTCTCTAGCCAAATGCAGCAGCAATAAGTGGAGGTATTGGTGATGTTGGAAATGGATGCTGGTGAAGTCACAACAAGTTAGCACTGGAGAGCTGCACTCACCACAGAAGCAGCGCAGCAGGAAAAGCAGCTAGCAGGTGGGTGTCAAATGAAGCTTTGGAAAGGCTTGTGTTGGCTGAAACCACCACGGGCTTTGCCTTTCCAAGCCCTGCCACAGCTGCAGGATTTGGTATGCACACAGCCAGACCAATTTTAATCTGTATGGGCTTAGTGGTTTACACCAACACCGAATCTGGCCCAGAAAGCTCCGTGGGGAGCACAGCTCTGGCACCAGCACTGAACAGGAACCATCTTGCTCTGTGCAGTAGGCGCTCAGCACTTCTCATAGCGTATGAGATCAGCAGCTTCAGACAAGAAATCCAGCTTTCCCTCATATCACGTCTCTAGGTCCAGACTACAGAACTCTGGTTACAACAAAGAAACTTTCAGCCACTCTGCCAACTCTGCTTAGACACCACTAATCCCCATCTAAGAAGGTGTTGAACAGAGAACTGAATTGTCACGGCTTGTAAGCAAAATGGTGTTTTAATTCCCCTCAAGGAACATAGTTTATCTCTCCTGGAGTGCCTGATGAGGACTCCTCCATGCATGGAGCACTGCCCTGCTGTGCAGCACCCTCTGCATTTTGTCTGGGGCTGTTCCCTCTGCCTCGGAGTGCTTTACCTCCACAGCACGCTGCACCTGAGCCCAACGAGCCCCGGCTGCGGCGGTGAATCCCGATGAGCCTCTCACTGGGGTTTGGAGGCACCAGGCACTGTAGGAACCACTCCTGGAGCACCCGGCACACATATCAGCACCACTGCTAACTGCTGGTCTGGAAACAATTAGATGTCTCTTTGTTTATGCCGAAATGCTGCTGCCTGCCTGTGGAATAGCTGTGGACAGCAGGAGGGGAGACAACAGACCTGGAGGGGCATAAAAGCGTAGGGGTTTGTGTGTGTCTCCATTCTGCTTCCCAGTGAGGTTTCCAGGGCAGATCACTGGCTCCCCATCTTGTTTTGTGGCCGTTCAAGCCAGCCCGTGTCTGACTCATCTCTCTGCCAGATGTACCCGGCAGCAGCTGTGAGCATGGATGACCACAAACAAACCCCTGCGCAGCGGGCCCCTCTCTGCTGCTCTTTGGGGAAGGCTTGGAGAGATCCAGATTCCCTGGCTTTAAATCCATTGCCACGAATTATCATTCGCCTGTTGATTGCTCTCGAGGGGACAGAACATCAAGTTACAACCTGTGGTTTTCAGCCCCAATGGATTAGGAGCAGAAAATCTGTTGAGACCTAAGGCTTAGATCTGTTGGTTTGATATGTAGTTCAGCAAAGCACACAGCAGAGGAGCCGTGATGGAGGGTGCTTTGCCACATCAGTGCTAGCCAAATTCCCAGCAGGGAGATGCTTTTCAAGGAAGAGAGTCGATGCAAGCTTAAGAGGCCCAATGCTGCTAATTTTCTGCCTAAACCAATGGTGATGTGTGTGACTGCTGCTGTGCTTTGTGGAAAGTGTGGCTACACTTCAGTAATGGGAAATTACTCCTCCTTTCCAGTGGTTCATTCAGCTGAAGATAGTGTTGTGGAGTAAACATCTGGGATGTTACAAAGAGCATCCCTCAGTTTTTCAGATGCTGGGTCAGGTTCTCAGAGTGACTGCTTTCACATTAGCTTGCATGTTGGGCAAGCTGGATGTGTACATCCAGGAGACAAAACAAATCCCGCACGGCTCTTTCACAGTTGCAGTGTCCACAATGTAGCAGCTGGGTCTGTGTCTGGAGAGTGCATTCTGGCCAAGCAACAGGTTCTCCATCAGATCAGCCTCAAACCCACACTGCTCAGGATGCAGGCTGCAGGAACCGTGGAAAACCTTCTGGTGACTCAAAGCTAAAGAGAAGTGTTTGTGTCCCAGCTCAATCTGCAGCCCTGTTCGTGTTAGCTGCAGTTTAAGTGTAGCTGTGTTGATACCATATATCTAACTTCTGTGCAGGCTGGTTCACTGCAGCACAGTGCCAAAAGAAGTGGGAATGCCAGTTTTCTCTTGTTCTACTTCTAATTCCTGTCTCCCACGCTTTCCTGCACTGTCCAGGCAGACCCTGTTCTCTCTCATGCCTCTGTTTCACAGCTGCTGTCTGCGCCCACCCATCTCTCAACTGGCTCCCCTTTTTACTGACTCCCTCATCTTTTCTCTTGGTAACTTAAAACTTCACATTGTTAGGCTGTTCAGATCGCACATTTTCTACCTTCCTCATCTCACCTTCTTATTCAGCCCTGCAGCACCCCACTCACCAGCAGACCTTGCCTTCGCTGTGCATTTCTTCATCCATTCAGCTTCTCCCTCCCTGACTTTGCCATCTCTCTCAGACATTCCCCACCCTTTCTCTCTCTCTCTCTCTCTCTCCCTCACTGCATTCCAGCTCCTTCCACTCCACAAGTGTTTGTGACTACAGACTTTTCCTTACTGCCTGCTAATTAGGAAGGAGATGTATTTACTTCCCCCTCTCAGAGTATTTACCAGTTTCTCTCATCTCCTGCTTCCCTTGTGTCTCTCTCATCCTACACAGTCTCTTGACTACAATGCTGTTGGAACCCTGAGAACGTGCTGCCAGTTAAGACCAGAATCTGAGGTTTGGTTGGTCCTTCTGCAAGTGCTTTTGAGTCCTTACAAGGGAAGACTGCAGTTCCTCCTGAGCCTAGTTTATAGGAACGTAGTCTGCCGGGCTTTAGCTTAAAGCCAGGTGGTGGAAATGCAAGGAAGTTAAGAGTTCTTTTAAAAGAGATCTTTATTAATGATAATATCACTTCAGCTGGTGAGTAACTGACCTGTGCCTGCCAGTAATCCATTACTTTTCAGAGGCAGGCTACAAGAATTCTGCCTGTCATCAACCTAATATTGCATTTAAGCTTTAGATCAGGCACAGATGACAGGTGTTTCTGGAGAAAGTGGAAAACACTCCTCCCTTCTTTTTGTTTTTAGGTGAAACGATTTGTCATACAAGAGTGGGGACATGCAGTCCCTACAAATCTCCAACCTTTTTTTTATTTTCTTTTGGCACTTTGAGTTTGTTTGTTTTGTTGGGGTTTTTTTTCCTCATGAAAGCGAGTTCAGAAATCCAGAGATGACCTGGAACAGCGAAAACAAGAGGCTTTGATTTGGTCCATCAGCCTCAGTGTGGCTCAACATGGTACAAGGACTCAACCCTCAGCCAGTTTGGGAAGAAAGGAAGAGAAAAAGCACAGAAGACGGGGAAGAGTGTAAGTATGGAAGGTAGTGAGCAGCCAGAATTGGATATTGAGCTAAAAAATCAATAGTAGGGCTAAAAAGTAGTAGAGCTAAAAAATCAGTGGTAGGGAAAGTCTTACCAACAGCCTAGAAAAAAAAATATGGTCCAGAGGAAGAATATAGCATACTTGGAAAGGACACTGGCCAGAGCAGGCTTTGGTTTTGTTAGTTATGGACAGGAAACTCACAACCAAAGGTGCCTTGGGAGAGAAGAAGCACATGGATCAAAGAAGAGGAAACACCATGGTGTATTCACCAAATCTCCATCCACTGTTGAACAGCAGTGGGAGAGCAGAGATTTTTGTGCTTGAATAAGAAATTTAAAGAAGTAATTTAAGAGCAGTGTAAGAATCTAGAAAAGGGAAGCAGCCGTAAGTGATTGTAGGCAGCCCCCAGCATCCCAGAATAAAAAGAACAATATAAGAGAAAACACAGTCCAACAGAAATAATGGGGACGATAGAGGGAGCCAAATTAATTCAAAAAAACGTTAGGCAAAATTGGTACCGTAGCTCTTCTGACAAAAAGAGAAATTAGGAGTCTTCATTGAAGTTCACAAAGTTCTTAGCAGGGTAGAGGGTGGGGATACTACAAAGCTGTTTGACCTAGTGTCAAGAACAAGCAGAGATGCAGCAGCAAGATAAGCCGCGGCTGGACATTACAGGAATTCAGGGAGGAATGCCAGCACAGAGCAAGACAGAAATGCAACATAAACTCCCCTTACATGGCCAGGAGACCAAAAGTTAGCTCCGTGGAAGAACTGGGCATTAGGTAACACTGTAGAATTCTGTAACTGGCCCAGAGGAAGCTGTGCCTGAGGATTTGTCACCTCGAGATTTTTCGCACAGAACTGTTGGTGCTTTATAGTGATCCTGCATGTTGACAAAGTGCTCTGAGTTAGCCTGCCCTCTCCTCTCACAGTTACTGCAGTGCAGCTGGAGCTGGCTCCATCCAGTGCAGGCAGACACAATACACAAGAGATCAGATCCTGTCTTGCTCAAGATCAAGTCTTGCAGTCATTGTGCCTTGAAACGCACTCAGGGTTTCAGTATAACATGTTGGTCTCCTTCAAACAATAAATGAATTAAGTCAAAAGCTTTTAGGGAAAACAGATGCAAAGGCCGAACTTGGAAAGATAGCTAATAAACCACTTAAAAAATAGTGTACATTTTGGCAAACACCTTGGTGGGGGAGGCATAGGAAATCTATTTTCTGAGTGAAATTTACAGCGAAGGAAAGCAAGGTCTGGGTATGAAGAAAAAGAGGCCTGATGGTACCTCTTGGGTCATCCTCTTTGCCACTCCATTTCTCAAGTGACCCTCACAGACCCCCAAAGAGCACAGCAGTTGCCACACCAGATGAGTGTGGTAGCCCTCCTAATTCAGTCTTCTCACTTCAACAGTTGCTACTCTCTGATACTTCAAAGAAAGGTGCAAGAAACCCCATAGTGGACAATTATAGAATAACCCGCCCACAAGGGAAGTTTTTCCCTAATCCCTCGCCATCAGTTAGTGGTTATGTTGTGCCTTGAAGCCTGACAGTTTATATCCCTTCTAAAATTTATTTATATCCTGTCTAATGTGACCATGAATGTTCTTGGTGTCCATATAAATGTCTAATCCTTTTCTGAATCCTGCTAATCTCCTGGCCTCAATGAAAGCTCATGGTAACAAATGCCATGTGTTAATTACACATGGTACAAATATTTCCTTGCACCATTTTAAATTCGCTTCCTTCCAATTTCACTGGGTATCCCTTGATCCTGCGATAGGAAAAAGGGCAATGAAATTAGAGCTTGTTCATTCTTGCTGAGCCACACTGCTGCTCCTTGATCTGTTTCTTCTCTAAACTAGCTGTTCCCATGCTCAGCCAGTTTTCCCCGGTCAGGCTGTTAGGAAGTGGCCTGAGACACAGCACAGAGCTTACGCCGTCACCTTATTCTCTGTTGATACGTTCATTTTGAAGGGAAGAAGGGAGAGGAAACCCTGGAGAGCTCAAAAGTTCATGCTTGCTGGAGACTCTGAAATCAGGCTGCTTTATGTCAGCAGGTGTTAGCTCAGCAGCAATATCATGACGCTGACTGATGCCACCAGCCTTTCCCTCTCCGATGCCTCCAGGTCAGACACAGAGCGGGATATCTGCAATGTGTTTTCCCCCTTGGATCTTCAGGCTGCTCCTGAAAGGGGATATCCCCCTCCCACTCCAACTCAGGCATTTCACTGCTTCCTTGCATCCACGCTAGTTAAGACCAGGCCACGGGATTAGTCCAGTTCTGAACGAACTGCCCTCAGCCACAGCCTAAGCGCTGCAAATCTCTGCTCTGCCGTGACTGCGGCTGAACTCCAGTTTTACAGAGGTTTCGCTGGAGGCAGGACCCTGAGCTGAGGCAGCTGGGCACAGTGATCCTTTGTAACTGCTTTGAAGCTGGACTGCGGTGGCCACAGAGAGGTTGTCGGGTGATGCAGTGACAGCACACAAAGTCACTGCTGCTTGCTGTTTTCACTGAAACTCGGTCCCATTAAGGCAGTTCCACAAGCGGGTCACTAATACCTGTTTGTTGTTGAAGGTTTTCCCGTAATACAGTTCAAAACAGGGCAGCGTTGCTCTTCATTTCAGGAGAAATGGAGGGACTGGGAGTGTGGGTGTCACGCTGAGGCGTCTCGGGGCACAGGAGGGTGCGTGGCTCCTCGTGGCAGCCGCACGCGGAGAACAAGAAGCGCCACTTGGGCTCCCTCACTCAGAGGCACGAAGCGAGAGCAGAAACCCTGGGGGATTCCCAGGGGCTCGCTGCACCAGGAGCCATCCCCGGTAGCCCCCCCGCGTTCCCAGTGACCAGCCGAGGGACCGGGACCGGCACCGGGAGCACCGGAGCGTGCGGGAGCCCCGCGCCCGCCGGCCCCGCCCACCCATTTGCCCCCGCCCCCAGTGGGCGTGGCCGGGCGGGCGCCGGGGGCCTGTTGTTGTGATGGGCGCCGGCCCCGCCCCCTCCTCGTGCACGGCCGCGCGCCGCCCCGCCCGCCCCGTCCCCACGCCTTTTGTCCCCTCCCCGCGCCCCGCCCCGCCGGGCCCGCTCCGCCCCGCCCCCGCCCCGCCGCGCCTTCCCATTGGTCCGCCCGCCCCGAGCCCCGCCCCCCCGCGCCCGGAGCCCCGCCCCGCCCGCGCGGCCCCCCCCGCGCCCATCTGTTCCCGGCGGCGCGGCGGTGCCTGCGCGGGGCGCGGGCGGCGGCGCGGGGAGGCGGAGGATGAGGGTGGTGAGGATGGGCCCGCGCAGCGGCGGCCGCCCGCGGTAGGGGGGGCAGCGGCAGCAGCAGCGCCCCCGCCGGCCCTGAGCCGCCCCGTGCGCGGGCGGCAGCGAGGGGGCAGCGCGGGGCCGCCGGGGGGCGGCCGCTGAGCGGTGTGGCGCCGGGGGGCGGGCGGGGCCGCAGCGCCGAGCGGCGGCGGCGGCACACGCAGCCGCCCGCGGAGTGAGGGAGGCAGCGACCGAACGGGCGGACGGCGGCCGCGGGAGATGTGCCCGGAGGAGGACGGCGGCTGCGGCGGCGGCGGCGGCGGCGGCAGCGTAGCCGGCACCGGCGGCCCCGAGGCGGCGGCTGCGGTGGCGCTGGACGAGCTCCGCTCCTGGTGGGAAGTCCCGGCCATCGCGCACTTTTGCTCGCTCTTCCGCACCGCCTTCCGCTTGCCCGACTTCGAGATCGAGGTGAGAACCGCGCGGACGCCGCGCCGCGTCCCGCCGGACAAGCCCGCGGGCCGTGTCCGCGCCGCCGTCCCCGCTGCGCCCCCGCTGCCCGGCGGATCCCGGCACGCCGCTCCCGCTGCCCCGCGGTGTGGCGGGGGGCACCCCCCGGCCCCCGGCGAGCCGCTGCATTCCGGCGTGATGCAGCGCGAGGTGTCCCCTCCGCTCGCGGCGGACCCGGCAACTTCCCCGTCCCTCCCGGGCGCGTTCGCAAACTTTCGGCGCGCCCGTCCCGGGCGCCGGTGGGCGGCGGCGGGCAGGAGCCCCCCGGCTCCGGGGCCGGCGGGGCGCACGGCGGGGGCGGCCGCGGGCGGAGCGGGGCCGGCCCCGCCGGGCCGCATTGTTCCGCCGGGCCGGTGTCCGCACACAAAGGTGGCGGGGGGACGGACGCGGCACGGAGCCCGCGGTGGGTCCCCCGTGCCCAAAATGGTGGCGGCGAGAGGCGGGCCCGGCCCGGTAACCCCCCGCCTGCCCCGGGGGTGCCAGCGGCTGTTGTTGGGGGGGTTTCCCCGGCCCGCTCAGCTGTGCCCGGCTCGGCTCCTTTTGTTGCGGGTGGGGGTCCCCACCTGGCCGGTGCCGCCGCGGGGTGGGGGCGCGGAGGGTCCTGCCGAGCCTTTCTCCCGCATCCCGGCGAGGCCGGAGGGCTCCGCGGGGCACCGCGCCGCTCATTGTGCGGCTCAGCGGAGCCGCCGGGGGATCGACGGTGCCTTCACCACCGCCCCTGTCCCCCACGGAGGGAACGCTCTCCGCTTTCGTACCTTCTTACCCATTTTCCCATGTAACTTTCTTGTGTGGGTTGTTTGGGTTTTGGGGGTTTTTTTGTTTACTTAATTTTAATTCTTATTTTCGTGTGCGCCGCTAATGTCCCGTAAATATTTTGTGCGCTGGCTACAAATGTTGCAAACAAAGTGTGTCCTGGTAGGAAATCTTTTGTGCTTGCTGTGAAAAGCTATTCTTGCCAGCGCGTTGGCAATAAACCGGGTGAATAACGTGGTGGCGTGTGTTTTTTAAAGACAGTAATTGCCCCGTGAATGCGAATTCCAGAGATGCTTAAAAGTTCAATGGGATGCGCGAAGTCCTAAAGAGCAAAACTCCTCGAGCAGGATGTGAATTTCTGAAGAGGGGGAATCCCTTATGCGGTACGAAATCTTGAAAGGGGATAAGATCTCTCAATGATGCAACTTCTTGCGAAAGGGAACTCCCCTCCCCCTCCTATTGATGCCAAACCATTAAAGGGGGAGGCTCTCCGGGCCCAGCAGCGCAAAGTCTTGAAGGAACCTGAATTTACAATGATAAAAGGGCCAAGGCACTAGCCTTTCACCTTTGGAGGCAATTAGCATCTGGCTTGCTTCACAAATGAAGTAAATGTGGGCTCCCCTTTGGTTCCCGGAGCACGCTTAGGCTGGGGGAGTTAACATCGTCACTCGGAACAAATTAACTTGCTTTTTTTTTGGGGGGGGGGGGGGGGGATGCCCGGGAGCAGGAGGAGGAGTGCGGGCGCGTTGGTGCTGGGGGTGTTGCAGAGCAGAAGCAGCACACCGAAAACATCGCCAAAAAGCTCCGTGCACGTGGATGGCCTGCAGCCCTTGGCAGAAATGGGTTTTAAAGCATGGCGTTTGTCCGAGGGTCGGTGGAAATTGCGGTTAAAATCGGGATGCTGTGAGAGGACGGATGCGGCTGTCAGAACTCTGCTTCCTCAGGCACGTGGAGTAAATCTCCTTCCCCGGCACAGCGTGAGCAGCCCAGCACAAGCAGTTTCAAAAGTTGCCGTTCCTTGAAGCTCACCATCTTGTTACCTCTTGCCTGGTGTAGTCGTTCCAGTCTCATCACTGTTTTCGGGGATGTCTGGGAACAGATCTTTGCACAAAGAGCTTGCCCAAATTGGTTTGAAACCAATTGCCAGCTATGGGACTTACACTTTTTTCTAAGAGTACTGCTCTGTGTGATTTTTTAAAATTTGTGCTTTGTTTAGCTGCATAAAGAAGATTTTCTTCCATGGTTTTGGACCTAATAATGTCAGTGCCCCTTCTGGCTGTTTCACTGCTACCTCTGAGACACGCTTGAGTTTCAGGGGTGTCTGAATAAAATGGAGGTGGCTATTTTTCTAGGGGTTTGTGGAGATGCTAGGATTTAAAGCACATGTTAGGGGGCAATAAAACCCTAGCTAGCCATAAAAAGTGAGTCTGTGCTCGTGTATGAATGATATTTTCTTGCTTTAGCTTTGGTTGTTGTGGAGAGGTGTGCTTGTGGCTGAACACCACCGGATTAAGGAGTGCCCCTCCCCTCAGGAGTAACCCAGGGGTGATTGCCCCAGTCCATTTGGATGCAGAGTAAAATGGGTGCTTTGAGCAAATCTCTGTGTGTGGAAGGAGAAAAGGAGATCTCAGGCTCAGAGGGTTTCAGCTGGAGGATGGTCATGCTCAAACTCCTTGAGCTTCACAGCTGATGTTTGTCCGGCTCTGCCCAGTATCTCTAAGGGATGATCTTCAGCTGGATCTTCTTGGATTTTCTCTCCTTCCTAGGAGAAGTGAGCTCCTCTGAGCTTAAATTCTGGTTGGTGGCTCTTTTTTTGCTGTTTTTCTGATACCAGTGTATCGCCAGTGGGGAGTTTGGTGCTAAACTCTTACAACATCGTTACGAAAGGCAAAAGTTTTAAACAAGCCTTAATTCTGCTTCAAACAAATATCCCCTGCTCTCACTCTCCCTCCAATTTCAGCAGGCGAGTGAGGTTAAGGTTTCACTGCTACCATCCCTGCAGTCCTCAAACCAGACAAAGCCCAAACTTCCAATTTGTGGTGTTCTGTTGGACATTTTTAAAAAGCTCTAGCTATTTTTTGGTTTTCTCCCCTCCTGCCCCCCCACCCCCTCACCCCTTCCCCTCTGATACTTTTTTCTTCTGGTGGGTCTGTCCATAGCTAGCTAAGGCTCTGTAATGATAGGCCATCTAGACCCATCCCTCCCGTGCCAAGCAGATTTGCTGAGGGTATTTGAGAAGTTTGGGGTCATTTTAGAGAGGCAGAATGGAGGTCTTCTTTTTTTTTTTTTTTTTTTTTTTACCTCTTCACTTTATATATTCAAACCCTTTACCCTCTACTTATTGGCCCAAAAGAAAATGAAGCTTCCAGGCTGCCAGATGCGGGGCTGCCATCGGCAGCTGGATGGCAGAAACCTGGGAAGCAAATGTTTTGGTTTTCCTTTTGCTGGACTGCTGCGTAGCCAGAGACTGCAGGGGAAGGGATGTCCAGAGAGAAGGAGGCGCATCCATCAGGCCGGACCCTGGGCATTGTTTGGGGAGGGGGTGGGCACAGCTGGCCCTCATGCTGGCTCTGGCAGATGCGAGGTTCCTCTTTCTAAATCTCTGCTGCAGCATCACCCGGCAATGGACTCAGGAGGGGTTCAGCTACTGCCAGCAGGTCAAAAGTTCAGTGGGACAGAAGCGGGTGCTTCGGGACGTGTTCGGCTTCATGCCGTGTTTTTACATGGATCTGAGGATGGCAGAGAGCACTTCTGCCTTCTGGGGTGGGTTGGTTGGTTTTGTTTTTTTTCTTCCTCCCCTTTTAAATGGCTGCCTTGTCAGCCATCTGCTGTACAAAACTTCCATGCCACTTCAAAAGTGCTCTTTCAGTTGTGTTGGATTGGTTGTCATGGCATATTTCTTGGTGGTTTGTAAAATCACAGAATCACAGGACGGGTAAGGTTGCAAGGGACCACACTGGGTCATCTGATCCAACCTCCCTGCATCAAACTAATCTGCATCAGTGAGTTTGTCCTTACCTACTCTAACAGCACTGCGGCAGGAGGAGGTGTGGCTGTGTGGGGCAGGTCATTCCTTTTGGTTGTCACTGCCTTGATGGACAGAAAGGGTGCTTTCCACAGTCGAGTTAGTGCAAGTGATGATAGGGAGTGATTTATTTCCCTCTTCAAGACTGGACTGTAATGTGGGACACCTCTTGTGTCAAAGTATCTCCTGGCCGCGTGCCCTTCCCCTCTGCAACTGAAATATCCTCCTGGCAGCTGTGGGGATTGTTTGTATCGAAAATATTGGGAGAATATTTAACGTTTTCAACCGTATTTCAGCACAACTTGAAAACGCTGGACAGGAGCCAGTGTGGCGTGGCCACCCAGCTCTTTGGCATGTGCTCCCGGGAGCTGTGGACTCAAACGTTTAGGAACTTCTGCCTGGGTAGGTCGAGGGGAGGTGACTTTCCAGAACGTGCTTGAAAATAGTCAAAACATTGTTGTTAACTTAGTTTATTTGGAAAAGGGGGAAAAGCCACATTACACAGGGAAAACATAAATCTTTTCCTGTGGTTTTTAAAAGCGCCTTTGGGCAAATTGCCTCTGCTGTTAACTTCACTACAGCTTTAAGATGCTTTTCCTTGCCTCTTGCCCCTTCCTGGCACTTCAGGCTCTGGCTCTGGCTTTAGGTACATTCCTCCCACCCACAGGCAGGGCACTGCTGCTCTTGCCTACCTTTTTCCTTCTCTAGTGTGGTATCTCCGTGGTGGTTCTTGAACAGGCTCTTTCTGTCAGGAATATTATGTGGCTGTTAGAAACCAGCGGCTGCTACTGCTCCCCTGGGTCCCCCAGGAGGAGGAAGAGTGTGGAGAGAGGGAGAGCTGGAGAAGGAGAGAGCAGAGAACAGGGTTTCTTCTATCTGTGCAAACCAGATACAGCTTTAAAAGAAAAAAAAATTAATGTGTTAAACAGAGTGTTAGAATTTTAATACTTTGAAAAGAATTTTTTCTAGTGAGGACAGGATGGCCAAATATGCTCTGACCTCCACTGTCCTATCATGTTAAGTCCTGCTGAAAATTCTCTGTGGATCCCCTTGCTCTGCCATTTGGGTGTGTCTTTTGAGATCCATGACACCAAAATGGCACAACCTTGCTGTTCTGTCAGTGGCTTGTATGGGGTTAATTACACAGACGGTAGGGTACGGTACCCGGGTACAGCCTTCACCCCTCCGTAGCTCTTCGGGTCTGGTGCTGCATTATTATTTGTATTACAGTAGCATATACAATGGCTGCTGGGGCCTCATCCTGCTCTGTGATAGCTGAGATGGCCAGGTAGTTTCTGAGCAGAAGAATTTAAAATCTTAAGTAAGATCAATGCAGCAAGAAGGTGCTGCAAGCTGATGAAAATGTTGGTGAATTCATGTAGGTCAGCCGTGTTCGTTGAGGGTAGTTCTGGGTTTAAATGCCTTTTCAGTAGAATAGTTCAGTCATGAGGATGTCCATCCCTCTTGCCATTTGCCTGTTCACAGTAGGCAACACTGAAGTGGAAGGGAGTGGGCAGTGACTGAAGCAACAGCGAACAATAGATCTGCTCACTAAAACTTCCCTCTCATGTGAAGCACCTTGCTTTAGGGAAAACACATTGTCTGAGGAAAGGTGGAGTAACTGGCAGTGCAGGGAGAGGTACAGAGAGTAGAGAGTGTTGGAAAAGATTATGGAATTCAAACAGACTGAAGAGAAAGCGTTGGTCCTGTTGTGTGGAGAGACCCATTTATGGACCACGGTGTGAATTTGGGTTATATACTACGGTCACTTTGTGATGGATCTGCTTCCCCTGGGCAGCACCAGCTGCATCAGAGTAGAGGGTGTGAGCTCTGTGTTTGTTGTTTAAAAAACAGAACAAAATCCAGGGTTAATACTGGTTTTGTTGTTCTTTCTACCTGTCCCATCCACTGTTTGGTTCAGTTGCTGCAGTGCCCCATCCCCCTCCCCATGTCTGTTCCAGCACCAGCTCTTACTTCGCTGGTCTTCGCTTTTGCTGTCTTAGTTATTCTGTTCATAATAGAATCATTAACACTCTAGTGTCAGTGTTGGGCTCTAGAGTTCCTTGAGATTAATGGAGGGGGGAGGCGAGAGATACTTCTCGGAGCTGTTGTTTCAAGTGGTCTGCAAATTGGAAAGCATTGTATCAGTTTCCATTTCAAATGCAGGTCACATCATTCCCAACTGTAGATCCTAAACTTTTGCGCGAGTGTTTACATTTTATATAACGATACTCTAGTGTAATTGGATACAAAAAACAACAACAACAAAAAAGGAATAGGTAGTTCAGGAGGGTGATATGTGAGTTAAAACGTTATCTTAAGCCTGTGAAAAGGAGCAAGTAGTGACTGCACGAAGCCGAAGGGTGTCTGAACAATGGGTAAGGAAGGTTATTTTGACAGCAACATTTTGAATGGATCTGAGTTAGGTGACAGGGGAGTTGGAGAAAGACTGTAGCAGTCGAAGGCAGAAGAGAAGGAGGAACGCGATAAGAATTTCAGAGATTTGATGTAGCACATGGAGGCTGATATTACAGATTTTATGTGGTGTTAGTATAGGCAATTCTTCTGCTGGCACAGCTGACACTGAAAATCATGCCTGGTGTTAGCTGAAGTGTTTGTGTACCCACAAGTTTAACAGTTTAAGCTGAGTTTATTTTAAGACTGATTTAAGATAATCAGGTGCAAGTCTTTCCCTACTAGAAAAAAAAAATAATAATATGTGTAGGAGCTTAAATATGACTTTGCTTTGTTTAAGAAGACCCGAATACCACAAACAAACCCGTGCCAATTCAATCAGCCGATTTAAACTTCTGCATAGCGCGTCTGAATTAGGCCCCAAAAGTTTTTCCTTGTGGAATTTGCTCTGACCAAACCAGCTAAAAGTAACACCTTTAAAGTGTTGCAGCTTTATGTGTAGACCTGCTTAACTGCGGTCTTTCTCTCCCAGCGCATAATGCCGGCGGAGCTGTGCCATTCTGCCCCTGGCATCTGTTAAGTGCCTGCATGAAGGGTGAAGAATTAACTTTTGTAATGGCAATGGATGCTTTCATAGACTTCTTTCAGGCAAAAATCTCCTCAAGAAAAGGGCTACGGGTAGAAATGACAACAGCCAAGGAGGTAAAATTCTCGAATTAAAAGTTTATCGAGTAAACCTTATTGTAGGTAGGTACGAATTTTTTTTTTTTAATTTTTTCTCCCCCTCCTCGTTACCAGAAGCAACAGCATCTGCTGTGGTGGTGGGAACAATGCAGCCTAGTGATTCCTCCTTCCTTACAGTAGAGAATCCTGTTAAACACACAAGGCTGTGCCTCAGAGTGTATCCTTTCAGCAGGCTTGTTCCTTTTAATGGGTGCCCATTCCTGGGGTCTCCATTGTTTCACCAACAATAGCACTAGGGGCAGCTGATTTGGTTGACAGAAAATGCGTTAATTTAACAGATCTATTCCCTTTAGCCGGTCTCCTTCCTATTGTGCCCCAGTTCTCCCCCAGTTCCTGGGGAGGAGGGCCTCGAGAGCAGGGTCTGTTAGGTGGAAGGCTCCTGCAATTAGGAGGGGTTTGCAGCCTTTTGTGTGAGGAACAGAAAACAGCTGATGGGGGAAAGTGGTGAGAGTGCAGTTTGCCTACTGGCAGAACACTCATTTTTCTGCTTTTTGGGGGGGCTTTATGGACCGCCTTTGCAAGGGACGGGGGAATAACTCGACACTAAGCGCTGATGGCAGTCAAGGTCTCTGCTTTGCTCAGAGGTGGTCTTGCAGCCCGATGTGGCAACTCCTTTCAGGTCTGGCTAAACTTCTTGACAAACTCTTTATATACTATAAATGCTTAACTAAAACACCAGCTTTCCACTGAAAAAGCAAAGCTGCTGGTATTATCCGGGGTAGGACTGCTGAGGGCTGGCTGGGGAAGGCAGTATGTAAAGTTAACACCAAATTATTTGAAACATGAGGGGCGTAATGGTCCTCAGGGACCCCTACCCTGGGCTGGACCACCAGTTTAGTGTAGTTTTTGGACTGGTCTGATTTAAACAGTGCAAGCTCTTCACCCTTGGGTGCACTTACACTGGTTCAGCTCTTCCCTACAGCAACTTATCTTGGTTCAGTAACGGAGGGGGGGTGTCTTTGTTGGTTTTTTACATCAGTGTGGTCAAGCTGACACGTTCAGCCTGGTGGGAAGGAGAGCACATGCACTGCTGAGGGGGCAGTGAAACACGAAGCTCTGCTTTGGGGGCTGCCGGCTGCCAGAAAGATCTTGGCTGCCAGAAAGAAGATCTCGCTCCCTTTCAAGCCCTCACTTCAGCCACGCTTCTGCCTCTGTGGTTTGCCCCTTTCCTGGCACTGTCCCAGCTGCTCTCTGGGCCCTGGCCGGGTTTTAGCGGGGGTTGTAGTCCTGTGGTGGGAGCGGGACCTCCTGCTTTTGGTGGCTGCAAGCCTCCGGGTCAATCCACTGTGGCTCTTGAAACTCTAGCCGTAGTTTAGTTCTGGTTGCTGAGGCTGGTGATGTAAAAGGAGCTCTGGAGGGTCTTTTTCCTCCTCTTTGGTAAAGCCATTAATTCTCTGGCTCTTTCTCTCCAGCTAAGCCTGCTGTAAAGGGGCTGGAGCTTTGTATGGCCGAAGGGTTGGAAGGCAGATCTAATATTCTCCTTTCTGGTGAGCCCTGTATGTAGGGAGTTGTGTGGCAGCAAAAATATTTATATATCCATAACACACGGCAAAGAGGGTTGTGGTTGGAGGCGCTTTTTTTTTTCTTGCTTGGTTTTTTTTGTTTGTTTTGGGAGGCAAAGGGTGAGAGTTCACTTAAAGAGCTTGACTCTTAATAGAGCTTGTCATTGTTGCTAATATAAAACAAATGATGAGCATGGGAGAGGAGTCAAAGGCTCCCTCTTCTGGTGTGCTGGGAAGGTTCAAATGCTGAAAAATAAGCAAGGAAAAAGACCCCTTCCATGCTTTCTTGTGGTATTTTCTGACCTCACTTAGTCCTAACCCTTACTGGCCCACCATGAATGTCTCTTCGTGTCCCCTGAGTATGCAGCATTAACGGCTCTCTGTGGAAGTGAAATGCATTTTCAGATGCAAAATACATTGTACTTGCAAGTAAAAGTGACTCCTGGTTTCAGGAGAGTTCCCAGTCTGAGCATGGAAAATGGCAGCCCCGCGTGCCCCTGCGTATGACATTTCTCAGTGCTTCCCTTTGCTTCTCCTCTTTGCTGCGCCCTCCTCCTGCAAAGAAAACGTCGTGTCCGCGCATTTCCCAGGCCACATGGGTGCGTTGGCATGTAAACATGTTTGGGATGATTGGAGTGGCCAAGTATGCTGAGCACTCCCTCCAGGAAAGCGTGTCCGAGGCTCCGGCACTCCTGTTGCTTTAGGTTGAGCCAGTCCAGAATTCAAAACTTATTAGTGGTTGATTGATGGAGAAATGTGCACAAGGAGTAGTACTCTCTTGGGATTCTTAGATGAGTTTTCTAAAAGCCATTATATAAAGGGTAGTACCCCTGAAATGAAAAGGATTTCAGAGCATTAGAGAAGGGACTTTTTTTTTTCTTTCATGTTTTTGTGTTCTTCATGGAGAGCTGGACATCACGTGGCTGTTTTTCCCTGCGTTGCTAGCGTGGACTCAGGAGCAGTGTCTGGTGGAACCTGAGGACATCACTTCTCAAGCTGCCTTCCCACAGCAGCTCCTGCCACCGTCACGACTGGCAGCAAAACTGCTCGCCCGGATTGAAAACCGCAACGCTTCTTTCTTTAAAGTGAGCTGTGCCTCACCAGAAGCAGTTCCCCCAGCCAGCTCCCTCCACAGCCCCACAAAAGGGTTGTACCAGCATGACTGAAGCAGTGGCACGGGAATGGAAACAGGCAGCGGGGAGGGGAAGGGCTTTTTATAGCTGACACTTCTGCTGAAAGAAGCGCTTATCGCGCTGCAGCCCTGGGCAGCAGGTGGAGTGAGCCTGCACAGGTAACAAGAGGTCATGCAGCAGTGAGGGCACCTGGGGAAGAAACCTTATCAGTAAGACCCTCCTTGAAAGGGTTTTGGGCTACATCAAGCCTCGCTACATTTCTTTTTTCTTTTTCAAGTTAACGTTCTGGTTAGAAAAGTTCTGAATTGGAGTTAGATGGTGAGCCTGTAAATTGTTCACTCCGTAGTCAGTCCTGAACGTGCAGCTGAAATCAGTTAAACGTCACTGTAGCTGAGAGTCTTGCACAAAACCAGAGTAGTGCGAAACGTTTTTAGAAATTCAGGCTTTTTTTAAGAAAAAGCAAAATGAAACAAACAAACAAAAATTTTTGCCCGGAAAAAGGTTTCTGTGTGGCTCTGGTCACCCAGCAATGCAGATATCTATCAGTCAGGATTTGTTTGCTGTGCTGAAGAGGCTGGAGCAGCTTGCCTTGTCGGACAGGGCAGCCATGTAGAATAAACAGGGAATAGCAGTCTCGATTTCCTTTCTTTCAGCCTTATACAAGGTGCCGAGGCACTGAAGACTATTTTGCCCTTAAGATAATTGTGAGTTGGAGAGGATCAAAGGGCTTGAGGGGGTTTTTTTGGTAGAAAGGGGATTTTCTCCATGGACAGCTGCAGTAGTGCATTAGTAGTGCAATGGATTATCTTTCCATGATCTGTAGGATCTCAACCAGCTATCGAGGGGCCCCGCTGAAGGCTGCTGCTTGGGGGAGGCAGAGTGAAAGTCTCCTCTAGCAGGGAGACCTGTAATGCCTGGGAGCTCGGACCACTTGACTCCCCCTGCCCCAGCAGGGTGGGTGGTGCTGGATATTCTTAGACTGCAGATAGTGCTGGGAGCATGAGGAAAGGGAGCCCAGCTCTCAGTTATGACTAACTGCAGCTGATGCCCTGCATCCACCCTGCTCTCCAGTGGAAGTGCTTATTAAGGAATGTGAGGAGCGAGCTGATTCCAGCTGCTGTGGCATCCCCTAAAGGGCAGTGTGTAATTTGGGAGGGTGTTGCGAGTCCCTTGGTGGAACAAACTGCTCTCTGTAGTAAACATCTGACCTCCCAAATGCCTGGACTTTGTCATTTTGGGAAGTTTTGGATGATGGCTGATCTGCAAATAGCTGTGGCCTTGAGAGGGTGTCCCTGCACACGCCTGGATGGGTATCTGTGCCCTTCCTCTGCGCTTTTCGCTGGGGGGAGGCAACACATCTGGCCTGGCTGTGGCAAGGGTGGCAAGTGGGGATGGGACAGGGCTTGGTGCTATCAGAGGTGGAGATCAGGTCATGCTGTGCCTCCCTGACCTGGTTTCAGGGCCGGGAGATGAGGGGGCTGGAATGTGCTGGGCGGCAGAGCTGTCAAGGAATGCGGGTCCCCAGGTGGCCGCTTCAGTGGCTTGTGCTCAAGTCGGGCTCGAATTGCATCTCTGCTGGTTAATGAGTGCTGGGGCAGCCCTGCCCTGCCAGGTTCTCCCCTGCACACCTCCTCAGGCAGTGAGAGGGATGCCAGCAGGAGAGGGTGACAATAGTATCTTGGGAGGTGTTAAACTCACCCTCCCAGCACTTTTAGAATTTTCTGTTAACTTTAATGATAGAAGCTTTATTGCTTTTTGGTTGGTTGGGGGATTTTTTTGTGACTAGTGAAGCACAGGCTGGGATGAACCCAGCTTTGGATTTCAGGGCTGGTTTTTTTTTTGGGACAGGCAGTTAGAAAGACTTGTCTCTTTTTGTAAGCAGGACTGGTTTCAGAATTTAAGGGCCGCCATATGATGTTGTGTTGTTTTTCCTTGGAGTAGCAACTACAGTTTATAATCATTGCCTAGTCCTTAGCCAGTTGGCAGGAAGATTGCTGTGAAGGGATTGATTATTAGTGGATGCTTCATTGTGCTGTCCAAGCCTGACTTTCTTGATCTAACCAGTTTCCTTCAGTTGGAATGGCTGTAGTCAGCAGAGAGAAGAGAGGGAGATGTCTCTTCCCTCTCAGCAGTGCTGTTTCTTGTTCATGGGGTATACTCGGGATAAAGAAGGGTCAACAAAAAGTGCCAACACTTGAGCACTCTCACAGAGAGCCAGCTGGCTGGCTGGCTGCTGGGGACTGCTCACAATTTTTCTGTTTCCTCTCGTGATTCTCTCAGTAGTTGTTTTCGGAGGGGTGACTTAAACAAAACTAGTGCTGTTTGCTGTGAGCATCCTGGAGGCCCCGCCCTTTCCCTGGGAAAGGCACCAGCAGACTGGAAACATCGTGAGGAAGATGATCTAGAGCTCATAAACACGAAGACGCGCTGGCAGCGGTGGCAATTGGAGGTGAGTTAGGGTTTAAACTGGCTGTGAGGACACACTCAAGCACAGAGGCAGCAGCACAGGCTGATATCTTGGACAGCCACATCTGCCAGGCTCCTTGGGCAGAAGCTGGGATGGTTTGGTCGTGCTGAACCACATCCTGCTGCAGCTCCTCTGATAAACCTGGGCTAGCTAATTAAAAGTTAGGATGTGTGCAGCTACGCACGAAGCAGCCGTGCTCTGGTGGAGTAGCTGGTGCTGCTGTTCGGGAAAGGGAGTTTGAGCTGGGTCTGAGCAGGAGCGTTTTGTGAGGAAGGGGCCAAAGGAGGAGGTATGTGTCAGGCTTGGGCTGGGCTGCACATCCCACCCTGCTGTGCTTCTGCTGAACAGTAGCAGTTGGAAGAGGACAGCTGAGCTAATGCTTAAAGGGTGGAGGGATGGGAGACTCCACGCCAGGTCTTGGAAGTACGATCCTAACCCTCTGCTTGTCTCCTCCTTTCCTCCCCCACTCCCAAAGCCCCTCTTGGGCTGTGTGGAAGTGTCCCAGTTCTTGCAGCTGTGTTAATTGTAATGGGTCATTTAGTCCTGAAATCCCTGTTTAAAAGGGGCGAGTCCTTGCCTCGTGTGACAGCTGCCGCCTTGCACTTTTCCCCAGGCTGGAAATAACTGCATATGACACAGGAGCAGAGTGTGGCATGGGGGAGGGAGGAAGGTTTCTGGCTTCCTCTTAGTGCTGTAATGGCTTTGCTGTGTGACTCTTGTCCCATGTGGACCACAGCAGAGCCATGCCCCACATATTTAGCGGGTCTCTCAGCTGGCAGTGCCCAGGCAATACTCTTAACAGCCTGGCACTCTCCAGGCTCTGTAGACTGGAGTCTTCCTGTGCATCTGGGAGCAGGAGAGAAGGGATGTGAGGTGATGGTGGTGGCGATGCAGGACGCTTGCCTGGAGCATCAGGGAGCCTCTCTGGAACTCCCTGCCCATCTGGAAGGGCGAGCCTCGCTGCTCTGTGCAGGGGCAGAGACAAGGAGAGGGAAGGTGGGAATGTTTCTGCTCCCTGCTCCCCTCTTCAAACCCAAAGCCTTGAGCCCATGGAAACCTGGCCAGCTTTTCCTTCTAGCTGAAGGGCTGTCTCCTGATTGGAATGACAGCTTTGAACTGGAAGACATTATTTCATTAGTGTGCTAATCAGATACAGAGATTACCTGATTGGCTACTTAATAATTAAATGAAGTTGCCTGTAATTCTTTGAGCACACACAGAACTAATTAAATTAACCCTTCACTGCCCTGCATGCCTGGGATGCACTTGTGTGAAATGGAGAGGGCAGCTTCCCCAATGTGGGGACTGTGAGCAGAAGGGGGTGGTGGTCGTGAAGTAGCCACTGCTGGACTGCCAGAGTGGTCTTGTCAGGAGCCTGGAGAGAAGAAGGTGATGCGCTCTTATACCCTTTCACTTCAGTTGGTGTTTGGCACACCTGGTATGTGATCAGTGTGTCTGTCAGTGGTCTACAGACAAATCCCGTCTCCAAATAGCCCAAAGAATGCTCTGGGCTCATGGAGTTGGTGCCAAGGCATGCACAGTAACCCAGCCCATGGCTTAGAACCACCTGGTGAAAAGCAGAGAGAAGGCAAGATGCACTTGATAGTTCTTGAGGAGAAACAGAGACCAGAAGATGCTCTCCTGTACTTTTGAAGCATTGTTCTTCCCTGTCCCCACTGGCACGTAGGCACAGGCCAGGTTCTTTCCTTGCATTTGGCAGGATTCCACCGATTAAACTTCTTGTTGGCCCCCTATTTCTCTCTCTACTGCTGCAGTGTCCGCTCCAGGAACTGCATTTTGCACATGCTCACAAGGGTGTATTTCCAATAGTTTGAGGAGGACACAGAAGTCGTATCAGTGGCGTAACTTTCTCTTATTATAGATTGAAAAAAGAAAATGTGAAAAGAGTAATAAACAGAAAGTTTCCTTGTGTTTTGCAGCCCCAGTGCTATGCCCAAGCTTTCAGCTCCTGTAATGCTAGAGGTGTGGCAGTTTGAAATCTATAGTGAAAGGCTGATTTTTATAATGTGTGAGAGATTTGTTACCGTGTTGAAGACATTCTGTGCTTGATCATTTCATTGCTAGGGTGAGGAGTTAGCATCTGTAATTTTTTTGTATCCATTTTTAGTGCTAAGCACTGGGTTGAGGCAACAGGAAAGCTACCTT
Source organism: Lycocorax pyrrhopterus obiensis (assembly GCA_014706295.1). NCBI lineage: Eukaryota > Metazoa > Chordata > Aves > Passeriformes > Paradisaeidae > Lycocorax > Lycocorax pyrrhopterus. The sequence continues at coordinate 72,219,134 of JACSVZ010000015.1, read as the reverse complement.
ATAATAATCCAACTCTCTTCCCTTGCTGCTGCCACTGTCTCCTTCTAGACTTTGCCCATACATGTTAAAATGAAACTGTCAAATTAAGCACATTTCACTGTCATCCAGAGCTAAACTTGGCAGAGAAGAGCCCTTGGACCTTCTGGCCTAAGTTAACCACGGCTGGCTTCAGCTACCCCAGTAAGGAATTGCTGCGGCATGCAGAACAGCTCTCCCCTTCCCCGTGGTCCATGTTGCTGACTGTCCTCTTTTCCCCTGAAGATTGGTTGTAGCAGCAGCGTCCTTGGAGCCAGCAGAGGGATAAATATCTTGAGCCACTGCTTTGTCTTCAAAATCTGGCTTCCACATGACAGGCAGCCCAAAATGCTTTCGAAAACAGGTCAGGAGACAGAAGAAAACAGGGAGGATGGGAAACAAAAGGGCAGCTTTCAGGGTAATTAGGTGGTTTCAGTGCTCCTTCTGGCAGGGAGCATTCGCTGGTGAGACATGACCCCCTGCGCTGACTCTCTGCAGATGTGGGTGTGCTGGCAGGGTTTGAAGGAAGAGCAGAGAGAACAAGCGAGCCTTGGCATGTCCTTGTGTCCCTACTGATCTCTGAGATTCAGCATCTCCACTTCCGAGCACTTGGATCTGCTCTCCCCACAAGCCGACCTTTGCTGTCCTTCCTACCCTCCCCTCTGCCTTCCTGGGTCAGACCCAGATCCGTGATTCTCACCTCCAACTCCCAGCCAGGGTCTCTGGGAAGGTGCTTGCCCCCATTTTATGAGCCATGAGCAGGCATAGGTCTCAAAAGTGTGGGTTTGGGGGAGGCAGGGAAAGTGGGACAGTGCATGCAAGGTCAAGCTGGAGCCCAGATACACAAGCCAGTTAGGCTTTAGTATTAATATTTGATGGTGTCCTGTTGTAAAAGGGCAGTAAGTAAGGCTAGCAGATCTGTGTCTGGCCTGCCGCTGCAGTAGGAAGCTGTTTTCAGAGGTTTCTGAAACAAAGGATATTCCTGTGTATGATGGAAGTGGCCATTTAAATGCATCTGACCATAAAGATGCTGCCTGCCAGCGATTTTGATATCAGAGCTTGTGGGACTCATTCCTGTGGGCAAAATCGTGCTCTGTCAGACAGAGCCTGAATGCTGGAGATTGGGTTTGGGGATGGAGTTCAGGGAGGCTTTTTACCTCTTGTGTCCTCCTCTTTGTTTTTGTTTATGGGTTTACAAAGTCAGATTAGCATTTCAATGTTGGAGGCGAAAGCCCTTGGGCAGTGGTGGAAGGCAGCCTGGTTGAGCCGGTTTGGGATTACTGCTCCTTTCCCAGCAGCCGTCCGTCCTTCCTTCCTTCCTTCCCAGCTCTGGTGAGGAGCAAAGCCCGAGGCTTCTCCCTGCTGGGAATGCACCCAAGCTGCAGCTACCCCTCCGGCGTGTCTGAAGGTAGATGGGCAGTGTCACCGGGAAGGGTAATTAGCCTTCTCTTCAGGCAAGGATAATTGTTTTATTATTTTAAATGGTAGCACAAGTTCTGGAGGAATTAAAAAAACAACCCCCTAAGAGCTCTCAGTCCAGGAGCTGCTCACTTTTTCTGGTTGTAGCTGCTGGTCTAATAGGTGTTGCCTGTCCACGAGCTTGGCTTTGCTTTAATCCTGGGGATCTCAGAATCCAGAGTCCTATTACTTTAGTAAAACAGTGTATTGAATAAAAGAGAAGACCATGCCCCTTTCTTCTCCCTGTCAGGCATAATGCTGTATTCAGTCACACGGGTGCAAATTTAGGGCAAGTCCAGTGGGTTCTAGTCAATGTACTCCAAACTTAAGTTGTAATTGCAGAAGGTGGCGTCTCTTCTGAAACCAGAGTTTTCTCTTTGGGCCGTTCTGTGTTTGTTCACCAGAGCTGTACCCAATCCATATGCTGAATATGTAGCACATGGGAACAGGTTTAGGTGCTCCTGCAATGCAAGACTCTTCCATGTGGTTGAGCTTGCAAACTTACATTCACACAAGAAGCTTAAAGAGGAGGTAGCTTAAGCATAAGAACTTGTTTGTGTTTATTGCTTCTTTATTTTGGGGAAAATGTGAAGATCTTTTTGAAGTGTTCCCCCAGTCTGATTAAATTTTTCATATGGCTTTTCCACCCCTGTGCGAGGAGGACACTGTATTCTTTGTTGGAAGACTCTAAAAAAATCTTCTCAGCTCGTAGCTCTTAACAAAAAGTGGTCTGAGTCTGTGTAAAAAAAGTATTTCTCTACATTTGTTCCACCTTCTCAGCTGTCTCAAGTCGAGTTCCGATTTATTTTGTTCTAATATATTTTATGACTGCCAGTACTTTGTGCTGCCTCACTTATGCTAGGACACTGTGCACACACCTTCATTCCTCACTCCCCTCCACATTGCTGTTTGTCTGCTGTCTGGGAGAGGAGTCGTTCAGGGTGCCAATATGTTAAGCTGTTGAGAGAATGGGGAGAGATGAGATGAAGGTATTGTTATGCTGGAAGGTGTTAATTGGTGCTATCAGCCACTTGTTTGATTTCTAGACAATTACAGCAGTCCTTGAAGTTGTGTCTGAGCCAAGCAAGTGGCAGGGGCTCTGCAAGTGCCCCATCTTCTCTTTTTTTGAGTGCTTATTTCACCACTGCCACTCAAAAATTGGCAGGGCTCTCTCTACACACTCGAGCAGAGAGGATGTGCCTGGATGTCGAGGGGCTAGCTGGGTGTACTGCACAAAAGTTGTCAGGTGGCTTGTGAGCCCTGGCCTAGCACAGTGGCTTGGCAGGGGATGGACAGGAGGTGCTGAACGATGTGGGGATGGTTCTGGGTTACTCAGAAGCAGAGGAACTCATGTACTTGGGTGATGTTTTCTTTTGTGTTGTTTCCTGTTTTAGAGGCACACGCTTGATATTATTTAGGGCAGAGTCCTCTTGTAGGGCCGACACCAAGCTGCCAAATAGAGCCTCTTATTTGTAGTCCAGGATTTCTGCCCAGAGAGAGGACAAGTGAGGGTCTCCATTCCTCCCGCTGTAGGAGGGACAAGATCTGACCTGTGGCAGCAGAAGAGTGGCTGGCTCCTCTGCAGCCAGAGGAGAAATGCTCTCCACAGCTGCCCTTTCTCCTATAGCTGGGAAGTAAGGAACCATCCTGGTTTCCCTGATTTATTTTTCTACTTTTTCCCCGGGTGCAGTAAGGAGTGGGATGGGGAGTAGCACTTGCAGAAGCTTGGAGACAGGGTACATAAAGGCCTCCTTCTTCCATCCGAAGGTCCAAGGTATGTTGAACATTACTCAACCATAACCTCGTGTGGACCTCTTGGCATACATAGAGACACCTGAATCCAGCCCCAAGTGCCTGTTCATGACATTCCTTTGGTCATGACGGGTGGAGTATTGCCACTCTAGGGTGGTTCCCTGGTGTCCTGGCTCTGCTTGCTGCTTTTCCTGAGTGTTCATGCTGGTTTTGTGCTATGTCACACATGGAAAATGGAGTGAGGGAAGGCAGCTCAACAGAGTGGTGATGCTAAATGGAGGCTGAGACCTTGAAGGTGTAAATGGCCTTTGAGGACTATTATGAGAGGAAAGTCAGTCAAGACCTGATTTCAGAAAAGACTGGTAAGGAAACCTCAATGTAGAATCACAAAAATGTATAGTCAGAGTGGACCTCTGGCAGTGTCTTATCCAACCTCTTTGTTGGATTCAGGCTGTCACCAACAGTAGGTCAAGTTAACCATGGCCTGAAGAATGCATAATTTCTCTGTCCTTTTCTGTTCTCTGAATGCTTTTCTCTATTCCTTTCCCTTTTCCCATTCCCCCAAAAGAGAGCAGAATTGTGAAAAGAGTTGTTTTAAGAGACTCTTTAGCAATGCATGGTCTAAAACTGCTGAAATTCAGCTTGGGCAAAAGGGGAGCTTTTAGTTCTGAAGCAGGGATACACGTTTTGCTACAGTTTTTTTTCTGAAACTCCATTCGAACTGTGACTGACAGATAAGTCAGGGTTGGAAACTGCCGGTTCTTTTTTTCATTCTGTAGGGAATAGTTTGCCTTTGAGGGGTGGTTGTTGCTTGTGCAGGAATACCTGACTTCAGGAGTCATTATGCAGGCACTCCAAATGGGACCTGTGGGTGAGCACAGCACAAAATAGCAGCTGTTGCCTTGAGAGAAGCGCCTTAGGCCAGACAGGAAGATTTTTATTTGTTTTATTGTTGAGAACAGATAGCCAAGAGTTCTGGCCTTTGGTCTTTTAATACCTAGCTTGTTTTCATCCACTCCTACATGCCTGAAATCTGTGTGATTATCTGGTCTCTATATCCCTATCAGCACCTTCACAGGTGTTCCAGTGCAACTCCTTCTGGGGCTACACTGAAACAGGTCAGGCAGCTGATCTGGACAGTGGATAAAAAAACCTAAAACACCTCAACTCCCATTCCCTCCAGTTATTTTTTGCCTGGATTAGTTTCATCAGCTGGCTTATAGAGTGGCCTGGCAAATAGTTGTGCCAGCCATACCGTGGTATGGAGTTTGAATAAGCGGTGGGGATGAGCAAAGGGGCAAGAATAATTTAGTGTTCGAAGTGGACTGTCATGTCAGACTGATCATGCAGGCATTTATCACTGTCAGTGGAAAGAAATTGAACTTTGAGAGATGAGAGGAGTCTATTTTAGAATGACATGAATCACTCTGAAGGTGTTCCCCTCTTTTCTCCATGGATGATGATGGGGAACTGAGTGCACCAGCTCTGACAAGACATCAAACTTAAACCTCACTTTTTGACTCTTACACTTTAATAATGAAAATATTGGCATGCCTGATTATTGTTCATAATGCTTCACCTTCGGTGCTGTTGTAAATATAGAAAATGTCACTAGCTGGAAGCAGAATCCCAGCCTTCCTAACAGGGCAGTTGTGAGCGATAGTGATGCCATGAAAATCCAGCTGCTGTGTAACTAGTTGAAGAGCTAAATATTAGCTCTGGGAGGAACTTTTAACCACTGCCCATTACCTTATCTTTGGGTAAGGCTGCCCAGAAAATGGGGATGTTCCTGCACACTTTTTAGCGTTTCTGTCCTGCAATGCTGGCTTCAAACACCAATATTGTCTGCTTGCCTGCTAATGTAATTTGTACTTGAGCTCAAGTGGTGGTGATGGTAGAGAACATGCCTGCTTCAAATCACACCGTGACATGATAGTGAGGGGTTTGTTGTACATGATTGGGGGTTTTTTTGTGTTGAAACCGATGCTAAATGATTACAAATTCAGTTACTTGACAGGAAACACTGCAACCTTTAATTCAGTGCCTTGTACCTGTAGATGATGATTGGTTTTAATTACAGGGTCGTGTGCTTTTCCATGGGCTTGCTCTGTAGGGTAGGTGGTGCTGAGAGCACAAGCCAAGGCTGTGCACCGAAGGAAGCTGCTGGCTGTGTGGTTCTCACCTTGTTTGCTGAAGAAGCTCGGAAGTGGGCAGGATATGAGAGATGGAGGCTGCCACAGGAAAAGAAAGGACGTCTGTTGGTCACATGAGGGTGTAGTGCTGTGTCTGTCTAGCCAGAGGCAAGGCAGATGTGAGGTCCACAGCTCTCCCCTCTCCCGCCCTAAGAGATGACAGCTCCTTTTCATCCACCAGTTCAGCTTTGTGGGGCTGTGCTTGTGCAGGGAGGAGAAGGAATGATACAGGTTTCAGAAGCTAAATTTTGGTGGGATTTTAGTTTGTTGTTCTTTTTCAACTGAAATTACTTTGGTTGTCTGGTTTATAATGAAGCCCTAAAATGAGTGGAATAGGAGTAGGAATAGAGGAATAAGGATAGGCTTTTCTAACTGAAACATACTGACGTTAAATTGCATTTTCAGTCTCAGCACTCATTTTTTGCAGAGTTATGACTCCATGTGAGTGGCTTATGCCTCATTTCTCACAAGAAATCTTCATTTACCTGGCTGGGTGGTGGTGCTCTCCCCCAGAGCAGCTTAGGAGATGTGCCTCTCCTCAGCTGTGGAAATAAAATGCTTCACAAACTATTGTGGGTGCTGGGAAAGAGCTGAGGTGAAGCCAAGGGAGACTGGCATAAGTTACTGCATCGACCAAAGCACAGAGGGCAAAAGCTCCTCCAGCCACCATTTGTGCTCCAGAGCTCCAGCTTGGGCCCTGGCTCCTTCCATGTGTCTCCATTCCCAGCAGCTGGTCATCCAGATGATCCAGATAAGGACGTGTTTTTCATTTGCTGAATTAGCCAGCTGAGGAGCAGCCGTGGATATTGGCCAGTACAGGGAGCCAAAACACAGAGGTGTATTAAAAATGGCAGAGTTGAATTTGTGTCAGTACTGCTCCGGCATTTCTGGTTCAGCCTGCAGCATTTTAACTGTATTGCCAAACCTCAGCTTTAGCAAGCGTTGAATGTTTGGTGCTGAAGTTGAAATTGGTAGCAGTGCTGCAGGGAAGAGCCATCTCTGTCCCAGGTTCTCTGGGTGGCCTTGGGTAAGGCACCGTACTCCTCCTTGCTTTCCCTGCCTCTGGGGTGTGTTGCTACCTACCCACCTTCTCCCAGCCCTGGGAAAAATAACAATTAAGTCTCTGTTGTGTTTTAAATGCTGCCATAAAAATGCCAAGGATGGAGCTTGTGGGATTCTTTTCGGGGGTGGGGGGAACAATCTCAAATAGAGGTGCAGCCATTGGATGCTTAAACAGAGAGGTGAGTTTTGCTAGTGTTGGTCAATTTTTTCCCCACCAATTTCTCATTTGTCAAGTCAGATTAAAAATCATTAACTTGAAAATAGATTGAGAAAAGAGTTAATGCTTATTGGATTGAGATGCTGTGTGGAGGCCACCACAGAAAAAGGTCTGTGAAGCGATTAATAGCTTATTTGGTGGCCAGGCTCGGAAGCAATGTAGCAAATTAGGCATAGGGATACATAAAGAATAAGAAGGATAAAAATCAATATTGAACAGCTGTCTTTACTTCCTAGTCTCACACTCCCATGTACTGAATGAAGCGTAATGGAGATGTGATTACTCATTTTATTACTATTGTAAAGGGTTTGAATAATGGGACAGACCTCAGGTTGGTTTTATAGTCCTGAATGTAGCATTTCCCCCTTCACACGCTGTCACCTGAACCGTTGCAGAGAGACAGCAGCCTGCACGGAATACGTGAAAGAAGTACTAATAAGTGAGGCAGCAATGTAAAACCTGAAATACACCACTTAGCAATGAGTGAAGAGTGGAATAAAGCTTTGGCTGTCCTCACTTGGGTGAGGACGGGAGGGAACAGGGGATAAAATGAGTACTGAGGCTACTGGAATTGAAGGAACTGAGAATGGAGGGAATTGCCTGGATCAGCAATATGCAGAGTGCCTTAGTGGTTGTTGGTTTGAAGTGTCCTGGTATCAGATGGTTTTCTGACTGTGTGATTGCTAGCAGACTCACAGTTGTAGGATATGCAGCTCTGACTCAGAAGACAGATGATGCTTCTGATATACATCTGTAAGACCTAACTTTTTCTTTTTAATAACCTAACCATTGTAGTCTCAACAGATCAGTGATTGCAAAAATGCAAATTTCTGTATGTCTGATGAGGTCGGCGTTATGGAGTGGATGTTGTCAACAAGCTGGCTGGTGCTGCTGCTGCTCCAGTCTCTTCGGGGATAATAGAATCTGGGAACAATTAAGAGGCAGCGTAATCAGTTCCTGGGGGCAGGAGCGTACCCTCTTGCTTTTCAGCATTCCCTTGGCTGACTCATGAACTCTGTTGATTGACTTGGGAAGCAAATGAATCCAGCGCTCCTCCACAAGGAAGAGTTATGGAGGCAAGGTGGTGAGAGGAATACATCAGATCCCAGGCAGCTTCTGCCCTCTGTGCTGTGAAATGTGTGGAATTTACAATGGTTACTTAGCTGCTAAGCAAGTGGGATTTTTTTTACTTTGTTTTTGCCCTTAAGCCCTGTCCATTCTTTAAACTAAGGACTACAACGAGCTACAGCTGGGAGATGCTCACACGTAAGCACAGAGGACAGTCTTGGCAGCTTGCTAGAAAACAAACTGTAACCAGCTATAGCTGTCCAAAAATATATGCAGCCATAAGATTTGCAAGCACTTTGTATGGGCGTTGGTAAATGAAGGAAGTGGCGTGTTTGGATTCACAGCTCGTTGGGCTCTCCTCTGTTATTCAGCTGTTCCCAAGCTGGTAACTAAGAACTTTAGGGTGCAGGTAGACATCCCTAGTTTAATGCACTCTCTGTTTCCATATCTCCTTCCACCCAGGAATCCTAGGAGTGTCTGTGGCTGGTTAGTGACAGACAGGCAGGATCCCTGGGAGCCAGGCAGCATCGTGGTCTCTCAGGTGGGGCTCTGTGTGGTGCGGAAGGGTGAGGTGACGTGCCACAAGCCTGCTGCGTGAGTGTGGGCAGCCTGCAACACAGACCAGATCCTCTGTCTTCCAGCCCTACATGTGGGGAACACAAGAGTGCTTCAAGCACGAGAGTGCTCAAAACGTTTCTTTTTTTTCTTTAGCGTTACTTAGTTCTTTTGCCAAACGGTCTCTTCTTCTTTCCTTTTATTTTAACTGCTCTGTTTTGATGGTGGTGTGCTGTAGGTAGTTACTCATCTCCCAGGCACATGGGGAATGAAAGCTTGCAATACACCAAAGCATGTGCAAGGAAGGGATGGACTGCACGAGCATGGCTTGCCCCTAACCGAGTCTGGTTTGTGGTGTCTTACATTCAAGGATGAGGAAAAGGCCAGTAAGGTAAAAAAAACTCCCGGAGGCTGAGTGTACTGGTGACAGGAGAAGCTGCTGAGGGAAGGAGAGGAGACAAGCACATGGAAAATGAGCTCCTGCCTCCCTCAAAAACATGCATGCAGAATGATAGCAGGGTGGGTGTGGGGGCGTGTAAGCAAGTAACATCCCAGAAGCTGGAAGAATAAAATGAAAAGGCAGCAGGATCAGCCTGCAGATGAAAGGCAGCCCCTTTAACATTTGCTCCCGGACTCCGGCAACTCTCAGCAGTTGGCTGGAGACTAAGCTGGACGGTCCTGTGGAGCTCCAACAAAGGGACGAAACAAACCCCCGTCCCCCGGGGCCCCCCTCCCCGACAACGCGTGAAACAACTTGATAAATGATTGCTCTGTCAGGGGACGAGGGGATGGAGACGTCTGGGAGTGCAGGGGGAATGTATCTAATTCAGGCATGAGGGGAGCTCGGGGTGGGAGAGGGGAGCAGGCCAAGGGGCGCTGGGATGGGAGCGTGAGGATCCCCTGCCTTGGCAGCAAAATTAATAAGTATGGCCGAGTGGGAAGGAGTGAGTGGCTCTCTGGAGAGGTTTCTGGGGAGCAGGCCGTCGGGGCTTGGGGGGCTCGGGTGAGTCCCCCTGGCTGTGCCCTGCCTCCAGCCCCCATGCTCGCATTACCTCATTTACTGGGGATGGCAGGAAATACAAACCTCCCCCCGCCGCTCCCAGCTCAGTCCAGTCCGGGCTGCTGATAGCATTGAAAGCTGCAGAAACAGGAGCCCATGCCCTGGCTCTATTCAAGGGAACATTAATTACCCTAAAACAAAAACAAGAGGAGTTCACAGCTGGGGCCCAACACTTCAGATTCCCCCTCCCTCCGTCCCTCCCTCTCTCCTTCCCTGCTGCTGCTCCTCCAGTTTGTGCATACCAGCTATTTATACAGTCTCCCCTCCTAAATGACTGATATTGGGCCCGAGCACCGTTGGTGCCCAGAACACTCCCAGCGGGATTTGTAGGGACTGTGCGGGCATCTTGCAGGCAGAGATGGTCCGAGGGCTGGATCCGTGCTGCGAGAGGAGTGGCGTGCCACCAGCACCCACCAAAAGCAGGCTGTGTAGTTTGTGAAGAGCCGTGGCAGCTGGAATAACGAGCGGTCCTGCATGGTCCGGATGGCTGCCGACAGAAACTGGGCCTTGGGCCGGGTTATCCTGGCCGAGTACAGGAGGGAACGCTGGGGGAACTTCAATGAGTCCTGCTGGAAGAAAATAAGGATTTGGTGGTGGTATATTTTTCTCCCTCCCCCTCTGTGGGAATGGAGCAGAGAACTTAATTTAGAGCCCTCCCGAGCTGCTGGTTAATAGACGCTTGATCCAGGAGGCAGCTGCTGCCACCACTTACAAGGTGACCCAGAGCCCTGTTCCAGCATGTCCCAGGCCACTATGTCATGAGCACCAGTTGCCAGGAATAGAGGGTGCAGCAATGTGTATAAATAAATAAAATGGGGTTTGAGTGCACTTCTGTGTTTGGCTGATGAAGAGGAAGGACCTGGCTTCGGGAGAATACTAAATGCTGAGTTTTATTATTGTTTTGGTAGCTGTCACCCTTCCAGAGAAGTTGGCACCAAGCCTCACTCTTGGGGCACATCAGCAATAAACGATAACAAAAATAGGTAAAACGCGAGGAGGAGTGTTCTGAAACATGTGGAGGGCAGTGCTTGCCAGCTGTCAGCTTCCTGTCTTCACAGGAGAATTTGATCTCCCCGGGAATTGCCCTTCCCCTTCTCCTCTATGCTCCTGCCCTAAGGTCTGTGATGAGCTTAGCAAGTGCTTTGGCACAGGGTAAGGTGGCTTGCCTGCAGTGGAAGCCTTGTGTTCCTTTAGGCTGCTGACCATCTGACTGGGCACTAAAGGCTAAAATGCCTGAGTCTTCAAAACCCTCTAGGACCTCCTCTTGTGTCTCCATAGTTTGTCGGAAAATAATTTTTTAACAGCTCCAGTTCTGGTGTGAAAGTGTGAGAGGAGCACCTGGAAGTGCTGGTGGGAGCAGCCCCTGGCAGAATCCAGCAACTGCAGGGTAGGCACTGGCACTCGTTTTGGGTTAGGTGAAGCGGCGTTCAGCTCAGTTAAGCAGACCTATTTATAATGTAGAGTGGCCTGGTTCAAGCACGGCTGCAGATTAGGAGGACAGGAGATAGGGAATTAGTCTACCCTGTTAATGCTTCACCTGGCAGCGAGGAGGAACTGCGGATGGCCATGCCTGCTTTCCTCTCGGCAATGCAAAGGCCACCAGTGCCTTGGTTTGTTACCGAGACCGCTGTCAGCCCTGGTAACTCCCTTGCACTTCACTTTTGAAAAGCATCTGGTACAGTTTGCCAAAGTTGCCCTGCGTCAGAAAAACCCAATGTGTAGAAAGACTCTTTGTGCTTTTTGGCCTGGACTGTTGAGAAAGGAGGGGAGAGTAGAAAGAGGTTTCGTAGAATATTATCTCTACAGTCTTCTGTACTTTGGTTTATTTCTTGTGGACCTGAAACAGTGAGAATAAATAGCCACTAAACCCACAAAAATTAATTATACAAGCAAGGCAACGAACGATGTTCTCTATGATCACTCGCATTGGGTTGCAGCGCCTAAAGTTATGCGAGTGTAACACAGGATACTTTTTAGAATGCAAGACCCTTTCTCGCAGTCTCGAAGGGAACAAATCCTGTCTTGAAACAGTGGATTTTTGCAAGTGTATACAACAGTCAGGAACGTAGGCAGACATTTGTTTTCAACTTGGGGCAAGTTGCCAACTCCTTTAGACCGTCATCCACCACCATGGTGTAGAACTCCACCTTTTTCCCCAGCAGCCTTGTCTAATAGTCGGGGCAGTAACCTTTGCAGAAGGCCAGAGGGGACAATTGAATGCAGTGGTTTCTTCTAAAGCCCTTACAAAACTACCAGAACTTGTAGTCTTACATAGTGATAGTTGTTGGTTGATGGTTTTGGGGGAGGTTTTTTTGGTGTTTTCTTTTTTTTTAAGGAAGTAATTTCCTTCACAAAAGGGAAGTATTTTTTCATGCAAGACATAATTAAACTGGAATTCATTGCCACAGGATGTTGTGGATGCCAGAAGTCGAGATAGGTTCAAAAAGCAATTAAACAAATTCATGGAAGCGAAGTTCATCGAGGGCAATTAAGCACAAAGATACAATCTCTGGCACAGGAAGTCTTAAGCCACAGCTTGCTGGAAGCTGGTAGGGGGGAAGCCTTATGGTATGCTTGCACCATTCTTACGCACCCGCCAAGCATTTGCTGCTAGTCCCTGTCTGGGGCAGGATATTGGGCTCCATGGACCTTTGATCTGACCCGATCTGGTGGATATATTCATCTGTTGTGCTTCAGCCAAGATGTGAGGCATCCCAGTTTTGCTGAGGAAATGCTAACAGCATGTAGAGATGTCAGTGGTCCTTTGGAGTCCCTTTCCTGTGTCTTTTTTTGCCAGCAGAAAGCAGAATCAAGACCAGGTCTTCTGGTGGCACAGAGAGCTGGGCTCGCGAGCGAGGGAGGGGGGCAGTGGGGAAGGAAATGAAACCAGGCTGCTCCACCACTGTCCTGCTGGCACATGACGTGGTCTGCAGAGCTCACGGTGTGGTGTTCGTGGATGAGCTCCAGACACTTCATGTGCTTCCAGAAAATTTGTCTGTGTGAGTCCTGTCTTCCAATAACCTGCCCTCATCAGCCAACTGCTTTCTCTGGTATGCCCAAAACACGGGGCCTTTGAAAATGGACTTAAAATGAGACTTCATGCTGATTAATAGCATGTAAATACATAGAGCAATTCTTCAGATGGAAGTTAACTTGACTTTTAGCCTTTTCTTTAATTTTATGCTTCCTGCTTTGCTGGAGAAATTTAAGTGAAGCACTGCTAATACGACGTTGTATTAAGTGGTGTCATTCAACGTAGATAACACATGATTGTAACTTAGTTATTAGAAAACACCTGATTTATCTCAATTGTGCCTCTTAGTTTATATTGAGAACCGTAAAAGCAATAATCAAACCCCCTCAGGTCCTCCATCCCTTCCCTGGGCAAGCCTGTAACTAACTTGTGCTGTGAGAGGATATTTATCAGGGTGCCACAGGGACCAGAAGTAGTTTCTGTCTCCAATTCGCTGATGATTCAGAGAAAGAAGTAGACAGTGTATTAATTCATTGATGTAAAAAAATGCTAAAGGAGTACCACTCAAAAGTACAAGAGCCAAGAGAGGGATTAAAATTGGATTAAATGGATAAGGAAATTCAAACTGGAAAGTGTATGTTATCACATGTGGACATAAATAATATAAACCAGAGCTAGTTGGTGGAACATTCCGGATGTGAGGACAAGTGTGCCATGTCTTGTGACTTTTAGCCAAAACCAGTATTTCATATTTGCTTGAACCTTCAGTTCTTGAAGATACATTGAGAACATGATCCAAGTGTATTCCCAGTTCAGAGAACCAAATTGCACCCAGTATTTATTATCATTTTAAAAACACTGTGAATCCAATGGGTCATGTTTGTGTTGTTTTACGGAGTAAAGCAGACCACGGGATCAAGAGAGGTTGTAAAAGCGTGATGTTTTTCTTCTTAAATGTAGCCCCTGCCCTTTTGTGTAACTTTGTTTCTGAATATCTTGGTACAAAAAAAGATTTATAAAGTTGTGAGGAAGTCACAGAGTATCAACCGAAAAACAGCAGGAGAATGATCCTATTGTAAAGAAATATTGAAAGACCTGAATATACTGGATACTTACCTGCATCTATAGGACAGAGACACCAAGAGAGACAAGGAAATTGGATGATTGAAATAATAGGGCAAAGGAGAACAAAAATTATTCTAGACACAAAGAAGCGTTCCTAAGCAGGAATAGGAAGTTCTGCCCTTGAAACACTTAAACTAGACAAATACATTGTGTCTGGCAGGGAGTAGCCTCCAAATAGTCCTGGGTTAGAGATAGAATTTTGTATGCCTTTTGTGTCTCTGTATTTTATCCCCAGTAAAGTGGATTGGAGAGCAGGGGCTGGTTAGTATCATGAATCGGTAGTGGGTTCAACTCAGTGACTGATGCTGGGATTATTTGAAAAAGTGGGAGAATAGAGACAATTCAGATCTTTTGGCAGATTTGGGCTAGGTACTGAATGAGTGACTCAGGATTTATTGGGAAGTCTAAGAAGGAATTAGATGGCACATATACAATGGTTTTGCTGTGCATGTCAGCGCTCTGGAAGCCAGCCAGCTGTGCTCAGAGGTCGGTTTTTGATGGAGACGTTTTCCCTCACCAACGGGGAGAAAAGGTTGGCACCTCATTAAACACTGTTTTTTTATGCCACTGGTGGATGGCCATCAGGTTGGTAATGTCACACCCACCTTTCTCTTTACCTGAAGTGGGCCATGCTAGGTGACCCCCCAGGGCAGAAGTGCAGCCCTCCTCCCCCTTAGCAACGATACCCACTCCAGGTTTTGTCTGTGCACGGTGCAGTTCAGCAGCAGCTGTTCTGCTTTTCAGTCCTCGCTCTAATCTGGATGAATAGGAAGGTGTTGGGAAGACCTGCAAAAGGAGTCTCCTCTTTGGTTTGGATGGAAGAGTTGGTGATAGTAACTGCAGAGTTGACATTGGCTCCTTCCACTTTTCACGGAAGACTGAATGTTTTAAAGATGAAAAGCTCTGTTTCTCAGCATTTTTTTTCTGCTGTTCTTGTGGTGACTTAAGGCATCTTTTCCTTCAATGCAATGCACACAATTAAGTTAAAATCACGTCTTCCCGGTTTCCTTGCTCTTTCATTTTGAGCTACTTTCATGTACAAACCATCCACCTCCTCACAGTGAACCCTCTGAGCAGGTTCTGGATGAAGCCACTGGCCCATCTTGTTCTCATTCCTAGTCCCAAGTCCTGCCTAATATTAGGTACCTTGAAAGAAAGAGTAAAATCCTGCAAAGGCAAGTGGGAAAACTGCGGAATTCTCTTGACTCCAATTGCTGACACTGTTGATGTTTTGTGGTTTTTAATCTTATTAGCATTATTGCTTCAATAAATACCTTGCAGAGAAGAGTTCTGTGAGTTACTTTTGTAAGTGTGGGTGCAGCAATATTTCCTTTCATCACTTCTAAATCTATTGTCTTTCATTTAGGTGGACAACTCCTTGCTCCTGTCCTATTGGGAGAAAAAGAGGGTGGGAGTGGAGAATAAGTGCATCCAGATGGCTTTCTCTGCCTGTTTTATGTTATCATATGCTTGGATTGTTTCACCTCTTACTTACCGCCCCTTGAACGTAGCCCAGATATTTGAAAATCATTAAAGTTCCTATTCACCAGACTTTTTAATGGACTGTAGGCCATCCAAAGTCATGCTAACAAGGGTTCAATGAGTCTTGAGTTTTGTAATGTGTGTGTTTTGTAACTGGGTCCTTAGATGAGCATCTTTCTGGGGCTGTAAATTTATGTCAGTTCTTTCTGGGCTTCTAAGTTGCTGAGGTTTTGTTTTGTTACAGAGGCAAACGGGCTGAACGCACTGTTCAAGAGAGAAACTGTGCTTTCCATATTATTCTTTATCTCTCTCTAACACAAAGCTCCACATCTGGTTTGTGGTTTTGACGATGACTGGAAACTAAGCAGATGTTTTCCCTGTGCTGTCCACAAGGCCACTTAGATCTTTCTCCAAATGGTTACAATTAATGTGAAACCCATCCGTGTCTACAATTAGTTCAAACTCTCCTTGCCAATTTGCATAACCTTGCACTTGTGTGCAGTAACATTTATTTGCTGTAACTTGGGTGGATCCTTCAGATTCATATTGTTAGTTCTTGCTGGTTTTATTTCATTTCTAGAGCAGTATCATCAACAATTTTTTCCCCCTATTTCACGTTGTATGTGCCCCTTTCCAGATCATTTAATATATTAAATGTTGATCATAGTATCCACCCCTGGGACTTCCCCCATTAACCTTCTTGAAAACTGGCCATTTATTCATGCTGTTCGTTTTTCCTAAATTAGCTTTAATCTATTGACAGATGTTTACCTCTCACCCCATGACTAGTTTCCCTAATAGACTGTGGTGATTAATATTACCAAAGGCTGCTTGAAAATTCAAATTAATTATATCTACCAATTTTTCTTTAACCACTGTCTTGGCACTCCTTATAGAAAATACGGATGTGCCCATTTTTCTTATGGAAATACCATGCTAATGTGGGCCTGCTGTATGGCATTAATCTAACTTTCATAACTACCCAGTTGAGCCATTTTACCAGGTACTAAAGTAAGGTTTACAAGTGTCTGTAATTCCCAAGTTCGCTGTTGCTTTTTGTACACAAATCCGCGGCATCACCTGCCCTGCAGCTTTGCCACTTCCTATTTAATTTTAATGATCAAGCTGCCAGCAAAACGTGTAATGCGCCGCTCAGCTCTTAACGTTGTTTGAAACTCAGGCGAGCGCTACCTGGGCCAGTTTGTTTCCAATTTAAATTAATTTTATGTGACTCCAGGCATCAGTGGCAGGCTGCCCTGGGTTTTTACAGCGCCTGCTCTTGAACTGCTCGTTACCGGCGCCCGCCAAGGGCCCCTGCAGGGCTCTGCTCTCCATGCCTTCCTATATCCCTCCTATACCTCTCCTCTACCTCTCTTATACCAACCTGTTTGGTGTAGCCAGCCCGACCTCTCGCTCTGGAGATGTCCTTTGAAAAGCTCTTCCAAGTATCTTGACAATCCTTTACCCTCAAACTTGTGGGAAGCGTAACCAGGTCCTT
Source organism: Lycocorax pyrrhopterus obiensis (assembly GCA_014706295.1). Lineage (NCBI taxonomy): Eukaryota > Metazoa > Chordata > Aves > Passeriformes > Paradisaeidae > Lycocorax > Lycocorax pyrrhopterus. The sequence continues at coordinate 72,202,676 of JACSVZ010000015.1, read as the reverse complement.
TAAAACTGGAGATTTTAATTTTTTGATTCAAACAAGCAAGCAATAGAGCATCATTTGAGTATCATTTTAATGATTTTTGCCTTTTATGTTTAGTTAAAGTTGGATTATTTCTGGATCTTGCTGCGATCTGGAGGTTTACGGCCAAATTAAGTCTTTACATTCAAGTCAGTATTTTATTCTGTACAATGTCTGAGCAATTTATGGCTTTAATGTACATTTGCTTGAATTTATTTTAATGTTTTAAGTTACAACATCATAATTGTTTCTTCCTGTTTGCAGAATGAGCTATTTGCTTTTGACCTGTATTAAAGTGCTTTTGGTTAAAAAAAATTGGGTTAAAAAATGCACTGAAACTTTTTTTAAATTGGTTTGATGATGAAGTTTAGTGTTCCATTGTGTTAAAGGAGATGCTCAGCACCTAAACCTGATTTACTGCGGTTAGGCAGCTGTTCTGGTTTGTTTCCGATCTTTAGGTTCTCCGTGGCCCATCTCAGCATCTCCCACTCCCCTGAGCACTCAGGTCTGTGATCAGGTTGTGGGGAGGTGCTGAGCAGCAGCCAGGGGCACTGTGAGATGGGCAGAGAAAGGCTGATCCACTGCAAAAAACACAGCCAAGAAAACCCAGCCGTATAATCAGTTCTAGGATTAAAAACCCTAAAACCTCCCCGTAGCCTGGCCATCAGTGGTGCCCATGGCTGTGAGCAAGCACAGGGGTCGTGCAGGTGGAGGAGCTGGGCAGCAGCCTGGCAGTGTTGCTATAAAGTTACCCCTGAAATTTCATCCCGAGTGAAGGGAATAGACAGAAATGAAGCGCGTACTCCTCGTCGCTCGCAGATGGGCTCCACACATGTCAAGGCTCAATTTATCCTATCAGTAAGGTCTATTCTGAGCTCTTCTGTGTTTTCTGCCAGTTCAGTCTGGGAGTTGTTTTACACCTCTTGGCAAATATTTGGTTTGGGAGTTTCTAAGTATAATTTAAGTGATGATTAAAAGTCAGGGAAAGCTTCAGCGCTTACTGGTTAGAGTAATATCAAATTTACCATTTCATAAGTTTTAAAGGTATTAGTGTATCGTAAGCATTTAAGAGTAAAGCAGAGCATCCAAACAGCCTGTACTGCTGTTCTTGTAGACTTTGTGCTGGTGCTGGTATTCCAAGTTTATATCTCCTGTTTATATCTGCTTTAGTGATACAGTTAATATTCAAATGATTTAACATTTATATTCCTGAGAGCAGGGGGAAAAATCAGTAGAAAGTGTTGAAAATGTTAGACTAAGCATTGTTTCTTTATTTCTGAGTACTGGAGTGCATCTTGGCTGTAGACAGACATTGCAGTACTTGGTACATTGTACCAAATTATCCCATTTCTCTCCCCTCCTGTTAGTGTCGGGCCGATTCCTTCCTGTAGTTTGCAGCATTGTCCTTCAGAGGCGTTGCAAACTTGCCAGCTCCTTAAGCACACTTCCTGCATCTTATATTTTGCCTGGCTTTGAAACCTGTTCCCTTCACACCTTCTAGGGTTTAATTTCCCTGAGCTGATTTCCTGCGATGGAATTCTTTGCCCCGTCCCTGCCGCTGTGGTTCCATCCCGCGCTGCGACTGGTCCCAGCAGCCCGTGAGACGTGGCCCTTGGCCTGGGAGTGCTGGGTGTTTGCTGTCCTAACCGTGCTTCTTCAGGCCCCACAGGGCATCTCGGATGTTTAAAGAATTCAGCCTCACGGCTTTCCTGTGCATTAAGAAAATACTGTCTCGGTTTTATGGAACAACAAAGCGAAATGCCCAGCATCGTGAAGGAAGTCAGTGGCGCAGCTGGGGGATGAACTCTGATCTCCACGTGTCTGTCCAGTACCTTGATTACGTGATCATCTCCACTGCTCATCTCAGATTCATCTCTTGAAGTTGAACGAGCGTGTCAAGCTGCATTTTTCATCTCTTTTCTCTCAGCTCTGCTTATAGCTTGAGGCACTGGAGGAGAGTGGAGTTTTTACACGTTGGGAGTCTTCTTCAATACTGCTCTTTTATCCCCTCTTTTTTTGCCTCCCTTCCTGCATCTCAAGTCGTGTGAAATCAAGTCTCTATTCCCTTCTACATCTGAAATGCAGTTTTCTGTATTCATGCACATACTTGCCATCAAAAGTTTAATCTCTGCCCTCCGTTTTAATGCTGTAACAAGATTTTATTATTTTTTTTAGGACCCTCACAATTTCCTTCCTCTATGACATTCAACTCTAGGCAACCAGTATTTTCTGCATTTGGCATCTAAGGCACGTTCTTTCCTGGTCAAATTTTAGTATCCCCAGCCTGATTCAGCATGGAATACAAACCCTTTTCTGCCTTGTACACAAAAATGGATGTACAGGGTTAGATCAAAGGTCCCCCTAGCCCAGCATCCTGTCTCTTGTTGTACAGCAGATACCCAGGGAAGAGTGTCAGTTCAGGGCAATCAAGCAATGATACTTCCCTAGACTGTGCTATCAGTCTCTGGCTCATTTGCAGCTCAAAAACTTCATTTTGTACTTAACAGCTGTTGATAGATTTTTTTTCCCCCCCTTCTGTTAACTTTCCTTTCTTCTGTGAACCCATGTACTCTTACAGCATCCATAACATTCCATGGCCAAGAGGCAGAAGAATTATTGCTTGTGCAAAGAAGTGTCTCCTTTTTGTTGTTTCTGTCCTGATAATTTAATTTGCTGTCTGTCCATTCTTTTTTCAGAAGAGACTACAAGCACTCATTCATTCTCCATGCCATTTCTGGCTTTTTATTGTTTTGCATAGTTGTTTTTCCTGCAGAAGCTGTTTCATGCATTTAATCACCGTTGTTGTCCTCCTCCAGCTTTTCAGTTCTTCTGTGTCCTCTTTTTCCCCAAACCTGAGGTCCAGAACTGTGTGTAGTGCTCGTGGTGTAGATTCACTCTGCATTCATACAGAGATGTATTGATGTTTTATGTTCCTTTCCTCAGCATGCCTACTATTATTATTTTATTTTTGACAGCTTCCACTATATTGCTTCTACTTTCAGGGTTCTGCACACTGCTGCCCAAGCTGCACCTCTGCTTCTTGCACTTTTGCTTGTGATTTGGACCCTGACAGTTATTCTTGCTTCACCTGAATTTTCCTTTTCCCGTTTTTTCTCCCTTTTTATGCTCCCACCATATCTGAAAGGACTTTTTTCCTCCAGTGCTCCTACCCACCTTGATCTCTAAATTTCTGTCGAAGAGTCGTACTACAAAGCCCTTCAAAAGCATCTGCTCTTTTTTTCCCCCCTTATCTAGTCTACCAGCACTGTCAGGCAACTTTCTATTATGCTGGAAATAAAAAATGTCTCTAAGATGTGTGCCAAGCTCACAGAATGTAAATCCACATATGTATATCCAATCCACTCTTCTTTTTTCTTCTTTCCTCTTCACCATCTGTCTTCTAATCTGGTTTCTGTGGGCATTAAGGTATAATTTTACACCAGTCCGGTTAATTCCAAGTTTAGTTGTAGTTTGTACTGTTCAAAAGTCTCTCATGCTAATAGAGCTTAATCTGCTCGCACCGTGCACAGCATCTCAAGGAAAGCAGCTCTGATTTTAAGAAGCAGTGCAGGGAATGTCTGGGGCCTTCTCTATTCCTGTCTGGGAGCTTTTGGATAGAAATCACTCACATGATCTGTGTAACTTCTGCCTAATAAGCCTGATGTTCCTTTTCTGTGCTGGACCCGCCGCACCACTGATGTGCAGATGTGCAGCCTGTTTGTGTCCCAGACATGTTGGATTGCGCGCAGACGGGCTCTGGGATCAGCGAACACGCACGTGTGAGGTTGGAGGCATACCAAGAGCATCATGTTTGTTGCTTGTGCTGAACGCTGGGTCGGCACGTAAGCGTTTGTCCAGAGCTGTCTTGGATTAGTGGTGCTGGCTGGGCCTGTAAGAGAGGAATCTGCCATCAGGTGCAAGTCCTAATACTGCTGTGAGCTTTAGCCATGACCAAGGTATTGTGAGAGAACTCTGTTTTTATAGCAGTATAACCCACAGTTTCTACATCAACATTGCAGATGATCAAATTACTGTTATTCCCTCTTTCTGCCCTAAAAGTGTAGAGCCTCTTCCAGAAAGGTGTTGTTATGGGCTCCGAGCATTTGAAAATGTGTTCACTTGCTCCCACAAGGACTTTGGACCTTGATCTGTGGCAGGGATATGCACCAGTCTGTGGATGCAGTGATCAAGGAACAGTGTCCTCCTTCCCCTCTCCTCCACAGCCACAGAGTTTAGCTGCAGGGTGGTTTTGAAGGCCAGCAGCATTTCAGGTGCTCCGGTTGTGGAGGTGCTGAGGATAACTCTGTCCTTTAGGCTGCATCATTACCTTTACATGTAAAGATGTGATTCACAGAAAAGCCCGGATCTCTAATGTACAGCTCCACACCATGCAATAGTGGGTTGGCAGAAATCTGTTAGCTGAGCATTAAGTTCAATTAAACTAAATTAGAAGCGGATTAGTGCTGTGATGGCCAGAGGTCTAGCCTGAGAGTTGTTGTGCTCAGTTTTAGTGCTCTGCATTTGGCTTCCTGTGTGATCTTGGGCAAGTTACTTAGCTTGTCTGTGAGAAGCCCACATGGGGGTTGTGAGGTTGAATGCTGTAAGGTTGCATGCAGTCTTCTTGTGTGTGTGTATGTTACTGGGCTTATACAGAGTTTGAAGATAAAGTTAGCAAAACCAGTCCTTCTTCATCAGTCTTTTCTGTGTCCCAATTGATTTCCATGTTTGGAAAAAAACCCCCCACTTAAAAGTTGCCATATAACCAGATTTCACAAATACATTTGCATATACACCTGAACAAATGATGTTGCACTTCAGTGATCACTGTTGAATCTAATGTCGATGGCGATATGGGCAGTGTGATCTGCTTCTGCAGTCAGTGTGGCTCAGAGCCATTCTGATGTTAAAAAAGGGACAGAAACAATCAGTAACCCCCGCTGCCAGGCAAAGGAAGGATGAGGGCTGGAGCAGACAAAAGCTTAATCTTTCTCTTTCTCTCTGTTTTTCTAAGAGTTTGAGCTAATCGCTGATAACCAACACTAAAACATCTGAATCATAAATCTGTTCAGCTGCTGTGTGACTCACAACAAACAGAGTATGAACTGTTTGTGCCTTAGCTATTCTCTTCCCTGCTGAGCTCTGCCATGAGTTATCTCACATATAGCCCCTTCTCGTAGTCTTTGCAGGTTTAAAGCAAAATTCCTGTAATGCTTTTTACATTTAAGTCATTGGGGCACTCTTTGCATACTAGCTCCCTTTTAAGGTAACTTTAGGCAGAAGATGAAATCACAGCAAGGAAGTCCAAAGACCAGGGATGCAGCCTACACACTCATCTTTCTCCCTTCTCCCCCACTCAACCACCCCCCCCCCACAAGAGCTGGGACTCCTGCTTCCCACTATTGTGAGAATTAATCCTTTAGTGCTCCTTGCTGCTCTACCTTCCAATAAGCACAGAGTGACTGAAAGATTGGATCTGTGTCCAAAGGCATGAATAGCAATGGATCACACTGCTCCAGCTCTTTCACAAGTGCTGTTAGGAAAATACCATCATTTGGTTTTCGTTTGAAAAATAATTAAGATATATCTCAGTTCATACGAAAGTGAGTCTGAACATTTTGGGATCTTTTTTCTTTCTTCTCGGATCAACGGACAGCTGGGGAGGAGGGGGGAAGGAAATTCCTAACTTTGGACCCCAGCTGGAAATCAATACAGAGATAGTCCTGAATGCTGTTCCTTGGCTGCTGGCTGTGGATGTGCTCCTGTGCTGGCTGAGGCTGCCCACAGTAAATGAATAGGTGGACTTTTTCAACACTAAAATTTATTTTGGAGGAAAAGGAAGTGACGTTACTTTGTTGTGGTTGCTTAACTGTCTTCTGTGCAAGAAATCCTGGAATGAGCAGATTTTGTATGCTGCAGAGTAGGATGTGGTGGTTTTTGTTTGTTTTTTTTTTGCTTTTTTTGTTTGTTTGCCTTTTCTTCTTCTATTTTGACTGTGTGGAAATGGTGTGGAGGTTATTGAGTTCAAATGACTTCCTGAGATTTCTGCCTGCTAGAAGGGAATGACTTGGGAAACAGTCTTTGGAGTTCCTCTTACTGAAGCTTTTATTAGCAAGGCTGAGTCAGAGGAAGTGTTGCCAGACATCAACACAGTGGGACCGAGTTCTCTGGGAGTGACCAGGTCAGGGTCACCTGAACTCATGGGCAACAAGTAGGTTTTTCTAACAGTAGCAGCATGTGAATGCATTGATCTAAGAGCAGGGGTGTGCAGAAAAGATGAATCTGAAATGTTGCAGTGCAGAGCACAAGTAAGGCTCTCCATGCTCTCTTTTAAGGAGCTTTGGAAATCACAGGATTGTTTTGTGCTCGAGTGTTTTGTACACATTTTATTTGAAAGCTTGAAGGGGACTGCTATAGGGACACTAAAGTATGAGGAGTGTTTAACTCTGACAGTTTGGGAGGGATGGCAGGCACCTTCTGAAAGGAGACTCTAAGCCAGTGTTGGTTTTCACAGTGGAGATGCCTAGGATGAATTTGTTAGGAAGAAAAGTAGTGATCCTTGTTCCCAGCACTGAATGTTCTGTGTCATCTCACACTTTCGGTATTTTTTTGTATTGTACTTTTGAAATGCTTGATTATTCTTTTAATTGAATTTATTTTGTTGTCTTTTGAAGTTGTTTTTAACATTCTTGCCGTGAAATCAGATCCTGCAGAGGAAAGCTGTTTGTTGAGTTGCCCAGGCAGCAGCATGGCTTTTCCTAAACTTGAATTTTTCCTAATTTCTCAGTTTTGCTCCTTTTAAGCACCTCCTTTGGACAGTAACGCCAGACAGGATGAGACATTTCCTTCACTGCTGAAAAAAAAATGTAGATGGTAACCTTGTGGCTCAGGGTTCTTGCCCATATGAAGTTCCCAGTGCAGGTGTCCTTTTCTGGTATCTGTGGGACCTTCTGTTTGGAGAGGTTTGAGCAACCCTGCTGTATGGAATGGCTGGACATCATCTGCTTGGAGGGGTCTGCGAAGAGTTAAGCTGGTTCTCGTTGTCTTACAGATACTATGCCTCATGGGAGATTCAGGTATTTGTCTCTGCTGTGCTTATTGAGAAAGAGCAGACAATAGTCAAGTGGGTTGCCTGAAGTCACCCAGCCTGGCAGAGCTGGGAATAGGTTTCCTGGCTCACAGTACTGTACTTTAAACCACCAGATTAGTCTTTTTTGAAAAGGATAATCTGTATGTTCAAAGAAGGCTTTATAAAGCTCCCATTAACCCCGGTGCCATACCTAGTGAGGAATCTAATTTATGTTCTGGCAAATGAAAGCAGTTTCAGAGACCTTGGTGCTGCAGGTCACTGTCAGACCTTCAAGGTTCGTTGCCACCAGTTTAATTTTTCTCCTGCTTGGATTCGCCTCTGTTGTTCCTGAGAAAGGAGGAGCAAAACTGTGCTCCTGAGGAAAGATTTCCAGAGACATCCTGTTGTGGATAACTGGGAACAAGGTCCATGCAAGGGTTTTTGCTATGCTCAGTTAATGTATAGAATGTCTAATGTTCCCATTCCATCCTTGAAAGAAAGAGAGACCTTCTGGCAAAGCTGTCCTTTTTTTATTGCGTTTTATCACTTAGTCGGGATCTCAAGATCTGAATTCCAGTAGCCAATGACTGGAAATGTCCTTTCAAACTAAAATGTTGAACTTTAGAGTTTACCCCTGAGTCCTCAAGCTACCTTATCTGAACAGCAGAGGAAATTTTTTTCCAGTTTTCTTCTGTTATCAAGGTGGAACACAGCATCTGAATGTTAGAGAAGCAGCAGTACATTAACCTCAGCCTTGCTTTTACTCAAAGACTGCAAGTGTTTTACAGGGTTGGCTAAAAATTATCTAACATTTGGGTGGGGGAGGAGGGAGAGACGGACAGAGATTTAGCTCTCATCACTGTGAATGCATGAAGTGAGAATAAAAGCCAGGCCTTTCCTGATCCCATGCCCTACTAATAACACTTTTACAAGCTGGTTATATAATTATCTGTTATCGTGAGCTTTTTTCCCCCCCACTTCAGGCAGATCAGCTATTTCATCCAACCAAAGCGTTTTGTGCGGATCTTTGGGTAATCCAAAGCCATCAGTTCTGCACTGAACTGCAGAAACAAAACTGGCTATTACAGTTTATGAGATGTAACAGACTTTTGGGCCGGTTTTTTGTTTGTTTTTAAGTATAATGAAACAAGTCTGGGGCTTTTTTTCTTTTTTTCATATTCTGGATGGCAGGAAAATTTAGAAGAAAAATGTACTCCAACTAATGTCTGTAGAATAAGTGTTATAGCATTAGAGCTGGTTTCCTCTGTGTCTGGGCAATAGTTTACTGCCCTTCTCTCAAATTACGATGCTTTTTATAATATGTGTTTTAAGAGCGTAGTTAGCATTAACGTTTATGAACATCATAATAATAATTATTAGCCGTTTCTGGCAGATATAACTATTATTGTGTAAATAGCCAAGTGTTTGTAGCAATCTGCAAATTTATTGGCTATAAAGACAGCTTTAAATTAAGCTGGGAACGAATTCCTGCATGGCGTGTGTGTTGAAGAAGATTTTCATCCCGTGCTCTGGAAGGAGAGCCACAAGCACTCCATCACCTTTTTTATGGAGCAGCCTTGCCAGATGTGGAGTGAAACGCGGAGCGCGTCTCCTAAGCACGCAAAGGGCTCTGTGTTGTTTCCCTTGGCAAACACACATGTGAGCCAAGCTCCTTCCAGATGGGAGTGGAAGTGGATGGTGGTTCATGGCCACCTCGCGCCATGGGGAGCATGTTGAGTTACTTGCAGTGTGTTGCAAGGAGCGGCTCCGGAGTTTTTGCACTTTACTCAGACTCGAAACCCTGGGACTGCCAGCTTTTTTGCTTTGTTTTTTTGGGCACCTCCTCCTCCCCTCTGCCTTTCCCCAGCTCCGGGGAAGGGAATGGGAATTCCCATGGGGCTCCTGCCTGCTCCCAGCCCCAAGAGCAGTTGCCTTGGTCACCAGGCAACCCTGTTGGGTCCTGTTTGGGTTTTCATTAGGGCAGCACTGTGTGTTCCACAGGACATTGGAACAAGCACCAGATGGGGAAGGTGTAATAGGTAGCAGTTGCTGGGGTAGAGGCTCTGAGCCCCAACCAGGCTTTAAAAGCTGTGGCAGGGGAGTCTTTCCCACATATCCAATGAAATACAGATCTTTTTGGACAGGGCTGAAGATAGAGTGTGAGTCGGAAGAGATAACTTCTTGTATTTATTTTGACATTGGATCCTGCAGTGATGTGCCTTAGGAAGCCAGCTCCGTGTGACTCGCATTACAATATTCAACTGGCTTGAAACACCATTTCCTATTTCAAGCCTATCCCTTAGTGCATATACATCTCATTAAGGTGGTAGCATCTGTGTTTGTTGTAATAATAGAAAAAAAATGGTATAAAAGCCATTAATTTTTGTATCGAAGTATGTCTGGACTGTATAAGCTTGGAATAAGTTCAGAAAGTCTGATAGATAAACAAGATGATGCTTTTGGCTATCCAGAGCAGAGCAGACACTGATTTAAGAATACAGAAAAGATCTATTAAGCCCTACTTCTAGCAACTGTTATGCCATGGAATAGATGTGTATTTTTGAAACTTAGGCTTGAGACTAAGCTTGTTGCTAACAGGCAGCTCACACATCCAAGTAGCTGGCTGATCCATCAGGGCTGATAGCAGTAGGCAGCTCTTTCATACTTTTTCAAATCCTCCATTGCTAAATTAGCAGGAAAAAAAAAAAAGGTGCTGGAACTTGGATTTCACCGTGGCACTGTGGTGGAATTCGCCCACCTTTCATCTTAGCAGTGGCAGAAACGTGCGGGGTACCTGTGCGTGCCTGCTGGCTCCCTCTCTCTCGGTGGCTTTCCTTTTGTCCCAGCCGGAGCAAGGAAGAGTTTTCAGTGCCGGCAGCACTTTCAGGCCATTCTCCCCAGTGAGCCCCAGGCAGGGTTTGTTTGCTGTGTGTGCGCTGTGGGCTGCGCTCTGCACAGCATCCGAGGGGAGGCAGAAGAATGGCTGGTGTGGAGATCAGATTAAAGGGAAAAAGCAAGGCTTTACAGCCTGTTTCTACCTTAGTGTATTTTACTGGTTCACCCTGCTTTTTCAGGCAGTGGTGAGCGGGAACCTGTCTTCCTCCGTTCAAAAGCCGGGTTGTTGTTTTTGTTTGAGGGGCAGAAAAGATGCGAGGAAATCACCTGACTCCTTAAGGGATGATCTGGACTTTCTGTTTATCTCGAGGCTCATGGAGATAAGTTGTTTCATGGCTTGCATATCACCTGGCAGCTAATAACATCCTGGAGGGGGGGAGCGACTTAAATGCCGGAGGAGCAGCACTTGTTGCTGTTACAGGAGAAGTTTTGTGGGGAGGGCGCAAAGCAGCTGCACAGCTCGAATGCCCTGGTGCCTCAGGAGTGCCTGATGGCAGGCAGTTAATCCCCCAAGAGTTTTGGCCAGTGCATGAACTAGAAAAGCGGATGTTGCTTAGATAGACCAGTCCAGCTGCATCAAAAGCAGTGAAAATTCCCTTTAAAAAATTATTTTCCCAGGAAGTTTTGAAATCTTTGCAGAAACTTTAGCCAAGCAATCCATTCCAGATTTTGGCACTCATCCTTCCCCTTCCCGGTGCTCATGCTGAGCAGATGAGTGCAATGGCCAGACCTAAAATGAAGAGCATCTACAGTCTGATCTCATCCTCCCTTGCTGCCTTTGGCTGGAGAGGAGGAGGAGCTTTGAAATCGGATTATTACTTCGAGCCTCTTGGCTTTGGAGCTACAGACTGTTCCCCACGTTGCCAATGGGCTTAAGAGCTTAGCAGAACTCCCACTAGGTACCCAGGAAGCCTCTTACCGCAGGAGATGGTGACACGGCAGGATCAGCTGTTCTTTATTTATGGTGCAGCTGAATTGTCTGGGGAGGGACCATCGCTAACCCGCTGGTGTTGTTTCCAGAAACAACATCAAAACAGGTAGAGCCGAGCTGGTGCTGTTTCCCACCAACAGGACTGTGCTCACCCAACGTGCTGTGTAAAATGCTTGCTAAAATTTTTAGTCTTTAACTGCTGGTAGTACTTAGCCCATAAATGGGAATGCTAAATCCAGCATATGTGGAGAGAAAGAGTTTTGGGTTGTTTTGGTTGGGTTTTACCAGCAAGGGACTGCTGGCATGGGACTGCAAGAGCTTAATGATATATAATCTATACAATATTTTGGGTTAATTTCACAATGGTGCCAATCTCTAGCTGTCTGCTCACCACTTTCCTCACCCTTTCTTCCCAGAAAAAAACAAAAACAAAATCCTAAACCAGGGCAGTCTACAAGCAGTTTAATGATCTGAATACATCTGGTACCCCATACAAGCGCAGCTGTTGGGAGAGGGCCTTTCTAGGCAATAATAAATGATACCTTTCTGAGGGTGAGGCAAACAGGATGCAATTCAAACAGACTGTGTTTCCTCTCACACTGTTGTGTTTGGAGGTTATTTTCAGCTGGAGGAGTTGGTCCTGTGGCTTGGGCAATAGTAGTCAGCCCCTTTGGGGTGGTGGGGAGGAGGGCAGTGTTCTGGTTTGTTTTGTTTTTTTTAAGACCACAGTGCCAGTACTTTTCCCATAAAGGCACAGACCCATGATTAGAAATTTAAGCAGACTGGTGATAGGCTTGCTTTTCTTATATGCCCTTCACAGGCCTCTTGGAAGTCTTCCACGGGGTCTGCAAGAGGTCTGCAAACCACAGACTGGAGGTTCTGCTGAGCCTGAAATTTCCTGTAAAGCCAGCTCAGTGCCCAGCGCGATGCTTGCCCCTCAGCCAGCGTAACTGGCTTACGGTAAATGGTGTAGATTATCTGCACTGAAGGAAGAGGGGATTATTTTGAAAGGGAGAAATTATCCTTTGGAGGGAAATAGCACGATCTCCAAAGGCTTTGGCTGCTCATAAAACTGCGGAAAAAGGAGGGTGATTGCAGTGGCATCAAGTGTCAAGCCTTGCGGCTTCTCTCTTAGCCCCAGCACCGAGTGAAGCATGCCCATGGTGTGGATGCTGGGGCTTGTGTTAGTTAGGCTGTCTGTAAAATTGCTCTGCATGTGGGTGTGTGCCTCCCCTTTCTTCACAGGTGCTACAGGGCTTAGTGAATGTTGTTTAAATGCTTTGATGCTCCGGGAGGGCAGCTGAAGCATAAAGTACTAATATGTAGCTACTAAACAGAAACGAATCACTTGTTACTTCAGCACTCCAGATGCGCCCTGCCCATCTGAAAAGGTTCTTTGCCAGGGGGAAGGAATGGAATGAGTAGCAGTTTTTACATCTTTAAAGTGCTGACAATGCATACATTTGTAACAATGTAGTTCTTGTCACAGAGCGCTTGCACTGCAGGCAAGATGAGCTAGGAGTAGAAGAAAGCATTATTAGCACTGGTACATGGCTATGGGGCATGAGGGAGACTGGATTGATCAGTCTGAAATCTCTTTTCAGTACAGTTTAGCCACCCAGCGTGAGCTGCTCGTTTTTGTTTGTATTACACAGCAGTGAAAAATTCCACTCGGAGAGCAAGGAGCGGCGTGCTGTGCATATAGGGGAGGGTCCCTGTCCCAAGGGAGGGATCAGGCAGCAGGTTAATGTGGATGGAGAATTCCAGCTGTTTCTGTCAGTGGGATAGGTGGTAGATAGAGAGCACGGTGGTCTCAGAGTTTTAAGCATCCTGACAGAGGGGGCAAAGGAAGCTAAAATGTAAGTTTGCCTATAAAGCAAGCCTGGAAAATTCTAGCCCGACCAAAATGTCCATGGGCATGGCAAACAGTTTGCATTTTCAAACCTACTTAGGCCAAACTGAGAAGAATTCAGTGTTTGTTATATCCCCTTCCATAGCTGGAGGGAGCTGCTGGAGGAGAGGATGGCTGACGTTACCCCTTGTGCTGCCGGCACCGGTGGGGAGCACGTGGGATTTGTTCTTTGCAAACAGCCACGATGTGGAGGCAACATGACAAATTCTCCCTGGCTGTCTGTTTGTAGCCAATCTCCCTCATACAAAGCTGTCATCTCACACCCCTGCCTAGCCCTGGAGCAACATTATGCTCCTATTTACATGTTCGAAATAGCCTTTGTAGTCTGCACTCAGAAAGTCGAGGAAGGTGGACATCTCAGAAGGCACTGACAGACATTAAGGGGGAACCTGAAGAAACAGGAAAAGGGACTACCTTTGCTGCTCTTGCTTTGTCCCCCTCTCCAAATGACAGCCCCCTTCTGACAGGATAGCTTTTCTCCTCCCTCAGATATTTGTTTTTCATCCCTTGACCTTGCACACACCAGAATGGAGGCTCAGAGAGGAGCTGGGACCACTGTGGTGCCGAGTGTCGTTAACCTCTTCACCTCATACTCCAAACCTACTGTAGAAGGCCAGCATGGCTCGTGGTCCCAAGAGTGAGGTGAAGATGATGATGTTTCCTTAAGGCAGCTGCTGACTTCATCCCCACTGCCAGGAGCACAGGGAGGGTGTTTAGCACCCATTTTCCTTGCTGTGGAAAGGCAGAGTGGAGAAGTTGGGGATCCTTTTAGCTTAGGAAGCCTTAAAGCCCTGGAGGATCATAGAGAGAGGGCAGCATGCAGGCTCCTGCAGGACTGTGGGGAAGCTGGGAGAGGTGCACCCAGCTGCAGACTTGGATAACACATAGTGCTTCCAACTAGCCACTTAATTTTAAGATGGCATGCCTGGAGGACTCCATCAGGACCAGGAGCCGTAACTTCTTTCTGAGTTTATGGCAGCCAGCTAAACCCACTGCTGTTTGCCCTCGTAGGGTACCAAGGCCCTAGGAACACCCCTAGTGCCCTGTAATGCCCTCCTGGCTGGTCATGCAGAACACGGCACTCTCAGTAGGCTTCATGTTTTGGAAACTATTTCCACATGATGGCAGGGATCCCAAGCAGGGAGAACGTGGTGCTGGGCTGCAGGCAGCATGCTGGGTGCTGGGTGGGGGCTTGGTTCTCTCGGGCATTCTGAGTAGGTCCTAGGAGCTGAGCCCACTGACAGACCAACAGACTGAGCCGTGGGGGCTGGCAGAGCAGCTGGCTTGTGGTGTAGCTGCTCCTGCCCCCTCAGCTCCGAGAGCGTGTCCAGGGAGCACTGCTGTTCATTGCAATGGCCTGCTGCTGCTGCTGCTGGGTGTGTGATGTGGCCAAAAGGAGGTTGCTGCCCTTTCGTCTCTGGGATGTGTTGGGAGGAGCAGTGATCCCTTTCCAAGTCTCAGCATCATCAGGGACAGCAGGCCCTTTGGTGGGGAGGACAGCAGGAGCTCCTAGTCAGGGATGTGAAGTACACACGCTGACTTCACACCGGCAGGGATACATGGTGCTTCTTGGAAGCATTTCAGGCCTGCAGTTGACTTTCCATCTTCCTGCCCAATCCCAGTACCCTTTGGCACGGGTTTGCCAAACTTTTGCCCAGGTGCCCGTTGCCATTAATTATCTGTGAGGGAAAAAGGACATCCCGACTTGACTCAGTGACAGCATTGAAATTTCAGAGCATGGGTTGGGGCTGGCTCAGCACGTCCCGCTGGTAGCTTTTGGTGATCTCCTAAAGCCTCTGCAAAAGCCTGTTGAGTCACTTTGGAGCATTGCAATGGAAAGCTGATAATGGCAGCAGTATGGAAATAGAGCTGAAGGGATTGGGGTTTTTAAACTGGTGGCTAACTTGGACAAGGCTTAGCTGTGCTTAAACTGGTTATGTCCATCAGATTCAGTTACAGATGATTCAGCTCCAGCACAGAAGAAACCTCTAAACTGTAGTCCTGTGCCTCAGCACCCAGCCTGCTCACACTGGGCTCTTGCAGGTCTGGAGGAGTCTGTGTTCCGAAATGAAGGCCCCAAGCTTTGTGGGGCTGCCCTCTGCGCACAGCTTGCTGGAGCAGGAGCTGGAGGCTGGCTGGCTGCTTTCCACTGCTCAGAAAGCAGCACGTGCGGCAGCCCCGCGGTCACCCCACGCTGGCTTGGTGACAGCGGTGTCGCTGTTGTGGACTCATTTGTTTACAATTCTCAGGAAAGTTGACCGTCCTCCCTCTCAAAAATCTGGGCAGATAGCAAAAAGGCATCGAAAGCACCATTTGTTTCAGGCCCCCAGCCGGTGGGGTTAACCATACCTGCCCGAGTGCCGGGTGTGGGGCCGGCAGCAGGAGCGGGGTACCAGACCCTTCTGTCCCAGCCCGCTTTCCCAGGGAGTGGGGAGGGACGGGTTGGTGCCTCTCGCCCGCCCTGCTAACGCTGCTTTGGGCCAGTGCCTCTCCTGGGAGAGGTGGTCACCCTTGCTGCCACCCTTGCTCTGGCACTGCCTCTTCCCAACAGTCCTTGCCTGACTCAGGGGGGATTTAGTACCGGGCTGGGGGAGGGAAAGACGTTAAACAGGCTTTTCCCTAATGAGGTGTGACGCCAGCTGGAGAGGGGGAGAATCCTGCTTTTCTCCTGTCTGTTGCTCTCTCCAGCTAGAGGAGGAGGAGATGTGTGTCCCCCCCTTTTCCTCTGCTGATTTGCTGCCTCTTCTGTTTCCTTTCTGTGCTGTCCCCAAAGCGTTTTGGCAAGGTTCAGATTTCTGTGCTCACAGCTCAGTGCTCAAAGAGAAAAGGGGAAAAACAAAAGGATTGGAGGCGTGGGGAGGATGGTGGCGGAGAGGAAGCTGAGCTGCTCGTCCTGGCCAGGCTGGAGGAGTGTGGGGATGGGTGACTGGGGCAGAGTTTGCCCTTAGAACCAGGGGGGTTTTAGTGGCCTCTTTTTCCCCTGAGAGTCCCTGGCATCACTTCAGCCCTCCCTCTGTTCAGACGTGCTGCTTTAACACTGTGCTGCTTTGCTAGCTGTCCCTTGTTGGAGGAGAGGGCTGGAAAAATCCTCCTGCAAAATATGGGCTGAAGCATTAGGTGAAAATCTGAGGGGATATTAACTCTTTGTTCGTGTCCCTGAAATGTTAAGATTTGCATCACATCCTCCTGGTGTGTCTGTCATTCCCACAGCACTCTGGGTGTATGGGAAGAGTCTAGGATTTAGGTGTTTTGGGACAGGAAGCCGGAGAATCCAATGGGATAGAAAATTATGACATTCAGTTAAACAGGGCTGATGGACCCAGCCCCGGGTTCATTGTTCAAGCCCTGTGTTCATTCATCTGGCTCCTCTCACTGCTCTTACCCTTCTGTCACAAGCAGCAATAGTAAAAATGTAGACAGAAACTTTACAGGACAATGTCAGTATCTTTTTTCCAAGACAAATTATCATGGTAATACTTGGACTGTGCCTTTACTGTAACATTCTGGCTCTGAGCGTTACTGTTGGCAAGGACCAGAGGATCAGGATGGGCTCCAGGAAGCACCCATGGCATTGGGGAGCACGGTGCAAGAGTCTTTCTACAGAAGCACCAGCAGCCTCACACCTGCCAGGGACAGACCTTCATTAGCCCCGTGTTATGTGTGTGCTGATTAATCTTGGCTTGTTCCAGAGCCCCTTACCCCGCGTGGCACTGGGACTCTGCACCCAGCCCTGCGTTGGTCTGGGTGTCCAGAGCCCCCTTCATCCAGTGGCTGTGAGATCTGTCTGGGTCTGGGTCGGGTCCCCAGATTGGTGCTACCCCTGCCATGAAGACAAGGACGAGGAGCATCCATCTGGGACAGAGAAAGCAGCAGGAGGGGGGGCGGGGGGGAAACAACCCAGCCAGGTGTTTTAGTCCCTGCCCAGGAGATGGCATCTTGCCCAGTGCCCCAGGAATGTCCCCCTGCTCCTGGGGTGACCCGCCAACTCCGAAAATGTAAAGGTCACTCTGGGGCCTGGAAAACAAAGGCAGCAGATAGGGGCTATCTGAGGCAGTTGTGGCCACTGCTTAAGGAGTGTTAGTCAAACAGCAGGCTGAAAGGGCTCACGGGAAGCAGTTTAAATATTCCCTCATACAAAAGGCTGTCACATCCTGGCAGGGGCAGACTGCTGACTGACAGCTTTAATGCACAAGTGTATGTGGATGAGGGAGAGGCTGAATGCAGGGAGGCATCCTGGAGGCTGACTTTCCCCCTGCCCATCATTCTGGGTTCTAACATGTCATTTTGCAGAAGCTGCAAGTTTATTGTGGTAACGCGGTAACACACCTGGGATGTTTTAGCGTTATCACATACTTTAGGTGCTCCCTCCTCCCCTCTCCCCCAGGGATATTTATGGAAGGCATATGTCCACGAAAATATTTTACAAATACAGTAAGTCAACACCTCTAAAATACTAACCACTTACCAGGTGGTAAGTAGGGCCAGGGCCAGGAGCTGGACTCAGTCCTTGCGGGTCCCTTCCAACTCAGGACATTCCATGATTCCAAGTGAATTCACTCGGTAATTACTATTTATATAGCGTGATTACTATTTATACAACAATAATATCACTCTCCAAGGGATGGCAAGCAGCAACTGTAGTTTTTGTATTAACTTGTCATGAAGCAGGGTGCTCATCTAGAGGCAGAGAACAGGGATTCCTGGTTCTTTCCCTAGCTCTGTGGCAGGGGCGCTGCATCAGGCTTTGGCTGCACACTGCCCTTTCCTTACCTCCAGTTTCCACAAATTATAGATGTGTTTAGTACATTCTTCACAGGGCAGGTGTCAGGCTTCCGCTCCTGAAGCACTTTGGATGTTGCACAGGAGGTAAATAAGAGCAGTGTTGATAATGAAAATATGCCATTAATACATTTCCAATAAAAAACTACAAGCGGCGTTTAAGCTGCAATCTGTTATCAATAATTTTATTACTGCAGTTACTGCGGTCTAATAAAAAAGCACTTTCTCTTCTTTATTGGGTAAGTGCCAAAACGTTTATCCTTTATTCTCTGGCCATTAACCTTTATTCTGTAGCCATTAGCTTAGCTATTTGTGTAACAGTCTGTTGAGTAACATTCAAGTAGGAATTTGTATTCAATCCATTATTTACTCTGAGATCCAAAAAGAATAGATTCTTATGCCTATATTGTTTATCCATATTAAATCTTGTTAAGTGCTGTATGCTAGTGATGATAAGTCTTATAGAAAGTGGATTTTTCTTACTGTGAATAATTTTCTGGCATACAAATAAAACATAATTAACCAAATAATATTTGGAAAACAAAGCTCGAAACTGCTAGCTGAAAAAAAGATATTTCTCACAATATGTGCAAAATTCGTAATAACTAAATTTCAGGAGTTTATCCTTTTTGTGGATCAGTTTTTGCCTCACGTCTTTGTGAACTCCACTGTGCTGAAATAAGCTGTGATACTCCATCGAGGATTGAGATTTTGGGTCACGAAGTCTGACATCCCTCCATCCTTTCTTTCTCTCTTACTGGAGTTGGAAAAAAAGTAATCCAAAGAGAAATAAGTTAAATAATCAAAATGCCTGCATTTCTTTGAGGCATTTGCTTGCTGGCTTTCAGCCATTTCTGGCAATCCATCTGAAACTGCTATTTCTAGATGTAAGTGGCTTTTAGGGCCCCGCTTTCCGAGCACATCTTTTAAATTGAGCTCACCAGCCTTAGTGAGTGGAAGTAAAGCAGGAGAATGAAACTGTTGATTCCTGTCCATCAGGTGAACATGGGAGAAATCATGCCTTTCCTATTAGGCTGTAGCGTATCTCAACCTCACTGAACCCTGTCTTTCTGCGTCCAGACAAAAGCGTTTGTCTTCTGGCTGGAGAGTGACATCCAGTAAAAGCCTTTCAAGGTCTTCCCATAAACTCCTGCAATGAAGAGGTGGTAGAAGCAGTATTTTTAATGATGAGGAAGGTCAGTTTACGCCGTGTGTGCTCTGCTGCTGTACACATACGTGAGGCTGTTTGGGTCCTTTTGGAGCTAGCAGGAAATTCTAAGGAATTAGTTTAATGGTTGGATTTTTTTTCTCTCTCTCCTCTCTGCTCATTAGGAACTGGAAGCTGCTCTTCACAGGGATGATGTGGAGTTTATCAGCGACCTGATCGCTTGCCTTCTTCAAGGTTGCTATCAGCGCAGAGACATCACGTGAGTAACCTCACTCTATGGCTTAAGCACTTTGCAAGGGGAGCTAATTAACACGGTGGCGGGGATGTTTCACGGCTTTAGAGTGATGACATGGCAGTGATCAGCAGCCACCAGCAATCAGGCCAGATGCTTCACCGAGTGGAAGGGAATTCCAGTTCTCTTGGGTTGAGATGTAGGCTTTTAATTGTACAGACCCGCTAAGCAAACTGCTTTGTTCAGATGCCGTGCAAAACTGTGCTTGATGCTCTGCTGTAGCACTAGTGCACACAGTGAACATTCACATCTGCTGTTATGCTCTGCACTCTGCTTGGTCAAATTAATGATATTAAATCATCACATGTGTTTTCAACATTTATATGGATTGCATAGCATAAAACTTGCTGCTCTGCACACACCTCACTTGCATGAAAGATCCCGTTGCTTTACACAGGAACAGCTATGATTATTTTCTTAGAAATAAAAGGAGTATTGGAATCACTTCAGCTGCAGGATGTTGGAAAGTGATTTGACATGTTCTCTTGAAGTTTTGACATCCAGAGACACTTTGTTACTGTCCACTAAAGCAGCCTCACAAATGGAGACATCTGCAGAACATCGTTCCCTAGAGGACTGCCACTCGCACAGCAAAATGTGCTTCCAGTGATAGCGAAGGCTTGATGCAGTGTATTTTATTTGTTCTTTTGTGAATCATGTTAATAGCAAAGCATAATTGTGGGGACAAAGATGGCTTGGCAACACATGCAGTCCCTTGGAAGCAGTCCTGCTCCCTAAGATCCCCCTGTTGTGGAGAGGCTTAGGCTGGTGTATAGGCATAGCCATAGGTGCTTGCATTGAAAGCTCTATTTCTAATTAACTGATTAAGTTCAACAAAATTTATATAGTTTATATGTATATACATGCCACTTGATTAAGTTCTCTTGCATTGCTGCATAGACATTCAGCATCAGTGGGTATCAGGACTTGAAGCAGGCAGCTGCGCTGCATTTACTGCCTCCAAATGAAACTGATGTGCTGAGAAGATTCATTTTAAAGGGACTGCAATCATGTGTTTCCTCTTCATCAGAATAGCCACAGTTCAATATATACCTGTTTGCAAACATGCAGCAAATTTATTTCTTCATACCAAAGCCATCAGAAAGTAGTGGCTCAAGTGTTTTGCCCACCTGAACCAGCTCACCCTTGTAGCAGCAGCAGCAGATTTATCTTTGATAAAATTAATGAATTCTGCATTGTGAGGTTCTCCAAAACTCTCCAGATCTGAGAGTGTCCACTTAGTGAATGCACTGTGTAATTGCCTCCCCGTTTGCAACTCCTTTAACTAAGAGAATTCAGGGATGAATCATGGGTGACTCGCTGGGCACTGGCAAGTTGTCTGTCTGTCTGTCTGGGGAAGGTCACACATCCATGGCAGCTGAACAGTGTGGGCATCTTTGAGATGCAGAATCTGCTAATGCTGTCACAGGGGGAAGAGCTGGTGACCCGAGGATGGCTCTGGCAGCCTGGCCAGGGTGCACACACAGCACAGGCAGGCACCACAGGCAGCTGTGTGTCCCTCCACACGCCAGAGGTGCCCTGGGAAACGCAGGAGCGTGAAGCCACGTGGTGAAATTGTGAGAACCTGCATCTCACCCAAACTGTCGTGCTGGGGAAAGCGTGAGGTGCCTGAAGGAGAAACCAGCTGCACCATTTCTGCAGTGCCTCCCGTAGAAGGGAGTTACCTCGTGGGCATGGGGATAACGAGGAAAGAAATTTCTGCAGAGAAAATGGGGAAGAGGGCACAACAGGAGCAGTGCGGTGGGAATGGCTTAGGGAATACATCAGGAAAACTGCCTGAAGCTGCTGGGATGTTAGAGAGGTGAGCTCTGAAGCACTGCAGAGGAAGCAGTGGGGGAGGCTACCTGGAAACAGAGGGAAAGGTGCTGTATGCAGAGAGATATCATGAAGGAAGAAGCAAGCATTAAGATGTAGTCTAAATACGAAAATATGTAGGTAAATAAGAATAAACATGATGGCTTGGATATACTTCTCAGAAACAAACTTGCCACACTGTTTCACACTTAAAACCAACTGGGAAATATTCATCCAAAAGCCTAAAAATCTCCAGGTTCCTTACATATTGCTTTCCAGCACCTTTTTCCCCTCTAACCCCAGTTCAAGAGGCACAGGTCTTGGCCCATGCACAGCTTCCCTGCTGTACCTTGCTTTTCTGCAGTTAGTGGGAAGGAGCTGAGCCTCTAATCGATTTTTTGAGTGCCCAGCAGACAAAGACATGCACATGTAAGAGGCAGAATTTGTGTGGAGTTCAGACTTGGCTTTTCACAGTGGCCCAGGACTCCATACTTCTCTGTTGCAGGCAGATAAGAGGTATCTGTCTTGGGTGGGAAAAATCAGCAGTGTCACAGATCATCCTGGTGCTGTTACCGCAGCATCTCTCCAGTCATTTGTGCCCTGCATCCTCGTGCTGAGGCTGTGAGCTGTTAACATCGAGGCTGTAAACTTTTGTTCCCTGTTGCACCTCAGAGAGAAAGGCAGGAGCTTGTTCTCATGCTTGTGCTCGGGCTGGGGCACTGTGGCTCAAGCACAGGATGCTTCATAAAGCCTCAGTTTGCCTACCTCTCTGAGGGGTTTTGAGGTTTAATTAGTTTTGTATCGGGTCTTACATCTTTGATGGCCAAAATGTTATCTGCCTCTGCTTTCTCACACTCTGTCTGGGAGCAGCTTGCAGTTCTTGTCACATCTGTTTTGACGGCGCGCAGGACTTGTGGTAGAGCTGGGCTGCCTGGCTTTAATCATGCATCATAGAGGGGTATAAAACTGTCACATACCTTTGCTAATTATAATGTGCTCTCAAGTAATTTTGGAAGTGGCTGAGAGCCCTTCTAATGCTCAATTTAACATTCTCTGGTTTGATTTGCTTTCCATTCTTTGGAAAAAAAAAAGAGATTAATACTTTTGTAGGGTTCTATGATCCTTGGTTTTGAAGTAGAGCAACTTTGCCTTGGTTTTGATATTATTTATGGCAGACTTTTAAAAAAAAAAGAAAAAGAATCACATACGAGAGAGAGACTGCTTTTTACCCTGCTTGATGGCTAAGGAGTGTTGAATGTCTGGTAATGTAAGACTTTCTTTGAGTTATGGATATCTGTGTTTAACAACAGAGACTACTTAATGGGATGCTACATGATCTTCTCCAAACTCTTATTTATCATAACCTATCATAGCTGTTAGGAACACTCCATTGACCTGGTTCTTGCTGTGTTAAATACTGTAGAAGCACAGAACAAAAACCAGTTGCCTGCATTTCTGCATCTTTAGCAATGACCCTGTAGCTGTCCTTGCCTGGCACCGGCTGGTTTGAGCACTCGGCCAGGACAGTTTCCCCGTTGCTCTCCTCTTTTTACTGAGCCAAAACACTCGTGTGTCATGATCTGCAGCTTTTGTTGTTTTATAAATACCCCTCATAGTCTGCATAGACCATCTGTACCATCTGTATGTAAGTGCTATGGGTGCAATAGGTATCTTAGGCATGACTTGGTCTAATGCCAGTGAGATTGCCCACAGGTTTTTCCTGCTCCCAGCTTTTTTGCACAGGTTTTAGAGTGTCTATGTTCTCTTTAAATTGCTTCGAGAGGCAAATGCCTGGAAAAACTCTTATTAGAATTTGGGGGTTACAAAAAAATAAATAAAAATTAAGCAGTTTGAAAAAATCCTTGTGCTTGCTTCAGGTTCTCTCTGATATAAATTGGGTAGCTGCATAGTCCCTAGGGGCTGCCACTTTAATTCCAGCAGGAAATGTGACTTGATGACTTGTATGAAGACAGGAAGATCAGAGCTTCAGCTAACGGCAGCGGCCGCAGCAGGAGCCTTCTGCAGCTGTTTTTAAGTAAGAAGTGATGGTGTGACATGGATGTGTACACTCAACTAAAATATTCCAGAAAAGCTCCTGCTGTTCAGCTTTTCTTTGGGTGAAACTCGTTCTTCAATGTTCTGTTATTGCACTTTTGCTATTTTTCTAATGTGATGGCATAAAAAGTTTCAGTAACTTTATCGTATTTCTTATTGGGAGGCATTTTGTGTGCTGCTACTTTGTCTCAAAAAACATCTTAGCTGCTTTCTCTTATGTTTTATTTTTTCAACAGGCACAAAGGCCACAATGTGAGGAGGAAGAAAAACATTATCTCTTGTTTTGTTTTTTTTTTTTTCTATGCCCCATGAGATTCTTTTCTTTTTTTACACCTCAGGAGATTGGTCCATCACTGTGGCTGAAAACTCTCTAACTGACTTCTGTGGCACCAGAGGGGATTTGCTTCCTTAGGAGCCTCAGTTGTTTTTTTCTTGTTATTTCTTCCCTAATGCATTGGAATTTTTCTCTTCCCAAGCGGATCATTGGTTTTGCACCCATGTGAAGCTCTTTTGGGATCCGTAAACTCTCCCTGGAGTCTTTGGTTTGTAGTTTGCACCTGGTTTGTTCTAATGGGGATAATAAGAGGATATTCCTTAACTCCTCTTCCCTTCCCCACAATTGTGTTAATTATTTTTCCTATCCTTAGTGGTGGCATTGGGAAACACTCACAGTATGGCATCTGAAGAGCTGCATTTCCTACTTGTTGAGCTGCCAGTCAAGAGTACTGTGTGTGTTCTGTGTATTTTCTAACACTCGTTCTGTAATCACTTGTTTGAGCTTTCATCAGAAAGAGAGAGAGACAATCTGAAATCTTTCAACCTACTGAGGCACAATGCCTGTTTCTGAGGGCTCTGTTTAATAGCTATGGATATTTTGCTTCTTCCTTCTGCTTTGTCATTTTGTCCATCCTTGTCCTTTATTCTGTGTGGACTGTGTCCTTACAGGTACTTTGGAGATTACCCCAGCTCTCATACTGTGGTAAAAGAGACCTCAGTAAAATGCCTCACATCTTGAAATCACCCTCGTGGATGTGCCTACATGAGCTGTGTCCTTCCAGAAGTGCTGTTTGCCAGTCTGGTCTAGGGGATAAAGTGGCAGGTCAACAGGAATAGCTGGCAAACCAGTGCGGAGATTTCAGTCTCGTGGATACTGTGTGAACTGGGCTGTGGGAATAGCTAAGCCAGGCTACTAACACTGATCTGAATGAATTCACCACTTCAGTCCATGCCATAACCTCTGGGGCAGCCAGCCTAAGCTCAGTCACAGCAGACCTGGTGCCCACCTCCTTTGGGAAGAGTTTTAACAGCCGGGCTGTTGCAATTGTGCCAGTGACCTTGGTTATAACAACGGCTTCCATGGCCCAGCCACAAAGCACCTCACTAACTCAGAATCATATTCATGAATGCCAAGTGAATATCAACAAGATCAGCATTATTTACAGTCTGACTTTTAACAAGTGCTGCCTTGCATACATCACGGATATTGGTGGATGGCCTCTGGAATCAACCCGGTATCGTTGGCACAGGAGATACCGTGAGGGGGCAAGGGAGATGAAGTGGCTGCATTGCTCATCTTGAATCTAATTTTAATATTTATTATAATAATAGCCAAGCTATGCAAGGTGAGCCTTTTAAAGGGTAAAAAGTGAAAATGAAGCAGCTGGCAGGTGTTGGGAAAGGAAGGATGAGATTACAGCAGTAAAATAACACGGTCATTCAGAGATTAATGAGAAGCACAGTGGAATAAAATTATAGAGTTGAAATATAACTAAAGCTAAGTAAATGTCTTTGATTCTCAGATGGATAAAATGAATCTTTAAAGAAGAATTTGAAGAAAAGTTGGTAGCATGTTCTGGAAGTGCTATTCCATAGATGTGGTGGAGGATAAGGACTGAAAACGGTGGTAGAAAAAGAGGAAAAGCTGTGCTGTTATTGTCAGGGCAGATGGATGAGAGACAAACAGATTGGATTGCTGGGGAGAGGGAGTTATGCAAAACATTGACAGGGAGGAATAGGTGGCTAAACTTCAAAGGAGGAATAGAGAGCAGTCAGCAAAGGGTCTTGGAGACTGCAGTGATGTCATCGTGCCAATGTCAGAGCATGAAATATGAAAGGGACAGCTGTATTTATAAGTTCTTGATGTTGCAAACCAAGTACTCTGGAGAGGAGGAAGAAAGCAGTGATGAAAACAGAAACTGAGAAGGCAAGTGAAAATATCTTCTCCTTTCAAGGAAGAAGGCAGAGAATTGTGGAGAGAGACAGATGGGGTGTGGAAGTTCGCCCGATGTGAAACCTTTGCCCTCACTTTTGAGACTTGCAGTGATGCTCCAAAACGCTGGTGCAGGATTTTTGCTCCAGCACAGTTGGTTTCGCAGGCCCCTTCCCAGCACCTCATCCAAGCTCAGAAACCAATGTTTAGTCCAAGGGTGAATACCGGAGAAGATCTGAAGTAATTTTTTCGGAGCCTTTTAGCCTCAGTGGGCTTGATGAACAGCTGCTAGGCCACTGTAATAACGTGGTGTGTCATGTCAGTCTCTGTTCTAAGTCACCTATGCTTTTACTTTTTCTCCCATTTTACGTTCCAGCCTTCCTTAGTTTCTTTTTGGCTCAACCAGTGTAGTGGTTGTGGTTTCAACTTTAGAGAAAAGATGAAAGACCTGTTCTGAAACAAATCCCAAACGGGATTCTTTAGGACCTATTCATCTGTAAAAACTTGGTTTTATCCATGGTCTCCAGAAACTTATAATGTGTGGGGCTGGTTCTAAGAAATGAATTTGCTAAGCTTATTTGCTTCAGGGCAACCCCACGCTAGGTATTTTGTGCCTCACAGGGGACTCTTTTCTCTGACATTAAGTGTATTTTTCTACGAGCAGCAAGGCACATAAGGGCTTGTTTCATATGGATTTGTGCTGTAATACACGCATGTGTCCTATTTCCCCATCATCATCAAGACAATAACTCCAGCTTCTTCCCCGCAGTGTTCATCATCACTGCAATACCCTAAGGTCCTCTCTGCAGCCCCCAAACAATCAGAAGTGCTTGTGGCACAGCAATACTGTTGTCTTTCCTTGTGGCAATGAATTGGGAGCATGCTTTCTGTTGATGGGCACTAGGAATGAACAACGCAGCATTAAGCTGGCTTCACTTGTTCTTCAAGGATCCAGGAATGAATAGTAAGTAATGATCCTCTTCCAGTCTGAATGTGCAGCACGGTAAGCCCCATTCCTGTTTGCTCCTTCAGAATATAGAAGATGTATTTGGGTCTTTTGTAAGTTAATCAGCTCCAGCTCCCGAGGGTTGATCTGCTTCTCCTCAAAAAGAATCAAATAACGTAGTAGAAAGAAAGAAGCATGTGGATTAAAATTGGCAAGTACCTATTGAAGCCTGGCTAGATGCAGGTGAAGGTCATTGATGGGAGAAGTGAATTGTCATTGCAGAAAAACCAAAGCCCTTGCTGTTCAGTCACAAGGTGAAATTTGGGCTGCAGGTACATTCCTTTATTCTGGACCATCCAGAAGACCTGTGTTCATCCCTCCTGAGACAGAGACTACTATGGCTTGGTCTTCACTTCATCAGGTCCAGAGTGGCTTCTTGTTGGGGCATACCTAGTGTGGTTGGTTGTCGAGGTCGCACAGAACAGGACACTAAACAAGGGGGGAAAAATCCATGCTTTAAAAGTCACAAGTGTGCACCTGAAGCAGCGTGTGGCACGAACGGGGAGTGCAGCAGCCATTCTCACACCTCGTTTGGCTGTGTGGCCACCAGCATATCCCTCCCTGCCCTTTTCCAGGTCAGATCAGTATGTGCTGGCTGTGTAGCCATCGTGCAGGAACCGAAGTCTCCCTCAGCAGAACCCCTCAAAGCAGTAGCCAGCAGCCTGCATCTTGCCCAGCCTCTCACCCCTCGCCAGTGTTACCCAAATCCTCCCCCCAATCATCTTCCCCAAAGCAACTTGTTCATTCCTTTTTGAGCACTCAGATCTCTCTCTCTCCCTTTTTTTTCCTATCGAACAACCTGTAACTAGTTCTTGGGTTAGTTAATAGTTCTAACACTGGTTCTTTTTGTTTTCTGTTTTGATCCTTCAAGAGATTGCCTTTTGTTATTCAAAGCCGAAGGTACTCGACACAGAAGCAATGCAGAAGCCCCCGGGCTTCAAACGCTGCCCTGGCTGTGTGATTGTTTTGCCTGTGAGCGATTCCCATCCTCAGTGTCTGATAAGCCTTGGGGAAGAAATAGGAAAAGAATGCAGCCCTCCGAATTCCTGAGGGGTGCTGGGAGGCATCCATCCATGTGGGGACTGGAGGACGTCCACCTGCTGACCAGGGCCTTTCAGATTCAGCATTTCCCGCTGCCAAGGGACACTCCTGCCTTTGACTTTCTTCACAAGGCTGACAAAAAATCTGGCTTCCTCTCTGTCTGTTGGGGAGAAAGGTATCTTGCTTTGCTAAGTTGTTTGCAGAAATGTCCAGGTCAGACGGTTTTGTGTTCAGGCCCAGGAATTACTTTTTGAGCTCTAAAACTGACCCTAGGAACTGCCGTGTCTTGGATTTACTGTACTGCTCTGTGGAGAACCCAGGTTCTTTGTTTTTCTGTTGCATCCAAAAAGTGGCATAATTTACTGATACCGTGAGGTCTGTTGGTGTCATCCAGCCTGCTGATGTGCCTGTAAAATCTCCAGTTTGGCACCAGCATGGCTTAATCTTCTCTTGGTGATCATAAATTTCACCAGGGGACCAGCTGAGCTCCGCAAGTCGATGCATTCTTCCTTCAGTCCTACTCTGCACCTCTGTCTTGTGCACCAGTACTGACCTGTCATGAAAACCTCTCTTTGCCATTATCTTCCCATCCTTTAGTACCAGTGTATGTCCTGTGCCTTTAGCACACAGCCTGGTGTTGGCTCTGAGACTCAGGACCTCGTTTCTGCCTCCTGCCATTCTGCCTTGGCCACTGGTCTCTGTCACTCACTTTCTGATTTTGGACATGACAGAGTTCTCTGCACTTTGGGGTCTCGGGAGATTCTTGTCTCTTGTTCTGAACATGCTCTGAGGGAAAAATTCATATTCCCAGTCTAGCTGCAGTGATAGATCTCGCTGGATAGGGAAATGCTGGGCTCCAGCTCTCCTCAGCTCTCCAAGCCTATTCACTAGCATGCCAGAGAATTCATTGCTTAATGAAAGCCATTTTCCCTGGCCTTCCCCAGCCAAGACCAATGTCATCCCATGGCAAGAGATGGCCTACACTTAGACATCTCCCTTGTGTGCTCTTGCAGAATCGTGTGACAGCCTGACAGCAAAGCTTTTATGTGTAATAGGCATTTTCAGTTCTATTGTTAATTTATCATAGGTGATGGTGTGAGGTAACTTCTCTCCTTCGCCCTTTGCACCTCAGACATAAAATGTGATGGCAGGTACTAACCTAGTACCTGCTGTGCCTCCCTGGCTGGGTAAAGCTTTAGAAACTGATATTGCCTCTTTCTTGGGCTCTCTTGGCTCAACAGATTGATTCCTCAAGGCAGGAAAAGAGTAGCTGACCCTTCTGGGGACACTCAGCTCGTGTCCTCTTTGGCTGCTGAACTGTTCAGTGCAACCCCACTAAAGAAGCAGAAACCTCTTACTTCTTGGCAGAGTCTGAAGTCTTCTTCCCATTCAGACAGGCAGGATGTCTGACCAACCTTCTCACCAGGAGTTTTCTGGAAGTTCTTATCTATTTCCAGATGCACAGTATTTTACCATTTCAGCCATACCCCAGCGAACTGAGGTCTCTATTTTCAAGCCTTCCTCCATGCTGGAGCTGTAGTGCAAGTTTCAACATGATGGTTGAAAATGCATGTCAGTGACTGATTACAGAGCTGTTTTCCTCTTGGAGTTTAAAGCCACCCTTGCTGCTTTCATGGGCTGTGTATCACGCTGAACGCAACTGATTTGTTACTGCACCCTTTGACTAATGGCTAGAGGGCAGTACCCTAAAGGTAAATGGAATAAACTGTGAAGTGCAGAGTATCTGTGGGATTAGTGTGTCAGCAAAGCCAGGCAGGTGTGTTTAAACACACCTTTGGTGTGAACATGCTCACCCTGAGTCAAAAACAACAATGCCTATGGAAACTAGCATATCACTCTTAATTTATTGTATTTATGCAGGTGTAATTAAGGGACGAGACAGTTTTTAAAACTGTCTGAAATTGCTTCTTCTTTCTATTCGATCAAGGTAAATAATCCTTTCTGTTCATCTAATGCTACATTAATTCATGTTTTCACAAATACATGTAGCAATACTTTTTGCTCAACATGATGATGTTTCAGAGTCTTTTAGCAGAATGATTTTTCTCATTTTAATCCAGTTATCCAACTAATTGATTTGTCATTATCAGTTTTCACTCAAATTGCAGCATCAGTAGTGGGGGATGGAGTTCCTGCTTCTCTGTCCAAAACCCTGCATGTATTCAGAGCACAAGTCATCCCTTGATGGAGATTGTGCAGAGACTCACTGAGTTTGAAGGAGGGCTTGAGGTAGCATTGGAAGACAAATACATTTTATTTTAATCCCATTAATATTCCCTGAATCTGTCTTTGCAGTGTATGTATCCTCCTGCTTATCCCCTTTGCCCCCAGGGTTTTCTCCTCCTGTGGTACCCTGTACCTTCAGCTGTTGTTTGGGATGTTTCTGGCTGCTCTGGTTTCATTGAGAGTCATATTCCTATTTCTTCCTTTCCTTAACCAAGCAACAAAAACACACAAGCAGCCCTTGCTCCTACCTAAAAAACATATGCAGGCCCCTGCACCCAGCATGCATCTAGTTAACCATATGTGTCTTCCTCATCCTCCAAGAACTGCATAATCCACCAAGGCTTGGCAAATCCAACCCCTTTTTCCTCCAACGTTTCACATCTTCACACCAATCTCTTTCTTTCCCTGGCTCACTCGGCCATATAGGTTGCTGGTCCCTTGGGATGGGGGAGATGGATGCTGGGCATCTGCTCACTCCTTCCTGGCATTGTGGTGGGGAGGGTGAGGGAGAAAACAGCAAGGCAGATAAGGGCACTGAGGAGCAGCTGGGCACAGGTGAAAGAAGGGCCATCAGTGCCTTCACGTCGTGTTTCCTTCGCCTAAAATTACTTTCACCTTCTCACACGGAAGGAGAAACATCAATATGCCTCTGTGTTGCCTCCCTGTAGTTTGAGGTGTTAGAGGCAGGGCCACAGCACGAAACACTTGTGGCCCCTCCTGCTGATCCTGGGGATGGTGATGAAACTAGAGCAGCCCTGGCTCACAGAAGGGTGCTTGGAGCTCCTGCAAGCAGGGAGAGGGAATATGACAGGACAGTTCAAAGTAACAGGTATGTGTGATTTCTCCTGCCAATGCTGCCTTTCTCTCACACAGCCCAATTAACAGGGGTCACAGAGCACTGATTAGCTGCCTTGGCGTTTTGTGAACATAAAGCAGTGAAAAATCCAGGGTGAATGGGGGGGAAAAAGATCAAATAGACACTTATCTCAGCACTCCTGCCTGTCCCCGGCATTTGCCAGCCTAAGGAAAGAGCCTTTCCAGGAGAGAGCGGTGCAGGACGGTGCTGTATCTGTGCTGATATCTCTGCCGCTTTTCTGCCTTTTCTCAGCAAAGTAACAAACACGGCACCCCCAGCAGCTGTGTCACTGGTAGGGCTGTTGCTAGATAAGAGCAGAATCACTGGAGAAGCGTGGGCCATGGGCAGCTGGGGAAGATCAGAGCGTGCCCTTTTGCCACACTGGTGTGTGAGATGATTTCGGTCCCTCCTTATGAGGAGTGGGCTTGCTGCTTCCTGTCCTTCGTGTGAGGGAAAAGGGGTGGAAGGCAGCACACAGCAGCTCAGGGGAGGTAAAAGGGCATCTCCATCTAGTTCAAGACTTGCTGAGCGTGGTCTACTAGTGCTAAGGAGCCCGAACCGGAAACTTCCACGGTTGCTCAGGCTGTGGCTGGGGTGAGAAATCCGGACAAGCAGACCTGGAATGTTCCCGAAGGGTGGGCAGCTGTGGAGACCTCGTGCCTTCCCCTCTCTTCCTTCATACTCCCCTTTTTTTGGGGGTAGCAAAGCAACGCTCCCACTTCAGCTGTCATACCCAGGTTAAGTGGCTGCACTTGCTTCTGTCAAGCCAGCACATGCTCCTGTGGTGTGATCCCTTATTAGACTAGACAGCCCACATCAGCTCTCCATTCTCCCTGCCTCCCCAGAGACACTGCCTCGCTCCATAGCTGTTCCTATTCTGCTTCTCTGTGGGATGCAGCATGTCTGCCAGCTCCCCTCCCAGCTTCCCCAGGTTTGATTGCATGGAAGATCGCTCAGAGTAAGATGGAAGAAGACAAGGAGTAGGAGTACTCTTAGCTGCTGGCAGCCATGGGTTTTCGTAGAGGATTTTTTTCCCCTCTCCTAAAGATGAACGCTTTTGGAGTTCAGGTGCGAAGTCCACAGCATCCAACCATGTAAATTAGATTTCTTTAGCAGGATTGTGTGGCCCTTCTGCTGGTGAACCTCCTGTGCTAGCTTGGTGTTACCATGTTGGAGGAAAATCCAGAGCCCTGATGTCTTCTCTAAGCTTCGCTTCAGCGTATTCTTGGGGCGGTCTCTGGTCTCTGCCACATTTGAGTTCTGGAAGTGAGTTATGGGATGGACAAATGAGGAGCAGGGAGCAGGAGTTGCTAGGATGCTGAAATTACCCTGCTGTCCTTTACTTTTGAGGAAGACATGGGTGTATCTTTCATGGATGTGGAAACCTCCAGTCGCTCATGTTTCAGACCGCCAAATCCAGGAGTTAGGCCAGACTATTTTAGGGAAGAGCTGCTGCTACTTAACATTTGCTAACTAGGTAATCTTTTGTCCTTCTGTTTTGAAACAAAACAGTGGTTCTAATGTAGAAAGATTGTATTCCCTTGTTCAGCAATGGTGAAGACAAATGTCCTTGTGTGTAGAGCCCAGTGCCATCCACCTGCTTAACTCTTCAGATGTCTTTCTCTTCCCCTTCACTGCCAGTGCTGCTGATGGCCACACAGGTAAGCCACAGAATTACCGAGGTTTGGGCAATATCTGCATTCAAAAAACTAGTTCTGGCTTGCCGTGGGGGACAAAAGGCAGACCTGTGCATGCCGTGTGATGGTCTTGTGCTCCAGCAATCTCTGCTGTCTTTACAACTCTGGGAGGAGAAACTTCACTCTGGAGGTCTGATCAGTGTAATTTGAATTTTTTCCCCCCCCACATCATGATCTCATTCAGGGTCCATTAATGTCAGCTGTCCTCCTTTTGTTCGCAGCCAGTAGTAGGCCAGCAGGTTTTCTCCAGGCATGATTCAAAACAGGCCCTGAAAAGCAGGATGTACCTGGGTGTTTGTTCCCTTCATCACAAGAGCTCTGCCAGGGCTGGACCCTGCTGAGGTCTGTCACAAGTGTGGTGTGGAGTTTCTGCTCCCCCCAGACTGTCCTTGGCTGGAATTTTTGAAGTCTGTCCCCATCAGTGGTGCAGCTGGTGGCACTGCTGAATGTGGCTGTTAAAGCCTAAGGTCATGATTCCTGGATCTCCAGCTTCTTGGTCCTTTTGCTCTGCTGCAGTGAAGTGTTTTGTGGAGAGACCCTTCAGGGTGCTCGTGGCCCTTGGGCCTCTGGCAGCTTGGTCACCCAGATGACAAGTTGGTCTGAGGAATACGTGCTCCCTGTTGGCTCGTGTGCCTTCTGAGCCAGCTGCACGTACAGGGCTTGGAGGGATTCCTCTCCACCCCTCTTCTCCCCCTGAGGGATGGGGTAGTGTCTTTTTCCCCCTGCATCATCCTCAACTTAGTTTCTCGGTAGGGTAAATTGAAGGTGAAGTACAAGCTGGTCCATAAAGCTTCCTCCCCCACCTCAGATAAGAAAGCTCATTAATACAGTAAAAAAAAGGTCTCCATTGTTACATGAGAGCTCAAGGTCAGGCTGGTAGTAGTAACTCATATTGCTTCTAGGGTCAGCCTAAGCTTTCTCTTTCTGACAAGCCACGATAGATTGATCATGGGGGCCCTTACATAATTTTTTTTCTTCTGAAATAGGCTTTGCTTCTCCTGACCCTGTTAATGATGTTTGACTGAGGTCATCCCAGCAAACCCTGAATCCTTCCCATTACCTTCCAGAGGGCTTGCCTTTGTGCCAAAGCATTGTATGCTTGTTAAGAATTAAGCTTTCCTGATCTCTGCTGTAGCAAAGAAGCTGTCTTCATTGGAGAGGCGAGAAATATCTTGAATGCCATCTGTCAGTTAATGCTCTCATTAACACCTGAGTGACTCCCAACACCAAGCTGGTGCCTTTTTGCCAATTCAGAACTTAAAAGGTGCCAGCCCATAAGGTGAAATATCTTCAGTCCATAAAATTAATTCCATTGTAAAACGTCTGTTCTGATAAGACCTAGATTTTTGTTGTTGTTTCTTTTAACTAGAGAGATCACAGAGGCAAAGCCAGTTCTCTTGTGTGCTGTGAATTAGATGTCCAAAAAGTCTATTTTCATTTGGTACTGAGAACCTCCTAAAAGCAACGCTTGTCCTGGGTGGCTGAATGTATCCAAGTCCTTTTTAGCTTTAAAGCCTTTACCAGAGAGAAGTATCACCTCCAGTATTTCCCTTACTGGCTAACTCTGTAATAGGAACTGCAAGAGTCATTACATTTACGTTTAAATGGTCTTTGGTAGAAAGGCTGACCTCTCCCAGTCTTGTTTTCCATGTTCCTCCCACATACAACTCTTGGGCAGGAGTTGCAAGAGGTCTGTAGTTGTTCCTGCTCTCTGTCATCCTCTGGTTTTGTCAGGGTTCTTGGTTTTAATCTCAAGAACAATATACTGTCTGCGATTAGATGCAGGTCAGGCTTGCCTTTTTCCCAGCAGTTTAGCTCAAGAGCATGCCAGTATTTACTCTTCCATTGCATTTTGTAAATTAAATGAAACAAGAGACTTAAAACACTGTCAACATGATAGATATTCTAGCTAGTGGGTCCAGGCAATTATTTGGCATCTAAACTTTCAGAAGGCTTATTCGTGTGTGCCAGCAGTGTCCAAGCATCGCTGGTAAATTTTTGTCTCCGATACTTCAACTCCTTATCCTAACGTTTCCTTTAATCCAATATTTACTTGCATAGGACCAGAGATTTTGTGAGGGGTGGGTTTTAGGGTTTTTTTTTAAGAGGTGTTTGTGGGGGAAGGGCTTGTAAAAAAATTGGCAGCAGTAGACCAGATAGGGCAATGTGCTGTGACAGTAATTCCACACTTGGGCCGTGGCATGCTGCCTGCGGGAAGCGCAGATTGACACGGGGACTCTCTTACTGAATCAGTGTTTGGTTTAGCTTTTGTTTGTTTGGCTTGATTTTGTTTACAGTTTTCCAGCCAAGATTTGATTTACTTTGGAGTCTTTAAAACTAAAAGCACAAGTGACTCCACTTCCTTTGGGCACGAGGATAAAAAAAATAAGCACGTGTGTCTGTACACATAATTCCAGCCCCAATTTGCTCAGAAGGAATTTCACGTTGAGTTTGCTCCTACAGGGTCCCTGTGGGGCTGGGGGTCTCTAGGTGCAGCTGTTCCCTCCCAAGCGTGCACACCAGAAGCTCCAACCAAATTTTTCCATATATCCTGTCAACTCTGTGAAATTCTCACCCTCTCTTCCCGAGGTCTCCAAAGGAGCTCCTCTAGGAAGCCGGGCACGGTGACGAGCGCACTGGCCAAGCTTCTCTTTCTGCCAGCAGAGCATGACCCCACGCGTTAAAAGCCCGGGCGATGGGAAGGGTGCCTCTCCTCTGAGCAGGGGAAAACACTGGGATCGCCAGGCTGGGGGAGGAGTCCTCAGCTCCCCTCTCCTGGAGCACAGAGAAACCTCCCTCTTTGGGAGGCAGCCGGGCAGCAGATGGCCGGGCTGCGGCGCTGAGCTGTCAGGGGTGTATCATTTCTCTGGCTGTTCTGGGCGCTGATACCCATGGTGGAGAGGAGCCCCTCCCTCAACTCGCTCCATCTTCTTTATGCCCTGATTTTTTTGCAGCTGCTACTAAAGATCACAGGCAACTTGAGCTGCAGCCTCAGTGGTACTCTTGTGGATTGTCAGGCGCTGTTCCTCCCCTTTGACACGGATGTGCTAGGTCGTGTCCTTCCCCGTGCCCCAGATTTCCTTTTGTATATGCAACATACGATTAAAACTTTCAACCACAGTTGCAATTCAGCTTTGACCTCCTTTCTAATCTTTGCAAAAAAAGATAGGGACCTCTGACAACAACCCTGTGGTTTCGGAGCGTAGCCAGGGATAAGATTAAGAATTGCACTGGGCTCTCAAAATCATCTGCATCCATGTGGGGTGTACCACATAGGTATGCATGAACCATTCCACCACTGCCCCACTACAGCTATCCAAATTGCCTCGCACATCGGGGGACAACTGCAAAGCAAGGGATGTTTTGACAAGTGAGGGAAACTTTATCTCAGTTTTATGAAATATTAATGGTGCTGGTCAGGTTGGCATGGGAGAAGTTTTGCAGTTGTAGAGTTTTTTGAGGTACTTTTTCTGATCTGTTGTAGTTGATTTCTGCAGTACTTTTCCTTGGTTAATGAGCTGTATGGAAGCTGCTGGTGCTCTACATCAGGAAGTGGTTGAGATGTGGTGAGAGTCGTGGCCCGTGGTCTCACACTTTTTTTGTAAATTGTTTCTAGGACTCCCAGTTTACTTTCGGAAGAGGG
The DNA here is from genome assembly GCA_014706295.1 of Lycocorax pyrrhopterus obiensis. Lineage (NCBI taxonomy): Eukaryota > Metazoa > Chordata > Aves > Passeriformes > Paradisaeidae > Lycocorax > Lycocorax pyrrhopterus. Next base: position 72,167,049 of record JACSVZ010000015.1, on the reverse strand, counting down.
TTGGTTTTCCTTTGGATACATGCCCTGAGACAGAATGTGCCCATGTACCAGTTCAACCTCCTTGGGAACGCTCCAGTTTGTAGAGAAAAGGACATGACTGACCTAACACTGCCTCCACTGGTCGAGTGTTTTTCTCAGTGATGCTGAGAACCTCTGGAGAAGAGATACCTCTGTCTCCTTAGCTCAGTGATTTCTGTCCTGTCTTCTTCTTACAAAAGAGGTTCTCAGCTGCAGCAGAGACTCTGTAGGACTTGCAAGTGTATTGCTGTCCTACTACTGAGCTTGAAAAAAGGGGATTTAACAGACTGTATCCAGGTTATTCCGTTCCTGTATCCAGCCTCTCTGATTCTTGGGTTTGAATTTTACAGGTAATTCTGAACAGTTATTTCTGGGCATTTCTGCTTTGCACAGGGAAGAACCCCAAGGACAGGGTTCTCATAGATTGCTGTGCTCCCTGCAGATTTTCTTCTCCAAACCAAGACAGCTGTTTCAGAAACTTTTTTCAAAGGGAAATATAATAGAGATGGGATGAGTGAAACTAAGTGTAGGTGTGGCAGACAGGGTGAAGACGAGCACCCTACATTTGTCTGGAGAAAAAAGGTCCGTTCCCATTAAGAGGGAAGATATAAATTGGGTAAGATTGAGAGTGATTGGGAATGCCTTGAGACATCTGTTTCCCATCTCTGGTTCTCATTTCTATCCTTATTCAAAGCGACAAATGCACAGTAGCTGTCTTTGAAAATTGATGGGGATAGGAACTCAAAACTACTCTTAAGAACAGAGCTTGTAATGCATTGAACACCGGGTGGATGGCGGAAATTTCTGGTGTTAGCCACTTATGTGAAAGCCAAACTAAAACAAAATTGGTTAAATCAACAGAGACAATCCCTAGGGGGAAAGGGAGATTTCAAATGATCTTCTGGAATTAAACAGCTTCCTGGATCAGTTTTCTTTGAGTGCAGCCAAAATGATAGAGCAAGATAAGTGAACTCATGCAAGTGGTAAAAGTATCTGTCTGATCCATGCCTCCCTTTTTTTTTAGGTAGAAAAAAAATAGGAATAGATAAAACCCTTTTACTTTTGTGGTTTCTTCCTGGCACTCCTTTTCATCCACTAGTTGTTCAGGATCCTATGGAAACTGCTTTTTCAGTCAATTTTATTGGAAATAGCCGGAACCTCTATATCAGATTTGGTGAAATAATCTTCTGCCTTGAGCTCTGACAGAGTTGAAGAACTGAACTTGGGGGCTGAAACTCAAATGCTGTCTGAGAGCTTGCAGTCATTTCCCTTCTGTTTCTGGACGAAGCGTCCAAATACCAGTGATGCTTTCCTGCTTCCAGGAAAAGATGTTCTCATCACTATTTCTGTTCTGGAAGACAATCAAAGCTGCCTTTCTTCTTTTTTTTTTTTTTTCTTTTTTGTTTTAATCTGATTGCTTCTGTAAATATCTGACATTTAAGGTGTGTGATCAAATAGCACTCTTAAAAAGTCTGTAAAGGGCATCTATTATTGCCCCCTTTCCCAAATCGAAGTCCTTGCTGGAAGTTAGGTGTTGAGGTATTTGAGAAAGACACTGTGGGAATGCACAGCTACTTCAGGTAGGTGTACTGTGTACTGAATATCTCACTTTAAAAAAGGATATTTGCTGTAGTTTTTACCCTAAAATTACTACTTGAGGCAGTTCTGAGGCATTTCATGAAAGTCAGTCCTCCCTTTGTGACTGAACTTTGTCAGCGTAGGGGACTGTTTCAAGTTACATTTGTCTGATTGCTGGTGTTAGTGGGGGTGAAACAGCGATACTTGGGAACACTGATGCTTTGCTTGTGTCAGGCAGAAAGGAGCAAACTCCAGGCTGCAGAGGGCACAAGGTCCAGGTACACTCAAGCATCTGTTGTTAAATACAGCCAGAGGGCTGGTAACAGTCATGCGGTGAGGGGAGATATCTCTGGGAGGTCAACTTGCATTTGACGTCAGAAAGAAGCGGGCTGGTGAGGAGCGATCTGCAGGGCGGGAGCATCAGCTTCTCTCTGCTCAAGGAGGAAGGGAAATGCTGCCAGGTGGACATGGCTTGAGGCATCTGTTCCCTCATTCTCACAGTCACTGTCCAGTCATGGTCCTTGCAAAGAAGTCCAGTCTTTACCAAATGTGTAAAGACCCCTGTCTAATAGCTAACTTCTTGTTGACTTTTAATGATCCTTCTTCAGCTGGATCACACTCCTCTACCTCTTTGTTAAAATATAATAGCTTTTGTAGAAGTTAGCAATTTCTCAGGGAAATGCAATTCTGTAGTGCTGGCGCCGTTCCATTAATCATATAGAGTAATCTGCTTGTGCCAAAAACCTATCAAGTGGAGCTGCCTTTTTGAGAGCTGGTGGGAATGTGTACCCAGTGGTGTTCTTGCTGGCATATGGACTTCCCGTGTGTGCAAGAATGGCTGGGCCATGGGGGGGTCCCCTTTTGCTGTGCTCAGAGTACACAGCTCGAGCAGGCTGAGCGAGCCTGGCAAGTCTCGGGACTCAAAGTCATATGGACAGATCTTCAGAAAGTTTTATATTTAGGGACACACGGCCTCCCCAGCCCTTTTTCATTCCCTCCCCTGAAATTTTGAGCATTCAGAATGAAGGCTTAAGTCTCATTAAAATATAGACAGGAGTTCTTTTAGCCTTAAGCTCCATCAGTGGTCTTATATGTGTCAGATGGGGACATTCACTCTCAGTGGTAGATGAGGGTAAGAAATATCTGCTTCCTTGGGTTATGTGATGAACTGCTGGCAGTGCAAGTACAACTTAATGTGACCCAGCTAGAAAATGAGAAAGATCATTTTAGTAGTAATGTTTATGAAGAGCTTGAGTGTTCAGCTTGATCATCTGGGAGAGTAAAGAGCAGGGACTCCTCTGTACTGACTCCTTTTTGGGAGGTGCACTCCTGCTGGGGATGAGCCTCGCTGTGTGGCAGGGTCCAAGCCACGTGTGTGAGATGGGCTGTGCTGGTGTCCCGCCAGAGCCACCGATGGAGGAACAGGCAGAAAGCAGCAGCACCTTTGGGGATGGAGGGAGAGGAGGCTGGGGACCACAACAGGAGTATGGGAAGCATACAGCAGCAAAGTGGGGAGGAAGTGATCAGCTATGCAAAGTCTCAAGGCACTGAACCAGGGAGTAGGAGGCATCTTTAGAAGTGGAGAGGAGCAGGGCTTGGCAAGGACAGATGTGAGGGGCAAAGGGATATCTGAAGAAAATGGTCTCCACATCAAATGGGAAGAGTTGGAAGGGGACCAGGCTCATAAATTTTGTTGCATCCTATTGTAATAAAGGGTGGCTGTTGGTGCTAGCACAAGGCACTGCCCATTGGGAGAGAAAGGGGATGAGTTGCTACCATGTTTGGCTTATTCTTTCAGCTTAGAAAGAAATAACAGTCTGTGTATAAAAAGCTGTCTGCGTATAACATGAAATCCTGTGGTGCTGCAATGAGATTGCTGTGTTTTAGGAATGTGAATGATGCAGCTGCACCCAACCATAGCTGACAGCTTTCCTTCAGCTATCTGTCTCTGTGTTGTGTTTGCTGGAGTTGCTTGGTGCACCACGTGTTTCTGGACATGGCAAACTACAGTAAGTGTGTGTGACTTTTTCTTCCTTGGTTAGATCCCAGACGTTTCACAGCTACCTGGAGGACATCATCAACTACCGCTGGGAGCTGGAGGAAGGGAAGCCCAACCCTTTGCGGGAGTCCACTTTCCAGGAGCTGCCCCTGCGCACGCGGGTGGAGATCCTGCATCGCCTCTGTGACTACCGCCTCGATGCAGATGATGTCTTCGACCTCCTCAAGGTGCTTTGGGCAGCAGGATGGGGGAAACTCAGGAGCTGGGCCAGATCAGAATCTTCCTGGGACGAGAAGGGGTCACAGTGGGTCAGCAGTTCCCTTTCGCCTCCCATGCCTTGCACTGGCTTGCTCAGGACTTGGACCCTTGTCCTGTGTGGATGTATTCATAACACGGGAGTCGCTAAGTAAATTGGCTTCACTGGCTGCTCCTTCTGCGAAGAGTGAATTTGGAGATGCTTTAATGGTAATGGCAGGGCTGTGAGAGCCGAGACTGCTGCCTTGCTGAGGGATGCTGTGAGATGAAAGAATGGGGATGAAGTATACTGGGGGAGCTGGGGGAGGGTAGAGGAGGGGAGGGGGGGAGGGAGCTTCTCAGGGCTGTGCGTGACTGTCGCCAGCACTAATTAGACCTTCCCTGTCAGGAGCACCAGAGATGAAACGTTAAAACGAGAGAGGCCATTCAAATTAGAGATGCCAATCTAAATCCCTCCCTGGACAGAGAGCGAACCGTCGCCTTCCCCCTGGAGTAACATTTTCCCAGCTCGGCCGGGAGGAGCAGCTGTACTGCTGCTGTGGCATGGTGGGAGGGGAAGGAGGGAGGGAGGGAGGTGTTTGCGGAGGGGTGTCATCATGTTTTGTGTGACAATGTGGCCGCTTTTCAACTTGTCACCGTCTGGCGGGGGGCTCCCGGTGGGCGCAGGGCTTGGACGCCGACAGCCTCCGCGTGGAGCCGCTGGGCGAGGACAGCAGCGGTGCCCTGTACTGGTACTTCTACGGCACGAGGATGTACAAGGAGGACCCGGTGCAGGGCAAAACCAACGGAGAGCTGGCTCCAGACAGGTAACAGCCCCCACACATCCCCCTCCCCGTGTCTGGGTGCAGGGGCGAGGGGGGCACGGCCCAGCCAGCCCGGCTGGAGGGGGCTCCGCCTGACTGCTGTTGTGCCGGGGGGAGCGGGCAGGGGGGCCTGGAGAGGGGCAGCGCGGGCGGGACCGGAGTTGCCAAGCAGACTGGGAGCTGCCCCGCGCCGCGCTTTGTGTCGCAGCCTTTGTGGCACCGGGAGAGCCTGCTGTGGGAGCGATGCTGCCTGCCCCACCGCATTCCTGCCTGTCTGCCCCGCACCGTTCCGTGCCGTGCCGGCGGCTCCCAGATCAGGCTCCCAGCCAGTGGGAAACCCTCCTCTCCCCTCCCCATCCTGTTGCTGCTCTGATTTAATCCCTCCTTTGGTTGGGTTCCTAGCAGCTGTTCCGATTTCCGTGCCCTTCTCCCATCCTGCCAGCCTCGGTTCCCTTGCTCGGCAGATATTTCATGGTGGTTTTGCCATTTTTCAGGGGATGTGGGGGGCAGACAAACACCCCAAATGTTCCTGGGAAAACAGGCAAGAGACGAGGGCGACCTCCAAAGCGGAAAAAACTACTGGAGGAAAATTTGCTGAGGTATGGAAGGGTTCTTCCTGCAACAGACATAAAATACATACATTCCCAGAGGGAAGTATAATGTATTTCTGGGGTTCCCCCAATAAGTATGTATATACCATGCAGCCATAATTTCAATGCAGCTCAGAAGTGAAGCAAGCTCAGACTTGGTGGATGCTTTGATCACCCTCCAAAGCAAATTCTGACTGAGCTGGAAGTTTGGCGAAACAGTGGGCATCACTCTTCCAACCACCTCACTTCAAATGCAGTTCCACCGTGGAGTGCTAAGGAATTTGCTCCTGATAAAGAATACTTTCATTGTGTGGCTTGAAGCCAGAAATCCTGGCCACTTGAGTCCATACAGATTTTGGGATGCTTCCCATAAGAACTGAAATACTGTACTTGCCAAACTTCAGCCTGCACCCTTCACTTATAAAAACTTTACAAAGCTATGATAAATATATATGTGAATATGTATATCAAACGTGTGTTCTGCAGTGTTCTTTTCATGGTTTTGCTCCGCATTGAATAATTGCGGTGTTCCGTATTCTTCTCCTCAGGAACAGCAGCATTTCAGTGATGTGGAGTAATGTACTTACTGTATCACTCCTTCTCTTTCTTTTTTGGTAGGGAGAAGGCGGAAGAAAACTTGCTTATCCACGAGACTCAGATAAGAAATGGTAAAGAGATTTTGCAGTATCAGGGTTGATACCACCAGCTAATAAGGCTCTTAAATTATCAAAACCCAGAGAGATGCCTGAGAGACAACCCAGTTTTTCTCAGGAAAGAGAGAGTCTTTCTGCTGGTGGTTGGGGCCAAGTTTGGAAGGAGGGGTTTGTGTTACAGACTGCCTGGCAGCTGGGAGCCTGGGCACCTGCAGGCTTCCTGTTTTTTCATGGCTGAGTTTGGGATGAAGAAACCTAACCTACTGGGATACACTAGAATATGAGGGCTCATCTAAAAAAGCAGGCAGTGAATGGTCCTCAGTCTTCCAGGGGTGAGGTAAAAACACACCCCTCATGTTAGCAGGTGTGTTTTTTCAGATGGGGGAGTGGAGTCAGTGATGCCAAGATACGGAAGGAAGAACCTTTTTGATCCTCCTCACTTTTCCTTCCTCATGGCCAGTGGGTGGCTGAAAGTGGTAAATGATGCCTTGGGGGTTCCACCTAAGGGTTAACGAGGCAAAAAGCGAGTTAGCAACATGATGTGAAAGTGAGTTCAAGGGAGCTGGGACTCATTTGTCATACATGTGTATCCACTGGCTCCCACAAAACCCAGGGACTCAGCCTGCCTGTTGCCTCACAATAAAAGGCAAGGGTGGCATTGTCTTTCCCATGCCTCCTTCCCTTTGCCCTTTGTCTTCAGATTTCCTGGCGGCTACTCCGGCTGCTCCGGAGCCGGGCGGCAGAGCCGGAGCGATGCGCGTGAGGCGCTGGGGGTTTTATCAGATCATTGTCTTCCAGCAAATTGTGTCACTTCAGCTGCAGAGTAATCTTCTGCTGGCACAAAGCAGTGCCTTAGTCCTGTTTGCTATTGAAATGAGTCGTCCGTAGGCAGATGGCAAGGGAATGAGAAACAAGGATCCAGGCTTTGGGGGCAGGATGCAGGTAAGCTCCCTGCTGCAGGTGGGCAAGGGATGGCTTTGCGTAGCCAGAGCAGCAGAACCAGCACATGGCTGGACCCTTGCTGTCCTGGTTACCAGTCCCCAGGGCAGTCACTTGAGGGCAGGCTGAGCTCCAGGCTGGCCCGTGACCTGGGGCTAGCACACGCTCACTCTGTGCCACTGCCGCTGCACCCAGGCACCCGAGAGAGGGCAGGTGCTGGAGGGAGCCTGCAGCTTTCCAGCCTTCCTAGGACAGCCTGGCAGCTTGCATGTCAGAGCCACTCGCAGCTCAGATCCACAAAGGGCCCAGAGTCAGGATCAGGTTTTTCACTTCTTTATATTTTTCATGGTTAGTTTGCTTGAAAATGTGGTCAGAAGGTGCATGACATCTGCCAGTGGTGCTGATGGCCATTGCTTTCTTTCCAAGAGCCAGTAGTTAGCCCTAGAAAAGTCTAGAGGGAGCTGAGAAACCCCTCAGCCTGAAGGTGTTTGATCCAAGACTTTCCCCACTCCAAAAAAAAAAAAAAGACCACAACCTTTTTTGCCTAGAGAGCATCCTGGGGCAAAAGCATACAAGTTGCAACCCATGAGGCTTCCCTGCTCTGTGTAAACATTTGTGGAGTGGGAACCACATTCCCCCTCTCCAGGTGGGTGTTCCAACCACAATGCAAGAGAGCCCTTCCTTCGCAATTAATATTCGAATGTTTCGCACAAGGTGGAACAGCTCTCAAAGTGTCTTGGTGGTTGGGACATGCTTCAGAGCGGTGGGTGATCTGCTTCAATCCCACTCCGGATCGAGCAGGGATGGGATGTGAACTTCTGGAACTTCCCCCTCATCTGGCAGCCTGATGAACCCTGTCCTTCGCTTCCTCTTCTGCTCTTTCAAGTGCCTGCAAACAAAATGTTTCATTTGTGGGGAACAGGAGGATTTTTTTTCACTGCAGAAATGGTTTGCAGTGCTTTAGAAAAAAAAAAAAGGCTCATTTCAAGTTACATTATTTCTTGATGGCTTTATTCTGCTGCCAGACTAAATCAGACATTTGCATTTCCCGATGTCCTGCTCTGGCTGACAGCTTCCATTACAAGAAACAAATTAAGTTCTTTTCTCCAGTCTGCCGTAACTGGAATGTGGGCTTGCTACAGGCATGTCACACTACCTGTATGTTGCCGTGTGCCATCATTATTTCTTCACCTGTGTGCTTCCTCTGTGTCTTGGCATCACTCTCAGTTGTCACTAGGGGAGGTAGCAGTGCTTCTGGTGCATGAAGAGAGCTTTGGGTCTATGGCAAAGGGAATGTTTTCCATAACAGAGGCCATTGCCAGTGTCCTTTGCTTTTCCTGAGCCCCGAGGAGAGAAGGGAAGGGATCGAGAAGAGCTGTTAGTCATAACTGCTGTGGAGATAACATCCTTTCATGTTTTTGAAGGGTCCCAAGGGCCTGGCCGTGGGACATGGTGGTTGCTGTGCCAGACGGAAGAGGAGTGGAGGCAGGTCACAGAGAGCTTCAGAGAGAGGACTTCCCTTAGAGAGAGGCAGCTCTACAAACTCTTGAGTGAAGACTTCCTGCCGGAGATCTGCAACATGATTGCACAGAAGGTGAGGAGACATGACATCCTGTTTACCTCTCTCTGACCGCTTCCAAGAGCGTGGACGCTTGCTGAGTGAAGGAGAGCTAAATCCAAGCAGCCTGTCACCCCGTTCTGCTCCCTCCACCTACAGCCTGCAAGCGTCACGGATGTGGGGGCTGTTGAGCTTGTGAATGGGGGCAAGACCCTCCCCCATGCTGTGGCAGGGCTGGAGTCGGTGCTCGAGGATCTGGCTGGCGATGGCACGGCAGCGTAGGTAGGATGGCTGAAGGGGTTACTGTCTTCAGCCACCTTCTGTGTCCCTTTCCTGCTAGCAGGGGATCTCTGCGCTTTTGAACTGCTGCGATTTTACGGCCTGGCTTTTCTATGCAAACTGCCCGTGATTCCACTTTTACTGCCGTTTCTCTGCTGGCTCTGCTGAGGGGGCACTGGCTGCTTAGCTGTCCTAGCTAAGTCTGCTCTGAGCTGGTGTGTCAGAGCTCCAAAACTCTGAAGGGTATTGTCCGTCAGCTGCCTGTTTTCAGGTGGGACAGATCTGGAAAGGGATCCTTCGGCTGGATGGCTTTGTAAAACAGGCTCTGCAGTCAGCGTGATGTTCTTGGATTGAGTTCAGTTTGCTTGTTTGCTACCCTTGTAAAGCTAATAGGGATTTCATGGTCACTTCTAGCCCTCAGAGTTTCTCCTGCCAGTGTCACCGATGTGCCCTAATTTCCTCCACTCTCTTTTTCCTTCCCTCAATTCTCAACCCTGTTTCAGGAGAAGCGTCTGCAGCGGACAGAGTTTTCTCCCAGGTGGATGTCTGACCATCAGCCCATCAAACCAATCAAGCAGGAGGTGAGGGGGGGTGCGAGGGGGAGGACGACGGAGGGAGGCGAGAGCAGATGCCTCCTGGGGGAAAAAATAAACCGCAGCATCGCTATTCAGTGGGAAGGAGTCGCTTGAAAGTGCTTGTGCTGAAAGAGAGATGGGTGGTAATGCCCGTCAAAGGCAGGCTGACACCCGGGGTTTCTATGGCGAGCAGGGAGGTGCTGCCCTCTGGATCGCAGAGGTAACCGGCCTCGCTGCAGAGCCCGCTGCAGCTGCATATGGAAATCTGCGCTCAGTCTGGGGAATTCCACTTCAATGAAAGTGCTGGCACATTCGAGGCAGTTCAAAGAAAAGTTGAAGAAGGATGAGAGGGCTAGAAGAGCCGGCTTACAAAGGGAAATGACAGAAATTCAGCCAAGGGGAAAACGTGAGGCTGCAAACACATGAGGGTGCAGATAGCGCCGAGGGAGAGAATGACTGATGCAGTATGGAGCTGAGCTAGGAGGGGGTCAGCTGGAAATGGAAGTCGCAATTTAGGCTGCTTAAAGAAATGCTTATCAAACTGCAGCCTTGTGGGCTCAAATGGTGCTTTCCGCGCCTCCTCACCCTCATCTCCTCCCCGCCCCATCAGTGTAACAGCACTGCTGCTGCTTGCGGGTCTGTGCAGTGAACCAGACCCAGGGAAATGACTGGAGTTAAATATAACCTTTTTCTTTGGTCGGGGTTATTTTTAACGTAGATCAGTTTTCCGATCCAGTTCACCACACAGCCCCTAACAGTCACGCCGGCACAGCCGGGGACACGGGGCTGTGGAGATGGGGGGTCTTTGAACTGGCAACTGCTACCCCGAGCAATCGGTCAGACAACACAGGATTAGCTTCAGAGGAAAAAAATTGTCTCGATTCTATCAGGTTGTGGCATAATCTCTCACTGTAGATGTAATGGAAACGCAGTTACCTGGTGTTTTGTCAAACCCTGGGGAATTAAGCTGCAGGGAATATGCCGCGTGAGCCAGAGTCAGGGGTTCCCCAAAACAAAGGAGAAAGTACAGTTCCCCCTTCAATAAATGTAATTACTTAGAACAGATAAATAAAAGGAAGGAAGAACCTCTCGTCGTGCTGCAGATAAAAGCCTGCCAGGAGGAAAATAAGACCCCAGCGATGGTCAGTTTGGGGCCAGAATTGCTCTCTGCAAAGCCCACCATGCAGGAAGCACAGGGACACGTGTTTGTTCACAGGCAGCAGAAATCCCGGGGGAGGAGGGGAGTGGGAAACACATGGAGCCTGAATGATGCTAATCAGTACCGCAGGTGCTCCAGGTCTGCGGCGGCAGAGGGCTGTTAATTGCCGCCTGTGGGCCAGTGAAACGTTTCCAGCGAGCAGGGGGCCCTCCTGGCACCCGGGACAGGGAGCCAGCCAGCGCCAGAGCGGTGATGCTCCCACTGCTTCCCAGCAGGACGTGGCAGTCATCCCTGCCGTGGGGGAGCCAGGGAAGGTGCCAGCGTGTCTGATGGCTTGTTCATCCAGCGACGGTGGGCAGCAGGCGAGCCTGGGGGAGAAAACCTCAGCCCGGTGCAGGTGACCCCTTTCTCCTGGCTGCTGCTTGAGTTCGAGATGTGACTGCTCCGTGGGCTCCTGATCCTGCGGGAGATTTCTCAACAGGTGGTTCAGATTAGCTCCTCATTAAGAGCCGCCTGAGCAGCACCCTCATTAGGAGAGCGCTGCGGAAACCTGAGCAGGGAAGGTTTGGCCGATGAGGGGCCAGGGCACTCAGGGCACCCGCGCCTTCTGGCCTTCTGCCCCTGAAGTCTGATACCCACTGTCTGGAGAGCAAAGCTAAAGGCAGAAGTTTGGCCCTTTCAGAGTCCCAGGGCCAGGGGACGGCGGTGATGTTGTGTCCTGGAGTGCTCTCTGCCGGAGGGAAGGAGGCAGTGATGCCTTGGTCACAGTGGTTTTTATCCTCCGAGTGGGGAGGAAGCTGGAGAAACGTCCTTTTGCCACCTCCGTGGTCAGGAAGGAAGTTTAACTTGTGTTTGGTTCTTGCTTTTATGGTTCCAATGAGCGTCTGCTTCTACCAATCCAGTAGGAGTTTACTGGTTCATGTTTGCGTGTTTTTTTAACCCTGAGTTGAGCACACTCATCCCCAATGGACTTAGGTGGGACACTGGGCAGAGGGTCCCTCTGAAAATCAGGTTGTTTCTGTCTGTGGAGTGTCTCAAAGAGCCCGTGCAGCACTGTTGCTGCCGTGCAAGTGCTGCAGGGAGCAAGTGCAGTTGTGGGTGTCTGCTGCAGCCCTTGGGGCTCACTATGCTGAGTTTGTGGTTTCTGTTTTCCCCTTTTCTCTGCTTTCTAGACCTGGTAAGATGACACCTTCTCCTTCATTTAAAAGTGTCACCTTGCTCTGTTGATGCCGTATCTGTGGTGGGTTGATCTGGAGTGTGCTGTGGATCCTATGTTGTGCCATTAAAGCATAAGGTGCTGAATGTGCCCTGCAGGCTTGGAGAGGTCCTGGTGTGAGCACTGCAGCTTGGATGTTGTGTTCCTGTTTCCACAGGACATGAATGCTGGAAGCTGTATTAATCCAGGGAAAGGGAAGGTCTCACCTGTGTACCAACAACCAAAAGAAATCATTGTGTCATGGCAGGCTGGCTTACATCTACTGGTTGGAGAATGTAAAAGCTGATAGTCATATCCTCATTAAAATATCTTGGCATACCAAGTTTGGTGGCTGGTTCCTGCTCACCTCTTCCTCGTACTGCAGAACCTGACTCTTTTGGTTCCTATTGCAATTTAAAGATTTATCAAGAAGGTTAGAGTAAAACTGTTTGAAAGTGGTCAGGATTAGTCCTGAAAGGAAGTTGTTTGCAGCTCATGAGTAGCAAATCAGATGGTAGAGCTTTTGAGAAAGGGATATAAAAAGAATCAAAAGTGGAAATGTAGAACTCAATTCTCTAGGTTCTTGACCTCTTCTGCTTGTCATAGTACAATCCTGGGCACTCTGGTGTTTGGATATTGATCAGGGAGGAAAGGTCTGAGAGACAACTGGAATAATCATTCCAGGGAGCTGAGAGAATTGCTTTATAAGAAAACATTTAATCTAACTGTAGAAATGTATGAGTGTTGTGTAAGCATCTGAGGAAGCCCATAAGGTAAAGGCTGGAATGTGCCTGAAGAAGAGGAGAATTTATGTTCACCCAGAAGAGTGTAACTAGGAATGATTGGGTGGAATGAGGGGTTGAAAAACAAACTTCAGACTGATTGTGAGGAGAAGCGGGCTAATCTCAGGGCATCTGAACTCACAGGATGATTTCCCTAGGAAAGAGATAGAAGAGTAAAGTGATAACATTTTGACAAAGATACAAAATGGAAAAGAAGATAGGCAGAGTTCCCTCATGGTGAGATGAAGCTCTGGGTTTCACCTTAAAGGATCAGCACAGAATAGGTGGTTTTTGTTGCCTGATCTATCCCTAAATGCAGGATACGGTCCCAGTTTTGTCAAGAGTCCCATCACTCTCTCTTGGATACTTCTTTGTGACTGTTGGTGGCTGAAGCATAATTCTCTTAATGTATTGTTGCCTCTGGAGACAGGGAGATGATGCATGGTGCTCATCCACAGAGAACTGGAGTGGGAGTTTGTAGGGCAGCACAGGGCTGTGTAGGGGAAGGGGAGGCAGAGGGGGAATGACTGTGCAGTGAAACCAGACAACATTTCTAGGCGTTCCTCAAAGCACCCCCAGGTTCCATTCCTGGGCAATGAAACAAGGACAAAATAGTAACCGCGGTGCCAGAATTTTATTTTTTTTCCTGGGGATTAATAGTGGGCCTGGAGAAGTTGATGGTCTGAGCAGCAGCCAACGGACCCCGGCTGATTGCTAATCCTCAGGAAATTCCTTCTGCCTAAGTGGTGGTTGCTGCTTATTCCCTGAAAATGAAGTTGGAGCAAACTGTATGTACATTGTTCCTTTCTGGTTGATATTCCCTGCTGATAAGGCACACATATCTTGGTCACAGGGGTAGGAGTGGCTGGTGGATGACTGATACCTTTGTCTTATAATTAAATTAAGGTAATAAAGATAATTCCACACTTCCATATACATACCTCATACTTTATTGGAGAAATAGGAGCAGGCAGTCCCTGGTCTGGGAAGCTTGCAGTCTTAAGTAGGATCAAACACAGCCTTGCAGCCTGCTGGCAGTGGGGAGGTGAGAAAGTGGGGCAATAAAGAGCCAGGTGTCCTTGAATGAGAGAACTGGTTTTGGGACCCAGCAGGAAAACTGTCCAAACAAACAAACGAGAGCCAGTTCAGGGGAGATTAGCACACAGAAATTTTGAATGGGGAAGGAAAACATTCCTAAGGATACCTTGATGCAACGCTGTACCAGACGCTTTCCTTATTGAAGTATTCCGTGTTTTACAGCAGAGACAGGTTTGGCAAAGTAGTCCTTTCTTCTCACACTTGCACTCAGAGCTCTGCTAGCTGGAAGAGGTAGAGGTGTTGTGTAAGGGTGTCAACAGCCTGAATCCTTTGCCCAGAAGGGAAGAGAAATGCACACGGTGCATCCCTGACAGAATGGCAGCTTGTCTAACCCATCGCTTCTCCTTCCGTTGTCCTCGTATCCGTAGGATCTCATTGCTTCACAAATAACTTCCCTTTCCATGTTGCTTTTCATCTAGGAAATCATTCACACAAATCCTTTTTTTTCCCCATTTTTTTTTCCTCCCAGTCATTCATTGTAGGTGTGCTTTAATACTTCCTCAAAGTAAACCTGCCTCTGCTCAGCTTTCAATAAGCCAGCGCATTACAGTTTTTGGTGCACCCTTCTGTTGCAGGTAAACCCGAATGTGCTGAGCTCAATGGAGAAGCAGAGGCGCAGAGAGGAAGAGGAGGAGCGCCAGATCCTCATAGCAGTGCAGAAGAGGGAGCAGGAACAGCTGCTAAAGGAGGAGAGGAAGAGGGAGATGGAGGAGAAGGTCAAAGCAGTGGAAGGTAATGTGCGGCCAGTGTGGAGCAGGAGTGGAAGCTTTCAAAGCCAAGACTGAGATCTTGAATTAAAGTCTTCCATTTGCATTCCCCCCCCTTCCAGGCTTGCTAACAAGAATCTTTTCTTGCACTTACCTCTGTTAAATTGGTTTGACTGTAGCTTCTTTTCCTTCATCTGTCCTCTCGGTGTTGGTGGCTGTTCTCTAGGGCATCTTTCAACTGTGTTGTCTTCTTCAAATCCTGCTCTTTTTCTTCCTTGCCCCAGCTGTCCATTTCTTTCTCCTGCTATTCATGATTCTTGGTTCTGTCTCCCCATTTGCCTCCTCATGATTTCCCTGTGTGCAGGATTAGCTGGTTTTGCTCTCACTGAATAGCATTTGGTTCTTTTGGCCCAATGAATGATGAAAGAAGAATTCCCTTTGAGGAGAAAGGGAATGGGATAACATGGGAGTAGCAAGAGTAGTATTTTATATTGCTACTGGCCTTATCAATTGGAGAACTAAAGATGAAGGGACCAGACTGCACAGAGCACCAGAGGTGGCAATTTCAGGTGTTGGTCTAAAATGTTTGTGGTTATGAATTAAATGCTGATTTAAGCTGTTCTGCAACAAACAGCCATGTTGTGTCTAATACATCAGATCAAGGCACAGACAGCAGGCAGTCAGCCAGCACATGGAGGTGTGGGGTCAGAGCAATTTCTGACCACCTTATTTCTCTCTGTTGGCCTCCCTTATGGGGGATTCCCTTTAGCCACAGTGACTGGCTGGGCTGTTGTAGTTCTAGGGAAAGGCTGAACATCCTCAGAAAACTGTGGCAATGTGTGGCAGTATCAGTATCATGAGTCCCGAAGTGGATAAAGAATCAGAAAAGGAAAAAAAGGTAAGTTCATGCAAACCTTGTAAACTTTCCAAAATGAAACAGTTTGCTACCAGATGTTTGGTAGGAGGCCTGATGTTATCTAAGAATAGCTTCTTTTACCTGCTTACTTTTCTAACCTTTAAAAAATCCAATTACTGCCTTGGCCTTCATATATTCCTGGTTGCTAGCCCTAGCTAATCAAGTGCTTTTTGAGACTCATCCAGCTTCCATATCTGCCACAGATATCTGTTTCCCTTGGCAAATTGCATATTCTCTGTGGTTTAATGCTTCACCTCTATAGACAAAACTAGTCTTGAAGTTCCACAAGAGCTGCAAAGATAAATGTTCCTGTAAAATGGTTTTGTTTTGGTATATGCCACTTCCTTTTCTGGGTAAATGCAATCATTACATCATCTGATTCAAAGGCACCAGAGCCACTCAAAGAAACTGGCATGGGGTTGAGCAGTAGCCTCTTTCAAGCCAAGTTAGCATACATTCATGCTTTAATTGGCAGAGATGCTTTTACTTTGTTTCGTGCAGTTTCTTTCAGTTTAGTTTAAACTCTTCCCTAGTCCATTTAGGCTTAGCTGGGAGAAGTCTCCTTTTAAGCTGGTGCAAAAGCTGTTTACAAAGGTTATGTTGACTTGATCCGTTAAATCACTTCAGTATTTTTGTCCCTAGAACCGCAGCTATCCAGGTAAAACTGGCTTCTTAATGATCTTTTCTTAGTGCCAAGCACACCCACCACTAGCATTTGCTGTCATGACAGTTCTTATGATGGAGAGGAAGTGATTTGAAAATTATGTCATTTGTTTTACTTGGTTCAGACTTGTTAAAACTGGACATCCATCAACAGAAATTTTAGGGTAACATTTTTCTTCTAATTTTCAGTCTGTTTGGAATATAATATTAATTTGATGTGGCCTTCTATGGGGGGGGATGTGAAATACAGGGTGAAATATCTGCTCTCTTATGAATTTCACCTTCTTCTCAGTTTTGGATGGTATTCCTGTTTTTACATCGCATTCCGGTTTCCAGCCTGAGATTGCACTTCCCCCAACTCCAACACACCCCCCAGGTAGCAATTTTCCTGCTGGGCCCATCTGTACTCTCCTGAATTTATAAGTTAAGGCAGCTTTCTAGATTTCTACCACAACAGCAGGTTAGAGTTTCCCAGTTCTCTTTCCAGATGCTGCTTCAACATAATCTCTCACATATATGACTTTCTAGAAGGTTGAGGTACTTTTTAGGGCATTATTTAGATTTCGAAAGCTGCTGGGTAGGACTCAGCCCAGGTCAGCAGTAGGAGAATGAGCTCTGCCAGTGATCTTGAACACGCTATGTTAATCTCTAGCTGTGGTAGAGGCTCCTGCTATTAATCCTGAGATCCAGTACCAGGGTAGCACTCCTTGATTCCTGTCAGTTTACCAGGTCAGATCCTTGGCAGATGTTGGTGGATTTCTAAAATCTACACAATCTTTACCTCTTGGCTGCTGTTGTCACGAGATTTTCCATTTGCTGCCCAAATAATCACGTCACGTTCTCCTCAGCTTTCTCACTTAGGCATCCATTGCAATGCCATCTAAGGATTGCTCATTTTAAGAAAGAAGCATGAATTCTGAACAGTGTTGGGACAGACTCAGATATTCTCTATTACCTGCAAGTTGGACTTCTGGTCATGCAATGTTATAATAGATGCTGCTAGATTCTGTAGGACACCTTAGATGCGAGTCCTATACTCCCAACTCCAGTGCTAACCTCATTCTTCTAATAGGAAATTTGGGCTTTCTTTTACCAGTCTTTGACATATCTGGCCATGGATGTCCCTACAAACACCTTGTAGCTATTCCTACTTTTCTTGTGCTCTCAAGCCCCATTCCAAATTTGTTTTTGACTGACTGAGTAGGACAGTAAATAAATATTTTTCCACCAGAGCTGGTACTTCTTAAGTAGTTGGCATTTTCCAAAGGCAGAGCCTCTGCTCGAGGATGTTAGCCAAGTCTCCCTCATCTTTCTTTCATTCTGGGTGTTCCCTGATGTGGCCTGTTCCTGTGACATCTCTCCCTGAACGTTACTTTCACAGAATTCTGCTCCTACAGAAGGTTGGTCCAACCGCAGGTGTTTTGCAAGTCAAATGAATTCAGATTTCCTATAAGAAAAAGGAAATGAGGTTCATGAGAGCCCATAAACTTTCTATTATGAAGCAATCTGTTAGCCAGCTGTCTGGTTGCAAACCACAGGTTATATTACCAGCATTGCTTCTTCCTGTGTCTCACCTCTTTAAACGAAAGCTGTCCCAGTGGCCCTCGTGTGTGGCAGCTTGCTCGCTCTGGCTGCTGGCCATGAAGACCTACCTGAGCAACCTTCCCAAAGCCAGCCATAGAGGATAATAACGACCCCAGTTACTCATTGCCACTCAGCTGGTACAACTTCCCTCAGCACTGCTCTTCATCCCATTCCGTGCAAAGCCAGCTGCCTCAAAGTTCACCTGCCTGAGGTGAAGCCCCTAAAGGAAGATAACAACAATCCAGCTCTTTCCATAGCGCTGAGCTGTGCCTAGGGCTGGGTGTTGAACTTCCCTCTTTGTACCACATCACTTCTGGAAGCTGCCTAAGGGAGCATCTGTGTCACAGTGGTGCTTCAAAATCGGTGATTGTAACCAGGGGAGGATGATGAGGCATGTTGATGGTGCACCGTATGCTCACCTCACCTGCTCCTGTGCTGTTGCTGCTTTTGCTGAAAGAACAAGACCATCTCACTGGAGCTCTTGAGAGCAACAGGAGCACCTTCTGTTTCCCTGCAAGATGTGGGGAAGGAGTGCTGAATGGTTTTTTTATCTCTTCCCACTGCAGAACGGGCCAGGAGGAGGAAACTTCGTGAAGAGCGGGCCTGGCTGCTGGCGCAGGGGAAGGAGCTCCCCCCTGAGCTTTCCCACTTGGATCCCAGTTCCCCTACCAGGGAAGAGCGAAGGACCAAGGATATGTGAGTATACAATGGGGTACTGCAGCACACAAGTGTGTTGAAGCTGTGAGTATGGCAAGGAGAGGAGTGTGATCATTCACAGGAATGCAGAGGGAGAACTGAGGCTGGAGAACAGTGAGAGGAGTAAGCTGAGAAACATCTGGGTTTGGTCCATATGAGAGGAGTGTTTGTGATGAGGCCTATTTGCCAGCATTGTGGCACTGCATGGGTGGAAGAGAAGATGAAGTACAGAGCATGTCTTATCTGTCCTCAGTCTGCATATTCACTGTGATGCTTCCTGTTACAGCTTTGAACTGGATGATGAGTTCACAGCCATGTAC
This sequence comes from Lycocorax pyrrhopterus obiensis, assembly GCA_014706295.1. NCBI lineage: Eukaryota > Metazoa > Chordata > Aves > Passeriformes > Paradisaeidae > Lycocorax > Lycocorax pyrrhopterus. The sequence goes on along the minus strand of JACSVZ010000015.1, from coordinate 72,148,682 downwards.
AAAGGTTAGTCCCACCCCAGCTTTCCCCCTTTGCATGACTTCCTCAAAGTGAAATACTTCTCTGTGTGTGTGTATGTGTGTGTAACCATTCACCTTTCTCTTGCTGCTGCCAGTTCTAGATGTGGTGAAGGCTCACAAGGACTCTTGGCCCTTCTTGGAGCCCGTTGATGAATCGTATGCTCCCAACTACTACCAGATCATTAAGGTATGGAAAGTGGCCCAGCCATCTTGACTGATGCGCTTTGTTGACTGGCACGCAGTTTTTTGGAAGTGTTTTGAAGTTTTGTGGGCTGTGTTACTCTCACAGTCAAACTCCATGATTCTGGCAGTCCCTTCTAGCCTCACAAGTCAAGAAAAGCAAAGATGGATGGCTGCCTCTCTGGAGAGCATCCTCTGCTGCCCATGCCCTCTCTGAGTGCAGCTTTGTAAGCCCCACTATGCTTGCGGTAACTGAAGGGAGGTTCGGTTGTGTTCCAGGCCCCCATGGATATCTCTAGCATGGAGAAGAAGTTGAATGGAGGTCAGTACTGCACCAAGGAAGAATTTGTGGGTGATATGAAGACCATGTTCAGGAACTGTCTTAAGTACAACGGTGAAGGCAGTGGTAAGAGCAGTAAGATGCTATATTTGTCTATTTGCAGTGCTCAGCCAAAGCAAGCAGTGCCTTCTTCCACCTCACCAGTACTTGATTTGTGCTTCTTCTCTTTCAGAATATTTTTGGGACACCAGATGAAAAGGTAGTAGCTACTGAGACCTGCATTTTAGTGAGGCTTTTAGCACAGTTTGGTCATGCTGAATTGGAGCATGGCATACTGAGGGCTGCCGTGTTGGTAGATGGTGAAGGCAGAACATACAAAGAGGAGAGTCTGTTTCTTTCTGAGCTCATTCCTTCATGTGCTTATGTGTGCCCATGTGCCCCTTTTTCTCACAGTAACTAATACAGACTTTGAAAAGCTTTGGAGTCTGGTTAACTCCCAGTGTTTGTTGAATACCACAGAAAAGTGAGGAGTGAGCCAGGCCTGTCCTTTGGATGGAAAATGTAGTTTTTAGGTTCCTTGGCTATTGAAGGAACAACATGAGTGTGCAAATGGCAAATCCTGGGTTTAATTGCCATGCCAATTAAAATTCTATGTGTTGCTTAGATAAGAAACCAGTTGCCATATGGTGGGTCATCACTGTAGACTGTCTCACCAGCAACACCTGGTGAGAAAGGGAAAACAACATTAAGAACAAATCAGCTTGTTGCTGTTGGCTGCAAGAAAAAGTATACCTGCACTGCCACTGGGAGAGCTCTGTTCCCCAAGGAACTTCAGGGTTAGTTTAGTGGAAACAACTGGAAAGTCACTTGCTTCAAGGCCTTGTCACCAGCACCTCTCACATGTCTTTTCCTTCCTATCCACTCGACAAAAAGTAAAAGCTCATCTCAGCAGAACTGTCCAGTGGAAATGATGCAGTAGGGACACTGGTGTTGGCAATAGCTTTCGTGTCAGGGTCAGCAAGCGTTTTGGAAACTACATGGATAAATGTGTTTGCTGATTTTCCTCTGTCTTGTGGCCCACAGCAGAGGTTTGAACGAGTCCAAGAAAAGCCTCTGAATGTAATCAAATAGCATTGCTGGAAGTTCACATTTCTTCTCTCAGCACCCTTGCTGGCTAACTGTGCAGGTCACACATCTCTGCGAGCAGAGGTGGTGCTCCTCCTAATGTAATTCTTGGCACCAGGCTGGAGCACGGAGTTAATGCTGACTCTGCAGGCCCTGCTGCCAGGGGTACTTTGTCATGGCCATGTGCCTGTCCTCTGGTGGGCTTACTGAACAGAACTGATGCTGTGTTGCTTATGGACTTTAGGAACCAAAGCCAACTAGTTAGAAACAAAAGTCTTCCTCGGAGAAACTTGGCAGAGGGGAGATGATTTATCTGATGTTGCATAATTGCTTCTCTCTATGAGGCTCTGACGTTCTTGGGGCTTTTTGACTGCAGAATATACAAAGATGGCTTACAACTTGGAGAGGTGTTTCCACCGAGCAATGATGAAGCACTTCCCTGGGGAAGACGGAGACACGGATGAGGAGTTTTGGATCAGAGAGGACGGGAGGCGGGAGAAGAGGAGCCGGCGGACTGGCCGCTCCGGCACAGGCAGTGTCTGGACTCGGTCACGAGACCCAGACGGGCCTGGCAAGAGACAGCAACGCCTGGAAAACGGCGGAAAACCTCCACCATATCGAGCTACTTCCAGGGCTCCTGCTTCTTCCTCCTCTTCCTCTTCCTCCTCCTTCTCGTCGTCTTCTGTAGATGACCCAAGTGGCAACTCAATGCAGACAACTCGAGAAGTGGGCCCTTCCAATGGGCGAGGCTTCCCCCGCTCCCTGCAGTACGGCGGCATGCCCAGCCCTGTGCCACATCCTGGACAGATGGTAAGGAGCAGTTCCTGCTGTCCTTTGCCCATCAGGCCAAGGGAAGGAGGGAAAGGGGAGTGAAACTTCCTACCATGAAATCCTTAGTGCATGTCAGGAACCTATTCCCAGAGATAAAGGGTCAGAGCTATGGTTCCTCCTAGTGAAACTTTTCAGCCCTTAGATTTAAACTGGTACAATTTAAGTCTTTGCCACACACTAGGTGGGAGCAATCTCCTAATGTTTCCCATGGCTGGCATGTCCCAGTGTAGGCTTGCACGAACTGGTTCCCCCAGTTGTCTTCTCTCCTTGGAGAGTTACTCCAGTGTGCATGGAAAGCTGTCACATTTCTTCCTTTAAAACTTCCTTCCACATAAACTCCCCGGTTTATGAAGCTGAACAAGCTGGTCTTCTTTTGTCTCAATTGTTTACAGATGCCTGGTAACTTCGTGCCATCTGTGTACTACTGCATTTCGTGCCTTGAGTATTTATAAAAGCAGTAAACGAAATCAAACAAAGGCCACCCTGGACTACAGCAGTGATCTATCTTTAGCCCAGCGTTTCTTCTCTGAATGCCACCTGTTCTGCCTCCCTTCTGAGCTGTTCCTCACCCATCCTTCACTGCCTTTTCCATTTTAGCCAGTGATGGCTTGTGGTGGGATCTATCTGCTGTTCCCCTGAGATCTAGGCTATCCCTTGCCCTTTTAGCTAGAGAGCAAACAAAATTTTTAGAGTGATTCTTGTGCTGCAGGTAGTGCGAGGCAGTAGAAGAGCTGGAGGCATTGAGTATTTTGAAGGAAATCCAGCACATTCCCTGTTGTCTTCCTGCTTCCATATTCTTGTGGTCCATTCCTCTTCTTGAAGCAAACCACTGCCCCCTCCAATCTTCTTGCTTGCTCCCCAGTATTTGGGTGTATTGCAGCCTTAAGTGCAGGGGTGAGTGGCTGAGGTGTGCGAGAGTGGCTTTGATAAGGCTTTGATAAGGCTGTGTCACCTCATAGAAGAGAGTGTACAGGTTTTCCATGGTACCGCCAAAACAGTCCAGCTCCTCGTCCCTGTGGTTACTCCAGCCTTGCCTTCTCCTCACCTGCAGTATTTCTGCTGCTTCTATGCACTTCACAAATTGTTTTCTTTCTCCCCCCTGCACCCCTCCCCATCCCTCAGAGACCAGCGGTGCCAGGAACGTTTGGTCCTTTGCGTGGATCCGATCCCACAAAACTGTACGGCTCTCCGCGAGTGCCTGAGCCCCATCCCGGAGAGCCGGTCCAGCAGCACCAGCACTTTGCCATGCAGGTACGGCCCTCCTGCCGAGGGGTGCAGCACCCCAGGCCCCGCAGGTGTGACGGCTCTCACTGAGACCCCCCCCTCTCTCTCCGCAGCCGGCCGTGGGACTGAGCGAGCACCGCGGGCACCGGCTGGGCACTCCGGAGAAGCAGGCGTGCACGGCACCGGCCCACGTGGCCGGGCTGGGCCCCCGGCCGGGCTCCCTGCAGCTGGGGCGCGTGGGCGGCCCCCCGCCCGACGCCGTCTACCCGCCGGCCCAGTTCCAGCAGGGCTTCCTCCCGCCACGGCACAACGGCCCCCCCATGAAGCCGCCGGAGGGCTCGGAGGTCCCCCCAGGACACATGTACCGGCCCTACAAGTACCTGAACCGCGCACATCCGGCCCTGTGGAACGGCAGCCACGGCCCCGCTGGCCAGGCTGCCATGGGGCCGGAGGAGAAGGCGCCCATGGGGCCGGGGCCCTCGCTCCAGCCCCGTGTCCTGGGTCATATGATGGACCCCCGGGCCATGAGGCCGCCGCTGCCTCCCAGCCAGTGGAGCGAGCAATCGAATTTCCTACCTCACGGGGTGCCTCCCTCAGGGTATATCCGACCGCCCGGGAAAGCCGCCGGCCAGAGGATGCCGCAGCCGCCGGCCGCTCTGTTTGGGGGACCGCCTCAGGTTCAAAGAGGGTGCCAGGGCGGGGACTCCATGCTGGACAGCCCGGAGATGATCGCCATGCAGCAGCTGTCCTCCCGCGTGTGCCCGCCGGGTGTGCCTTACCACCCTCGCCAGCCGCCCCCGCCGCACCTCCCCGGGCCCTTTCCCCAGCTGGCTCACGCCGCCTCCGCCAGCAGCCAGCCCCCAAAACCTGTCATGGGGAACGGGAGCTCGCAGGATCCAACCGGCCAGACCATGGACATGGACAGCAACCAAGGTAACGCCCTGAGTGCCCACTGGTAGCACTTGACCTTCCCTGCCTGCATCTTGTTGCCTCCACCTCTTATAAAATAATTCAAATCTTGATTAAATATTGGGGGGGGGGAGCAGAGTTTTTACACATATTTTTATTTGTTTAATCTGAATTGGAATATATTTTCTACTCTACTTAGATTTTTCTAGGACTGTTTTGTTTCACTGTAGCCTGCCAGAGGTCCCCTCTGTCCCAGCTTTACCTGCAAGTTATCAGTTTGCCACAGGGTGCAAATGCAAAGCATAGGCTGTGATGCTTCTAGAGCTCACCTGGAGTTAATATAAAAATTGGATCTGCAGAGAGTTAGGTAAGGAGAGGAGATGTTATGTGAATAAATGTCTCAAACATACTCCTTTGAGTGTGTGTCAGTATGGCTTCTCCTCTTAAATGCACATCTGCCTTATGAGCTCTCAGCATCTTAAAATCTTCACACACCAGGACTGCCCAAAAGCCCCTGAGCAGCTGTATCAGTTCAGGTGGGATGGCAGCATGTCATGCATGCCCTCACCAGTTTCTCTCTGGTTGAATTTCATTTGTTCTATCCGGTAAACTAGAGATAATAAAAAAAAGAAGAACCTTAAAAATAAAACCTAAAGTAGAGATCAAAAAAATTCAGAGATCAAAAAAATTTTTTTTCATTAATTCTAGCTGGTAAACTAGAGATCAAAACCCTTGTATCTTTTATCAATCCCTTGTGTGCCTTGCACTAAGAGGAAACTCTTTCCTTGTGTGGCATTGCTTAAAAGTTATCATCATAATTTAGCTTGCTGGATATAGAACAGAGACAGGGGAGGATGCTGAGTGATTGCAGGACAGAGTAGTCACATCTCCAAACCACAGTTGGTTAAAATATGGCTGTGATCAGCTCTGCAGCATCTCAGGGTGTGGTGGTGCTTCTGCCCAAGCTGTGGGCAAACGGGATTTGTGGAGGGTGGGCTTAAATTCAATGTTAAGAAGAAATTCTTTACTGTGGGGGTGAGGAGGAACTGATACAGATTGCCCAGAGAAGCTGTGGATACTGCATCCCTGAAAGTGTTCAAGACCAGGCTGGATGAACAATCTGACCTAGTGGTAGGTGACCCTTTCCGTAGCAGGGGCAGTTGGAACTACATCTTTAAGGTCCCTTCCAACCCAGACTATGCTATAATTCTATGACCAGAAGGGGTAAGGCAGCCTGAAATCAAGCTGCCATTACACCAACACCTCATGTTGCTGTCATGTGGGCCCCGTCTCTGCCTCTCCTTCAGGCAGCACACCTCTATGTCAGACCAAACACGTGTGCTGTGTTACTCCAGGGGGGCTGTGACTTAGCGGTGGCTTGCAAACTGCAGTGTCCACCTGTGCCCTCTTTCAGAGAGAGACGCAACCTCATGAGCAGTTTTTAAAAGAGCACTTTTAAAAGAAGCAGCTATTAAAGGTCACCCAAATCTGCAGAAATTAGACATGTGTGTGACTTTCTTCCCTCTCTTTCAGTGGAGACACCGGCAGGCATGGACGAGAAGGCTCAGTGCATCAGCATTCCCGACGGGGCCTACGCCAAACTCCTACCTCATCCCAAGCCCCCGCTGCCCATGGAGTGCACGAGGCGCACCCTGCCCCCGGATGGGGAGGGCGATGGCCCCGGTGTGAAGGGCGACCTGAAGGCAGGGCAGGGCAAAGGCGCGTGGTCGGCAGAGAGCGGCTATGCCGGCGACCCGGGCTGCGTGAGGGACCTGGTGCCCACTTCCGAAAGAGGGGGTCCCCTGCCTCAGAACGGGGTGGCGGGCGAGGGGCCGGCAGCCGGCCCTGAGGGGAAGGGGCTGGCTGCCAACCTGCTGGAGAAGCCCCTCTGCAGTGGGGGAAAGGCTCTGCCCGAAGCAGCCGTGCCTTGCATGGGACAGGGCACCGGCCTGCCTGGCGTGGATGCCACCTCCATGGGGGCCACCCCCAACCAGTTTCATCCTCTCTACATGTCCGGTCTGGAATACCCGAATTCAGCCGGGCGGTACCACATCAACCCAAGCCTGCAGGGGTTCAGCCCCATGATGGGGGGGAAGCCACCTCCTCCTGCTTCCCATCCCCAGCATTTTACCCCACGGGGTTTCCAGCCAAGCAGCGCCCACCCCGGCGTCTTCCCGCGGTATCGGCCCCCCCAGGGAATGCCATATCCTTACCAGCCGCAGCCTCAACCCTCCTACCACCACTACCAGCGACCGCCCTACTACGGCTGCCCACAGGGCTACTCGGACTGGCAGAGACCTCTCCACCCCCAGGCCAGCCCCAGTGGGCACCCCAGCGCCCACCCGCCCCTGGCCAGGCCCCCTTTCCCAGAGCGGGGCTCCGCCGGCGGCCTGCAGGGCTGCGAGGCACTGAGCGCCGCCCTGGCCTCTCCCAACCGCATGGACGTAGCAAGTGCCAAAGAGGTTTCTCCAAGCGACGGGCAGGAGCTGGGGCCTGAAGATGAGAAGTCTGAGGAGTCCCAGGAAAGACCGGAGAGTCCCAAAGAGTTTCTTGATTTGGACAACCACAATGCGGCCACTAAGAGGCAGAGCTCGGTGGCAGCGGGGGAGTTCCTCTATGGAGCCCCCCCACCACACCTGGGTGCGGGGATGGGATTCGGCCCATCGGCTTTCCCTCCCCATGGGGTGATGCTACAGACTGGCTCTCCTTATGGATCCCGGCATCCTGCCAGCCACTTCCAGCCCAGGACGTATGGATCGCCCATGAATGCTCACCTGTCTCATCATCCAGCCTCCAGCCAGGCCAATGGCCTCTCTCAGGAGGGCCCCCTGTACCGCTGCCGAGAGGAGAACGTGGGTCACTTTCAGGCCTTGCTGATGGAGCAGAGAGGCAGTGGAGGTGGCATGGGGGGGCCACCCCAGGACTTGTATAGACCCTCGGGGTAAGATCGTGTTTTCTGCAAGAAGGCGAGGTGGGAGGGGGGTGATGCCTGGGTGACCATCAGTGTTGGATGCCCTTGAAGGGATACAGCTTGAAGTCACAGGAGATGGCAAGTGGAGTTGAAAGGCTAACGGGTTTCTTGGAGTAAGAGGTCTGCTGAGATGGAGAGAGTCTCATTGCATCTCCTTGAAAAAAGGAGCACTCGCTGTCAGCCTGCCCCATCCATCCCCACACCAGCGCTGTGTTTCACCTGGCAATGTTTTGTTAATGTGTCATCCAGGGTTGAGCATCTCGTAATCACACGGAGTCCTGCCATTTTCTTTGCAAGTGTTTTATTTCATCTTGCTTCTAGTGGGGCAGAGTCACTGACTAAAGTGGAAGTTTGCCTCTTGTTATGAACACCTTTAATGTTGCCCTCTTTTTCCCTCCTCTTGCTTTGCCCCTTCTCTCTGTGTCAAATTTCCATCACAGAAAGTTACTTCTCACTGAGTCTGCATATGACATTTTATTCCCAAGTGGAAAATACTGCTACTCCAAAAATTCCCTGTTCAGTTTTTATGAATGTGCTTCGACTGTTACTGTTTTGTCATCATCACAGCATGACAGTCCTTCCTTCTAGTATTCAGGGAACTTGGCTTACAGCTAAGCCATTGGGGGAATGGCATGGGTTGAGGGCTGTGTTTTGGGGGGGAAGCCAGACAGAATATACAAGACAAATGCTCGTATGCTACTGTTCTATGTATGCCTTCAGTGAAGTAGTTTTAACGAAGAGTAGGGATTTGCTCCTGACATTCATGTGCTAAAACTCTCTCCATTCAACCTGACTCCAGAATGCAAATGCATCAGGCTCAAGTCCCTTTCCCGAAGATGCCTACAGCAACCATGTCCCGGGAAGATCTGACGTCACAAAAACCATCAGCCTTGCCTCTGGATCAAGTAAGGGCTGCTAGAGAGAGCAGAGCTGAAATGCAAGTCTTTCTCTTCCCAATGGCTAAAGGATTGAGGTGTTTGATGAGGGTGGGGAGAACTGGAGGAAGCTGTGAACTTGGGCAGATCAATGGTGTTAGCTTTGAACTGGTTGCATGCAATCATGAGATTATTCCTTTCAAAAGCTGCCAGTTAAAGCCTCCCACTCTTGTTCTTCCTTTTCCAGAGCTAGTCCAAGAAAGAACGGACTTCATGAAGACGAAAGCCACACATGATCTGGACAACGGAGAGGAGGGGCAGGCCTTGCTCCCACCCTCCCCTCGCCCGAGCAGCATGGAGCTTCCTGGGTCTGTGGAACACGGTGCCGTGCCGGCTTTTGTGTTGGAAACCCGCAGCGGTGCCGGGCCCCAGCCAGCCGAGCAGCTGGCTCGCCATCGCAGGGCACCCCAAACTAGTGGCTTTCCGTGACCGGAGACTGCGTCTCATTCAGGGTTTGAGGGATTTTTCGGGTGGGGAGGGCGGGGGTGGGGGTGGAAACTTTCATTGACTGCTAAACTCAGGTATATTTTTCAGGGTGGAAGAGGACGATGATGGAATTTTACTTGTAGTATTAACGTGTGTGTTTTGGAGCTGGATCCAGTTTACAGAATTTAACCTGTTGCCTTTCTAAATAAATTTCTGTTGTTGGTGAATGTATTGTACATAATGGGGGAGGGGGTGGGCCCAGCTTGTAGTGGGCTTAGCACTGGAGGAATCGTTAACTGTTTACAATCATATCACACTGAAATCTTTCAGGATAGGGTGAGGGTTTGGGGGGACCGGGGAGAGGTGAGGAAATGTGTGATGGATGACTTGCTGTCCTCCTTCCTGTCCTCTGCAACCAAGACATGACCCAACAGTTGGTTGACTTAATAGCGGGAATTGCTCAGGAGCATAACTTGTCCTCCTCTTCCTCTTGCCTTCTTCCTCCTTCCCCTCTCACCTCCACCTCCACCCCTCTGGATCCAGGGCCTGAGTGCACTTCCAGCTCCTGTCATCATGGGGGAACAAGGAAACCAGGACCAGGAATTGAAACCAGGGCAGGACACCCATGGCATTGTCCCTTCTGCTAGTATAGTACCCTTCTCCCTGCCTTTCTAATGGAAGAAATGTGTGCTCTAGAAAACAGAAAACAGCATAACTGGTCATCTTAAAACTTATTTTGGGGAAACCGATGCAGCTGTGGGTGGAGCAGCACCTATCCAGTAGAACAAATTTTGTGCAAATCCGTACTGCCCTGCAAGGAGAGGAGCCAAGTCCCCGCCTCTTTCTCTGACTCTGGGCTATATTCACTTCTTAGCAGTGAAGCAGAAAGTGCCACAGGCTTTCTGAGCACTCTTGCTGAGGAGGAAGAGCACGAGGCTGCCTTGAGGGAGTGTTAGGATCAGTGCAGTGTGAGCCATTTGTTGGATTTGGCATTTGCAAGTTGCAGGTGAATTGGAAAGCGCTCAAGCACTCATTCAGAGTTAGATGTTGAGGTCGATTGGCTCAGAAGCTGAGGGACTGCGTGCTCGAGTTGAGTTGGTTTCACTTTGTTGTCAAGCAGCAGGTCCTACAGGGCCAGTGGCAGCTTCCCTGAGCACAGGCTGCAGGGGCTCTCACCAGTGGCAGTACTGCACTGGGGTACCCTGTGTGCCAGTGCTCGGACAGCCACTGCTGTTCAAGTGAGATCTGTAGGAATTCCATCTGCATTTGTTCACATCTTAAAGCTAACAAGCAGCTGATTATTCTTGGGGAAGCTGGAGTAAAATAGAGGAGTTGTTAAGCTGTGAGACCGGGCAGCAAGAGCTGCTGGGAGCATAGCCCTTGTGGGCAGGCTGCTGGTTGCACTGGGACAGTGGTTAAAAGGAGGATCTGCCAAGGAGTGGGACAGAGTATGGCAGCAGGAGGACAGAGCAGCATGCCCTTTAGTCAGTGCTCCCAGCTAGATGGGGAATATTGTCTCCAGTTTCTGGAGAATTTCTCTGGCTGCTTTCTTGTCTTGGATGGTGCCATCACCCATATCTTCAGCCAGATTGCACCAGGATGCATGACTGTACTGCCTTTGTCCTGCTGTGTAGATCTACCACAGGCTGGCAAAGCTGTGCAAGCAAACGGCAGGTAGCATCTGACTGAGCCATTACTCCTTCTGTCCTAAGCTTTTAGAAGAACAAAAAGCCTAAAAGATGAGAAATATTCTTTCCTGAAATAGTTAGAAAAAGGAAGGACTGCCACATTAGTGCCCAATGAGCCTCACTGCTCTGTTGCTACAGTACTTTTGCCTCTGATGAGCTGTGTAGGGTCAAGGCATTTTCCAAGCCTAAAAGGAGTTAAAATTCTTCATGCAATTGCACGAGTGTGCTTCCAGATGCAGTTCTTACCCTCTGCTGCAGCCAACCTGGGAACTGTAGCTGCTGGCTGCTTAGGCCAGTCAGTTCCCTGGGACATCTGTCAATGTAATGTGAATTACTTCCAGTATCTACCTACAGATACCATTACATTAAGAAAGGGAAGGTGGGGGCTTTGGTGTGGGGTTTTTTTTCATTTGTATTCATCTGTCAGGGAGCAATTGTGACTGGTGGATTGATCTAAACTGGAAGAGATGATCCTGAAGATTGACCTTTGACTGAGAAATGGGTAACTCCTTTCCTCAGCCAAGACCAGTATGTTCTGTCTTTCCAAATTTGTCCCAAATCTGGCTCATCAGCTGCAGTGGTTTTCAGAGGTGCCCCTGCTGCTCCAAAAGGCAGCTCTAGATCCTTCACTGAACAGAGCTACAGAAGCAGTAGTAGATTCTAATGAAAAATTGTGCAAGTACAACTCCTCTTTAAGACAGCAAACCTGGGACAAATACAGTTGCTTCTCCTTGTAAAGCAATCTTTAGTTCACTGTAGATATAAAAATAATTGGAAATGACAGATTTAAAAACAGAGGAACTGGAAAATATAACTTGCAGCAAAGCATTGAAAACTCTGGAAATGTGAATGTAGATTCTGCAAAGAAGCCCTGCCATACTTCAGCCTGTCTTCTGTATCACAGGCAGATGAATATTTGAAGTGCCTTTCATTCAGCCCATTGTGAACGTTGCAGAACAGGAGGTTTTTAGAAGCTATAAAAATTCTCCAAGCAAGCTGAAGCACACTTCAGCCGGAACTGGCACTGAAAATGTGGTTCTAGTGGTCACGGTCTCTGGATGAGTACCAAGCCTTGATCGAAACAGGAGACAACTAAGGAGGGCAAGAATTGCTTGTGGTCTGCCTGGAGAGCGTAGTGGAGTGTTAGACAGTGATAGATACCCTCACCTGACACGAGGCAGACCTGGGAGAAGGGTTCGACTTGCACGTGGCAGACAAAGCCAAGTAGTGAAGCTGACTCCTCCTGGGAGGGTTTCTAGGTAAATGGCTTTTGATGTAGTCAGTAATTTTAATTGAAGTGGCTAACAAGCTGCTGTTGTGAGGACAGATGGTTTCTGTTAGAAAAGTACTCATACAGAATACAGGCAACTATGGCTGGGCTTTCCTGAGGACAGGACACGCTGAGGTGGAGAGATGCTGGTGGAATCTTAGAGCAGAGTTTCCAGACTTTCAAATGCTTTGTTCATAAGTGAGGGTTGGTTTGGTTTTTTTTCCCCTCTTACAATATCTAGGGATCCTCTCAAAATCAGAGCTTAATCTCGCTAGGTGCAATCTGAGCAAATCACAGAAAACTGGCTCCCCTCAGAGGGCACAGCCCTGGGAGAGGATTGCTGGGCTGGAATACCCGTGGAAATGTAAGGAGGAGCAGATAATGTGAACTTTATGATTTCCCAACCCATGCTGCACAGGGCTGCTTTGTAGATCTTGTGGAAGAGAAGTTTGAGGGATTTAAAGAGTAACATCGCAGCTCTGTATGTACAGAGTGGTGTTTTGTGCCATGGGTTGGCTTGCAGTGCAGGAGAAGTGTAGCTGCATTTTAAAATAACATGGCTTTTGAGTGCCATACTTGTGCCACTATCTTTAACTTTTGACACAATACAGAGAAACTCTAGTGCATCCCCCAGCATTGTTGTAGTATAATATGTATATTACCAGGTGGTCCTTTTTCAGAAAGCGTCCTGAGCTAGTGACTTTGCCAAATTTCCTGTAGCTATTGCTTTTCCCATATGGAGGATGTGTTTTGCTATAATTACGGATTTCATGTTAAATGAGATTAAATAATACATAGAACAATTATGATGGTGACCGTGCTCAAGCATGAGGAAAATTTCCAATATTCTCGGAAGAGCTTTGTATGCTACTCCACCTTTCTATGCTCTGGCTCTCCCCACCACTTCCTCATTTTTGAGTGGTGTGTGGTGTTCCCAAGCTCCTGAGATGTCAAGTTGCCTTTGCAAAGGCCACTGTATAAAATCCCTCTGAGACTCTGAAGTTTTGGGCATCTTAGGCAGGCCTTGGCAATTCAGCTGGAAAGGGCAGTCACTGAGGCTTCACAGTGACTTTCAGCTGTGTTTAGAAGAAGTTTGCAGTCTATAAATTCCATGGTGTGACCCACCAAACCACTCAGTAGCAATCCAAGGCACCAGCCTGCAATGAGGAGGACAAAAGAGGAAAGTAAATTTGAAGCTTCAGGGCCCAACTGGTTTGATTTGTGACTTTAAAGTACACGGAGACACTTTTCTTGGAAGCTTCTGATTCTTTCTTGTCTGCCAAATGCCTTTCCCATGCAGGCTTTCCGAAGCAAATCGCCTGTGTATATTTTTGTAAGTGTGGTTTCTCAGGGTCTTGGAGAGCTATCAGCTTTATGATGTCTTATCTGAAAGCAAGTCACAGAGGCTGTCTTTCATTCTGCTGACTGAGGCAGCTCCCCTGCAGGTTCTCACCCCAACACTTCTCCATTTAAAATGAAAGTATAATTAGAAAACAACCTTTCCTTACTTTCTCCACTGTTCCCTGTCAGGCTTTTGTTCATCTCTCTGTTCAACCAGGGTTGTTTCTTTGTTCTTGATGCCTTTGTTGTGCTTTCCTTTTCTGAGAAGACTGAGTTGCTGTATGCTCTGTGGAATTTCAGAGAAGGTGCTGAAGTGAGTGACAGGGAGGTGTCATCCCAAAGGGTGGCTTGGAGAAGACCAACAGTGGAATCTGTGATGGTGTAGTTGGTCCTGGTTCCCCTTGCTGCAGAGCAACCACGCAACTGGGTCTGCACTTAATCAGAGCAACCCCTTAAAAAGTTTTTATTGTGGTGCATCAGTGGAGGAGTAGAGGAGTTTGCTCTTGAGAATTCCCACGTCCCGCTCTGAAAAAGAGCTGGGGAGGGACCCATTTCCAGCTCTCTCTCAGTAGGAGCTCTTGGGGACAACCAGGGCAAGGCTCAGTGCATCCCTAGGCAGGGAAATTCAGGACAGCATTTCATGTATTTGAAACTAGATAGTAACATCCAAGTGTACCTTTGAAGCGAGCTGTGTTGTGCCCTTCCCTTTTTGGTTGCTGTCTTGCCTTGGCTCACGTGCAGGGTTTGAGAGACCACGGAGCATTTTGTGGATCTAACACTGCTGGTCTTGCATTGACTGAGGGCTTTTGTCCTTCATTTGCAGCAGTGGCCTAGATTTCTTTTGGCAAAGGTCTTCCTCCTTTTGAAACGTGGATATCAAAGTGAAGAGTGCATCCAGTAGAAAGCAAGAGCTATGTCCACCAGGGAAAGTGGGGACAAAGGATTAATTAGGACTGAGGCTTAATTGGGATTTTCACGAACTCTAGCAAGTCCCTCTGTCCTTTGCCCTTTTTATTTGGGAACACTTGGCTCACTTAGCAGGAGGGCAGTAAGTGGAATATCTCCTAAATGAAAGCAGAACTCACTCTGTGTGAGCACAATTCCCTTGTTGTGAACAAAGTTAGACCAGAGAGCCACTGGGGACTCCTTTGAGCATCAAATGAGTAAGAGGCCCGCAGCCACCTGGTGCACTCAAACACTGGAGCACGGCAGGGGAGCAGTGTCCCTTTCTGAAGCCAGCCAGGCAGCTACAGGAGCTCAGGGCTCAACTGGAAAGTCCTCTGATCCCCTTTTGTATCATATGCCAACGCTTCCCCTCTCCTTGCTTCCCAGCTTTCAAGTCTCTTTCCCTCTGCTGGCTTCGCTGCAGTCGGTGGCTGTCAAGTGCAGAGATGAAAGCTCACTGCCCACGCGAGCACAAGGGCAGAGGGTCGGCCTTGCCAGCTGCCTCCTCTGCACACACATAGACAGCAGGTGGGGAGGGCACATTCACTCTCCTGATGGAATTAAGGTGTCCTCAGTGGCTCACGCGTGTTCTCTTGTGTGCCCCTGGGGTTTGCCCCCCAGGCACAGTCTGTGCCACCCCGTCTGTCCATCTGCCAGTACAAGGATTTGCTCCTGGTCCCAGTGCAGGGCTCCCACACGTGATCCTGGCATGTCTACCTCCAGGAGGGTTTAGGTTACAAATGCCTGTGCATATACTGTGTGCAACTGTGAAAACTCTTTGTCTCTCCTCCTTGATGGATCAATGAACGCTGCTGCCTGATCTTTTCCTGAGCAATAATGACGTGCAGCAGTGCAACTTTGACCTTCCCGAACTGTTTTAGGGCTAAGATGGCTATGGAACACACTGGGGGGGGTCTGCACAGTTTCAGTGGGAAGCAAGGTGCTCTCTGTGGCCCTGCATTTTATCATGCCACGCTCCTGCTTTCCCAGAGACTGGTGGGTTGATTTAGGTAGCCGTGAGAGAGCTGGTTGCTGCTTCTGTGTTTGGGAAGGCAGAGAGGGAAGGGAGCAACTGGGTGAAGTCGACCCTCATCCACAGAGCAGAGCACATGGAAGAGGGGGGGGTGGACCACTGATTTAATGCCTCTGGGGGAGGAGAGTGCCCCGCTGCTGCTTCACTTGGCATCGCAGGGGAGGCGGTGGGGGAGCCTATGCCACTACATCCATTCATTTTTCCGAAGTTGGGTAACATTGGGGTTGTTTTTGTATTATTGTAAGTTTGTAAAGAATGTAATCTGTCTGTTGGGGGCACAAGGAGAAAACGGGGGCCTTTCTCTTTTTGGGTGAGGCTGTTCTTATGTTGCTGTGCTTTTTTGTTGTTGGGCAGGGAGGGGTCTAGTGGCCATGGGGGCAAAAGCCTGGCCCTTGTCAACGGCTTGCAGCTGTCCCAGGGTGACAGGAGGGTGAGCTGAGGCTGCAGCAGAGACCTCCCACACCAAGCTGTGAAAATGCCTCTGCCTGTGTCCCTCAGTGGGGGAAATCTGACCTCTGCAGTGGGGCTCTGCACTGGCACGTTTTGCTGGGTGCTGGGATGTAACACTCGAGGACTGGGCTTGCTTGTCCTCGGCTCAATTGGAAACTGAGCTGAGCAGCTGCCCATGCTGTTTAGGAAAGGCTGGACTGGATGGGCTCCGTTTATCAGCTCAAGAAGGAGTTCATGCTGGAGCTGCTCAGCCCAGCACTTCTGTCCCCAGCAGGGCCTCAGGGGCTGCACCTCTCCATCACCTGCTGCCCAGGAGCCCCTGTCTCCCTCCCCATCCTGTAGAGCACAGTGTCAGGGATCCTCTTCTCTCTCCTGCTGCTGCAAAGTTGTGTGAACTTTCCTGGTCAATACTGGAAAGGGGAATGCTATTTATTTTTATATTGTGTATATTTTGTCTTGGTCTGCTGATTACCTTTGTTCCCCAAGAGCGACAGTTACCTCAATAGTTAGTTTAATACTGTGTGTTGGGTAATTTTTTTAAAGAACTTTTTTAAAATCTTGATCCTCGGAGGTCTGTAGATTTTATTTCCATATGAATTGGTTATTTTGTATAAAGTACGTTCTTAAAATAGCAATCACCCTTGCTGTATGTGTGTTTTCTTGTCTCCTGGATGGTCTCCCTCTTCCTTTGCAAGGGGAAGCAGATGGGGGTGGGAGGATAACACAGAGGGCTTTTTTTTCAGAGAGACAAAGCCCTGGACTGCAGTCAGACACCGTGGTACCACCTGTAACCCATTTACAAGAGAGCACCTGGAAAGCTAATCGGGATCATTTCCCGTTCAGAAGCACAGCTGTCCGCCTATGAACAACCCAGCTGTGGAAATGAGATGGTGTCACTGCTTTCCCCCTGAAGTCCCTGGTGGGCTGTGGGTTTTCCTGCAGCCCAGGTATGCTGGGAAGCCTGCCTCTCTCCCCAAAACACCCCGTGCTTTTGGGGCACAGGCAGTGTGTTCCCCCACACCCACGTGAAACCCCTCAGCTTTAAAAGGGGTGACTGCCCTGAGTGGAGCCCACGGAGTGATGCTGCTGCAAAGGAGGAGCTGATGTAGCCTATGCAGTTCCCCTTTGTGCTGATTTAATGATGGCCCTCAGGGGCTGTTAGAGGAATGGAAACCCTTCGAGCCAGTGTGTGGTGGTCCAAATGCATATTGGGCCCAAAAGGGCACTTGCTGTTTGCTGTTGATTCAATCTCCCATGTGAGATGGGCCAGGGGCTGCAGCTCTCCCAACAGGGAGGTGTTTAAAGACAATTTAGCTCTTTCTCACAGGGGTTTCAGCATCACAGCCAGGAACTGTTTTGTGCTGGAAGGTGCCTGCTATAAGTGCATGGGGGCAGCTTGCACTTGGCCATTGCTCAGCTGCTCCCTGAATAAATAACTTGCTCAGTTCTGCTGATTCAGCAGCTTTGCATCAGGACAAAATTAAGGTGATTTTCCTTAAAAGCTGGTGCCAGCAAACAGAGGCATGTGGGGGTGAACAGCAGAAGGCTGGGGGCACGAAGGCTCCCAGGTGCATGCTGCAAGCCCTTTCCCTCTCCTGCTCAGCTCTATCCAGTGAAATCTCCCTCTGTTTCCTCCAGGGCTGGTAACAGACGCTCACATCTCCTGCCAAAACAGCCCTGCAGCGTAGCCTGCTTGCTCTGTGGGCTCCATCTGCCCCTCCTGTGGGATCCTCACTGGGGCTGGGGCTGCTCCCAAGCTGAGCACACGGCTGGCTCTCAGCACCAGCACTGCCTCTGCAAAGAGATGCCCAGGAAACATTTATCCATGGTGCAGGACTCCATACTCGCTGGCCAAGCCAGGGGCCAGCATCTTTTCTGGCCAAAGAAGGAGCACATGTAGGCAACTTCCCATCCTGGGCCTTTGGAGGAGCCTGAGATGTGATCAGCTGCACCCTGACGTCTTCAGTACCCCAAACTCACCAGCCAGGTGCCAGAGCTGCCCCTGCTGTCCGGGGCAGGCAGATGGAGTCAGACATCCTAGCAGGGCTTTTCCCAGCATGGCTGCAGCTCCAGGGCCTGCAAAGGCTTCTGAGGAGCTGGGCTCCTCATTCCTGGGGAGGATGAAGGGCTGCTCTCTGTCACGTATCCCCCTCCACAGGGGCCAGAGTTTGGGGTGACAAGAGCAAGCTGTCCAATTTAGGAAGGAGAGGAATTTGGTCGCCCTGTCAGTCCCAGGAAGTGTTTGGGTCAGAGGGGATTGGCACGGGGAGATTTTTAATCCTGGGGCTAAGCCGGCACAGAGTGGAGTCGGCACTAATTGGAACCAGTCCTGGGGAAGGGGTGGGTGGAGAGCTGCTCCTTTTAGAGCTGCCTTGCATCCCAGGCAAAGACAAAGCTTATCTGTGCTATAGGAAATGCCATGTCCTAGTCTTGACAAGACGCTATCACAAGTGTAACAGGCGGTGTCAAACCAAGCCACGTGTCCCCTTATTTTTTTCTACCTTTTTTTCTACTACTATCCACAATTCTTTATTCTTCTCCTCTTTCCTTACTTCCATGGGTTGGCAAAGCTACTCCCACCCCCTTGTACAAAGGGAGCTTTCCTGAGCTCTTGGACTGAGGTTTTAAACTCTCTCTAACCTCCTCCTCCCTGTTAACAGGGGTGCTTCCCAAACCCAGCTTTTTTTCCCAAAAAAAAGCCATTTCAAAGAAACTTACTTGTTCACATAGGCTTGAACTGGGGATGGATTTGATGAATCAGTTTCAATAGGGACCAGTTTAGTGCCCACTTTGGGTGTGGAAATAAATGGCAGCCACTCACCCCCATGATGGGGCAGACCCTGGGGAAAGCTCTGACTCCAGGCAGGCTTTGCTACAGCTGGAGGATGATGAATCTTTCAGAAATGCCTATGGTGAGGGAAGAACCAGAGTGTCTTTGGCACCATCAGTTGTTTTTTGAGATTTTTGGGTTTGGGTTTTGGATTTGGTTGGGTGGGGATTTTTTTGGCGGGGGGGGGTTGGTTTGTTTTGTGTATTTCTCTAAAAAATAAAGCATCTTCCAGGTAAAGTTCTCATCTTGAATTTTCCCATTAGTCACCACACTTTAGCACAGGAGAAATTACCTCGCACAGAAAGGCAGGACATGGGCATTTGGGATAGCTCAGGAAGACTCAGTTTTAGGCTAAAACAAATTATTTCTGATGGCAGAAATGTTCAGTTACAGGTATTAGGAAAAATAAATGCACTCTTAAGTTCAAAAAATTTTTTTTTCTCACATTGAGGTGTAAAATGCAACTTCTCCAAGCAGGCGGAGATCTCTTGAGGGGTGGGACCCTGCTGTATCCCCTCCAGCCCTCAAAGCTGCAGTTTTTGCTTGGTGGAGAAGTCAGAGGCACAGGAGGGCAGAGCAAAGCCATTGGCTTGGTGGGGCAGTTCACACCCCTGCCTGGTGAGAATGTACCTGAACCCCTTGTTCCCAGCCATAAGCTTGGTCTGAGGTACAGAGTTGGTGCCTGGATGTTTATACACTCACAAAACGAGTATTAAGGTCTCCTAAGCGCTAAAATAGAAGTAAACTTGTTCTGGACCATAACAAGAGCCCCCAAACGGGGACTCCCAAGGGCCCTTTCTTTACCCAGCAGCGAGAGACAGAGAAGTTTTGCTGGAGGAGAGGGAGGAGGTGGGAAGGGGCAGTGGCAGAGGCTTGCCATGGGCTCGGGCAGTGTTTCAGGGCTGCCCCCTCCTCTCCTGTCAGCTCCCGGAAGCCTCGTGTTCCCTGGCCACTTTTTAAAATTCCTTTTCCAAGGAGACTGCCAGGGTGGAGGGATCATAAAAAGTTCACCCCCTTGTCACAAATGCTCTCGTTCTTCCGGGGCCGGTGGGCAAAAGTTGTTAGCAATTTCCTCGGGCCGTGACCTTTGTTTTGACCATGGCAGAGGAGGATTGCAATCCATCAAACCCTGGCCTGGCCTGGGGAGAGGGCTGAGCGGAGAAGGGGGAGCCTTTACGAGGGGCAGGGGGCACAAGGACACAGCTTTGCCCCTCAGGTTCGGTGAGGAGGCAGGGGGAATGCCTCACTGCTGGCTCAGCTGGAAACTCAAGCTTCCCGATGTGGGATTCGGCGAGGGAGACTTCACTGTGCGGGCCACAAGAGAGATTTGAGAGTTTGCTTTCGTTTTCTTTCCCAAGAGGGACACTGGGTTGCAATTTGCTGCATCAGTAGAGTGGGGAAAGATGCGTTGCAGAGCTTGTGCCCAGAGCCAGCCCTGCAGACCAGCCGGCTGCATCAGCAGCGCAATTCCAGCAGGAGCGTGGGCAAAATGGGAGATGCCAGTAGATTTACAACCTCCCAAGTCCCAGCTTCTACTGGTCCCTGGCTTTTCCAGGCTGCACGGGTGTCTGGGAGATCCCATAGGACTGTGTTTTGTTAGGAAAATCAGCGGCAAACTAGAAGTGCTCCCGGGAAATGGCTGGCTCCCACGGACACCTGCCTCTCCACTCGAGTTCCCAGGGGGGCAATTCATCCCTGGAGCACGTGCTCCCCTGCACCCTGGTGTCCCCTTTGAAGACATACCTGCATATGAAACAAATCTCCCCTGAGGAAATGCAGCCTGTGCATACCAGTCTGCTCTGCTTCCCTTGGCTGCTGGCCCCTGTCTCCCCTCCCTCTGATCTCCGCTTCCCTAGGGAAATGCATCCTACCACACTTCCCGGCTGTTAAATACAGATTCCCTTGGGAAGTTACTCTGTCAGTTATAGCCCTGATCAGGCCCTTGGAGAGCTTCTAGGTTTTGGGGTCAAAAGGCAGGGTTGCAATGTTTCACCTGTCCCCTTTGTAATGCCAAGCACGGCCTTGTAGCACCCAGAGCTTCCTTTCCAGCCCAATCACTTGCATGACAACCAGGGTAGTTTTTTCCCCTAGGAATCAGCTGTGTGCTCATTTCCAGGCACAGCAGACCATGATATGGAGAAATGTGCTCCTTATTCCCTTGTTTGACAAGGATCTGTCCAGCTCGGGGAGAAGAAGAGAAGGGAAAGACCTTTTACACCTCATACTGAGAACCTTATGCTGTGTGAGGTAGCTCCTTGGACTGGGAGGCACATGAGTTCCCAAGAAAGTCTCGAGAAAGCAAACCAGACCTCTCTGTAGGAATGATCCTCTGCTCCCATGTCAAGCGCTGCTACGCTTGATAGCCTGTGTGCCTGAATGCTCACACCACTTCCCTGTAGTTCTCCCCTCTGCATCTGTATTTTAGCTGCCTGTCTCACACCAAACCCAAACCTCTCTTTGTCTGCGTGCACTTGAGTCAGCAGCACTGGGGTTTGATGTCTTTGACATCCCCCCACACCGTGATCAATCATGCAGAGACTTTGTATGCTGGGTGCTGACCCCAGGCCTGCTGGCATTTAGCATCTGCCACCACCAAAACACTGAACACATCCCTCCTTGTCACCCCGTGTCCCATGCCCATCCCAGGGGGCACATCATGCTGTCTGGGCTCAGAGCACCCATTCTGAGGCCTCTCTGAAGTTAAAGCCCCAAAGGCCGCTCTCCTTTCCCCAGGCCCAGCTTTAGCTGCTCTCCCTGCAGCCCAGACACCCCTCCACGCCGTGGCCGCAGCCCCACATGGCTCAGAGAGGTGTGAGGGGCTGGGGCCGGGCACCAAAGCGCTTGCCCCGGGCACTGGCGGGCGTGGGAACGGCGAGGAGCCAGGGCTGGGGCCACAAGCGCCTGCCTTCTCTGCAGGGCTGATGCCGCCCGACTGCTTTGAAGGAGAGGGGCCGCGGAGCATGGGAAACAGCGCCGGGCTGTGGGTTTGCATCCCCTCTCCCAGTCACGCATGGCTCTGGGCCTGCCCCACAGGCGGATGCCCACGGACCAGATGTTCTGGGAGATCAAAGTGGCCGCTCACTGCATCCTCCGTTCACGTGTGCGCACACACCCCCCTGCGCCTCCCCAGAGACTTGTAATGCTGTCTTCTCTCCAAGATATTCTCCTTCCCTTCCTTTGTTTGCTTTCCAAGCCCCCACTCCGTCTTTGGCACTCCCGGCAGCCCGGGCCGCGCCAGCAGGGAAAGGCACCCTTTGCTCCCACTAACCGCATCCAGCGGCACGGGGTGAGCCTGGAATGCCTCACGGGTTTTCCGCCCTGCTTCCCCGCCTCTGGCATTTGCTGCTTTTTGGGTGGGGGGCACGGGGACCCATCACCCAGGGAGTGCTGTGGCTGAACCTCCCACCCCACACGGCTGTGAGGAGCTGAGGGGTGTCACAGCTTCCCACGGTGACCAGGAAACCCCCTGGAGACGTCTGCCCCCTGCAAATTCCTGCAGCCTTCTTATCCCCTCATAGTCCTGGGGGGGTTTCCAGGCCTCTGCTGAAGTCCTGAGACCCCTGTGGATGCACGGGATGTGATACAACACCTCTAGCACAGAGGTTACTACTATTCACCAGCATGGAAAGCATTTTTGGTACATCAGAAGTCTCCAAAGTGCGGTGCATGCAGAATAAAACACTGTTGGGGCGCAGAAGGAAAATACAGTTGGCACTATTAATAAATAAAAATATTTATTTCATATTTATATAATCCTTTCTTAATTTCTAGTTTTGTTATGCATTATAATATAGTTAGTACAGTAGTACCTGCATAAAATTTATAAATCAACATATTTATTTGGGGCATATGCCCCTAGTATATGTTTTTCACTTTTACCAACATGGGTGCACAACCAAAAGGGCTGGCCTAAATTACCAGCCAAAAGGTTGAAATCAAAGCAAAGGGTGATGCCTGAATGCCAGAAACCCACTCAGCAGCACGGACACCTCTTTATGGAGATAAAGCAGCCAAGCTTTGGTGAGCTCCAAGGGTTTGCTCCGAGGATTTGCCTCTCTCCTCTTTTTCCCCCTCACACAACACAGCCAGAGACCTTCCAGTGACTACTGAGTGTAGCTGGTGCTCCATGAAAAAGGGAAACGCAGGATGAAAAAGGAATGGTTAGCAAAGAGCAATAAAACCATTCAGATGCAGGGAGATATGGTAGCAATATATTAAACGGGGAACAGAAAAAAAGCCAGATGGTTGATCCAATTTACTTTACAACTCCAGATGACTTCACAAGAGGTCACTCAGTGAAACTGAAAGGCAAATGCTTCAGCTTGGATGAAAGCAAACAGCTCGTGCCTGCCAACGTAACGCGGAGGAGGCCGAGGAACGTCCTGCTGCAGAACGGCATTGACAGAGCTGGAGAAGTAACATTTTTAAAGGTTTTTAATAGGTGATCACCTTTAGCCTGCATTGCAGCTGTAGTCACTGTTATGCTGGGATTAGCACTTCAAATGCCGAGATTTTAGAGCATGAGTGATGAACTGCTCATGCTCTTAGTCAAGAATGGTTCCCCCCCCCCCACAGAACAGCAGCACTTCCTGCCACACAGAGGTGGCTTGTGGATGTCCTGAGTGTTAAAATTCTCATATGCCCATTCCTGAAGTCCAGTGACTCAGCAGTCCTATCCCACAGAGCCCACCAGTGGTGGCAAGGACACCTGGCAAGTCACCCAGGTAGCAGGTGGAAGGAGCCTCCCAATTCCTGCAATGTGCCAGCCCTGGCTAGTGATGCTACCATCTTCCTTCAAAGTGTTTGGAGCTGAGAGCAGAAGCATGGAACCACTGGCTGTGCCTGAACTGCTTTATTTCATGTGCACGTGGGAAAAACAGTCATAATTCAATTTTTTAGACATTAATAATTTTCTTGTGCCGCCACCCAAGCGCTGCTTTGGGATTAACTTCCGGCATTTTGCTGCTGCTAGTGAGGGCCCTCTCTCCTTCAGGAGCCCTCTGAGGAGAAGCACCAGCCTTTCTCCAGAAGATGTTCCAAGAAGGTTTTGTCTGTGACCACCTGAGTAAAAGTGGCCTTTGCTGAGAGAAAGAAGTTACAGTGGCACTGCAGGCAATGGTCCCACAGGAGCGAGGTGGAGACTGTGCACATGTGGATGAAAAGTTTTGCAAAAGGTAACCGCCCCTCCCAATACCAGGAATACTTCAGCGTGTCCCTCTCTCCCTTACTTGTGTTCAGTTCTCCAGCTAAGACAGCTGTTCCCTTCTCCTGTCCCCTTCCAGCCACATGTCAAGGTGCTGCCTCTGTACTTGGTACCCTGCAGCCAGGGAGAGCTGAACAGCCCCAAGGTTTGCACTGGGGTCAGGTTTGTGCAGTCGCTCGGTGTTCAGGCAGTGGAGATGTGGGCCAGGGGCTGTCTGGGAAAAGGAGCTGATCTCCTGCAAACCCTCTTGGACACAGGAAGGAAAAGAGTCTCCAGAAATGCTGGGGGGGACGACCCTTGATAGTTTCTTTGCAGTCTCTCCCAACAGATCAGCCTTGAACTACCTAAAATAACGTGGTAGCCTTGATTTCCACAGCTTTTGATTTCCAGCATGTAACAAGGGCTGGGAAATGACATTTTTGGCACATTGTCAGTATGATTTTAACCCGAGAATGCTCCTGTGCAGATGTTTTTCTTGCTTTCTCTAAAGCAAAGCCAAAGAAACAGTATGAGATGCTCTGAATGAGATGCCTAGGAAGACAGATTTGGGGTTTCCCAGCCAGCTCTACTTTGGCTGAGAGCAGCAGGAACTTCCCATCCCTGGAAGGGCCTTCTTGTCACGGCCTGTTCCCTGCAAACATGTTTGAGAGGCAGGATGGGGCCCCCACCTGCCTCTCTGAGCTGCCTGTCTCAAACAGCACATCCAGCCAAACCACACTGAAGTCTGTCTGGGCTCTTGCTTAGGGCTAAACACCTTTTGCCAAGTTGCTTTACTGCACTATCAAGCCTTTGCTCCCCAGAATCACAGCTCAGAGTTCACTTCACCGAAGAAATTTTTTTGCTTTGAATTTTCCCTTGGGGTGGTTCACTTTTATTTCCAAATTTTTCCGTTCCTCCTTCAGTGCGCTTTCTTTGGAAATGAATAAATGGGTAATTTTGTTTTAACCTCCTCAGCTATTTCAGGCACAGGCTGTGTGTCCAGGGAGGTGGCCCCAGCCTGGCTGCTCTGTGTGTGCTATTGGGCTGTATAAGGCATTAGCTTACACTTTTCTGTTTTCCACAAGATGCAGATTCTGCTTGCTAACATCAGCAGGTCAGGACAGGGGCATGCAAAAAGCAAGGTAGCCTCCTCCTGCCAGCTTCTGGGTGTTTTCTCCCAGGCTTTCTCTCTTCTTGACTCTTGCATGCACTTCCAGAGATCCTTCACACAGCCCGACATCCCTGGTTAATGTTAATACCCCTCGGTGTGAAAACTACCTTCTAAAGCAGGGTTGTGATTCAGGTGTGCAGGAACATTTCAAGTCCTCTGGTGACCACTTAGTGTCAAGCCCGCTTTTAAATTTTCCATTGCCAACTCTGCAGAACAAGTGCAACATTATCCATTTCCCCGACTCCTTTTCCATGAGACTGAACCATCTCACTGTTAATCTGCAGTGCTGGCCTCTCCCATCACAACTTCGCAGAGAATTTTTTCCTGATTTGATGCCTCCTTTGTTCCCTGTATTTGTCCAGTTTCTTAATGTGCTGATTTGGCTTAGGGCTTGTTTACTGTGCCCAACTGGAATATTATGCATGCTTGTACAAAGATGAATAAAGATCAATATTCTCATTGATTTGCCCGAGGTCATCAGGCTACGTTCAGCAGTACAGTTCAACTTACTAAAGTGTGCTGCAACAATGCTCCAGTAGGAACTCTGAAATCCTCCTGAAATGCTGCTTTTGTTTCACATTTGACTTCCAAAAATCTGTGTACAAACACTGACGGAAGACTGAAGACATAACATGGTTGCTGACTACACTAGGTACACCTGGATGGAATATCCCATTTTTCTCTGCATCTCTAAGGGAAAAAAACTTGGTAACAGTTCATATTACCTGGAATAAAGGACCAGGATGTTTCAGATAATGCGTCAGTCATCTTGGGGGAGAGCTGTAGGGGGTACAACCCCACAAGTCCTGGACTTCAGCTGTGATGTACATAAAGCTCAGCTGCTTTGTTAATGACCTGCTTTGAATCACTGCTGTCACTGACTAACACTGAACACATTCTGGAGGACACCAATTTTTGAATGCAAGTGTAACAAGTTTCCTCCTCTTGTCTGAGCAGGAAGATACAAAACTAACAGAGAAAAGTAAACAGTAAGTAACTCCAACATCTTCCAGTACGAGAATCACAGTCAAACACTTAGCGAGTTATTATTTTGCTTTTCAAAAGTATGCAAGACCTGGGATTTGTGAAGTTCTTGCTACCTTCATGAAAGAAACAGACCATCAGATCCCGTACAAAGAATCTCCTTTTGTCACAGACAAGCATCTGCAGATAGAGCTGGATGAAACCACCAGAAAGGACCAAAACAAATCTGTTTCACAAAGTACTCTTTGAACCACGAAACAACACAGCTAAGCATGCCCATGTCCAGGCTTATCCTTCACTACATGTGTGTCACAAAACCAGAGCCCAGTGCTTAGTCAGGAAGCTGATCAGTGACTGTTGCAAAGACAAAAGCTGTAACAGGTATCCAAAATCTAGAAAGAGGGGGACTTTAATCCAGATACACTTATTGCCCAGTCACAGAAACATGCTGAAAAGCAAAGCACTAAAGGAATAAATACCATAACTATGTGGAAAACAAGAACTGGCACCTAAATGCAACAGGAAAGAGCAGTAAACCAAAAAACCCAACCTTGCTAAATAATCTTATTTCCTAAGAGCAAATTTAAAGCATTTCTTCCAGACACAGAATAAATAAGCTTGGAATCAGGTTTTTCTTAGCAGTCAATCTCCATTCGAGAGAAGTGAGGCAGTAAAAGGCTTATCTAGCATTCAGAGTCTACTTTACACGAGGGCACACAGATAAGGGCCTCAGGTTAAAAACACTGCATAAAGCAGTGCTGCTGCAGCTTGGCAAGTGCTCTTCATGGCACAATGTAAAATTCCTACTGTTCCTGATTCACTGCAATACTTAGAGAAGATGATTTCAAAACATATTTAAGTAGCAATTCATCAGCTTCTGTTTTCACAAAAGAAGTCTCAGAATTGAGCACTAGGAAGAGTCAGAGCATGGTGTGGATCTCCTGCACAGAAGCAACAAGCTTGTGACTGGAAATGGATTGTGTCTGTTTTATCTAAGTAGCGCAGTTGTGTTACTGTAGTTCTCTCTTGTGACAGAAGATTGAGGGAGCAAAACTACTGACCCATTTTTCAGGCAGAATGATGCTCCAGAATCCTGGAGTCCTATTCAAAAGCCTTGCCTACAATCCAACATCATTCCTGCAAATAGCTTGACACTACTCCTCGCACTTGAATTCCAGCTTCACAGAACAGTTCATACACACAGCTCATGTAGGAAATCCTTACACAAACAATCCCACTTTTCAAAGGCTGCTGCCAGTGCCCCAAGAGAAGTGACAAGGAATTCCATACACACACACATTTTATTTCAATAAATAGAGTTTTACAGGCTCAAGCTTTTTTTTTTTTTTTTTTTAAATCACATATACAGAACAGGAAATGCCTGACCAAGTAACATGAATTAAACTACTAACCTTGGGAAGGAATACATGCCCTCTATAACACTGAAGACCATAACTGAAAGGGGATTTGCCATCAGCAGCATAGTAATTTACTTCACAGATCAGACAACTTGAGAGAGATGTGGCCAAAGCAAAGAGAGTGACCTGAAATGGACCACTTGTCTTTATAGAGTCACAACAGGGTAAGGAAAGCCAAGAGCCCAAGTGCCTCCATTTTCTAGTGCCACTTCTGGATGAATATGTATGTCTTCACATCCTTTGAGCAATGCATTCTAACCACAAGTAGAGAGGCTAAGCACAGCAGGTATGCAAAATTATTCGATTGAAGAACAGATACTGGATGACACAGTAATGTTAAATTTCAAGATTTTAAATTAGCAGATGCTTTTGCATCCCCTTCAGTATGGCAGTGGAACAGATCCCACCTTCTCTCATAGAGGTTTAGTCCAAAAACTTCCTGTTGGCATTAGCACCAAAGAGAGCCACTCTGATTTCTGGCATCATCTGTGGAGAAAGAGCACATCAGTTATGTGAAATGGGCAATAAAATGTTCTTCCTGCAGGCACTGTGGGATAGTTAGGCTGGCTTCAAAATTAACAAGTCGGTTCATCTGAGCTTTCTGAAGTCTTTCTCTGATCACACATTGCCTGCTACTCTGTAGACTGAAAGGACTGCCTGTACTGCAGCATAAGAAAGAGATGCCAGAGCTAGAGTTTTTTTGCACTTGGGTGTAATAGGTCTCAGCCAAAGTTTGTACTCAAGCTAGCTTCAGTAATTCAAGTTAGCCTCAGCATTTCAGCATCTTGACTGCAGTGCAGTCATAACCAAGGCTTTCAGTATCATAATTTATAGAGCTTAATCTTAATTCAAAAGGGATCATTCTGGGGAAAGCCTCAGTTTTTTGCTGCACAAACAGTAGGTAATTTGCTTCTTTCCATTCAAAAATAACTTCCTACTTGTCATTCCCAATGAAATCTGATCCCATGCATTATTGTGACTGACACTTTGGAAACACAAGGATTTAATTACAAGAACAAACTAGTTAATTGTATTTTGTTTACCTTGGTTGTTGGAAAAACTCACCTGCTGGGCTACAAGGTCCAGCCGACTTTCCAGGGTATTGGAAACTTTAATTTTACCATCACTGTTGTAGATTTCAACACCTCCAGCACTAGAGATGGACAATTAAAAAAGAAATAATTCAGTGATATCCATGGGTCAGAGTCAGAATGTGGCAAAGATATCCCAAATGAGCATTTATAGGCAAGTCAGATACATGGGTAAGATTCCTCTTTTTTAAAAAAACAACCTTTTCGATCATGTCTTAATAGGAATCAGCACAAAGAGATCCAGTGAAGCAGCAGTGCAAAGCATCTTTGGAGTTATCAGAGACCACAGCTATGTGCAAGGGTCCGCATTAGCATGATCTAAATCTAAGTGGAGCTATGCAATTTATCCCTTCAAAACAGCTTCAGACTCTGTGTTATTAAGACAGCTGTCACGTTTTGGAAAGTGAGGAAAAGTGCTAGAAGTACTGTTTGTTGGCCCATACATAAAATGACAGAATACACAGCTTTTTATAAGGTATCTCTATAATACCATATGGAAATAGAGCCTTGCAGACAGAACAGACACAAACCCCATCAAGTGATTATCCTGCAGCACCTTATGACTCAATTTGCTCCATCTTCAGACAGAAAGCATGGCTACATCCACATTCTCTCTCCTTAAAAGACCAGTGGTTCAGTTTCTATGTACAGTTATTCCCTACTTCAGTACTGTGAATCAGGCTGGAGATTGCACAAAACTTTTCCTGACATTTTTGATGGAGACTGTGCTTGTCTGGAGAGTCTGTGTCTGATAAACACAAAGAAGTGCCAGTTCCACAAGAACAGCAGCAGCCATTTTGAGGACATTCCGTATTTAATTTTCTGCACTGTTCTAATATGAGCTGTGGCTTGCAGAGTTGCATTAAGTTAGTGCCCTGTATAAAACAGTCCCATTTTCCTTACATATCTTCTGGCAGGAAGCTGTCTTGGTCAATATGAACATCCACATCCCTTTTTATGGCATTTTTGTAGATGGGAATGCTCTTCTGTACAGCAGTCTAGGACACAAGATAAACCTCCAGTTAGCACTGACAAAAGCTACTGCAGCACTCAGGTTTGATCACTCAATCACTTGTACTAATAAAATGAAGGGATGGACGCCTCTTTGGTTTTTTTTAATTAAGCAAATGCATTTCAGTTTGGCTCTTGAGCCAAACCCAGTTATTATTCTTAATACAATAACAATGTCTAAAGTTTCCAAGGTAATCTCCAAGCAGGGAAATGATCCCCAACTTTGGAAGCACACTGTAGCTGCAACACAAGTGCAACAAGCAAAGCTTGTTTTCCTGTCACACAGAGAGGGGGATCTGAGCAGCAAATATTTGCAGTCAGGTCTCAGCCTCTGTGAGCAGGGCACTGTCCAACTATTCCAGGTGTCTTACCTTAACCATGGGGAGATCCTGCTTCCTGCACCGAACAACTAATCTGGGCTCAAGCAGCTGGTAGAATCCCTGCAAGGAATAACCATTTCAGTTTCAGAAGTCGACATTTTCCTTGTCAGAATTATTTAACCCCAAGAAAGGAAAGAAGCTGACAAATTTGAAACCCAAGCCCCAGCAATATCAGCCTCTTTTATTTAGTTCTTCGCTCATGAGTTCACCTCCCGCAGACATTCTGAGAGGACAGCACCAATATTTGGGGAAGAGCCCAAATACGGATGATGTGCTTGGAACTCAAGCGCAACTAAGTATGGAATCTCAGGATTGTGTTGGCCAGTTAATGTTCATGCACACATAAGGAACACTGCCGTCTAAGTAGAAAGAGCATGCAACCAAGCTCTTGAAGACACATAGCAGTTTCAGACTCCTGTTCTAATAACTCCTGCCTTGCAGTTCCTGTGGTAACACCTGAAACTAGAACAGAATAAAGTAAGTTTAATTCCAGTCTGAAGGGACCTACAATGATCATCTAGTCCAGCTGTGAGCACAGACCCCTCACTGAATCTAACATAACGAGCCAAGACAAGCGTGGCCAATTTGCAAGAACAAGAAAGGTTTGTTTGATGTACAGCAATACCAGGCCTGAGCGTGACAAAGAAACAACACCCAGCTGGAGGCACAAGCTGGTACGAGACACTACTGAGCAAACTCTGCCATCCCAGTGTGACAGGAGAGCTCGTGGGTGGCTCCTGGGAGTTCACAGCAACAGGACCAGCCTGTGCCAGAAGGAGGCACCAGAGCTCACAGGACTGACCTGGCCGACGCTTACTGGACTTTCAGCAGTTCGTTTCTGGGGCTTGAGGATGTGCTTCTAGGCAAGCAAAGCTCTGGTTTCTGCTTTCTGCGCCTGCTTCTGTCACAGGCACATTCCATACTACAGTAAATTTGTCAAATTTGTCAGGGCTTGTTAAGTTTCAAATGCCAAAAAGACTTTCGAAGGGAGTATTGACTGACTCGTGGGTTTGGAGAAACAGCCTCTGCCAAAGGTGCATTTGATCCAATTGATTACTACAGGAGCTTAATGTGTGCACACTAAAATGTGTGTGTGCACACCTGCAACTATTCTTACAATGGAACTGCTGCTGGTATACCAGGTTCTACACCTCAAAATAAGTCACAACCTCTTCTGTTCAGAATCCAAGACTCAAAGATATTGAAGTGATGTTTAAAACTCAAGGATCACCCAGCAGCATTTGATCCAGACTCCAATACAAGTGTAACTTCCAGTGGGCTACTTCTGACAAGAGAAACTTAGGGGGCTAGGGCAGCAATGATCTATTTTTCACAATTTAAATATTTACCTGTAGAACTAGTCCATCCAGCAGTGTCTGGTACCTGGCAGTATCCTTCACCACCTTGGCAAGCCTCTGCTTGGCCTCATTCAGCAAATCCTACATTCAGAAGAAATCAGATCAGCAGAGCCCATCTGTTTGGCATTTGGTTTCATGCCTACCAACTTTCTGTACTTCTATTATAGCTCTCACACCCTGCCAACACGTAAACGTACACTCCAGCTGGTGTTCATCCAAGCTAGACCTCCCTCTCTGTGCACGGCACACTATCCCTGCCCAACACTTCTCTTCTTCCTGCCCCGAGCTGAACTCATTAGAACCTGACAATAATTCCTTTTGTGTGAAAAAGGGAGAGCTCAGTAGCAAAAGGATGGTACTTGGAATGTTAAGTTAGATAAACTAAATATGTAGCAAATAATTGCTTAATGTAAAATAATACGGTTGTCCAAATAAATTTTTTCAGCTTTATGGTTGAGCAAAGAAGTCTAATCTATTTTTCCATCAAATAATATTCAGGTTAGGTATTCTTTAATTGTAAGTAAATGCAAGTCAAAAATTAAAAGAGAGAACTTATTTTTAATTTGAAGTAGCTATCTTGATTATCTATACTCAGCAAATCAGTTTTGGATGGGATTGAATTTTTAAGAAATTTTTAAAGAACTTTGAGTCAACTCAAAGCTCCTAAAACTGAACCATCAGAAATGCTTCAGATAAAGAAACTCTATGACTTGGTATAAACCTTTCTTTCCTGTCCTACCTCATGGTGTTTAGAAAAAGAGTGCACAGTAACACAATCAGTACGAGGATATAAAACTATCACAATTTACTGTCATGGTCAAACCTAGTTATTCTGTCCTCCCTAGAGTAACACTGCATTTCTGGAACTGCTCATCTCTCTTCATCAAAGAAGCCAAAGATCTGATAAGGGAAGAAAGAGTGAGCAGCATGTGACTTTAAATGTCTTAAAATGAGGAAGAGTGTTTAGAATTACTCAGAAGCATGAGGTTGAGTCAGCAGATAAATGAGGAAGAGATTACCCAGCAGAGACTATCACAACAGAGTTAGCTCTTGAGCCACCCACCTTTCTCCTCTATGGAAATACAATCTAAAGTTCGAAACTCAGTTTAAACAGTCAATAAACTGATGATTTTCTTCTGCTGACTCCTCTTTTTCACAGTAGCATCAACCTGAACATTTACCCCATCTTTTATCTTTGACTTCCACGGGTCTCTCAAGCTTTTCCAACGGCTCAACAGCCCCATCTAGCAGAACATGGAACACCCAAAACGTCTCTGAGACGGGGTGGGAGAGCACAGCAAACCTGCTCACTGCTCAGTGAGCACAATGGGGACACACTGCACGTGGGGAGAGACAAGCACAGGAAACCCAAACTAAGCCTGAACGTAGCCTGTCCTGATGAATGATTGATTACACACACTGGTCACCTACCAGAACAGGAAACAAAACTCTTCATGTACTATGGGCCACTGAAGGACACAAAAAAGCCCAGCTGGTGGTGTCTTAAGCCTCCTTGCTTATGCCATGCTGGGTTTTTCACGGAAACGTTGCTTCAGGCAAACAGAATTTCAAAGTTCTACCAACTGTGCAAGAGACAGTTCCTGCTCTTTAAAGAAACAAGCTACTGTGCAAATGACAGATACAACACTGCCTGCAATGTTCCTGGCAGAGCAATGTATTTCCCTAAAACAGCAGGTAATGGAAACTGTGAAAATAAGGAGATTAGCAAAGCTGGACTGAATCCCCAAGACCTTTTCAGAGCAGCTTGGAAAGCCATTTTCGTATGTTGAAGCAAACGTCAGTCAACCAAAAATCATATTTTCTTTAGAGAATGGTTCCATTTCCTAACATATGGTAGGAACAGAGACTCCGTGTGTTTACTCCAGAGATACTCACTGCAATAAGGTCATCCCTCGCCTTGAGGACCTTCAGCCTTGCTTGATTCATCAGGTTGGACATCTGACTGCAAGTTGCACGATAAAGTTGAATCAATCCATCAGCCTTTGACAGAAGAACTGTAACATTTAACTGCACGCTTTGCATTTAAAGATAACAAGCCTACAACACTTAATGATGAGGTCTGTCCACCTGTTTGAATCCATTTCTGAACTTGCACAAAAGATTAAACTGCAGAACCCCTTTCTTCAGTGAAGACCCACCCAAATTAAACATGACATGATCATTTGTTCCAGGGTAACAGAGCAGGGTAGAGTTCTAGACATTAACTACATAAAGAAATAGGAAGGATTCTTTCATCACACCAAGTTATACTATTGTGGCTCAGCTTTGATAGTTTCTCCCCAGAAAAAAATAGAAGCTCATAATAAGAACTAAATATGTTGTCTACGATTTGCCTGTTTGCAAGGGAAGAAGAATTTTGTATAAAATTAGCAACAAAATGCGAGCTCAGGCTCTGAAGTCAGCCATCTAACCCAAGCAACTTACATTTTCTTTTGCTGTTCAATTTGCTTCTCCTTCTTTTCATAATACTCCATGATTTTCAGCCTCTGTGTCTGAACAAGGCGACCCTTCTCAATGTTGAATTCTTCTTCTGCCTACAGTAAAAATTAAATAACTGAAGTGGAAATTGATTCCTTGGGCTGAAAAAAACAGAACCAAAATGTAACAGAGCACATTCACAGACAAGATAGATTGATACAATTTATGATTCCATGTAAAAACCCTTCACCTCTTTAAGTAATTCCTACATAAGGAGAATGACAGCACAGCTGTTCCTTTTTTTTGTAAAGCCTCACCAGACAGCATGTAAAAACATGGACAATTCTCCTACTTATGCCTGAGAATCCAGTCTCAACTTCTGAATTCTGTTTGCAGATCTTCAGGAATACCTGCTTTAGTACTGATTAAATATTTGTGTAAATCTAATTGTTTAAGGGAGATTAAATATTATTAGCAACACATATGCTGGGTCCAACACCAACAAGGCATTTCAGCAGTGGTATAATGCAGATTGTTAGGACTGAAAGGCACCATTAATCCTTCTTTAGTAAACATCTATACTCTATCACCAGGTTAATATTAAACCCAGTCTCTCGTGGCTTAACCTAAGTGAAGAATTCTTCAGGTAATTCAACTCATGCCTTAAATACTAATTTAGTGGGCGAAGGTGTTCTACTTAATCCAACTGAGTCACGTTACCACTCAGCTCTCCTGATTGCTTAAAAAAAGAAGTGAACTTTGATATGAATAAATTCATATTCAAAAACCACTAAAACTTTGACCAAAACCAGCTCTGAGTCATTTTCATCTGTCAAAAGCTAAGAAATGCTAACTTCATTTGGTACACCATTTTTTGCTATGTAATAACTAAAGAGAAATCAGCTGGAGCTTACAAAGGTGTTCTAGTTCTGCTCTGACCTCAACTTTCAAAACAGGATGTGGGATGCAGTTTTCCTTTTGCACTTACTGACAGTGAACTTCCATTTTTACCTTTGCATCTATTTCTTCAGCCTTTTCATTGGCTTCCTGCTCAATGAAAGCCATCATGTGCTTGATCTGTACAAGAAAGAGGAAAGAAAATATTCTCTGTAGGAAAGGACATTGACTAGAGGAAGTAGGTGTGTATATATATCCTCATCTGTACATCCTCCATATCCATTTACTAATTCATACAGTATTGTTTGCCAAGGAAATTTAATTGAGCATATACACTAAAGAGTCAGTTCATCTTGACATATATTACAAGAAAACTATTTTCCCCAATAATTCTATAAAATGCTGTTTCACTGGCTGCCATTAGAAGAATGCACTTCAGGTATGCAACTATAAAAAAAACCCAAAACAAACCAACCAACCCAAAGGTAAATTTGTATAAATGTGAGGCTGGGTATTTTCATTCTTCATTAATGAGACCAACTTTTCCACTCCTGGGTTTATTTAAAAAACCTCTCCTATACTTCAAAAATCCTCACACAGCGAGATCAGTCTGTTTGTTATGACTTTTACATGAAACATAAAGATTAACACAGATGGCACCTGAATGAACCTGGGCCTTCCACAGTTGAACAGTGAAGCACAGCAAAGGGCTACTGACCACTCTGGTCAGGTTTGTACAGCCAGAAGTTCCTTTGAACACCAGAGACACTCACCCTGAAAAACTCTAATAAATTCTGTGAAGACCTATAAGGTCAGTTTGGAGGGGCTGGGGAAGGAGACAGCGGCAGCAGCGCTCTGTGATCCAGACCACATGAAGAATGTCACATGCTGCTTCAGAGCCCCACATGCACCAATAAGTTCTACTTGAAAATCATTTCTGAAGCCACCTCAAAGCACTATGAAGCCCAGGTCCAGCAGCTTAAAGACCAGGAAAGCAATCAGACCAAGTTCTGTTCATCCATCACATGCCCTTCTGTGACCAGACCTCAGTTCAGGCTCCCATTTGGGGCAGACTGGAAGGACTCATTCCCAACCAAACTGCAACTGGGATCAGGTACAGACACTTCCACGGCCAGATGGAGCAGACCATAAAAACCTACTGACTTTTTGTTTGCACTTCACGATGAGACATATTTTTCAGAAAATCTGGTCTGAATAAACTCACACAAAAGACTCTATTTATAGAATCTCATGTTAAAATTACATGTTTTAAAGAGATTAGAAAGGTGCCAAGGTGAAAACTGAGCCAACGTGCAGAACAGCACTAAGCCCACAGAGATGAAAAAACAGAAGTGAAGAGAAGTGGAAGATTTTAAACACGTGTTAACACAGTGGAAGAAGTGAACAGTAATATCTATATCCTCAAAATCAAATCAGCAGGTTTTCTTTTAATTCGTGTCTGCAGAGACTCTCAAGTGCTTGCCTACCTACAGCATCAGCTTCCTACCCTGCACTTCAGAAAGGGCAAGAGAGGCATATAAAATAAGGGTATTATTTTGCTGAATAGCCTATTGTTGAAGAAGACTGGGAACTAAGCAGCCTTTACGTTACTGAGTCACTTCCTCCTGTGTGGTCTGGTTTCTGAATTTTGGAAAAGCACTTCTGGGTGTTCAGGAAACATCCCCTGCATAAAGAAAAGGAATGAGATGGAAGCAAGCTAATAAGGAATCCACTTCTCCTAGACTGATAAGACAGAACAGCGTTACTTCCTTCAAAAGCTGCTGTACTGAAATCCCTTTTTGCTTTTTATAGAAATGAGGAGAGATCCAAAGTGAGATTTTCACATCTATAAATAGGACTAGTTTCAATACTAATACTGACAAATGTATTTTGAAATGAGAGATTAATTTTAAAGTAGTATTTCCTATAGAAAGGAAGAAGGGGTTTTCCCATCAGGAGCAGTGTGATTATGCTTTCCAAGGGAAATTCTAGATGTTAGATGGGCTTTAGAAGTGACCAGATGGAACAACATATTAAACACCTTTAACAGAATAACAAAGCAAGTCTGCCAATGGAAAAAGTCTCAATCAGAGATGATTTTCAAAGTGAAAATTATTTGAACTGCAGTGGCAAGTAGTTACGAGGACCAGCTAGCAAGTTCATGCCAGACTCATACACATGCAGGACTGTCAGCCATCAGCACTCTCCTTTCCAGTTAACAGGATCATCCTGGGCTCAGGAGTGAAGGGCAGTGACAGGAATGCTGCAGAAGTGAAATGCTATTAGTATTACATGTTTAGTACATCACCAGAGCCTGAACTAACCTTTGAAGTTCAGGTCCATTCTGGCTGAGCAAGACCACCCTAATGTCAGCTTTATTTTTATTATATTCATGGAAGAGGCAGGAAAAAGCCAACGAGCTTTGCGGATAAAAGGAAAACAGCGTAATGTTACAATTCTCCTTCTGGAGAAAGGCAACCTACCAATTTTACTTTCATTGTGATGCTTCCTTGCCAAGAGACAATGTTTACTGAATGAGAAAGTGAGACACAAGTACTTGTGATGCAGAGGACAAAAGGAACTTGCCTGATCTGCTCATCACCTCCAGGAAGCTGCCCAGACCAGTGCGGAGCAGATCCCTGCAGCCTTTAACACCACACATCATCTCCAACCCAGCTGAAAGCAGCTTTTTCAGGTGAGGGCAGTGTTTACTGTCAACAGGGACAGGGTGTCCTGCCTCTGGAGGACTGTCCACAGCCAGACTTCAGGGCTGGAAGTTTCCATTGCAAGCCAACCCCAGGCTGCACCACTCTGCTTAGGAAATAGACCCGAAAAGGGCGTTCAGGAATGCCGAGCAGCCCACCCAAATGCTAAGGTACAGCTAACTGCAGGTAGCACGGCTACAAGGAAAAAGAGATGGGAAATCCTTAGGGAACCATAGAATCATTAACGTTGGAAGAGACCTCCAAGATCACCCAGTCCAACCATCAACGCAACACTACTACTGTAACCTTTAAACCCCTAAACCACATCGGATCCAGACACCTCCTAAACACCTCCAGGGATGGTGACTCCACCACCTCCCTGGGCAACCTATTCCAGTGCCTGACCACCCTAACAGTGACCATTTTTTTTCTAATATCTGATGTGAATCTACCCTGTCTCAGCTTAAGGCCACATCCTCTGGTTCTCCCACTGCACGCATGGAAGAAGAGATTGGCCCTCACCTCTAAACATCTACCACAGCAACCTGTAAAAACACAGTACTCGTCTAAGGCTGTGCATTTACCTGCCTTGAGGTGCAATTAAACACTGCAGATAGCATACAGCCTGCTCATGAACCCTTTCGTTATAATCTGGCGTAACATGTCACCAAAATGTCTCAAGGAAGTTCCCGGGTGGGGCCCATCCACCCCGACAGGGGAAAAATCACTTTGTCCGGAGACTCCTCTTTCCCAGCCAGCATCCTTCCCCCTCACCACCGATCCTCCCTTCCCACGGGAGCGCCGAGGTCCCCGGGGCAGAGCAGCAGAGCCGGGCCAAGCTCTGCACTGCGGGCCCCAGCGCGGTAAGCCCCGCTCCCCACGGCCCTCCAGGGGCTCCGCTCGGGCCGGGGCCCGCGGCCCTACCTGCTTCTGCACGTCGGCATCGCTGAGCGCCATGGCGGCGGCGGTGACAGTGGCGGTGACAGTGGCGGTGACAGTGGCGGTGGCAGTGGCGGTGACAGTGGCGGTGGCAGCCGCAGGCCCGAGGTGACGCGCCCGGTCCCGTCGGTGGCCGCGAGCGGAATCAGATCCGGTTCGGGTCACGGCCGGGGCGGGGTCGTCACACGCCCCGCCCACGGTGCCTCGGACCAATAGGAAGGCGCAGAGTGTGTGACGTCACCCGGCCCTATATATAGCGGGGCGGGTGCCGTGCGTGTCGTTCCCGCGTCCGGGACGGAGCGGGGCGGGCTCGAACCCACGGAACGGGCAGGACGGCCCGGGAGGGACCTCCGGAGTCATCCCCTCCGACCCCTGCCCAGGCAGGGTCACCTGGAGCAGGTGACCCAGGAACGCGTCCCGGTGGGCTCGGGATGTCTCCAGAGAGACTCCGTGACCACCCCGGGCAGCCGTTCCAGGGCTCTGCCACCCTCAGTGTAAAGCTCTTGTACATGTTGAGGTGGAACTCCTCGTGTTTTAGTTTGTGGCCACTTGCTCCTCGTCCTGTCGCTGGGCATCACCAAAGAGAGGCTGGCGCCTTTGCCTCGGCACCTTAGAGATATTTACATGCATCGATGAGATCCCCCTCAGCCTTCTCTTCCGTGGACTAAACAGCCCCAGCTCCCGCAGTCTCCCCTCATAACAGAGACACTCCAGACCCCTCATCATCTTCGTGGCCTCCACTGGCCCCTCTCCAGTAGCTCCAGTCTTTGTTGCACTGAGGAGACCAGAGCTGGGCACAATAACCTGTTGGCTTTGCTGACAATACCGCGAGCACTGTCACAGAAAACGGAGCCACTTCACAGAAACACTGCAAGGAGTTGAACCTGCAGCAGACAGAAACGAAACACGGGGACAAACTTGCTTGTAAGGCCCGAAAGTAGCTTCGTGTTGGCAGTGCCCTGAGCTCCCCATCCCAGGTGAAGCAGAAGGATGCAAGAAACAGCCGGACAAGGGGAGGGGAAGGACGGCCTTGCAGGAGTTC
The DNA here is from genome assembly GCA_014706295.1 of Lycocorax pyrrhopterus obiensis. Classification (NCBI taxonomy): domain Eukaryota; kingdom Metazoa; phylum Chordata; class Aves; order Passeriformes; family Paradisaeidae; genus Lycocorax; species Lycocorax pyrrhopterus. The sequence continues at coordinate 72,109,609 of JACSVZ010000015.1, read as the reverse complement.
TGTTACTGCTGCCATTCTTTTCTTTATACCAAAATTCAAAAAAACTTCATAATCTAGAATAGTATTTGTTTGTTCTAGTCGGCAAGAGGCTTCCATTTCCATTCTGCAGGAACATTTGGTGGAAAAGTCAGAACTATTCCTTTAAAATCAGTCTCAAATGTGGTATTTGTCACATCCATGCTTCTTCCTGATTTACTTCTATTTCCCTAATGTTTTCTGTGCTTCTTTTTTCTATGTGAAAAAGCTTATTATAAAACTATGCGTGTAACTTTGATGTCTTTTCATATTGCACTTGCAATGCAGGAAGTCAACTTGTATTTTGGGTCTTGAGAACGCTTTGCTATTACTTCAGACACCATCTAAATAATATTAAAACCAAGTTTTAATAAATAAAAGAAGAAATAACAGATAATAGTAAATGATAATAATGTATATTATTTAAAAATAAATATTACTAAATAAAACAGCAAATATAGTCGGAAATATACACAGACTCTGTTTCTTTTCCCTGTGCCCCCTGCCTTGCGGGCGGGTTCGGTTCGGGGCTGTGACCCTCCTAACCCACACCTGGCGGTCAGGGCCGCGGGAACTGAACTGCCAAGCGGTGTTCTTCCCCGGAATCCATGAGGAAAACGGGAGAGGCAGGCAGAACGCCTCCCTCCCCCCCGCGTTCTCCCGGCTGACCGAGCCCCTCGGCCCGCTGCGAGCCCGCCCCGCCCCGCCCCGCCCCGGGGCAGTCACGTGACGCGGGCGGAGCCTCCCCCCCTCCCCGCCGGGCCGCGCCCCCCGGCGCGAGCCGTGACGCGCGGCACGCGCCGCGCCGCGCCCCGCGCGCTCCTGCCCCTGCCCCCGCCCCCTCCATCATGGCGGCGGCGGCGGCGGCAAATTAGGGCAGAGCCCGCGCACCGGCCGAGCGCGCGAAGGCGCGCGCGCGCGCCCGCCCCCCCCCTCCCCTCATACCGCCCCCGGCGGGAGCGACCCGGGAGCGGCGGTCGCTCCTCCGCCTCCTCCACCTCCAGTTCCTCCCCGCGGCGCCCGCAGGTGAGGAACGGGCGTGGGAGCGGGCGGGCGGGCTGTTTATTTATTTCTTTACCTACCTGTCCGTCTGCGTCGACTTATTGATTTAAGGGTGGGGGAGCGGGTGCCGGCGGCACCGCGCGCTCCCGCCCCCCTCCCGCGCGCGCACCCCCGGCCGCGGCGGGCGGGTTGGGGGGGGGGGGGGGAGTCGGGCGCGCGCGCTTCGGCGGGGGCGCGGCGGGGGCAGACGCGCCCCCTGGCGGCCGGTGCCGCTCCCGCCCCCGCCGCGGCTGAAGGACGCGCGGACCCCGCTCCGCCGGGGCACCCCCGGGACACCCCCGGACCCGGCGGGCAGCGGTGGGCAAAGGGGCCGTGCCGGGCCCCCGGCGGCAGCTCCCGGAGAGCCGGCGGCTCCCCCGCTGCAGGGGCCGCGGCGGCGCGCAGGCTGCGAGTCCCGCACGGCCCCGCCGGTGACTCATCCCGACGCCGTGCCCGCCCGCCCGGGTATAAATATCTCATTCATCTCCGTAGTAACTGGGGGGCTCGCGCTGCGCTCCCGCGGGCGGCTCCGGCGCCGCTGGAATTTGGAGCGGCTTTTTCGGATTCTCAAACCCAAATAAGCACGTTAAGGCGGAAAAGCGGATGGAAGCTCGTTAATAGAAGCTGTGTTTGTCATAATTTAATGTTGTGGTGAGATGGTTTGAAGCTGCAAAGAATTGAGGTCCTTTATAGTGGATAACTCATGCAGGTTTTGTTTTACTTCCTAGAAGAGAAATCACACCGTTTGCCTAGAATGCTCACTTAATTGCATTTCTCTCAAAAGTCAGCTACAACCGCTGTCCAGATAAAGAACAATTATGTTTTCCAGCGTTTCTATCCATTAAGTGCCGCCAGAGGATCAGTAGTGGCTGCAGTATTGATTCATTTCCAGTAGGAACTGACATGTTTGAACTGAGCAGTTCTCAGTTTATTATAAACAATCTCTTAGTCATACCCTCATACAGAGTTGGAAAAGTACTCCGGAGAATTTATCTCCCAAGTTGATCACAATTGGGTGCTTTGGATAGTCCTGCCTGTTATGGGAAGTGTTTTCAGAAACAAACTGCTGCAAGGTTAAACTAGTCCACACATGCAAGTCTCATCCAAAATCCCCACACAAGCCTTCTGCTAAGGCTGCAGAGTGCCTGAATATTTTCCATCTTGCTGATACGGGGTGTGGTTTTGTAGACCTGCAACTCCTTGAAATTCGGTACGTTTGGTGAAGAGCACCGTGTAAACCCGAGGCTGTAGCTGCAGCTGAGCTGAGAGTGGCCGCCTGTTGCAGAGATTGATACCGGGACGACGACCCAAACCGTGAGCGTATCGATGTCAGGCGGCCCTAAAAATGGTTTGAGCTGCGGTGCTGCCGTTGCGCTGCCTCCGTGCCTGTGCCTGCCCGTGCTCGGCTGAGCGCTCGCTGGCTCAGGCCGTGCGTGCGTTGCAATAATTCAGCAGCAGCAGGAGGTGTTCTGCCGCGGCGGCTCTCGGGCTGCTTGAGTTTGTAGCTGGTAAGTGAGGCCTGGTGACCCGGGCTCTAGGTGGGGAATGCATCCAGCTCTGGAGTGATTCCGTTTTGGAGTGGAAGCTGAGGGCGGTGGTGCTGCTGTTTGGAAAAAGCAAGTGGTCTGTGGCAGCGCTGATGTTTCCGAAATCCATGGGTGACGTTGATCGCCTGCTGTTTTGTTTATAAAAACCAGCTGAACTGCTCTGGGCGGCAGGGCAGTGATGTTGCGTTTTGGGGTTTGAATGATGCACAGTAAACACATCTTGATGCACGGTAGGGTTTTACAGACAGGGACTAAAACAGAGCCCGGCCTCATCGCTGGGGATTATATTCGCTGTATTCATTGGTAGGCTTGTGCTGCCTGTTATCCAATGTATAACTCTGCCGTGGATTAGGACGTGACAGATTGCATGAGGAAATGTCAGTCCTACTGCAACTCCTGCTCTCAGGTCGCTTGAGCAGCTCAGCCCACATGAAACAAGTGACAGCAGGGCCGGAGGAGTGACAAGCTAAGTAAGCTTCAACAGGTATAGCCTTCTGTCCCCCAAGGGTGCAGGAACTGGGAAAGGTGAATTTTTTGTAGGGAGTAATGGGTAATAATGTTGATCTCTGTAGCTTTTTAAGGACAGTATTCCTGCAGGGAACCTGTTGAACCAGAAGCAACCCTCTTTTCCTGGTGTTGAGACACGGACTCTGTGTAATGCCTTATTTCCTCTGCTCCATTGTACCTCCTGTACAAGTTTATCCTCTTCAACACTTTCTGGACTCTCTTCCATTTTGCTCCTTTAGTGGAGAGCTCTTTCCTCTGATTTGGTCTCTCAAGCTGTGTGTCCTTTTACAATCCCACTCATTCCTGAAAAATGGCCTTTTCTGAGATATTTACAGTATCTGAGTCAATATTTCTGTATTTCTCTTTGTGAACAAAACCAGTCATTCACAATCCAAAACGAGTCATTCAGTTATTGTGCTGTGGGCTTCTCTCAAAGGAAGACCAGTGATTCTGAAGTGCACTTCCACTCATGGCATTCTTTTATGTGAATTTGAAGATTTCTTCCATTCAAGTTCTTAAGTCTCCTTTCTCATTTCACTATACAACTGCCTCTCAAAATATATCCACCAATGTAATTATTTTTTCTTCATCATTCTTTTCCCAGGGAAACATTAGCCACTATTTAAATAAGCAGTGGTCTGATTCTCTCTCTCTCTCTCTGTTTTTTTTTTCCCCTTCTCCCCTCAGAAGTGCTGAGCTAAGCACACTGAAATTTTTGTGAATTAGGCCTCCCTGTTGCCCTGTGCTGCTTTGGCTGTCATGCTTGTTTTGATCAACTTTTTTCTTTCATTTTCTGCATTGATTTGGAATTATATTTTGAAGAATAATCTCTGTTATATATCCAGACTTGTTCTTTGGTCCACAGCACAGTTTCTGGATGTCTCTGGACCATCTGTCAGGCTGATTTTTTTCAGGAGAGATCAGTTCAGGTTGTCTGGAAGGGCTCCCATTCACTGTGTAGGCATTGCGAGAAGCATTTTGATTTCAGGCCTGTGGATCTCTACTGAACAAACCAGAAATGAGACGTGCTGGGGAGCTTTTGCTTTTTGGTGAATGGCACCTTTCACACCTGGTGATGTGAACATGTGATGTGGTGATTGCATGTGAGGGTCTGGTCTGAAGAGCAGATCTATTGTTAAAGGATCCTAAAGTCTTCAGAGCAGTTATTTTTTTCCCATATCCTCTTGCTCTGTGAAAATCTCAGCTATGGAAGAGGCTCAAAGGTAACTGTATTGTGCAAAAGCTGTGGTTGTTCTCTGCTGTGATTTCTTAAGCAGGTTTCTGAAGCAGGATATGTTGCCTGTAGAGCACTTTGGGATGGAAGAGGCAGCATAGATGAAGTGTTGACTCCCAAGTTTATTGTTTCCTCTGTATATAATTCACTATTTTGGTTCAAGCTGCAGCAAAGACAACCAAACCTTTCTGGTAAGGGCTTTCAGGCATTTTCAAATACATGGAGCAACAGGCAGGGCTGCCATAGTATGGTCTTCATGAGAAAGCCCTTTTCTGTTTTCAATACTGAATGAGTGTCAGAAACTACAGTTTCTGAAGAGAATAGTCAGCCAATTTTACACCAGTTCTTCTACTTTTACAGCTTTTAGTGTAGTGGTAAATTTTTCTTTGCCAAGGTATCTACTCCCACAGCAACCATGCCACAGCACAGTTCTAGTTCTGTTTATCTGCAGTAACCAGTGTACAACTGCTATTAATCTGAATTCCTCCTCAGGGAGGAGGGGTTAGAAGTTAGCCCAGACATCTTGAATAGCTAGACAGGCAAGTGCTTTTCTTTTGCTTTCTCGGTTTATTATTATTATTTTTAATCTTGAGGCTTCATTGGCAGATTGTTCTTTGGTTTTGGAACCTGGTTCTTTCTTTTAGTCTCAAGGCATTTCTGGTGTAATCCATAACTCTCTTGAGGGTCCAGCTTCTATTCCCTGTATATAACATTTTGCTTATTCTAACTGCTTTAAACTTGGTATAAGTTTTTCTTCTAAGTGTAACTGCAGTCTCACATTAAATTTTCTGGCTCTTTCAGTGCCTGTTCAGCAGCTGTTCTGTAGCACAAACTTTCTTGTGTGCCTTTCATTTAGACATCCATTCTGGAGGCCAAGAATGGGCTACTGCTTGTTTGGGAATGACTCTTTGAAGTCCTGGAGAAGTTAACTTGAAGAGTTTATCAGAAACCCCTGGATAGTGTTATGTGATTCATTAAGCTGACAGCATGTTGGAAGTAGTTATCCAGACTTTGCCAAATAAAAAGAGCTAAAACATGTTGATTATTCTCAAACATCTTTTTAATCTGTTGCATGGCTTTTTCCCCACTTCCATGGTGTTGTTTGAGATTTTACTTTTTACCTTGTTTTTAATTTCTCTCTACCTTGGTTTTTCCTGCTGGTCTTATTTGGATATTTGAAAAAAGCAACAGAACAATTAGAGTGAAACAGGGCGGAGTTCTTTGGCCAGATGTTGCTGTTAGGTGTGGATTTCTGGTTTATGCTTAATAATGTCTGGGTGAGAAATCCAGGACAACCAACCATCTGTTCTTCCAGTCCCTACAATGAACATGGAATTTACTCTGTTGACCATATGTTTTCCATTCCTGTTGGAACAGTAAAATGAATTCGAGGCAATTGTGGTCACTTTTTCTGCATTACAATTTTTGAGCATCATAGTAGCGAATCTGAGAAAGTAGAGAATTGGGAAAATATTTGTGGGAGGCTTCGGGAAAGAGAGACTCCTCAGAACCTGTCTTTTTACCTCATGTTGTTAACAAAGTCTTCAGAATCTGTTGAAACCTCTTTGCACGAACACGTGTGTTTTTGTGTGTGGTTGAGATGGGAGGCGTTGGGAGGACACGTGGTGAGGAGCTGCTCGTCTTGCTTCCCTGGGAGTGTGTGTGTGCCAGGCAGGAGTGAGAAACGCCACTGCTGGCAGCAGGCAGGCAGCTGGACTGAGGCGCAGTTGGGTTGACTCTGCATGGTTCTTATTAAAATAAGAATGTATAGGATATCAGGGCAAAAACCTGGATATTGCTTCAGGATTGTTACATAACTCCTTGTTACGTACGAGTGCATGACCTGTTGCAGCCTGACAAACAAACAAACAAACAAACAAAACCTTTTCGTCTTTCCTGACAGCCTTCCTGGGTTCCCCAGAGCGCAGCCGACGTGCCCCACACGAACACAGCCAACCCGATGGCGTCCGCTACTGCCGTGCCTGTAGGATTTCACTATGAAACCAAATACGTAGTGCTCAGCTACCTGGGCCTTTTAGCACAGGAGAAGCCACAGGAGCATCCTCCTCCTCCTCCAACTCAAGGTAATACTTGCATATTCATCTGTAGCCATTTACATATGCAGCTGTATTTGCAATCGGTTCTTCCGGTGTTTCTGCAGTGTGAGCCTGATATCCGGTGTAATGAATCTCTTGGTTCATTCATTGAAAATTGAATAAATTTCAATTGAGAGATGAGAGATGCTGATAGAAACAAAGCTGTTTGTGTGCAGATTACTGTTTTAATTTGAGCTATGCCAGGGCTGATTGGTGTTTAGGAAGCAAGTAAGTGGTGTTAGTCGCTGTCTTGAGGCTAGGGGGGATGGATATATGTTACCTTTGTTGAGCCATCATGAGAACTTCAGCCCGTGCTTGCTATTTGTTTGGGACACAAGTGGAAGTAAGCAGGGGTGAGGTGGTGTTTACTGTCATAAACTGAGTGGTGGCTTGAGCAATCTCCTGTGCTAAATAGTTCTGCCCTATTGCATTGAGGCTCCTGTTGTTGTCAGTCAGTGCCGGTGCAGAGACGTGGCCTATGCTACTTCTGTTTATTTATTTATTTATTGGAAGTCAAGGACTGCAGGGAGTCAGGTGTTTCTTCTAGGACAGGTTTATGGATAAAAGAGGTTAAATAAAGAAATACAAGGCAGAATTAAAGAAGTTTGGTAGATTGTGTTTCACATAAACCTAGGGGGTAAAACTTTATTTTGTGGTGGCAAGCACTTAAGCAATGTTGTTTGTCAGGATTGCCTGGGTGACTTGTCACTTCTTAATGATGTTTTAGTCACTACTAGTTCTGTGATTCAGAACTTATTCTGCTGAAAGGAGGATAAAAAAACACCCAAACCAAACTGAGACAGTCTTCAGAATCTATTTTTTCTCTTTGAACAATCGTTTAAGAATGCATATGCTGTCATTTACTGAACTTACCTGTCATGAAGTAAGAAATTCTTGAAAAGACTGCATCAAAGTTATGACAGAACTGCTTTTCAGTTTGGCACTAGAGCATATAACATAGGCTGGTTATATTATATATCATGCATTAAATTAATGTTAGTATATTTAAGATATGTTTGCTACTTCCACTTTGACTGCATCTGTGGTCCATGAAAGGAGAGGCACCTTAGCTGTTTCATAAAACCCTTTGTTTCATAAAACCCTTTGTTGAAAAATGTGCTTATTTTAGCAATAACATCTCATTCTGGACTTCCCACCCATTTATAACTGGGCTGTAACTGGAAATGTATTGAGTACATATAAAAGTTCAATGTCTAAGAGTCTGCTTTGTTGTATAAATACAAGATTCAGAAAGGAAAATGTCAGTCTTAAAGCTTTTTAAAAATAATTTGGCTATAGTTACCTTTGAAGTATTTGCAGATTGAGGTGAAACCTTTCAACTGATTCTCATAACTGAAACCTCTAAGCTTCTAATCTGAATTACTGCAGTATATTTAAACTTTCTGAAGAGGAAGCTAGAAATGCTTAAATGAAAATTTTGTAGTCACTTAAGAGGACTTCTCAGATATTGTTTAGATGTGTTAGCTTGTGTGACAGCAGGCTGTAGTTGGATTTGCTATTAAAATACTCTAAAGCATCCATACTTTACAACTTCTAAACAGGAAATCTTCCTACATTTCCCCCCTCCATTCCCTAAACCAGACAGTGACCACAATGTCTCCTCTCCTGGTGATGTTTCACTTTAATTAGGTCTCTCTTTTAGTGTTTCTGCTGCTTTCTGATCAAAGCCTCTGGATTAAATAATTTTGCCTTACTTTTAATTTGCCATCTTGTTTCTCACTCTGTTTTGTAATGCTTTGAATGGACTTTAGGCTGTATTGAACTAAGCAAACGCTTTATCCTTCTGCTTCAGGATTTGTTTCATTCTTTCCTAACTCACTTTTCCTGGGGGTGGTTTTCTGCTTTCCATGCTTCTGAGAGGTTTCTTTTGTCTGCTAGCTACACTTTAAAAATCCTTTCCCCTACTTTTTCCTCTCCTTGCTTGTAATTAAACAGTGTTTGAGCTGCACTCCCAGGCTGTGTGTGGTTATTTTGGAGCGCTGTGTGCATCTCCTTGGACTATTGAGCAGTTCATGTACCCAGTCTGTATCTCCTTGTTGTTTGGCACGTGGCTGATGCCTGCTTGCTGTAATCTGCTCCCTGTGCTCCGTGTTCTCCCCAAGGAGGGGAGCACAGCCCGTAATGGATATTTCCTGCCCTGCCTAATGCACTGCTGGGAGGTAGCCGGGTGTTACGGGCCCAAGCGTGGGCTGAGAAGCGTGGTTAGAACAAGGGAGACAGGAGAGCCGGGAAATGGAAATGAGCAGTTGTTGTCTGGAATCCCGTCATGAGGAGGAGACTTCTGGGTTTGGTAACAGACACAGGAGGGGTAACAACAGCACAACGTTGCTTCCTGCTCGTCAGTGTGTTTTCCAAGCACCATCACCAGTTGTTGGTACACCACTTTGAGCGATCCCAAGTTCCTTCCATTGTGGATTTCTTTAGCACTTCAAAATGCTGATCAGGAGTCTTTCTGCTCTATGGCTGAACACCATTGATTTGTGAATTGAGAGGATTCCAATAAAAAACACCTGTCCTTAATCTTATTTTGCTTTGATTTGGTTGTTGTGCTGACAGACCTTTCATGGGAAGCAATGAAGCAGCGATTTTGGCTATTGCCTGTTTCCTTTCCAGTTGCAGAACACTCCTGTATTTTGTGTTTTATTGCTATGAGGCATTGACTCTGGTTTGTAGTACTTTCCCTTCATTTGTTTTTCTTATATCCAAATGGGCCTGTACTCCTGGTCTGTTTTATGAATCATATTACAGTATACTGGGAGTATCCAGGAACACAAGTTTTAGCTTGCCCTGGTGGTGTTAACCTCCTTGTCTGCTTGAGTGGGAGAGTGAGGGACTCCTCTAGAGGGCAGTTCAGTGCAGGATCCCAGTTACAGCCACCTTGTGTCACCCGCTGGAGGCTCTTCTGCCTTTCCATTGCGTGTGTACAGAACAGGGGAGATAAGGAAAAAGGCACACTAGGTGTTAGGATTTCTGTGTCTCCCTTGAGTCTCCTCCTGCAGCAGTCTGTCAGATTTCAGTGAAGTTTCAGCACCCCGGTTAAACTAGAAAGCGTATCTGGTGGGTCAAAAACACCCAACCAAAAACGTGATCCTTCCCAACAGGAGTGGTACTATTTTATCTCTGCCAGAACTGGTAGGAAAGATTGAATGCTTTACTTTGTTCCCCTTCCTTTCCTCCTACCATCATCTGCCTCTGTTTTCCCTCATTTTGTACTAGTTTTTTTTCTGGTGTACATCTTTCTGTTTCAAAAACTGAGATAAGAATAAAACTTTAAGATAGGTTGATAGGTTTCCAGTTAAAACGTCTCATTTTTTGCAGGCATAATGTGCTTTGCAAGACTGATGGTTTTTGGAGGGTTTTCATTCAGTGAATAGAAAATTCAGAGAAATTTACATAGACAATGACTTCACTGTGTTTCCTTTTGGGTCTCTTGGTTGGTCTTGGTTTTATTGCACGAAGGATGGCTTCAGGTACAAGCACTGAAATCACTTCTGGCTTCAAGCAAATAAGGTTGATCTAAGTCAACACCTGATGAGCACTTGGAAATTTTTATTTTGCTATCTTCTCTTCAGCACAGGGACTGAAGAGAGAACCATCTGCAGTGTTCCAGACTCTTGAAGAAAAGTTTTACTGGACAAGCCAATCTTTTAGCATTACAGCTCTATGGTAATCTGTAATGGATTTCAGTGTTTCCAGAGGTGAATCCAGCAAATTTAACTGGCCAGTACTTTGAGAGGTTTTTCCTACTCGTTTTGCTAGAACGCTGATTCTGCATAACAGTCACTGCAGTTTATTTAAAGCAAAATCCATTAGCAGTAAATTCTGTTACTTTTTTGGTAGGTTTTCAGGTAGGTGGACAAACTCAGATAAATTGATAAAACACATAGAGTAGCACTACCTGTGTAAGTTGATGTGGTTTGAGGCAACAGATGAGTACATATATTTTAAATGTGTGGAAACTCTCAGTTGTCTGTTCATTAGATTGTGGAGAGATGCTTTGTGTTTTTTCAGAACTCTTGTCATACCTATAAGTACTGGTTCAGACACATAAAATAAATATCAAGTATTGGAAAACATCCCTACACTTTTCCCCCTGAAGTCACTCTCGTTACAGGAGCTTCCACTCTGCTGCAGTTGTTAGTATTACTGACTTTTCAAGTGAGTCAGAGTACTTTGGTTTTGTCATTCAGTGTATTTGTATTATAAATGTTTCTTTGTGCTTCATCAAGGAGTGACTTTTAATGTATTTCTCTTTTTTAATCTATTTCCCCGTTGCTTGACATCATCCCATGAGCTTGTGGCTACAACAATTATTGTGAAGAAAAGTAGTTTTTCTGTGTTTTCCTTGACAGAGTGAAAAATCTTAAATAATCCCTTATCTTACAGAGCTCTGAAAGATTTATAGTCAGTGCCACTACTGCATGGTGACATAGCTTAGTCAAGAGGTGAGCAAGGTTTTGACAGCTTTACAGTTTCCCTGAGGTGCACGCCATCCACAGTACTTTAATCCAATTATTGTGCACAGTGTTCTTTTGACTATTTATTATCTTTGTGGAATTACCATATGAAGCGCTGTATGTAGTTAGTGATCAAGCCATTTTCATGTTTTCCCACACACATGGTGCCTACTGTTGGCCTGTAGGAAATGAAGGAGTTTTTTAGGTTGTTTTAGCTTAGATCATGAACTTGTTTGTTAGAGGCTTTGCTCTTAGGGCAAACACACCTGTTTGGGCTGTAAAGATTCACATTGTAGGTCAGAGCAGTCCAGTTCATGCCAATAAAGGAGCTATTCCCTGAACTGAGGCAAGGAAAAGGAGCTTTTTGGGGTGTGAATTCCCACTTGATTAAGCCTCCTCTCTGCCCACAAAAACAAAACAAAAAAAAAGGCTGCTAGTTGGCAATATCCTGTCTCTTTTTGGCTGGTAATATTTTAGACTTTTTAAATTTCTTTTAAGCTGAGCCTTCTTATGGTTTATAAAGAGCTTCTTTTAAACATTTCTGAAATCGAGGTGTACATCTATGTGTGGCAGTCCATGTTCTGGAGTTTGCTGGCGTAATGGATTAACTTTTCTTTAAAGGAAAGAGAGAAATACATTTGTAAAGAGATTTTGTATGTCTTTGTCACTTCTCGGCGCTTAGAGTAATTTTAGAGTCTTAATGTTCTAAAAAGTCTGAGATGTTAAAGAAATATTAAAGTCATGCTGAAAGTAAATTTTTAAGTTAACTGTACAGAAGTTAATGTAGAGACCTAGGAGAACTTGAAAACGAAGGTATTGCTAAGTTAAAATTACAGGCATGAAAGAAAAAAGTCAGGAGCAATCTGTGACACCAGTGGCTTTCTTTTCCAATCATCCTGCATTCCCTTGAACTAAAAAGGCGTAAGATCTTTTCAGTCTCTCCTTATAGTTGCTGTTGTCCCTTGTTAGCTGAAGTTTTGGCACAAGCACTGTAGAATCAGATGTGCAGACTCTGTAGCTCTGATGAATGACTTCCCATCCCTCCTCCTCCTCCAGGGATCAAACCTGGCAAACAGGTTAGTCTTGTATTGTTACTGAGCTTCTGGAGTTTTACTGAAGTATTACATTTATTTAGCAGTCTGATGGTCCCTGATGTGATGCCTGATGGACTTTCAGAACACATTTTCCTCTGCTTTTCAGGTTACTTCCAAGTACCTGAAACCCAAAATCTTAACAAGAACATAATTGTGCCAAAGGGAACATTTATTCCATAAATAGAAAGTAGAATGCAGTAACTTGGTTGTATAAGAACATGCAACAGAGGTTTGTTGTGCCTCTGGGTTGGGAAGAGGCCTTGCAGAGTTGGGTTACCAAAAGCCCAGAAAAGGCAAACCCATTTCTTGAGCACAGGAAAGCATTCAATGCTTATGGCTCTTACAAGCACCACTTCTGGTGTGACCATTTGCATCCTTAATAATGAAAATATATTCTCTTGTAAAATAAGCTGGTTTTAATCTTTTCTTCTGTTTGCGACTTGGAAGTTGACTAATTGAGAAAAATATACCCCTCACTTAGGACCTTTGCTATTGGAATATGCTGTTCTCCAACACTGTGTGCAGTGTTTGTTGGTAGCAGTCAATATCCAGGAGATGCAGAAAGCTGAAATCCATTTGTTATCAGGGGAATAAACAGTGCAAAGTCACTGCTCTGGGACGGGTAGGGTTTTGATGTTCTGGCATGACTGAATAGTCAGGTGCTCTCGGAATCAGCAGCTGCTGCAAAGTTGTGGGTGTTACGAGATGGAAACCATTGACTGCAGTGCTGATTATCTAAACAGCTCTTTTGTACGCTGGCAGCAGTGGAATTTCTCTTCCTTCCATTTTCCGGGTGACTTCTTATCAAGTATGACAGCTTGTCATGTGTGATCATCGTCACATTAGTCCCGTGAGAACGGGTGCTGCTCTGAGCGCCCTCGTCCCTTCCGTGCACGGGGGGAAGCACAGGTTCAGACAGGGGTGGCACCTGCACACACTTGTTGCACTTGACTCTGAAGCAGTGGTTCACTTCTTCAGAGAAACAACTTACAGGGACTGACAGGGCATTAACCAAAAGGAGGAACGGTTCGCTCCTCTCTGGAATTTATTACTGAGAGTGGCAAAGAGAGACTGCTTGGGGAGGGATTTAAGAAGGTAAATAAAGTTATTCTGAACATGTGTGGTTAAGTAAAATGGAATTAAACTGATTATCCTTTGTTCTTTTAGACTGGTCACAGAAATATATGAAAACGTTTTACACTGACTTAAGCATACATTGGTTGAGAGGAGTACTTATGCTGAGTTTTTAAGCATTAACACACATTCAGTGGGTTGATACTGTGGTTTTGTAACTTATTTTTCAGTTGTAGGAGACCTCAAAAGCTTACTGTCTAGTGGTTTTTTAAATACAGAAAATGCACAGTGTACTTCAGTAGTGGGTAGTTAACTACACATCTGTGTGTGTTAAGTGCTTTTACAGTTTTCACACACCCTTATATGAAATTTAGTGATTATATGTGTCCATTGTGGAAGAAAAGGGTAGGCAGTACAACACTTAGAGTGAGTTCCAGCAGAGAAACAAACCAGAGAAAACAGGCCATAAAGCTGTCCTTCACGAGACCACCAAATTATGATTTAGTGCCTTTGAAACAGGAATGAAAAAAGATGTGCCAGAAAGCTCCACTGGCTGTTAACAGGACTTACCTGAAGATCTGGATGTGAAATGAAAGTGATGAGGAGGAAATTGAGTCAGATGATACCAACATTACAGATACAAATCATTTCCCTTTTTGTTTTCTTCAACTGAGTGAAGAATGTCCATAGAGCAGAACATTGTGTGGGTGCCCTGGTAGAGCCGTAGCCCTTGGTGTAGGTGCAGAAAGGGTGAGGTAGGTTGGCTTGTCAGTATTTGGGGGAATGAGGAAGAGACAGTGGACACGGGTAACCAGAAGCTCAGTCAGGAGGTGGTATGTGAGTCGTGGGTGTGAGAGAACATGAAGTCCCAAAGAATGTCTTCAGGAAAAAAAAAAATTTCTGAGGAATATTACGAAGCAATTCCATTTTATCTCTAAGTAGGACATTTTAAGGAATGGAGTGAAAGGAAGAAGAAAATTTCAGTGGTGGACTCTTGGTCGGTGAAGTTCAGTGAAAGCAAGAAGTGAAGCAGTTAATGGAACAGTTCATGTAGTGTGCCTTAAGAAAGGGGTTTGAAAACATGCCTGAAAGCTGATGGAAGAAACAGAGATGAGCAAGCCCAAAGAAAAAGCAGCTAAATAGCAAGAGTTTGGAGCTGGAACTCTGTCAAGGACATCTAATCTTTGTGTTAGTACCATCCCATAGAATTTACTTGCGTAGTTACCTTCGCCATACCCACCTTATGTTGGAAACCCTGACATTTAGCAGGCAGTTCCTTAAAGAGTCAAATATCCTAAATACCTTGGTTTGTTTGGAACCAGTTTTGTGTCTCTTGGTACATCATAATGATTAAGATGATTGAGAGTCTGTGTAATCCTGACTGATATGGCTGAAACAACTTTTTGTTACCAATATCTCGAGTCGGTACATAGAATATGTATTTGTGATCCCAAACCATGGCATGTGAACTTCTGGGGATACGTAGCCATTTCAAATTCCTAAATTTCTTGGTTGGGAGAGGAGAATTGACAACTGACTGACAATTGTGGGGTCCTTTGCCTCTAGTCTTACTTGTGAACGCAGTCTTAAATTCTTTCATTTGTGGCCTGTAGACTCCTCATGACCAGGGAAATGAGGCATAGTTCACAGGTTTCAGGATTCTTCATTGATGTCATTGCATAGTTGCTCTGAGAATGTTGTAGATTTTGCAGGCATCAATATAAATTTTATATTTTGCTACTAAAATTCAAGTTTATGCCAGTCTCCTTTGTTTTGGTGTAGTTTGATAAAAAGTGTATTAGGTATAATGGCTGCTTGTTTATGTACCTTGGTTTGATTTTGATCTTCAATTGTAGATGTTGCTTTTAAAGCTGCTGTGTATTCTGTTTGAAGCCTTACAGTTCTATTTTTTTTTTTTTATAATATTTAAAGTTCTACCTTGAATAGGCCTGGAAGTTTATCTGTTTCTGGGTTCATGTAATAAAACTTTTGTAGTAAGTCCCCTTGAGGAATCATACTTGTTGCTGTCTGAAACAGAACTTTCACCTTGAATTCCTTTATACTTAATATTTCAGTACAGTTTTCCATTATCTACCTGGTTTGAAACATGGAATTAAAACATTTGAGTGATTTCTCTGGTTTCTTTCAGGGACTCAACAACAGCTTATGGCACAACATGCTTTGGAGAAAGAGGCTTTGGAGAAGATTAAAATAGAAATCGAGGAGGAGCTAAAACGTCTTGATGAAGAAATCTTGGAAGGTGCTCTTCAGGTTTTCGCGTTTCAATCCATAATCTCTATGCACTGTAATGGTGGTTAATTTGTAACAGGTACTCTAGTTAAAGAGATTTTTGAATACATTGAATCTCTTTATCCTCCTCTCCCCACAAGATTTGTACACATTGTCACATGGAGTAAAAAAGTTAAACGTTACCATTTGGAGTGGTGGAGCCCGGCCAAAGCAAACAACGGGATGACATTTAATAGGCTACTATAAATAATGAAAAGTAAGCAGCCCCTGAAGCTGCTGCAGTTGATGGCAGAAGTCCTCAGGAGCTAATATTCTGAGGAGTGTGGACTTAAACCATCAGATTTCTCCCTTCCACCAGGTTTATTTTTTTGTGATGTGCTTTGACCTGTGGATGTGGCTTTTACAGGACTCCCAGCAAGGAATGATTTCAAACCCATCTTTGCTTTGTATGTGTGTTGCAAATTGGAAATCTGAAATAGAAACACTCTAGAGCTGTTTGAGTTCATTCATCTGGAGCTTTCTTAGAAGTTTTAAACTGAGAAGGAAAAGGTTATATGAACAAAATAATACTTAAAAAAATGATACTCTAGTACTGCTGCGGAGACGTCCATGTGTGGGCAAATTTACCATGAAAAGAGGCTCTTTGCTGCTCCATCAGGGTTGGCATCAGCTTAAAGTGGGAGAATAGCTGCACATTCAGCAAACTTGCTGGTTGGGATGCAGTTGTGAAACAAGAGCTGGAGGGAAAATGTAGTTCAAAGTCATCTCTGCCTTGTAAGTAGCACTTTTAGAATGTATTTGGACCATTTTTTACTCTGATTTGTTCACTGCATGCTTTGACTACAGAGCTGTGATTTTTTCGTCCCTCAAGTAAACCGTGTTAACTGCTGGGATAAGAAATCTGAGACTGTTGATGTTCTTCTGTGAATCTGTTTTATTTTGTATACCTTCTTCTCTCAGCATTTACCACCACAGGGTTTGACTGCCACACTTCCCCAGTGTTCAGCCCTGCCAATCCAGAGAGCTCAATAGAAGACTGCCTGGCTCATTTGGGGGAGAAAGTGTCCCAGGAGTTGAAAGAACATCTGCACAAAGCACTGCAGAGCTTGCTTAGCAAGTGAGTTTCCATTTGCTTTTTCAAAGGGAAGGTGTTTCCTTTTGCTCTGTGACTGCTGCTGAAATGCTGAAGTTGGGACTGCTTCTTGTATTGCATTTCTTTCTTTTTCAATGTTCCTTTATCTGGCTGGGTTTTTTTTTTTTTTTGTTTTTTTTTTTTTTTGTTTTGTTTTGTTTTGTTTTGTGATGTAATGTGCAAATGCTTCTTTGTGGTATTTGCCCTTTGCAGCAATGTAAGTTGTAAAATTTTTCTACGCTTTTGTTACTGAATTTCTGAGGCTGCTCCAAGCAGTTTGAGTTGCTGGTGAAACTGGCAGCTGCCATTGCCAGTTCTGTGAATTCTGGGCTGTAGCCACATTTACTTCTTTGGCCTTACAGCTAAGAGTGGAGCTGAAGGTGTGTTTGTGGTCTGGCCCATGATGAGTGGGAGAGTTTCCCTGAAAGGATGGTGTTTAGAAACCTTGTGACCACCCTTCAGGTACACATCTGGAGCAGATGTGGGCCCCTGGGCTAGCCTTGGTGCTTTAAGAGCTGTCCTGCCAGTTTAAGCTTATTGTTTAAATAGCATGTTGCAGTTGGCATGCTAGTGTCTTAATTAACGTCTTTGCAAATTGGTACAATTGTTGTGGTTGCTTGGCTTTCTACTATAAATTTCCAGATTACCAGCCTGAAGTTTATGGATTCACATGAACTACTTGAAGCTTTTCTTAGTGACCTCTAAAACGTGTTGGTAGAGAGCTGGAGTTGGAAGGTGCTGCTTTAGGAACACTTGCATAAATGCAGTGGTGCATTTAAGTGGTTTTAGCTTGTTGATACCCTGATGTTCTAGGCTTCCTGTGTTTTCTATAGGAAAATATTTGCATTCCAAGTAATTTTTTTTGTTTGTGTACATACATAAATAAAGTCTGAAATGCCTGTGAAACCATGTTGCCTTTTTCTAAGGCAAACTAGAGTTACTGTTTAATCTCTTGATAATATCCTTCCTGCAGCTGTTGCTGCTCTTCTCATCCCACTGATTGATTTGGATTTGGTTTCAAAGAATTAATGTGCCAGGGAAGTCAAGAGAGTGTCCTTAAAATGACAAACCCAAATTATGTTTTCCCCACTGTGCTTTTACTCTGTTCTTTTCCCCCTGTTGCTAGAGCAGTGCTATTTGATGAAATATTTATTTGGCTTGTATTTTCCTGCCCTCTTACATATAAACAAGTGTTAGTTACACTGGGCTGTCAGATCAGGACAGGTTCCTGGAGTTCAATAAGCAGTTTTCTATCCGGTGCCAGTTACCACTATTTCCATTAAACTGGAGTCTGAACTTGCCTTTTGTAATGATCTGGCTGAGGACAGCTGCTTTTGAAGCAGTGCATCTTCTGCTGTCACTGGGCAGGAAGCCTTCGCTGTTACTGACTCTCAGATGCCATTTTGGAGGAAAGACTATGGAAGAGAGGAATTTCATCATCCCAATTCAGAGAAGTAGAGGCATAAATCTAGAATAGAGGTATCTACTGAAATATGAAGGGGTTTTGTGATCAAAAGTGCTGTTTCTTGCAAATAAAGGTTTCAGCTCTAATGCAGTCAAGCAGTCTGTGTTGGTCCACAGCCTGTATTGTTGATAAAATGTTACTCTGCATTGGCCTCTAGCTCAGGTGTGAATTTCTTAATGGAATGTTCTTCTTTAAAGTCTTATATTATAAAAAAAACATATGCAAGAGCTTAGAAATTTTGTAGCATGTCAGAGAACCTGCTTATCTAATGTCTTTTAAGTTGTAGAGTATCAAATTATTACGAAATTCACTCAACCAGGTATATGAAAGTGTGTAAGTAGAAGGTGATGCCTTCCTGACCCTGTCTGGTGCTGGTGTTTTATGTCCTGAAACACAAGACTTGTTAGCTCTTGAAAATGATTTGCTGTAATACATGTGAAAATACTTTGTTCTCTGGAAACCGAGAACTTTATTTTATTCACGTTCTTTTGTTTCCTTTTATAACTTTCAGTGTTGGTTTAACTTCTGCAGGCCGGTGACATATCAGGAATATCGGGAGCGCACGCAGGAGGCAGCTGCTCATGCCAGTGGATGGAACAAGGTACCAGATCAGTACTTTCACTTGGATGTCTCCTGTGTCTCTTTGATGTCCGTATTGTTTGTACTGGGCACAGTTGTGCTTCACAGAGGGCCAAGAATAGAAAGAACTTGGTTTTAGTATGAAATAAATTGCACTCTCAGAGTGGTAGATAAGCACATAGTGGGTAGTTTTATAGATAATTTAGCTAGAAGTTACTGAATGGAAGTGTTAAGTCAGCCTTCCTTTAGTTTAGTAAAATGAAAAGTTAGACATGTTGCTTGATTTATTCTTTTTCATTCCCAAGAGAGGTTAATTTCTGCAGCAGTTTTGGAACGAAATCTGAGGTGGTTTTTTCATAATACTTCCTACTCCTTCCCTGCTCCAGTGTCAGGTTTAAAATATGTGTAAAAAAGAGCGCTGAACACGGTGAAAATAAAAATTGGCAGGATCTTCATGATATTTAAATTGTTCAGAAAACATAAGGATGGTGTTCCTACCTGTTTTCAAGACTAGTTATCTCAAATGATAGGAATCTTCTTTTTTAAACAAAATGCAAATCTGTAAACGAATTATCTTAAAATACTTTTAATGTAGAATGAGTAGATTACTCTTCTCAGATTCATCTTCCATTAATCATTTAAATTCATCACCTTAATAATTCTCTGATGGGCACCAGAAAAAGAATGAAAGAATGAAATAACTACTTGCAAATTTAATCACAATTTGAGTGTTAAAATGTAGTCTAAAATAGAACAAGAAATCTTTTTCCCCCTCTTTACATTTTTTTTCCGGAAAGACTTTTGCCTGACTAGATTTCCCTGCTTACTTCAGAAATTGTTCATCTAACCAAGGGTGTGGGCACTTGTAAAGCAGTTTAATAAACATTGCATGACAAGTTACTGCCCATGGCTCCAGCAATTATCATTGCTTTATGTGTATGCTCTTTCAATTTGTCATCTTGTGATTCACAGCATTTCAGTTTAAACAACCATGAAATCTGATTATCAAGAAGGTGGCTTAAGCTAGCACATTGTACTTTTCAGCTGGTGAAAGCTAAAACCAAGCATAAAACCAGTCATGGTGGCTCAGCTGGCAAGGGAGGAGGTGCATGGGGCTTCTCAGGTCAATGTGCTTTGGGTCCTCACCTCTTGAAGATGCAGCCCTGGGTGGATGATTGGGCTGCATTTGGGGGTTTAGGATTCAGCCTTCATTGCTGCTGCATTCCTGCAGCCCCTGGGGCTCGTTGGTTTCGGTCCCCGTCAGCTTGTGGTGGAGAGCATCACCCAGAACATGTCTTTGTCATCAACTCTGCTTGCCCCTAACATTTGTTGCTACAAAACATACAGTCCACAAGCAAACCAGAATGGAAATTTTGTTCCCTAGCACAGCATCTGTTTGGATTGTTTTTGTGGTAGCTTGGAGCTCCAGGAATGCCCAGCAGTTCCTTCAATAATCCTTGTTTTGAGGAGATGGAATACATTTGTGTTGGTTTCATTTCCTTTTAATTTCCTTTATCATCTCAATCAGAATTGTATTTTATAACAGAAGAGATCTAGATACCTTTCCTGCCATCTCAGCCCAGCTTAATTTTTACTGTAAAGAAGCTGTTAGAAAAACATGTTGATGTTGAATTCTATAAATGAAAAGGGTCTTCATCATCTGTTTGAAATAAGGCTCTCATTAAAATAAATCCCAAACAGCCTCAAACAGGGCAAATTGAATTTCTATGATAAAATAAACATAATAAAAAATTTGAAATCCTCTACTGCTGAGTTTTTATGCTTTTTGCATAAAACTGAATGTTATGTACATATATACAAAATGCATATCCCACTATTGTGCATCATCTGAAAGGATAAACAGATACTGGGAGCCAGCTGTACTGGTGAGTGGGTTAGCAGTCATCTAAGTGTCCCATTCTTCCTGATTAACGGGGGCAAAGAATAGTGCAACAAAAATGTAAGAAATAGATTAATATGAAGAATTAGATTAATTTTAAGTTGAAATAGTCAAAAGGTACACAGAACTGCAATAATTTTGGATATAGCTTCCTCAAAGCCTCTGAACTTTCTTTGTAATATCTTTTGGTGTACATTTAAGTTTGTAATGCTGTACAATGGGATTGCAGTAGTATAGTGGACACACGTGTTTCATTTACACAATCAGCTATCTTCTGATAGTAAAGTGGCTTTTATAATGATGCCCTAGAAGTTTTCTCCTGCCAACTATTTTTTTGTGTATGTTTTTCTTCAGTCAAAATATAAATAGCCCCTAGCACCCCTTCCCAGGCATCCTGGTGGAGGGATTTGCAGTTGCTTTGAATTGCAAAGGCTGTATTTTTACTTGGCTCTACTTAAATCCCACCACCGTTCACACAGCTACTCTTCTGTACAGAAAGGTGTTAACTTTTATGGAAGTACTGCAAGGTAATTTCATTAATTTAAGGACAGTCTCGTGCAAACCTTCTCATGTTCCTACTGGGTCTCAGAGGCAGAAGCGTCAGTAATTTCAGCAGGAAAGGAAAGCTGGCTGGTGTTTGTTGGTCTGTGCGGGACTGGGCGTTAGAGTTTGAGCTTGGTCCCGCATTCTGAGGCCTGAAGAGGCTTGCTGAATTTGGGGGGAATGGATGGATTAGGCATCAGGGTGGCAAAGGAAGAAGGCAACAATCATGTTCACTCTGCCAGCGTTTGAGCTCCCTTCATTTCCCAAGCAGCTTTTTCTTGCCTTTGTTTCTCTTGCCTTCAGCTTATAGTAAATGTCAAATATTTTGAGATCTCAGTGTTCATGCTGCTGTAGAGTTATGTGGGTGTGCCCAAAGCCTCTGAAAGATGCCTGGCCTTGACAGCTTGGGTTTGTTTAATCCAAAAAAGATTGAAGTTTCCTCTGACACCTCAGCATGACCTGCTCCTTATATCCGTGCACTGTGATCTTGCACCTCTCCTGCCTCTGAGTTGAGGTTAATTGCAAGAAACTCAAAAAACCCCAACACTTTAAAAATTCTGGCACCATGGCATTCCTAGTGAAGTGTTAACGGTTACCAGTGTTAGCTGTTCATCACAGAACAACAGTACTATAACCTGTCTGCCACA
Source organism: Lycocorax pyrrhopterus obiensis (assembly GCA_014706295.1). Taxonomy (NCBI): domain Eukaryota; kingdom Metazoa; phylum Chordata; class Aves; order Passeriformes; family Paradisaeidae; genus Lycocorax; species Lycocorax pyrrhopterus. Next base: position 72,088,007 of record JACSVZ010000015.1, on the reverse strand, counting down.
GTCTTGGACTCCTTTGTTAATCAGCTGGAGCATCCTAAATTTATCAGATTATGGTCTTTTTTAGGCCCTGTCTGATTTTAGTAGTCAATCTCAGTGTGAGGCCACCATGAATTTAGTACAAATCTCAATTTCAGCTTACTTTGTCTATTCATCTTCCTCCAGCTTTGCACCCTAAGGTGTGATTTCTGGGAATAGTAATGCAGGATATTTACAGGAAGGAAAACCAGGCTGAAGGGGGAAGAGACTGGAAAAGGAAGGAGGCATTAGGAGTTCAGTATGAACAGTAGTAGAGCCTTCAATTCCTTGTGCAGCTGGGAAACAGCATTCCGGTCTGCACAGTGAATAGATGTGCAGTGCAGTTGCCTCAATTAAAATGCAGTAAAACAAATATTTTTCTCTTGTGTCATAATAATGCTTTTTCAGATGCTAATGACTTCAGTTCATACCAGTTTCCTGACCTTGGCAAGGTGCTGCATATAAACATTGCCCAGAGGGCCACTTGTGTGCTCTAGGAGAATAAATTTAGAGTTTAAAACATGACTGCATGTTGTTTAGGCAAACAAAAACGTAATTTCAGAAGGAAGTGTCTAGAACTGTATAATGTGAAGGAGGTGGATTCAGAGAGTCTTGCATCTTCCAGAGCAATTTAGGTTAAGGCTGAGCATTCAGTTGAAAGGTTTCCAAAGAGGAATGGGAGTAGGAAATGAGGAAGGAAAATCTCTGTGTGTTAAATGTGGCATCAGAGGGAGAGTTTGACATGGAAAGGGCTTTGTGTTTGTCGTTTTAAACATGTTTGTAATGTTATGCTGCTGGGTGGAGGTGTTTGTTTCTGTCCTGTCTCAAAGCCAGATGTGAACTTCTAAACAGACTGTCTGGTGCAGTGTTCCTATTCAAGGATGTGTATGAGTTTGCTGTTTGCTTTTGGATGCATATCTCTTCAAGCTATTTATGATGTTGCATCTTTCCACTTCTGGCGTAGCAAGTTCTGGACCTGTTCTGCTTCTCTACCTGAATCCTGTGTTGGGAAAAAAGTGGGGCTTAAGAAAACATTTCTGCAGTGGTGTTCTGTGAAATTCTCAAGAATTTCAGTCTGTGGGTTTTTGCTTAGCAGATTAAGTGCTTCTTTTTTAGTGCATTTTATTGTGTGTTTGCCTTGTGTCTTCTCAGAAATGAAGTGTGTAGTCCCTTGGTATATTTGAACTTGAAGTTTCAGACCTTTTCTGTGGACACTTGAATTCTGTTCTAGCTGCACAGTAGTATTGATAATGCTTTCTGTATTTATTCACAACTCTTGTTTTTTGAAGGTCTTGGTGCCCCTGGTTCTGTTACAACAATTTCTGATGGAGTTGACCAGACGGGGCCAGGAACCACTGAGTGCCCTCGTGAACTTCGGGGTGACATATCTAGAAGATTATTCTGCAGATTATATCATTCAACAAGGAGGATGGGTAAGAAGACCTTATTTCTAAGTGTGATCCTAGTAGGAGTGAAAGCTGAGAGGGGTTGCTAGAAGTAAGCAGATGCAAGAAGGAGTGACTCAGAAAAAGAAATAAAAAAAAATAATCAGGAGGTCAGGACCAGAAAGGGATCTTTGGCAGTCATCTATTTCTCTTCTCTGCCCCAAGGCAGAACTGACTTTGACCCATTCATTTCTGATGTTGATATTAAAGACCTGTGTGATTGGACTCCACAATTTCCCCAGGCAGTCTGTTCCACTTCTTTGCACGTCTGGTTTGTTGGATTGCTGCTGAAAGTGAAGAGGTCCTTAGGTGTCAGATAACAATTAATTTTAATAGAGTGTGTGTTAAGGTGCTAATTTGTTGCAGTATGGCGAGCATTGTGCTTCCCTGTTAATATCCATGGAGCACTGCATTTGGAAGCAGGCACCTGTAACAAGAGGTACTGTGCCTGAGAGGTTCCTCTTTTTAATGGCATCTTCATCCTCTGGTGACTGCTGGAAAAGGTGTACATGGGTTTTTTCCTCCTCTTAAATTTCAGAGAGTTTCTTAGCAGGAAAATAATTGGGGAGCACTTCATACAGAAATCTCAATAAGTACTAATTTATTTTTATAATAAGTGATAAGATAGCTAATGCATGTTGGACTTTTTAGCTGTATGGGAACATGCATAGAATGAGCAATCAGGATTTCTTTGTGCTGCATTTTTCCTTGGAGAAATCTTTAATTCATGGTAACCAGTGTTCCTGAGTCATGGCGTGCTGAGAAAGTTTCATTTAGAAATGCTTCAGAAAGGCAGCTCACAGCTGATGAGCTGGGTCTTGAAGGCTGAGCCTAAGATTACTGGGTTTGGGAAGGGTGCCAGATTTCAATGGAATTAATCTGGGATTTGTGAAATGGCTCCAGCAAGCTGATTTATTCTAAAAAGAAAAGCTGTTCAGGAAAACCCAGTGATAAAAAAAAAAAGTGCTAGTAGGAAAAATCTCATTCAGAAGCTTCTTGTATTTCAAGAGTTTACCTGAGGTTTTTTTTAAAGAGCAGCTTTTTCCAGAATTTCTGCACATCTGCACCTTTGTCTGTTCCCTTCCCAGCAGTTGTGGAGAATAGTTCCCAAGGCCTGCAGGAGGGATTGTTTATCTTTAATGGACAGAAGCACTAACAGCGTGCAGCCAAATGACCTTAGGTCATTTGATAAACGCACTCATGCCTCAAAGTATTTTCATCCCAGGGCAGGCCCTTACTTGCAGCTTTTAGACAGATCGATGGTAGTACTTTTTTGCTTTTCTGCCTTGTTTTTTGACCTCCAAAAGGGCTGTGCTCTGTTCTCCAGCCCCTTTTTGAGGCCTGCTGTAAACACACTTGATAGAGCGCAGAGCTTCTGAAAACAAGCAGCTTTGCAGCACGGCCTGCGAGGGAGGGGGCTGTGCTTTGTGTTTGGGTGACTGTGCGTGGATGTACAGATCCGGGTGCTGGTGTCCAGCGGGCTCCGAGCGTGTCTGTGCACAGCCAGCCAGGCAGAAAATCAGACTGACACAGGCAGGGCAGCAAACAAGCCAGAGCTATTTTTGAAACAGCACAAGAGGCAAGGAAAGAGACAAGGTGATGAAAATCCTTTCCAGATGAATTAACATAGCAGCACTAACCTTTGTGAGTTGCTCTGGGGATGGGCTTGGAGACCCACTGGGCGTGTGGCTTTTTGTGGACGAAGGGGAATATGTGGTTATGTTGTATTTTTTCTTCCCTGTAAGGAAAAGGTTCATTTTTACCCTGTGGCTTGTTTCTGGTTTTGTTCCGAGTCTGTGGGATGGCAGTGCTGGGAGCAGGGCGTGGGGCCAGCGTGGGAGAGGTTGTGTTCTGAGAAGGGCTGGGAAGAGCCTGGCAGGCTGGTGGCCACAGGAAGTGTTGGAGCGTTTGCATTTTTTAAGATAAGCATCTGCCACAGGGGCTCTGTGTGCCAGATCAAGTTGTCAGTAATCATTTGCTCGAGCCGTAAGGGCAGTGTGTAAACCTGGGAGTCTCCAGTGACTCGTGTTGCTGTGACAGTAAGAGGTTCGATTTTTGTGTTATTTTGGAGCGGTGTGAAGAGAGGTCTTTCCTGCAGCTGCTAAGAGCTTCCTTAAAAGTGAGAAGATGCAAGAATAGCCTGTCTGGTTTTCTGTGGAGAGCTTCACAAGAGTCAGCTCTTCAGGGGCAGACCTGAAAAGCTCTGTAGTGCCTCTGGTGCTGTCTCATCCCTTGGCACCATGTCATTTGGGATCTTACTCAATTTTTGGATTGAGGTCAGCCTTTGCCAGGAGGGGAGTAGTCAGTCAAAGGTAAGGGGTCAGCAGAGCCCTTCCTGTGCCCCACTGCAGATGTGTGGAGTCAGAATTGTACAGAGCTGTGTCATCCCTTTGCTGCATCATTCTGTGCAGCCACAGTACGGCTGGAGGAGCTCCCAGGGTTCTGCGTGTGGGCAAGACTTGAGGTTCTCTTGTGGGCTCAGGAGGCTTGTGGGTCCAGAAAAGCATCTGGCTGAGGATGGTGGACAGCTGATGAGAAGCAAAATTTCCAGCTCAAGGCAATAAAGGTTTACAAATTGGGCAGCTGTGCAGCAGATTTCAAGAAATTGGCATGGCTTGTGGGAAATGAGAAATTTGATATACTGGAGGATGAGAAGTTGCTTTTTGATTTTCCATGCCAGTCCCACAGAGATATGGTGCTGAGATGGTGTGTTGAAACAATGAGTGTTCCACTCCCATTCTCCCCCCAGGCACTAAAATTGTAATTCAGCTAACTTTTGATGGCAGTGTGGGGCTGGGATGTACTGGTGGGTCGGGTGGTTGGTTGGTGAGGGAATGGCTGGCATATTTTTATGCTCCCTCTGTCACTAATTGCTCTGACAGGTTTGGCTGCAGCTCTTGCATTGTTTGACTCTTTTAGTATGACCTCTCTTTTGGAGCAAAAAGCATGCTGGGCATTCCAGGTTCTCTAAACAGACATGTGAGGACACATTTCTTCCTCCTGACTAATGGGTCACCTGGTCCTACTGAGACCTTCTTCGTTTTTCGTCTTGAGCCACTGCAAAACAACACCCAGCCTCAGTTACAAGTAGCTTTTTTCTTTTCTTTCCCAAAAGCAAAGTTAGGGCTCAGCCAACAGACATGCAGTGTGTACATGATCTCCCCACCCCTTTCCTCATCTCCCCTCCCCTTCCCTCATCTCCACTCCCTTCTCCTCCTCTCCCCTCCCTTCTCTCCTGGTACCTCCCCTGCCTTTTTGCTCTCTCTGACTTCTCCGGGGCTCAATGCTGCTGCATCAGAAGCAATTCTTGGTCTCCTGGAAAAGTGCACAGTAAGACCAGTCAGTTGGTAAGGATTTTTTCTTGTTTCCTTTCCCACCGCTTCCCAAATAATTTATTTCTCCTCCAGTTCTGCTTTCCAAGTTCTGCAATCCTGTTTTCCATGGTTAGTTTTCATCTACGTAGAAGTGTCTGGGAATGCCTATAAGGAGAAAAGAGTGTGAGATTTCTCAGAAGCTAGCTGCCTTTTTTTTTCCTCTGAGATTCCCATTCCTGTGAGCAGCCCCTCTGCTTTTCCCTTCTTTGAACCTGTTTTTCAGCGTGCAGTTAATAACCTTTCTTCTCAGCATAAGCCTGGGAGTTATATTTGTGACCCATGGCAGAAATTGTCTCTGCCTTCCCAGGGGTCTTGTCTCAGACCTGGGTTTGCATTTAACTAGTTAACTGCCCGTGCTGAAGGGAATAAAAGTAAATTTCCTTGAAATCTGCACAGTGTTTACAGTTTCCTGTCTCAGCCTTAGAGGACCTGTTCTGTCTGTGTCTCCAGTGTTTTGTCTTGGGCTTTGCAGCTGGTTTAGTTGTTTTCTTTGCTGCTGGTGATTGAGTAATACACATATTAGAGAGTGTTAACAATCTGGAGGAGAAAGAGAGTAAAGAGCCGGTTGTCATCCCAGGAAAGCAAGGTAGTCAGTTTGTGCTTCTGGAGATGAAAATCTCCTTCTGCAGCAGTCCAGGTGTCTGCCCTGGGAATGACAATGCAGAAATAGAGAGACGTGCTCTGCTGGAGGAGAGAGAAGTAAGTTTAATGTGGCAGAGATGCAAGAAAGGGCAGTCTAGTTAGAGGAGTCCTAGAAAGGAGTTTTCCTTTCAAAATAATTATGCTTTACACTTGTATTGTGGAATACTGCAGTGAAGTGCCCACTGTTATTTATATGTAACTTCTTTGGTACAGTAATAGATTTTTTTAATTTTTAGGCACTGTGGCTGAAGAAGGACATTAAATGGTAAAGGAGCAACTAGATGTCCTTTCTGTTTTCCCTTCCAACAACTTCAAATCTGAACAAGTGGTCTATAAATAACTGAATTTACCTCATTTTAAACCCATAAGACTGAAACCTTAAAGGGTGTTGCTTTGGTGCTGACTTTCTGCAGGTTGTAGAGGTTGTGTTGGAAGGCAGGGATGGAAGAGGATCATTTCTGCAGGCTGTTGTAGCCAAAGCATTCCTTGAAGGGAATGAGAGCAGTGGCTGCAATATCAGAGTGCTTTGATGTGGTTCACTCAACCTTTTTTTCCTTTATTTCTCCTTAATAAAAAGTGCAGTCCTATTTGTAAGAACTCTGCCCTCTTTTTCTTGGCTCCACCTATCTTGACAGTTTCAGAGGGATGAACAGAGAGGCACAGTAAGTGCCTGAGGGCTTTTTGTGACTTCTTTATATTTTAAAATGTTTTGTTCTGTATCTGAGTGTTGTCAGCAGCTCCTTTACAATCCGTTTCTCTGAAGGATTAGCCGGGTGGTGCTGTCAGGTCTGACTTCCACGAGGGTCTGAAAAGGTTTGGTGTAATGGGGCTGGGGATGGAGACAGGGAGCAGATGGAAGCTGCAGCCTGGGCACAGCCAGGTGGGAGTGAAGCTTCCTGACCACAGCAGCCATCCCTGGGCACAGGCACCCCTGCTCCTGCACACAGCTGCTCCTCTGCCACAGCTGCAGATCATGAAACAGGCACATTCCCAGCTCTAGGGAAGTTTGTTGTTGTGGGAAATTTGCTTGTTTCCCTGAGGGAGATGTCTTAGGATCCCTGGACACAGGCCAGTTCATCACTCCTTGCCTCTTGTTTTTCAGACACTGGATTTTAAGCACAAATGCATTTGATGGGTTCCTAGTGCTCATTGCTGTGACACTGTTGGTGTGGGGAGAGCGGCCATAGAAGGATAGAATATCCTGAGTTGGGAGGGACCCACAAGGATCACTGAGTCCAAGCCCTGAATCACACCATGTGCTTGAGAGCATTGTCCAAACGCTTCTTGAACTTCATTTCTCTCTGGGAGTCAGTGATAGTCAGTGCCCTCACCTAAGAAACTTTCTAGCTGAGCTGAGTGTTTGAAATTTTTATGATAGCCAAGATTGCTCTCCTGGGACAATATGTTCTGCCAGCATTTCCTCTTGAACCTCAAGATACTGTTTTTCTCAGGGATTTTATGTGGCTCTGTTTAGTTTTGTGTTGAGGGGTCGAAGCCCAGGGAACATGGAGATTTTTTCCCCTGGTGGCACTCTCCAACCTGTACAGAATTGTTGCCTGTGTTGGACAAAATCAGGATCTGGGGTGTACAGGTGGCTTGCTGGGCTGTACATTTTTCAGGTGGGCTTTTTTGTGTCTTCAGAAATGGTTTTTGTGTGAGTTGCCTATCCACATCATTCCTTGTTTATACTTGTAGAACTGAACCAGAGAGACTAGTTGAGCCTCTAAGAACACTTAAAACCAAACCCTAGAAGAAGCTTCAACAGCAGTTAGACACAGTTGTTCTGCATTTTCCTGCTGTTTGGAGTTTATGGGGCAGGGCATTCAAAGCCTGCTCTAAGATGCAGCAAATGCTCTGTTGGACACCTTAATGGGGATCTTTTCTGTTCACTGTCTAATCACATCTCTATTACAGATGCAATGTGTGCTGCTACTCCTACTATTTTTTGTAGAGAAAAGAGTTGCTTTTATCTTTGAGACATTCAGAATTTTGATTTGAGTATCTCTTGGCACCAGAAGCAGCTTCGCATAAATCATGCTGGAATTATTTTATTAAATAAGGATTTTTTTTCCCCTGATGTGTAGTTAAAGGTTCTGCTGTTTAGCAAATACATACTATAGTTAATGAGTCTGTTTGTTTGTATACAATTAATAATAGATACATTCGAAAACTATGAAAGACAATATAGACAACATAAGAGTCAGTTTCTATGTCTTGGGGGAGGCTTTGTTACGTTTGCTGTCTTTAAATCATAATTGAAAGCTAACAGGTGTTTTTAAGTACTGGAAGAGCTTTCAGACGTTTTTTCCATTATTTTCTTAGCAGTTTGCAGTTGTCCAGTGTAGCTCACCTTGCAGCATACTGGCTGTAGCCCCTCCTGAGGGCAGGTGTGCCACATTTGTTAATAGTGCTTCCTGCCACTTGCAGAAGCATCGTGGAACATTCCTGCAAGTCAGATCCCGTAGGCAGAGGACAGTGATTGATTCTGGTAGCTGATCTTCTCCTCAAGACTGCCTCATGGCATGTGGCCATTCTTGCTGTGTTCTAGCCAAGCAGGGAAATCTGCAGTTCTCTGTCTCCTCATAAGTTGTGGCAACTCTTCCCTCAAGTGGCAGTGGTTGGGATCAGGAGTGGCAGGAAGCTGCAGTGAGGGACTTGAGCGTCTCTGCCACACCTGACGTGCTTCTCTGAGTGTGCTGGATGAGGAGAAGCATTCCCAAGTTTGCAAGTTTCCCAGTGCAGATATGAAAAAGAGCAACTCTGATCTTTCTGGTTTGAAGCAGTAGACTGTCTATTTACAATAAACAAAGCAGATAAAGAAATGCTTACATACGTTCCTTACTTACTATTAAATCTAAAGTGTAGGGCTTATATAAGGCCTCCTCAGGTCATTAAAAATCCTTCCACATGTTTCATCCTGTCCTGAAATAATCTGCCTGCTGGAGCTTTGCTTCTGGGTCACATCTGTAGATGAATCAAGAGAATTGTCCTAAATGTCATTCAGTTTTTATTGCAACTGCTTTAGAAGGAAAAAAAAACCCACCAAAGTGCAAACCTCAACTGAACCGGCACAAAATCCGAGCTTTATCCGCTTGACTTTATGTATTAAATCTTAATTCAGCTCAAGAAATATTAATCATGTATCCTAAATAATGCCTATTACCGTCTGGATTTTCAATTAAAGCTTCATAAGCTTTTAACGAGAAAGTGCTGGAATTACCCGCTGCCAGTGTGTCAGCTCTGCCCCAGCCTTCCCAGCCACGGGAGATCCGTCTCTCCAAGCCTGGGGAGTTGTGTCCCTGAGGCACTGACACGGAAGGTAAATTGTCTGTAAAGACAGAAAGGAATCAGCCAGGCTGCATAAGGCTCTGATTTATGGGGAGCCAGCAGCTGATAACTCTTTTGACGTCAGCGCAGTTTGCGTGAGAAAAGGAACAATAAAACTCTTGAGCCCCTTTGGCCCTCCTCCCTCCTGCTGAAGGCAGTATTAATGAGGTGTTTGAAACGGTGAGGATTGCCCATGTTCCTCGTGTAACCATCCCTTCATTTCCTTACCCTCTCCAGAGCAGTTTATCCTGCATTACCCTCTGGGTACGCCCAGATCTTACCTGTATTTTGTGAGAAGCGTATCTCCAGTGAAAGTATGTATGTAGAAGTCTCAGGGTGGTTTAAATTTCAGGGCAGTGTCTGTACCTGCTGTCCCCACTGACTACAGGTGGCTCCATCCTCCCCTCTGTGGGCTGCTGAGTCATGGCTCAAAGCCTCTTGGCTTTCACCAGTGCACAGTGTGTGACTTCAGGGGAATTCAGGCCGTCTGAATGTAGCCCTTGTTGGTGCTTTTTTTGCTACAATGGCCAGAGCTCACAAATCCTCAGCAGCAGTGTGGTTTTGGAATGTTTTGGTATATGTCTCATGTTGAGTGGGTCACAGCAGCATGGGTGCACTTCCACTGGAATGTTAAGAGCAGAGCTGTTATCAGTGGTGTGTGTCCCTGTTCTCTCTTCTAATGTCACACCACAGACGTGGTCTAGTGTGTTGTGATGTGGTGTGGACAGGGAATAAATTCTTCCTGATTTGTGCAAGTGTAGAGCTGAACAGAGAGGAGGATAGTACAGAGGTTCGTGAGACTGCAGGTTTTACACCTAATTATTTTGTTGTTTAATTGCCTTTTTTCTGAGTCTGTGTCACCTGTGGAAATAAAAAATGGGCTTTGACTGTAGGTGTCTGTTAGTGGCTTATACTCCAGTGAGAGGATGTCCTACTTTACCAACATCCAGAGCAAAACCTGGTGGTCAGAGGAGTGAGTGTGCAATCTCAGGGTGTGTGGGCAGCGGGCTGCCCGTCCATCCTCAGCACAGGGTGGTGGGAGCCAGCCACAGTGGCTGACCCCTGCTGTGCTGCTCTCCAGTGTCTGCTGGAACAGGACAGGTTGGTGCTGTGTGTGGGGTGCTGTCCTCCCACGCTGCACAGCAGCCCTGGCCCACGCAGCTCGGTACTTGGTTTCTTTGGATCCAGTAACCTCTGCCTTTACTTAAGTTTCTTGGCTCTTCTTTTCCATGGCCCTTAATTTGTAATGCTGGTTGCTTCCTCCTCCGTGTAGAGCTCTATTTTGTTTTAATGGCCTGAGCTGCATTTAAAAAAAAAAAATTAGATCTTCTACTGGAACATGACTTTCAAGAGGGTGCTGGAGTCTTAACTTGTCAGTGACTGCTTGCAGAGCAGAGCTTGCTTTGGGTTTGGCATGTGGGTGGTGTCTGAACATTTTCACAAATTTAATGCTTTACTCATTTTTATTGCATTCTGAATTAAGACTCTGTGGTGTTTCTCAAATGGTTAGTAAACAGCTTAATTGCTTTTAACCCTTTCCCTGAGGAACTCTGTGCATCCTTTCACTTCAGTTTCTGAACATCTTACCAAGCTGGATCCTGTTTCCCACATCTGAACAGTTTAAAAGCATTTATGAAGGAAAGTTCTTCTGTAAGTGTTCTATCATAGTCCTTTGCCCATGTCCAAATATCTTCCAAAATTCCATGGGCCAAGGGTTAAAAACATCTCTGCAAAATAAAAAGTGTGTTTGTTTTTAACTGGGATCAGTTCCTGACACAGGTCACTGTGTGGATCCATAAAAAGTTGTGAAACAACCAAGGAGGTGTCTTGGAATGGGAAGCTATAGGTAGGAATCAAGCCCCAAATTCACAGGTGTTGGGAAAGGTTTAAAAGAGGGACAACTGCTCAGAGTGCTTTAGGAGAACTATTGCATGTGGAAGGGAGCAGGGAGAAAGAGAATGAATGGAATTTTTTGTTATGATGGACTGTACAGGAAAGCTTGGAATTTGCACAGAAGGGGCTCCCAGCACTGCAGTACTTGGTAGAATGTTCAAACCGTTTTTGTTACAAGCAAGAAAGTTACTGAATCTTTGTTAATTGTTTCACAGACTTCTGTTATATGGCATAGGAAACTCTGGGGTTCCTCCCTGCTCCCATCTCTTTGTCCTCAGTTCAGCTGGGATAGAGTTAATTTTCTTCCTAGCTGGTACAGAACTGTGTTTTGGATTTAGAATGAGAGTAACACTGATAACACCCTGATGGTTTAGTTGTTGCTACCCCTAAATCAAGGACTTTTCAGTGTCCCATGCTCTGCCAGTGAGGATAAGCAGCAGAAGCTGGGAGGGAGTGTGGCCAGGGCAGCTGACCCAAACTGGCCAAGGGGATATTCCATAGCATGGACCATCGAGCCCAGTGTATGAACTGGGGCTGATCACAGGGAATCAATATTTTACACTTGTAGTTTCTCCAGCTGGAGCCCACTGTCAAATTTTCAGGATGCCTACAGATTTTTCCTAGCTAAATAAAAGCAAGCAAACCCTGTCACCATCTCTGGGTGTCTGTGCTTGGTTGTTTGTTTCGACTTCAGTTGCGTAGCCAAAGTTATGATGGCAGTCTTCAAAAGTGAACTTGTTTAAGAATAGCTACAATGGTAGTAAAATGCTAGAATTACTGTAGATTCCAGCTTGTTGGTACAAAGTAAAAATACAGGCTTCAGATAGCATTGGAGCTGGGATAAAATTAATGTAAGAGGAACATTGTTAGATGAAAATGGACAAGCAATAGAGAGCTCTTGCACAGAAGGGAGTGGGGAGTGGTATTGAGCTGGGATCATGCACTTGAATTTGCTTTCTTTTTCTTTGTTCTGTTGCAGTTTGGTTCAGACTTTAGTATCTTGTCAGGTTAATAATGACCATGTAGTGTGTTTGGTGATTAATCGGCGGTAAAGTAACGTCAGGGAAAGGAGGAGCTCCCAGCAAAGCTCCTATAAGGGGTTCCACTCTCTGGAAACGCCAGCTGGACCAGCTGGGTTCTGTAATCTCTACTGAAATGTAGGTCAGGCAGCTGCTGCTCCTGCAGAGCCCCTCTCATCTTTCTTCCAGCTCACCAAGTTTCCAGGTGTCCTCTTCTGTCCCGTACGGGGGAGGGAATGCTGAAGCCGTCGCTCACGTGTTGTGTCCTCCTTTTGTTCGTAGGGAACAGTCTTTGCTTTGGAATCCGAAGAGGAAGAGTATCCCGGGCTCATTGCAGAGGACAGCAATGACATCTACATCCTGACCAGTGACAACTCAGGACAGGTGAGCCCCCCGGAGTCCCCCACGGTGACCACGTCGTGGCAGTCGGAGAGCCTGCCCGTCTCCCTGTCGGCGAGTCAGAGCTGGCACACGGAGAGCCTGCCGGTCTCCCTGGGGCCTGAGTCCTGGCAGCAGGTGGCTATGGATCCTGAGGAAGTCAAAAGCCTGGACAGCAACGGAGGGGGTGAAGAGAGGAGTGAGAACAACTCTTCCAACTCCGACATTGTTCACGTGGAGAAGGAAGAGATACCAGAGGGGATTGAGGAAGCGGTGGTGTCAGCGGGCGCTGCAGAGACCATGCAGGCAGCGTTTCCAGAAACCTCTGCTTCTTTACAGGAAACAAAACCTCCTGAAATTGCTGCTACTGAAAAAGCACGTCCCTCCGCACTTCTGCGTACAAAACAGGAGGAAAAGGGAAAAGCAGCTGAAGAGCTTGTTGAACCTGAAATCCCCGTGTTAAGTAAACCTGTCCCAAAGTTAGCCCCATCAGAAGAAAAGGCTGCACCAGAACCTGAGAAAATACTGCTTCCGGGGGAAAAAAAAGTGGGGAAAGAGGGCCATTTGGAAGAAATAGAAGAGAAATCCTCAGCTGCAGAGGAGAAGCCTATCCTATTGCCAGAAGGGAAATCTATACTGCTGTACGGCGGGGCTGCTGCGGTCGCTATATTGGCTGTAGCGGTCGGAGTAGCGCTGGCGCTTAGGAAAAAGTAACGGAGCTCTCTTGAGGAGGAGGGGGGAGAGAAGAGAGCACATCCAATTTTTGTAGTTGTGTTACCTAAAGGTTGAGCTGCCTGCTGTTTAATTGGACATTTGAGTAACTCAGTGGTGATGAGGTGAGGTTGTTCAATAAGCCTCCAGCTACGGACAATCATGTTTTTAGTAGAATTGGGGCGGGGACTGGTTTTTCGGGATTAAAGTACGGGGGTATTTTTAAAAAAAGAAAAAAAATCTGCAAATTTAAGAACTTAAGTGCAGGTGCTGAAGAAAGGGGTGCTCATACTCTAGGAACTGGAACAGAGAATCCCCAGGGGAAGGGGAGAGCCAGCTGCTGCCAACCCCTGGAGATTTAGGCTTCTCAGATTGACCGCTATTGCAGCTGTGCTGTCTTGTCACTTCCCGTTGCGCCCCTGAGCCCCTCCTAACAAACATTAGCCAACCTGAGTCCTGTAGCGAGAGGCTGGTCTCCCTTTTGTCTCAGCTTCCTCTCAGGTACAGCACTGCTCCTCATAACCTTCCAGGTTCCTCCTAAGCCCCAGTGGGACAGTGCTTATTCTTACCTCTTGGCTCACACTGGTTTTGGCCCCTAACGTTTACTGGAGCCCCATCCTGTGAAGATGCTGCCTCTCTATAGCTGTATTATCTCTGAGCATCCTGGTGTTCCTGGGGCAGAGGTGCTGCCCAGGAGGGTGGGGGGGACACTGCTATTTGCTGGTTTGAGAATCCATTTGCTCTGCTCCTGCCCAGCCCACTTTACTGCAACTCTTCAGTTATCAGAGGTACGAAATTCATGCTGGACACAGTGCCGTTGGGATCAGTACTCTGATATCTGGGGTATATTCAGCAAAAATACAGCAAAACCGTGTGAAAGTAAGGCCAGTGCCTCAAGTGCAATTCAGATGTTAAACGCTCTGCTGTGTCACGCTGCAGTCCGCATTGTCTTTCCCAAGTTAAGCACAGAGTGTATTTAGTCCTAACTTGGTCTTGCCTGTGACAGAATCCCAGATATATAAAGCAATGGATTCTAGTAACTGAGCAAAAGAGCATTAAACATCTCTATCTGCTTGTTCCTGACCTGGCCCGGAGTGGTGTTCAGTGCGATTGCTTTTGCAACTGTGAATCTGTAATTAGCTGAACTTACAGGTTCACAAAGGATGAGCAAGTTACTTTGGCAACAAAGGAAATGCCCCTTCCTGCAGTCACAACACTTCAGGTGTGTGTGGAGAGAAACCTTTCAAGTATTGCCCTGCTCCTTAGTCGGATCCAGCCGCAAGCGTTCCTCTTTCAGCGCGTTTGTGTGTCTGTCCTTGTCCATCCTGCAGCTCCGTGGGCAAGGCCTTGGGCTTCCCAGGCAGAACTGTGGATGCATCTCTGAAGGCTGGTGGTGGCACTGTGGCTTAGACCAGACGGAGGAAGGTGAAAGGGAACTCGTGATAATGTAAAAAACTAAACATGAGCTAATGGGAATCTTTGCAAAGCACAAAGACAAGGTACTTTTATTTCTAAATAACCGTATCAAGAGTACATCTCCTGATGAGCCTGTTACTTAAGGGATCTCAGAATGAAGAGATCTTAGCATATTCTCTATTTTAGGATATTCTTGCTACATTTTCCTATCCCAGGATGCTGGAAAGTTAGTCAGAATATGTCAGATTCTGAGGAATTATTTTTGTTTAAGCTTTTGTGAAATGGATTTTCTAGAAAACTTACTGGATTTTGAACTCTGTGTGTGTGAAGTTGAATATTAAGAGGAAGGGTTGTCATGTATATACTGCCGCTGTGGACTGAACGTGGGAGCTCTGGAGTTCTGGACTGTACTGTTGGTCATCAATTGCTCTTCTTCCATGTACAAAACATAGCAGGTTGGCCTTATCAGAAAAAAAACCCCAAATCTTTTACCACATTGCTGAATGGGATTGACCTTTTTTTGCCATTTTCTGGTGCCCTGCTGGTACTCATTGCTGTGCTGTGTCCCCAAAATGGGTCACTGGGACCTCTTCATGGCACATACTCTCTGGTGTCTGCCTTCCCCCACCACAGCAGTTCCCTCTCCTGGTCCCTTGCAGGAGTTTCCCTCACGTGGAGGAGAGGTCTCTGTATGCTCCGTCTGTCACGGACCTGCAGGACCAGTGTTGCTTGGTTTCACATGTTGTGTTTATTCCTTAGAACGGTGCAGTCTCTGGGGTGGCGAGGGCAGCTTTGTTGCTTGGTCAGTCGGAGTGGGGCTGCCCCTCTCCTGCTGCTTTGCTGATGGCTTTGGGTTCTCTGGGCACGTTCTCTGTGGGAGAGAACTGTTCTTAACCTACATCCTCTCCTTACTGAAGATGATGAACCTGCTTTTGGTACATCCCCACCTCTAGCCACACAACAGGTTACTCTGATGGAGTCTATGGACACTCTGGCTAACTTGTGAACTGATGGGGACAGGGAGGAGGCAGGGCTGGTGTTACTTCATCTCCTCTGTGGATGTGGTTGTTTCAGTAGTAGTGTGGAGATGGGTAGAGGATAGACAAGAATAAATCCAGGCCAGCTAGGGAAGAAGTTCCTAATTTACTGGCACAAGGAGCCCAGTGGGGCATGAAATAAAAAGCTTCCACGCACAGCAGTGAGAAGGTGGCAGCAGTAGTAAGGAAAATAAATGACTGTGTTAGGCATTTTTGTGGTCAGGCAGAAGCCTTGAGTATCTGATGTGTTGCTACATGTAATGGAGCATCAATTGCACCATGTGTTTTGGTTGCTTGGTCCTTTCTTTATAAAATTCTTCTCCTTTTAGAGTCTTTCAGATTTGACAAGTCAGCAAGAATTTATACCCTCTTGTCCCCCACCCCACTGACCACATGTTCAGAAAATTCATTGTATGAGTTTCTTTCCTCTGGGAAGACTCCACTAGTTAAGAAGGTCAGCTGTGGGGTTGAGTGCTGCAGAGTTTGCAATCAGTTTGGAGTTTGTGGTCAGAGCTGGGACAGGCCTTGTGGAAGTCACCAAAGGTGGATAAGCTCAGCTGGCAGCCTTCTTACAGACCTGAGTGAGAGGCTGCACTGTTAAGAGGTGTGAATTAGAAAATGGAAGTTTTCTTCCCCCCATCTTCAAGTATATTACAGTAATCTTAAACTGCAGGGTCCAGTTACCCTGAAAGGTATGATGCAACCTCTTCAGTGGAGCTCTCGTAGCTGGCAGAGGGAAGGCAGGAGCTATATACTTACAACAGGGCATATAGAATTACTTTCACTTGTTTTGCTTATCCCCTTCCCAGAAGTGCCTCAATATCTGTCCTCGAGTGGCCTGTACTTTAACAAAATAATCTACCTTAGACCCATTCTGTCTTCACTTTATCCTTTAGCATACCCTAAAGCTGAGATGCTCAAACAGCAGAGGACTGGATCTATGAAAAAAGTGGTAAATACTTATGGAACTGCAGTGGGCAGCATACTCAATAAGGAGCTGTCAGGGGAGAGGCTTTCTCTCTAAGAAAAGGTGCAACTTAAATTCAGCTGTGCTTAATGCTAAGCTAGGCTTAGTTGGGCACCATGGCTGGGAGCTGGGCAAGGACTTTCTTCAGCTGGCACTGCAGGAACAAGAGGCTGAGAGCAAAGACTGGAACCCGGATTCCTCTGTTGCCCAAAAGCCCAAAGTGCAGCCTGTTGCAGCTCTGGTGTGCTGGGTGGAGCCTGGTGGGCTCCTGCCGCCTGAGTCCCTTGAGCTTCAGAAGATCCAGGCTGTGGGGCTGTGGGTGGCCTGGCAGTGCTGAGCTGCTCAGCTGGCCCAAACAGGAATATTACTGGGTGCACAGAGAGGCAGCTTAAAAACTTAAGGTTTTGGTTCTCACTGGGCTGGGTGGATGCTGAGTAGAGGTTCTCATGGTGGGAATTCGGCTGCAGAAAACTACTGAAAATGACTTAGATCTAAAATACTAGATCTGGCCCAACAAAACAAGCAGGGGCAAGGAAGCAGCACTTCTGCAGCCTTCTGTCCTTTCGGATGTGAATCACTGAGCAGCTGCTGCTGCAGGTACTCAGCAGTCCAAAGAGAAGCCCCAGCCACAGAGCCGGGCAATGCAGCAGAAGCGTGGTCTCTGTTCAGTATTGCACCTGGGTTTGGTAAATTCTGGCTGGAGGTGAAGTGCCTGTTGTGGTGGTGGTTGCAGTTTCTTTCCTAACTTGCCTTCTGGAGAGCAAGTCAGTACTACAGGAATCCATCCTTGCTGTGTGCAAGGGCTTCATTTTTCATCCTGGCTGGGGCTGTGTGCAGGCAGCTGCAGCTCAAGGGCCAGGTGGAAGCTGCAGTGCTGAGTGCTCTTACACAGGACAAGTCTTGCTGCCAGAATCCCATTTCCTTCCTTCCTACATAGCACTGATCACAGCTAGGCTAACACTTTGGACTGGATTTTTAAACTAATTTATGCTTTCTAATAGTCACAAATGAAAAATTTAATTAGTGCTAAACAAGCAAGCTTCTGAAGTTTGGTCTTCTTTCATTTTAATGGTTGTAGTAGATAAAATAATCTGAGGGTATAAACCTTCCCTGTAGTTCATGTCAGTTGCAGAGGTATGGCAGTACTGGTAAAGCCCTAGTAAGGTAGATCTTGCTATTCTGGCAAAAAGCTAGAAATGCTTTTGTCACTGCAGTCTCTCATTCACTAAGCCAGAGCAAGCTCCTATTACAGAATTTGAGAGTGTAATTACTAGATTCTTTTGCTGTGAAATGGGGGAGTGGGATGGAGAGGTGCACATGGCCAGCCCAGCTGTGATGCCTACAGGCATCAGAAAAACCCAGGGCTGCAGTAGAATGTCCTATTCCAGGCTCTATTTGTGTCTGCTCATATTGGAGCACAATGGGAAAAAGTGTTTCCCAGTGAAAAATTCCTGTTTAGTATCTTTAGTGATGATCTGGATGAGGGGAGCGAGTTTAACCTTAGCAGATTTGCAGATGACACCAAGCTGGGTGCAAATGTCAGTCTGCTGGAAGGTAGGAGGGCTCTGGGAGGGACCGGGACAGGCTGGATCAATAACCCAAGTCCATTGCTATGAGGTTCAACAAAACCAAGAGCCTGGTCCTACACATTGGCCACAACAACCCCCTGCAACACTACAGGTTGGGGACACGGTGGGTGGACAGTGGCCAAGCAGGAAGGGGCCTGGGGCTATGATTGACAGCAGCTGAACATGAGCCAGCAGTGTGCCCAGGTGGCCAAGAAGGCCAAGGGCACCTGGCCTGGATCAGGAATATGTGGCCAGCAGGACCAGGGCAGTGATTCATTCTTCCCCTGAGGCTGCACCTTGAGTGCTGTGGCCAGTCCCGGGCCCCTCAGAGATGCTGGAGCGAGTCCAGAAAAGGGCAGCAAGGCTGGTGAAGGCTCTGGAGCACAAGTCCTACAAGGAGCAGCTGGGGGAGCTGGGAGTGTTTAGCCTGGAGAGGAGGAGGAGGCTCAGGGGAGACCTCATCACTCTCTACAAGTACCTGAAAGGAGGGTGCAGCCAGGTGAGGGTCGGGCTCTGCTCCCAGGCAACAGCAACAGGACAAGAGGACAGTCTGAAGCTGTGCCAGGGGAGGTTTAGTTTGGACATTAAGGAAGAAGTTCTTCACAGAAAGGTGATTGGGAATTGGAATGGGCTGCCCAGGGAGCTGGTGGAGTCACCATCACTGGAGGTGTTTAAGAAAAGACTGGATGTGGCACTCAGTGCCATGGTTAGGTTGGCAAGGTGGTGTGTGGCCGTAAATTGGACTCGATCTCAAAGGTCTTTTCCAACCTAGGTGATTCTGTGAAACATGGAGGGGTGAGGCACAGTCTCTGCTCTACCTAGTGAGGGCAGAAGCTGTGCATGACTGTATTTGGCTTGAACTGCTTAATTTCAGCACTAGGATGGTTGCAAGAACAGTATTGCTTTGACTTCATGTATGTACCTGTGCTTAAAAGTGCAAGCTCTGTATTGCCATAACAAAAAAAAAAGGAGGGGGGGTGTTTATAAAATTTAAGCCAGCACTACTTGACTCTGGTAGACCAAGCTTGCAGGGCCAGGTCTAGGCAACAGAACTCTGTGTGTCCAACAGAGTGAACTCTCCTGACCAGGGCTGGGGAATGACACCAGCGTGGAAGGGGCAGTAGTGTTAAGTCCAGGGGAACCACAGCACACCCCTCAGATCCACCTCCTTAAGTTAAATAACTTTATCACTTTTTTTTCTACATAGAGCTGACCTTCTCTCAGTCTCTTGGGTAGGTTGACTTGCTTCCTCCAAGCTAGAGGTCTATGGTCAAGCTGTAGAAGTGGGGGAGCTCCTGTTAGCTTCCAGTGGAAGCTGCTTTTGATCTCCCTGCAGTATCTGCAGGGCAGGCAAGGGACACTATCAATGTGGACACAACAAACTGCTGAGGATGCATCTTACTGCTATACCTTTAGGGGCTTTGTCCTCATTTTTAACTTGCAGGATAAGCTTTCATTCAAGTGTAAACCTAAATCCCACTCAGACCAAAAGAATGCCACTTGATTTGTTAAGTAGCAAAGACTAATGGGACTGACACTGAAGCTGCAGGTTAGGGGATCTCTTCTGCTAGGCTGCTGCTGGGTGTAAGCAAATAGTGACAGACTTGCAGGGATTTTGGATTCTGTTCTCAAGAGGCCTGCCTGGGCGAAGAGACCCTGACTGCTCCTCAGGTCACCCATTATCCCAGGAACTCATCATACTGTTCCTTCCAATATGCAAGTGCAGCCCTCTTGGGGAAAACTGTCTAAAGCTTCTTGTGCCATTTGGTTAATAAAAGTGTTTCCACCTTGACAAGAAAGTTCTTTCCAGCTTCATTGTTCAATATTCAGTTCAAGTGAAGGGGTATGTACATTTTTTCCCTCTGCTAATGGGACACTGCTGTAAGACCATGCCCCCAGGTTGCACTTTAATAAATGGTACAGTTTTCAAAAACAATGTGTAGACTACTTGTGTGCTTCCCCTCTCCCCCTGTGTTAGTGCATGCACCAAAAAGAAAAGGTGGTTTTACTTACATGAAACTTGCTTATGCAAGGCACAAGGACAGGACCAGAGTGTTTCTACTGCTGCCAGCTGCATCATAAGCCATAGTGAATTAGAAGAATGCCGTGAGTATTTGCACAAAAAATTTTCAGGTGGAAACAAAGTCTGCAGAGCTGTAGTAGCCATTGGAAATGAATTTTTATTTAAGTTAAAAAAGTCCCACAAAGTATTTACATACTTAAAAAAGTCCTGAGGCAGCTGGATCACAGGTGATATATTTGTCACCTTGTGTGATTATCAAACAACCTGAGTCCAAATTTGTTCAACCTGAGATGTGACTACAAGACATCCTACTTTTTCTTAAGCATATCCAGGTTGCATTCCCAAAAAAACTTGCCCTGTGCCTGTCCCACCCTTTTGTTTACAATTTTCCTGTCAGTTTTATTTTTCAAGCCAATACAGGTGTAAGGTGATTGATACTGAAGTATCTTCAGCCTTCTCTGGCCACACCCCCTCCATCCCTCAGGACTGTTCCCTCTTGCTGCCAGCTTCTCATCAAGATAGACCTGATTCCCATCCACCCCCCTTGGATGATCTCTGCTGATCAACCACCCATTCCACAGCCTGAGACCTTCCTGGGAACAACACTCAGCATGGCTCAGCTGCAGGAGTAGGGCTGGGAAGTGAATAACGAAAGCAAAATGCTACAGCTGCTTAGAAAAAACACTTGAGAGGGCCGGCCCTGTGCCCACTGGGCCTCTGGAGGCACAAGGCAGGCTCTGCACACAGGCTGCTGCTGCAAAGATAAAAAATATTCTAAAAGGAGAGAGGCAAGCACTACTCCCTACAGGTACTGGCAGAGCTGGCAGGCAGCTCACACTACTATTATTGCTGTGCTAGTCTACAAAAGCCTATCTATGAAGCTCTGCCATCCCTTTCACAGCTGTATGTCAGAAGTTAAAGAGTAAATCAAGTGATCTTCATCCATCAAGGGAAGTCTTCAGGAAACCACGTTCTCCAGACAGGGCTGGAGAGCTCACTCACCGAGCTAGAGGGAGAGAAACAGAAGGGCATTATTAACAGCAGCACTGTTCTCCCGCGGCGAGCCCTGCCCTGTGCCGGCCCAGGAGCCCGACAGCTGCAGCACCGCGAACCGCGCGTCAACACCGCCACCTGCCGTGCTCCTTCCTGCGCCAGCAGCAGCGACGAGCCCAGGGGCACCGTGTGGGACAGCCCCTGGTGCCCAGCTCTAGCCCTCTCCCTGCCCTTGTGCTATGAGCCAGCTGGGGCAGCAGTACGGGCCAGTGGCACACGAGTGGCTCATTTCTGGCATAACTCAGCACCCTGGAGCCAAAGTGAGTGAAGGGAGGGCAGTGCCGAGTGACACGGCACAGTGACACCGCGCCCAGGGTGCTGGGTGAGGCAAAGTGACAGTGTGAGCTGGGCCCCTCTGCAGGTTGCTGCCAACACTGTCCATGGCAAGGCTGCAGTGCAGGAGCGTCCCACAGGCCTGCAGCACCGCACAGCTGTGTCACCACTGCTTCACAGGGTGGCAGGATCACAGCCTTGCCCACTCAAATCTCAATCTCGAGGACCACCAAGTCCTAGCACCGGTGTGTTCATCCTCTCCCCTCCCCAGACTTGTTAGCTACTGAAGCTGGGGCCAAATGCCCTGGCCTCTAGCCCAGCTTGCCCACAAGCTCCACAGCCTCCCCACCTCTGATCAAGTGCCAACAGAGAACAAGAATGGATTTGACCATTTCTCATTGTTCCTCTGCTAGTGTTAATTCTCAGGAGCAATTCCATTCCCCTTCCAGTTCTCCCAAGCTCTGGGGAGCTGAGGAAGGCAAGAGCAGAGACCTCAGGGTCAAGACACAGGGGAAATGCAGCCAATAGAGCTCAGATCAGGCTTTCCTTCCCTGAAGGAATGAAAGAATCATTAACCAGAACCTTACTGGCACAGCTCCCTGAGGAGATTATAGGGAGGAGAGGAGCAGTCACAGCTCTCTCTGCCCAACAGAACAAATGCACTCTGTTCACTGGCTGCTGTGAGAGGGGGGCAAGCAGAAACTGTGACATGTCCCCCTCAAGCACACTCATCTCCAGAGCTCTGCAGGGACTGACATTCTATTCTGGCCCAACCTCCACAGCACTACAGGGAAAGCAGCAGGCCACAGGCAGCTCAGAGCTAGGCCACCCCTCAGGGAAAAACTCAGGGCAGCTAAAAGGCTGGCTTCTGACTCCCACAGAGCTGTTTGACAGCACTCACCATTTCAACAATGTAGTTGTGGAGCTGCTGGTTCATGTAGTTCAAAGTGATGTTAAAGACACGGTACAGAAGGGAGGGCACTGTATTCACAATTCTCTTGGTCAAGACCATTGCTAGCACCAACATGGCCTTCTCCTGTTCCATGTCTGAGGGGATGGATTGTGTAAGCTCGCTCACCACCCTGGACATGTGCAGGGTTATCTCCTGTATGGAAGGAAGAGAGGGATCTCAGTGCAACAGCTGTGGCAGAAAGGGGTCTCAGCACAGCCTGCCAGGACTGTCCTAATAACTGATGTGCTTGTTGTAACACTCCACAGGATGCTGCTCCCCTTCCTCCCAGCCATGGCAGCCAGCCTGTTACATAAAAAAACACCCCCAAAAATTGTGGCCCTTGATCCAGATGTAGCTAGTCCTTAGATAGCCTTCTTTTTCCTTTTTAACACAAGAGACCTCAAACTCTACTTCTCTTGCACAGCAGCAAGGGCTGTTAGATGCCGGGCCAACTGCATCTAGGAAGAGACCAGCCCAGCAGGTCACCCAGCAAGGCCTAAACCTACTGCTACTCCCAAAACTGTGCCTATGAACACACTTACAGCACCAGAAAAGGGTCTCATGAGTTGCTGTCTCTTCAGTGCTCAGTAACAAGCACAAGTTAGGCTCCTGTCACTAACCTGCTCAACTTTTACCCACGTGATGATCAGCAGATATACAGGACTTGGCGCCGAAGTCCAAAGATCTTAGTACTAAAAGTAAGCCTTATCCAGACAGTTCATTTTCCAAGATAAGCCATTGGGCCATCAAAAGAAGGACAAAATGCCTCTGAAAGTCAGTATTTTTCTACAACCACCATTGTACAACCATCTGCAGAAAGGAGATGAGCCCAAGGAACCCAGTTGACACATTAACTTCTGCCACAGAATCACCTCTAACAAATCTTCAAAGCTAAGTGTTCAGGATGAATTTTAAGATGCCTTCAAAGTCACAGCAGGAAGGATGCAGAATATTTAAAAGGAGAACTGCTCACCAGGTTGCTGTTCACTCACCTCTTTAGACAGCCTCTCATTCAGAAAGTGCTGCACTAGGTCATTTACTACTCTTCCTTTGATTTCTTTATCAAACTGGTCTCCAATCTCAGCGAGCTGAGCAGCAATGATCCGGATAACATCATCTTGTGTTGGAACCAACCCTGCCAACACCAAGAGCAGAATTCAGTTCATAGGCTGTAGTCAGACCAGGTTCAGTGCAGGTCACAGCATTTTGCTCATCTCTATTAGCAACCTCCTTCCAATGCCAATCAGAGTGTATTCATGACAGGTCTAAGCACAATTTCTTTAAGTGCACCCAAGTTGCTTACCAGAGATAGTGGCAAACACAGTTTTTTATCTGTAGTTTAGGTAAAGTGCAGCCTCACCCTGCCCAAAAAAATCACTACAGGGCATGTTAGAACATCTCCAACCAAAATTTGAACAGGACAGTTACAGCCAACATCCTGCCAGATGAGGAGGAATTGAGAAGCTGTGCATGACCTTGACAGTCTTCTTTGACCTAATGATTCTAGAATTTGAGTGACTTGTCAGGACTTCTCTCTTAAGCACCATCTAAAATACAGCACCTCATAGAATAGTTTGAGTTGGAAGGGACCTTGAGAGGCCATCTCATCCACATCTCCTGCAATAAGCAGGGACATCTTCAACTAGATTAGATTGTTTAAAGCCCCAGCCAAACTGACCTTGAATGTTTCCAGGGATGTGGCATACATCACCTCTTTGGTGATGCCACTGTGCCAGTGTTTTACCACCCTCACTGTAAAAATCTTCCTTACATCTAGTCTGAATCTGTCCTTTTTCAGCTTAGAGCCTTACACCTTGTCCTACCTCCTTTAGGCAAAGCTTGCCGTAGTCACTTTTGGCATGAGACCTATGCAAATTTGCGTGAGAGGGCTATTCACTGCAGCAGTTCCTCTTCACCCTGCTTCAGTTGAGGTCAATGTGCCAGCTGACACACCCTGGGCAAGGGGCAATAGCCACCCTGCAGATGGCTAGCAAAGCAGGAACAGGACCAGAAGCTGTTTGAGGAACAGTTTCCACCACACTGGCAGAGCAGAAAGGGATTCACCCAGTACCAGAACTCGTGTTGTTCCAAGACCCTAGCCCAAGCACTGATACTGCCTGAGGAGCAGCGTGAGGCCTAACTTAACTGCCTTGTATCACACTCCTTGAGGGCAGCTATCACCAGTACCAGCTTTGTGCCCTTGTCTGATGTGCTGCAGACAAAACCCAGTGACAGGTGCTCTAGAAATCCATGGAAAGATAAAGCACTAAGCACCAGTTGTCTTAACCTAAGTGTTAAATTCCCAACCAACACCACCACCAACCACACAGTGAAGTTTCTCAATAGAGAAAACATTACTCCTCTGAAACAGACAATAGCAAAGACAGGAAATGGGGAAAGAAAAACACCATGTTCAGAGAGACGTGGGATGGAGAAAAGCCTGCTCACCTAGCTCACCATTCTGAAAGTGGCCACTCCGATTGCCATCGGTCTGAAGCTCATCGTCATCATTTGCTTGGCACAGCACAATCTGCTGGCTTTGCAGGGAATGCAGCTGGTCTCTGAACTTACAGTCAGAGGATGCCTCCAGGAAGGTGAACAGCAGTGCATGTTCCATCTGAAGAGATCCATTGATCTGAAACATAAGGAAATCACTGTTAAGCCCACACCTTGAAAGTGTCCCACTCAAAGCGCCTACGCAGGCACCGTTTTCCAACCCTGAACACGTCTCTCTGGCCTCCTTTGGGCACCCTGAACAGCATCAGCCAGGGGGTCCACAAGGCCTCAGCAAATGCAGACTGATTCCTGGATGTGGACTCACACAGGACTGCCCCATGGTGAATGGCAGAAAGCTCTGCTCTTACAAACTGGTGTTGCAAGAGCCAGCTCACCTTCTCCTCACATTCCCAGCTGTCGCAATGGCAGCAACCCTGATCCGAGCTCCTCTTCTGAAATAGGTGTTTCAGCAAAAACCATCCATTTCCCTTACTCAGACATCTGTGTTTGGATGGGTTCTACCCCTGTATTTGGGAGTTGGGCATTCTACTTGCTGTGCATAAAGAAGGCAGCAGCTCCCCATGTCAATGTAATCAGAGCAGAGCAGTAACAAGGTGGGAAACAGAGATAAGAGCACAAGCCTGCAAAAACCCCCAAGGTTCACATTTCTTCTCCCTCTTCAAAGGAACCTCAACCAGCTCCATAATAAACCTGTTCAGCTCCTCGTACAGAGCCAAGCAGCTGCTCACAAGAAAAGTGACATGAGATAGCAGATCACTGCCACCTCCAGTGGCACATTCACCCCCAGTAAATGGGCACGTGCTGTCTCCATGGCCACACAACCTGCAGCCTTCAAGCAAGGCAGCACAGAGTGCCCAAACTAATTAGGTTGAGGAGGTCCATGAGGCAGGCAGACTGATAGGAGCAAGAGGCCCCACTGGAACATCAGGACTCATAACCAACTAAGGCCTCCAGAAAACCAGGAGACTCTCCAATAATTCTAGTTAAACAGTTAAGAGAGCAGGATGCGGTATAAGCACAAAAATAAAGAAAGAAAATCCTTACTCTGGTATGCAGATGGTCTGCCTGTAAGAAAATACTTAGGCTTAATTTTATCTAGGGAGAAGAAAAATACTTAAAGAAGAATGGTTTGTTATGCCAACGATATGCAACCAGGATGAACTTGGTAACTGAAAGGGAATTTTGGGGAGTGGAACCTTACAAGGCCATCGACATAACCATATCTGACTGGGCAGACAAAAGGAGGAACAGTCAACAAAAGGCAGAGTTGAGAAGTGGAAACAAATGGAAAATAAAGTATATGATCAGTCAGAGACAAACAGAAGGCACATCTTCCATGATCTGAGCATGCATGTTTACGGACAGTAGTGCAGTTCACCCGGTGACCCGAACTCACTGGGGCACCGGTGGCAATCCTCTTCAACAACCCGCTGGACTGGTCATTGCGTTTATCTCTGATACATTTTTTTAATCCTATTGTGTTCAAAAGGCTTGTGGGACAGCAGAGTAGGGACTTAGAATTGTATCTTAACTTGAGCTGGGCTGGGGGAGGACGACACATTTCAGTTACGGTTCAATGTAGAAGATTTAAGTGTGCTAAGTAACAGCATCATGATGGTGTTTAACATTGCACAAACCAATGCAATACACTGATCACAGGGCTGTGCCCATTCATTTATTAGTTTTAGCAGTTTGTAGCTTTATCAGTAAACGTTGTAGTCTCCTACATAGCTACATCTCCAGCCTGCAGTCCCAAGGGGAAGTGCCACAGAGATAACAAGGAAGTAGCCTGCAACCTAAGTGGTTCCATCCACTCCTCTGTATTCAGAGCAGTGCCAGGAACCCTGCAGGAATTCTGGGAAATTCAAGAAGGACATGAGCCAACACTGAGACTTATCTCCTTCAAAGTATCTCAGGACAAGGGCACCAGAGAACCACTGTACACTGTGAACAGCTGACTTCAGACATGTTTGACTCTAACCTGTTCCATGATGGATTCAGGGACAGAGCAGCTCGGGTCACCCTCTGCTTCAGACCAGGAGTCCTCGTCCTGTGAAACAGTAAGAAAGAAAAGTGTGAAAGGAAAACAAATTCCCATAAATCCACATCTTTCAGCAATACTCGTGTCTGGCCGTGTCTCACAGTAAATGTCCCTTTTAGTGATGCATATCCCCATTTCTGGGGAGAGCTGCCCATCACACACTGTCAGCCACAAAAAAGGGCTGAGGAAACCACACCTGTCTCAGGGAGAAGGCCCCCGTGCATGTGAGTGAGAGGCACAAATCTCCTTCCTCCCACAGACATGTGCCAGACAGTGGAGTGACATAACCTACAAACAGGGCTTTAAAGCCAAGAGCCGGTGTGGGGGAAGGGAAGGACAATCCTCCATGGTGCCAGAGGCTGGAAGGAAGAGCAGGGCTACCAGAGAGGAACTCCTGAGAGCAGGTGAGCTGATGGGTCTGCACGCACAGCAGAATATTCTGAAGTGAAACACCCAGCTGACATTGCTACACATCTGCAGGGCCCTGAGGGTGACTCTCCCCACCCTCCATGCAAGAGATCCACGTAGATACTCAGGCTCATTTCAATACTTCCCAACAAATATCTGTGATGGGGAAGGTTGGACCAAGTGCCAACAAAGGCTCCCAGTCACATGAGTGCAACTCTGTTAAGTCTCCAGGGAGGCCAGCTAGGAAGAAGGGAGAAAGCAGGACAGACGCTGCCAGCTACTGTGCTGGTGCTCAGGGCTGACAGCCCAGCCTGACTTGAGGCTGGGCAGTGCCCAAGGGAAGAGGCACCCAGGGAGGGAGAGCACGGGGCACAGGGGAGCCTCCCTCCCTCCCTAGCAAAGGGGAGACGTAGGAGCACAGTGCTCCCTCCTCATCCTGTCAGGAGCAGCTGATGGGTGGGTCAGAACCTTGCATTTGCTGCCTTAGGCACAACAGTCCCACAGCTGCACACACAAGTCTCTGGTTCAACTCTTGATGAGCAGAGCCTGGCTGAAAGTGCGCACTACCTCCTCACCAAGCCTTCTTCACCAAAGGCAACAACTTGGTTGTTATGCAGGCACCTTCTCACCAAAAAAGGCCTGGAAGCACTAAGGAACCCAAACAAAAGGCCTGCTAACCATCAAAGACCTGGGCTAGTGATAAATGACCCTATTTCACAGTAACAACCCCATCTGTTTTTTAAATAACTGGTAGAAAACAGGGAACTGAAAGCAGAAATAAATTCAAATTCTGAAGTAAACCACAGTCATATTTCAAGAGACCATGAATCTCCCAACTTTTCAAAGGCTCTTAGAAGTCCAAGACCAAAACACAATCTCAAATATGTCTGAAACACACAACAGCCCACAGGAAGCCTCTTAACCATGAGCTCTTCTTTCCATGGAGTTATGTTAGGCTAACAGCCACAACACAGGCTTAGCTCTTGCTGCTTT
The DNA here is from genome assembly GCA_014706295.1 of Lycocorax pyrrhopterus obiensis. Taxonomy (NCBI): domain Eukaryota; kingdom Metazoa; phylum Chordata; class Aves; order Passeriformes; family Paradisaeidae; genus Lycocorax; species Lycocorax pyrrhopterus. The sequence continues at coordinate 72,059,955 of JACSVZ010000015.1, read as the reverse complement.
GCATTTTCCTCTGTTCCATTCAAATCCCTACTGCTGCTACTCACCTCTACCCTAAGGAATGTTCTGGCTCAGGAGAGTCCTCTGTCCTGTTCTCTGGGACCTGAAGGGGCTCTGAAACAGGTCAGGGTGACCCTTCTGGGCTTGACTTTGCTGGAAGAGACACAGATGTTAATTCAGGTTTGAGAACTCGAAACAGAACCCTGAGATTAAGAGGAAAGTGGGGATTTAGAATTAAGTCTGTGGCAGGACTTTGGCTTTGTGCAAACTCCTCAGGAATTGCCCACACCAGCAGTATTTCTGCAAGTTAGGTAAAGCCTCAGTTTGCACATATTCTGGTTTTAAAGATAACATTTCTTTTCAATTCAATTTTCCCACTCTCTGCATTAAATGAAGAGGCACGGACTGCTCCAGCCCAGCCAGGTACCTGCTGCACCTGGAGATGTCAGTGGTTGTGCAGGGAGAAGAAACCTACAACACATGTGGGTTCTTCCCTTCCCTCAGGGATCGAATCAGCTCTGTGTAAATACAGACACTCCTCAGGCCAAGTCCACAGAAATAAAGACAGTAAAACAAAATCACCCACCACCACAGCTACAAATTGCAATTTTGTCTACTCCTGCACATGAGCAGAGATAAAACAAACAAACAAAAAGAACAATGAAAAGTTCCACCACACTCCAAAGTACTAATATGGCAAAAATTGGAGACAAGGGAACTTGAACATGATAACTTCCCAAACTGAACTTCCTAAATCAAAGACTGACCACCCATGCAGTGAATGCCCCTGAAGGCAATACCTGCCCTCAGCTAAGAAAGTTCTTCTTGGGTGGTCAAAAACACACCAGAGAAGAGGAAAAAGGATTTCTCTCATGCCACAAAACTGCTTCCTACTACTACAGTACAGGGCAAATTATTTTTTATTTTAGTTAACTAGAAATTACAGGAACCTCAAGTTTTACATAACCACTTTGAATCAATGCAAAGGGCTTTGATAGTCACAAAGTTCCTCCTGAGAAGTCAAATTCCTTAATGGAATCTCAAAAAAAAAAAACCTAAAAAACCAAACGAAACCAACCCCACCAAAAAAACCCCAAACAAAAACAAACAAAAAAAAGACCCCAAACAAAAACAAAAAAGATCCCAAACAAAAAGAAAAGTCTCCTAAAGAACAAAGCCCAAACTGTCCAATGTAATCATGCTGATACCACCCAAATATTTTAATCATTAAGACTTTGGAATCCTAGTAGTTTTAGATTCCAATTAAGACTCTTTCTGGTGGAGGGAAAAAGGTTACTTTATATTGGGTAAAAAGAATCTTTAGCTGGAGAAGGAGAAAAGATGGATAAAGGGTACAAGCACCACCTGCACTCATATTCAGAGTCAAACTAGATCATTTGCTAAGGCTGCTTTAGGGCTGCTGAAATCTTGGAATAAATTTTTACAGAATATGGTATTTTAATTGAAATACCAACTAATTTTAATACATTATTCATTTTTACTTCAATTCCCTCATTAGACAAGTAAGCTTTGTGTGTTAACAGCTGCTTCTGAGAAATCACTAAATGCCTTGAAGTGTTCAACAGATAAGACTACAACCAGTTTTTTAGTCTCCTAGAAAAGAATGAAGGGGGTACTTTAGGCACAAGTTTAAGACCCTTAAATCAGTTCTACAGAGTCAGTGTAGGGCATGTTCATTCCAACTCAACATTGTATGGGATGCAGGACTGTGGAGAGGCATATGGTAAGAAAACATAATCACAGTTAGAGAAGCACATCCACCAGCAGCCTGTAAGTGCAGAAGGAAAGACCTCATTCCACCCACACACAGCAGTTTTCACAAGTGAATTCTGTGGATGCTTCTTCCAAGGCAATCATGGCTCTTTAGATGGGCTGAGCACACCCTGAGGGATGGTACTTAACTGCTCTCCAACACCACAGCTCCTTCAGGCCTGGTGTCCCGTCTTCTGTTTCTCTCTCTCATGCCCAAGTTGTGCTATCCCTCAAACCTCACAAGGACCTCACCAGAGGAACTTTTCCCATCTGCAGTCCACCAATGAGGAGTGGCAACACTAGAGACAACAGCAAACAGGGCCAGAACCCCCTGACTCCAGGTCTTAAGGAGAGATGACATTGCAAGTTTGCAGGATGGAAAAGAGGGAGGACTGCAAGACAGTTGGCACTCCATGCCTCTGTTCCACACCTCAACTCCTCCCACATCACACAGTGAGGGGTAATCCAAAGGAAAAGCCTCACACACTGTATCACCCTGCTCCCACAGCCCTTGCTTTTGGTGCCATGCCACCTTGGGGAAAGAGGAAGCACTGGCCCTTGTGCTGCAGAGACCAGACAAAGTCCTCCCTGCCATACCATTGCCACATACTGTGGATGGCAAGGGCAAGCACTGCAAGCATGCATTTATCTTCCCAGGTGGGGAGCTACACATGCAAATAGTGCAGCTGCAGAGCATGCAAGGTGTCACCAGCACCAAACCCAGCGTGGGGGTCTGCTGGTCTCCAGGCACTGCAGGCCTGTCAGCAGCAGCTCCCCTGCAGGGCAGCAAGAATCGGCCAGGAGCCTGTGGTTACCTGCTGGGGGGATCTCCCACCAGCTCTCAGGGCTGCCATAACAGCAGTAGGTCCCAGAATCCCTGCAGCAGCAGTGCTAAGCCACCCTGCAAATCAGTTTTCATCTCCACACTTGGGCTACATCTTCAAGACAGCTCAGAAAAGAAGCCACCCCACAGACAGTGCCTCTGCTTACCATCACTTCCCCTCAGATTCCTCACCTCTCCTCACAGCTCAGCCTGGGAGTTACTATTCTCAGCTCTAGCAGATCCTGTCTGGTTAGGAAAACACTCTTTTCAGCAGGGAAGCCACAAGCCTGTAGGACTGACTCTAACACTGTGTCTGGATTCCAAGACACCTCCCATACAAACACCAGACAGTCAATGGACCTATTGTGTGAGCTGTCAAGATGTTTATGTCTCACGTTTGAGTTAGGAGCAATTAAAGTCTCCAAAGCAGAAACCACAATAAAGGATCAGTCACTGTGGAGTCAAAAACTTCCAACCTGAGCATTGCTTTCCCCGTGTGGCAGCTGAAAGGTAAGAACTTTGGGTGTGGCAGTCAGGATGACATCATTATTGGAAGAAATAAAACAGTGCCTATTTGTCCCTTCCTGGACCTGGTGGCACTTACCTGTCTTGTAGGCAGATGTTTCACTGCTGAGCTACAGAGCTGTTTACAGAGCGAGGCATCATTTTACAGGCAGGGAAACCAAGTATTTGACATGTCCCAACATTTTAAATCTACATAGTAAGCCATAACCACTCAATTTCACTGTCTTCATGAGACCTTGCCACAGGCACAACTACTTTACATAACCAGTTGCTACTGGAAAATAAAGAAACAGAAACAGCATCACAGACTTAGGAAATTCCTTATCTGAGGATATTCTGAGCTGTGCCACTGTTGCCTGCAGCACTGCAAGTCATGACTGTAAGCAAATACCACATCACCCAAAGCCCAAAGCCACCAAATAGAGCCCCATCACTCTGCAACACTCCACTTCTAGCCCATAAACCCAACAGGAACTGAACAGCCCAGGGAAGGTATCTTGTTGGTGTGCAAAACCAACACAGCTGAGTAAATAGGATGTTATCAGTACCACAGAAAACCTGTCCCCATCGCTCCTTACTCTGCAAAGGATTTGCCAGCCTGTAACAGTGTTTAGAACACCCCAAATTTGCTTCATTTGAGACTCACAGGACTCCTAAATTAGAATTTGTTTCTAGGCTTTGGAAAGAGAAGCAGGGTGGTGGGAGAACAGGGACATCACAATGTATAAGCCAGGTGAAGGATGGGCTCAGTAGGACCCTCTGGGCACGTATCCATGCACTACACACACAACTGTGAAACTAAAGCAATGGTTTGGTACAGCTGTTTAATACCAAAGCTACTGGCTTGGAGAGCCTCAGGACTTTCCCCACCACAGGGAACACTGCTTCCAAACTAAGGGTATTTTCCATTCATCTGCCTTTGAGGGAGGATACAACCTCAAGAGCTCATTTTGGAACTGGCAAAACCGACAAGCCATGAGGAGCATACTTGGAGATGCCAGCAGCTCAGTGGCCCAGAGAAGGACACACCTCCTCCCCAAGTCACTTGCAGTTTATTTGCCAGGCGCTTAGGAAAGATGCCCTGTTCCTCAGGAACCAGGAGACTACTTAAAATCCAGCCAGGACAACCTCCCCCTGATACTCCTAAGCATGACAGTCGATTGCTTGAGGTTTTCACCTTTTGTGCCTCTTCCTTTCAGCTTCAGATTGCATCCTTCTTTAGGATGCACATAATGCCACTACCAAACACTCCAGCAACGGAAAACAAAACCCACCACCAACACGTTTACTCCTCATACCTTTGATGCAAATGTACACTGAAGCAGGCTGAATACTTATTACTGCCTTACCTGGGGCATTTTTACCTTTGCTTCTTTATGCTGCTTTAGTACAGAATTATCATCTCAGCCTGGACACCAAGCACTCTCAGCTGTGTATTCTGGCTTAGAAACACATTGCACACTTTGTTTAAAGAGGGTTTATCTTCCTCTTTGGAAGAAAAACTTTATTAGAGACAACTCTAAAAAGAAGGTGTCAGTTGGCCTTTTTGATAGAAATTTATTTAAGTTCCTGAAGGTCTTTTGACACTTCACAATGACATGAATTGCAGCAATCTTCTGGTTATCACAGCAGTTTGACTTCTTAGGAGGAAAAACATCCAAATCCCTCATCAACCACTCTTCTCATTTGGCTCAAAAAGCGCTGGTGACCAGCCCACACACAGCACATAAATGAGTAAGGAACACTGCCATACTGCTAACGCTCTTAAAAAAACAGGTAGGCAGGAACTTTTCATCAGTATGGTTTCTGTATCAGATCAGTGACAGAGGCAGGATGACAATACTTTATTCTTCAGAAGTCAGCCTACAGACACAGCTGAGCTTAAACTGAGTCACCAGGAAGCCTGCAGCTGGAATTTGAATTCAGCTAACTACAGCTGGAACCAAACAGAATTTCCACATCTCCATGTTTTGGGCATAGCCACATCTAAGAGGCAAGGGCAGGACTTGGATCTTGGCTCTCAGAGTGCAGACAGTTTCTTGGATCTGGCACTGGGCTCTTTTTCCTTTCTGGTGTTGCGCAAAGGAACTCCAGCCAGGTAACCTCACCCTGCACTTCACCTCCTCAGTAGGGTTAGGAAAATACTTCTACCTTTCCTCAGGACCTGGCTGGAGGGAGCAGAGCAAATCCTGATGAAAAAGCACTATCACCACTATCACACAAGACTGCTGGTCTTTACAGGGTTAGCTTCCTGTTCAAAATGTAACTATTTCAGCCCAGCAACTGCAACAGACCCCTGCTATAACAGCACAGCATGTGCAAGCAGTTCCTAACATTTGCCTCTTGGAAATCACAGAGAAGCAGGAAGGGCTGAGGAATCATAGTTCCAGTGTTTTGACATTACCAAGGAAGGACAACCAGACTGAGAGCAGGCAGCACTGGGACAAACTCCAGCCATCACTGGATGTGCAAGTGACAGTGTCCAACCAGAGAAATGCAAGACTTGCTTCTGGCTTTAAGAGCATGCCCCAGCTGGGCCATGGGCACTGGACCCTTGCACTCTGGCAAAGCTGCTTTTACACTGGAACAGCAACAAAGTGCTCAGTTCCTGCAGCAGACACAGCCTCAGCACTTGGCAACAGTGCTCTGACGGGCACAGGTGCCACTCGGACAGGCTCTGCCATAAGACCTCAAAATGGGACTGGATACAAGAACTGCCGTGCCACCTACAGGACAAGAGAACCCTCCTGATTTTAGTTTTAACATATGTACTGCTGTTCTGTGCCAGCATGAACAGGGACCACCCATCAGTCAGAAAAATCAGGAATGCCACGTCATTTTGCAACTTGGATGCATTTCACAGCTGATACCAACAGTAAAGAGGAATGAAAATCTGTCTTCCCTTTGCCTGACTGGCAAGTTAGATAAGCAAAACCAGAAACTGGTCAGAAGTCATTTAAAAAACAATTCAAAAAGACAGCTGTATGGACACAGGTGGCCCCTAACAGCTGCATTCCCTCTGCCTTTGGTTACCTTCAGGCCATATGAATAGACAAGAACTCCCTTTCTAGACTGGTAAGCACCAGGAATACCTGCACTGCTTTCTGGAACAAACAGAAGCAGTGAAGATGCTTCAGTGTGAAGTTTAAATACTGGATCAGAGTGGCCCATTGGAGATAACATGTCCAAAGAACAACAATTCAGCACTTCAGGAGCTCCCTGCTTAGGTAAAACGAGAGTGCTGATGCAACAGCCAGGATGGCACTCAAGGAGCTGCTAAGCAACAGTTCAGTGCACTGGACAATTTACTGTCAAGGGAATTCTCACAGCTGGTACTCCCCAGAATGACTTCAGTGGAGCCTGCTCACCCTCTCAGACTCTGAACATTCATCATAAAAAGACCCAAAGCATTTCTAGAGGAAGGGATACAAAGACAAATCTTCACAGCCACATACTCATGTGCTCTGAGAGCATCCAGAACCCCGCGTCAGTATTTGACAGCTTTTCCAAAACATGAAAGTGAATTTTAAATGGGCTCCCCTCCTCCTAAACACCAAGTGTATCAGAGATGTAAACGTCTCTTGCGCTCCTCACTTTTATGAAACAACTGTGCACCAGCACAGACAGCCAGAGACGATCCCCAGAAGGAAAGTCTGACACGGATCCTTTGATTCCCTTCTCCCACTGTGCTGCACTGCAACCTCCATTCCCACCATGACAGTTAAACTGATGAAGCCAGTACAAACTGATGAAACCAGTACAAAAATATTAAAAAAAAAAAAAGAAATCAAGATAATCTTGAAGGAATCTCTTATGACAGGAGCCCAGAAATCCTCAAGAACCTTAAAGAGAAAGTTGTGCATCAAACCAGGCAGCCAAAAAGGATGGTAACTCAAAGCAGCATCCATAATCCTGATCAAAGCCGTTTGACAGCAGCACCTCATACACGGTGAGCATAAAAGAAACCATCATCTCTTTTAAACACCTTTCACAATGATACAGAGCTAAGAAAATACTCCCTCTCAAAGAAATGCTGCAGGAGCCATTTGGGAACTGTGACAGGAAAATTGCAAATAGGTGCCTCCAGGAGTACACATTTCCTAGTGCCAGGCAAACAGGAGATGCCTCAGCACGCTGCTTCTTCCACTCAACACCTGCGGGGTCTCTTAGCTGTAGGTCTACAAGCACAGTGAAAAAGTGGCTGTTTTTCTAGGAGAAAACACATGACTGTGCATGAAACAAAGCAAAACCATTTCACTTCCAGTTCTACCTCAGGAGGAACATGTTGATGTTGAAACACAGGAAGAGCATACAAACCCCAAATATAGCAACTGCTGATCTAAGTGGATTTGTTTTGTGTAGCTGTCAATCTAAAGGTATTACACTAATTACAACGAACTACCAGAAGCTACACTTACCAAAGAAAGTAGAAAGGAGATGAAGGAAATGGCCCAAAATGTTTGAGAGACCTGGGCATTGCCCATTCCATAAACAGCAGTAAGAGCACTACAAACTGGCCAAAGGTCACAGTCACAGCATTTTACCAGGAAACAGAGCAGGTTTGCAGACATTTAAACAAAAATCCAACATCCACATGTGCCACGACTGCACACACAGTCCCTGCTCATACTTCAGTGAAGCTGAATAAAAGCTCTGAGAGTTTAAAGGAAAGTGGGGAGCAAGCTACTGAGGTAGGAGGAGTTTAAAGCCACAATGACACTGTCCTCTCTTGGGAGAAAGAGCAGAACTCCCATAATGCATGACGGGGTACAGCCCTTTCCTCATGTTTGCCAGCAAGGCTAGTTCAGCCAAAGCCCACCAGGGCCAAGAAGCACCTCCAAGCAGTGCCATAGTGGGGCAAAGAGACAGGAAAAGCAGCAGACTGGATCAAGGGCAGAAGTTACCAAGTGCCCAAGGCAGTGCTAACAATGCTCTCAGCCATGGGGCTACTCAAGGAGGGGGCTGAAGGATTCTTGGAGCAGCTGCTGCCAGGAAGGGTGTGAAAGAGACAGCAACACAGCCCTATGCTCTACACTGGGCAATTGCTTCAAAAAGCACCCAGGAAGCAATCCCTGCCATCTCATCCAGGTGCAAGGAGGTGCCTAATGGCAGCTCGAGAGAGTCCTGCTCTCTTCCCAGTAAAGATGGGGTAACAGCAGGATGTCAGGACATGGTTCACTACAGACATCTGGTACAAATTAAGGCAATCACAGAAGCTTAACAGATTGCTACCAAACCTAAAGAGTGCCATTGGACACTGTGTGACTCAACATTTCTTTCTACATTTTACTCCTCCTTTCTCTATATCCTTCCTATCTTGTCTGGGTCAAAAAAATCAGACTTGGAAAATCTCTGAGGAAGGGACCACCTATGCGCATACTGTAATCATAACTGATAAGCTTTAATTAAAGCTAAACTCAGCCCCCTGCAACCTCCTCCAGCCCCAAGGAAAGCCATCCAAAACTAAAATGGGCTCAGACTTCCAAGAGTTTTGCACCTTTGGCTAAGCCACGAGTTCCACTCATTAATGACAAATACCTGCATGTACTTGGCTTTGCACAGCACACAGACATGCAGCTAATTCCAGCCCCCAAAACTGTAATCTGACAGACAAAAAGCCATAGCATGCCAAGAAAAAAAGAAGGCTCCTTGAGAAAAAACCCACGAACTACTGTATAATGCATTTAAACCCTGATGGTATGCACTAGCCAAACTCTCACTCAAGACTAGGATCCATACACCAGGATCCAATTATTAATGGAGACTACCTCAACCTAAGGTGCTCATCAACCTCCTACAAACAGCTGTGGCTGCAGGGCAGGCATTAGCCCTATAAATCAAGCCCTGGGAGGAGCCAAAGGTTGAGGTGGTTGCTGAGTGCTGCGTGTTGCTGGAGCTCTGCTCTGAGGAAATCATAATCCAAGACTCAGAAGACTGCGAGCTCCGGCACAACGAACCAAAAAACCAACCCAAAATTCATAGTAAATTCTGCTCTTTCACTCATCTAGGGACTGCTAAGCAGTGAAAATGAAACCTGCCCATCTGCACTCAACTCCCCTCAGCAGAGAAACGGCAGACCAGGCTGGCGCCTTCCTGCTGGGAAGTTCATACCCAGAGGAGCTGCTTTATCAAGGAACCAACACCTCGAAGCTGCTCGTCCACAGTCACACCAGCACTCCTTGCACCAGGCACAGAAACCTGTTCAGAGTTATTAGAGACAGTCCCTTCTCCCCCATCCACTGACTTCCAAGCACCAGGCTTCTCCAGCAAGGTCTCCAAAGGTGACAGTCACTGATTTATGTGTCTGCCTGCTTCCACTATAAACATTTTCATTCTATTACAGAAAAAAAAAATCTGTTTGATCTGTCAGCTCCTCAGACTCCTGCTGAGTGTACATGACTCCTGTCATCCTGTTACACAGGAAAAAAAAACATAGGGAAGCATGGCATAAGTGACCTCAGGCGAGAGTGTTCAGTGAATACACACACCCCCCATACAATTCCCGAATTATAGGTCACAGTTCTCACTGGTTTAGGATCTAATAGAAATAAAAAGCCACACTGAGCTCCTTTACAAGGCCCTCACATTATCCAGAGGTGTTAGTGTCCTGGTTGTGGGCACAGGCATGCCCAAATCCGAGGAGCACAGACTCCAGGCATGCACAGGCAGCCCTGGTGGAGTGTTGCACACCCTTCTGTTGCCTGTGCGCAGTGAGAAACTGAGCCGAACTCACAGTCTCAGCCGGCCTAATCTGGTTTTAAGAAATTGAGAGGGCAGGAACCCAGCAAAACCACCTAACCAAAAATCAGTCACATTTTTTCTTCCTAAATTCAGCAAATGTCACCAGATGCAAACAAGAAGGTGCTGACAAATCAGAAAGGGAGATTTTTCACACTAACCCTTCTTAGTAACAGGGCAGCCTATCCACAAGCTTTACAATCACTTGTTACACTCTGCACATGCACAATGGAAGTGTTTTGCCTCAGCAGGTCCTTAAGCCCTGCCAGTTACCTGTAATGACAGAAAAGAAAATGGGAAGAGACAAGCTGCAGAAATCCAAGCAAATAACACAGTGCTAGAATGCTACTTTTCATACAGTGCATTCCCCCAGTGTTTTTGTGCAACACCAGTGGAACAGAGGAGATCTCCAGGAATAGGTGTTGCAAAGTTATCCTAAAGAAGACACTGAACAGCACTAAACTCATGTAAACAGGTTGAAAAGGAAAGCAAAAAAAAACCCCCACACAGAAACCCCCTTCTTTTTAAATAACACCTTTTAAGATGTTATGCTTCCAAAGGCAGGTGAAAACAGTTTCAGTCTGATTAGTGACAAAAAGTTACAACAGAATAAAAACCACTCTTCCCCACGCGGACTTTTGCAAAAAGTCCTTTACCAAAAAACCAAACCAACCCAAAACCTTCAAAAATAATTTCCTGTTGGGGAACAACTTTGCTCCTTCCTCCATCAAACATCTTAACCATTTTGAACAGATAACAAGTATCTCATGACAAGATTATGGCCCAGATACCCCAAGAGACATAAAGAAAAGTTCACCACTTCTGAAATAAGCACTGACTTTCTGAATTCAGTGATTTAAATAACTCTGAGGCACTGTACCTTGCTTTTTTTTTAGTTAAAGCTACAAAATATTATCGTTTAAAAGAAGACAAGAACATCTCCCCGCCCCCGCCAAACCCATCAGTTTCAGAGCCACTGTCACTCCAAAGTACAGAGACCATCACCAGAGCACATAACTCCCAGAAACACCCTTCTCAGGAAGGGGACCCGCTCACTCCGTTCCCTTCCACTTCACACACTACCCAGTCTCTTGCTCCAGCCTTTACTCACCCTGAATCCAACACGTCCTCGTGTCACGGGAACGTGAGCGCTGCTCACGGGAAACAAAGGACAGCCAAAGGTGCTCAGCACCCCAACAGGCAGCCTCAGACACCTACGGCTTTGGGGAAGGCAAAGAGAGCGGAGAAAAGCTCACACTGAATTGACTCATCTGCATCAATCACCTGCTCTTCCTAAAAATGTTGGCGCTATTACTAAAATCCTTTCTTGCCTTGCTTTCTTGCTGGAGCTGCCACTCCCACATCCCTCCGTTGCTGGAAGGCTGAGGCAAGCGCGGGTCCCTCTGGAGTTGCCACTTATAGGATTAACTTCTTCCTCTCCCCTGCCCGGCCAATATCGCTCTTGCCAACTCTCACCAGAAACCGAGGGCGAGATGCTGCACTTTACCACGTAGTGCAAAGGCAAGAGAGAACTTTTCGTGGTTTTATGAAACACCACCTGGGCGGGAGGGAGGACGGTTCGCGACAGAAGCGGGGAAGAGGGGGAGGCGCGGAGTAGCTCGATCCCACCGGGGGAAGCAGCAGAGGGGCCGGAGTCGGTGGCCGAGCGGAGGGGTCACTCCCAGCACAGGCGAGGAGGGACGAGCGGGGCAGCGGCAGCGACTGAGCAGGAAACAGCGAAGGAAGAAACAGCCGCACCGCTGAAAGGCAAGGCCGGATTCGGCGGGCAGAAAGGAGCCGGCAGAACGGCCGGGAGGAAGAGGAGTTTCCAGCACCCATAAGAGAAAGCAGAACGCGCACAGGGCCCCCCGCGGGGTCACTTCACCCCCCAGGCTGGGGGGCTGCGAGCTGCACGCGGCACCTCCGGCCCCGGCGCCGATGCCCCGCGGCCCGGGAGCCAGCGGGCCCGGCACTCGCCTCGACACCGCCACGGCCACCGCCTCTTCCCGGGCGGGCCCGCGCCGCACCGAGTCTCGGGGTGTTCCCGGGCCGCCGCCCAGGCTCACCCCGCGAGCTTCCCGCCCCACGCGCTGTCCCCGCCAAGCCGCTCCCGCGGCCGGCGGGGCACGGGCAGCACTCACCCGCAGCACTCGGCCAGCCCGCAGCACTGTGCGGCCGCGGCCGCGCCTCTTCGGTATTTGAGGGCCGAGCCGGCCCCGCCTCGCGCGCGGCAACGGCGGCACGCGCCTCCTGCGGTACCGCCAACGGAGCGCGTGAGGGCTCGGGAATTGCCCCGGGCCTCGGGATCCGCCCGGGCCTTGGCATCCGCCAGGGCCTCCCGACAGCGATCCTCGCTCTGGAATTGTCTTGGGTCCCGACCTGGTGCTGGTTGGCCAAAGGCTCCTCATGCCCCATCTACAGCCACTTCCCTCCCTGCCAAATAAATGCAAATTTTCGTTGAAGATCGTTTTATGGGCTTAAAGTCACAGAATCACAGAACCAGTTAGGTTGGAAAAGACTTCTGAGATCATCGACTCCAATCTATGACCAAAAACCACCACATCAACCAGACCATGGCACTGAGTGCCACATCCAGGCTTTCCTTACACACCTCCAGGGACAGTGACTCCACCGGCTCCCTGGGCAGCCCATTCCAATGTCCGATCACCTTTCTGTGAAGAAATTCCTCCTAATGTCCAATCCGAACCTCCCCTGGTGCAGTTTAAGACTTTGTGCTCTCATTCTGTCACTTGTTGCCCGGGACAAGAGGCCGGTCCCCACCTTGCTACAACCTCCTTTCAAGTATAGTAATACAGCCCTACTTCAACTAATTCCTATTTAATACAGTCTTACACTTCAACATAGCTCTGTTTAGAGCAATGCTTACCCGGTATTCAGTACAGGCGTCCTTTCTGTCACACTTTTCTTCCTAACGTGCCCAGTCACGGTGCCAATGCCACGCTCAGGCTTTGGATTGCCCCACAGGGTGTGCCAAGGGTGCCTGACCTTAGGGTGCTTTTTGAAGTTCATGGGATTCTACAAAAAAGACTGAACCAATTCTGATCCAGCTTTGAGTCACGTTGGTCAACCCACTGGGTGGCTTCCCGCCAGGAATGGTGTTAGAGGGGGAAAAATGACATGCAAATATGTGGATTTCAAGGAACTGAAGAGAAGTTTCTGTTTCCTCAAATCGTTTAGCTTTGTCTTGGTAAGTCAGCACTGCCCCAAGTAGCCCCCCTCTCTCCCTTCTCTCCACAGTGTATTTCTTTCTTTTGAGAAATCGCTGTGGGTTTTTTAATATCTTTTTGTTTCCAGTATCTAAGTAATATGGATTATATATTTGTACAGAAAATGTGAATAATAAAAAAGAGATGTTATCTTTTGCTTACAGAAAGCCACGTGATTCCTGTACCTGAGACATGCAGAAAAGCACCACACACTCAGCAGGTTAGGAAATACTAGTTTATCCACTTTACTGCTATCCACAGGCATTCACGCTGTTCCCAAGGTGCCAAGGCAAAATAGCACTTTGCCCGGAGCTGGTTTCTGGAGCAGGGGTTTTTTTCGTTCCTTATTTTGAGTGCTGTGTAAAAGGGTGCAGGCTAAGGAAGGAGGCAACTCTTCATCACATCCCTCAAGTAGTATCTATAAAATGAAGCATGAGGCCCCCTTCTTCCCTGTGGCTCCGGGAGGAGATGCAGCCGCATGCCAGCCCTGTTGCTTTCACCCATTACCACCTATAGGATCATTTTCCTGGTAACTGCTCCATTCCTGCTTAGGATTTAAAGCAGGAAGACACACTCAGGACCTGCTGGAATTCTTAAGAGATGTGTGGCCAGGTAGAATTCTTACAGGATTAGGTTTGTATTGTCTGATATGCAGGACTTAAAAATGCAATTGCTAATGTAGGCAGCAATTGCTAATTGCTGTCACAGCACTGATGGTGAGGACTTTTCAAAAAAAACCCTATAAAACATGAGGGAAGCCAGAATGGCAGGGGGTTGTAGGCATGACTTTCCCTTGGTTATTTTTCTTGACAAGTTACATTCATTGTCTTTAGCCAGGCCAAGTGCAGCCGGGAGGGCTGTATAAGATAATATATATCTGCTGCTGCCAGAAAGAGGCTCTGCACGCTTCTCAATGAACCCACTGACATCCTTCTTCCTGTGCTCCCGAGGGCATGTTCACCCTCCCACCTCGGTAACTTCCGTGCTGTCCCTCAGCTCCGCACGGAAGGCAAAGAGCTGGGGAGGGGCTGTGGTTCTGTGCCAAGGGGAATGGTGCAGGGTGGGTGGGGCAGCTTCATGGGCACGGAATGCCACCTGTGGAAAGGGTCAGAGGCTTCTGAAGGCTACTTTCATTAGCAAGGGAAAAGGAAAGCAGCAGCTGCCACCAGGCTGGGCTCCTGGGGCAGGGTTTCCTTGTTAGAGGGTCTTTTTCTGGTGTAATTTCTTAGTCACGCGTAGCTAATCTGTGCAGGAGCACTCATCTTGGACGGCCAGCATAGGTCTTTGCCCAAGCAAGCAATAGATGAAGTTCTCCCTAGACCCGTTGTTCCATCTACAGTTTATAAAACAGCAGAATGTCTTTGTTCCTAATTGAGATTGAGGACTAACAAGTTTGCAGTGTAACTAAAAAGCCATGATGGAAGTGTTGCAAGACTGGTCTCCTAAGTGATAAATGGGAGCTGACCTCCTGTGTCCCAGAGTCCAGCAGTCGTTTTCCAGACATCCATTTTTCTTTTGGCACCAAGTGAGAAATCCTGGGGGATTGGACTTTGGACAGCAGAGAAATCCCCCATCCCTGGGTAACCACAGCTTTCTCCCACTACTATTTTTATTCCCACTACTCTTTGGGAGCAAGAGACCAAAAGAACAGGAAGAATTACAAGGTTTGAAACATACTCAATGAGCTGCTGCCCTACTGAGCTGCAAAGATGACGCAGCAAGAGCTGTCACTCCTGCCACCTGCAGCACAGCCTGCTAGCCCAGCCTCCAGGCAAGGGGAAATCCGAGGCCTGTCATCCCTCCTGCTGCAGTAATAGGTTTCCTTTAATCACACCACCATAGGAACACCAGGGTTTATCCTTTGTTTTGAGAATGGTTCAGTGGGCAAGAAAACAAAACACATTGTTCGGGATTTCCCCGGCTGGGATTTCCCCCAACATCCTGTATGAAACCTCTGCTTCTTAAAAAAAAAAAAAAAAAACAAACTTAAGAAAAGTCGGCACAGAGGCATTCATGAGATTCTCCTATTATTTTACTGAATGCTGCTACAGCAGCATCAGATGTTCAGGCTAGTACTGCAGGCTGAGGAAGTGACCCTCAGCTACAGAAATGAAATCCTCGTTTCTACAATCCAATTTATATTACCTTCATCCCTTCTTGGCCCTTTACTGTAACTGCTCTTCACACAGAATCTGAAGAAACAATGTAGAGTATGTACATGTACTGGGGATGTATCATTGATACCTTTGCATCAGGTAATGCAGAGTGGCTGAGAGTGAGCCAGCAAAAGAGAAATTGAAGCCAAGCCCTTTAACACTCAGGTTTATCTCTAGATCACCTCCTCTCAGGTCCTCATCAATCATCAACCAAGGGAGTGACAAAAGAGGAAAGAAACGATAACGCCACCAACAAAAAAGAAAAAATAATTAATGACTTTATTTTTTTTTTTTAGTTCAGTTGGCCATCTGAGGTGCTAAAATCTCAACACCAATGAAGCAAGTGTGCATAAAAACAAACGATAAAACACAACCAAATAGAAGAAAACAGGCTGGAACAGAGTTGGTTTTGTACAGGTAGGGTATTCGCTTTTCTGATAACGCTCCATACATGCCAACCGTAAAAGCCTTGAACAATCTGAATATCAGAGTTCACTTTCATATGAAAGGGCAGATGCCAAAGCAACTCCCTTTGCCTGGATTAGACTTCACACACACACTCATGCACCCACAGAGTATTTAAATTACTGCAATGCCATCAGAACATGGCATCCTCCCCTTCACATCTGCTTTCAGTGACATCCTCATCTGCCTGCTACCCTGCCTAGTACCTGCCAAGCAGTACTTGAACAATCCAAAAGCAGGAACTTTTGGAAGGCTTCTCATCTCTGTTATTTTGCAGAGGTCAACAGCCAGCAATCTCTTTTTCTGTGAACTATATACAGGCTGGTTTTTAGTACGCTTTAGAGCTCTCTTTCTTGCAGACAGTGACAACTGAAATTCCCATTGCAGCTTTTCGGTTTGTACACGGGAGATTTTACAATGCAACACCTCTCTCATCCACTGGTGTATGGTGTAAACATTTCACTGAAAACTCATTTTAGAAGAATGTTAACCAAACAAGGTGTAGCTGCTCACAAAAGGGAACTGCCGGCTGCTCTAGATCATGCTGTCTAGACCACTTAGAATACTTCATAACGTTCAGGATTAGGATGTATAAAAATATTAAAACCCACCAGAGTGCACACAAATGTGGTGACTAGCTCTACGCAAGCACCGTGTTCTAACAGAGGCCTAGGCATTGCACAAAACTCAGATTCTTGACCGTGGGGGTAGCCCAAGGATCCACTGGTGCCTTTACATACAAACAAATATTTACAGAAAATGCAGAGACGGAGAGAGAAGGACAGACTTTTAAAACTTGCGGTTTGCTCTAAAATATGTTCAGCAATGCAGTTTATAACATGCCCTAGTGAGACCAGGGGGTATTGGTTAACTGAAAGAAGAAATATGTCTGGAAGTTGGAGCTGAAATGTCTTGTCACCTCCCCACACATTAGTTCTCTGAAGCTCAGAATTTTACAGCCAGTTGTGACTTTTAATGAGAATATGGTTAAAAGGAACAGAACAGTTAAAAAAAAATGATACTGTGAAAACAGCAGATTAGTTGTTCTGGCAGTCCTCACTCCCTCATCTCCATTTGCCTCCTGGGTGTTTCCTTCCAGGTGTTGGTATTCCCCTCCCTTCCCCGTAGGCTGAAGTGCTTTGCCCCATCCTCAGTGTGCCCATTTCAAAACGAACACGGGGCAGGTTCCAAGCTCGGCTCTCTTCCCACCTCCTGCCGGGATGAAGCGGCCAGCCCCGGGCCAGGACCATGTCACCTGGGGACAGACACCCTTTCGTGCCCACGTCTCGGGAGCTGAGGGTCTCTTTGCTCTCCTCACATGTGAAATGGACACACGTCACTGAATGCACACGGCTGAGTCACTGCTGCTGCCCACACGGGCAGCGCAAAGAGCTAGAACATCCTGCTGGGATTCGGATACAAATAAGGAATCTTGTGCTCACAAGAGCCTTCTTCAGCTTTAAAAATACAAAATTTGAATTAAAAATATTCAGAGAGTAAAAAAACCCACTATCTGATATGCAAGTCATATTCTTAAAGTGCAACTGAACAGCAAATACAAGTTGTGCCTTTTACAACCATTTTGATATAAAAAGGCCTTTTAACATTCCCTTTTGTGTATTTTTAATCAATTTGTGTGTGCGATGTTAGCTCTTCATTTTCATTCTCGCTGCTGGAGGCTTTCAGCACAACCCAAAGAGTTTAGGGTTAGAATTATGTGGGTTTTCTGTGCAGTAAGGTATTACACCCTCAAGTGATATCACTCTTCAGCATTGCAAAGATCTGGCCAATGTCTCCCAGCACGAAAGGGAAAAGGAATCATCTGGTATTTCTTCCTCAGGACTTTTTTCTGTTCTACAGCTCACATTCAATGACCTTTTGTTACAAGTTAGATGTGGTCCATATACCCAGTGCACTATAAAACGGACTGAGGTCAACTCTCTGCACAAGACAATTTACAGAAAACTTTCTACCCATCTTTCTTCCCTCCTCCTGCGCTCCAGCTTCCACTGGCCCCTCAAGTGCAGACTTTGTAAACTACCACTGCCAGTTTGACTCGGGCAGCAGGCCCCTGCACTGGCAAACGGGGGGAATTCTGTTTGTTGGACATCCTGGTGGCAAAGCCAACACTCAGGGATGCTGGAATGGCAGGTACCATTTGCTAACGTGCACAGTTATGAAGCAGCACTGCAGCTGCCTGTCTGCTTGGTTTCACGAGTATCTGGATTTAATTTGTAATGACTTAGCATAAAACACTAGGGGGAATAAAGGGAGAACGCTTCGGGTGGAAAACACGTGTTTCCACCGTTAGCAACCAGCACTGCTCAGAGTCCCCGTGGACACTCCTACCCATTCTCCCTCAGCCTGGGGTATTCTTCCAAGTCAGAGGTGAATTCAAATCATAGACCTTGGATTACAGGAGACCCCTCTGAAGGAGGTAGAGAGCCAACAGCAAGAAACCATGCAAACGTCTGTGCCGGGGCGAAAGACTGAAGGATGTTCAGCTCTGCTGGGGTGCCTCGCACCAGCAGTGTAAATTCGAGCTGGAAGAGTCAGTACGCTGTACAAACGTGCTTGGGAGTGGGACACGCTCTCAAAGACATCAGGAAGCAGGCTTAGTACTTCTTTAACAGGAAAAGAACACAGTCAGCACCCCAAGGAGGGAAAATCTCTGAACACATCATGTGAAGGATGGGATGCATCCCCAGTGCACAGTGCTGTTTCAGCTCTGCAGGATAAGTTAAGGACACGGTTTGCCCAGGGAGTCTGTCCAACAGGAAATGGTGCTGAGCTGCTCAGTGCATATGCTGCTCATCAGTTATTGTGTCATCAGGATCCTCCTGGCTGAAAAGCAGCAGATTCACTTACTGGGCCAAAAGGAGCTTCTTCCAATAGATGCAGCCGGAAGTGTGCTATTTTTGTTTTCATGGAAATCCCTCTAGCTGTATCCAGGAGTGTGAGGATCCCCTCTTTCAGCGAGAGAGAGTCATACGGGATAGTTCTACCTCACAGTTTTGGCTTTCTTGTTATAAAAATGTAAAATTTAAATAAATATAGGTTTCTAAGTCCAAAAGAGAGAATCTGGGATGTGGAAGAAAAGGATGCTAAGAACACAAATAGATTCTTAAACTCCATGGGTGCACAGGATTTTTTCATAGAGGAAAACTCCTAGGGCAGGATGCATCCATGGGTACATAAAGGCTGCCCTTGCTGTGAAGCAGGGACCAATCCGCAGTAGTGTCTTTCTCTAACAGAGTTAAAACACTCCCTCCACAATCAAATATGTGTAACAATCAAATTATTTATAAGAACACTAATAAATAGCCACAGGTAACAACGTCCAGTAATTTTGAAGTGGAAGTTGTAGGATGCAGCAGGCACACACACCCATCACTCGTCCATTTTTTTTCCTAAAAGATACAAAAATGAATCTTCTTTCAAGTATTAAAAAAATAAGTTAATTGACATAAAAGGGTCAAAGTGACTGAGGGCCCAGGCAGGTCTTAAGCTTTGTTTCCAATGTGCAAAAACAAAATACAGAGGAAAAAAAAAATAAAAACACTGAAAAGTCTTAATGGTGGTTCGGTCACTTAAGGGCTTCTCCCTTTTAGGGGCCTAATATCCAGGGAATGCTGCCTGGGAACACCCCTGCCCCAGCACACACTTACCACTGTCCCACAGCAGTATTTTCCAGTGTCAAAACAGTCACAATAAAAACAGAACAAGGAAGCCCACCAGCCTCTGAGCTGTGGCCATGAACACTAAGGCCAGCAGTAGCTGTCTCTCCAGTGTGTAGCAAAGCAGATGGGCATCTTCCCTCTCTCTTCTGCTCCCCTTTTTCCCCACAAGAAGATTTAGGAGGCTAAGGTAGGGAAAGAGTCCACTGATGCCCACTTCTCTCCAAAAAACAAGAGGCAGAGAGTTCCATCACACATAGCAGTATCTTCTCTGTCTTGCATTTCTTCATATCCATGCGTAAGGGATCAACTGCAGGTTTCTTTGGTGGGGAGGAAGACTAAAGCAAAGAAGGTGTTGCCCTGGGCTCCTGGAGCTCTCTTGGACAGCTGACTCCACTGCTACAGGCTGCTGTGGTTTTTCAGGGAGGGTTGCCACTTCCCTCCCTTTTATTAGAACTGGTGTAGAAAAATGGGAAAGGAACGGACTGCCTTAAATCCAGTGTAGTTAAGGGTACTTCTTCCCTTAACCTCCTTCCCCACACATGGATTATTCCCCCCTCCCTCCTACCACACACACAAAAATACGGTCCATCGTACAGGACCTCAAGGAGACTCCACAGTCTCAACTCATTTCTTCAACTTGGCTTGCAGACATGTAAAACTTAAGCTTCTGGAACCAACACACTTATCGAAAGGCTTCTGAGTGCTTCGAACCAAATCCCTGCATGCTGTTGGACCCTTCGGAGGTTTTCCCTTCAACATCTTCCCATCCATGTAATTCTGGCAAACTCAGGGTAGGCCAACTGGACAACACAGACCAGCAGAGGTAAGTGTGTTAAGCTCAGGACCAGTTCAAGCTAAAACCTTTGGAAAGCATGACTGCCTCCAGGTCCTTGTCTTCTTCTTTTTCTCGAAGCCGCTGCTCCTCAAGGAGAGCCACAAGAGAATCTCTCTGCTCCACTACATCGAGCATTTCATTCAGGATCCTCTTCTCCTCCGAGAGCTCCTCATCTGTCTTCAGATGATCTACAGAGAGATCAAAAACTATCAGCATACACACGGCTAGAAATACACACATAAAATCAATGAAATATTCCCTTTTGTTCTCACCTTCTACTGCCATCCTCTCACGGAGTTCCTGCTGCAGTCGACTCTGCCTGTCTTCCAGTTCTAGCTCCCGAGCACTGAAAGGGAAAGAGCAGAAATCCAAGTTCCAGGTATATTAAAATACTGCATACATTGCTTCATATTCATTCACAGTTTCTGCTCCCTCTCGAGATATCTGCTGTGCATTTTACCAAGCTGGTTTGGAGCAACTCTTAAATAACTTAAGACATATAACTGTATTTTTAAAAGATTTAATTGCACTTTTAGCATTTCAGGTTCTTTGCCTTCAGCTAGGAAGTGCAATGCCAAAAGAGGAGCGAACTAAATATACAGCAGAGTCAAAGAGCAAATAAGCCTGCAATACCTCTATGTATCCCCTGCTACTTCCCACTCTAAAACCAAAGTTACTTATTAACAAATTGCTTATTACTTAAGGACATGTCAGGCCATTGCAAACACCACCTTGGGACTTTTCTGCCACTAAGGCCATCAGCTTCCACATTGCTGAGGTGAGCTGACACACTCCAAAATGAATTTCAGTGAATTTACACAATGGGAACAGAAAAAACTCCCAATTTCATTAACAGGAAAACAGCTTTACCATCTGAGCCCACACGACAGGCACTGGGGTCCCACTATAGGCAGAAAAGAGGGCCACATGGCAAAGGTGACTGAATTAAATACTTCTGGCTATGCTTAGAAGCCAACTTTACCAAAACCAGAAGGAGTCACACATTATTTCTGCATAGCTTGAAAACACTTGCATAAACAGGATGCGTTTTATACAAGAACAGCATGGGAGGGGCTCACATACCTGTATTTTTGCATGTGCACAAATAATTGGGACTTTCATCCCTTACCACTATTATTCCTTCTTCTACCACTCCTCTGAAATGTACTTGGATTCCTGTCTCAGCCACGAATCAGCCTAAGAGGCTGCTGACCTCCTGGCCTTACAGGGATGACAATACTGACAGATCTTCCACTACTGTTTATGACAAAATCCCCATTCTTTCCACATTCACTCACAATATCATCAGTTCAGACTCGTAGCGAACCAAGGCATTCTTCTCCTGCACCAGCTTGAACCACTCCTGCATCAGCTTGGGGTCATCCTTCTTACCCATGCCTGCCAAGAAAGACACCTGGTAAGTTTTCAGGTAATGCCCTGCAATGCTTACAAGCCCAAACTTCAAAAACAACAATGGGGCAAAATGTGCAAAGAAAGCCGAGCAAGATGCTGCCAGAGCACTCCCAAGCCGGGTCCGTTCAGTTTGCCTACAGCACACAGTTGAGTGGAAGTCATCTCCAAAAGGATTCTCTTCTCTTTGGAGCCTACTTTTTTTTTTGTTTCTGACACTCCTGTGATTACTTGTTTCTTCCTCACTCTTTCTGCAGAAAGCCCCAATTTCTATAAGTATTTAACTTTCCTTTCATTAGAAGAGTTTTATAAACGCTCATGCCAGCTACTTAAACATATATTCATCAGAAAAGTATTCAATTGCCACTCCATGTGTTTTACCTTTATTTTCTTCAATTGCATGTCCTCAAGTTTTTCTTTTACTAGCCAAAAGTAACATCTTGTCTCTTCTTTCTCCAACAGTTAAATAAATCTTTTCTGACTGCTCCTCCTAGCCATTAATATATCTATTAATCTTGAAGATCCCCCTGCACAGTGAACACAGAAACTAATTCTGCTGTACTGCATACCAGTGCTAGAAAGAAAAAGAACCCCCAGACACATTTGCTAATATGAAAGCAGAATAAAGAAGCCTTGGGCCTTGACCACCTAGTATAGAACTCTTAGCTGGTCCTTTTATTTTAGAACAAACTCCTAAACTTACTCAACAGTCCATTGATGAATCTTGTGCCTGTCAGGAGTCATGTGGAATAAATGCAGAATGCTGTTCCCAAAGCCTTCTGTTGATATTTATCGAACACAAGAACTTACCAAGGAGGCTCCTCCTGGCAAGCTCTTGGTCTGGGCCACTTATTCCACACTGAACCACCTGCAGATGAATACTGTGATTTACATCAGACCCCATCAAGGCCAGTAGCAATGCTCCTGCCTGTGTGGAAGTAGAAGCAGGAGCAAGGCCTCAAATCAAGCCCAACAGCACTTTTGGGTTGCTGCATCCCATCAGCTTGCACTGCACGTAACCTAGGCATCCCAAGGTAACTAACATCCCTGTCTCTGTTTGGTATTACGGATACATACTCTCTACATCAAGAACAAAAGCTCTCAAACAGTCCAGCTAATGCTCAAATAATCAAGCAGGAAGCTGACTATTCAAACTCCGTGACACAGACACATCACAAATACCACATTAATGGCTACTTAATTCAGACCCGTGCCCTTCCTCATCCTCAGTACGTCAGAGAAGCGCTGCCCTGGAGCTACACAAGGGAGAGCCTACAACTCCTAGTAAGCTGCAGCTTGGGCTGCCTTTCACCTGCCTTTGAAAACGTGTCATACCAGCCCCTCAGGGAATACCAGACCTGGCTGTACCACCCTAAGAGCCCCTGGCTCCATGGACTTTATACCAGTGTGTTGCTCAGTTCCAAGCATTCCTTTCTGAGCATCTCTGCACAATATGCCCACGTGGCGACAGGAGAGGGAGACTGTACATGCAGATGTCCAGTGCTGTGGCGCCATGAAAACACTGGGAAGTCTCCCCTTCCTTTCCGATGCCAGCATGTATAGAAAACAAATGCCTCTAAGAAAAAGCCAAAAACACAACGCTACTGACCTATGGAATACGTAAGTATTTTTAAACAGCCAATGAGTAGAGGAAAAATGGGAGGATTGGAAAGGGAGCACTGACAACTGATGTGAGGGAGCACCATGGAAAGCAGGTAAGTGGTTAGCAAAATTACACCATGAACACACGTAAACAACCCCTTCCCCATGCCTTGGCAATGGAAACTCTACAGCAAACTCCATTTGGGATAGTTAAAGAATGCACTCAGCAAGACAGATGAGGGAAAACTAGTCTTACTTAAGGTCTGTTGGTTTTTAAAGTTCAAGGATGTTTTTCAAATCAGTCCTTATAAAGACACAGTATTCCTTTAATCCCTAGAGGCTAATTAAAAGGCCGTATTTAAGGAAACAGATTGTCATCCCTTACCCCAACTTCCAAACATCTTTCAGGAGGAATAGAGAAATTGAAGCCACCAAATGAAAATAGAAACTTTTGAGTGTGACACTTCTGGTCCCAGAGCTGCTGCCCATTGTCCCTCCCAGTCACTGCACCTTCTCTTGCACAGCTGGGACTAGCAAAAGGGATACTGTACCTTTAACAACTTGCCACAGGCTCAGAGAAGCTGGTTACCAGGTAGCTACAGACAAGGCTGGCTTGGGGACACAGCAAGAAAAGGGCTGGGGGCCTTGTGGTCACTAGCTGACTAGTGCTGCTATGACAACCCAGCTGTGGTCGGGGGGACACGGGGTGTGTGAGGTTACGTTACCTTCATGGGCACAGCAAGGGCAGAAGGAGAGAGGTCTACGACGTGGTGTCCCGGCATTGGGCTCAACTTCAATAGGACCAAACGAGGAAGAGGAAGAGGCAGGAGAGGAAGAGGAAGTTGGAAGTGGAACGGAAGAGGAGGAAAGGGGTGAAATAAAAGACAAGCAAAGGACAAAAGGCATAAGAGTGAGAAAGAAAGGAAACACAAGAAGAAAAGAAAAGAAAAAATACAAGAAATGGAGAAGCAGAAACAAGGGATACAGTCTACAGATGAATAATGTCCCTAATAAGCACAGATAACAGGTAAGAGGTAGACTGAGGTACTGGTGAACTCTTACTGAGCTGTACAAATACCAGGCAGGAGGTTACTGTTACTGCACTTTTCCTAAGGTACAGTTTTCAGTTGCAAGGTCTTTAATCAAAAGGTTTGTGACCCAGATGTCAGGACGAGTCAGACTTGTATTTAACTTCTGCTGATAAATGTCAGATTTCAAGCAGGGTTACAGTAAGTCTCGCCTGCATGCATAAGACACCAGCTGTAAGCAGCCACCCTACCTTAAAGCTCTACCAGGACCATGCTCTTATCACCATGGCAGCATCCACTGATGGTAAAAGTGTCCTTTATAATGGAATAGAATGTCTTCAGACAGGGAACATCACAGGGAGAATCTGATTACCATGGAACCAGCCTGCCAGGACCTGCTGTGTCAAGTATGGTGAGTACACACGTACCCCACTGGATTGCTGTGCTTAGAGGGGAAAAGGCTTTTACACCTATAAAGTGATTCACATCAGGGTCTGCAGGGGCGGTGACCAACTGAGGACTTTGCAGAGTTAAACCAGTAAATTTAAAGCTCTCCCTTGACGTTTTTCATTCCACAAAGCATTTTAAAGCTTACGAGTCCTGTTAGTATCGGTGACTTACTGAATCTTAATCATCTTTTCCATCAGCTGGTGAAGGACAAACATTTCTCATCTCTCAAAAGGTTCAGCTGTTTTAACACCAAGAATTTGCTTTCCAGCTGTACTTAACATTACAGAGATAAACAGTAGGCAGTAGCCAGTGTCACTAATAGTTACAGGAGAACATGCACCAGGGAGATGATGAACCCTGAAATGTCAGAGCTACCAGAGTGGAACGCTGACTGGGCTCAGGGCACAACTGCATTTATAAAGAGGAGGCATTTCTGTGTTGGGAAAAGGCATAAACTCCACAACAACAGTATGGTAAGAATAACACTCATTTTGGAGAAGTCAGCAGAGTTTGATGTTTGTGGTTCAGAGAAAGCTCTACAAAATTAGAGTACCAGTGAACTGGGAAGGCTTTAGAAGGGACCATCACAGAACTAGACCAGCACATGGAGGACACACTGGAGCAAGAGGGAGAGCACACCAGCTTCAAAGCCCGTGACTGAGCAGCATGGCTTTCTCAGAAGAAGAAACCTCTGTACTGGAAGCAGGAAGGGTCAACATCAGGAGAGGTGCCACAGTTGGCCATAGGGCAGTTACAAATGAAGCATTGTACCAACAACAGTTGAGACAGTACCAGAACATTAATTACAGTTGTTCTGAATTTTCCAACGTCTTCATTTAAAATAGAAAAATACTGAGGTTTTTTTTTTTCCCTACAACTACCATTTCACAGAGATCAGGTTACAAAAGCAAAAACAAACAAGAAAAACCCCAAACCACAAAGGTACGGTGAAGAACATGCTTCCACACAAAGCAGAGCATTTAGTGCATGATACTTGTTAAACATTTTTTATTTCCCATCCTATCTTATTCAAAATTAATTCTTCTACATAAGTTTTAATACTCTAACTTGGTCTAACCACTATTTTGAGGGTGGTCAGGAGATAGAGATTTAACTGTATAGAAAAATCCACTTCTTTCAGGGTTTGGGATTTCATTCAGAACTGGGGGGTGGGGGATTTGATAAATTTCAAGCCATAGACATAGAGACTTGGTGAGGAACTTCCAGTTTTCCATATTTGAGCTGAAAATAAATACCCAGTATGTGAAAATGTCAGGAAAAAGCCCCAGGGATTACACAGCACCTGACTAATATGGAGCTCACCCCCCATGGTTGTATTTTCCTCCCTTGCTCTTAGTTATCTTCCCACTCCTGTCTAAAGAAAATTTGTCCTTGAATCGAGTTACAAAGTCCACGGTATCTACACTAGTCCTGCTACTAGAAAAGTCAACATGTTTTTTCAGTAAGATAATAAACATAACCTTTGCAATTAAGATCCTTTCTAGCTACTCTAGATGTAAATTACAGTTAATTACATCAGTGAATACAGGTAATGATCATTACAATTACTTTGGAAACAACTTCTGTCCAAAGTAGGGTGATCAGCAAGGCTTTACAACGTGTTCCTTATGTATTGGAGGTCCTTCACAGCAAGAACAAAGTGCAACCTGAAAACTTAGTTCCCATGGTTCTCCAAAGCTTATTTCATGGCTTATTGCTCCAAAAGCCATTACTAATCCTACAGTAAATAGTATTATTATTGTTATTGTCACTGTAGCATTGTTTAAAGAAGAGAAATCACCACCTCCTAGTCTCATTAAATTATAAATAGGATCATCACTGCAAGACAATTTTTCTGGATGGGGAGCCAGGGCCAGATAGGGAAAAACCTACTTGTTGTGCAAATTCAAAAAACCTCAACAAACCTAACCCTCTTTCTGTTTAAGTCTCCTTCACCACCAAAAATATACTGACACGGACATCCACAACATGGAAAGAGTGCTGCTAGCAGCAGCAACACCTGCTGAGGCAGTTTGTTAGGAATGAGCTGAAGGGCAAGAGAAGAAGCATTTCTGTGACAGTTCCATTTTTAGGTTCTCCCTTATGCTGCCAGCAAGTCTAAGGTGTGGCTATAGCTTCTGGAGAGAAAATTGCCATTTTCTTTCACCAGAGGGATAAAGCTGCCAACAGGCTGTGTTAGTCATGAGTTGTTCCCTTTTAATGCCACAGGCCAACTCTTCTTGTGTGGAAAGCCTTGGCAGCAGAGCTCAGCAGTCCAAGCTGCTGGCAAGCTGGAGCATGGTTTGGAGGCAGGAGCTGCAGCTTGTTAAGGAAAGGCACGTGCCCCAGCACACTGAACATTTTTGAGAGGCAGAAGCTCTGCCTGGCACATCAGACACATCCCGTCAATGAAGTGACTGGAATTACCTTGCTTCTGTGTAAAAAAGCCAAGAGAATGACCTTGTTTGTCACAGTACTCTTGAGAGATTGCAGACTTTGCTACAGTGGTGGAAACCAAGAGCCAGGTCAAGAATAAATACCATAGCTTCAAAAGCCTCTTCAAAACAAGGACCAGAAATTGTATAGCCACTATGAAAATATACCTTCATTTTCACTGTACACTGTACTTTGTTACAGAAGCTACACTGGACTGCTGCATTCTTTTCTAATCTTTATTTACCTGTTGATTAAAGAGCAATTCTTCAGACTGGTTTGGTCCTTTTCCTCTCTAGCTCCATAATACTTCTTCACAATCAGAAGCACAGTGGTCAAAATGATCGGTCAGGGTGAAGAGAGCACAGCACAAAGTTTGGGGTGGCAGACCCCATTATCCCCAAGCTACAGCTCACACTGATCCCCCCTTCACTGTTTGCCCCTGTTTTTTGATATGAGAGCTGGGATGATTTCTGAGAAGTGGTGAGTCATTGCAAGTTAAATTTATTTGAACAGATATACCACAGACCAAGTGGGATCACATCCTTGGCGAGCTTTGCATCCAAAAATGTTGATTTCTATACTGTTGACTAATCATGGTGGTTTGGAAAACAGCAACACTGGCTGGGAAATCCAGCTCTGAGGCCAGTCTCAGTTCGACTGAATCGTTATGTGGCACTTGCCCTCACAAGCTAAAAGCATGACACTTTGGAAATTTATTCTACTAACAAACTTCATCCCTCATGTATCGGGAATACTAAAAGCTCTAATTTGAAATCAGTGCTTTTAATATGGATCAGTCCAAAAGAGATCAGTAAGTCAAACTGCACTCATCACAGTAATTGTCCTCTTTTCCACCCTTAAAAAAAATCAGGTTATGGTAAGAACCCAAGTACTGAAAAATAAAGCATTCCAACTTTACTGTTTGGTGAAGTTGTTCAACAGCAGCATTGTTAAAAACCAAGGATACAGAAATCCACCTCTTGGAGAATAGCATCCACAGAATTGCAGGTTGAGAGCAAGGATTCTGACAAATATCCCACAAGCACATCACTCAGCATGTCTGACTGAACAGTTTATTAAATCCGGGTCAAACCCAATATTCTCTAAAAAGCACAATCACTAGAAGAAACCTGGGGAAAACTCACAGACCACTGGATTGTCATGCAAACTGAACCACTTTTATTTATCCAGCAGAAGGGCGTGGGGGAAAGGCAGGGAAGGGAAGGAAAAAAATGGGGAAAGCAATAGTTGGAGCAGAACACGCACACAAATGACTCCACAGAAGTCTTCTGCTCCTGCTAGACCTTGAGGCACTTCGAAATGCAACCAGAATGAATGCAGTCCTGCACTGACCCTGCCTCCCAAGACTGTTGTTTTTGTGTGCAGAAAGAAGCAGGTAAATGGCAATTGCCTAACAAGTACTGGTACTTAACAAGTTCTGCTTATCAAGTGCTCTTTCCTGCTCAAAATTTACAGCAAAGAAAACATGCTACCAATTCACTTCAGTGTCAAAAACAGCTGCAGCCTGCGAAAACAATGTTTATCTTACAACTCCACTCCCCTTCCAGGAGAGCTGTGTTTGCCAATCACAAGAAATAGGACTGATCCCTCTTGAATATATCAGACTCCAGCTTTGCAGAGTTAGACCTGCAAAGACTTTAAAGGATGTAGTAAACTCAAATATTTTAAATAAGTTAATAAAAAGTGAAGTTGTTGTAGGGTGTGCTTTAAACAGAGTACAAAGATTTAGAAAAACCCAAACAATTGCACTTCCCTGCCCTGTTTACCTGATGTTCGTAAGGCTCTTGTCAAGAAGGGAGAACATGTGTTTGAAATCAACACTATCAAATGTACCAGCTCTCTTCCCTACATCCTTCTTGCCTCTCTTGGCATACGCCAGCCAAGAACAAAGCAAGATGGGAGTGTGTGGCTGTTTACTTAATGATTCCCTGCTGAGTGCAAGGGAAAGGAAGCTGCTCACTTGAACGAAGAGGAAACAACGGAGGTACTTTCCAGAGGCAGACAAGGAGCAAAGTGGGACAAGGAGCCAGTGGGTTAGGAGGAACTGAGGCTGGGACTAAGGAGGCAAGGTGACTAGTGGAGAACAAACAAAGGAGAGGGGAAAAAGGGGAAGGGGTGAAAGGAGAAGACAGATTTGCGAAGAAGGCAGGACCTAACATTTTCCAGACAAATAATGCTGGGCAGAAGAGGGAGCAGAGCCCAAAAAATTTTGGGAGAAGTCCAAAGGCTGGGATTTAGACTGTGGAGACAGTGTCAGTGGGAAGACCAGAGCAGGAGTAGCTAGTGGAGAGGAATAGGAGGTCTGAAGGGTAGAATTCTAGGATTTCTTTGTCAAGAAGGCAGGATTAAAATTAAATGCCTGAGAAGGAGAAACTGGGACTGAGAATGACAATGGAAGTGGGGTAAGGAGCTCTGGATGAAGTAAGACAGGATCAGGACAAGGACTGTCTGAAAAGAGGGAATTAAAGGACAAAGAGTATATATCCACCAGACCACTGCAACCTTCCACTGTCTGGTTCAGAATCCATATTTTCAAGTCTCACTATTCCACAGCTGCCAACAAACATCTATAAAATCACTGATTGTGTCCCATTTCCTCTCCATAAGGATCTACACAGAAGATGACAACCTAGTGTTGCTACCACAGTTATTCCATAAGGACATGAGACAGCTGCCTGCTGTGGATCTGAAGGTTATTAATCTGTTGATGTATCAACATAATACAAAGTCTTAATTTCAGTTGACTTTGCAACCTTTGTAACGTTCTTTTAGCAACACCATGCACACAATATACACACAGGAATAATTACTCAGAATTGAAATGCAACCATCTGTAGCGTGAAATGAAACATCTGCGTTACAGCAACGGTACAAAACATTTCAGAACAGGAAGAGAGGATTATGACATCTGAGCAGACCAACAGAGCTAGTTAAGATAGCAATCTGTAATCCTACACACTGGAAGTTGACCAGGATGGCAGAAGTGACCACTCCCCTTGCAGAAAGTTGTTGTGCAATCTGTAACAACTAAATATTACCAGTTTACAGATAACTTTCCAAAGTACTTTGCAAGTTTCGTTAATACTCTATGACAGCATGACTAGAGGCATGCCCATGCCTCAGAGACACGGGTTGCCAATGGAATCCAAGCTGTTTGCAGTGCTCAGCAGGACCTCCAGGGACTTTAATGGCACTCCACCCAGATGCACATCCTGCACAGACACGTTAATCTTGAAGCTGAGCTCTTTATCAGCCGCTTGAGGTGACAAGTATCACCACAGCCAGGTATCCCTTCTGGCAAAAGTGTTCTGGCAGCCCCAAAAGCAAATATAAAGCAAATTACAGAGGCAACAAAATAATACTATAAAGCCACATACTCCAGGCTATACTGGCTCACTGCATTTAAAGGGATACTGCCCAATATAGTTTTTTAAAATTTGTTTTGAAAACAGTATTTTTGAGATGAGCAGAAATTTGACAGTTTTAAGATGTATCAACCATTTTTAAAAAAACATGAATATTGTCTCTGACTGTTGGAAGCCCCAGTGACTGAGTCACCATATAAATAAAAGCAGCCTGTTCAAAAATGACCACTCTGAGGTGACTGAGCTCAGAGAAACAGAAAAAGCAAACACGCAAAGAGATAAACAGTGAATTCCATTTCCAATTAACATGTTCTGCAACACAATTTTTTGAAGTGACAGTGTCCCTTTAAGTAAAGATTATTTTGCTTTTCTTAAAGCCACTATTAGTGATTTGGATGGGATCGCTGTCTCTAAAGAGGCATTAGGAGCAGAGGCAGGAGGAGGGAGAGGTGTAGTGGAGATAGCATTAAACAGGGATAAGGGTCTGTTAAGTGTAATTCAGCATCAACCCTTTTACAGCTCCTACTCTATGCACATATGAGTATGGGCCAGCCCTGGTGGATAAAACCATGAAGAGGGTTTCAAAGTCTCTCTGCAGGAGATATCCCAGGAAAGAATGCCAGAGGGACTGAACAGTGAATGAAGCACAGGGCTAGCAGAGGACTATCACATCAAAATTAGCACATGGGAACTGGGCAACAAATTAGATCAACTAAGGAGGAAAGTCTTCCATTCTGAAACTTGCACTTGGGTGGATATTCTTAACTCAGGTGGATGGTCTTCAATAAAAGTCTATTGTGCCATGAGTAATTCACAACAGATAGGTACAGGTAGGTACTATGTGGGACAACCTCCCTGGAGCAGGAGACAAAAAAGGCAGTTAAAAGCCTGGGCAAGATTATGTTTGAAGGATCAAATGCAGAACACAATGAAATCAGGGAAGACTTCCAGTGATGTGTCTTGGATCAGGCCTAGAGCATGTGGATCTTTCCCTCTGCAGAGCTGGTCTGCAGTTCAGTCCCTCAAAAAAACACAGCTTAGAACAAGCAACTTTATGCTCTGAAAGATAAACTAAATGAGACCCTCAGATAACAAGGCAACTGAGCAGAGTTTGCTTTCTCTTGGATCTGCTGACAGACATAAGAATATTCTTATTCATAAGAATAGATTTTGGGTGGTTAAACTAGCAAAGGAAAATTTAACTTTCAAGATAGGCAAATGCTAAACAAATGTCATTTGCAACCCAAAAGTTAATCACCTACTAAGGCACTCAGGAAGTAACATTAATTAAAGCAAAGGCAGAACCATGGTATAGAGTGATGACCAGATTCTTAAGTGAAAATGAGAACTAAACACTGTAATGTGTGTTTAGCACTAAATGGGGTATTAAAGCAATAGCGTAGCAAGAAGCTTAATAGCTGTGTAATGATGCAAACTGGACTGATTGGAAACTAACAGCAGATTCCAGCAAAAATGACTGAAATTCTTAACAGCAGATTCTTTTCTAACCTTACAGTAAGACAAAACAAGAAAGAAGATATCTGTCATCTGCAAGTGTTTTCAAAGTCCCTTGAGGGAGCATTTTCATTTTGTTAGATCAACAACACACTCTGGCTTTTTTGGAAGGAAAAAAATGATCCTCAGAAGGGCAAGATGGAGACAATAGCATGACTAATCCTTGACAGTGCTGTTTGCTCTTGCTGTCCCCCTTAAAATACTTTCCTAAAGAAAATGTCAATGATAGAGTTGGACTTTTCAAAGGAGAAGCAAAAAATCAGAATGACCTTCCATTCCTAGCTGAGAAGGTGGCTGGAGTGAAAACAGTAAGCAAATTTTGAAAAAAATCAGCACTGTGAAAAATAGAAGAGGGAGCCTTACACATGGTTTGTGGAACGTGCCAGGATCTCCTCTTCCTGAGCTGGAAAAGGGGTTCTGCTATCATCAGCCATATGCAAGGGCTGTTTCTTCTTGTTTGTGAGCCAAGGATGGGAGAAGTAGGTGAAGGGAGGGGTGGGGAGGAGTGTCAGCAGGGTTAGTGTCAGCAGGAGGTTCAGCCATACATACCACCCAGATGCAAGTCGATGAGGTCACTGTAATAAGACTCTCCCCAATAGTCTACAACAAGGAATTGGTGAAGACAGAGTTATTGAGTCAGATACCCACCCTAGCCCCATACAATCAAAGCAATATATGAGAAAGACATAGAAACAAAAAAAGGGCAAACAGGAGACAGGCACCTACACGTGGGCACACACACACATATATATACAAACACTATACTTCTGTCTCTCTCTGGATATATACATACATGTACACACACACAAATATATTACAGACATATATATTGGGAAGATGAAGAGAAAACTTCCAGCAGGCAGGCAAGGACTCCCGAGGGGAAAAATCAAGAAGTTTACACAGAGACACTTCACCTATTTGTGTTTGCAGCAGTACCTGTCACTGATGTCTCTCCTGTTCTTGCTGAGAAAAGCAGAATTAATCCTGTTGCTTTGGAGCTGAGCAATGTGTCAGAAGGAAACAGTGTAATTTCTTAGGACAGCTGCAGGAAAGGTGTAAGGGTTGATTTCTTGGAGGTGAGTGAGTGGGTGGAGGATGGTGTATGGCACACAGGTGGAAGGCACTGAGTGAGTGCCCACGTGAATGGCAAACACTCAGGCGTAGGAAGATGGGATTGTGTGTTCCCGCTAATGCAGTCTCTGTGCCAGGGAAGAACTGCACAGCAGTTTTCAGGACAGAGATGTGCATTTCCACACCAGCTAGACACAAGTGCACCATGAGTCTAGCACTGGGGAACATTTCGTTGGGAGGAGACAGATGGAAGTACTGAGAGCAATATTTCTCACTGCATAGGATTCATTTGACATAAAGAGGTGGCTCTTAAACTTTTCAGTATTGATCTGACAGTAGATGTTTTCCAAGCTCTCAAAAATGATTGTCAAGGTTTATGCTAAAGGGAATAAAAGAAAGGTTCTGGAAATTTCTGTTTTGACATATCTTTAAGTTAATAATTGAAAAAAAGAAAAATTCACAGAGGAAATTAAAGTCATTAGCATGTCCAAACAGGCGAATGCACTATAATACAAAGTACTGTTGCATTAGTAATACTGTATTACATCAATTAACTCATCCAAGCTGTCTCTTGGGACACCACAGAAAACTGAGAAAATTCTTCATTGAGATCCTACTTTACCACTGTAGTGAAATACCATTGTGCAATAGGAAGGAGGGGAGGGAGGGAAGGAAAACAAGGGATGACAGTAGCTTAGACCACCTGTGTATGACAAACTTGCCCCTGAAACAGAGCTTACACTGCCTCCTGAAATGGAGTTTACCCTCCTAATCATTCATTCTTGCTATGAATGCAACTATCAAAGGCTGAGATTTTCAAAGATAATCACAGAGAACATATTAAGGCAATTAAGTAATCATAGGTTGTGAGATTTTCTGAATCAGAAATTGAATGTTAGACTGAGCATTCAGCTTTTGAAAGAATAAAAGACCAACTGCGTCATGCCTGAGGCTGAGCTAATTAAAAAAAGGAAAAGACAAGGAAGTAGCCAAGAAAGTACAATTATTTTGTCAGAATTAAAGTTGATGGTGACCTCCAAAATGTTTGAGTTTGATTAGTTGAAGAGCAGGTATCACCCTATAAATATTCCAACTTGACAAACAGCAGATAATGGGTGAAAATTCCTGGAAAGAATATTGAGCTGCCTCTATCTATTGCTAGGATCTAAAGCTGTAACCTCTCAGGAAGACAGCAGGGCATCACTCTGAAGAATTTATTGATAGTCTTCTCAGTATAAGTTACTTGCCAATAACATATAAAGGATGATGCAAAATGGATAGAAAGTAGAAACAAAATTATTCTAAGAAATTTTTATCTATAGAACTGGTTTTGTTCTTACCAGTTAAACTGAAAAACACTTTTTTCTACAAATGGAAAGTGGTCCAGAGGTGAGAGATCTGAGGAATTTAAGTTAGTGGAAGACCTCTACAAAAGGAAAATTTGCAATTCTTTACAGACAGGAAAGATGACTAAGAAGCAATATGCTAGAAGATGATAAACTACATAGAGAAGTAGTTCAGATAGTCTTATCTGTCTTATTCTGTAACAGAAAAAGAAAAGAATCATTGCAAGTTACAGAATTCTGTTTCTTCTGTCTGGATTTTTAAGTAGTAAGAAACTACTATTAACATTACCCAAAATTTCATATTTAAATGCTGATCAATAAGTGATTTTTTTTCTTTCCCTACAGGGAGGGAACCTGAAAACCCCACTCATTACAGAGCCTAATACATTGTCCCAGAACAGTTAATACTGGCTGCTGTCTATGGAAGAGCCATTATTTTGATGTTGTACTGCAATCCTTCTCTATTTATGTGGACAAACTAAGCGCACAGCAGACACAGCTCCCAAGCTCCCCCATTTTTTCTCCTTGTACAACCTTATAAAGAGATTTTTTTTTAGATGGCAACACCACTTCACACACTGCCTTTCTCTTTTTGATCTTTTGTTTTCATGGTTTCATTAGGGGAGGGACTGACCAGAGACAAGAGCAGGACTCCTCACCTTTACACAGCAGCCCTTGCTGAATGAAGTGGTCACTGGTAGGTCACAATGCAGATGACAGAAAAATGATACTTCCCTCTTTAATAATTAGTGGATATTGCAGGCAGAAATTAACTGTATTTATGGCATGTGATGCCACAGATCTCAAAAAGAAGGAATTCAGTTACTTTACTGCAAACATATGCAAAATGTCTGGAAAAGAGGAAGCTGAGCGGAAACCTTATTGCTCTCTACAATTTCCTGAAAAGAGGTTGTAGCCAGGTAGGGGTCGGTCTCTTCTCCCAAGTAACAAGCAACACAAGAGGAAACGGCCTCGAGTTGTGCCAGGGGAGGTTTAGATGGGGTATTAGGAAACATTTCTTCATGGAAAGGTTTGTCAAGCCCTGGAACAGGTTGCCCAGGGCAGGAGTGGAGTCCCCAACCTGGAGGTATTTAAAAGAGGTGTGGATGTGGCATTTTAGGAACGTGGTTTAGTGGTGGGCTTGGCAGTGTTGGGTTAACGGTTGGACTCATGACCTTAAAGTTCTTTTCCAACCTAAATGATTCTATGGCCATGCAAGAGTACCTGAAGGGGTGAAGCATGGAATTGATTTATAATCTTGTGTTTCAGTCAACATAGATTAGAATATGGTTGGTTTTTATTTTTTCACCCCAACAGAATGTGTTTCTGGCTGATATCCTGAAATAAGGGGAAGACTTGAGGATGGTGAATTCTTTATGTCAGAGTTAAGCTTCTGCAAAGATAACATATGACCTGTTGATAGAAACATTTTGGAAGAGCAAGGCACACCCTAGAGACTTCCTGAAGAAAAGAGATTCCTTTTGCAAAGCAGGACCCACAATTTCACAGCTCTGCTAGGAAATTCACAAATACACAAGCTCATCTAAGACTGCTTCCATTTGAGAGAGCTGAGAGTGAGAAGCTGTTTTTCCAAAGGTTTAATTCTGCAGTCTCCCATTATACTATCTTACTCTTAGTGATATTCTGTCCTCTCTGAATGTGTTTTAGGCATTCTGTGATTCTTCAGTGAGAAAACTCTTATCATGAGTAATATTCTCTCAGCTGCTAAGACTTCCCACTTGTGCTGGCATGTCTTACATGAGTCATTCAGCAGCTCAATAATCAAGATGGACTTCCAGACGAAAAGAAGAAAAATGAAAAGAACCATCAGAAACAATGGAGGTGGGTTTAGTAAGTGCAGTAACTGGCAGGACAGAGAACAGAGTGGGGCTACACAGGAACACACAGCATAAGGATGGAGGCAGCTCCACAAACACTGGGGTTTGCACGAGGCTATTTTTTTGATCCCACGAATGAAAAAGACAGCCTGATCATAAACACATTGAAGTCCTCGAGATTGTTCTTCACACCTGTAGTGCCTATTTGCTTTGGTGAGCACTCAGTCCTGCTGCCTTGGCACACCCTTATGGAGCACCAGACATACCTAATTCTGCCCAAGTAGTAATTGGCAAGAAGTCACAACTGACTTTTTCTCTGGTGCACCCTCACTGCTTAACCAAGCTCCATCTTCAGAGGCATAGATGTGGCTCTTCAAGCAACAAGCAAACATCTTCCAAATACCTGTTCCACTCTTGCCATTTCTGAACTGTGCCCCTTGTAATCAGGTACATAATCCTGGCCTTGCCAGGTACACGCACACTGCATTTGCCTGTTGGATATTTGACTCCTTGCAAATTGCGGATTTTTTTTCCAAATCATTATACTACTATCAGCATTATCTGAACCAGGTACTCCTCCACTCATATGCTTGCCAGATCAGATGATACTCGTTTAATTTAATTCCAAGTACACACAACATTTCTTTAGCAGCTCGACATGGATACCTTTCAGTGCACGTGTGCATTTCTGCTCTGCACAACTTTGTCGGAAGCAGCCAGTGTGCTGGGCTGTGCAGTGAGGAAGATGTTCTGTGATGGTCCCTTGTAAGGACACTGCCTTGATAATCCAACACAATAGAGAAAGCACACACAGTTTCACAATTATTTCCTTAACACACAAACAGGGCTGTCTTACTGTGACAACTTTGTGTCAACGGTGGCTAGGAAACCCCTGCAATTTTCTAGCTGTAGAATCCAGTTATATGCAGAAACAGTCAGCCATTATTAGTTGCTGGAGAATTACCTCCTACACTTCAGGTAAAAACAAGTGAACTCAGTCTCTGCCAATAGGGAAGTTGCAGAATTAGAAGAAACATACAGAAAACAAGGCCTCAAAAAGATAGCAGAAAAGGGAGAACGGATTCACATCGGGCTCAGTCTCTAGGCTATAATGGTCCAATGGCCTCTAAAATCCAAACAGCTATGGATTACTGCACAAGCACTTGGTAAGAAAACATGGAAAACCAAACCAGGTTGTGATGGATACCTGCTTCTCCTCGAAGGGCCTTCTCCACAGCAACTCCTCTCTCCTCGAGTTGCCTCTGCTTCTCTTCCACTTGCTCCAACTGCCGCTGGATAATCTGTTCAGAGAAGAATGGAGCAGAACCTCACCAAAGCAATTCTCTTGCTCTGTCTGCAGCACACATCCAGCACTAAGAGACTGCAGGCAAATTTGCCTTTTCAAAAACAAATATTTGTATTCAACGATACCCTGCTTCAACAGCAAGCATCACAGATTCCAGTGACAATATCCTCCTCACCCTGTTATATCCTAACTCCTAAATTTGCAAACACCTTGATACTCACTCATTTGCTACAACTCCTATCACCTTCCTGAACACTGAACTGAAAGGTGATGCTATTCAGTCAGCTGAGCCCCTGCACTGAGTTTTTGACAAATCCCATCACCTATAGATGACGTTAACAGTTTTCCAGCAGATTCTCTGATAATTAAAGGTTAATTTGATAACACTTCACCCACCAGTGTAACCTAGCAAAGCAATGATAGGTGCAGCTCCATCAGGCATCATCTGAGTATCACTGATCCTTTCAGTGCGTGATGGCTCATCCATGTCCAGCTAGAAAGGTGTTATGGGCATTGTTTTTCTCCCTGTAAAACTCTCATGATAGGTTTCAGCCATTCTTCACTTCTCTGTGGCACGACATGAAATTTGAAAGAGGGAACAGGAGCAGGAACACTCATGTAGAACGAGAGGATTCTGTTCTGACACACTCAGAGGAAAGTCAGGATCAGGATGCTTTCACACAGAGGTAACTGTGCCATGACAAGAGGTTTGTGTGACGCTACCTGAGCTCTGTGTAGCCTCTTCAGCTCCTCCTGCTTGGCTTGTCTGCGGGCAGCTTTCTGTACTCGCCGCGTCAGCTTGGCATTCAGCTCCTCTTCTGTGTAGGCCCTCTGAAGGAAGGAAAAACAGCAGCAGATGTTATTTACATGCTCAGAGATATGGAGGCAGGGATGACCATTTTCTCTTCCAAAAATCTCAGAAGGGAGGTGTTCTGTCTTTGCCATGGCTGTGTCAAAAGTCAAGCTTCTGTAGGCAAAGGTGTTCACAGTGCAGTGAGCAACAATTTCAGGATCAAATCAGGAGTGAAGAAGCATTTAAGCCAGCTGCAAAGCTGTGACTTTATACAACATCCCACCCCTGCCTTCCACTGCTATATGAAACCTCTTCCCAAAGATCAAATTAGATTTATTCTCAGTAACTTTCATTTCTCAATAAATTTAGCCAAATGGATTCAGATAAATCAGTGAGTACCGTATAGAGGGTTCATCTTGATAGGGGCCCCCTTGATGTCATTTTAAAAGAGGATAAAGGCTTGTCTACATGAACAGTTACAGCAGTGTAAGCTAAGAAATTATTATAGACTAGTGTAGAATATTACACCACCAGAAGCCATCCAAAAGGGGAAAAGCTATGTTTATAGAAATAGAAAGGTATTTCCTCTTCTTTTCTGTCAGTGAAATTAGTTTAAGAATGTGTCTTTCTAACATTACTGAAATTTGGTTTAGGATCTTACCAGATACATTAGTTGGATATATTGTAACCTGGAGAGGCTTTCTCTCAAAGAGTCTTGAGAGTCAAAAAAACTTCACAACTGCACTAGGTGAACTACAGTGAAGAAAAAGCCTCTTTTCTCATGTACATGTATGTAAGCTTTAAGGGACTGCTGTAAACATGTGTCTTCCACTTCTGGAAAGAGATCTCCTCCATGGACAGTCAACTTCAAGAACAGAATGTTATGTCAGACCACCCTGAAATTTGCTTTATCTAGTTACTGTACTGCCACATTGGTCAGTCTACCTCTGTTGATGGTTCTCAGTGGGAGTTTAAGGTAGGATCACAGCTTAATTAAAAATCCCTCAGGTAGGTCATTGGCAAGCACCATTATTAAAGCTTCAAGAAGCTCACGCTTTACTCTTTCTTCTTTTAAAACACAAAATCCACAATGGTACTCAAATCAGAAGGTAAAGTGACAGAGCATGTGGCCTTTCTATCCCCTGTAACACTGTTGTGACTGTAAAGACAAGACATAAGAATTTCAGAAAGCAGCAACTTCTGCCTTGATTTTTAGCTTAATACAGAATTTCACTAAGATTTGAGGGAACTCAACAATTTTGAAAGCTGCTGATTAAAGTGTGATGATTCCTTTGAACTCATATTCTAAGTATCAAAAAAGAAGAATACGCAAACATATTTAAGTGCCTTGAAAACCAATTTGTTCTGAAGCTCACAGATCATCCACATCACTGTACAGTGGTGCACTGATAAACGCATGCATTCCAACCAGACATTTCGGAGCTTAATGCATTTTTGGGAGACATCCTCTACAAAGAATTTGCTGCCCATGTCTGCTAACATCTCAGGCATGCACAGTCAGTGTTGCTGTTAGTGCACGTGTGGTGGGGAGCTACGGATTCAATGGGTTAATGTAGAGGGGGACATGCAATGCAACAATGGCCAACTAGTGGGAATGGAGACACTACCTTTGACGAGTATGATCTCTTGAATGCCAAGGCGTGTGGTACATAGATCGACTTTAAAGGGGGAATGGTAAACGGAAAAAAAATAATAAAAAAAAAACGTACAAAATGAAGCAAAATCAGTTCAACATTGAAAACAGATGCACAGTAATAAAACAAAGCGGTTTTTACATGAAACAAAATTGTGCAAATGCTGAACGTGACCCAGACTGATGAAGCACAATGGAACTTCTGGCCATAAATTCAAGTTTCGAGCACTTTCCTGAAGGCAATTAGTTTTGGCAGCCTCCCTGAAGATACAGTCAACTTGGAAATACCTTTTTCTACAGGAATTACTTGGCCTTTTTCTATCTGTATGAGTACAAAATTCCGGCTTAAGATTTGGAATAATGGCTTATTTCTGGAGCGTATTTGGTTTGAACTGCCTCGGCCAACCATGTATTACTCTGTCACACAACTCTCCACTTACATTCTGATTTACAATCTCTCCTAGGAGTTGTGTTTATTCCATAGTTTTAAATTATCTCTATTTCATAGAAATTTTAATTTACATTTAACCAACACCATAAATCTTATTCACTGCTTTGTGAACTAAGAAACACCAGATGGGCTCAGAGTGGGTTGTGTGTCCTGCAGTAATGGAATCTCCTTGTCTAAAAGGAGAGCCTCCAAAGATCTTGAGGAGCTAAAATTGGAGGGAGAAAGGAGCAGGAAAAGGAGGGGGAAATCACTACTTACTCTAGCCAAGGACATTCTATGCTACGTTGTACCCAAATATAAGGCAAGTAAAGCACTTAGCTTTATTTGCTAATAAGAGAGGTAAATTTCCCTTCATGTCATGAAGGTCCAGAAGGCATTGTGCCGCTCTGGGCAAACAGACAGCATTTTGCACTTTCACATTCAATTATCTAAAACCAGTCACAAATGAGAAGCCAGAGAACAACACCAGCACGTTTGCACGCTCCAGGAAAAAGCAAGCTACTTGTGGTGGTGAAACAGATCTGAGCACAGCACCACAGTGGCACAGGAACAATGACAAACACACACACAGTGACACACACCTACAAACACAACACCCACGGGGCGTTCACGTTAGGAATTCTTTACAAGATGCTGCTCTTCAAAGACACCACATTAAGCAACACTGAATTAATTCACTGCTGATCACAAAGAACGGGCTACACAGAGCAGGCTGTCTGGGAAGCAAGCTCACTACATTACCAAAAAAGCAGCACAAACAGGATTTCAGTTTGGAGAAGGGGTTCACATAAAAGTTAAGTAGCACACAGTAAGTCAGCTCTTACCCATAAAAAGTAGCAGGCAGTTTATAACTTAAAAAATACAACTCCCGCCCCAAATCAGTACAAACCCAGCTTGGCCAGACTCGAAGTTTGGTTACATTCCTTTTGACAGCAAGGCATTCCAGTGTTTGCATGTATACTCTACATCCTCAGATAGGATGCAACGAAACGAGCTGAGTTCACACATCCATGTCCTCTAAATAGATACATTCTCAAAACTATTACGAAAACTCAGCAGATGCTGAGTAAATAAATTCTTAATGTAACTTCAGCAACAGCAAACGAGGGAAAATGAGACACTACCACCATACCCTCAGCAGAGCTTGTGAGATATTTTCAGTATGAGGATTCCAGGCATCTGCCACTCTCACCTATCATCCCCTCCAGTGCTTAGAGATGTGATCTTTCTTTCTGCAAAAGCCATTTTAAATCTAAGTGGCTCAGCATAGAAAAAAAATTACCATCGAGGCAGACCAAAGCCTGCAAACAAGGATGGACCTTATTGCATCCTTGCCTCCTCTGGAAGGAGCTCCCAAGGCAGAGCAGTAACTCTGTAACTCTTATCTGAACCCCAGGTATTGGGTGTGTCCTCTGCTGGCCCCAGGTACCTCATTCTTCTGCATCTCTTGGAAAATGCAGAATTTCTCATGAAACGCCTTGAGGGCATGCAAGGGGGAATGGAAGGGGGAGAGAAAAAAGGGAATAAAATAAAACCAAAATAATCTTCCTCTCAGATGAGATCTAGACCAACTAGGGAAAGAGATTAAAAGAGAGATAAGTAAATACAGAAAATTCCTATTTAGTTCATCAATTTCTTCCACCAGCCTTAAATTCATTAGCTATTCTAGTTCATTCTACTACATATACTTAGAAAGCATTTCATATGACACTTCAATCTGCAGTACTTCCACACCTTTGCCATCTCAGCCAAGGATTAACTTGGCATCTGAGACTGATCTGTGCACATGAAATGACAGGTTTGAGACAGGAGGCACAGGCCTGTGCCTGTGACATCGCCCTCCCAGATGCTTTCTTCTTGAGCTTTTTTAACATGTGTACCAGGCACCACCAGGAAAGAACAGCGGGAACACAGTTTTCATTTCGGTGTACCAGAAGAGCCTTAGTGTTCTGTGGGGGTCAATAAAATCTCTACTTATTCCTCCAAACCTTGCCAATTCTGTCTAGCAGAGCTTAGAGGCTCTCAGGAATCAAAGTAGGGTTCTTCATTACTCTGATCAAACAGTTCCTTAAATTATTCCCTTGTTTTTGCATTAATAGTGCCATTCTAAAATTGAATCAAATAGCTGAAAAACAGCTAGCTTTGAAACTTTGCTTTCACCATATATTTTCCACATAAAAATGTGTGCAATTAAACTAAATCCTTATACTAGACCCTTAGGCCAGTAAGGAGGGTGCACAGCAAGCTCCCTACCCCAGACTTCAGGAGAGCAGACTTTGGCTTCTTCATGGATCTGCTTAGTAGAGTGCCATGGGATAAAGCCCTGGAGAGAGGAGGGGCCCAGGAAAGCTGGTTAATATTCAAGGATTGCCTCCTCCAACCTCAGAAGCAATGCATTCCAACAAAGAGGAAGTCAGGCAAAAATGCTGGGAGGCCTGTGTGGATGAACAAGGGGCTCCTGGACAAATTGAAACAGAAAAAGGAAGTCTACAGAGGAGAGAAGCAAGGACAGGTAGCCTGGGAGGAATACAGAGAAATTCTCCAAGCACCCACGGATCAGGTTAGGAGAGCTAAGGCCCTGAGAGAATTAAATCTGTCCAGGGACATCGATGGCAACAAGGAAAGCTTCTATATACCTATAGTATAGTCAGTGATAAAGGAAGACTAGGGAAAACACAGGCCCTCTCCAGAAGGAAACTGGAAATCTGGTTATCCAAGATATGGGAAAGGCTGAAGTACTCTATTGCCTTGATTTTCAGCAGCAAGTGGCTCCAGCCACACCATCCCAGTCGCAGAAGGGGCTGTGAGAATGAAGAACTGCCTGTGTAGGAGAAAGTCACATTTGGGAACATCTAAGGCACCTGGAGGTGCACAGGTTCTGAGGGAATTGGCAGAGAAAGGGCCTAAGCCACAATCCATCGTATTTGAGAAGCTGTGGCAGTCTGGGGGAGTTCCCACTGACTGGAAAAGGGGAAACAAAATCCCATTTTTAAAAAGGGGAGAAAGGAATACCCAGGAGTCTACAGGCCAGTCCATCTCCTTGCAGTGCCCAGTAAAGTAATGGGACA
Source organism: Lycocorax pyrrhopterus obiensis (assembly GCA_014706295.1). Taxonomy (NCBI): domain Eukaryota; kingdom Metazoa; phylum Chordata; class Aves; order Passeriformes; family Paradisaeidae; genus Lycocorax; species Lycocorax pyrrhopterus. Next base: position 72,016,382 of record JACSVZ010000015.1, on the reverse strand, counting down.
GTGAGACAATGGATCCTTCTTATAACATTAGAGAGTAGCTTGTAATCATGAAAACAAGTGAAACCATCTTATTTTAGATAGGACAGTCAGCGGACTTACAGGAAAACCTGCTGCATGGGAGAAAGAGTAAAAACAACATTAATCATCCAAGTTTCTGATGGGATTCTCTGAGTCTGTGATCTGAGGGGTGCTAGATCCATGTAAAATGCATTTCCCACCTACGTACCTCTCGTTTGGATTTCTGGGAGGAGCGTTCCAGAACATCGTCACTGGAGAGGTCGGAGTCCTCTGAGAAACTCAGGTGTTGACGGAGCTGTAAATCTGCAAAGCCGGGAATAAAAAGGGGAAGTTAGAGAAGTGGAAACAATCCTTTCTGTAAACTCTTCAGAGCTCAGTTGAAGGCTGTTTGAGCACGAAAAATACTCAGTCCTTTTATGTCCGTCTCAGTTGTTTTGCCTGTGAGGGACCAAAGAAGCCCTGCTTCACAAAATGACCAGCACGAGTTTGAGCTTTGTTTTAAGAGAGCATCACTTTCTTCAAATGCTGTTAGAAATAATGGTCATGGTTCTCTCTTTGTACTGTATCAACACTCTTAGCACAGATACAGCACTTGGAATGACAGCAGCTGGCTCTATTTTGGCTGTTTGTACAACGCCAGAGAAATGTAACATGTTTGCTTTCAATCGAGTTTAGGGGTAACTTCTTTACTGTATCCCAAGCTGCCATTAAACATCTCTGTCTGCAACTGGCGGGCATGTGAAAGGTTTACAAGAGGCTGCAAAATCCCTCCTTCAGAGATCAGCAGACAGCCACCAGATTACTGAGAACAGGAGTAATGGCATCTCTGAAGTCTTCAACTTCTATGGAGCCAGGTGGAAAGAAAGAAAAGAGACCAGCCAAAGGAAAGATGAAGATCAGATTTAAAACAGGGAAGAAATGCCACAAATTCCAACAAAAAATTATTTCTCAAATGTAAGGCAGAAAAAAGATGTTCCTTGTACATATGGAGAGTTAAACTTTTAGTCAGGGTTCCATTTTTTTTTCAGTGGATTCTGTCAATACACAGACACACAAATCTAGTCCCTAGCACTTACCCCGCTCTGCCCATTTGACACTGGGGAGCAGCAGCATTCAGCACAGCAGCTGAATGACAAAGCAAACCAAAACTACTTTCAAGGATACCTCGGAAAAGCAGGAAAAGCGCACAGTGCAGAGGCACATATCTGTTATACCTGCAGCTGTAATCAATGGAGAGGCTTTGTGCTTGCCAGAATCCACAGTGGCATTACTTGAGGGAGTACTTGGGCAGGATTTCTCATCAGCCTTTTTCTTCTTGTCTTTCTTATAGCCAGAGAAAACAGACTTCCATAATGACCTAGGCTTTGTTGCTTCCTCTGTGCCACCACTAGATTTGTCAGAAAGTCTGCTATCATTTTTGGATTTCTTCTCCTTTTTGTTCTTACGAGGGGAGAAGAGAGAACTTCTTTTCTTACTCTTCCCACTGGAGCCTTCTGAAGAGCTGACAGACCCTTCAGGTCCAGCCATATCAGCAGGAGGAGTGGAGAACTTCTCAGTAGCAGAATTATGTTTTCGGGCGGATCCCTCTGCTAATTTCAAGGCCAAATGCTTTGGAGACTCATAGAACAACTCTTTGGTCTTCAAGGGCATGGAAGATGCCTTTCGTGCCCTTGTGGCCCCAGTAGCAGCAGCAGCCATCTCCATATCTTTCATCTTACACAACTGTTTAGCCATGGCATCACGTAGCACCTGGCTCTTGACAGACTTCTCTCTGGCTCTCATTCTTTCTTCAGCAAGCTCCTTGGCCTCCACAGAAATGTCAGGGAACACTCTCTTCTTTTGGTGAACCCCTCCTTCCAATGAGGGTGGACCACCATTTTCTTTGACCAAGGGCAGAAGATGTGGTTTCTCTGGCCTTGGCCTACTGGTAGGAGGTGTAAAGAACTTCTCGTGAAGGCTTGAGTCCTCTGTCCTGTCATCATACGTGTCTTCCACGTCATCGGCAAACGGAATCTCATCCACGCTCTCTGCAAACGACTTCCGCACGTCGTCTCTCTTGGCCGGGGGGGACTCCTTGGCAGGAGGAGCCGGCTCCTGGTGTCGGGGAGCAGGAGGTGTTGATGCTGGTGTTGGAGGTGACCTGGCTTCAACCTCATTCTGCCAGAGTGCTTGGTACCTCTTTCTCCGCAGCGTGGCTGGTTCCTCGTTCTGAGGAGGTGGTGGGGGCGGGCTCGACGGAGGAGTCAGCATGGTGGAGTCGGAAGTGTTGAAGCTCTGGCTAGCCATAGTTCTCATGTTAGATGAGCTCTCCTGAAGGCCAAGCCCAGAACTGCTGGATACATCTCCCCGTACTTCACTGGAAATCTTTAGCTCTTTTTCTGATGGAGACTTTGGAGTGAGCAGAGAAATCTGCTCATTTTCTAACTTGGACAGTCCCTGTCTTCTTGGGGCAGGCTGGGGCTTCACAGGAGGGATCCTTTCATCCCCTGAAATATTCCTGCTATTGAAAGTCTTCTGAGGAGTTGCCTCCAGAGCAGACACAGTGAAGTTACTCTCTGAGCGTCTGTTTCTGTCCACGGGGGTGAGCCCTAAGCTCCTCCGGATTTCAGCACTCTTCATCCAGAACTCTTCCACAAGGCTGCTCCGTTTCAGGGCTTCTTCTGCAGTAGTAGGGCTCCCCAGTTTCTCCACCTCACCATCCTGGCCCCTAAGAGCCAGTTTGGCCAAAGGAGTAGACGTTAAGGCTGGGACAGGTTGGAAACATACTGGAGGCTCCACTGGGGATGGAATGGATGTTTCAGCAGAAGGCAAAGGCTGGGAACAGATGGGCAGTTGAGGAGACGCTGGGGATGAAGCCAGTGCTGGTGCTCCTGGCTGAGACTCTGCTAGTGACGGGGGTGCAATGGCCTCTGGTGATGCAACCGGCTGGGACAACACTGGAGAAGGCAGCACCAAAGGGCTCTTAACTTTCCTGTCTTTGGGAATTTCATCCTTTGGACTTTCCTCAAGAACGAAAGGCTCAGGAAAAAAGCGTGGCTCTGGGGATTTTATTGCACGGCATACTTCAGCCAGAGGATCCTCTACATCCTACAAAAAAATGAAAAAGGGAAATATTAATCGTCACTGGGCACAAGAGAATATGTTTCCTTTTTTTTTTTTTTCGCTTTTAACAAAGCTAGAAATAAGGAAACCATCCAAGTATCAAAGTATGAAAAAGTCCACGTGGCATCCCATCAGAAAACTTTGAACATCATTTAGGATTTCTCAACAGGCGTGGTGCATTTTTCTGCCCCATTGTAAACTGTGCTCGGTAGATGACAACAAGGCAAATTGGATTTTTTGAAGAAAAAACACTAAATTAAATTCCATAAATCTATTTCTATCTTTTCTCTCTCTCCCTTCGAATTTCCAACTCTGTGTATTGTGGTGGTCCCTCATCTCTGACAGATTTGAACCAAGTCTCCCCAGCTCCCATTCGTATGGCACTTTGCTGCTGAGGAGCATCTGCTGCCATGTTTTCTTAAAGGAAGGGGTGCTTGCTCTGTTAAGACTAAATTAGGCTGCAATTCCCTTGTCCCTTAATGAGCTGGGAAATTTTGGTTTTCCTCTCCTGAATCCAGACTGCTCTTTTACTCAAGAGCACAGTTCGTTGTTTGACAATTTAACCCTTTGGCAGCAGACTCCTCTGACTGAGTTCTGGTGTTCCAACAGCATCTTCTGCTCCAGCTTTCTTTGGAATGCAGACACGTGACCATTAGAGCATGAGCCTCTCCCACTGTGTGTTTGTATGACACATTAAACACACAGGTCTTGAGAAGTGCATTCAGGCCTTGTCCTAATGTCTGCCTGCTAAACAATAACTGTGTCTGATAGAATCATTAGATGGACATCAAAAAAACAAACTTTATTTTAATAGAAAGTGAATGTTGTCATCAATTGCTGTCAGCAAACCAAACTCAGCCCGCTATAAAAGGAAACTGGTCTATGCCAAAACTCTCCAAGATAATATTTTAGCAATTCCTTAAAAAAAAAACCACCAAAAAACCCCTAAAACATTTGGAAGGGAAAATTTGAATTGAACATTTTAAGGATCATGTACTTCCAGCTCGTACACACCGCAGTACACTTGCAAGCTGCCTCCCAGGGCTGACAACACTGACATGCCTCACTTCCTTAAGCTGAATTACGCTGAACTCTGGAATAAAGAGGTACTGCTTTGGTCACTACTGTAATTTTCAATTGCAACTGTACAGAATCTGCTTTTGGTACATAAAAGAGAGCCAGACCAGGCTAAACAGGAAACACCTTACTTATGGCTCCCCTCATTTGTCACATATCCCTGTTGTTAACTGCTCACTGAAATTAAAATACCCTGTATAATTCTTCCTGGGGCTTTGCGATGGGAACTTGTGTGGCTGTGATAGAGCCACCACACTCTGAAGATAGGAAAGAAAGATAGTATACATTATATTTTAAGCTTAAATGAAGTCAGATTTCAAGATCAACATAAATATTACAGACAAGAAAGAAGGAGAGCCCACTGCTTTCAGTCCTCATTAGTTTATCCAACAAGCTGTTTTATTGAACTACAGGTGCTAGGTAGAAAATGTCAAAGACTCCCTTTCTTACCTCTGCTTGTTTTGCTTTGGGACTAGCAGCTGGAGACAGAGGAAGAACACTGTCACTAGAGGGCTGGATAGGGATGGATGGCTTGCATGGATCTAGGGAAAGGAAAAATGTTCCAAAAACACATAAGACCATTAATATTCTACCTTTTTTCAATGTTATACACAGTGAGTAGTGACAAATATCTCGGCTTTTTATTAATTCTAAAGTCACATCTGGAACACAGACATAAATTTTTAAATGTCCAAAATAGTACAGGCTTTTTAACGTAACAACTTCTACAAGAAAAAAGAAGTTAGAAGGGTTCTCACATTTTACAAAGCTGTAATTAATGGATTCAGAACATTCTTCTCAAAATGTTAATGCAAGCACAGACCTTGCCACTGAGAGTAGTGAGATGGTTCAAATCCCAGAGTCTCTCTTCTCCTAAACCCCATAACTGTATAGACCACCTCAAATGCAATTAACATCATTCAAACACTGAAGAGAAAGTGATTACCTTCTGTCACACTGTGAGAAGCACCTTCTGCTTCTTCTTCATCTTCTTCATCCTCAGAGACTTTTAGCTCTGGCCCTTCTACACGGCCCTGACGTAAGCGAAACTCCGCTTCTGCATCAGACGCGATGTCATCTGATCGTGGATGGGTGGGGAAAAAAAACCAAGAGAACTTGGATGCAAGTCCATCAGGACATAATACTTTCTATTCACATGGTGCTAACCACTTTCAGAACCTGAACACCTAAATGTCCACTCCTTTTTCGGTGTGATAATTAGTCATTTAAGCAGTAAATGTAAGCAGTAAATGATTGGACTGTTAGTACAAAGAGTTAAATCAGTAACTGAAGTCCTGCCTTATCAGTTCTCTGGAAAATTTCCCATGTTTTCTGTCATATGCAGTTAATTTTACAATAGCAAGGGAAGGATTCTAACACAGTATTATGGACCTTTCACAAATTTAATTCTATTTTTGTTATTCATCAGGATCAGCATGGAATACAGACACAGGACACATGGTGAGGGGACATGAGGAATTCATTACATAATCCAGGACATTGAGGTTCTTCTCTTTCTTTTTGTCCCTCACTCCTGGCTCCCTCTTGAATATTTGAAACAAACTCCCACACTTCTAAAAATAAGACCAGGTTTAAGTACTCTCATGCAAAGTGTTCATGGCCAACACAGTTCTGTTCACACAACAGGTTTAAAGGCTGCACAGTGGTACCCTACCATCGTCCAGCTCTGCACCCGTGTCTCCCTCTTCACCTGCCTGCCCTTCTGTGTCTGCAGGCTCTGTGCCCAGCTCAGCCTCCACATCATCCTCCTCACACGGAGCTAGAATATATTCAAATATTGAGAAAAAAAAGAAAACAAAACAAACACTACACAGTGAAAAAGTTCTATATTGAACTGTACCAACCGTTTATACTGGAGACACTTATTAATTACTGTCAAAACAAGCAATCCTGAAATGTGTCACCTGGAGAGACATCTATGGTGAAGTGACACTTCCAGACTCCAACGAATCAAGGAATGCCTGCCCTTGGGGAGTGTCCAAGACACTTGCAGTGAAAGCTGCCAGGGCTTTTTTGAGCAACAGATGTTGTGAAAAATTAAACTAGAAGGGGACTGGGAGGACCTCAAACCAGAATAAAGGTTACTGTTCTCCCAGGAAGATTTTGGTTTTTTCTTTACCACACCAGAACAGTTACCACCACTTGATAGCATGTGTGTATTAGGTCAAAACTAAAACTTCACAATTAACCAGGGCTGTTCATCCTGAAATTGAAAGAGGCTTTGAGGGTGTAAGTAAAAGACAGAGTCTAGGTATGGGACTGACCATTATTACACTTGGAAACTGTTTAACTCTGTGCAGCTACAGCAGTCTTTGGTAATAAGGTCTAAGAAAATGCAAATGCTGTACAAGCAACTAGAGTGCAAATTGAGATACTTTAAAGTAATTAAAATGACATATAGAAAACCTTTTGTCTGTTACAGATCATTAATTGAGACACTTTTAAGTAATTAAAATTACATCTTCAAAAGTTTTTTTTTTCATTTACAGACCACAATTTGATTTGCTGGGTCAGAATAAAGACGAGATTCTTGAATTTGTAACTCTGAAAACTATGACATCTGACACTACTCCTTGTGACAGGACTGAATTACAGGAGGAGAGACAAGACCAAAGTGTGGGGTATAAATTTCATTATTAAATGACACTTTAAAAAAAAAACCTGTGGTGCAATGGATGATTCGCTGCTCTTTTTTTTGGTTAAACATTTTCATTAAACATAACTTAAATATTAAAAAAAGCGAGCACTTCCACTTGTTTTTTTTTTCCACAGCAGCATCAGTGAACTACAATTTTAAAAGCGTGCAGTGAATTATCGATTCACGTTCAACAACGTGCAGACATTTAACTCTGCTGTACACCCTGCTGCAAATGTGCACACAGCCAGCATGTCTTATGAGGCAGTTTGCCAATTTTACACAGAGGCTACAGCTCTATAATGATGGTAAGAGATGTTTATAACCACCCTGGTTGCACCTGTGCCAGTAACCCGAGTGGTGCAAGTCTCTAGACCTGAACGGGCAGTGCCACACTGTCCTCCTGAGGAGGGCTCCAGGCACAGCTCCCAGCACTGAATTCCCAGGGGAAGGCTAGAGGCTGTTTCCAGCCCAAATGCAGCCCCCTGAGGCTGGATGGCACAAGTTAAGCCATGTGGGAGTGAACCATGGTGGGCCAGCTTCCTCCCGAGCCAGGGAGCAGGCCCTGATCCTTTGGTTTTTTTACTAGTGACCATGTGGCTCTTGGAACTATTTCTATGATAGCATTGCTAATTAAGACAATCTTGAAAACAAACTAACCCTCCCTGAAACTGAGGTCTTGCAGCCTCTCCTTTAATATGGGTTTTTGCTTATTTCAAAACACAGCCTTCAGCAGGTGGTCTGTCTTCTTCCTTCAGCCTGAGAATTTCCTTTTTTTCATGCTCTGTAGTATTATTCAGACAGACAAATGTATGGACTAGTTTATTTTCTGTCAGCTACTGTGAAAAGGCAGTTCCACTCACGTGTGATCACGTACTGGCCTATTCCTTTACATCAGAGGATTATCAGATCCAGACCCTCACCGACGTCAAGCACAGGAAAACTTAATCATGTGGCAAAGGCTGGACTGCCCACAGGAGCATTTATAAATCTACTGAACAAAACCAAACCATACCCCAGTCTGATTGTTGCTTAGGTATGCAATAGCTTATGTTATTTTGGAAATGATAATGTCATGGAATGGCTTTATGGCAGCAGCAAATGTGAGTAATCTTAATCAAAACTTGCAAAAAACATGACTGATGTTAAGAATATCTGAATCCACTATGTATGTGTGGGTCTTCAGATCCAGAAACCATGAATGGACGTGACACACACAGATTGTGTTGGAGAGAGAGGAGAAAATCAGGTTTTAAATAGGTTGGTACACGAAACTCAATGGAAGATTACAGATGCATCAATAAATTACAACTTGGTGCAAGGGTGGATCCCCTTCTGAGGGACACAGTAAGCTTGCAGGTGGCTGGTTATATTACACATACACTGTGCATATACATATATGCAGTTAGGGTAAGGAGCAAGAGGCCAGAAGCTGTCACACAGTAACTCAGAAGTTACACACTACGGCAGCCAGAAACTGGGATCAGCACTTGGTTTGTATTAGCTGGCAGCTGTGAGCAGCCTGCATCGTGTGCAGACATCTTGTAAACACTGCTGACTTGCCAAAGCAGCAGCAGAAGCAAAGTTTTAAAGGCAAGCTGGCTATTCTGATGTGCCAAAGCAACTCAGCTGTAGATCAACTACCTAGCACAGACTGCTCCACTGATGTAGACATCTTCACAGCTTTACACAATGCACTCCCTCACTGTCATCCCAGAATCTTCAGGCTCATGGGTTTGTAATACAGCTTAGAGGACCACGCAAAAAAAATCAGCTGAGCTCTACCATCCTTCAACATTTCTGACGCTTTCCTGAATGACGTCAATGCCAGGTCAAAGGAGACACAACGAACACCACTATTCCTAAAGATCTCAGCTTCGACTTATTCTTCTTTCCTGTTTTCTTCACCACGTAACTACAGTCTGCAGTTGCTACAGAGAGGTGCAATTGCTTTAAGCACTCTCTGTCACTTAACCTTTCAACTGCAAGGAAGCCCCATGTTCCTTAAGTCTAGGGGCTGGGGGAAGAAAAACTGGTCCCATCTTCAGTTTACACAGCAAATCAAAGCGCTCAGCTAGATCCCTGCTCCATTATTCCACCCAGGGTAAGCTGTCTTTGGCCTGCCTTCGGAGGGGTTACGATGAGTGTGGGGCTCATGCGAGAAGGGGCTGTCTGAGCAAGGCGGACATGCACACTCCCCTTCCCCCCCTCCACGTCCACTCATGCAGTAGCGACAGGGCCGTAAGTTCCAGGGTTAAGGTACCAGCTCAGCTGCTGAAGGCATGGAGAAGAGACGGGCAGGGTTATTGTGCATTGGAATACATAGAACGTCACCAAACTACCTCCGGGGACCGTCTCCAGCCACGCCTGTACCGCCTCATGGCGTACGGAGGGAAGGTCGGATGCTGAATTTAAAAAACAATAAATTGTAAGAAATCAAAATTAGACCATCAGTCAGTGTCTAAAACAGAAGAGTGACAGAGGGAAACTTCAGTAGCAAATACAGGAATAAAACCTTTGAAATTTCAAACAACCGATTCCAGGCTTCAGAATTAAATCGAGATAACACACAGATGTCAGGGGCCTAATCTTCCTTTGGGATCTGTAATGTCAGAGGAAATGTGTGTGGCACAGTGAGAGGAACACTGCATCTGACCAGCAGGTTGCTGCTATTATTGTGCTCCCCTTGAAACTCTGCAGAGGAGGGAAACTGAGAGAAGGAAGAGCTGAGCAATGAGAGGGGTCCCAGGTGTCCCAGAAGCTGCGCTGCCCAGGGGCCCACGCCAGCGGATGAAGAAGAGCTCCCAAAGCAGAATGAGAGGGACTTCTGGGAACTGTGACACTGTCCCAGGCTGTCACATCAAACCTCATCACTGCTGCTGCCAGTGGGCTCCCCAAACACCTCGGATCACAGAATACAGCTCCTCAGCCAGGAACAATCTGTCTATTGAACTGAGGTTGAAAACTTACAAACACATATTGACAACAGCCTTTTAAGTACCCAAACTGCTGATAATACCTGCACACACCCACCATATGACAAAGCAATAGAAGCAGCTAATCATAAATATGGATAATTTTAGCTTGGCCCAGTTTCAGGGGACAGAAAGGAAATACTGACTCCTTCCCAAAGGAATTTGGAAAGACCAGAAAATCAAGTTTGGAAAGATCACCTGCTGCTGGCAACTGTAATAGTACGCCACAGAAAAGTAAGGATTATAAAATACAAATTAAAATAAAAATTTGGAAACTAGAGTGACACAGACCCCCAAGCAGAAGCACAAGTAACCTTAATTGTTGTAAAGTTAAGAAACTGTGTTAACATTTTTTACTCAGTGTTTTTTAAACATTAATCAACCACTCTAGAAATATTGAAAGTTCCACACAGTTGGACACAGCCTATTTCTGTGGCTGCAGTGGGAACAAAATACCCATCTCTTATTCGTAGGGAGCTGATTTCACACCAGAAAATCCCAGGGCATTCTACAAACTGCAAATATAAGTACAGCCAAACTGATCTGGAATTGTGTATCAAGCTAGATCAGGATTAAAAAAACAAACTATACCAAACATCTAAAACTGTAAGGAAAAGAGAATTATCTGGAATAGAAGAGAATCAAGTATCATGGGGTAGAGCTGCAGACTTTTTAGCCTAATTTCCCATTTGCTGTGAAAGACATCCCTTCTCACAGCATGTATACTCCCTCTACAATTCTGTCACCATGGCTGCAGACTGAGAGAAGACCACAGCTCATCAGCTGCATGGTGGACTTTTATTTAAACCCACAGGTAAAGCACTTATGCCATACTTACCTTAAGACACGCTGTAACACAGCCTAGAACAAGGTCAGCAGGGACTGCTGGAAGCTGCTCACATGAGATCTAGACTATCAGCATTTTCCCCCTCCAAAGTTTTCCTTTGAGTAACTGACAGCTTGCAAAGGTCACATCTCACATTCGAGGTAGATATACTGTCAGATCTTACACACAGCGAGTCAAACCCCCCACTGATCAGATCTGCAAGCCCGTTTGACTCCCACCATTCCCTGCTAATACCAGATGCAGTTACATACTTGGAAAAGAAGCCACAGAGAAATATGCTCAATACAGAAGCTGACCCTGTTCAATCTTTGTTCCTAGTAGCTACACAACACAGCCTCTCAGCTTTCCCTAAAAAGTGTGGAGTCCTCACTGCCACAAAAAGCACGAGACTACAACCACTGGCATCCCTAGTTAGTTACAGAGGGCTGATAGCCAGCACTACCAAATCACGTATGATGAGGACAAATGCTGTGGACTCAAAGCAGGCAGACAAATAGGTCAGAAGTCACACAGTCACGGAGCTGAGAAAGCAGCAATTTTAAACACACACTGACCTGAAAAGCAAAACGTTTAACCAAGTGTAATTTCAGTGCAATTTGAAAGTGGTTCCTTTCAATCGCTGCTGCCCCTGCTGAAGCCACTGCTCTTGAAGGGCGCAGAAGCAACAGAGTTAAACAGCTGCAACTGTGATCCAAGAACTGATGGTGCTGGGCTTGGGGGAGATTACCTCTGGAGGTGGAGGACTTTGAGGCTGAGACCATTTTTTCCTCCTCCTCTTTTTCACGGATGTGTGTCCAGTGCACATCTGCCAGGATCTCCAGAGGATCAACCGGATTTACAATCTGCTGCAGCCTAAGGTTTCCAGCTAGCAGGAGGAGGGCATGGCGTAACAGGTTGCAGGCAGGGTGTATGAAGGGCAGGGAGGAAAAGATGGGAGAACAGTGGAAAGGAAAGGTAGCACATCATAGGAAAGGAAATAAGAAAAGAAAATATTATTGGCTAAGGTCAGTTTGCAAGACAGACAGAAAAAGCTCAGCATTGTGTGTGCACGCATACACCAACACCGCGCTCCTCACGCTTCCCATCAAAGCTGAATAACGCCATTCCAAAGGCAGAGGGATGCTATTAAAAACACCATTAGAGACCATGTCTGTTGCAAGAAGCTTCGCTGAAATGAAAGACGTTCTCTGGGTGTCTGACAGTATGTGGTATGTAAATACCAATTCAGCAGAAATTTCCAGCTCCTTCAGCCTATTCGTTATGATTATTGCCAAAGATGTATTGCTGCTAAAGGGGAGGGACAATCTCCATCTGATTGATGCACCAAGACAAAAGGTTTTTTATTTCCTACTACTGAGTTAGGTACTTCTTTCTAGGCTAGGTACACACTTCTTTGTGAATTAAATAACATGATGGATTTGAGAGTTTCACGTGTGTATGTGCATATGCACACGTGGGCACAAGCTAATTTTAGCTCCTAAAACACCACTTTGTTTACTCCTGGCTCTTTTGTACTGACTTGTTCAAAGGGAGAATTTTTTTCTGAAGGATAACAGCATTTTGGTTGTGACTTAGCAGCTCCCCAGCAGGGAATTCCTGTCACACAAATTACTCTGTTTAAGAGAAATTGCATTACTCCTCAATTACCTGCCTACACAAAGCTTAGCTACTTATGGAATGTCAAAGAGAACAATGGGCACCTAAAGCAATTGATGAGCTTGTTTAACTTCTGCAGAACAGCTGCCTTGGGAGCACTTACTCTGAGGTATTAAATTTATAGACCCTGTCTCTATTGCTATCTGCTCTAGGACTGTAACTCATGCTTCATTTATCCATAATAACATAACTGGTTATGCAGGGGACAGGTTCACTGTCTGCAGAAAGGTCTTCAGAGGAAAATGTCTTAACCTGAAAGGAAAATGCCCACTTACTTTATAAAGTAGGAAGTCGATTTCCACAACAACTGTATTACCATTGAGTAGGGCAAAGCACTGCTGCAGCAGTTTAGAACCTCAAAAGCAGTTAGATTTTCGTATGGTGCTCTTGTAGGAAACAAGACACATTAGCAGCATTTAGAGCTTGCACTCATTATTTCCTGCTGTCTCATTTTAACAAGTTCCTCTCTCCCAGCCATGTTTTCCCCAGACATGACAAAGTGTTTGGGATTTCCGTCTCAGGAATGACTATGTGTGAGATTTGGCATTAAAACCGCAGAAGAAACAGGCAGAAGGAACTGCAGGAAGGACAGAATCAGCAGATGGTTATTAAAGGAAAAAGGGCTCAGAGGCACAAACTCAAATGCAGAGCAGGATTCACAATGTAGCCAAATATTCCGCAGCTTTATGTCTCTTTTGCCTCCTCAGAGAGTTTTTGTATCAATTGGCACAACCATATGGGCTACCAGAGGCACTGGCCATCCTGCAGGGACAGGAACCCGGGCTGTTGTCGCTCCGTACCAAAGCACTCACATGCAGGCCCCAGGATGAGTAGAGTTAGCGTTTGCATCGCCACACAAAAGTTTTGTGTTAAAGGGTTTAGGTTTGCCAGCAATGGCTGAGAAGTACAGAGTCACTCAGCAAGGCTCGGAAAGAGCAGGTCCCACTTGATCTGCGTGTTTTAAAATGGATTGCTCGGGGATTTAGACCACTGTAACACACACACCTTTAGTTTCTCCACGAGCCTCTGCACAGAGGCCTGAGCCTGTTCTGTCCCTCTCACCTTCTCCAACAAATAATGAGCAGCACAGCCAGACATGAAGGGCTGCTGCTTGGCTTAGAGGCAAACCTAACACTTCCTTAATGTCTAAGTGCTTGAGAATTTCAAACAACACCTGGCACAGCCTTTCCTCAGGACTGCCTGCTAAGCTTTGCAGGAAGCTGAACATTAACTGCACTTAGATTTAGAATGGTAGCTTTCCTCCATTTCCACTGTAGAACCCACCAGCACTTTGTAAGCTGTGGGCAGGCTCAATGTTTTCACCTTATTGGCTCAATGTTTTCACTTTATTGGAATAAGGAGCCACCTGCAAACCAACTCCTTAAGAGCCAGGTCTGAAGCACCCAAGCAACTGCAACAGGGGGAACTTCTCCAGGGATGCCCTTCAGCCACCTTACTAATACTTCTCATTCTTATCACAGAAGAGTTAAATGGCAAAAAAATTATAACACTTCTTCCATTTCTTTTTTCTCTTGGAAAAAAAAAGAAAGTTGGAAGCTAAGCTACTGTTATTACAACCATAAACTGCAAAATATGCAGTCTGACAACTGCATATGCCCCCGTACATGCAGGAAGGCACTTGGGTTTTCCTCTTGTGTATTCTGGCTCTAATGAACCACATGGAGGGAATAAGGGATTAACAAGCTATTAGGACCAAGTGTTACAAAAAAACCCACTATCAAAAGTAAAGTGCAAAAGAATGCATCATGGAAAATGACACAACCAGTTATATTTGAATGTCTGATTAATTTTACGACCATTATGTAACTGTTTGAAGAATCTTGAGGGATTGCTGTAGCCTGATTAGTTGCCTTCCAGACTCTCCCCACAGACAGACACACACAGAGGACAACAAAAAAAAGCAGATTTGCTGACACAAGCAGTCTAAAGGCAGTACTTCTGATGTGTCCCATGTGTCTGAGATAATGCACAGGTACAAGTAGTCTGCATGTATAGAGCAAATCTGGAACTCCTTATTACCTGGGGGTCACTGGTTCATGCAAATTACAGTAGCAAATTGTCCAGGTTTTCCAGATATCCTGAGGTACTCGGCAGCTTTCTCACCTGCCTAAAACCAGTGGCAATGACAGATCTGATTTATGGCACTTGAACCAGGAGATGAACAACAGCTACTGAATCGGTTTTGAGGGAGCTGGTAACACAACTAAACAAAACACAGAAACTCTTCATGTGGGACCTGCTCTTTAAAACAATCCCCGCTCCTTTGGGGGAGTGGAAGTGGAGATGGTGTACGGGTACCTTTCTGTGTACCCGAGTCCTCTTCATCTGAGAGACGTTGAAGCCAGAGGCCTTGCTGCAGCTCTCTCTCCCAAGGGTTATACTCCCCCTCTACAGCAGAGGGAGGCACACATCCACATTTAACACCAGACACGCGTGTACACACACAGGCCGTGGAGAGAGGGAAAGAGAGAAACAGAGAGGACAGGATCAGAAAGAGAGACTGTCTGGAAATGCAGCAACTCCCCGTACTCCCGCTGTATCCAAAGCGCCTGACAGGAAAACTGCTGGAATGAAACAACATCCGTCCAAGAACACCACAGTTCAGCAGACTGAACACACGACATGCATGTTACCATACTTGTAAAGAACTCTTGATTTCCACAGACTTCACTCAGGGACATTCAGCTCCTACGCTGCGAAAGCAGCCAAGGAGCCTGCTGAGCTCATCAATGACACTGCCACTAAGACTCACAAAACTGGACCTCTGCTTGCAGTAGGCAGCCAAAGACCTTTACGAAAAAGCTCTTTGGAGCCTACAAGTCTCCACAAAAAGGAAATGTGAGTATAAAGACAAAGACAAGAGCAGTGAGAAATTTGGCATGGTGGTGAAACACTGGAAACATGTCTATTCTGAGCACAAAATTTGCATTTCGATGACTGAGACAAACACAGGGGAAGGAGTCCTTCCCTAAAATTTTCCACAGAAATCTTTCAAAGCTAAAATGGCAACTACCTGAACTCCCTTATTTCTCAAGGCCATCTTTTAACCAAAGAGAGCTACAAGCACCTTCTTGTGGAACACCCTGCTGACAGTGACAGGCCCCTTAGTGAGGCACTCTAAAACTGAAAACACTGCAACCACAATGCTTCCAGTTCCTGCTGTCAGAGAGCGAAGGGCACATTCAAATCTAATTCCAAATAATAAAAAAAAACAACCATAAACCAATACAGCAGCACCAAGCTGTGCATTGATATGCTGGCATGGTGTATGGGAAGCATATTGTGTTGGTACTAAGACTCTAAACTGTCCTGTGGGCAAAGTCCTTCAGTACCCAGAACGATCCACCTCAAGCTTTCCTTGACAATAACTCCCTCAAAAATCAGAGCAACAAAGAAGTGAAAGAAGTAAAGTTTTCCAAGGCAAATCTTTCTCATTCTGCATGGCAAATACTCAACTCATTTTTCCCTGCTGGCTAGCAGAAAGAAAGAAAGAAAGAAAGGACAAACGGAGCTAACCTTCACTCGACTCCTCATCTTCTTCCTCTTCGTATTCCTCCTCCTCATCATCATATTTGTACTCGATATCATGATTTTGCTCAGCCTCAATCTCTTCTTCACTCTTTCCCTTCAGCAGGGCATGGATACGCACGGCCTCTTTCCATGGCACACCACCCAAGTCTGAAGGGGGCTGCTGAGGCAGCAGTAGTTCATCATCTTCCTCCTCATCTTCCTCCTCCATCTCAGATTCTGAACTACTGTAAGGTTTTAGAAAAAAAAATAAATAAAGATTTTATTGCTAATAATAAATAATAATATTAAAGATTACGAACTCAATGTTTTCTTGATCAGTCTCAGATCACTAACAAGTCATTTCAACACACATAAGCCTAAAACACAGCTAATTTTCAGCTTTCAACGTTTCATAGGCCTTTTAGGGACAGCATCACCTGTGGGCTGCAGTATGGTCCTTGTCCTGCTTCTTTTAAAGAAGGTGAGGCAGCAGAAAAGTGCCTGTGAAGCCAAGTCTAAATATTTGTGCAGCATTTATTGTTACAGTTCTAGACAATTGAATACAACAGAAAGAAATTATTTCCTTCATATCACACTGCTCTGGATAAACCAGTGCAAGAGTATCAGAATGCAGAAGGCCACGTCTTTTGATATGGCAGCTACTGCTAAGATAGCTAAGATGATTTTGGCACTTGCTCCTGTGAACCAGAGAAGGCTTTGGGAGTAGAAAGAACACAAAACACATCAGACAAAGGATACAGCATGTGAACTAAGGAGAGATGGAGAAAAAAAAAATTACAAAATTCCTCACTTTTCTGCATCACAGACAGAAATATGTATCCAATTAAGTATACAGTGTACATGGTGGCAAGAAACTGTAGGAAGCAGTGCAAAGATAATTACAATAATGAGCTTATTATTCCCACAGCAAAGTCTAAACCATGCAAAGCAATTAATCATTAGTGCCTTTTGGAAGTCATCTCTGTTTAATTCGAACAGTTCCTCGGGATACGCAGCAGGAGCAAGCAGTGTAACCACTTATGCAATGCCATTTAATCTAGCTCGCTCTTACATGCCAGAATACCTAGAGGGACTGGGGAGAAAGATGGTTGCATTTGTCACTGGAAAATGAATGAGAACTACAACACACTCACAGATCCTCTCTGCAGGGTGAAAAGGTGCTCTAGCTTTGTTTTACCTTAATAGATCATTGTCATAACAGAACTGCATTTAGTAGAGCAACTGTTGGATGCTTCCTCTAGAAATCTTAAAAGGCCCAATTCATCTGACTGAAGGAGAAAACTGTTTGAGAATAATTAAAGTTTGGGTAAATAACCTGAGAATAGTATTTCTGCTACCTCCTTATGCCCCCTATCACTGGCTAACAGCCTTTGGCAGAACCCATTCCATACAGACAATGAAAGGGAAAACCAACAAGTTGAAAGTAACGAAGTTTACACTTCTTGTAGATCTATAAAATATAACTTGTACAGTTGTAGTATGATATTGACATAATTTTATTCATCGACTTGTCTGAGAGCCTATTTTTGACAGCAAACCTAATAAGGAAAACATGTTGTTCATGCTCTGATTGTCACACACTTCTGACCATAGCATCTTAAATTCTCCTCACTGTTCTGCATACAAACAACATTATTTTGCTCAAATTACAACCCACTTTTTCACAGCATAAACTCAACAGTTATTTTTAACATGCTGCCTGATTTTCACGTGAAATGCAGAATACAAACACTGTTGCAAGCCATGCACTTGGTGCATGGAGACCAAAGCACACTCCAAAGGCTTTATGCCGACATTGTCACAGAGATAAAAAGTGATGTTCCCCTTCTCCCTGATTTGCTTCCCCACCCTTTGGTATGGAAATAAACCTGACAGGTGCTGCATGCTGGGGGCTTGGTGTGCTGTCAGTAAGGTTTAAATTGTTGCCATGGGTGCTGAACGGGATGAGCTGCTGCTCTTCGACCATCCGGCTTATCGCACGGAGGAGTGACGACACAAATTCCTCACCACATAGCTCACTTTACCTTCTTTGGCTTTTATTTATCACTTGGCTTTTGTTTGACCTTTGAACACTGAGAAATGAGAAGCTGAAAGACAGCAGTGAGAGATGGCCTGGTATAGTGAGCATTCCTTTCAACATGGAAACTCTGTGCCACAGGAATTAGTTCAACAGCTGAAATTTTATTTTTCTATAAAGCAGAAATCAAAGACCAAGGTAGGCTGCTCTATGGAATTTGCATAAGCAGTTGAGTATCTCTTCAGAAAAAGGTGTAGGTACACAGATTTAGCGCTGAGGAGAGGAACTGAAACCTAAACTGTGGCAATGAATCTCTCCTCTTCCCTTGCCATACAGACCTATACAGCACAAGCTGTGCTATGACACTCCTCTGAAAGGCCACACGGCATGGCACCAAAACTGGAGATGGCAGACTGGGGGTTACTGCAACTTAAAGGCAATGAAGATGGCATATAAAAGGTTTCCCACACCTCATACTACTTTGTAGTCTGGGTTTAGTTGCTTAATTGATCTTTTTTCGTATTGAAGCTTAAATAAGATTAACTCTCTTTCCAAAAAATCTACTTTGAATACTGTTTCCCATAACCATTCTCTGCAGTGTGTGCGTGACGGGAAGCTCTGCACCAAAATGTGAGGTCTCTGCCTGGTTTCCATCAGCCATCTCAGTGAACCCTGAAAGCCCAACCCATCCTTTGTAAGACACGGAGGGAACAAAGAGTTCCCCATCCCCTCCGCCTGCTCCTAACCCTGCAGCGCTGCACCAAGACAGTGAAGATGATTAAATCAGGGCCTTGGTTGGCTTGTTGCAGGAGTCAAAACTTTGTTGCTGAAAAAGTAGTCAGACTTCTTTTTTGCAGTCTTTCTGTGACATTCCATGGAGTGGATACAGCTGGACAGAGGATATCCAACAGCTACATCACCTAGAAAATTCTCCCTCTGCTCTCTCTGATATTGGGCCCGCACAGCCTTGTCCATTCTCTGAGTAAGCTGCTTGCAGTATTTGGATTTGGAACATGAACTTCCAGGTCAAACTGACAGGGAATTTGATGTATTTTCTCTTTTCTCCCTATGACAGAATGTGAGTTGCCCACACTGCTTTACACATGTGAAATTATACAGTGCAGTCTACTACACACAGAAATACTCATATTGATAACAAGTTACAGGGGTGGATGTAGGACAAAGGGAACTAAATGTAACACCCTACAAGACAAAATCAAATGTGCTAACCTTATAGCGTACTGCCTTCCATCTCCAGAATCTCACAAAACCCCTCCTGGAGATGACCATCAGCTTCATGCCAAAATGCCAAAACTCCACTTTTTTTTAAACTAACTCTTGGCCTTTGTAAGTATTCTGCCATTTATTGAGCAGGCCTATTGTGTCCTGATTTACTGAAATCAAGACAAAGAATAACAACAGTCAATAGGTCCATACTTTTGTTTTAGAGCTAGAAACATGAAGGACTAGAACCCCCTGATATCATCAATGCTTATACTGTCATAGTTGATATAATTCCTAAACCTGAGCAGTTAACAAAAAGAAGGATGAGTTAAGAAAATACAGTTTGCATCTCCCACAAATAGGCCAAGATTACTCAATTTCTCATACAGATCTGTATCTGCAGGTAATGCATACACAGAATATGATTGTAGGATCTAAGTTTCAGGAAACAACATTTTCTGAGTTTATTTCAAGACCACTGGACAGACTCAGAGCTGAAAAGGTAAGGGCTGCTATTGCTACAAAGACAAGTAGATGAGAAATTGTATTAAGAGATCAAGACTCTGCAAAAGTGTGTGACTGACTGTAAAGTTCACGAGCATTCTTCCTCGAGGATTTCCTCTCAATGATTCTTGCAACAATTGTTTCCAGTAGCTCTATCTGCATGGATGTTGATCCTGGAGTGCTTGCACAATTTTTGCAGATAAAGAGAAATTCATGAAGGTACAACACATTTATATACCTTCATTTTACTACCATGAAGGTAACAACATATTTTTCAACAGCCATAGCTATTGCTTCCCATTAATATCTCTCAGGCATGGCACCAGCATTCAGTCAGGATTACATGTGTGTCAAGCCTGAATCCTGAAACCAAACGTGGTTTTGAATTGTAATGCAAAGCACACAGAAAGGAAGGTAACTTTGGAACCCCCTTCCATTTGCATGCATGTTCTGTTTGCTCAAAAGATTCCCTTACCTTTGACACAATTGAAAAAGTAAATTAAAAAATCCCTTCCAATTTAGAACTTAATCTCACGGTATTATGGTGCTATAGGTGTCTTCTAACAGTAGTGATGTCTTTTCTTGGTCTTAAAATCAAGAGTCAAACACGGTTAGAAGGGAAAAAGGGATTTTACCTTGGTATTTATTTTAAGGATCCTTAGGTGCACCACGTCCAGGTGGAATGCACCTCCATGCACACCGCAATGCCCACCCCCAAAAGATCTGGTATCACATTATAGGTGTTACTAATTAGCACATCTATCAAAGATTCCCCAATGAGAGGCTCGAGTGAGCCCCCCTCCCCAAGGAACCTTCCCCTGGATGGTTCTATCTCAGTTTACAAAATGTGTTCTGGAGAGGACCTTGGGGTCTGGGGCACACTGATCCCTAACTACAAAACCTCTAAAATGTTGAGTCTCCCAGCTTAACAAACAAGTCCAAGAATGTCGGCTAAAACACTAAGAATACAGAAGTTGTAAAAAGGTATAAAGGGGTATAAAAGAAAAGGCAAAAAATTATCATGGCATCAGCAGTAAGCTATTTGGAACAGAAACCACAAGATGAAATATCTGTGTGTTTCAAAAACTTTACAAAGGGCAATAAGGTAAATAGTTAAAGAAAAGGGAAAGGCAGGCAAAGCCTGCTGGGACGGGTGTAGAAAAAGCTGCTGGGCGATGCGTGCTCACCTGCTGGGCACATCCTCCTCTGTCCCTTTGTCCAGCACGCTGCTCAGGTTGTGCTCTGCCAGCGTCTCCTCGGGAACCTCCTCCAGCTCCTCCTCCCGCTGCAGGGACAGGCGGTAGTTCTCCAGCTCGATGCGCTCGGGAGTGCCGCGCAGCCGCTTGGCCAGGCTGGGCTCCTCCAGCCCGTTCACACCGGAGCCTAAGAGCAAGCCAGGGAATGAACAATAAATGCAACAGTCAGAAATGCACATTTTAAAGAAAACTGAGCGACTGGGAGAAAAGGGGCATGAGGCAGAGGGAGGTAAATAAAGCGAGAGAATACCTTATGTCATTATCCTGTTCGCCACTACTGGGAAGCCAGACTGCAAAAGGGAATCTTAGTGGTTTTGGCTAATAGATGCTAAAAAGAATGTTAAATGTCCTAGTTGAGAGAGGAAATAGGGCCATTTTAGCTGCAAAAACTAGAGATACAATGAAGTCTATGTGGTAAGTAGTGGGGAAGGCCTGGGCACAGGCTGGATGTATTATCTGAGACACAGCAGGAATGCTGTGAGGCAATCCTGCTGCATGTTAAAACTGTTACCAGCCAAGGGAAATCCACAGAGCTAAGGAGCAAGACAATACTGTTACTACTTAAAGATGAGGGAAGGAATGAAAAAGGCCCACTTGGAGCAAGTTCTAAAACTTTTTATAGACTTGAATTGATTTACTTTTCAATCCAAATTTGTAATGAAATGAATCCCAGGGAAAAACCTCAGAGAGGTATTTGCAAGCAAAAATCCCAGAAATCCCAAAAAATCGCAAGGATATTTGAACAAGACAGTTGGAGAAAAGTATTGAGAAGCTTCACTCACAGTAGCACTCAATGAATTCTATTCTGTCCTGCTTTCATCCATTTATTTTTAAAATGGTAATATTTTAGCTTGAATAGCATGCCACTGTTGACCCCTTACCCACATTACTATTCACAGAGCCCAACATTTCCATGCTTTTGTTTTGCTTTGCTGAACAAGCCAACCTTCTTCTCACAAGATAAGCTCTTCAGTGCACTGATCATCCCCCAGGTCTCTGCACCTGTCCCAGTTTGGATTAATCTTTCCAGAACCTGAGTGATTAAAACTGAACGTGGCTTTCCAGATGAGGCCTTATCAGTGTAACACACAACCCTGCCACAAATCTCTCATCTGATTCATGCTGAGAACACACCTGCCTATTTATATGCCACATAATACTGGTGGCTTATGATGTTTAGACCTTTCTCCTTCTTTGTTTCAACTGATAAGCACTTTGTTGGTAGCCAAAATTCTCAACATCTTCTCAGTGCATGACCTGGTACTTTCCACTATTACATTGCTAAGTTTAATCTTACAGTTGGCAACATTTTGCAGTTCTTAGTGAATGACGTGCCTGTCCTCCTCTGCATTGATGAGGGTTTGAAATGTTGCCTCAGCACTGAATTTCATTAGCAGATATTTTCCTTTTTTTTTTTTTTTTGGCTGGTAACCTTAGTGACAGTATTACAAAGATTGGTCCCCAGATCACTTTTTGGGACACTGCACAGTCTGTAGGTGACATCCAACCCCATTACTTCCTTCTTTAATAAAACCTCTCGTCTCTAATTTAGGCCAACTTCTTAGCTATTCATGCTTCATGTACTACTCCCCCATTTTATCCAGTTCCAATAATTATTTCCACGTGTCAGCATTCCTGTGCTTTACTCAAGTCCAGACTGTTTAAATGCACTACAATTTCCCTCATGGAGGTATCAGTTGTTGATAAAAGCTGTCAAACCAGTCCAGCACAGTCTCTGGTGAACCCATGTTACATTTTATAGCACTTACCTGCATGAGGTCAAAGGACTTCCCTTGCAGAACTAGCAGGTCTTAGTTATTCCTTAAAAGAAGGTGTTATACCTACTGTTTAACTGATATGTACTTGTTCAGATCAGCTTTTAAAGTTTTTTGTTAGTTTTGTTTTCTTTTTAGTTTTTTATCTGCAGGACATACTTCTGTTACCCAGTGGTCACACAGCACTGCCTGAATTAGACAGTAAAAATACATCAGGATAGCTTGATTTAATCACAGATGGTTACCACAAAGTTCACAATTTCATTCTACACCTCTTCCACTCTTCTGAGACAAAGACTATTTGCCTCACTGTATTAGTCCTCATTTCCCAACCTTGCTGCACACTCCTTTGCTTCCATGTCTGTCTGATTGACTACACATGGAATTGCATTTTATGTCAGCTCCATCTTCATTATGAACGCACTCCTGCTTTTCCTTACCTTGCTTTTACTTATATGCTCAAGAAATAGAGCTCTTTGCTTTGCTTTCCTGTGCGAAGTCTAACCCAGCAGGAACTTTGGCAACTTTTACCTTATCCTCACACATTTTAACCTCCAAGACAGTTTTTGTTTCCTTTCTTCAGCCTTTGTAGTTTCTCACTTTATTCCTAACAGGTTTTTTTTTCAGGACAGTTACTCACTCAGTACCACCTTCGTATTTCACACAAAATTACACAGGTCTTTACATAATTAGTGGCATCTATTTCCAACCCCCCTCCTGAAAGATAAAATCTCAAAGACAACTGCCAGAAGTGTTGTTCTCTCTTCCTTAGCATGATTTAACCCTTCCATGATGTGGGCAAGTGGCTGCCATGCCTTTTGCTGGAACTACAGAGCTTCTTCATGGTATAAACAAACAAGCTTGGTCAGGTGGCAGGTGGGAACACTGCCTTGCATTTCCAGGGATAATGTGGTCTCCACTATTTCCTGCTGCTAAGCCTCCTGTTGTGCTTTGATTTGCAAAGTTCAGTGGAACTGGACTGCCTTTTTCACTGGGATTCACGTTTCATTTCATTCTCTCTCTTGATGGTGATACCAACTCGGCCAAATCTATTTTTGCAATCCGTGTTACATTCCCCAACCCTGAGTTCACAGTAACAGGGGAACTGACCTCGAATTTTGCTCTGCCACTTTGGCTGACAGTAAAAAATCATAGGACTCTGGGTAACACAGTAACACCAAGGTCAGGGAAAACAAACAAGGAATATACTGAAATAATGATAAAATAATAATAAAAAAGGTTTGTACTAGTTAGAACTCTTTATACACACAGAGCTGTCAGCAAGCTCAGCTGCTTTAACAGGAATGTCTTTCCACAAGCTGTTTTTAACTTATTCTCTCCTGATGCAAACCCTGACATAGCTACAAAGTTCACAAGAAGAAAAAGAATTTTTATCCATCTGACATTATTTCACTCCTTTTGTTTTCTAACTATCTTAGGGTTTTTTTGTCAGCCTTTTCAAAGCAAAAAAAACCCCAAACCAACCAACCAAGCAAAAAATAATTGCCATATAATTAAATTACATGGAATAGAGTTCTTAAAAAAAAGGTTGTTTCAATACTCCAAAATCTAGTGTGGGAAGAAAGTCTGGCAGCAACCACTGTAAGGCAGAGAAGGACTGAAAATCAAGCTGACATCTGTTTATCTGCATTTCATGAACACACATGATCCTTCAGGTAAGTTTTTCAAAGCACAAATCATCACTGCCCTTCTCGTCACAAAGACCCAGTGTAACTGCTACATGGAGAATCAGAAAAATCCTAACACAGCACAAACTCTAAGTGGGAGTGACTCAGAGCAACTGCGTTAAAAATCTTAAAAGATGGAAAATCAACTTGAACTTTAATGCAAAAAGATGTGGTCAAGCCAAGATGTCCTGTGAGCTTGACAAGCACTCCATGCCTCAAAGTCTCAAAGCTGGAAGGGCACTTCCAGCATTTCCTCTAATTCATTTATACAGCCGTACACTTGAGATGCAAGAGTGGTCACATCCCTCCACTTCACTCTGCCAAGAAAGCAGCTCTGCATCAGAGGACATGATCCAGAAACTCCACTGGATTAGCAGTTTCAGCATGAGATTTCTAGGAATTTGCACTACAGGACCATTTAGTCTACTTCATGTATTAGTTTTGTTTCTAAAAAATGTCTGTTTCTAAAAGATGCCATGCATTTAGCCCACCTGGCTGCCTGCAAAGCCACTGTCCAACTTGTTATCAAATATGAGACAAGAGAAATGCTACTGATAGCCAACTGTCTGCACCATGAAGCCTTCAACTATCAGAAGGAAAAGCACTGCACTTCACAAATTTATGTGAGATGAAAGTAAGTGTGAGACACAGGTATCACTGAAGTGTTCACAGGATGGACAATTTCCCCACTTTATGCTATAAAGTTTACACCAACTAATTTGATGCTACAATAAAAAAAACCCCATAAAAATAGTACAATAAAAATATAAATACAACCAAGAGATTGCCTACTCTCATTTCTCCCTCATATATATACGGTGCTAAATGCATGGACAAAGTCTATTCCAATGCAGTTCTTGCAGACTTAAAGTTCCTCTGGAGGGGAAAGCTGCCTCTCTCCAATCAATCTGCTGCATTCCCCTGACTGTTTTGTAGCTTGCTGGCAGGAGGCAGCTGCAGAGTGCACTCAGCCAGTACCTGACCTTCTACTTGGTCACTGCATCTGGGCCCACAGAGACAAAAGTCAGCAACCATTCACAAGTGAGAGAAAAAGGGCTGATGTGGCTGCACTTGCCAGGAAAAAAAGCTGTGTTACTACCCAGAGAGGGGAACTACCTCAAAGCCAAGTGTAGCTTCTCGTACAGTCAACTGAGCAGCTAAAAACCCACAAACAACATCCAAAATAGGACACATTTTAAAATCTGACTTCACTTTGGAAGAGTCAGTGGGCCATGAACATTCCATAGATCATCTGAAGGGAACTGTTTTTCTTAACAGGACAGGCTGCTTAGCTGGTGCATGAAAGCTGCCAGAGTCCTTTATTTATCTCAGCTTTGACAGAGCTTGCCTCCTGAAACGATAAGTGTATGATCAGAGACAATGCTCCTAACAGAACCACTCCTTGCCTGCATGAGTGCATCCTATCCCAGCAACTCTGGCAATTCCTGGAAGGCTCGAGAAGCTCCTCTTGAGAGAGGATCCTATCTCAATTCACCTACACTATTACCTTCTTCCCATGGGCTTGATGAAATCCTGCCAAGGTTATGCCCTGACACAACGCTTCCATGCTGAAGATGCAGGAGAGAACTGGGAATCTGAGAACAATGAATTCTTCCAAAAGGGAAAGTACCTGTCTATTTTACCAGAAGCTATTTTTCAATAGTCATGCAGGACCTCTAGACTTGCTTTTCTTAGCTTCCAATCTTAATATCTAAGTTACACGTCATCTCTTGTCCAGTATTTTGCACAGAGTTAGCTGTGGCCCTGGGGAGTTATGGAGATTCAAATCAAGGAGTCTACTTTGAAACACATGCAAAAGGGGGAAGGAATTAATACGCTCTCAGGAAAATCTTCATTATGGATTTCCCAAAGCTTGTGGTTTTGTGGTAATGTGAAACACTCCACCTGTTTGTTTTCACTTGTCTTTTCCAAACACTTCAATTACTTCTGCCTCCACACAATTGTTTGAGAACACAGCTGTGTCAGACCAAACAACCCCTATAGAAACAGCAGCAGACTGCCTATGACCAAGGACTGAAAAGGAACGTGGGAACTTTTCCAGGGGAGTTTAAAAGTGATGCAGTGAGCTCTGAGTTTAAAATACTGGAAGTCCTCCTATTCCCTTGTCATTAATTTCTAAGAAATACCTTTGGGGGTAAGGTTTCTGAAGTGTGCTATCAATTCAGCAAACATTATCACTGAGGTATAGAGAAGGCAGCAAACAAGATTGAACAGTATTTTTAGGCTTCTCATTTTTCATCTGTGTTCATGTCACGCTGAGTTTCAGGATTTTCCTAGAAGTTTCACCCTCACCCACTTCAGTTCCATTAACTGCCTGATTGTATTCCAACTCCACTTCTCATCCAAGGGCCTCAAAATGCTTTACAAGTACTAGCATACTAAAACAAACCTATTTTGGAAGTAGGTAAGTACTGTAGAGGCACTGCACAAGTCCAGACACAGAGATTAAATACCAGCAAGGCAATCTCACAACAGTCTGGTGGCAGTGCCAAAAACAGGCTCCAGAATGCACAATGCCAAGCACTTCACTCTCAACTTCACTTTAAGTCAAGAAAAAACACTTTGATGTAAGGAAGTGCCCGGCACTGTGTGCACAATAAAAAGGAAATCTTGGTATCGAGGCTCATTGTTAAATGCTGCACACATTCAAACAGTAAGTCACTTAAGACATTCCATTTAAATAAGTGCAACTGATTTCTTCTGAAATCCTCTCAAAAATTATTATCTAGCCACTGTTAACAATTTCTGTACTGCACAGCAACAGATATATAAACCATGTACACGTCAACTCTAAACGGACTGCAGGAGGGTGTTAAATGGAATGGATTTTTTAAGGGTTAGTAAGAAGTTCAAAGTTTTAAATCTGGAGTCATTTGCCCTTTTAGATTTATCTTCTCTTTCAGGAAATTTCTCCAGGAAACCCATGGAAAGAGCCCAGCAGATCTGGTGCATTCTTGTCAGTGCTTGTTTGCACAGCCTCACATCACGAACTGCAGAACTGCACATTTCCTGGTAGGATGCCCTGAATTGGGATAAGCACATCCTCAAAGACAAAAGGGGCAATGCAACACCTCCTCTAACAGACATAAGAACAAATTTACTTGAATTTAAATACTTAATAGTATCCTGGTTTGGGCTGGGATAGAGTTAATTTTCTTCCTAGGAGCTGGTACCATGCTGTGTTTCGGGTTTGGTGTGATATAACATTGGTGACACACTGATGTTTTGGCTGTTGCTAAGCAGCACTTACCCTGAGTCAAGGACTTTTCAGCATCTCATGCTCTGCCAGTGAGCAGGTGCACAAGAGGCTGGGAGGGAGCATGGCCAGGGCAGCTGACCCCAAATGGCCAAAGGGATATTCCATACATAGAACACCATGGCCAGAACATAAACTGGGGGGAGCTGGCCAGGAGGGACTGATAGCTGCTCAGGGATTAGCTGGGAATCAGTCAGTGGGTGGTGAGCAAATTGCATTGTGCATCAGTTGTTCTTTGGGGTTATTCCTCTAATTTTCATTACAATTATTGTTATTATTGTTGTTATTATTATTATTATAATGTTTTACTTTGCTTCAATTATCAAACTGTTCTTATCTCAACCCACAAGTTTTACTTTCTTTCTGATTCTGGTGGGGGTGAGCGAGCGAGCAGCTGTGTGGTACTTCGTTGCCAGCTAGGGTTAAACCATGACTAGCACTCATCAAATGTCAATGTTATTTTGATATAACGCCTCAACTTTCTCTCTTACCATCCTAGGGTATTCCCAAGCCCTCAGGAAGTTTGAATTACTCAGCTGTACTAAGAAGCTATTGCATCTTGAATTTTCTGATGTTTCCCGTTAGATCCATAACACACTCTGCTAAATACAAAAGGCCTGAATTCAAAGAGGACAGTATGATAAGAAAAACAGTCTATTCACAAGCAAGATACCCAGTATCTATGCACAGCATTCAAAATGTGCCCAAACCTGAAGAGAGCCCTCCTGAAATTCTTCTGTAATGCACATGTACCAATCCTAACAGTAAACAGTAACTAAGCTTTCTAGCAGATGTGCTCTACTGAGTCAAAGCTCTAGGGGCTTGATATGGGAATTGTAAATGCAAACTGGCTTATGCTGGACTTGATCAATAAAACTGTCCTTAAACTGACAGGCAAACAACATTCTCAAGAACTCTGATACCATGTCAGGCTCAGTCCTCACCTCATCAGTTTAGAAATTCTTCCCAGCAAACTGGGGACCTAAACAGAGAAATGGGGAGATTAAGCTTTACAGACAGAAAGGTGTTTTATCAAAAAATCCTCTGATGCAGAAGTACCCAGTAGAGTTATCAAAGAACCACTCCTAGCGCTGACCAAGAAGTTTTACAGCATTACTTAATTCAACAGCACACAAAATAAAAATCAGTGAGATGGTGCCCTAAGCAATGAAGAGCAGAAAGCCACCCCCCCAAACCATTATAATGTGTACAGGAACAGCTGACAGCTAAAATACTCAAGGGATTCCGAAACAGACACCCCAGAAACAAACATATGAAGGTGTTAAGTCCTCCTCCACACATGCCACAACGTCCAGCTAGAATTAAGTTCTCCATTCTCAGATACTCTCAGTAAATGTGGAAGCTCATTCTCTTCATAACAGTGAAAACTAATAGGACTGACTATTGAATGAAAACTTACACATTTGTTTTATGGGTGTTGCAATGTTTTCCCCCCCACTCCCCCCACTATTTTGGTTAAAACAGACTTCTAGAATTCCCAAAGCAGACACTGACCAAACAGTTGCTTACTGCATCAGTAGGGCAGAACTTAGAAACAGCTGGCAATTGCATTGATCTGACCTTTCTCTGGTTTTAGTGGAAGCAAGCAGAAGTGAATATAATTAGCCAGTTCAAGATCAAGGTCATCTGTCATTTATATTTATGTCTTGGAAACAAATAGAAACTTGTCTAACTTACACTGTAAGTTATGTTTGAGAAATAGTGTTCCCCATATGCAGATGCACGAAGTAGCAGCTTTATGTAACGAAGGTTAGGAGTTCAGTATATGGTTTAACAATACAGAAAAGTTGTCTTCCTTACAGCAGAGGTATAGAATAATCCAGGAATACAGCTATTTTTGACTCCTGGAAAGTGGCCAGTGTTGTCACTGGTGGGTGGAGAAGAGAATCAGGGGAAAGGAGGTATTAGGTCACCGAATCCAAGCCCCAGGGAACACTGCTAAGTTCAGTATTCCTTATTACATCTCTTCTGGCAGAAAAATCTTTACGTTTGTACAGAATTCACTTCTACTGCTGCCCAAACAGGTTTCCAGTACTAGAGACACAATGTACGTTATGTGGGGATTTTAAGCCTGTGAATCACTCAGGAGCAGTGGTAAGTCAGTAACCTATTACCAATCATTCTCCATTTTGCTGGTATCATCTAGGATGTCAAAGCTCTCTCTGGTGTTTTAATCAGCTCTATCATATGTTGCCTGGCCTCATTTCCATTCTCTGAAAGAAGCTGAGTGTGGGAAGGCTGAAGAGGATAAAATAACATTACTTTGCAGGCATAAATTTTGTTCTGGAAGCAATTCAAGGTATGGTACCTCAAAGAACCACCTGGGATGAGGCACATCCAGGGACTGGCAGGGAGAAAAAGGGAAAAAGAGAAAAGGACATCCTAGATCCTAAAATCATCATGACTTTGGTTGATGAGGTTTTCTACTTTTTGAGTGGAAATTCTCTTAATTTTTGTTAAGCAACTTAGAAATTGCTGTTTGAGACTGATTGTCCAGTCATAATCCAAGCTGTAACACCTTTTATGTTGTTACAAAGAGAGCCTCTGCTATCTTTTCTGCTACGTAACACTTTGTGTAGTTTATTTGTTGTAGCACCTGCTTCTTGCCACTCGTATGTAGCAGATCTCTGCAATCCCTCATTTCACTGCGAGGGATCAGACAGGTCATTCCCACTGTGCCAATCACACCAAGCCAAACCAAGGGTATTTCCACCTAAAAGCAGTAGTGGAATCTTTGCTGGCAAGTGCTCCAGGCACATGGCTCAAATCACAGAAGGCAAAGGCAGGGACCAGGAGGATGAAGAACTGCCCGATGCAGAAGGTTTGGGAAGGACTTGGGGTGTTGGTGGACAAGCAGCTCAATGTGAGCTGGCAATGTGCACTCAACAGCTCAGAAAGCCAAACGTGTCCTGGGCTCCATCCAAAGCAGTGTGGGCTGCAGGCCAAGGGAGGGGATTCTGCCCCTCTGCTCTGCTGAGACCCCACCTGAGAGCTGCATCCAGCTCTGAGGGCCCCAATGTAAGAAGGACATGGACCTATTGGAGCAAGTCCAGAGGATGCCAAAGATGATCAGAGGGATGAAACATTTCTCCTATGAGGAAAGGCTGAGAGAGTTGGGGTTGTTCAGCCTGGAGAAGAGAAGTCTCTGTGGAGACCTCAGAGCAGCCTGTCAGTACCTAAAGGGGGCCAGCAAGACAGCTGAAGAGGGACTTTTTACGAGGGCATGGAGTGATAAGACAATGGAGAATGGCTTTAAACTGAAAGAGGGTAGGTTTAGATTGGGTATCAGGAAGAAATTCTTTACTGTAAGGGTGATGAAGCACTGGAACAGATTGCCCAAAGATGTGGATGCCCCACCCCTGGAGGTGCTCAAGGTCAGGCTGGACAGGACTTTGAGCCATTTGGTCCAGTGGAAAGTGTCCCTGTCAAGGGCAAGGGGTTGAAACTGAACGATCTTTAAGGGCCCTTCCAACCCAAACCATTCTATGATGCATTCTATGAATCTTTCAGTACAAATGTTGCTTATTTTTTACAGAAGCTGGTACTTCTAGTTCCACCTGGGATAATGGACAATATTTTGATCATTAAAGAGCCACCCATCAGAAACTTGAAATTTTATTGTGCATAATAAAAATGTGGAGTGTGATGTTTTCAGGTCCCTGTTCAATTTGTGATCAGATTCAAAACACCACCTGTGAACAGCTACCTCCTTTCAACTACTGAGGCTAATAGCCACCGTATCTCTTCTGTGGCAACGTCCTACAGATTTCCATAATCACTGGAACTCAGAATATATTTAGATACTAAGCATGTCTTCACCTAATTTCTACCATTTATGTCAATATTATCAGGTGCTGCAAATGGAACAGGCTGAAATCTTAGGCTGGCAGTTACAGGAAAATAAAGTGGGGAATACTTGCCTTAAGTAAAAGATCCACATACTCCAAAAAGTTTCAACATCTCCTCCCCCATTCTGTTACATACTTTTCTATTATCTACATTTACACCACATACTCTTGTGTAACTTGTAAAGCAACTGAATATTCCAAGCAATCCAGAGCTTCATATCTTAGTGGAATTTTTTTCCTTTATATATGTAGCTAGTTATATTAAAAATCTGGCAGAGTTCCAGAAAGAAAGCTTCCAAAAGACTTATTACTGATCAAAAATAATTTACACATCACTTCTGATGTGTTTCCACGTCAGCCTGAAAGTATTCGAAACATCTCTTGGGTAAAAACTTCCTATTTTTAAACACTTGTACCCTCAAGCCATCAGATAAACGTCTAGAACAGCAGAAAGGAGGATTACAAAATTTTCCCAAAAAAGCAAACACGGCCTTCTGGGATGACAGCAAACATAAGAAATGTCAGACTAAACATACATTTTTGAGAGAAGATGTAAGCAACTAAACAGAGTGCAGCAGTGCCATCTCATCCTTAAAGACCATCTGCCCAGTTTTGCTTGGAAAGCCCAAGTTAAACTCCACATCATCAGGATCAGCTCAGCAACTAAGTCACCTTCCTCCATAAACACACTTCAAAGAAGCAGGAGAATAGCTTTGATGTTGACTCTGGATTATCTATTCCTTCCGTTGAGACTATTTCTATTTGTTTTGGTTTTGTGGCTTTTTGTTTTTTGGTTTTTTTTTGTTTTTTTTTTGTTTGGGTGCTGGGGTTTTTTTGGTTGGTTTTTTTTAAATTTGGTTTTCTCACCTTATTTCTTGCATTTTTAGATGCATCACCAACTACACACCCTAATATATTACGCTGCTGATCACAAGCAGGCGGTAAAATTACAACTCCCTTGTTTTAATCTGTATTGATTTTTATTCACTCATTATTTTAGAAGTACCTCCTTACACTTTTTCACCACTGTTACAGAAGTCATGACACTAGAGAAGAACCAGAGGCACAGAAACAGAAAGTGTGAGGTATTTGTGTGGAATTAAAAGAGAATGAGGTGAGGATTGTCTCTCCTACCACTGATGCATTAGGTTACTCCAAGTTTTAGCTGAAAACATGGCTTCCTATAGTGGTACAGCAAGAAAGTCTGATTTCTACTCTGATGGGGATGATCTCTGGAAAGGCACCTCCCTTCATCATTTTTCTTTTTTCCCTCTTAATTCATGAAGCAAACATTTGGTTTCTGGAGAGCATATATGTAGCTGCAGGGTTAACAGCTTTCCTGACACGGAACAGTTGAGGCTGCTCGAGTGGTACATCAAAATGACATTTCTAGTTCATGCACCAGCATATGAAGTTTTACACTGAATGCTGATGGCTCCTCCTCAGAACTGAAGGCCCATCTTAACCTCAAAACTGGCACTGCTTAACACAGTAATGAAAAACTAAAAGGCAATTTCAAAGGCATAAAGCAATTACCTTCCTCCAAAGAAGGAAATTTTACATATAACAGAACTGGTTTGTGGTTGTAGTTCTGTGACTACCATTTAAATGTAACTACTCTGGCCAAATATTGTTCACAATTTAACTTTCAAAAGCCATCTGCTGTTACAAGCTTTTAGCTGCTGATGGTGCAGAAGGAAGCAGGAGAAGCATGTGAGGAAAAAATACAGAACAAGTCCCTAATGCAGACTAACGCGATATATTTTTGAAAACAGGAAAATGCAGCTCAGAACTATGATCCAGGTCTGTTTGTCATGGTGAGAACATCACAGAATAGGCTCTTAATGGTCCTGAGGAAGGCAGGTCACCTCCTCGTGTGCAGTCTCCTCAGAAAAGACAACAGTCCAGCTAGAACATGACACACAAGATTTGGCTACAAAGCTTAGTATTTACTCATTTTCTGTCTTTTCATCACACCAAAACATCCCACCACTGCAGCAGATCTACAGCAGGAGGAGGAACCAAAGCCTGTCAAGACTCTTACCTGTCACACTACGTGTCCCTGTTCCCCCGTGGGTGTGACTGCCCTGCTCACAGAGTGAGACAAAGACCTCTGGCCTGCAGCAAGGCACACAAAACCACCTCCTAAAGACACCAAAATCTGTGAATCCACAATGCTGGGAGCACATCTATCCACAGTCAGCTTTGGCAAAGCAGTAGAATACCTAGCAAGGAGGTCCTCAGCAGGTTTTCTACAGCAAAGTCATGCTGCCAGTGCCATGTGTGCCCTGCACCCCGAGCAAACCACAACGCGACAGCAAAATTGAAAAAAAACCCCACCACAATCCAGAAAGAGCCTGAAAAGTAGTACTTTGCAGTGAGAGATGGCACATGCCATGGAGCTCCCCAAATGGCTGTTGTATTTGAGCTTGCTAGATCTATTCACTCCACCGTCCCCCAATTCGGCATCCCCTGCAGCATCCCTCACCTGGAACCAGAGGAGGGACAAGGGGGAGGACAAAGAAAAACTCAGAAACCTGAAGTTTGTTTGGAATTTATTCCCTTGAACATTTCACACAGTTGAACAAAAAATATCTCAATTTCACAGCAACAGGGAAACCACGTGTTACATAATTCAGAGACACACACACACACCCAAACCAAAAACAGGTTAAAAACAACTGCATAAATCAAAGTCTTCAAAGGGATTATACAGAGGAGACATGAAGCCTTTCTGAGCACTGAATCATCTCACTTGAACATTATCTGTCACTGAACTTATTTTATGCACAGTCCCTCCTTTACTCTGAGGGAAACAATCTCAAAATAGTATTACTCAGATTCCACTTCTCAAAAAGCCAGACATTTTAATTCTGCAATTAAAAAAAATATCCAACTCCTTCACACAATACTATTTTTCTAAGACACAAAAACATTCAATGAAGCTCTAAAAGTGCCCAGAAAAATTCATATCACCCTTTGGAATATACACATACAAACAACAAATATTCCAGTGGCACAAGTCTACAGGTCTGAAAGCTAGAGAGAGAGGAGGAGCTGGGAGCCCAGTCACTCCCAAGAAAAAGTGTTCTTAGCAGGATCCAGCCATAAGCACAAACTTAGCACTGTTATTTTGGATATATTCTTCTCAGTCCTCAAAATGTTTTTCAGGATTTTTCAGTGAAACTCCATCAGGTCAGCTGCATCTCTTACTCTTAAGAACAATTAACCTTCCCATCACACCTTTTCCTTTCCAAATTTTCTGGGCTTCAAATAGCTGATCCTTTAGCGTTCTCCTCCCCTTTATGCCAAATCCTGATAAGAACACTGAAAAGGAACATGATGGACTGGGAACAGTCAAGCACTTATCCTAACAGATTCCTGGCTTGTTATTGAGGGATGATTCACTGGGCACTGAACCCCGGTTCTAATTGGGCAACCCAAACACTCTCCTCAGCTTCCAAAAATACTGGGCCTGGTTCTTGTGTTTGTATTGCAAATGTTCCAGAAAGAAATCAATCTTCCATCAGATCTCTCTGCAGTTGTATGACACCCCAATCAAAGGGTTCAGTACCATGTGCCATGTCCTGCTAAACACACCACCATGGCTCCTCCAAACAGAACAGACAATATTCAAGGCACGCTAGTAGAGGAACTCGCTTTCATCCCAGTTTGGTGGTGCATCCTGAATTAAGAATGTTTGCCTTTCTATGTTTTATTTTTGGCAGGGAAAAGAGTGGGATATGTTTGTAAATGTTCAATGGTTTAAAATGAAGGCACCTCAAACAGAATGTCATGTCACAGAATTTGTTTGCTGTTATCTTCTGTAATTTAATGCTTAAATCAGACCAAATTAAAACAAGAACAAAACCCAAAGGTGAATAATAATGAAAAGAAGTGACCAAGTAGAGGATTTCATGAAGATGTTTGTTTGCACAGCAAACAGTATTGCTTTGAGCTAAATGATTTTCACAAGTAAGGCATGTTCAATGTATGCAGAAGGGTGAAGAGGCAATGCTTCTGAACAATAGAGGCAATGTTTATGAACAAGAAGCTTATTCCTAAACAGAAATATATATTTGTATTTTTTCAGACACAAAAGTTGAATTGCACGCAAATAATATTGGATGCATTCAAAAATATTCCTTTTACTTGTACAGACACTTAAGATCCTTTTGCAAATGTGGCTCAGATAATTTAGTTTAAAATGTAATTTACTTTACATGACATTTAGAGGAAACAGCCACTCTTTCCTAGCTCTCCCAATCAGCTAAAGAACTTCCTCATGTATATTGCTTGCTATATACAACAGTACTTGTTTAGGGGTCTACTGTTAAGGGCTTTGCTCTGAATATTTCTCCCTGAAAACACTTAAGGCACATCCATAAGAGGATTTTAACTTTTCAGATTGCATACCTATACCATATACACTATGTATTGATGTGACATTAAAGCAAAAGTCCTAGTACCTCTACTTTGTATTGCATCTGTCAGTTTTTTCATACTATCGCTTATATTTGATTTCTTAATCTTTCACAGGTCAAGTAACTACAGCAAAAGATCTCATGACTTGCCTTTTATTGCTGCACAAGTATGAGTTTCCCTAGGCAGTCTTTCCTTTATGAACTTCCTATTGCTGATAGGGACAGAAATGCATTGTTGTGAAAGCATGAGCCTGAAATGGGAAATATTTTACAACAAAACATTGCTGGCTAACATCACCCCAAGGAGCATATCATAAAGCTGATAGGGGTAAAGACTGTTCCAAGTCCATCTGTTAAGAAAGAGCTGAAAATTTGGAAATATATTCTTACAGACCTTTAGAACGAACAGAAGAACAGCATTTGCATTAAAAGCACATTAAAACCATATAAAGTACTGTAAATAATATTCAAAAAAAATCCAAGACACAGCAGTTACAGATTATCAAAGGCAGAGACAGTTGAAAAGCAAAAATTTTTTTGGTTTTTTTTTCTTGGCAATAGCAGCATTTTGGCACAAAGGCAAATGCAGAAGATAGAGAAAAACAGGCAGACAAGGTACAGAGAAAGTTACAGAATCTACGACAAGCATGCCACAGTTCAGCGGTACCAAAAGCACAGTAAGAGCTGTCCCCAACTTCCCTTTCCCAGAGAGAACGGCAGCCACTGCTCAAAAGCTTGTTGCCACTTCCCACCCTGAAGGCTTCCAGGAGCCAGCGTGGCCACAACCTCCCTGGGAGCTGCCCCTGTAAGCCCGGGGTCAGCACCCCGCACAGAAAGGGTGACTCCAGCTGACTGCTGAACAAACCTCTCCCAGCTTGCTGATCACGCACTGTGCCCTGCAGCTACGGCTGCACAAGGGACAGACAGAACACACTAAATGCCAGCCGGCACTGTGGCCACCGAGGGAGGGGCTGACACCTTTAGCAAAGTTAATACATGCCAACCAGGTTAGTGACACAGCACCAGAAAGGGCTTCTTGTGATCAATCTCACCTCATCTGACTAAACCTGCTGAAGGCTAGTTGGTGGTTGAATATATTTTAAGCATTAAGCTGGCTAAAAAAGATTTGGTGGTATAGCAAAGGGGGCAGTGAACATAGGGAGAAAATCCGTGCAATTTCCATCCATTTGGGATTTCGTGACAACTAAAAAGCAGGCCTTGCATGAGCCACCACAAACAACCACTTTTGAATTAGGGCTGAATTTAACTCTCAGGTATAAAATTTAAAAATGGCTGGCTTTTTATATATTCCACAATGGATGTTACTGTTGTGCACCTTCCCTTTGCCTTCTCAGCTATCTTTACATCACCACCAAATATCAAACCTGAGCATGTTACACACTTTTCTGCTTTTAATTAATCCTTTTAGGGGCAACTTACACTCGACACCAAGGTCTACCTCACTACTGAGGATTAGCTCAGACCTCAGGGCCTGAAATTGCTATTGCCAAATTCCATTTGGTAGCACTTGCCTTAAAGGAAGTAAAACACTTTCAGATGTAAGACCTGTACTAGGTGAGTCACCAGATGGATGAAGCGGAGGCTTGGAAACAGCTCTGCCTCTGTCTCCCTCTCAGACAGGTTTTTGCTCGAGGTATTTGTCTAGTCTACAGTGAAAGCTTGCAAGAAAGCATACACACAAAGAGTTTCAATTCAGGAGTTACACTGAGATGTAATCTTACAGACTCCTTTTAATCATTTAGGAATAATATCCTGTTGTTCCACTGTATAGGTAAGCTTGGTAATTCAAAAAGGTTTGTTTTGTTTTTTCAAACCATAAATAACTGTAAAACCCATCACAGGTTTCCTGACCTCCTCCCCTAGCAAGAACAGGAGCTGAAGGTAGGCACCTATAGGACATGACTGCTACTCTAACAGAGAACTGACCTGCCTTTAATGCCACTGTGGCTTGTTTTTAAAGTACATTTCATTTAGCTTCCTCCTGCTGCTTTAC
Organism: Lycocorax pyrrhopterus obiensis; assembly: GCA_014706295.1. Lineage (NCBI taxonomy): Eukaryota > Metazoa > Chordata > Aves > Passeriformes > Paradisaeidae > Lycocorax > Lycocorax pyrrhopterus. The sequence goes on along the minus strand of JACSVZ010000015.1, from coordinate 71,978,451 downwards.
CATTGCTAAGTCAGTAGCTCCAAGATGCACTTAAATCATACTGCACAAAGAAAACAAAGTTCAGCCACTAATGGTGTTTCTTTAGCACAACAGAGGCACTGCTCACCTCTCCTACCTCTGAATGTACTTCTGCCATGCACACTCAGGAATGCACCACAGCACACTGCCTGAAACGTGACCCAGCTGAGCTGAGGATGTCCTGATGCACTTCAGGCACTGCGAGGGGCAAAGCTTAAAAAGGTCCAAAAGCTCTAAACATAATGCTACAGTTACACACTGCTTTAAACAAGCAGAAAGCAAACAGAAGGAGTCCTAGATTTCAAGTTTTGCCATTAGACAAAATGGTGTCTGTTCCATCTTACCCCTCTGGAAATCCTACAGGGCTGCTACAGGATTGTGCCACCACTACAGAAGGACACATCTGATTTATAGCTGACTTATATCTGGTTTACAGAAGTTTATCACAAACTATGCCCTAGTGTTTGCTCTACTTAGTGATCATTTAGGTGCTACTTGCTGAATGTTTCTTTGTAAAAGTAATTAGATTTGATTTGTTGGGAGGCCTAAATCAAAGGAGATTTTCTGCCAGCAGTTGCTGTGATAAACTAACTGATAAATGTAATTAAAGTCTCCTCCTTCCAATTCTCATCACCTACAGCTTCACTCCATAAAACACCTTATTCTCACATCAGTTGCCCTGTGCATCAATAAATATTTTTTCTATTCATCTTTAAGAATATGCTTCAAGCTACAAAAAATAAAGTTTTTTCACTTCCAGAGAAAGCAATTTTAAGTCTATCCAGTTATGCAAAAAATGCTGTAGTTAACACATCTGTCCATAGCATTTTGCAAATATCATTCTTCCCTACCTTTTTCCCTTTTCTCACTTTTGTCATATGGAAATTACACACACACAAAAGACGAAATCTTGAAAGTAACTACACTCCAAGAATCAACTGCACACACTAAGAATAAATTTCTGTCGGATTGCATTCAGTTACAATCTTAGAAACACTTGTAGAATACTATAAAGTCAAAGAACACCATGATTTTTATTTGCTCCTGTGTTGTCAAAGTCTTCTCAACTGGCACTAAGAAAACATTCTTTTCTCAAAGTATTGCTCTAAGTATGTTCTCTATCTAAAAGCAGCTGATTTCCTTTATCCAGAGTCTTATGGAACAAGCACTAGAAATTAATATTTCTTCCTTTTTCTGACATCATGAAATGAGCACTTGGGGGCTGGGCAAACGAGCATTTGTAGCACAGACACTTCTCTCGTGTTAGAAGGAATTAGAATTTCAAGTTAAAAGGAAAAACTACGTCACAGTAAGACACACGCATTCACCACCCCATTTCCAAAGCCACGGCCAGGAGCAGCACAGATGCTGGCAGAGGGAAGAGCACCACGGCCTGCCAGCACCACGAAATTCAAGGGGTTTAAGGAATCCAATCCCATTAGCTGTCAGACACCCAGAATTCCAAAGGAGGCACAATCCAAAGATAATGGGATCTTTCCCATTCAAGTACCAGATTAATGAAGAGAAGCTTGGGAGAACGAGAAACCACACCCAGAATTCAGGAAAACACAGAAATCCAGTTTGTGATCTATTCCAGTGCTTCAGAAAAACTTTAAATTTCACTAACATCGAGCTGAATACATTACAGAGCTCTTTTATCTGGGCTGACCCAGGGGAGACCCTCAACTGAGCATCTGTGTTTTCCTGGAATTCTTTCAAATAACGTCCTTGAAAGAACTGAGAACATCTAGGCCCCAAAGCCACAGTGCAAAATAATATATTGAGATTTCCACGTAACACACAAAATTCACATGGCACCGCAAAACACCAAGCGAGTTACACAGCTCAAAGTTGGGTCACACGAATTCTTACTGGTCAGCAGGCTGCCCACAGAATTCCCCTAGGATCTGCCCCAGAACTTCTGACTGGACATAGAGAAAGGGAACCCCAAATGCCAGCAGCTGACACATGAAAAAGGAGTCCAGAGGGTTCTGGGCTACGTGGTGCCCAATGGAGGAGACTGTGCTGTGCAGGCGCTGGCTCACCACCCTAACTCTGCCCACGAGGCCGAGCGAGTACTGCACCACCCTGCCAAAGAAGGAAGCGGAGCTACCTGGGGCCCTCTCTGCTGAGGTGGGGATGCTGTTGGCCCGTCCGTTCCCATCACTGGCCATGGCGTCCTGCAGAGGTCCCTTGGTGTCCTGGAAGAACGTGGGGGATGTTAAATTCACGTTAAAATTGAAATTGCTGTATGTACTGAACGTGCTGAGCTAGGAAGGCATCCAGCTTGCAACTGAGATACCCTGTAACCACCACAGGCAAAGACTGAAAAACAAGCACGTTCCTTCTCAATTTGAGGCTTTATTAAACCTCTGAAAAACAAACTGGATATCCAAGAAAGTCAAAGCAGTAACACCCCTGAAGTCTCCTCCTCTGGGAAATAAAACAGGTACCATTTTAAGGCTTTATTTTTGGCAGGAAGTATGGCACATATTGGGATGGATCCATTATCCTTCCAAAAAGGAGTACAGCTTCAGCTTGTACTAATAAAACCTGAGAATCAGGCAGAAGGACAGGCACCACTGCTAGCACAAAGGAAAATAAAATTTAAGGGAGAAGGGCAGTTTACAGCATGCAAGCTTAACAGAACTTAAGAAACCAGCATGTAGCTTGCTCAGTGTATGCAGAAATACTGAAAAGGGGCTTGAGGAGAAAAATTAAGTGCCTTAGATTATAATGACAGAAGCTGAGAGACTTTTCTGTATTACACAGTGTCTCTTCATCCTGTATTTACAGCACAAATGCTTCTATTATGATAGTACAGGAAAGGGGATATTCTGTCTTTTCATGCAGGTCCCTGTTAACACACAGCAAACCTTCAGAAATGAAGGCATGGGATCTTCATAGCTTACACAAGGGGGGTAGAACTTTATGTTTCAAAGGAAATGCAAACAATTTGTTTCATCTTAAGTAAAACCATGGAGAAACAAAACAAAACCAGAACTGGTAACATTATTCATTTAGTCTCAGCACAGACTGAGAAAGTATTTCAGCTGACAAGCAAAACAAATCAAAATTCTGTTCTGAATGAGATAGTACATCATTTTATAATAAGTACCACGAAAAGAGTAATACTAAGCAGAGGAATTGCTTTTAAATAAAATTTGGTTGAACTGCAAGCTTTCATGATACATAAAGCAACTAAATGCACTCTGGAATTTTCTCCTTTCTGAAAAAACCCCAAACCATCACACATACTTCCTCGATGTTAAGAATCAAAATCTATTAACACGGCACGTTAGATGAAAATAATGAGTTACCTTTCCTGACAGAGGACCCACTGCTGGCCTCTTCCTCTGAGCATAACCAGAGACTCGGTAACAGTAGTGAGGTTTACAGTAGAATTTACCTGCAGATAAAACACAAATGATGGTCAGCAACAGGAACACAGGAATTTAGCACACTATAAATGTCCATCTCCACTGCAATTTATTTTCTGCTGCCACTCCCGTTGCTCCCTGTAATTTCTTCACTATATGCAGAGGGAAACACTGGCTGAAGTTTTAGCTCCAGCCCTGCTCTCTCCTCTTGCAACTAGCCTCCTTTCCATTGGGTGCCTGACAGCCATTTAGTTGAAAATCCGATCAAACACCAAAGCAAAGCTGTGAGGCTTGTGTGGTATCACATGCTAACAATGCGGCAGTGTGTGAGGAACAAAGACATCATCACATGAAAAGCTGGCAGAAGCACTTTTGGAAAAAGCAAGAATGAATACAACCAGCAGAGGAAAGTGGGAGAGGACAGTGTTAACTCCCAAAGAACCATCTCTCAAAATGCACAGTGGCTACTTGTAGAAAGGACAACGATTCATTTTCACAAATAAGACCTTTTGTGATCCTACTGGTTTTACTAACACCCCAGAAGTCTAGAGAGGTTTTCCACTGCTATCTGAGCACTGTCAGGAAGACAAAGCAGCATTAGCAATACAATTAGTATTACAAATTAGTAATACATTAGTGATTACATTAGTAATACAAATACTACTAGTACTAATAAAAGCAGCAAACTGATGCCTCATAATTCTCTTCCACTGTACCTTTGCCAGTGTATGCTGCTTGGCACATGCAGCCCATAACATCCTCCACTGCTACCCCATTCCTAGAGCTTTGCTAATGCATCCCCAACATATATTCTGACCTCTGCCTCTAGCTTCTCTGTGCTGGTATTTGCACAATGCTTTATGATGGAAAAGTGACAAACACCCTTCTAGAAATCTTTTCTTCAATAAGTATTTCTTAATATTTACTCTTACCAAAACCTGCTTTTTGAGATTGTTTGAAATGAGCAACAACTGAAAAGCTCTTACACAAAAATTCTCAGACTCTGAAGCCTAAAACCAGACACTGACTGCAGAAGGCTGCAGAATGCTTATCAGCCCAAACAGCTACATGAACAGCAACAATGTGTGCATACCTTTGTTTTTTTCCTCTCAAAGAAAACTCAGAATGAAATATAAGCTACATTTTCACTATGATTACATTAGATAGGACACCACAGATTTCTGTTTAGCCATATCTGCTTCATAGACACACACAACTGTTAGGCACGTAATATTTCAGAATCAATGCTACAAGCCTGCTGAAACTCCAAGCTTTGTGTCTGCTCCACTATCTGGCCATAACTGCACACACAACTTGCTTGCAGAGGGAATCACTGAAAATCTGGCGGCAAAAACTGTTTCAGCCCATACGGCTGACAGAGGAGCTCAGTCTGTTACTGCTTAACACACAGTCAGATATTCAGTTACTTGTGAATGCCCAAAATAACAGCAGTGCCCAAAAAATGCTTCTCCCCAACTCTGATTTCTGACAAAGATGTTACTTTTATATGTTGATTTCAAAATTACCACTGGCCCCTTTAAACTTGCATGCCAAGTCTGCTGACCTTCCGGACAAGCAATAAAGGGGGTTCTATTCCTCACTGGGAGTCTGGTTTGATGATTCTAAGTTTCCTCAACTCTTCACAACCCAGCAAGTCCATTACTTAAAGTCATTACATAATGCATCACGAATACACAATTTTAGTTCTTTTTGCCCCTTAACCCAGATGGTGTTTCCACAGCCATTTTTCTACCCAGTATACACTAAAAGATTCTTCCTAGTTACATTTCCTAGTTATCTACCTAGTGGACACCTATCAATTTCAATCTGCAGTAGAGTATCCTGGAGTTTTTCCTAAATTTTTACTCCATCTTTGCCTCAATCAGTGGGGAAAACTACTGGTGCTAACACTTTTTCCCTGTTATTTTGTTTTCTACACAATCATGTCTGAAATAGAACCCTTTGCACCTAACTTGTCACTAGTCTCACACCATTTTGCACTTATTTTCCTACTGAGATTGGATTAAAGATAGGCAGCTGTGGAAGGAAATAAATGCATACCTGTTGATGTGAATCAACATTTACCTGAAATAGTTTCTCATATATTTTCTTCAGAAACTGTGATGTTTTTGTCAATCACTGCTCAAGCAAAGATGGCAATACATAGCTACTCTTAGAAGCAGATCACAAGTGATGGATGATTTTAAATTATTAGTTTCAATATGCACACTTGGTTGATAAACTGAGTTTCACGTGCTGCCACATCATCTGGTTTCTCAGACTCATAGGGTATATCTGAAGTTTCCCTTAATTCTTAGCATGTTAGATGCTGTTAATTGAGGCATCAGCAAGTTTTGTAATCATATTCTTTCCTCCTTAGTCTCTCAGATACAGAAAATGAGTCATTACTGAATCTTCAGTACCTACTGTAAAAACACTCTCTAACACTGATTTACCTCTACTCAACTTTGAAGTTCCATTTTTTCTACATAAACAGAACTTAGCTTGTAATGACCTATTATCACAGCCCGTGATTATAAAGTTCCTATTTTATTCCATCTAAAATAAACATACGGAGCTGGACAGTTGTGGTACCTCCAAGAAGAACAAGCTGACCGCATTTATCTCCAACCTGTTATTTTCTCTTAAGTGCTATTAAACACTCAGGAGTTTTATTTAAATACTGTCAAATGAGGAGAATAAAAGGTCTAGCCCTCAAACTCCGCCTGTAAAGCTTTTTTAAACCTCCACCTGTTATTTGTTTCCCTGCATTCTAGCAGCTGTTATGATGTTATATTAATTCCTACGAGCTCGGCTGCTTTGCTGCCAGCACGACCTGGCCACGGGAAACCCATGAAGTTCCAACAGTTTGAGAGATGGTGTCTCGGGAACGGAAGTTACTCTCTTCCCTAACTCACCAAATAATTTTTAAGCAACAAAAGAGCTTCCAGGAGAGTGAAGAGACTCGTGAGCAGAAGGCCGTTCCCCTTACCGTCCTCGATGTCGTAGGCGTAGGACGACAAGCGCAGGGTGGTGGCGCAGTACTCGCACTTGAAGCAGCTGCGGTGGAAGAACTTGCCCTCAGCACTGAGCCTCTCCATCACATAGACCCGCTTGCGGCAGAAGTAACACACGTCGCTGCCTCCCAGGTTCTGGGGGAACTCCTTCTTGAGCGAGCCCTGGACAGAAACAAGGATGGCTGAATTTGTGCATGCCCGGCCTCACCGAGGTCACGCCGTCATGTTTTCTCTTCGTTTACGTGGATACGGGAGCACCTGGATGCTGCTGCAGTTCTCTCACACATGGATGCTGCAGTTCTCGGACACAGGTCACGGTTTTAACCAGGGCACCAAGAACTAACCTTGCTGTCCAGGAAAAAGGGTCCTAGGATGCCATGCCTACATATATCAGGAGTAAAACAAGTTCTGGGTAGATGAGTGGACAGCAGTACTACTAATGATGACCTTGAAATCAATGTCTTAAGGAGGCATATGAAGACAGGCAAAACTATTAGAACATCCTCAAACAGCAATTCTTAGGCCCACAGTATCAAAACCAGTGTCGCCTCCAGAAAGCAGCAGTGCAGAAGCGTTAGGAACAGTTTCTCAATCAATTATGCACAATCTTTGGACGCTGGCATTAGATTAAAATATTTGGCAAAGAAAATGAGGACAAGAGTGAGGGTGGATGGAGAAAGGGAAACAAAAATCTCTCACAAAGCTACGACAGATTCCATCAGTGGTGTAACAACTGGACACTCACAAAACTTCAGATCTACACGACATCTAATCACAAACACGCGTCATCGCCGGTATATCGTCTTACCAGTTCCTTCTTGTCTAGAAGGGTTTTGGGCTGCTCTTTCCTTTGAAGCTGATTGGCTATCTGTTCAGCCAATGAGCTCACTCCGCCTGTGTACATCTTTATATACTTCTACCAGATGGGTTGAATAAAACAAGAGTGATGTGAGAAAAGAAAAAAAAGAGTCAAATTAAAAAAAAAAACTGGAATGATGATAGGTTAGGTGGTGAAAAGGTGCAGAGAGGTCAAATCATGCCAAGACAGTGGACAATATGAAGTGACAAGTAGTAATAGCAAAGCCAGTGTCATCAGAAATCACCAGTACAGTCCAGGATCACCTGTAGGAACGGACAGGAAGGCTCGCATTTTGCATTTTTTAAGTGTCCCAGAAATACTATGATGATGAAGGGAGCAGATCTTGTTTTCACCTGTGGGGTATTTTGCCCCTGGAAACTTGAGTATAGACACTTCTAAAAGATGAGGCTAAACATAGGTTAAGATTTTAGGTTCCAGGTAAAATTGACATCAGAAACAAAGATCTTTTAGAAGACATGTTACATAGTCTAATGCAACATGCTGATTACAACAGTGTATTTGTATGCTTTGCACCTGGAAAGAATTAATTTACAGAGCATTCACAGAGCAGGGAGAAGTCCTTAACTAAAGAACTCACAGTGATTCAAAAATATTAATTCTTCCAGTGCTAAAAACACACAGAAGTTTATATGGAAAAAGATGGAAGAGCCTCATCCAACACATTAAAGCCATACCTGCATACATCTGGAACATGTATTTGTTCAACCCTGAACACGGCTTTATGACTTGGCTTTTCTCCATCACGGGCACAGACTGACTCCATAACTCTGGATATCTAAAAACCCTCCAGGATTTTCAGCAGCCTAGGCAAGCTGGCTGTTACCTCAGATGGTACCAAAGGAGTGTCTGCAAGCCAAGTTCAATCACTGCAGGAGTGGAGGAAGTGTTTTTCACAGGAAACACAACCGTTGGCAGCAATTACACGGTTAAGAAAATGAGGTGGTTACATCCATGTTAGCTCAATCACACTGCAAACGCCATGGATTTGACTCGGAGCAGCAAAGAGCACGCCAAGCAACTTCCCTTTTCCAGACTAAGCAGCATTAGGAACGTTTCTAGCTGGAGCCTTAGCTAATACAGGATCAGAGAGCCACTCAGCTTCTAGCAAGTGTGAAATGCCAAGGATAACAAAAGGAAACTACACTACAGCTGTATCTTAAAACCCCCTTTACTTTATAGCAGAACTTGCTTGAAGCACAGTAGCTATTTCCCACAACTAATAACTAATTTAATATGTGGTTATTAGCCTTTTAGGAATGTTTAAAACCTTCACAAGTTCAGACATGAGAACAGCAGGAAGCACCACAAAAACTGAAATTCACCACAGAATGGGTACTGCTTTGGGGAAAAAGATTATGAAAATGGAGTGCTCAGCCAGAGATTACTGCTGCTGTCACTACAGTCCTAATTCCTTAAGCTCTTTGTCACTGCAGTAATGAGGGTTTATTTCTACCAAGAATTTATACCTGTCTACTGATTCCATTCCAAGAGGCAGAGCACTTGTAGTATTTCTATATGCAAGAAATAACAAATGGTTTGTCTTTCAGCATTTTCCAGGTTCCATGTGTGCACATACACATGTGCAGAGTTGCTTTTCAATGGCACGTATCTTGTCAAACATTACATTTAAAATGGTGCTCACTTCTTAAATTTCCTTCAGCATTGATTTTTAACTGGAAATCATAATAATTTGGCCAAGAGTTTTCCATTTCCTCTGAATGATCAGAGACCTTTGAGGCTTTTAAAGTTTTCTTAAAAGAGAGATCAAGCACTTCCATGGGAAAATCTTCCTTATAGCTGAACCAGATTTCCCCTGATCAGGTTTTGATTTGAAACCTTCAACTGCAGATCCTCCAGGATGTTTCAATTTCTGCACATAGGAAATTCCATGCTCAAAAAATGAATATGTTAATATTAACTCACAGTACCTTGGACTATTTGGTGTGAGAAATTTACTTGCTGAATTTTTCATTTGGGGTTGTGTGTTTCTGATTTGTTTTGCTTTTTGACTACATATCACATCTGGCCTAATTATGGATATTAAGTGGAGCATTTTATCTTTCTTCTCATGGTCATAAGTCTTCAAGACATACAATGTTCTGCAACATTTTCAAGAGGAGGAAAAGAACTCGCTCCAGCTTAGGTCAAATCAAGTTCCTGCTGTTTATGTAGGAAAACTGTAACTAGTTCAAATTCTCGGTGATTTTTCAAAAAGCCAAAGTACTTTTTATTTCACACTGTCCATCAACCATATATGCACAAACACATTCTGTTGTTTGGCGCAAAACTTCCAACAAAAGCAGCAAGCAAAACCAGAAAGCTTCACTGCAAAGCCAGAAGGACCATCAGCGCTCAAAACCCCTGGTTTGAGTGTGAGATGCACCACAAACTCCTCATGGACACCGAGTGTTAAAAACATTCCGTTTCAAACTGCTCCACTGGCTGACAACAACTGAGCTGTGCCAGGCACGGGCTGCCTCTGGCTTCTCGTTTGTGCACCAATATGCACAGAGGGTCTGCAGGTGAAGCAGTGCCAGCCTGGCCGTGGCCCGTGGGGTGTCCTGGGCAAGCAAAGGCAGCTGAGTGCACCTGGAACGCTCAGGCGAGGGCTACCTGTCGGAGAGAGTCGGAGGAGGGTGAGGAAGGGCGATTGGAAGAGCGGAGGCTAAGGGAGAGCTCCCACTGGTCAACAAAGAATCGGCGAGACGGTTCAGTCTCGGGCTAGAACATAAAATAGACATCAACACAATCACACACGTTCTCCTCTAAGAGAGAAGAGAAAATGAAAAAAAAACCCAACCCAGGCCTTTCTGGCTACCATCAAGAACAACTTTTTAAAGACTCTTACAGGAAAACTTAGACAAAAATACCCAGTGTATCTTTACTTTCTCCCTAGTGAGGCAGAGTAGTTATTCTTAATTTGCTCTTTATTGGGTTTTACATTATTTAGGACCATTTGGAAGCAGTTACCTACTTCCACAGATGTCCAACCTCCTGTAACCCAACCAACTAAGCCACTGGCAAAGACCCCAAATCAATTTCCTCTGCTCCTTCTGTATCTCCCATTGTTCTCTATTACTGGCCCAAGGCACTAGGATCATCTTTCAGGCCATGTGAGACCTCTTCTACATTTTAACTGTATAAACCAAAAGTCTGCTCTCCTGGGGGATAGAAGAGAAAGAAGTTAGCTTGTATGTATTTCCAGTAATCAACAGCAAATTTCCAACCTAAAATTTACTGTAAGCAGATTAGAAACACTGATTCAAAAAAGAATGAACCAATATAAAATAATCTGCTGATCTTGATTATCAAATGACAAAGAATAAATCACAGACTGAGAACCTGCATCCTTCTGAAACTGGTTCCTCGCAGGAGGACCCAAAATTCGGTCTTCTAATACACCCTTGTCATTATCTCTATGGATAATTATGCCCATCTCCCAAGAAATACTTCATATAAATAGGAAAAAACCAAAACTTGGAAGTATCAGACAAACAGCACTGGCAGAAATTGTACATTCCTAAAAATTAGTCTGTTAAGAAAAAAATACGTACATTACAAATAACTGGCTTTCTTTGAAAAATAAATTATGGTTTTAGTGATAAAAAGGAAAACTGAGTGTCATGTAACTGCATGACCCATGAAAATAGCTACTTCTAGCCCCTTGGAATAGGCTAACCCCAAGATTAAATTTACTGAGCAAAACGCAAAAGAGCTTGGCTTTCACTATGTCCCCAATTCATGGAAATATAATTGTTCACACAAGAATTTTCTGTACATCAACATTTAATCAAGTTTCTTCTCTGAAAATGTCTTACTTTGCTAAGCCTTCTCTCTCTTACTATTTTTCTTGTTTTCTTCCCTTAAATCCCACATCATAATCCATCATTGTTTGCAGTGCTCCAACATCTGTTTCTTCTTTTTCCTCTCTGCCCTACCCACTTTATGCTTTCCTCTACTTTGTGTTCTCAGTCTCTCCTCCTTTTCCATTCTGCACGATACAGAAATCAGACAACTTCAAAAATAATGTCTATATTTGCATTGCAATGCTGTAATCTTTTACACCCTCAGGAGGAGCTTAATATTGCCAGAGAGCACCACAAAAGGTAGGAGCAACATGTTTTGGTCTAGACCTTCCTTTCTGTGTCATTGTTTCAACTGATTAAGGAAATGCACGAGTGATACACGAGTGTTGTGGACCATGCTTGAGATATTAAAAGTCATGGCACTCATTAACGAAGAGGTGCCACTATGTTTAAAGTAGTCTTCTTATTCAGGCCTTTATGGCTTGTCCCCAAAATTTCAACTCTAGCCAAAAGTTTGCTGTTCCTTCTTGAACAGCCGCTTCTGTGATTTTAACCATCAGAAAAAGATGACATCCTGTAAAACCCCAGCAATGGGAAGTGACCTAGATGTCACAAAATTCTTTTTAGTAGGGCTTGCAAAAGTTCTGGGACTGTTTATGCTGCAGCTCAAGAAGACAGCTTGATTTGGGATGGTTAACTCAAAGCAGTAAGCTACGAAAAGAATCACTTCTGTAGATGGTGCTTTCCAAAAAGCACTCTGCAGTTTGCCAAGCACTGCTGAAGATAACTGAAAACAGAGAAAGGGGTGAGCAACCAAAGAAACCACAGCTCAAACTGGCACGCTCCCATATCCCCAAGACAACACACTGGAGAAAATTAAGCACAAAACCAAAACAAAACAAAAGTGTACACCGGAATCAAAGACAATCTGCACAAACTGCCAGCTCTGCCATTGGAAACAACTCCACAGGAAGTATGGACACAAGAGCAGTACTACAGAGCCAGGAATTATGCTTGGAAAATGTGAATATTCTTGCTTCCAGAGGCAAGTAAAATTTGTGAGCAACTGACTGCTAAATAACCACTGTGAGATGACTTGATCTAGAGCCCAGCTGGTTTTCAGCATTTACTCTGAGAAGTAAAGAGGCTGCTTTTTCCTTGTTTATATTTTGTTTTGAGGAACAGAAAGGGTCACTCACCAAACAAGGAGACAGCTCAGAACTGGCAAGTCAAATAAAGACACTACACAAAATAGTCTTGACAGATGTTTTAACCACATGACTGTAGAGCAGTGCTCATCATATTTTGGTGATTTTTTTTCTCTCTCTGACCCCAGATTTCACCTGTACCCAGAATCCCACTGCTGCAGGACACCAGATAGGCAGGGCTGTAGTCACCTGGTGCCTCAGTGCACGTCTGGACTCCAGGAGGGCAGCCAGCTGACATGCCCTTTGCTCAACATTCATGGGCACTTGGTCATGAGAAAATAAACGAGAAGATCTCTGCGAGACGAGGAAGGAGGCAGGAAGTGAACAAACCAGCACAAAAAGGAAGAGACACCACACCAAAATGCCAGCCAAAAGGTAGGACATCCACATGCACAACAGTAACAGAAGCTCTCATGTGAAGACTGGGGTTTTTCTTCCCCCCAATATCTACTGTTCTAATGAAGTGCTACATTTTGACCCTTGAGGGCAAGAAAAAACAGCTGAATTAATTGTTATTCACAACTCTCCCTAGGACTGCTGCAGCCAAAATCAAACAAGCACACAGCCTCTCTCTCTGGCATTGCCATCAAAAAATAATTTTAAAATGTGGCTTTATCATGCACAAAGAGCCTTATTTGTCAGTTTATTTCCTCATGGTTCTCCATTCACAAGGATTTCCTTAAAGCACCTAAACCTGTGCTTATTTTTTTCTTAGATTTTGTGTACAGAAACACATTTAAGGGTAATGTACTTCAGTTCTCATAAAGAATGAATTAATTTCTTAAAGATGGTGGTATATGTGAAGTAAATACTCTACATGCCAAAGAGAGCATGTTTAATGAGCCTGTCTAAATAAAGCAAAGAACAGCAAAATCAAACACTCACAGAAGCTGCCAGCTTTACTTATGCAACTTCACTGTCCTACTTGTTCTTATTGCACTACCATGTCAATACACCCCAGGCACAGTATCTGACACCTCTGCTATTCTGGTCTTTCATATCAATGCTCCTAAACTGTTGTGTGGTGCATTTGGTGACATAAAAAAAGACCTGGCAGGTGGCCTGCTGTATGAGGCAGGAATATCACTGCAGTATCACACAGCCTTCAGCTAATTTGTTTGTGGAGTACAAAAGTAAATGGACCAGGAACTACAAACACGTGCATCAAGAAATTTGAGGCTTGATCTGTCAAGAATGCCAGGGTGCTGCTCTGTATTGCTAATTGCCTGCCAATGCAGAGCAGAAAACTGGGTTCACACCCAGTTTACAAGAAACATTTTTCCCATTCAGATGCATTAATAATAGTCTCTACTTTCAAGCTGCTTTCTGTTCCACCTACTCCTTCCTACTAGATCATTTTCACTAAAACTGGGGCCTATTATAAAGCTGTGGGCTTCTGTGTCATTGCAGACACACGTATTCATTTTCTACTGCCTGTCAGAAAACATTCGGCCCACAAGAGGCTTTTGTTAGAACACATTCTGGAAGTTGCAACAGTTTTATTGCTGGCTCCCATTTATGACTTAATTCATTCAAAGCCTGTACTGGAATGTCAATTAATTTGTCAATATGAATTCAAATCAACCGGTTCTTTTGAGTGACTATCTTTTCTTTTCCCATGCTTCTGCATAATACTGAGCCATTCAGACGGACTCTTGAATATTTCATTGTTAAGAAGGCTTCAAAGTCTCTATACTAAATAATGCCTCATCATTTTTCCTTTTACTTTGGCCTGTAGGAGGCAAGATGGAATGCCAGTTGCTTAACCATCCAGAAAGCAAGCAGTGAACACAATGCAACCATGTCTGCATGAATTAGCACAAAACATAACTCTTCTTGTTCTGCTACAGCCACAGCATACTTCACTGAAGAGGTGTAAGAGAAAAAGGAGAATGAGAAGAGCTCAAGTGCTAGACCTAGGGCAAAATAAAAGCATATAGCAAACTGCTGATGAAGGCTTGCTATGCACTTATGTGGCTATCACACAGGAAGAATCACTCCTGACTGACTCCCAGCAGTTCCAGCGTGTTAACAGCAGCATTAGGATAAGTGTGATCACCACCCCCCTTGTATTTGCCCTCTGGATTGCACACACCCACCACAGCTTTGTGTCATCAGCACCCATGCCATTTGTTCATGCTCTTTACCCTTTCCTGTCTGGGACTCTGCTCCCCGGGATAGCCGGCACCAGGTTCCCTGAATCTCTGCAGGCAACAAATGATGAGCTTAAAAACAATCACAGACCAACTTCCTAATCAGAACACACTTTATCTGATTTTTTTTTTTTATGATGCAGGCAGAAAAGAAGCCATAACAAGAGCACAACAGTTTATTAAGAATATTCTAAAATTGGCAAGTAAGAAGTAGGCCTGTAGGGAATTCTTTTAAAAAGTATGTATTCATATTAGGTCAATAAACAACAATACAGTACCACAATGAAATCAAATTAGTGCAATAAAGATGGTAAGGCACTCAGTATAACTCACATGGTGATGTTAGTTCAAAGGAAGGAGATGGAAAATTTAAAAGAAGCGGCAGAATAAATGCATTAGAAGAGTAGAATTGTAGGTTTTAAAAGACATCAGTGTAACAAGGACACAGATCCATCTGACTTGCTATGAGGCCTTGGCCAAGACAAGTTCAGGGAAACAAAAATCATTCCTAAGGAAAAAGAATGCCTCCAAAAGCAGATTACTCAACTGAGTGCAACATCAGTTCTGTAGCACAGAGGGTAAAAATTCCTGAGTTAAGAGAAGGAAAACTTCTACAGGACACAACATAGAAAATGGTCAAAATACACTTGGCAGCAGCTGGCTTCCATGACTGAACTAGGCAACCAAAAAGACACGGGACAAACAAACACTTGGAGAGGTGACAGAAGGAAAATATAGAGCTAGTAGATCCTTAGTGAGTGAAAACTAATTTCTCTACATGGAAAATGAATCCCACTATAGATTAGAAAGTAAAACTCAGCATTTAACTGCCTTAGTTCCTCTATCTGTAAGCTTGGAGGAAAACCTTTCTTCTCTCATATAATGTATCCAACAAAATTTTCAAAGGATTTTGACATGAGGAAGGCAGCTAGCTATCACATCATCTGATAACATTACAGCGCAGCTTAAATGCAGGTTTTGCTAATGAAAAGGGCTTTCCTCACCCATTCTACCCAGATGTCCCCTCCTGTATCCTTCCTGCAAAGTATGCTGATCACAGTGTGGCAGAAAACCAAGCCCCTTTTTTGTTAGGACAGTTTCAAATGGGATCAGTAGGCAGACCTGATCTATCTTGCAGACACCATAGAGGCACAAAGAATGTGTGTCCTGGAGGCTGACAATAATTACACCAGATAAACTGCAACATGTAATTACAATTCTAGAAATCACAGCAATAAGGCAAGTCAAACTTTCTGCCAAAGAATAAAACTTGTCTACTCTGCTAAAAGGTAATATTCCTTTACAGAGTTTATAGGTATACAAGAGCTCAGCAAAGAAACATGCTCCATCTCTGGGGAAATTAATTTGTACAATCCTTACACGATGTCATGACAGCTCTATGGAACTGCAACTGCCTTTTCAGGACCTCTAGTTCAGGATTGATCAAGAAGTAGATTTGAAAGTAGGAAAATGAAACAAATAATTTTAAAGGATACAACTGAAAGAAACACAATGACAATACACAAGAAGACAGAAATACTAAAGGGTTTCAGGTAATATTTAACTGGGACAACAAATACATGTACACAAACATCTGGATGCACATTTACACACTGTGCTCAGAAGAGCCCTCACTGCTCCAGGTTCAAAGTCAGACTGAACACAAATGCTTGTGAGACAAGAGCCTAGTGTGGGAGAAACAGAAGGACCACAGTGGACACGTGCAGGCCACTACAACACTCAAAAACCACTTCATAGAAACAATCCTGAAAAAGTTACATGGATACAAGGGCAAATTTTCAGTCACACCTATTTAAATGGAGAGAGAGATGGAACAAAGTTTAATTTTCTTTCCCTGCATTACTCCAAACATTTCATTTCTACTTTGCTGCGTCTCAAAACTGAGAAAGGCTACTGTAATTAAAAATTTGCCTACAGCAAAATCTCAGAGTCTTCAGTGGAGACTCTTCATGCTTCCAGTGAGCTAGTGCTGCCCTATCTTCCTAACCTAAGAGGTTGAGAAAGCCCTATCAGCATCTGAAAGAAAATTGGAAATGTATTTGTAAATAAGCTATTTGGTAACTGATCTAGTCACTTGTACAAGCAGCAATGAAGAGAAAGGGACAGAGCATGCAGAGGGAATCACCTGCTGCCTGGGATACGGTGGAGAGGAAGATGGAGTGGAAGAAGAGAGCATGATCACTTTTTTGGGGCAGGTCCGAGAACGTTCCTTATGCCTCATCTTTTTTTAAAACAGAAAAAGGAAAAAAAAAATCATAATAATGGTAGAAAAGAGGTAACATTACCAGTGGTTTGGTGAGACAGGCCAGAATGCATGAGCTGAGACCATGATCCTAAGCTCACACCTTTCTCAAATGAACTAAAGCCACAGTGTATCTGAAGCTGAGAGACCCAAGGCTTTATCCAGAGCCACACAATCACACTTGACAGGCAGCAAACACAGACTTGTATCAATCAGCAACTACACCAACAGCTTCTGAGTCAAGGTCTTACAATCAGTTAAAGGCAAAATTTGGAACTCTCCAAAGCACAACTGGACTGCTCTCTTTGCTTCATGAAAAAATTACTTACTGCTGTGCCTTGCAATGCTTAAAAATATCCATCCTGTTGACTTAATTACTCTTGCTTGCAGCTCATTAGTAATACAATTCACAGTGTTCTGTTCCCACCTTCAGATCCTCTCTCTTTAACTTAGACATGACACCATCTCAGGCAAGCTAAAATGTACTATATTCTACTAGTAGATAGTAGAATAGATAAAATTATAGATAAAATTATAGATAGAATAATAGATATAGATTAAAATGTAGATAAAATGTAGCTGTATCTAACAGTCTGCATATTACACAGTGCACCTATGTGTCCTCAATTTAACACACCAGAAAACATGTCCTTCTAGTGCTGTACCTCCTTACTATGCACAGTCTTTTCTCCACCATTTCTTGTTTATTAATGTGCCTTCTGCCTGATTTTTCCTTTTCTTTTGAGTTCTCATCAGAGCCTATCTGGAAATGGCTGCACTGGGAAAAAACAAAATGCTGTGTACCCAAAGCCACTGTTAGATTAAGTCCCCAAAAAACTGCACGTGGTATAGATATATTACAGATGTTTGTTACTGCCCTTGCAGATGAGCTGGCACTAACATCTGTTTGGGTGCTCTCTTCCTTTTCAACAAAACAATTAAATAAATAATACACTCCTCTATCTCAAACAGAGGCTACAAGCAGCTTAAACTAAAGCAAATGACTTTGCACTGCAGTGGATGAGGAACATTTATATGCTGTTTCAAAGGCTTAGCTATGAAGTCACTAATTTCTAACTGAAAGCATGGCAACATTCTCAACCAGAGAGCTGCTCATGGATTTTCATCTGTCCAGGCCAAGTTTGCATTTCAAATGTCAAGATTTTCACAAGCTTGCTTGTTTTTGCAAGGCAGATCTCAGAATATAATATCGTATGAATGCATGAAGCATGTGTTCAGTCAGTCCTCCAGCAGAATGTATTTCTGAGCATGCAAAGAAAAGGATAACTATAGGAAAGCAGAAGATAATCAACAGATTTAAATAAAAAAATTAAGGTAAAAAAGCAGTATTTGCAGAAATCGTTGGTGTTGTAAGTTCTCTTCTGTTGAGGTTTCACCTCTTGCTGTCTGTGGTCATCTCTTATCTTCAAAAAACACAGTTCCAACAAAATTACTGCAAAGTTTGTACTACTGCCCTTTATCACACTTTAGGGAATGAGCTCAAAAGAATAAGCAGCAGATCTCCAGAGGCAGAAAAGATGTGCACCAAAAGACACGGGATCTCCATCTTACAACTACTTTTGTACACATCAAACGTGATTTAAGCTTATGTATCACATGCACGAGTTGCTGCTGACAGGAGACCTCTGGAACTACAGCAGAAGACTGCTGAAGGCTGTAAGCTCAGAGTCTGGAAATCCAGGGCAAGATTCAGTTTAAAAGGCTTGTCTCTCACACCATGCCCAGTCAGATCCTCTTCTGGATAGACCATATGGCTTTCAATGGCTTCACGATCCCAGATGAGATGCTCTTTCCCAAAAGCAGCCAACATGGCTCAGAAAGCAATAGAGCCCACGATGGAAGATGTTCTTATACAAGAAGGCATTTGTTTGAGGAGACCAACCACCACACCATGAAACACAATCCAGCCTTTTTAGGTGATATTACCATCATATAAAAAAATTACAGACATTTCCACTGTGCACATTCACTTCACCATATCTTCGTGCATTAGTAGATGCTGCTGTGGTGCACGTAAGAACACAAAACCAATTTTGGCAACACAGGTCAACATCCTCAAAGTGTAACTCAATAAATCCAACTTTATAATCCAATTCACAAGCAATGCAGGCCACACAGAATGCTGTGAGGAGCAGACTGGTGAGGTTTTTAACCCCCCTGAAAAGGCAATACCTTCCAAAGAGCAAGAAAGACAGCATTAAAGGTCTTGTAAAGAAAGTAAAAACTGCTTCAGAATAGATCCTGCCAGGATTTCACTCTTTCTAGGAACTCTGTCTCAGCAAGCCACCCCTACCCCACCTATACAACACACAGAGGTATCCTGGCCTTACAAGCTCACTGCTCACCTCATACCTCTTAATTAAGTCAAGGTCAATAGTGAGATTCCAGATTTAAACTGATAAGCTAAGGAATTCCATCTGACAGACACTAGCAGGCAATATGCAAATTTCCCATCAATACCGTGGGTCCAACCCAGACCATTTCCTTTGTAACTCTCTTCCTTGCAAACACTCTTACACTTTTTCAGCATACTTTCATCTTCTATGCAGTTTCCAAAAGACAGGAAGAACCAAACCTGTCAATAACTGCCCTTCTCCCAAAGAGAGGATCTCAGCTTCATTTTGCCAGCTATTAAGAACATTAGGCAACCTGTGGTTTCTCTCAGTAACACATCACCCCTTTGTCCTCTCAGGAGCTGCTCTGCTCCTCTTCAAAGCACTCTCCACTAGAAGGTATTTGCTATGTGATATATTCAGTTAGTAGCAGAGGTTTCTGCTCATGAACTTCAACACCTGTGCCAAAAGAGAAACGTTTCCAAAAGCTTCATGAACAGCTCTTTCTGGCAAACATACATCCTCCTCAAAGAACTTGTCAGAAGCAATACTAATCCTTTACAGCACGTGCAGTGACAGGTACTGGTACTCAGCAGCAGCCTCCATGGAGGCAGTCTGGCACCCAGGGATGAGCTATGAAGCCAGAGTGCCCAATGTCACCACAGAAGGCCAGTCCAGTACCATCAAAAGGTGCAGTCTCACAGCTTTCAGGTTCTGCCAGAACCAGAAATCTCAGCAGCCAGCCAAGGTACTGCTTCAGCAACAACTTCCTGCAGGAGGGGTTTCTGTCCAGGCTTGGCAAAGCTGGCTGCTTGGCTCAGTGGTCTCAGCTGATCTCTGCTGATGTCTGTTCAGTCAAGAATAAATGGCTCTGTGCACGTCCACAGCTTCTGAATGAAGGCAACCCATGTTCTTCCCTTCCCCAGGCAAACTGTAAGGAACCTTTGGAACAGGGACCCTATCAACTGGGGTTTTGAGCCTACAGCATCCTGCAGATCTTGCATCCGTGAGACCCAGTTTTATACGGCTCCATTACAAAAGCACTGCGAATCCCACAAGAAATGTGGACCCAGGAATCAACCATCTTCTGTTGACACAGTAAAGCCAGTCAAGGAAAGATCATCTCCATGCGCAATCTTGAGAGGGAAATCATCCACACAAGGCAATCATTGCCAGTGTTGAATAAAATAATTTAAATCCTCTGAAAGCAAAACTGTTACAGAAAGATTTTTCAAAGATATGCCCTAAATTGCTTCCTATACAGAGATGCTATCGAAGTCGAGGGAGAGCAGAAGGATTTCCTCTTCCTTTTTTAACATTTCTTTTAAGTTGTGCAGTGCAAGTATAAACAAGAACAAACAAAAACAACAAACTGCTCTCTGGTGAGGAGAATGATCCTCTTAATAAAAGCAGGAAATAAAAATTTATTTCTTTTTTCTAAATTTCTAAAAATTTATTTTCTTTTTTTCTATCAATGACAAAAGGATGACAGTAAGAACTTTTGTGTTTCACTAGAAAGGCTTAATTATAAAGCCTTCATAAAGTTTCAGTAACAAGTTCAAATATAAATCTCAAGGGTGCAGGAATGTGGTATTTTCCAAGTGCTAAAACACGAAACTTCATTTGTTTAAACAGAGACAGCCAGTGCAATCCAGTTTTCCTTTTTCTAGGAGGTAATATAAGCAGTGCTCATCAACTCACTTAATATTGTACAGCTATTTTGCATCAGGTTTCTTTTCCCCCCTTGCTAAGTACTCTTGAGAAATAAAATTTGCCTTAATCCTGAATGATGTGAATCCATCTCAAAGTGCTCATTAGCCTACAAAGAAGATTTTGATGAGACAAAAAGTAGAAGAACAAACACTGATTCAGGGAACCAAAGCATCCTGACAGTCCTACTGACAATAACTCCCCTGGGCTTAGGTCTTCCTCCTTGAAGAGAAATCTTCTAGATCATGGCACCAGTCATGACATGCAGCATTAATTGTGCTGAATGCCTCAGACATGAAGATCACTGTGAATCCATATTCATCAAGAACAGTGAATTTCCAAACCAGTGTCATCTTCTTCCTCTTGATTCTGAAGTATGCTCTGATTAAACTACAGCCAGAAAGAAGTAGATGTTTCTCCAAATTATGGCTGTCAGCAAAATACCTCTGAGCACTCTCAGGAACACGAGGAGGCCATCTGAACAGGGAAACAGTGGAAGCAGAGGAAGCCAGGGAGATAAGTATCCCTAAATGCCTGAAAAGATCATCTGTCAGAAGCCTTAGCTTTGGAAAGTGCATGGCTGAAAGAAAAACAACAGCAATGACAATGGGCCAAAACATAGGAGAGAAAACAAAATTTGATACCTGCTGATTTTTCTGCTGTTGGTCCCTATTCTGAACCCCTCTGTGGAAGAAAACCTAAAATTTACTGAATTCACAGTAAGACAGGAGTCTGCAATGCAACAAGTGTGAGAAGTTGGCAAAGAAAGCTGCATTAAAGAAAGTGTCATTAAGGAAAGGGAAACCATAGTAAAGACTCCTGCAACTACAGAACACCTAAGATTTCACATAGGAACAGCAAAACTGATAACCAGTTTTACTATTTATACCAAGGAAGAGCTTTCATATCATAGACAGTATGACATCTTTTACCTCATGAGTTTCCATAATTGTTTACATGTTTCCTTTATTTCTTTCTAACAGAAGAATCTAGAAGTTCTGTAGCAAAAATTTCTGCTGCAACATCCATAAAAAGTCTTGGTAAGTTGAAACTAGCATAAGAGGGCAGGGCAAATTTGATTAAATATTTTTGTAACATTAAACCATGCATCTTTACCAAAGGGAGAGGTTGACTTAATGTCTTGGGGTGACTTTATGATGTGTATGCCCTATCGCTGCTCTATGCCCAGAAATTAACTTTGTGCCTTTCCGTGCCTTTAAACTGAAAGTTCGTTGAAAGTTATTTAAAATAATGGACTCAGACAAGGTGCTGGAAAAGGACTGGCTTAAAAACACAACAGTGATAGCTGGTGTTGGTGCAGGCAATGCATTGTAGTCAGAATGAGTTTCTTTACCTGTTTCCACTGGGGTATGGGAGCAAGCCGGCCCTGCTCTCGTCTGCTGGATGGCTGGCTGTGAACACGCTCTTGATAAGGCAGGACAGGTTGCTGCATGCAGGTTGTAGGGAAAGTGGGACCAAGGAGGAAAGATAAAATAGTGAAGGAAACTCAAAGAAAGCCATAGGAATGGAATACAGAGTAAGACAGACAAACATTTAAGAAAAAAAAATAGGGTAGGGGGGAATTCATTTAGCAAGTAAAGTATAAAAAGGAAAAAAACATCCAAAAATGGGAAACTTCACGTATTTTTGGACCTTTCCTTTAATTTAATTGTTTCTTCAAATCATTGGCTGCACATTCCAGCCAACGTGCAGCAGCTGAAGAAACATTTGATTGGTAAAAGGTGGGACAGACATCACCACTGTGACCACGTTACACTACTAATGCTGATGTGTAGAGTAGCAGAGACAAACTTGACTTGGCTTTCAAGTAGCCAGGTCAGGTCCCACTCACGCCGTGGCCATGGCAGCACAGAGCTTGGCACAAACTGTGGAGATGGGCTTATGCAGCAGAGCAAGGACTCTGGCACTTAAACCATGCTGAGCCTCATCCTGCTGACACTGCACTGCCAGCAGTAGCTCCAAGTGACTCGATCTAACTTCCAAGACAACTACCCTGCAGCTGCAGCAGCTCAGATACCATCCTGGATAACGAATGAGCCTCACTTGGAATGACACAAACATCCCGATTGCCAAGAAACTCCCAGGCATTTATCTGCTGCACATACGTACACATACAAAGCTTAATCACAGTTCACAAGAACAAACAGATGTAACCTGATATGAAAATGTTCAAATCAGAGATTAAATTATTGTTCTTTAACAGTATAAGCAGAATTTCCTGGAAAGCTTTTAAAGAGCAATAGTAGTTATAAAAGAAACTAAATTGCTGGTAATCTGTTTGTGAAAGATTACATAATAAGGGCAATAATAGAGAAATAGACTTTTTTTAGGAAGTTCTTCTCCACCCTGTACTTGTAAATTTTAAGCTTTGGGTAAACTTCACTCTTCTCTAGGAGAGCCTTTGAAGTAGAAAAGCAACACTAGCATCCAGTCTTGAGGAATGCATGCTTTTATTTGTGGTTTTCCTCTACAATTCCAAAACAAAGGCATTTATTATCCATCTCCTACCTGTCTTCGTAAGTTTGAGGACGGCACTGGTGCATTCTCTTCAAACTTGGCCAGCAGCTGGGTTGCCATGGACTTGACTTTGTTCTGATTCCCAATGGCAGCATCAATTCTCCTCTCTGTCAGGGCACTCACCAGTGTGGGCCTTTCCTCTCTGTAGCTTCGTGGGAGGTCCTCCTAACAATCAGTGACATCAAAATTTAACAAGATGCAACCAGATCACCTTTTCCTTTCTACCCCTTTACACCATAGATAACAAATCTCTCAGCCTCACTTGAAAGCTCAGATTTTAATTTCCTTTGGCAAGTCATCAAATGTTCTGTTAAACTTTACTTATCTTTTCAATGTTTGATACACTTACCTACCAAAAAGACCTCAGCTGAAACACCCCTGTGAAGGCCTCGACAAAAACCAAAGGCCCATCTGCAAACAACAAACTCAAAGCACTGAATTTTAATTCACCTGGACCCATCTGGCTACAAACACTGAATTTGAAAGACTGCCTTATGGGGCATACTGGAAATGGGTGTTTTTTGCACAAACCAAGGCTAAAGTTTAAATATCCATCAAACTTCTGACAATACTGCATGACTTTACTAAAAAGTTTCGAGTGTTGACGTCCTCATCAAACCATGTAATTTGCAATAAAAACAGAACATCAGGGAACTGCAACATTTCATTTGTTATGTAGTATTCTTTCATAAGCATCAGTAAAACATTTGCTCTAAAGATACCATGAAAGTGTAACCTCTGAAGAAGAATTAAATTTTATCTAAAAAATCCTATACAAACCCTGCCTGGATATAAGAAAATGAAAGAACTGAAGCGGGAACAAGGTACCTACCATTTATTTTGCTCCCTGACACCTCTCACTGTAATACTTACATCCTCAGATTGGCTGGTTTTTCTCCTCTTTCCTGCACCATCCAGTTCCTTTTCTTTTTTGTCCTGAAAACAGAAGGAGTAGGGGAAAGAAAAAAAAAAATAACTCTCATACCTTTCTGAGATAACTGTCATCAGTGCACTTAATCAGTTTAGTTGCAAAGCTTATTTAATTCACTGTGCTCATTCTCCATTTGTTTAAGAAAAGGGTTTTTTTTCCTAGATACTCCTTAGAGGATTCTTACCTTCAACTGGACAATTCTTCAACACTTTCAAATCATTGAAAACTGAGCAAGTAGCTATGTTCCAAGAGGAAATATATGCCAAAACACTACCACAAGGTTACGATTTTGAGACTGAAATGCACCACTGCGAGTACATACCACAGATGCAATTTTGCAGTTATAAATGTGATGTGTTGTCCCATACCAGGGGCTGGCGAACACGTGAACACCTGCATTTTTAGGACCACTGCTTGGACAGCAGCCTGCCAGCCACAAGTGTTCCCAGGACTGTGCCTGGTTACCTTGGGAGTGCGCTTCCGAGAGATGCTTTGTCCCAGTTTGCTGAGGAAGGAGATAGGAGACTTGGTACTGGCAATCAGGGCAGCCTTTTCTTCTGCATTCAGGTCCAGGCTGTCTGTTAGTGAAAACAGGCAGAACGAGGGAATTCCATGAAGTTTTTTTCTGTGGTGCTGTTACTGAATACACAAGGACTCACTGATTCTTTTTAACATAGCAGTCTTTTTCTTAAATTCTCTGTACAAAATGACTGATGTCTAGAATTAATACCTTTCTCAGCTATTTTGCTTTTTCGTTTTGCCCAAAGCAGTTCTCTCAGGGTTTATAACCACCCTTAAGAGATACTGTGTTACTTTTCTATTTAAAGAGCATGATTTAAAGAACATGATCATCATTATTCTTAAAAAAAGCCCAGAGTTTTAAAAATAATACCTGATACATACTATATTTTTAAAAGGCTATTTAACCCAATTTTTTCCCTTCACCAGAGGGATACATGTGACTTAAGATCATCAGTAATAAAGAGCTGTAACAACATTATCAATATTTAAAGGCTGGCCATATTGATTTGGGTTAGGTAATTACATCTTCCAGTTCTAATCAAAGCTGTTTTGTTCCTCATTGGCCTGAAGTTACTCTCACCATTCACAGGTGGTAAATACGCACAAAACTCAGCTAGTGTTTTGAAATTACCTATTCAACAACTATTAGCAAGGCACCTAACATTAGCTAAGACAAACAAACCCCTAACAATAGTAAGAAAGCAGAAAACTTATCTAGTAGTGCAGAAGTGAGTTCAGAACTTTTGAGGACATTATTGTATATTAACTCCTTATTTTGCTCCTGCTGCTGCTAACATGGTCTTTATCAGCACCAGTAACGAGTCAACTTTTTGTAATGTAAAGCTACAGTGAGTGACTGCTCTGTGCTCATGCAGAAGCAGCCTGAAGGCAACTGAAGCACACACATTCACCCTGGAGGAGCCTTTAAATCTGACAGAAGTGCCCCAAACTGCTTACCACTAGAGGGGATGGTGTCTTTGAACATCTCATAGAACTGTGTGAGGTACATCACCATCGACAGCTTATCTGGCTCTCCAACAGATGCCATTTCCTTTCCAGTCATAATGGGAGATATTCCAAACTCTTTCTCGGCGATGTCAAAGGCCAGCTGGTTATTCTTCTCCACATCGTGCTCATCCAAAGAATCAAAGTCTCTGCAAAGGGCGCAAAGAGGCCTTGCACTGAATCAAGTAGAAACCAGTCTTCTGAAAGAACTCAGGCATCCATCTCTTTTTTTTTTCCCACTCAAAACCTCAATTTATTTGCCACCAACGTGGCAAAGTGGATGCTACTTAATTACAGTGAACTTTGGCTCAAACACATTCTTTAAAAATTTTTTTGTTCCTCCTACAAACCTAGATTTCACTTCTTAAAAAGTATTATCCTCTGAAATACATCTTCACTTCCTCCTTTGCTGAAGGACTGTACGTTTTCCCCTACATAAAATCTTCTGTGTGCTTACAACTAAATTAAATCTTCATTTTCCGTCCCCTTTTTTCTTGACTGATCCATATTTTGTCCTGCTGGCTTTTTCCAAAACTTGTATAACTATACAAAAAGCTATAGCTTGTAGAGAGTTACATTAACCATTTTAAAAGCTGTTTGAATTCTCACAAGTTACAGAGCTATGAAACAGTGCAGTTCAGGTTAACTCCAGTACACCAATATAGAAGTAATTCAGTGCATATGGACTGGAATAACTCCACAATTTTTCAGTATGTTTTACAGTGGATTATGTCTTCAAGTACAGCTCTAGAATTTTCTTTTTCTGATGTCCCTTTGGGAAGTTGGAGACATTTCAGATTAAAGTACCAGAGTCTTTGCTACTGTCACTTCTTCCAGCCAGTGTTTTCCCATTCTAGAATCTGGGCACTGTGTTACCCAATATATCACTGAAGAGGACACCTCTGCCATTCATCCAACCAACAAGTCAGTGTGCAAACACTAACAACGTCTCTATTTAGGCTGTGGGTCACTACTTCTAAAAAGAGCAGCCTGATAAAAAGAGTTGCTTTGTTAAACAGGAAATTTATAAAGGCCCATGCAGACACTTGTTCACGAGAGACTTAACTGAAGCTATGAACCGTTCCTTACTCACTTCACACTTAAAATCTGTCAGTCAATAATGCTTTCCTCTCAGTATCAATTTGAAGCTTAATTCTGCCAATTCATCCAGAAGGGAAAACGACAACACATTTATTTTCAAATTCATCAAGCTATCATGACCTTCCACTCCGCTAGTGAATCACTGGACGATGGATTCTATCAAGTTTAATCGAATTAATTTCAATCCATTTCTTCATAAGTCACAAATGCATTGCCTCAAACTCCATATTATTATCTCCAAACACCACTAATTTCCTGCCCTTCCCAGTTATTTGAAGCAGCCAGTCACTCACATTAAGTCTGGACGGTATCTGTGGATAATGGCACACAAAGCTAAGCCACTTTTCCATGACATTGTGAGATCCGTCACATTAACACCAGCATATCCATCGGTCTGCCTCTGGCACCAACTGAGCAATTTACTAGAGCGAGCTACAGACTCTGTCAAAAAAATAGCACATTTTAAAACAGAAATGCACAACAGCTCAAATTCTAAATACAACACAAACCCCATGAATCAACAAGCAAAACCTTAATGTCAAAAACAAGCTCCTTCTACAATGGGTAATGGAAGACAGAATTCTTATTTTCTTTTAAAAATACTATCATACCTATTTTAAATCCAAGAAAGTATTTTTAATTTGCTGAAAAGTAATTATCTAAGTTGTAACTTGCCAAACTTTTCACCCCAGCCATTGTAAAAGAGCCCCAGGAAATACAAAACAGTTGCAAAGGCTTGTTAAATATGATCAAAAGGACATTCAGTAGCAATGCTCTCTAAAGCCCAGATATACCATTTCTAGAGGAAGAACTACAAATGTACTTCTGTAACTTCTTCTTTTCCCTTGAAAACTTTCCTTTAAAAGCACTGACCTGTTCCGACCTTGTCTTACCAGAAGATCTGATGAGATTACAGCCTAAAGGGACGTGGCTGCAGGGCAAAGAGCAGAGACTACACAGCTATTCAGCAGTGAAAGGGAGGCTTAGCAGCAAAGAGCCACCCTGAGAATCCCAAAACACTATCTGGGCATCCAAGACAAGGCGTGCAAAAGGAAAAGACTGACATACCCCTCAGGGCAGAGACAAGTAGACAGATCCTGAAATGCTTATCACAAGGCATCTAGCTCTCAGAATAATGCAAGCAAAGTGAGGTTTCATTTGGTTGAGAGATGAGATTAAGAAAAGGAAAGCAGGAACATGCAAGACTGCACAAGCAATACCTTCTGCCATGTTTGTAAGAATTGAGTCTATTGTTAGAGTGAACTCAGTCCAGGCTTCTGCACTTTAAGCAAGAACATTTTTATAGATAAAGGAGGTGAAAAGAACTGCCTGTACAAGCAAATATGCTTAGAAAGCTAACAGTATTATAAGGCAAAGGAAAATAGACAAACAAAAATAAATTCCCATGCTAACGGAAACTTGAAAAATTGTAAGCTCAGACTGTTGAAAAAACAATGACTGGATACATTTTCTAAATGCAGAGACTGGTTAAATTATACCCTACAGCCCTGCTGTTCTCTAGTTCCTGCACTGATCCAGCTCCAGAATACCAAAAGGAACAGGGCAGCGGCCAGGCCTACCATTTCGAGTCAGCTTTGGTGTCCTGGAGTTCACAAAGTTCTCTATCTCCAGGTGAATGTCTCTCAAGTCTCCTGTATTATACAAGTGGCGTACCTAAAATGACACACAAAAACATTTATGATGCTCAACATGCCATGCACCCCAGATATATACAGAAATAACCAGAGGACAATATGGAGACATCCCAAGGTACAAAAAGGAAGAAAAGTACATGTAGGTAGCAGAAATCCTACCCCAAGAACCTCACAACAGCAAGGATCAGCTCATCAGTGCTGAACAGTCCAGCTGACTGCTGCTGCTCAGTGGGTACCAAATTGCAATGACAGACTGCTAGACTGGATAATCACAAAGAAAATGCACATGCACACACAAAAATAAATTTAGAGGTTTCCTGTATCACATCACGGTTAAAATTACCAAAATCAAAAATTCCTAAAAACGAATTTGTTCAAGTACAAAAGTCTACTCTGGACTGATGTATCTGCCCTTCACTGCTTCCATGTTATACACACATCACTGTCTGTTCCCAAAACACTGGCACAGCTTCACCTGAGGAGAGGCACTGCAGATTACGAGCACTGAGAAGCACCACTGGTGGCTTACCTGCTGTGGCCGCAAGAAGTTGATGTTGATATTGGGATATCGGGTGGCAGGATCAATGCTGTAATGGCTGAAGTTTTTACTCACGTTCTCCGGGGTGGTCTGAGGCAGCAGCCTATAAATGCTTTCCCTTGGGAAAATAACATAAAAAAAAACGTTTGGGGTTTTGTTTTGGTTGGTTTGTTTGGTTTAGGCTTTGTGGTGGTTTGGGGTTTTTGGTTTGTTTTGGCTGGTTTGAGGTTTTGTTCTGTTTTGTTGTTTTTTAGAAGAGATGCATCACTACTACTATGGCTAAGTAAACTCTGGAGAGATAAACATTCAAATGAGAAATCTAACCACTTCAGACACTGCATAGCTAAGAGTCAGCATAAGCATGTTAAAATCCGCACTTTGATACAACTTCAGAATTCCAAAGGAGGGAAGAGAACAATACACTAAGCGTAACTGAAAGGGCTGCCCAGTACAATAAAGACACTGAGACACAGGAGGGGCTCAGGAAGAGGGGCCTGGAGCATTTGCCCTGTGAAGAGAGGCCAAGAGAACTGAGTTTGTCCAGTATGTAGAAGAAAAATCTCAGGGAAGATCTTATTGCTGTCTGAAGTGGCAAATGGAAAGGTGATGCAAGTCTGGCTTCAACAGCAACTTTATTTTCCTCACTGTTTTTTTAAATTCAAACAAACGGAATTTTACGTATGAATTGTGCCATTGTGCAATTTTAGAAATTGTACTATGGTTCCTAATGGTCAGAAGCTGCAGTAGCTGAAGTTTAAAATAGGATCTACTAACTGTTGCTTTTACTTACTCCATCCTCTAATTACCCGAGTTCTGATCTCCAAGAGAGCACCTTGAGTCACCAAAACAACACTCAGGCAAAGCTGATAAAAACATCAAGAACTCAATACTTCAAAAGAGACAAGATACTGTTTGGCTTACATGAAACAAAGTGACCAAGGACAATGTGAAAAAAAGCAGGTCACAGCTTCCTTAAAAGGAAATAATAGAAAGTATTCACAAGATAATAGGAGATGGCAAGAACTTTCGTATCTGGTTCTTTAAAGGCACCTACATTTTCATCTGGTTTGCTATTGCAGGGATGGCAACAGTAACTTGGGCTCACACTTTGTCCATGCAATGTCAATAAACACCTAAAGAAAAGGTTCCTCATCTAATCTTTTAAGACTAGGACCAAGAACAGCAACATTTCTTACTCCTCCATATACTTCAGTTTATCAACTCCTCTGAAATTTTTTTTCTTCAATTGAATTATAACCTCAAGCATTCTCTAAAAAGAGTGAGAGTCTGTATCTCCCATTCTGTCCACATATTTGTACTGAAACAAACTGGAATGAATGATGAGATGTTGGAGGATTGGATTAGAACTGTAAATGTATTCACTTTCTCCATTACCTCTCTGCAAGAACTTCCAAAGGACTGGCTCCGAGCGACCAACTTCGTACCATCCAAGCAGAGTCCATTGCAGCCAAAAATCCCCTGGCTATTCCAGTTCCCATTGGCCAAAATGGCTGATATTACAGGTTACAAGAAAAAAGCAGAGAAAGGAAAAGCATCACTTAGGGAAAATTTTAAACAAGTATCAAGTACATATTCAGGCAGTAATCTGCTGGGAGATTATAACTCAGTAATTAGCTTCAAGCTCCACTCTCACTGGGTTAGAGGAAAGCAGATGTATGGTGAACAGCTTATGAGCTCTCCCAAAGCCAATGTCTCTCTATTTCCAACAACAATTCGCAGCCTGAGTGCCTTAACAGCTTCTCTTCAAGACTGTACTTTTTAACCAACTACAAAATGCTAATTATTAGCAGGCCTACAGTAGGCTCTGTAGAGAGTCAACTCATCCTAACAAGAAGCAGATGGAACAGACAGAACTTCAGAAAAAGCTCTGCACACATTTTCTTAAGTGAGATCATTACCACGCTAAATATTCTGTTTTCCCAACACTCCCACCCTTCCTTCAAACCTCCCACTTTATTCTATAATAAACAGCAGCTTTCCTCACAGTGCCTCTGCCAGGCAGCACACGTTTCAGAGGTAGGGGCAAAGGTTTGTGCTCATGCTTCCATTCAGAGCCTCCACACACGAAGCTGAACACAAACCTCTAGCAGGCTGTCCCCGACCAGCGCCACGAGGAGCTGGTGGCCGTTCTGCTCGCGCACCAGGGCCGCGTTCTCGGACGCGTACATGCACGTGAAGTCAAACATGGCCACGTCGGGCTGCCCGTAGTGGTTGATGGCGAAGTCCAGCGAGGGCAGCTGCTGGTTAGTGGAGAAATCTGCTGCTTCCCTGGCGTAGTTCAGCAAAGCCTCCTGGTCCACGTTCTCCCGTGAGAGCAAGACCTCTGTGTCGGCGTGGTCCTGCCAAAACCAGCGAAGTACAAGTGCCATGGTCAAATCCACAAGTCTCTTTTAAGATTGGAATATACAGTAGTTGGCATCAAAATTCTGACAAATCCACTCATACAAGTTTGTATTCTAATTTCTTTCATTCCTATCTGTGTTAATGCTTCCAGGAGAAAAATTTATAAACCTTTTATTGCAAACAGTAATCAGTCCTGCTTGCATTTCTGACTGTGAAAGGGCTAAGAAACTTTAGAGCATTTTTCATTCCCATAAAATGAGGGAAGCTCAACTAAGCTACCAAATGTTCTTTCAGCATATTTTATCTTAGCATGAACAAAACTCCCAAATCTACAAAGGGATATAAATTTGAAAAGGACAGGTTTTGTAACACTCTTCTGATGGTTTAAAATACATCAGAAGGGCATTAACTGCCTTTTAGAACACAGCTACATTCATGTTCTAAAACAACAACTGTATAAACACATTATGTGATGGAGGAAAAGCATGTTTTCCTACTTTCACCCTACCAAAAGTAAATTGTCACCACAATTTTAGCTGACAGAAATACAGGAGAAGTTAATACCCACATGCCGTATCACTCCTTTATCCAGCAAGCTCTGCTTTTTGGCAGTCATAACAAAGTAATGTGTATCATCTTTGTAGTAGACAATGTTCTCCAAGTCAATGCCTTGTGACAGAACAAAAGACACGGTAGTGAAGGAACAAGTTAGGAGTTATGTGCAACAGAAGCTCTATCAGAAGAAAGTAAATTGAAACCGGCATGATTAGAAAACGTCAGAGAGAGAATGCCAAGCAACTTTCTCCCATGCTCTGGGTGACTTTAAAATCTGAATTGTCAACAAAACCACGGACAGCACATTTCACCTGCATAAAGCTACCCCTTTTAAAAAAACCCAGTTATCATCACTCTAAGGTTTGCATTCAGATGTGGAGTGCAAAAAGCTGAACCCTGGATTCATGACCTCTTCCCATTCAGGGCTCTGATTTCCTGAAAACCCTAAGTAAGTTCTCCACTTCTGAACCAAAATGACACACATCTGCTTTGTACAGCAGTCAGACTTCAGAGACAGCAATGACTGACTGCCTTGCACAAGATGTTCGTTCCTGATTAAACACACAAATCTGAGCTGCAAAGTTGTAATAATAAAGACAAACGGTTTTCACTGGAAATCTGTCAAGTGCTGGCAAACCTGTGGCATCTCGGAGATCCTGGAAGAACTTCTGGTTGAAGATGAAGGCCACACCGCTGATCTCTTCTACTTTGGCTTCAGCTGTGGTGTTGCGATTGATGAAGTTTGCTGTGATAGCAATTGCAAGTTTACCGCGGAATTCTTTTCGGCGAAACCCTACAGGAAGGAGAAAGCAGCAACACTGAAAACCAGACACACCTTCAGAGAAGGCTCAGTATGCCACAGACAGGTGCGCTCACAAAATAAAGAGAGAGCAGGGAAGGGATGTGATGAATTAGAAACTCCTCCACAGAGGAAAGAACAATTGCTTCATCAGAATAGGTGTTGTTTAGGGAAAAAGCTCCCCGCCACTCCCTCTCTCATCTCTGTTCCCAAAGCCGCAAGTCCCATAAAAAAATATTAATATGGGATTCTTTGCTACGCAAAGAATGTTCAACACCTCAGTTCCTACACCCGAACGTAGGAGTGACAACACTACTCAACCAAAGAATAAATTTAGGAAAAATTATCCAGATCAAAACTCCTTATGTCTTTGCTAGTTTAGAGGAAGAAAACAAAGACCATCCACATCTTTGCTGCAAATGGATTTTCACGTGGACTTTTAATCTCCCTTTCACTTGTCAAGTGTCTTTCCAGATGTTGATTGGCATGTTAAGGGCCATTTTTGCTCCAACAAATTTAAGGATAAGCTCTCTTTGGAGGTGAATTACGAACACAACATTACCTTCTAAGGTGTTTCTCCTGCCATCCCCTCCAATGATTACTTCAAACTCATACTCAGACACTGGATGGGTTTTGGGGTGGACCAATGCACGCCATCCTATTCCTGTAGATAAACTTCAGTTAATGACAAAATAAATGGCAATAATAAGAGAAAAAAACAGATAAAACCACTTCTTACTATCAATAAACCCTGCATCACATGATCAGTCAAGAAACCCTGCAGGACAGCTACACTGATGACAGGGCTGTTCCCGAACTGTGAAGCCATTCCATGTAAATCAGAGGCAGACACAGCTCTGCTAAAACTCCCTTATTTCCTTTAAGGGCCACTACAAACTTCTCTGCTACCTATACAATTAATAAAAGGCCAAAAAACAAGTAAGCCACATCTCCTGTGGTGGTCATAGAACACGTTTCACAGTGATACTAAAAGTGTAACAAGGACCATTCACCAATATAAATATCCTCAGCGAATGCAAAGAAAGGAGTTGTTTCAAAATGTTACGTAATAGGCTTAAGTATTTTAGAAGCAATCACAATTTACCATGTCTTGGTCTATTTCTATGTAGTCCTTCTGGTGACTTTGTTTCATACAGTAACTAATTTGGATTTGTCACTAGAAAAACAAATCCTACTAGAAAAATCAAGGAAAAATGGATTAATAACTATACTTATTAATGGAGCACGAGGAAAGGACTTAACAGCTTAAGCAGAGTTAAGGAGTAAAAGCTTGTGTATCCTACCACAACTTCCCCCTTCTCTATACCCATTTCAATGCTACTTGCTTTCATTCTCCTGGTCCTCGGGAGGGTAAACGAGCCCCCGAAACTCCACATTGACATGGATCTCTATTCCCAAGATCAAGGCAACCTTCAAAAGGATGAGCTGGAGCTGACGGATACCTGCAAAAAAGGCAGATGATAAAGAAACAGAAGAAAAAGAAAAGAGCACAAGGGCCCAAGTGTGTCTGTGTGACATTACTGATACACTGACTTAAAGGCCAGCTGATACTTTCTCTTTCCCCCACGGTGTTCCCAAGGCTTTATCCTGGCACCCCTGGTGAGTAATATCACAGCATGCCAAGAAAATTCTATCGCAGCTGAAAATCCAACCCTTTTCAAAGAATAAAGAGTAATTTTTGATGTTTCAGTCCCCTAATCAGCAACAAGGGAAACAACCAGGACATGAACTGCAGCTGAGGAGGGAAGACAGCACAAGCAGGGCTGCACTTGTCACAGATGGCA
This sequence comes from Lycocorax pyrrhopterus obiensis, assembly GCA_014706295.1. Classification (NCBI taxonomy): domain Eukaryota; kingdom Metazoa; phylum Chordata; class Aves; order Passeriformes; family Paradisaeidae; genus Lycocorax; species Lycocorax pyrrhopterus. The sequence continues at coordinate 71,943,849 of JACSVZ010000015.1, read as the reverse complement.
AAGAGCCACTGGATCAGCCTGGCTGTAATACTGACCTGCACTTCCATCCCAGCACCTTTGGATTAGTGAGGGCATAGGAAGCTTCTCACCACCTCTTTCCTCTTCAGGTAACTTTGGCAATGAGAATGAAAATTACAGCATGCAGACTCAATTAATTTGAAGGAAAATGCCTTGCTGTCATATTTCAGATGCTGAAATGAAAAAATCCTTTACCTAAACACTAAATTTTAGCTGTGCTGATACACAAAAAAAGACAAAATGCATAAACATTGAAAGAATAAAAATGAAAAGAAATTAGAAGGAAAAAGCAATCTCCAAGACTGAAGTTACGAAGATCTTCCAGTTTTACCATTTGTTGCCAAATTTAAAAAAAAAGAGAACACAGACTGGTGGGCAACACCTGGCTGTGCCATGTACAGTCAATTTTGGGGAAGAAAAAAGAAAAGAAAAATAACTCCTGCTCCACCAAGGCATTCAGCTTTCAAAGAAGACTGATTTAACAGAATTTAAAAATCATCAAGATTATTCTCAATTTTAACATGTAAACATCTCTTTAATCAAAACATATCTTCATCACTCTTCTGAAAATTAACAAAGCCAAAACCTTCCTCCTTTCTCCAGACTGACATTCACAAGAATGTTCAAAAGCATTCACTAATTTTTCTTTACAAGTTGCTCAAGAGAAACAGAATAATGTGGCAGCTGCAGGAATGCATCAGCAGAAAATAGAAAAATTATCCATCTAAAGTTTGAGCTTTAAAGTGTACTTTTCAGTGTAGGAAGAAGCTATGCCTTGGGAATGTCTAAAAGATGACAGATAAACACTGCATGTTTTAATCTCATGACTAGCCCAGAATGAATGATGCAAAGGTAATGCTGGATTGTATCATAACAACTTGAGAGCAGGGACTGGTGTAGGCTGAATTTTTATTGCCACACAGCCTCACCCTCCTTCTCTGCAGGAAGAACCCAGGAGGTGCTGCTGTGTCCAGCAGTGCCTGTACTTACTGATATGGTCTATGGATCCCGCACAGAATTTGCCGTAGAACTTTTTGGCGCCGAGGCCCCTCAAGTCATGGATGGTGAATGGCCACAGATGCAGCACGTTATTGCGGGAAAAGGCATCCCTCTTCTCTATGACCACCACCTTGGCTCCCAGGAACGACAGGTCGATGGCTGTACGAAGGCCACAGGGTCCAGCCCCAATTATCAGACACTGCAAAACAACCAGCACACAGTAACTGGACAGTTCTTGGAGGAAACAGATGTTTCTGCAGCAGCTTCCAAGCATCCCACAGCTCTTAGGAGCAAGTGTTCTTTGTCTGAAACATAAGCTGAAATTTCAGATCAGTCTTTCTATTTCTACCTGCCAAGTTCTGTCACTGATATGGCTAAAGCAGCAACCATGACCTGAAAATGAAGTATAATGCAGAGCAGTGAAAAGACTGAGGAAGCAGGCAAGTAAAACTGTGTGCTTGCAACCTTTGCTCTAAGAAAAGCTGCCAAGTCATACACTCCAAGCTATATAAGTACCTGGAGAACAGCAATATTTCTGAAGGCTTCTCCCTCCCATATTCCTTTTTTTCCCTTAAAAAAGAAAAAATAACAACAACCAATGACAAGTTTTCCTCTCATCTTCCAAACCCTGAGCTGGGCTTTCTTAAGAATATCTTCGGTAGCATTGCAACAGCTACAGCAGATAAACATAAGATACTGATGTTTTTATAAACACCATCACTTAAAATAACACAGAGTAGCCAAGTCAGAGCACTCTAACTTATGCTTTTGTTGGTGCTTTGGTGCTTCTACTACTGCAGCAAAGGAGACTTCAGGGAAGTAAACATCACGTAAATACAAACTTTGTGTGACCAGACAAATCTTTTCTCCAACCCAACCTTTGTCATATCAAAGGTCTTTCACCTTATCTTTTTCCGCTCTACTCACAAACACCATCAGATGCTAATAAACAACTTGAGAATGTAAAATACATGCCCTTCTAGTGCTGAAGTACCTTCTGAGAACAGAATGATACAGCAAAATAATTTGAGATTAAAAAGCCAAGATAGCCAGTAGACACTTCTTACCCACAGAAACCAAGGTCCACAAAGAAAGTGTTGGTATGTGCAGCCACATAAATACAGTACACAGTCCATTTTGCCGTATCATCATTGTACTTTGATTTCCACTGAGTAAACCAGAGACACGGAATAAAGACCTTGCTACAGAGGTGGCTGCTGCTGCCATGGGATTCTTTTCCAGATCCTTATGGCTGCATAAGAAAGCTCTTTGAGACATTCTTAAGTATGCCAAAATTTAACCATGAGCCAGTGCTCTGATAAACAAGCAATCCCAAAGCAAAACTTTGTATACAGTGGTCATCCCCATCTGACAATTTTTACAGGCTGCCACATTCTCACCACTTATTCACTGGGGCACAAACTCTGCAAGCACCATGAAACTGCAAATGTAAAGCCTGAGTGATGGAAAACCAGCACAAGTTACAGCAGTGATGACATAGCTACCGACATGCAAATTCCACGTGAGACTACTGAGTAAGATAAGAAGTCACATAAATCTGAGGGCAGAGATCCAAGTCCAGAGGAAAGGGAAGGGAATAATAACACCACTGCTTCTTTAGCAGCTTCAGGAACCTGAAAGCATTTGGAACAAAAGGCAAGCCCCACCTCTGAGCTAATAAATACCTAAATAAAACTGTGTATTGAACAGGTGTCCATCTTGTAATTTGATATAAGGTATCCTCAGTTAGGATCTACTCTATTCTTCCAATTTAATATTGCTTTCTTTGTAGGTAACTCCCAAACACCACCTTGTCTTTCTTTTTTTTAAACTTTTTGGAAAATTAGCTCAGCATATCATATTTATCCAGGCAATAATTTTGCTTGGCTGACAACTACGATCCTCAAAGAGCCTGGATTTCAATAAGCGACAAGAACACGTTGAATTGGGTGACTTTCATTCTTTGATAAATTTCCACATATAAAACATTTATGATGGAGTACACAACAGCAAAGGAATTGTACTAAAATCAGACTATTCAAACTCAGGTTTCATGGAATTATAAACTAGCTGCCTGCAATTTTGTCACAGGAACTTAAAAGGTTTTTTTCCCCTCTATCTTCCTCCCTGCCCTCATAGCAGGATGTGGTTAAAAGCATTAAGGTTATGTTTAACATTCTAGATGTTCTAAATGTAAAATACTCAGATAAGTAATTTATGGTCAAAGCTGCCTTTTTTTTTTTTAATACCATCACAAAAACATTAAATTATGTTGTTATAAAACATAAATTCTAAGCACAATTAAAAATAGAAAAAGTTTTTTCCACCTCTAATGCTTCTTCCAGTTTCAGATGTCTCATAAAAACCCACCTTCTGATACTCTCAGACAGCAGTAATTCCGTGAGATGCCAAGTACAGCCAAATAAAGGCAGCTACTGTTATTCCTTGTTCCCTTTCCCCCCAATGACTCCAAGCAATTGCTGCAACTCCCTGCACTGCAGCTGTCTCACCCCTCAAAAACACTTCTTGCCCAAGATCTTTCAGACAGATTGTATTAAGTTTCCAGTAACAACGCCATGGAAATGGAACATTAAATGCAAACTGAAATGCTGTATTCTCTGTACAACCAATGAAGAGAGAGCACCATTTGTAACTATTTACATTTGAACGACCCATCACGTCCAAAACTTGCTTTCATGAACTCTGATTATCTGAATTCCGGTCAGCCTGGATGCTGGCCATGCGCACAAGCTGCCCAACTCCAGGCACAGCACCTCATCCCTGAACAATTTTTAAATGGGCAATTAAGAGCTATCCTACAAAGCATGAAAACTTCAGAACTGGTTTATGTTCAAGTATACAGAAGCCAGGCTTGCTAAAGAAATGACTCACTTCTCTTCTGACATGGATAAAACCCTAATCTTTATTTTAAATTCTATCATCTCCACATGCCCACTTAAATTTCTGTACCTTTTAATCAGCAGTTTGCAAATTAAATTAAACTTTAGGAATATAAAGCTAAGTGAGTTAGGAAATAGCAAATCAGACATGATTCAGTTCTCAAAAGGCCTCTGCTTTGAACAGTTATGATTATCTCCTAGGAATTACATTTAAACATTTAATGGCAGATACCACTAGGATAGGAAACCAAAAATTACTAGACACATATATGAAAAGATAAGAGGAATACGTAGTGAAATTTAGTTTAAAAAACATGTCCACTGCAGCCATTGCTCTCTCCCATCACTGCGGTCCTTCACACCAACGCCAGCAAGTTCTGAGGTTTCTCTCTCATCAATTCAATGAGGGACAGTCACAAATGACTTCATGAGCCTCTCTGGTTATCTCACCACCACCTCACCACATGCTACTTCTACAACCACTCTCTTGATCCCAGTTCTCCAATTCCATTTTAACTCTTTAACTTGGCTTTGGTGTATGAAATAGGTTAAGCTCTTGGATGATACGAAATCCCTACCAACCTCTTCAGTCAAACATCGCTCCCAGGATGCTTTACTCCTTTTATCCACTTTACAACTGCACTTGAAGAGGTGTTTTAAAGACACTTGGTTACATGTATTTATTCAAAGCATATCCTTTTCTAATGACTTCCAAGCCTCAGTACTCCTCTGGGTCTCCAGCTATTCTTTCAGAGCACCATCTGAAGGACTCTGAATTCTCTCACTGCCAACTTCCCAGGGGGCTTCACCCATCATCTCTTGTGTGATCTTCCTCTATAAACCGTCTTCGCATCACCTCATTCAGAGACATTGGTTCAATCAGTTTTGTCAGAGATGTCAAATCACAGAACTTCTCCAACTCAAGAGTTGGCTGCTTTTTGGCCAAGCTAAAATCTCTACCTTTCTGACATTTCCTTGTGGCTGCCTAGATGTTAATTCAAGCCCAACATGGCCAAATGGAGCTCTAAAGTCACACTCAATCTTCTGAATGCCTTTCATAGCTGGATATCACCCTCCACTCACATCTGGTTTTTCATATGCTCTCACAATCAAGCACTATTCACTCATCCTCCCATTAAATCTCTTCTTTAATGTTTCATCTCTATGATTGAAGCAACCTTTCCCACAGTGTTAACAAATACAGTCAGAGCCTAGACGCAAAAATCACTCTTATAGTCTATTATTCAAACAAGTTAAAAGGACCTCCACATCTTGCTCCCTCCATCTCTTTCTCAGAAAAACGTAAACCACCTATCTTCATTTCACAGACTTAAACATCCTAACTCACTTCAACCCATTATGTTTCATCCAAAATAAGAGCAATTCCTGGATCTAATGAACACACAGAGCAATCAATTTTTGCAGAAAATTTAGAATTTTTCTCCATGATGCTCATAGTGCTTGGAAGGCTTATTCCTAAGTATTCACAAAACCTACTACATTTATCTTCCTGTAAATCCTTCCTTTCTTATGTTGCCTGAAAAATTTAAACCTTAACAGTGGTTGGATTTTTGGGGTGTTGAAGCTACCGCCCACTGTGCCTACCAACAGTGCCCAATTGTTTGATTTTCAGAGTTTATCAAGTGTTACTATATTAATTCATTATAAATGCCTCCATCCATATGAAAATGGCCACTGGAAAGTGAAACAAGATAAACAATTAAGAAACTAACATAACTTTCTAATATCTAGTTGGGGGAAAATATAAGTCCACAGATCTGAAATGACATTCTCTAAACAAGATATATTTGTACCTCAATTCTATACTGAAGAATTAATCATTAATTCCTCCAATTAAAGTATTTCCTTCTCTCAAGCGGTGACTATTCAAGAGAAAGAGCAGCATCTATTGTTCTCAACGAAGGAGGACAGAATCCTGTTCTAATTTTATCCTATTCTGCACTATTTGCCTTTTTTGAAAAAAGAAGAGTGCCTTATTATTTACAAAACCAACATATTCTATTCACATATCAATAACTGATATAAAGAACTGCTTTCAAACTGCACCGTCCAAGGGGGTGCAGCACCTAAATGCCAGCTCACAATAATTTATGTGGAAAAAAAACAAGTAAAATGCTCTGTGTGTGCGTAAAAGCAGGAATTCCTGCAGTAAATACCACACATACCAACCTTTTAAAAAGAATTGATATGAGTTTCCACAGCATATTTTTTTCCTTTGAACCTAGAATATAAATGATCACTTTTTAAATCATGGGAAACAGTCTGTTTTGCCCAAATTGGCAGAAAAGTTCAGTTTTCTTGAGAGAGTAATGAGAATTTTTAAATTAAAACTGGAAATTTCCAAACATGCATATTTTGTATCCTAGACTCCAACAGCACACATTCCTGTTACTGTCAAAATGCAAAACAAAGTTGACCAAGACTAAAGGTTTACCAATTAAGATTTTCCAAGCCATCTATAGGCCTGATGCCACAAAAACTCACAACGTAAAAATCTGCCGGCTGCATCTCCTGATTAAATACAAACATTCAGGTGGGCAGTCAAATCTGGTGGTGACAAAAGGAACTTCTGATTGCTGATCAAATGCTAAAATTGTGAGAACATTCCTGAAACTTCCCTGGGCTTATAGTGACACCAGGCAACATCTTTCTACATCCACATCTTTTTACGGTGTATTCCAGAGAGATTGGGTAACAGCTGCCTGGACCACGGTGACTGAACCTCTTACCTTCGTGTTGGCGCATGCTTTCCCCTTCTTGTAGTCCTTATGGCTGCCTCTTTTATCCAATTTGGCCCACAAGGCTTTGGCTTTCCAGTAATTGAGCTTGGACTTGAGTTTGTGATAGAAGGAACGATAGTCCTTGGGCTTTAGTTCTAGGTAGTCACAGAGCTCTTGGAAAGCCTTGAGAGTCCCCTTGCAGGTGGAAGCCTGGACAAATCTGTCGAAGAGAACATGAGCCTGGTTCACCTTCTCGTTCTTACTTTCCTCCATGCTTCACACTTGGCAGCTGCCCAGGGGGGCAGCTGTGCTCTTCCAGTCTGCCAGATTTCCCGATGTTGCTCCGCTGAGCCACTTTCACCTCTGGCTTACAAGCATTATTAACCTATAAAATAAAAAGAAGAAAGCGTTACTGAACTTGCTCTTTTCTTTCTCGTTCCAAAATTTTGTCTAAGCCTGCTGAACTGAGAGCCCAGATTCCCAGTCAGTCCTCAGCTGATTGATATCCCAAGGATTTCTGCCCAAGCTGACTGAAGCAGAGTTCACTGAGACTCACTGCAGACAGCAGCACATCTCACACCTCTGTTAAATCACAAAATACCTTAACCCGAGCCAGTGTCTTGGAAGTTTTATCAAAATTCTTTCTGCATGAAGAGCAGAGAAGCTGGTTCCACAAAGTCTGGGAGAGGACAGAGGCTGTAAAACAAAACACGCAGACCTGCTATGTCACAGTTACTGTTCAACACCACAGCAAGGGCTATGGGCTGGTCTTAAAAGCACAAAGTACTTCAAGAGTTGGTAGTCCATCAGTAAAATAAGCTTTGGTTCCTTCATTCTAAAAAGACATGTGTCTTTGGTCACGATAAATAAGGATGAGAGAGGATGGCATAGCACAAGCTGATATAGAGCCCTTGCCAAGACTGGTTTTTGCACAGTGATGGTCACTGTGATCTTAAAAATGAGTTAAACCTGCTAATAGCAATCAATTTCTTAGGGAAATATGTCAAGACTGAAAAAAGGGAAGCCTGTCTGTGTTGCATCAAGCAGTACAAACATTTCCCTTACCTAAAGACTATACACATATTTCTGTCAGTAAGTGAGCAGCGTAAGAGTGAAATGTGGCTGGTGCATGATCCTTCTAAGATTCCCATACTAATTCCTCTATTCTGTGGTTTTCGACTTCTTTTGATGCGCAGGTCCATACAAAATTTTGGGTGGTAGCTGGGATCTACTTTAATCTGCTGGGGCAGATCTGCTATCATGAGCTCTGCTACTTTCTGGGATCCGTGAGAAGCAGGCTGGAGACCTACAGAATTAATTATTTTGATCACAATTAGAGATTTTGTTTAAAGAATAGATATCTTCTCTTCCTCTCTCTCTTTTATACATAATAAACCTTTTTCTTTCTTTTATACATAATACTAAGTATATACACTAGATTACCGTGCTCTCTGAGAAAGAATAGTTCTGTTTGCCTTCAGATACGAAGGCAGCCTGGGAACATGCACCAACTATTGAAGTGAAAGCATTTCCGAGGTGCTTTTTGCCCTTTGTCTTTTTGCAAAGGGTATTAAGGTAAAAAGGGAAATATGTGGACTTGGATAAAACTTTTTAGATTCCCACCAGCTCTTTTCCTGCTTCCAGCAGACAGGAAGCCAAGCCAAACAGTACAGCTCATGTCTCTTCCCCTCCCATATGACAGCTCCGCAGCAGTTTATTTGGGCACTCCTGCTTTTCAGCCTAACAGGGTATTTATCGTTTATGTTTATAAACGGCAAAGGAGACCTGGAAAACTTTACATACAGCCACAAACTGGTAGTTTTTACAAATAAAAGTTCCTACAGAAGTCAAAGTACAACAAAGGGTTATAGTGCAGAATGCGATTCTAACTTTATTAGGACAACTGCCTTAGAGGAGTCAGTACCCATGAAGCTGTTTTTCTAACTGGCTGATAGTGATGCCCATGCCCATATCAGTACTGCTCACTAAGCAGGATGGAACTGCTTTCCTTATTTTCCATCTTGACTTCACGGTTGTGAAGCTGGAAACATGCTCCATGCTCGTGTCTCAGGGAAACCACTGCACCACTACAGAGGCCTAAGTCACAGAACCCTAAAATGGTTTGGTTTGGAAGGGACATTAAAGATCACATAGTTCCAACACCCCTGCCATGGGCAGGGACACCTCCCACTAGACCAGGTTGCTCAAAGCTCCATCTAACCATAACTTCCAGGGATGAAGCATTCACAGCTTCTCTGGGCAACCTGTGCCAGTGTCTCAGCACCCTCACAGTAAAGAACTTCTTCCCAATATCCAGTCTAAACCTCCCTCTAACAGTTTGAAGCCATCCCACCCCCCCCCTTGTCCCATCATCAATCTCCTTGTAAAAAGTCCCTCTCCACCTCTCATCTGGCCCCATCAGGTACTGAAAGCCTGTGTCTCCTCTTTTGTTCTCAAGAAGAGCATTATAATGAACTCCAACAAAACACCTCTAACTCTGAAAGAGTAATTTCAGTGTGTCTGTGTCACACAAACACAATAAAATACCTACAGTCTAAAGTCATATGCCTCATTAATCAGCACAACATTCCAAGCTGAATACTGTTCTCTTATGCTCCCCCCACCTCTTGCACCCCCACTCTACCACCCAAACACTCACTTTACACCAGCGCTTTGGATGACTGAGACTTCTTCAGAAAAAGCAATAGAAGTTACATGATCTAAATTAAGTGGAGTCACAATTCAGGTCTGTTAGTCCACATTCCACTACTGAAAAACCCAGATGTAAAGACAACAAAGGGATCATTTCTTACTCTCATTTCTTACTCTTGCTTCTCCCATAGTTTTCACCAAGGAAGTGAAGCGACAGTGGTTTTGCTCAAAGACTCCAAAGTTAAAACCCAACCTTCCTTTCACTCTAGGAACTTACTGCTCTGTGTCCAAGGTTTGCCAAGCCAGGAGCCAAACCTGCAGAAAGCAGGTTCTTTGAGCCAGCACATTCCAAGGGGCACCTTAGCACGATCCCGTTTCACACAGCCTGGGAAATCAGTTATGCCCAGAGGTGAAACACTGAGGCTTCAGTCACCACATTAGGTCACTCCCTAGAACTCTGCATTCCTGATGTAAACACCCCAAGCCCTTGGAACCCATGAGCAACACGTCAGAGAACATGGAAATTACAGGAGGAAAGCAAGGGCAGGCAAGATTATTTGCCAGGTTTCCAGGGTACTTGTGTGCCTTGCTGGCTGTTCTGCAAGTCTGCAGTATCCTGCGTGTTTTGTCTCGAGGCAGCTGATTGCTGACTCAGAAGCTCTGTGAATTCCTTGGCTGTGGCATTGGGCGAGGAAGACAAAGCCCGTGGAAAAACGCATGCAAGAACAGTGTTCACGTTGCTATTTACAATAATAGCAGGAGGTTGTCACTGACTCATGGCTCCAAGTGCCCTCAGGACCTCCAGTACTCGCCCAGGACAAAAGAAACCAATGAAAAACACAGAGATGCAGGCAGTGAATAATTCCAGGTGGTGGTTCCTTCCCGCAGTCACCACAGATGCAGGAACATGAATATTTTATCAAATGCATACACGAGAAAGAAGGCCCAGTGCCCTACTTCTGCCAAAGGCAAGAGATAAGAACAGATTTTGCAAATTCTACACATAATGAATTTGGTTGTACAAATTGAAGTTCTGCAGCAAGTGTTGCAAATGCAGGGCTCATATATTTCAGGCAAATAAACCCCCACTATGCAAGTCACCACCCCCTCTACATTTCCATCCTAATTTTGTCAGAAGTGTTCATTCAAGCAATGCCTTGAGCCCAGGAAAAGAACAAAATACTATGGGAACGTATTTTTCAGCAATCTCTTTTTTTCCATCAGAAATTATTGAGTTAACTCCATCTACATTCACAGCTTGCTCCCTCTAGCCTAAACCAGGAGTGAATAAAACATGTGCCAAAGTAACTGCCCAGCTGCACTTCAGAATGCTGAGTTTCTCTGAGCACAATGTAAATGCTTTCTTACATTTGAGTTATTTCACAGCCAGGCAAACACCACAGGTGCACCCATGACAGACAAATCTCTGAGAAGTCAGACGTCAAGAAGAAGCGGTAATACCGCATGGAATCTGAAAGCAGACTGGTCCATGACCATAAAACTACTCTCCAGCAACATTCCCTATGCCCCTGCCTCCCCTTTCATGGCCCCTTCTGTAGTTTCTGCCCAAGCAAGACTCAGTAACATGCTCTGGAAACTCTGAGATTACTGCAGTACCCAGGCAGCCAGGATGCACTTTCAACTTGGCTAGCAAAAGTCTAAGCACAGATTATAGTTAAGCTTATGCTGCAGACAGTGGGGACACCTATTTTTGTCTCTCTCCTCCACCCAGCCTCCAGTTTTCTTGTAGGAAACCAATTACCTCTGAGACTCCTGTTCCTCATTGAATCTGGATGAAATTGTTCAAAAGTTATTAAGGATGAACTGAAAAGCAGATGAACAAATGGCTCAATCCCATAAGCCTCCCTTCTTTAGGAAGCCACATAAAAAAATCTTTATTCCAACAAATGAAAAAGCTCTGTTTTCATTTCCAAGATTTAATTTCTTTTACTTTTAGCTAAAACTGAAGAAATGGATTTTCTACAATATGTTCATGACTTTCTAAGTGATCACAGGTATCAAAAAGTACAGCTTTAGGGTAGTGGTAAGACTGTGGAACAGATGGCAAAAAGAAGACAATTTTGACAAGAAAAGCTAAAGCCAAAACTGGCAACTATTTTAGCTCCATATTATGCAGACCAAGAAGGGGAAAGCAGGAGGACAAAGGCGTGGTTGCCATTGTTTGCAGCTTCCCTTTTACACCAGATGGAAAAGGGGCACGCCAGCACTGTCCACAGTATGTTTTAAGACGGTGTTTAGATCTGTTCCCGTTCATAACATTCAAGACTCAAGCAAATAAGCTGTCAAAAAACTGTGTTTTAACAAACCTAAAAAACTTGATTTGGTGCTCTTCTGCCTACCACACGGGAGAGAGTCTTTTGGGTCTCCACCTCTTTCCTGTCTACCCTCCCTCCCAAGCTAGGCCAAAAGTGGGAGAAAGAGAAACCAAATATGAACTTGGCTGCAAATACGAGAACCTTAGCACATACACAAACAGTTCATAGAATTCTTATGTCAAGAAAAACTCTACCCAGTACCGACTTGAGAAGAAATGCTAATTATATCCAAGAACATGGAAACATACAAATACGGAAGCAGTCACCGAAAATATTTTGGTTCCCAAATTCACATCAAGGTACAGAAGGAAAATGTGTACATTGCTTATTACTAACCATTTCTTCAATGCCACAACACGACTACTGAAAGCATTTGACCTACAAAATACAACCTTTTATCTACGAGAACTCAAAAAACACACTTTGCTGCTGCTGTCATACACAACTCTTTGATCACAGCAGTCCCTACACTGAATGAATGCTAACAAAGAAAGAGACCAAGAAACAGATCAATGTTTTTCTTTGGAAGAAACAAAAAGGAAATTATACCAAGGTAGCTGTCCCCTGATAGGATGGTAAGGGAATAATAGTAGGACATCTGGATAGGTCTCATTCTCACACCACCATGTAACAGAGCAACAAAGCTGAATGTCATTCCCTCATCTGAAGTGCTTTGAAGCTCTTCCTGACGTTACACTTCAACACAGAAATCCATCCTAAAGTTAGTTCCCACCCAGTTTTACAAGCTGGACTTCCCCAGAGTTCTGCGAACACTATAATAACTTGAGGAAAGTGCTTCTTTAAAAAACAACAAAAAAAAGAGGCTCCTAAAATTACCAGAATGACACTTCCACAAAACTTTACTTGTATGGCTTCAAACGGGGATAAAACAAATTGGTTGCCTTAGCACAGCAAGGTATATCAGCTTTTGACACCATACAGGACATGGACCCATCCATTTTCCCAAGCCAACATGCTGTGTGTGCCACAAGAAACACCATAAACACCAGCTTTTTTGAGAAAAGCTTTACTGAACATTAGAGAACAAGAACACTGTTCAGCCCCAATTAGAAATTCTGAGCAGAATAAGGACTAGAGGCTACAAACACACTTTAAAGACCTCTGCAGCCCAATGAGCCAAGTCCTCTGAGGTCTCCAGATTCTTCCAGTGCACTGATCACCCCAAACCATTCCATGGCACAGGGAGAACACAAATAGAGCCTGTATTTGTATTATGAAAAAAAAAAAAATCTCATAAAAGAAATTCTCCAGTGAAATTCACATGAACACATTTGCAAAAATTTTATAAGCAAAAGCTTCTATCTGCCAGAAGCTAGCACCAAAACACAGACTGCAACAATCACAAAAGCGATCGCAAAGGAGAAAAGATAATCAACAGGAACAAAGACAGACAGAACCATAGGATCTGCAAGTGACAAGAGGGAAAAAACTACCATTCTTTATTGAGAATGTAAACTGGTTCAGAGATCTGAAAAATTAAAAGCTCTAGCACCTTCTGCAGTCTGTGCTTGCTTTCTGCTATGTGCACTTGTCTCCACTTAATGTGCTTCAGCTCTCCCTTTCACTACCTAATTGTCCAGGGAAGAGAGCAAAGCCGGTGAAGGGTCCAAAGCACAAGTCCTGTGAGGAACGGTTGAGGGAGCTGAGGTTGTTTAGCCTGGAGAAGAGGAAGCTCAGGAGTGACCTTATCACTCTCTACAACCACCTGAAAGGAAGGTGTAGCCCGGGATGGGGTCAGCCTCTTCTCCCAGGGAACAAGTGACAGGACAAGAAGACAGTCAAGCTGTGCCAGGGGAGGTTCAGACTGGACATCAGGAAGAATTTCTTCAATGGAAGTGTGGTCAGGCACTGGAACAGACTACCCAGGGAGCTGGTGGAGTCACCGTCCCTGGAGGTGTTTAAGGAAAGACTGGAGGCAGCACTGAGTGCTGTGGTCTGGTTGACGTGGTGGTGTTTGGTCATACGTTGGACTTGGTGATCTCAGAGGTCTTTTCCAACCTCATTGACTCTGTGATTTCCCCCTTACACAGGTCAAAGATTATTTATCATTACTTAGAGTCATGGGATCCAAATGAGGTTGAATTTACCAAAGCCACCTTCATTTGTGTCAGTCTTAAAGAGAAACACTTAGCGCCTCAGAAGCAAGCTCAAAGACCGGTCACTTGTGCCAGTATTTATTTTAATCATGGCAGATAGATGCCTGGACTTTTAACTCCAAGGCTCACCCCTCCGTGGTTTGGCAAATCCAGACTCTCACAAACAAATATTCCAGTTACAGACAGTAAAAAATGAACATGGAAAGCAAGTTTTATTTGTGCTGCTTCCAACTCTCAGCTGTTATGGGTGTGGAAAAGAGGCAAGCACTTCCTGAAAGGAAGTGGTGGAGGACAAGGGAGTTAGAAAACAGGATTAGAAGATTCCTAATTTCACCATTCTTACACAGTCAGCTAGGTATGGCATCACAAATCCCCTGCACAGAGCAGTTCAAACAGATTACAGATTAGTTAGTGGATGTATAACCATTTTCTGAGGAGGAAGACTGATTACAGAAAGCAGAGGAAGTTTAAAATTTTGGAATCTTCTTCCCTATACACATCTTGCAAGACTCTTTCGGGAGCCAAGAAATCTAAGTAAACAGACATTTGAATAAAAGAGCTATAAAGATTTCTCCAGCCCACAAACCACTTCATTTAGAGACTGCTGAACTTCAAAAACAAAACAAATCCCAAGCTTTATTCTAGGACAAGTTCAGGAAGGGTTGGGATCATGCTATAACCCATGGGTGCAACTGTGGCCTGTATGATTACCACATAAAATATACATGCAGAATCGAAAAAAACACCTAAGAAATTGGACCTTAAACCCAGAACTCCAGAACTGCCCCCTCCTTTCCCTTAACAAGGAAAGTGCAACCAGGAACAGCATCTCAAACTCACCTGCAGATGAGGTCACTGGCAATCTGTCACTCTACATCCCAGCTATCCGATGCTCCAATCTGCCCTGTCCCCAGCCCATGCATGCCCAGTAAGACCTAAGCTCCCCCAGAACAGGCTGACACCCTCAAGCTTCAACTGCTGCCAAAGAAAACCCCACAGTGTGTTTATAACCACTCATGGATGTACCCTGCTCCTGTAACTCAAACCACTACTCCAGCCTTCCTTTCTCCTTCCAAGTTATGCATGAAAATATGTGCTCTGCAGTCTGTGTGTACAGCTAAAATCAGAAATGGCAACGACAACATACTCGATCTAGGTTAGACCAGGCTGTTTCTTAACACTCCACAGCCATGTGCTGTCCTCCCACAGCAGCCACTAGATTAGACCATAATATACAATTAAGCAATTTCATTTCGTTTTGCAGAGGCGGAGAATTACACACCTCAGCAGGAGCACTACTGACTGAGCAGAGTCTGAACAGGGCACCAAGCAGGATTTGAAAGGAACCAGAAGGAGACTACTTTCCATCATGGCTTGACTTACCTTTTTTGTCACATTCACTACGGAGATGCACCTCATTTTTACAGTAAAATTTATTAAGACTCTAAAGGCATGGGGCTTCTAGGTAACAGGAGAGATACTGAACATGTTCAATGGACACAATGCTAAATTCCAATTTGTCACAGGAAGAAAACACACCCACACAATAATCCTGTAACTTTTATTTCATAAATTAGTCATTTGGTTGAGGTCTATTCCACACATCCCACAAGCCTCCTCTCTAACCTCTCCCAGGCTGCATTCCTGTAGACACGACTTTATTTTCAGAGGAGAAAAACATCTTTATCCCATCCTTTCCTCAAAATACTCTTACTGTGCTTACATTTTGGAGTTCTTGACAGTATCTTACACTTAGTTTAGTATTAACCCTCGATAAATTTACTCACATAAGTCTTTCCTCTTTCCAAGATAAGAATATCAACCCCTTGCACTCTGGCATGCTCCACAATTCTCAGTAAGGATAATAATTTTAAAAAGCAAAGCAAAATTCAACCCTTAGCAACTAACAAACTTTGCGACCATCAAATGACAACTGATCAAATCTAGCAACTTAATGAAAGTTTGTCTCTATTACACAATCTGGTGTGTCTGATGCCTCTCCATCATTCATTTTCCTCATAGGTACAAGGAAAGCTTTTACCAGCAGACAGGAATGGATTGTAAGCAAATAACCACTTCAACATTTTGGCTCAACCTTGACAAACAGACAGAATAAAGAGGTTACATTTTCTCATGCTACAAAATACACCAGAATCTTGAAAAGTAATACAAACAGTAGGTAGAGAATGGCAAAACCAGAACTTGCAACATCAAACTTTCAGCTCTGGATATCAGACAATACCAACAGCACATATCGTTACATAGATTATAAATAGTAACCAGGCAGCACCTTCCCCACTTGGCTGGACATTTGACTCTCAGTAAACACTGAGCAGTTTCAATTGCCCAGATAGCGATTTCCCTGCAGCCGTGGAACCCGCAGGATGCCTCTCTCAGCAAAGACCATGCCAAGCTCAGTGCCTGGAGCGAACGAAAATCTGTTAGGAAACCAGTTAGAGGAAAGAGGTGGAGGTGGTTCTGTGATTTGCTCTCCTCTCCCTGAGGCTTTGGCAAGCAGCTCCTGGAATAAGATGGCAGTCATCACTTCCAGAGGCAGACATTACCAGTCTCCTCAAATACAGCTGCACTGGTGGGGACATGAAAAGACTTGGTACGAATTAGTCAGAGATTAAATTCAACCTAAGTGTAAGGATGCCATCAGCAGAATTTGTTCCTAGTAGTGAGGACACATAAAAGCCTCTCTCTTTGCCTTTCATCCTCAAGGACTGTTCTGTCTAGTCTTTTTAATTCCATCCTCCTTTGGATAAAGGCCATTCCTCTGCAAGGATATCTGGGGGTCTGAGGCAGATAGCTGGAAGGTTCAGCTGAGGACATCTGGCAGAGAAAGTAGCCCTGTGAGGGGGGCACGAGCACTGCCTTTGCTTATTGCGGGTCTGAGAGCCCTCACCAAGGGACCTACAACCACTTTTTGTGGAAGACATCTGTGTGCACCTCCCTGACAGGCAAAGCTCTCCATGATCACAGACTGCATTGTGAAACAACTTCTGCCCAGCATGGTTTGACAGGACCGAGGCACTGCTTTGCTACTGAGCTGCTCACAGGCTGGGAATTGTCCCATAGGGCAGTCCAGCATTTCCACTGGCAGATGATTCAGTTCTGGACCTTGGACTCAAACTGTGTAATTTCCATAATCTCTTATTCCATAACGTCCTGTTTTTGAGCACTAGCCAGAATGACCCTTTTCCAAAATGCTTTTAATGCAGCAAGGAGGAGCACAAGAGACTGCAGGTCACTTGTTACTTTCTCAGTGACAGCACCAACAGGCTGCTGCTGGCATATCTGGAAAAGAAAAATACTGAAATTAAGAAGGACTTTCTTCAACTTCACTCAACTTCTGCTTTCAGGCTCAGTCAGCCAGAATGGACTAGTAGCAGAGCACAGCTCTGTAAACTGGGAATGACCAGGGATGGTGGCAGAACCATAGCATGACAGTAGCTGCTTTCCTGGAAATACACACAGTGCTCCTGGAGAGCATTAACTGCACAGAACAACCTGGGGCCTTCAACATTTGAAAACTACCCTTCCTCTAGTTGCTCACTGGCAATAAACAACTTAATATCTATATATTTACCATTAGTTTGTGCTAACAGAAACAAATGCTGCTATTAAGAGAGCTTAGTTTCCTCCAATTTGAGGACTGAGAAATGTGAAGAATTTGTTTCTTACTACATTGGGAGCTACCAGCAAAATCCATGTCTACTTTCCACTCCCCTGTCATTTCCCATACATACACCCCAGGAATTATCACAAATGGTGGGTTTTTTTCCATGGCTAACTGTAGGGAAAACATTCTTATTCCCTGGGGCAAACCAGAAAACTCTTCAGTACTTGGCTCCTGAAATACTTGGGAGTGACCACAAGTAATAAGCAATGCCTGCTTTTAACCTTTCATTCCTGTAACACTCCTGTTTATTTTCTAGGATAGAACAGACTATTTCAGCTGGAAGAGCCCTACAGTGATCATCTGGCCCAGCTGAACAAAAGCTGAAGTGTGCTGTTAAGGGCATTGTCATAATGAAAGTTCACTTCCCTTCCCTGGCTGACACCACTGGCTGGGCACGCACCTTCTGCAATAATTTCTGCATTATGCTCTGTAACCACAGGGAGTAACAGGGAAATGCTCATTTGAAGAGCAAAAGGCAGACAAAAGGATCTAATGCTGATAAAAATGGGCAATTTTTTACCCTTTTCACACTGTGGCAACTAAGATTATTTAATGCTTTATGTCCCATCCCTGTTATCAACTTAGGCATTTCTTCCTGAGCCAGTTGTTTTTATGATCAATAGCTTTCTTTTAATTTCCAGGCCAAGTTTATAGCTCTCTGTTCCTGTGATGATGCTGACCTATGCATTAGCTTTCCCTCCCTTCCCACATATATTTATAGACAATGCCACATTGCCCCTTGATCTTCATTACGCTAAGGTCAAATCAAGCTCTCTGGGACTAAGATAGGCTTTCTTTTCCTAGGCTTCCCGAGGGAAAAAAACTGCATATTGCTGGGTGTGGGGTGGGAGTTCAGGAGTTTGAAATGTGGGAAGGTTATGTGATCTTAAGAATTATAGCTGTACAGTGTATTTGATCAGATGAGCTCTCAGAAGAGAATGGCACAATAGGGTGTATAGCACATCCCTCTCCTGCCCATTCTGGGATTGCTTTAGCCTCTTCCACCTCTACAATCCACAACTAGCATACATTTTAACCTACTCATTGATCACAGGGATCACTCTTTCTCCTTTCTTGGTCATTTCCAAGTGAAAAGACATCAGACTGACTCACACTATTGAATTTAATTTCACATGTACCCTACAAATTCTAGTTCTTCCTACAGAACACCAATGTAAAGGTAGAGTTGGTCTGAGAAGGAGAGCAATACACCCTTGATCCTTAAAGAGCAGGAACAGGAAACCTTCCCTCCAAAACTAGGGTCTTCCCCTTCTAAACACAATTTGGTACTTTTTGTGAAAGAAACAACTGCGGTATTTGGATGCAGCAGTCTTTTCAGAAAAAAGATGCAATAGCAATTACATGGGCCAGGAAACTGGTGGAGCTCCATGTGGAAGATTCCCACAGGCTGTGGTCAGCACTTGTGATCAGCCCTTCCAGTCTCCTCTACTTCCTGACCTATTTATATCAACTTAATGAATAGGGAAGAACACCTCTAGGAGTGGCAGAAAAACATGTTGGCTTTTGTCTTGCAACTCAGTGTTTGAAATCAGAGAAGTGGGGTTCTAGAGCACTCTCCAACAAGAAAAGCCCAAGGCAATTACTCAGTTCATTAAGAGAATACAGCTTTCTGAGACTGAAAAGAAACAGACCACATGCTAGGATTTGCCTCCAAACCAGTCCAGTGCTTTGATATTACTGTATAGATGTAGACATGACATTAGATGCACAGATGATGTGCCAAGCCAGAATCACATGCTCCTAACCATGACTGCAAACACGTATGCAAAGCAAAACAGCTTTATTGAAGGTTCACTGAAGGCTGTGCAAAATTATTGGGTTCAAGGCCTTTAGCTGCATGAAGATGACTTTCTGTGGAAGCAGCTGATACTGTAGCCATTTCTGTAACCCTCTGTCCTCTGACAAGCATTCTGTGGGGTGGGAAAAAGTGTGAGGGAGGTGACCCAGTCATTTGAAACTCCGTTTCCTTGACAGGATGGATAAAACTTTGCTTCTTCCTCTGTTTTAAAGAATTACAGCCTTGAAAGCTGAAGGTGGCAAGAGACTTCCAGAATTTTGCCTGTGTGCACAGGGCTGCCAGAAACAGCGTTGATAACAGTGTTGTTTGGAAAGGCTGCTCATACAATTTCAAGAAAACTGTGCTTTTGGTAGAACAGCTTACTAAAAGCTGCTGGTATGCTCCTGCATGTTGTTTACTTTGGAAAAAGAAATTTGAATGTTGTTTTCCCTCAAAGGCATAGCTATGCTATGCAAAGAAATACTTCAGGCAATTTATGCCACATCTGTGTCCCCACAGCTAATAAAGGAACGTAAGATGACTACAAGCTATGTGGGTATAATCACCAGATTACATAAGAGAATTTAAGAGATAAGTACTGTTCTAAGTGCTCCAAGCATATATTATATGTTGCCCAGGAGTCCATTATCCCAAAAGAAGAAAAATTATTTTGTGTCTTTGAATTGCTTTTAGAAATAGCTAAAATACCCCAACAGTGTGGTTGATTCAGCACTGCTCTAATCTGATCCTGAACGAGCTTGGTTTTATCTTTTCCACATATGCTATGGAGCAGTGACTTCACTTTCATTAGTCCCCTGGCTAACTCCTTAGACCTGACAGTAATACAGCCATTAAGCAGATCAGCAGGGTCTCAAGTTTAACAGAAAGATCAGTATTTAGACATGTCTGTGACTTCAGTCCAAGGTTGCTGGCACATTTATAAACAGCCATAGATTGAGATGCAGTAGTATCTTAGAGAAACAGAACAAAGCAGCGAGTTTACAGTACCCAGCTGTAATGAAATGTAAAACTCTGTCCTTGACAAGCATAATACGGCTTTGTTCACTGGATACAAGAGGTGCTCCCTTCTGTAGCTTGGACTGCTACCTGTTCCAGTGCTTCCACGTGCCCCTGCGCCCATCACACTTGCTGGTTTTGGAGAGAACAGCCTGCCAGGGTACTGCATGGAGGGTCTAGAGCTCATGTCACTACACACTGCGAGGAGTAACCCTGAGGTTAGTCAGCATTCTGGTATCTCAGTAACTCACAGGACACACTGTAGAGAACATCTGTGGTACCCACACACTTCTCCGTGGACTCACCCAGCACTTACTGACTCTGTGTGTCCAGATCTAAGCATTAGACTCCCACATTCCCTCCACTCCAGAGGACAAGGCAGTTCACTTCTAGCACAGAGCTATTTATTAGTTATACCACATGCCGCACTAACATGAGCTTACATAAGTAAATTTAGAGCAAGGTAACACCTAATGAAAATGGCCAACAAAATAGGTACCTTGCTATTAAAGGCTGCTTTCCCTGGAAGAATTTAAAGCCACATAAGGAATGTGTGGGAGAAGCTGACAACACTGCAAGGCAGGTGTGGATGCAAAACACGTGCAAACCAACTCAACCCATTACTAAAGGCGAGTTTGACTTTCACTTAACAACTGAACATCACACACAATCTGTGCCCACATCTATTTCAATCCAACCTTGGGTCAGCCTGACAAGTGTTGGGTGTGATGTCCACAGACACACAAATGACCACCCGAAGTGAACAAGAGCAGCTTTCACTCTCTGTGATTGGAATGACCAGGCTGGACGGCTCACTCTCGCAGCAGCCTTTTCTACAGACAGAATGGAGCACAGAGAATCTTCCAGCACACTCCTCTCCTGGCTTCCTTCACTGAACACAAGTTACAACCCATTCATGGAAAAACAGCCCATGTCCATGCAAACAAAAACTAGTCTGTCCCAACGAGGCTACACTCAACAACTGGACTCAGTACTAAGGTGACCGTGACAGGATTAAGCTGGAGGCCTGCCACACCATTAGCTGTCATCAGACCAGTATTTGGCTGCAGAAGAAGACAGATCATTTCTGGGGGAAAGGCACCCATGATTCCTTTTCTCTTCTTGGTTAGGAAACTTGATTTGGCTGTTGATTAGGGAAGTACACCGATCCATATTGTTTAAAACTCTTGCTTGAGGAGTAGGTCAAACTAAGAAATTGTGAGTCACAGAACCACAGAATAATTAAAGTTGGAAAAGACCTCTGGAGATTGCCTAGGTTGATCCCACTGCTTAAAGCAGAGTCAGCTATAACAGGTTATTCAGGACTGTGCCCAGTCGGGTTTTGAGTATCTCCAAGGATGGAGTCACAAGGGATGCTTTAAGCCTAACATAATATCTCTTGCAACAGACAGACCTGCATATTTAACCTCCAGGCAGATTAATTTTTATGTAACCAAGCAATACAGGAGAGCATAGATACTCAAGTCCCAGCACACATCACCCTAAAAGGTAAAGTCAAGGGTGCCAAAAGCAGCAAGTCACTTTTTCCCCTATATTCATGAAACTTGTAAGGTCCTCAGATTTCCTCCTTACCCTGAAACAAACTCAAGTGTTTATTCCCAGGCCTAATGGAACATTAAACAAAAGAAAGCTTAACCCACGAAGATAACACATGAAGCTTCTCTAGTAGATGGTATTGAAGCCGTGAATCCCATTCTACTTCCTAAACAAAGGCAACCCCTAGTGCAAGGGTTTAACTAAACTGCCTCTTCTCTCCTTGAAAATAGTTCTTCCTGGTCAAGTTTGGTGACATCTGAATTTGCAGTAAACAAGCACTGGCAGAATTAAAAATAACATTTAAGAGAAGCTCAAGAAGTGATTGAGTGTCATTGTTGGTCCAGATGTTGACCTAGAACATGTGAATTTCTTACAAGCTGCAGTACGAAAGAGGTACCTAATGGCATTGAAAAGGATATTCACACCTAACAGCAAAAAAACTAAGATAAAAACATCCAAGCTATGTTTTCCAAGGGCAGAGTGCAATTCCTGGCAGTGAGGCAACAAAGAACAGCTATGCAGCTGGCAACGGAACCACAAGGTTTTAAATAGATAGTTCAAAGCCAAAGATTACTCTCTTATCCTGTGCTGTCGGTGTTACAAGGCTGTGAGGAAAGATAATGATGTACAGAGAAGAATCAAAAATGTATCACTTCAATTTTAAATTAATCTACCTTTGCCTTTACAAAACCACTTTTTGGATGACTTGCAATGTGTCAATATGATTTAAAACAGTAGCTGTCTGTAGAATCCAAAGACCCCTGGTTCAGTTTTGGTGTAATCAAGAGTCTTTAGTTCTTGCAGGGTTGCCATTTTAATTTTGACATGAACTCACTCAATAAAATAAGGTTCACCTCTGGGATGAGAAGCTGTTTCCAGTCTCAGTTCACGGGAGCTACTTAGAAGTACTTGGGAAAAAAAGTGATTTTGCTAGGAAAGAAAAGGTCTCTCATGGGGGAAGATAGGTTAAGAACCAGCAGAGTAGGCTGACCCTACAAAAAGCAGATTTTAAAAGACCTTGTTTAGTGGGAATCTATTACACCCGTGCATGTGGGACTGGAGAACCTCCAGCAGGTCAACCCTCTTACACCCGGGGTCCTTCTTTCCTCATCCCCTAATAGGAGGGTCTGGAGACAGGATTTGAGAAGATTACCAGGTCAAAGCTGGAAGTGTGTTCCCGCCAGCAGTCTAAAAGTGAAGTTAATCACCTCAGCACTTACAAAGGGGCAAGGCCTAGGAAAGATTGAGCGAGACTGCTTTCAGCAGCTGGCCTGAAACCAATCACGAGCCATGTAAATGCCACGTCTGATCCTGTGGGCAAACAAGTCCTGAGCAATGGTTACTTGAGGCAACAGATGCTGGGTGGTAGAGAACATATTTCTTTACACTGCTCCACACTGAACATTCCAGCAAGTCTCACTGGAACACTCAAGTTCTCCAGTCAAAGGTCTATACTAGAAAGAACTTTTGTTAAAAGAAAATAAGCAAGAATTTGTGTGTGTTTATTTAGAAAACAACTACCTCCATTCAAATCCTGTGGCAAACAAGGAAAGTGGCACTAAGTCTTTTCCAGGGAAAAAACTTCAGTCTAGACTTAGAAAAGGCTTAGTCTAGACATGGATACCACAAGCACTGAAAATGTGACAACTTTTCTAGTGTCCTTAGTGCACAGGATCAGTGTCTCCCTTCTCAGCGCAGGCAGCCCAGGTAGGGGTCCAAGGCTAAATTCAGCTACCACATTACTATACCCTGTCATGGAGCAGACTTGCTTGAAAACTTAAGAATTTATGCTATTTACAGAAGAAAATATCCCAGCCACCAACTTTTAGCCAAAACTTGAATCAAGTCTTTAGCCTAAAGAGGTCAGCCAGTGATCGCAGAAGTATTCACTGAGTTTCTTCTGCATTTCATACATATATACTCATCCTTTCCTTCACACAAAAAGGAAAGTATGGGATTCTATTTTTAAAAACAAGCTTGTTTTCATTTAAAGAAAAATCTGCACATACGCAGTTTCAATACCAAGTATTCCACATTTTATGGGAAGTTTTTTCTTTAGTGACCTGGCTCCTCACGTAGTGAATCAAAAGCACATCCAAAGGGGACATCTCAGGGCTCTGCAAATTTTTACTACAATCCTTAAAATTCAGTTCTTCAAAGCCCATTTCAAACACAAACCCCTGATTATGGCTCTAAGATTTTGGAAGGAACAGAAGTGCCTAATTCTAAAACTTGCTACCTTACCATTGCTAAGTTTATATAAATTATTTCAATGCATCCTTGAGCTTTCCAGTTCACTGCTTAAAGAAAGAAAAAAGAGTGTAGGTTTCTTTAGACTTAAAAGACCAAAAATTCATTTTTTAATTAAATTAATTTTTATTAAAAACACTAAAAAATTATTCTATATTTTGGTATCCCTAGTAAATACTTTACAGATCACAATTACACGAAATTTTGAGATAAGGAAACCAAAACTGTTTTAATTCTTTTGAGGTTTGAATCTACCACAAACAATGAGCAGGAAAAGCAACAGTTGGTGGTTTTCTTTTTTTCTCCCCCCCCTTTGTTTTTAGATCCTTCAGTGAAGAGGAAACCCTTTTAGAAAGAAGAGCTATTCCTGCAGTGCTACTTCTCCATTTCAAATTGCCAAGAACAGTGCAGGGATTCGTCTGGGGATAGAGAAAACTTCTTCCAAAAGTTTAAGGACGCTCTTCTCGGACTATTTCGGTCACCAATAACTGCACTGGAATGACACTGGAGATTCCAGAGGGAAAGCTGTTATCCATCACCAGCAAGTCAGCTACACCGAACTCTGTAAATACATCTCAGAGGAACCAAGTGTTAGACTTTTCCTACATTTGTACTACTGCGAGAACAGAATGAGGAATACAGTCTATTTAGCACTTTTTTAATGTCTTGATATGTTTCCATTCTAAATTTCAAAATTTTTTCCTATCACTGAAGTGTACATTTTTTAAAACTGAGCACTTCTAAATGTAACCTCAGTCAAAAATGACCAAGAGAAAATTCAGTACCTACGTCCAAAGAAGAAGTGCTAACAGACATTTCCACCTTGAGAAAGGCCAAAGACAACAAGCTTGTTCATCAAAACCAGTTCCTGAATTTTACAACTTTCTCTTCCAGTCCTGTGGTTTCACTGGGTTTACTAAATCATATCAGCTGGTATTATTAAGTACTTGATGATTATGCAGAAAGGAACAGCACTTCTGTGGTCAGAAATGTAGCTACACAACCTTCCTGTTAATGCAAAACTGGAGGCTGTAACAGCAGATGCAACCAGGATCTCCATACATATGGATCCATGCTCTGCTTAAATCTATTTATCTAGGAGATATTTATCTATTTCATGCTACCACTGAAAGGTATTCGTTTCTCTTCCCACTGATTTTGGAAATAAGTTTCAACTAAAGACCATGCTGGAAACTCCCCTGCCTAACCAAACACAAGCAGCCTCTTGACCTGACTCCCCACATGGCACAACTATCACAAGAGAAATGGAAGAGGAAAACAAACACAAGGTTTGTGGTGAGATGAGATCTGTCCCTTAGGCAATTGTGGGATCTTCAACTGTTTTATGCAAATCATGAAGATATTCATATCTTTATACCTTAGGGCAGAGGCTGTAAGAAATGAAACAATCTCCCTTAGTTTTCAAAGTCAGTGAAAGTTAAAAAAAATATTAAAAATCAGCAAGGTCTTGGCAGAAGAAAAGATTTATGTCAGTATTTAAAAAATGAAATCTGCAGTTTCAATCACCTCCGTATGACATGTCTGGGAAAACAAGTTCCTTTTTTTTGTTTGACTTTTTTTTTAAGTTGCATTACCATTAAGTTTAACTAGAAATTGCATAAGCAAAGCCAAGAACCCAGCCTGCTCAACAGTCAAAAATTATTTGTCTGGATCTACCCATTAAATCTCCTGGATGTTTTAAGGACACACCTCTTTAAAAATGCAGACGTATTTCATCTTTCTTACTCCTTTAAGAAAGGCTCCAATTGCTCTTTTAACATCCCCATATTTACCTTCACTTTCAAAAACCTGTAGATTTATCACTGCCTTTTCCTTGCACTCATAGTAGCTGTATGCTAAGCACAATTTTGTTCCAGGATTTTAATTGTACTTTTTAGGGCTGCAGCTAGCTAGCTTCCAAAAAAATTCTGGAGAAACATCAGTCAGAACAGTCCAAAGGGCTGCCATCAGAAACTGTGACAAAGCAGTACAGAAAAGCTCATACCCACACATCAGGGCTGTTGTGAAACAGAGTCAAACTCAATGTTTGCTCTATTATCAACTTGGCACACTCAAGGGAAGTTGTGGAAGTCTGTTGTTCAAGTAATTTAAAATTAGACTACTTAAAAAAATAACAGGAGGAATAAGCCTTAGCTGTCTAGATTATGTTTTCTATAATTTTGCAGGAAAATGATACAAATATCCACAGATTTATTTTTGTGCAAGGGTAATAAGCTCGTGGGATGTAAATTACCAGAAGGTTTGATGCTTAAGGACAGAACATTTGAAGTGCAATACTCTGCCCACTCCGCATGAGTGTTCTCAAAGCTCTTGGGCGGGTGCCTGACAAAATATATTTGTCTCACTGAGTTCACAGGTCAGCACCTGAGACTTCTCAAGTGTCCCAAGACATTCCCCCTCAAGCCCTCTTCCACACAGCTAGGGAACAAGAGAAAAGACAACCTCGATCCTGTTTCTGCTGGAATCCTGACACAAGGAACATAAAATATCTGTGCCAACTGATTGGCATGTTTCCTTGTACAAATTCCAGATGGAGAGGCAGAGGTGAGCACAGCAAAAAAAAAAGGCAAACATACAAACAAGACATAATTACAGCCCATCAGTAGTAGCAAACAACACATTGGGTGTATTTTAACTCTGAAAAGATCAACCTTTAGGCTCTGGCACCTGCTCTCTTTTAGGTGTGATCATCTAATTATCTAAGAATTCAGAGCAACACTTCTCAAGCTTTCACACTTTATTTGCACTAGAGAGTTTCTCTCAACAAAAGAAAAAGTTGTAAGCTACCAGTATGGCTCTGAATCAAAAATATGGTCAAAAACTTAACTTCCATAAATTATTTTAATTCAGCTTGAAAACCTATCTGACTTAACATCTTCAGCTAGTAAGCTGCACAAAGAGCAGAGCTCCAGAGCATGCCTACTCTCCTGGAGTATGTTTTGTTCAGGAGAATGTAAACCATCTGTGAAGTTCTGTCTTTCATGGGGTGAAGTTGTACCACAAAGCAGCTAAAGATATCACAATTATTATACGTTTGCAAGGAAGCAGCTAATTAGGCCTTGCAGAAAGCGACCACAGCTTAAACAACTACTATTTCTACAATGGTTTTTCATCTTTCTTTCCAGAGCCAAAATACATAGCTCTCCAGATTCTCTAAAAGGTTTTGAGTGAACTAGACAACCCAGCTTAGATCTTACTTTTTCAAATCAGCAGGGATTTTCATGTGGCATCATTAAATCTGAGTTATATAGGTAACAAGTGCACCCAAAGATCCAGAAGGGAGACATCTCAGAGGAAAAAGGAAGACAAATTTACTTGGAAACAATCCTGCAGTCAGAAAAGCACATATTGTCCTCACTATAAAATCTATTTACTCTTCAAAGCAGCAAGATGAAAGATTACTGGAAAAGTGCTGGACAAGATAAAGCAACAATTAATTTCAATTAGTGCCATTCAGTTTGTGTTCAGTTTCAAGTCTTCATTCTCCACTTTTTTTAAAGCCCACTTTTAGCCAGCTCGCCACCATCTTGAAGGAGAGCTACAACAGGCTCCACAAAGCCTTCCTCATGAGGAGGTTTATTTGATTGCAACACAAAATCTGTCCATTTCCAAGCAATTCCTGAACTCTCAGCTGAGGCTGCTGTCACTTACGTGGTGCAGCACAGCAAGCTGCTCCTGCATTCTTGCTGCCTTACTTCACTGTTCCTCTAGAACAAGAGCACATATCCTGCTGCCTTAACCTCCTGCCTTTCAATTCTGCACTCCAGGGAAATCGATGCATTTCAATTATGCACACTTACGTCACCACCTACCATGCAGGCAGGACAGGCAGAGTTCAGCTCATCCATTAAACTATGCTCTCTTTGGCAGCGAGGGAAAGAGCTGCAGGTGGAAAGCAGGAATCCCATCTGTGTTTTGGAGGGCAAGGGTAAATCAGGTAGAACAGCAGGCAACTGGAATAGCAGCGAGGCAGGAGACTGAGCTGAAATTCTTAAATCACACACAGACACTTCAGCAAAAACTGAATACTATCACTCTCTTGTGTCCCCATCACACATACACAGAGTGATGGGCAGACAGAGCCCTGGTGATGTGGCAGCTGGTTTCTCTTCTCTCCCTAAAGCAGATTATTTCATGTTAGAGTATACACTAATTTCAGTCAAAAAAAACATGCAGAACTGTCATAAACTTTTTAAAAAAGCATTTCTGACCACAGTGTGGCAAGACAGGGATAAAAAGGGAGAAGACAAAAAGGCAGTTTTGTTTGAGAGCTATTTTAAGTTCACATCTCCAGGCAGAACAGCTTTTAGCATTGCTATCCTCAGTAAGAAGCTTCAGGGTCAGTTACTTTCATTTGTTGTTTCTTCCTTAAGGAGTAACTAGGTTTGCATGAATAGAGCTGCCTAACTTGGCTTAAACCATGCATGTGGAGGGAGGTGGAAAAAGACATGAGAGGGCTGGAAAACACAACAAGAAAATTGCAGTGCAAACACTGTTTACAAATGCTGCACCACACTAAGACAATTTCCTCAGCTGCTCAGGCAAACCATTACTATAAACTCCAAGCAGTGGCTACAGAAGTGGAAAAAAGCCTGGTACCATCTCCTCCTTCACTCCAACAGGAGGTGCAAGGGCAAGGATGTTCCCTGCAAAGCTTCCAAGAGGACAAGAGAGGAGGTCTTTAGTTTTGCCCAGGAATTAAGCACTTGGCTGCGGACTCCAGTAAAGGAAAGTCAGCCTCAATCTCACCACAGCAGAGCAGCAGACCTCTGATGAACGATACACACAAGCAAGAGCTAGATGGGACTCTGAAAAAGCCACTGCAACCAAAAAGTGGTAATTTGGTACACATAAAAAGGTGACAGAGTCAAAAGGAACTCAAGGACTGCCTATTCTGACCATGAAAGCACAGCTTTGCTGGGGCCTGGCCTTCACAGCAATGTTACCATCACAGGTTTCTATTTTTATCTGGACAGTGAAAATGTAGATGATGTAGTCAGAAGTTTCTCATCACTTTACTGACTAGTTTTTCTTATTTGAAGTTCACGAGGGAATGCATAAACACACCATTTATCAGCTGCACAAGCACAGGCACTCAATGCCTGTTACTCCCTGTATGCCTACTTCATTTCTTTAGATTATCATTGACACCTGTTTATTTCTTTGACTCCAAGTTTATTTGCAAGTACCATTTATGGTTGTTTTTCAGAAACCCGAGCCCTAAGAGCCTGACAGATTGCCAGCTCACTTCATTAAAAAAACCTCCTGTGGCAACAGCTTTCTTCCACTGCTGACCAAGGCTGTGTTTGAACTGATGACCCTAAAGTGAAACCCTTCACATGTTGAATATCTGCTATGCCAAGCCAGCCTGCAACCCCTGAACACCGGGAATCTTGAAATGGAACTTCTTTAACTGTGGCATCTGTTATTCCCCTAGAAAAGCAGAAGAGCTGATAAATATGCTTTTACAATCGTCTTTAAGCCTCTAGAAATTACTCTCCTTTCTTTGTCTTGACATGTTTTTCCTCCTCTTGAACATTCAGAATTTTCTATTATCCCAGCACATTTTAGAACACATTCTTTAATCCTTTTGTTGATTGACAACTTTACTTAAGATTTTATCTTCACCCTCTTGAGATTACTTACATGGCCAAACTCTGCCCTTCAAATAGCTCGTGAAGTGAGGATTGAACAATAAGGGGTGGGAGAAATGAATTTAGCATCAGACAGACAGAACAATTCTGGCTCCTAGGGTTGGGCGAGCCTTGGAAAAGACAAGACTTCTTGCCATCATACTGCAGATCACCTGCCAAATAGTAAAAGAAACACCCCACAAAACATAAAAAAAACCCCCAACAACTAAAAAGACCACAAAAAAAACCCCCAACTACTTTCAGACCCAGTTATCACCCTGAAATGCAAAGGAACAGGCAACACCACTGAGCTGATAGCCTCCACCCTTAGCTACAGCAACAGAGCCTGCCAACCAGCTATTTATCAAGAATCCACAGCCACATGAGCTGGAAGACACTCCTCTCTTCAGACTCTTGTCAACTGTCCCAGCTCAGGTTAATACCAAAACCCCTGTCTGGTACATGCAGAACCTGTGACAGGCTTCACTACACTGAGAATGTGACTAAAAAGGTGCTGCTTCAACACCTCATCAACTTAATACTTCTGTTAGGTCTAATATTAGAATATTGTAAGTCCATTAGTGGTAACTGCTTTCATTAGCCTTTAAACAGTTTTTCCATGGCAGTATCTCTGATTCCTTTCTCTGCCCCAGTCTCCAAGCACTGGGGCACACAGCTGCCTCACTGTTTTCTGAGGACGTCATGGGAGAAAGACTAAGGACAATCAACAAAAACCAAACCACAGCCCCAAAATCCAAAAGGTTCTGCCAGCATAACACTGAAGAGCACCCAAGTGTCAGAGAGTGTGCACTCTGCTGCTCTCCTGGCTCAGGTTTTTGCCACAATACCTGGTCACGTGCTGAGCTCTGCAAACAGGAAAGCAAGTCCCTTCCTCGGGAGCACCAAGCTCAACAGGACCTGCGTCCACGACAGGGCTCCCAGACACTGCCAGAAAAGCCTCCTCTTCTGTTGATGCACCTTAGATACACAGAGATGCATCTAAGTGCAGCCTGGGTGTTATTAAGAGGGGAAGCTACAATTACCTTCATTCTCCTCTATTAAAGCTCTTAAGATTAATTATGTTGCACCTGCACCTTTTTAACCACTCTGGTCAAAAAGAGATCTCTCCAAGCAGTGTTCACACATGGACCTGGCTCGCTCCAAAGCTGCCATGCTACAAACCTTGAATTCCTCCTCTCCACAGCTGATGTGCTCCTAACCTTGACAGAACAAAACAAAATGACGGAAACACACAAGCCTTTCAAGTCTAATTTCTGAAGCCATTTAGACACTGAGAACAAAACTGTTTGATCAGCATTTGATCAGCAACAAGCAGACAGGAATGGCTTGGTCCTGAAAATACTCTGAAGGGAGAAGGAAACACAGCACAAAGATCTGTTTCACTACTGCTGCTCAAGGACCTAAACTAACACATGAGTTTGTCTCAATTTGTGGTACCTAACATGCCCTCTTGACCAATTCTTGACCCAGTAAAAAATACCCTAAAGGGACAGAGAGGAAACTACATTAATATTTATGCTCTTTAAGAACAATAATATGTGTATTGAAATACGTAATATATAAACAGTTTACTAAGGGTCAGATGTTGAGTGTTGCATTGTCCCGCCAAAATTTTTTGTTTATAAACTATTACATGAATCAGTCTTTTAAAAAAACCTGTCGGCCTCCTGCTGAAAACAAGCAAAGTATTAGTCCTTGAAATCGCACACAAGCAGTAATTATTTTTAGACTAAAGGATACTAAGTGAAGGTTATGATGCAAGCAATGTCATTTGCAAATAAGCTCTCTGAAGCAGGAAACATCTAAATATGGGCCTGTTGCTGTTCAAAACAAGTTATCCAGCATTTCTAGCCAAAGGCACATTTTACACACACAAAGGTGCTGGTTTCCAGAAACAAAACACACCTGCCACTCTTGAGCACCTGTGATAGACACCGAGCCTCCAGAATATAAGACAATGACAGAAGACAGACCCCACCTCCCACCCAATTTGAAGTTCAGAACCACTTGGGTACTTTGAACAGGGAATAGGAAAGGAGGCTACATCCAAAGTAAGAGGAAGCAAAAGGAGCCATCCCTCCTTTTCAACAACAGACAGGTACAGCAATGATTTCAATTCATGTAACACAACCACGGAGATTCACATGAGCTCAAATACAGCCCTCAGTGAGGCAAGAGGAAGGTGGAATCAAATGGTTACACTGGACATACCTATTCCTCTCCCATCAGACTGCCAGGTGACCAGTTCCCATCACCAGTGGTACAAGTTAGGAGCAGTCAGAGTATAGAAGGATGATGAGTAGCCCTGCTGTATGATGGATAATTTAAGATTCAAGGAATAAACATTGTTCTTTCCCAGCCTCCGAATTAGATTTCGGCGGAGGAAAAAAGACTGGCCTGCATACTCCACATTTTTGTGCCAGCAAGGAAGAACAGGTTAGTACAAGAGCCTCTGGAAAATATCCTGTCAGAAGCTTCTCTGTACAGGTCATATTTCTGGGCTTGTTCTCTTATCCTTGACAAAAGCTGTTCCACACAGCTATGCTCATTTCACTAAAACAACTTCTTGAGAGTGTGGGGAAACCTATGAATATCAGAAGTACTTTTTATGGGTAAATGGATTCCACCACCATCACCCTCCCATGTATATTTATTTTTCAGGTT